>CM033449.1:75037700-76358116 GCA_019425775.1 Rafetus swinhoei | reverse complement strand
AGTGCAAAAATGGATCGGAAGAGAGTATGCAAATGAAGTGTGAGAAAATGCTAATCTACGCTCCATTTGCATTGCCTCTTCCGGCAAAACTTGTAATGTAGACGTAGCCTGAGAGAAAGCCTGCTTTTCGCCATGAGGTATTTAGTCTGATAGCTTCATTCTCCAGGGTTGACAATTCATCACCTTTCATAAAATAATTAAGGTTCTGATGAAAAGTTCAGGAAGATCAGGGAGGTAGTTTATTGACTTAGATATGCTGTGGAACAGGACCTTAGTATGGGGGAGAAGAAAAAATAGTCACTTCTGAGAAAAAGGAAAGAAGAACAAAACTGTTGCATGCAGAAGTTGAAAAGACAATTAAAAATCAAACTTAAGGGTGAGACTCCGTGCTTGTAGGAAAATATGGTCTCTCTCAATATGAATATTAAAGAACTGTTCTCACAGATACATATGGGAGTTATTTGCATAAAACCCTCCCTACTGCATCAATAAGAGATTAAACTCCTATATCGATGGGTGGAGGGATAATCATTAAAGGGTTTGTTCTCTTGTTCATGTGCATACTTATCTCTCAGTAACATTCACTAGAATTCAGCACTCAAGCATTAAAAGAGCAGATGCTAGTATTTGTATTTATGCATTAACTTTTATTTTAAAAGTTCAAGTGTATCGCCCATACATATGGCATTGGTGGCACAGACACACAAAAGAGAGAGAGAAGAATCAGGCCTGTGTTTTCCAAAAGATATAGTTTATCTGTAGAATATTTGTTTTTACTTTGTTTTCCAAAATGTGATAGTCTATTTAGAAAAACAACATGGTATTATTTAAATGATATCTTATTTTTATTTGTGGGGGGGATTTCATGAAGAGATTTCAATTTCTGAACAAACCCTTTTTGAAAACTAGTTTGAAAAATGTGGGGAACTTTTATCGTGAGCATATATAATTAAATAAATATAGCAAGCAGGCAAATAAGCATGATTTCTTACACATAAGAACTGCCATTCTAGATCAAGCCAAAGATCCATCTTGCTTGGTATCCTATGTCTGACAATGAGCAATATAGGAAATTTTAGAGGAGCAAGCAAAAAATACCATAGTGGGGGGGGAAAAAATCCATGGGTGACAATTTTTTCCTAACCTAAATCAGTGGTTGGTTTATGCCTGGACAATGATTATGTGCATCTCTTGATAAAGTGTTCCATTTATATGTACTGTATTTGTGTATATTCTCACTATATGTGTCCATTTCTTTTTTTTATCTTGATAATCACTTGGCTTCACTGATAACTTGTGGCAATAAACTTCAAAGATCAACTATGTACCATGTAAAAATATCATTTAATAACTTTTAGATTAGTTTCCACACAATTTAACTGAATGTCCCTTTGTTCTCATAGTATGACAAAGGGCAAATTGAAAGTTACCTGAATTATCATCTCTATGTCATTCATTATTTTATAGTCCTTTATCATGTCCTCTTTTTCATCTTTTTTTCCTATTATAGTAGTTTACATCCACATCCAATAATGTTGTGGCCCATTTCGGAACCCCACATATCTCTGCTCTTTTAGAGGCTTCCTGAGATAATGAGAGCATCACTGAACACAATGTTCAAGGTAAAAACATATGGATTTACCATATTATCTATTTTCTCTCGCATTCTTTGTACTACTTAATATTTTGCTTACAGAACTTTTTTGGCTGCTGTTTCACGCTGAGAAGAGGTTTCCACTGAGCTGTTCAGTGATGCCAAATCTTTTTTCCTGAGCAGTAACTGTTAATTTAAGTCCTGAAAGTGACACTGTAACCTGGCTATACAACATTGTGCTAAATCAAATTCATAATGTAACAGAACACAAAATATTATACCTTGAAGCTACTCAAGAAATGTGAAAGGCAAATTATTTATTTCCTGCTATAAATTAAGAGCACCAATTTTCTCTTCTATTTACTTTTCCATTCCTTCATTACTAGATTTGTTTTGGTGTAATGGAGAGCACAATCAGACCTAGAAGATTTGTCCAGATAATTAATGTGTTGAATTACTTCAGAATTCTATGTATTTTCAAAAGAATTGTGGGATAGATAATAAATTAGTTTCTAGCTTTTTATTAAACTTTTATAGTAATAGACTATCCTGCATATTGCTACAAGATAAACCATACATATTATATAATTGAGAACACAGATGTTCAGCGCTACTGAATATAAACTATTTTATATAGCTAAATATGCCTTTAGAAAAGCTTAACTTTAGACAAACAGGTTTGCACATTTTTCCTTATTAATACAAAATTGCATACTTAGTGGTATAAATATTTGAAAGTTATTACAAAACTTGCTTTAATAAAATCTATTTAAGCACAAAAAGCTATCAAAGAAAAATATATTGAAAATATATTTTATGTCTTCCCTCTAACGTTATTCATTGAGTACTTTAAGTTTTTCTGAAGCCTGTTCTATAAAGCTCTGTTGGACACCAATCTCAATTAATTCAAATGCAAATAAACTGTGAACTTCAACCTACTTCAAGTAATAAGTGACAGAGAACTGGTCCTCAGATTTAACTCTTCATATTCTTTTAGCACCTCGTGGCTTGGACAATCTGGTAATACCCTGTACAATCCAAATAAAGTGCCACTAACTTCACTTTACATATGTCAAAAGGGTAATTAATTAAATCAAGCAGTCATGCCTACTTCATGGTTTATTTCTGGAATAGCAAAGGGAAATCTCTCAGTGAAAATTATCTTTATATGACACAGAATAATAAATGTATAATTCAACATACGCTCAAATCACCTGGGAATCAGTTTTCTGGATCCAGTAGTACTGGTTAATTTGAACAACACCAACTACTCACCTTACATCCCCCATAATACAGATGATAACAGGGGATGGAAGATGTTGCCAATGGGAAGGAGGTATTCTCTGCCACGTGAACAGCGAAGAATTGTTCTTATCCAGATTTCCCACCCTTTGTTGTTCAGGCAAAGGCAGATCAGAATTAATGATAACATGCCTGTTACTTCATTCAGTGCATTTTTGCCACTTATACTTTTAGTGCAAACTCATAGCTACAGTATCTGTCAGCAAGAAGTGCAGGAGAAATTGGATAGTGTGTCAGTAACACAAAGCTTGGGCATAGAATTTGGAAAGTGAACACCACAGTGTAGCCATAGGGAAAAGTCTAATTATGGTATTGTGACCATATCTCCTGTTTTGGCTGGGTCAGTCAGGTTTTTTAAAAGCCCTGTTCCTGCTATGCTGACTTTTTTTTGCAAAAAATAGGAATTAACCCCCAAAAATGGGGAGTGGAGGACTGGGGGTAGGGGGATGCCAACCCTATGCAGGGGTGAGGGAAGCAGGGCTCAGGTAAGGGGCAGCTAAGGCTCAGGTGAGAAGCGATGCCAGACTCAGTCCAGCATGCCAAGCAACATCTCCAGCTCTGCATGGGGGTACACTGAGTGTAAGTGAGTAGCTGCTGTGGCTCAGACTAGCCCGTTATGATGTCCCATTTTCCCTTTGAGAAATACAGTCAGCCTGAATCGGGGTGGGCAATGAAATGGCGGTTACCCTCAAGCAGGCTGCTGTCTCTATATTTACCTGAGCCTACACAGGCATCAATGATTGCAGCTCCCATCGGCCACAGATAGCCATTCCCAGCCAATGTTAGCAGTGGGAAGTGATGCGGAGTGATTCATTGCTTCCCACAGCTCTGATTGGCTGGGAACAGCAATCCACAGTGAACGGGAACTGAGATCTCCCATACTTGTGGAGGCACAGGAATTATAGCAGCGGCTATCTCTGGTGGTAGGCTTCCCTCTAAGCTGTGCAGCAGCACAGCTCTGCAGCTGCTTAAACAGCCATGACCAGTCAAGCAACTTTGTGCAGGGAGCCCTGAGACCCGACTTGGTGGGGCTGATTAAGCAGCTGTGGAGCTGTGATGCCACACAGCTTAGAGGGAACCTTGCCTGGTGGACAAGATCCAGCCCATGGGCCAGAATTTGCACATTTCTGTCCTAGATTATGGAGAAGAGATCCAAAGAACCATTGAGAGTTGGTTAAGTCTTCCTGTGGGCAGAGAACAAAATCAGGGAATTTTAGTGGATAGGGCTGCTTTCTCTGAAGACTAGGCAGTAATAGTAACTTTGACCTTAATAATGTTAGAGATTATAAAGGAATTTAATGCGTTTAATCATCACTGTTTTCAGAAAATTGGACACCCACAACTCTCCAGTGCTCTGGATGCCTACACTTCTGAAACCTGGTCCTTTTATTATCCAGTATAATGTGTTTAATGAAAGTTTAATGAAACTTTTCTTCTTTCAGGAAGAAAAAAAAAATCCTGTTGGATCAATATCATGACAACAATTCCCAAACTTTTGATTTGTTATCAGATACATCAATGCTTTGAAATGGCTGCAGACTAGATGTGCAAGTGAATATAGTAAGCCATCTATTTTGCTTTAGAATTACATAATGTCATTGGACAAGTTATAGTAAATAATATATTGATTGCCTAGTTTAATCTAAAAAAAAATAAAAAGACCCATAAATCACCCTTGAGAGGTTTAGCATGTTCTATTCTGAGATCACTGCAACATCCGGCAATAATGATGTAATATTGCAAACTGAAAATTGATTTTTTTTCTTTTTGCTCATGGACAATTTTTGCATGTAAGTTTTAAACCTTTAATTTAGGCCTTTTAGGCCATACTCAGAACGAGTGTAACTGGGTACAACTGAATATAATGAAGTTCTTCCCCTTTATTTCAGGAATGAATTTTAAGGATGGGCATTATCATGGAAAAAGGTGACAGGATCCAAAGCATAGCACTGTGGTCAGAAGAAGCTAGAGAAGTTAATAGAAAATGTACATCTTTTACTTTGTATAGAAATTAAGAATAGTGGTTGTTGCAGATGGAAATTTGTGATTAATGTATTGTTTATGGGTCTTAGGTGAAATATCTGTGTTTTAAAGGCATATTGAAGGCTAGACAATTACAAAGAAAAGTACAGAATGACAGTTCATTATAATTAGATCACAACAGAAAAAAAATCTTTCAAACAGAGTAACACAGACAACATTCACTTGAAACCCAATCAATAACTTTTAGTTGCCATTGTGTAACTCAGCAAAATAATTGCATGGCTCGCAAAGATATGCTAAAAATTACTGTAAGACTATATATTGACACTGATATAATCCTTGTACATGTATTTACAAATACATTCACGTATTGGGGCAGTGATGGCAAGGCTCACACTGCAGCCTTTAGTAAATGGGAGGTTTTGCTGAAATAATTACTTTATTGTAAGGACTTAAAATGGGCAACAGTGCAACTGTGTTAGTTTGAGAATAAAATATACCAGAGATTTTGCTGTGTAAGTATAGTTTTCATTGGCTATCAAGACATAATTTTGTAATTTAGTTTAAAGTTGCAAAAACTCTAACAAATCACATTGTTACAAGTATACTTGTGTGTGTGTACCTTTTGGAAGGATGAAAAATGACTGTTGCCTAATTACACAAGGTGCACAAAAGAAATATTCATGGACACCACTAAGTTATGCTTACATTATATGTTAAAAATGTCTGTCTGAAGATAGCAATACCATTTTACTACTTGGAAATTCTCTTCCTACTAGGTAAAAGATAACTGTTATTTTTAACTCTGTGATTCATAGCTCTTAAAAAAAAAGCACCATAATGTAAACCACTCGGACACATAATGAAGATTTACAAGAGGTACAATAAGAATTTACATGTTGTAAATTCAAAGTACATAATTTATCATATGATTAACCCTAATAACACAATTGATGCCAGTGAATTCAATTTATCATTCCTCATGTGAGTAGTTCTTAATCTTGCAGCAGTAACACTCATGTTAATATGACTTTCTGTGTGTGAACAGGGACAAGTCAAGTGAAAGGCTTAGGCCTTTTACATGTATATTTCAATATTACAAAATGTGGTGGCTTACTTCATTGTATTTTAAAAATATGAAGACTTGTTCATGTAACATGTTTCAAAATACAGTTTTCATAATAATACAATTTTTCTTTTAAAAGCAAACTTCCTGAAATTTCACACTTCTAAAAAGGACAGGCAGTAAGAAAAAAAAATAAAGGATGAAAGTGTTTTACTTTATGAAAAACCTGAACAGATTTATAAACAAACATTTGCATGAGTTAAAGGAGTTAAAAGAGATACAGGCCTTTTCTAGGATCATGAAGGTTAATAGTCTATTTGAATGCTGCATATAAACTCCTCCCCACCCCCCCACCCCGCTCTTTTCTTTTCTGTGGGAAGAGAGGAAGAGCTGCTTTATAAATAGTGAGGGGAAAAACATAATTCCTTATTTCTTACGTGTCAATAATGGGGTTCAACACTACTGGAATTCAATGAGAACATTAGCATTAAAAATTATTTTTTCTGAATTTATCAGCTTTTAACATTACATTTCAGCATGCCTGCATTGCTGCCAAGTAGCCTTACTTATGTTGTAGCTTATATTCACTATCACACTTCAATTTAAATAAATTGTACAAGCAAAAATGCTGCTGTAATAATGTGGTACACTACTTTTTCTGCTTCTGGAATGAAGCAGACAAATGGAGATTACCTAATGTGTATAGCTATTCAAGGTATTTGTACATTTGGAATAATGTTATGCAGCACATGACTTTTAGATTTTGACTGTAAAGAAAATTAATTGCAGTGGCCAAAGTAATAAGGTCACAAAATGCAGGATGGGGACTTAATTTATCTCCCTATTTCACCCAGTCATCTCACTGGCACTGGCCACAAGCAGCACCAGTCCATGCATTTTAGAATCAACATTTAGCTCCACACACACAAATCCCTACTCTTCTCATTGCATACCCAGGACGCTGAGAATTCACAGAAGCAAGCAACGCATCTTCAATAGCAAATCCTTAAACGGAGCAGAGCACTCTGCTAAACATGCCAAAGGTTAAACGCTGCTGAAACAGCTACATTTCATCTGCCTACGCTTCCCAGTTCCATTCAATTACCAAACAGCAGCAGCCCCGTAATACAATATAACACTGTACTACTGAATCAGAAATTCACATTTACATCCACTTCTAGCCTAGAGGAGGGCCTGAATTCACCAGTCAATACTCGAGCAAACCACCCATAACTTCCCAAACACCCACCGTTTCCCCTATCCACCTTGAGGAAGAAGCGAGGAGGAGCCCTCAGAAAGATTTCAATTTTACAAGTTTGTTCTTATGAATCACCCTAGGGCTCCACTCCTCTTTTCAGCCACACATACAGACACCAAGGCAAACATCAGGCATGTCTTTTGCAAATCCTCTCTAATTCCTACTTTGCTCACTACTTCCCAGCCTGACCTTACATCCCCTCGGTCCCAGGCGAAATCTGTTAGAGATTTATGAGCCCCCAAAACTGACATCTTCTCTAATTCTTGTCCATTAAAATCCATGAAAAAATACAATTCCAATACACACTTGGAAATATTTTTGAGAAAATCTTTTAAACCCCCAAGACGATAGAAACTTTGCAACAACAACAAGCCCCCAACTTCTTATTCTGCATTCGTCTCTTGCGTGCAGAGCCCATTTTGATCCGGAAAGCTGCTGAAGTCTTTCCCAAGTATCTCCTTTGCACTGACTGGGGCTAAGAAGCCCACAACTTTGCACCTTCTTTTTTTCCGGCCAGACCCCCTCCCCAACAATTAGACGTCCGTTTCCATTCCAACTGAGCTTCCTCCTTACCTGGTCGAATAGTCACAAAAGTCCCCAAGGAGAACACGATGTGTCCTTTTGCAAGAGCGGTGCATGCAGAAATATTTTTCACCCCACGTCCAAACTGAGATCCCGAAAAGGAAGCCTTTGGGGAAACACTTTGGGTAAAACTCTGCAGCAATCCCCAGGAACTCGTCTAGCAGGGCGCCCCGGAGCAGCAGAACCGGGGGATCTCTTCCAGGGCCGATTAGCTCCTTTGCCAAGTTGCTCCTAAGTGGGTGGGAGGTGGAGCGGGAAGGGGTGGGGGCGGTGGAGCCTTCGAGGAGGGCGAGGAGAGGGGCCGGCGTGCGCTCCCAGGATCAGCACCAGCAGCGCCGTGGACAGCACCCAGCTCCGCTCACCTCCAGTTTGTTTCAGGCACTGAACCCGCCTGGCTCTCCCGCCTCCTCTCTCCCCGGCGCTGCCACTCAGCCCCGGCGTGTCCCGCCTTCCCCCTCCCCAGCCGCACGTCAGCCCTGGCTCTTCTCTCATTTGCACGGACGCCGAGGAGGAGGGGGCAGGCGCGGGCAGCAGGAGCAGCCGGCCATAGCGGGGACAGCCAGAAGCTGACCGCCCTGTCCGGCCAGCCGTAGCCCTCCCACTGCAAAGCTCCCGCCCAGCCCACGAGCTGCCTCCGCTCAGCAGGCTGCTCCTTCTCTTCGCACTCGGCTGGTCGCTTGTGTGCGCCCAGGACTCAGGGATCAGCCGCCGCACAGAGCTGCGGGAGCCTGGCTCCCTCAGCACGTCCAATTGCCTCCGTCGTGTGCACGTGCTGAGAACTGGTTGGGGTTCTAGAAAGGGGCGAGAGCCAGGCCTGTAACCCCCCTTCCCTTACTTTGGACCCCTAGTAAGTAACTAGCGCTTCAGCAGCCTAGCTGAGGTGTTACAATACTGCACCCACCATCCAGCCCCCTCCGTTGAGTCTCTGAGGCAGCCAAACCAGGCCCTGATCGTCTGCAGGGGCGAGGGGAAGAGTAAGGGAGGGGCGAGAGATTAGTGTATGTACGTGAGAGATTTTCCAGCATGGGGGAAGGAAGGAACGAGTACAATCACCACAACCTAGCAAACAGGTTCCATCTTGAACTGCTTCCATTCTAAAGGCAGCATGTATTCTACACAATATGTATTAGATGGAATAGGTTAGCTGGCTAATGGAGGCTATGTCTACAAACCAGCTTGTTTCGCAATAATTGCCGTGAGTCTGAAATAACAAAGCATGTGTACACTGCAAGCCATTATTTCAAAACAACATGGAGCTGGAGGTCTTTTTACTCCTACTCCCATAACCCTCATTTCACCAGGAGTAAGGGAAGTGGAAAGAAGAGTATTCTTCCTTCCACTGGCTGCTGTGTAGACAGCATCAAAAGGTGACTTAAGCAATTTCTACTTCAGCTACACAATTGCTGTAGCTAAAGTCACATAGTTTAATTCAAGTTTTCAAGTGTAGATTACCCAGAAAGACTAAGTATGGTAGAAGTCCTTGCACAGCCTGTAGTAGTAATCCCTACTATATATACACAGTATCATGTTTTAGTGGTCCAATTGTGAGCCCGAGTTTTCACTATGGTAAGAATGCTAGCATCTGAGGCTGTATTCACAGATAGGATTTGTTTTCTTTAGTTAATGCACATAAGGAAAAACATGACCAACTCCATTAGGATAAACTTAAACAATCTAGTAGCACCTTAAAGACTAACAAAACATATAGATGGTGGTATGAGATTTCATGGGCATAACCCATGAACTATTCATTGTTTTTTAAGTATTTCCAGTTACAGACTAACGCAGCTACCCCCTCTGAATCCATTAGGATACTGAGCTCTTGTAAAATGAAGTTGGTCCTTTTAAAAAAAGGGCAGAAACAAAGAACTTGACAGCAATAGATTACCTAAAACATTAATATTGACACAGAGATCAAGGACTTATGCTAAAGTTAAAAAAAATTGAGATAGTCACAGAAATATGTTTTATTAGAGAGAAGTTTAACAGTTTGAGATGCTTTAAATTAATGTTAGGAGATATGAATCTTTTTTCTTGAAAGGGTTACTGGTGTTGAAACTATAGATTACATACTTCTGGCTTTGGGGGTTAATGCACATTCCTGATTAAAGTATTAAACTCTCTTTACATCATCCATGACTAGGGTGAGACACTCAGGTCAGCTGCAGTGATCTATGGTAGCATGCCAGATGAGCGAATTATCCTTGCTGCTATATGTAGAATCAACATACGTAGCAGCAAACATTAATAAGGTAAATATTTGGATATTCTAAGTGATTAATTTATTTTTCAGTATATCTGATTTGGCACAGAACTAGGTAAACACAGCATTTAGCTTTAAGAATTCAACTATTTAAAATTGGAAAAAAAATACAATTTCACATTATGATTGTGTTTATTTTGGTGGTGGGGCTTTTATACGCATACACAGTCAGGTAAAGTTACTGTAAACAGGTAACATTACTCATAAGACTAGTCCCATTAACCATATACGTAGTCATATACATGGCCCTGCAAAGGGACATATCTTCAGCCTTGATACATCCCCCTTGTGGTATGCTGTTCAATCGTGTCATAAAAGCAAGATTAACTGACTTACAGAGGATTCTAGATCATCCCCAGAGGGCCAACAAAGCTGGCACTACTGCAGCCCTCTTGTGACTTACAGAATAGATACTCAGAGAATGGGAGATTGTTGAGCACTATTGCATTGTTGAATCTTCTCTTTCTGGGTCACACTGTAGAGAAGCATTGAAATGTCCAGTAAGCTTTCACTCCTAACACCTCAGCTACCCCAATGCTGCCCTGTATGTATAATGAATTGACTTTCTCTTCTAGTCATGTTCTCGTTTCTTTCTTTTTCAGGCACCTGCTGTGACATCTAATTTTGCAAACTCCCATTTAATTATATTTTTAATGGTTGTAGTACATATATTATTTTTCCCCTTCTTGCATCAGTTATCATGGCAATCTTTGTTGCTAATTAAATATATGCTTATTTTGAAAACCTGAGCTTTGCATCTTCCGATGGACAGATGATGTTTACTATTTTTCCATGCCAGAAAAGTAGGCCATAAAGCAAAATGTTTATGTGGGTAAATTAACTAAGACTTTTTCTTAATTACTTTAAGCAAGCAATAGCTTTCACTATCCCTACTCACTGCTGGAAAGTCCACTGAGTTTCAACTACATTACAGTAAAAACATACACTTGATTACTTGTACCTTGCTCTAACACAACACATTATGGAGAATGTGTTCTGTACGATTTAGCAATTATTTAAATAGAAGGAAGTGCTGATGCTCAGTTTCATGTTTCTCCTTTACGGGGATGTTTAATTTGGTCTTGCTAGGTGCAGTGTAATACATCACAACCATGTTCTTTATTGTTCTGTTTAACAGTCCTAAATGCATGGATTTACCTCTTTTGTTTCCATTTGGTAACCTTAACTGTTTTGATCAAAGCATTTACAGTTTCTATTTCTTTTGATTTTCTTGGAAGATTCTGTGATGCATTGAAATTCACTGCAAAGTTGCCTTACTAATTTAAGTCTACTTGAAAGATAGTGTTGTTCTTTGTTGTTGTGTTTTTAATGTTTTGTGAGTTTTTTTTTTTAAAGCAGGCTTCCGCATACTAGTATACCACATGTAGGATGGACATCAAAGATTCAGTACATAAAAAGGAAAAAAATGCAAGATAATTCTTAATGAAAGTTGTTCAAACATCAGAGACTATTTGTCCAACATATTGCTCTCATTTATTATGTACCAACTTATATCACACTTACAATATGTTGAACAACTGGTCCATTTTAGTCTGACAGATTTGTGTCTGTTTTGTTATCCACAAATGTTAAGGGCCTCTTCTGAATTCTTTGCATTAGAAATTTTAAATGCAACAGGAATGCAGAATTAGAACATGAAAGTTCAAGAACACTAAAGATAGTTTTATTTTTGCTTTGGTTATCTTTTCCTTTTTTAGTACTTATGTCCTCTTTAGTCAGTTCTCTATAGTTGGGGCTTGTATTTTGCCTCCATGTTGCTATAGTATATCAGCATGCAGCCCCAAGAGAGTTTCAGAGGGACAGATTTTTGTCATCATTACTCATATAGAGTTGCACTTAACTCCACAAGTCATCTCACTGACTTAAATGGGGCAAGGTAATACTACAACAGGAGTAGCTAGGACACAATAAGGGGTCAAGTGATCATCCAGTGTTTCTTAGGTACAAGTGAGATTCTTATTGAAAGTTCATAGAAGTCAATGGACAGTGTCCTTGAATCTTCTGTGTTTGATTCAAGCCTTAAATGTAGTAACATTTAATAGTGCCAATATTTTATCTGTACTTTTTATAGTCTAGTTACAAAATGTTCAATTGAAATAAACTTTTAATCTACAGTATACCTTTATTTTAATAAGTATTTAATAGTTTTATCAAGTCACCTTAGAATCAGAGAACGTTAAATTTGTATTTTTCTCAAGATCAATAAAGTTTACTCTGTTATTTGCTATTTTGTAACATACAAGAAAAAAACCTGAATGATACTTACAAGACGAATCCAAACATTCTTTAAATCAAGTCAGTACAATGATTTTAAACACATACTACATATGCCCTAATTTCCAGTCAGCTTTACATATTGATTTCTCATATTAATTGTCTCAGGAACCAATGTTAAAGAGATACCTTAAAGGGCTAAATTATATCCAAACTCACCCTCCATTCTGCTCTAGTCACTTTTTGCTGCTGAAGTGGCACAAAGTAATTGGGACAAGACACAAATGGCCAGCACAGGAGAATTTTACTGGTATAATGGTGTTGGAGGTGACCAGACTGCCAGCTGAGCCAGCTGCCTTACCTTTCCCCTTGCATAGGAAGGCACCATCTCAAGGGCATAGTGGAGCCAAGTTTTGCTATGCTTAATTCTTCATTGGTATAAACTTGTAAAGGCACTTGCTTAATACTAATGGTGTAATTTAGAGTGGCTCTTGCACCTATGTCAGATTACAGAGTTACAGCTGGTTCCCAATTGTCTCCTCTCCCTTCCATCACTGCATCTGAGAAGAGTAGAGATAATGATGAGAAACTGGCCCATTGAGTAATATCTGACTCCACAAAGGGTACCACTGAAATAAAAAAAGTTCACTACTTGATAGATTATGCCCCTAAACACATGGCCAAAATGAGCTCTTTCTCTTAAGGTTTATTTTCTCTTTACCTCCATATGCCTACTTTCATTCCAGTAAAGGAAGGAAAGACTCATTAGAGGGTGGTGGCCTCTGTAATGCAGCGGATGCTAGTGGAGCACATTGATTAGACAGAAATAAAAGGGTTGCAGGAGAGGTTAGCTAGCCTCCTCTGTATCGAACAGGAGACAGAATGAATTGTGTTCCAAGTACAACTAATCTCTCATAGCATCAAGCCTGGAAGCTGGACTTTCTTCCCCACATCATTCAGTGGACACATTCTCTTGCTGTCTATTTTAATGAATTTGAATCTATAAAATGATGTTGAATGATATTATAGACTGTGGTTATATTTGCAAAGTAAGCACAATGCAATGAGACTTTATATTTCATGACCTGGCTTAACAGCAGGACATTCTGAGCCCCAGGATGGTAGACATTGAGAATGGTATAGAAGATAGTTATTCAGATGAGTGCCTCAAGAAAGGGTGTACAAAACATGTGGGAGCCAATTAACCAAAGAATGATGGATACACAAGACAACTTCCCAACGTGGGACTCAAATCCTAAAAAAGCAAGGTGTAAATGCACTTGAAACATGCATTTATGATAGAGAGCACATCCACTATAAGAAATTTGTCATAAAAAAAATGATAACCATCAATACATCAACTTCAAAATAAATTCATTAAAGATAACTTGAAGTGATGTTAGACTGGTAACTTCCCCCATTTTAATCAAATACATTTTATTGATGTTTATAGTAATGTTGAATTATAATGAAATAAAGCAACAGTTACACAGTAATACAAAAAGACAATCTATATGACATTTAAAATTACTATTTAAAGCCAATCTTTAAAAACTGCTAAATATTTAAATTCTTAACAGCCAGTCTTTTTGGAGTTGGCTTGAGGATCTACTAGTTTAATTATTCAATATAGCTTTGAAGTCAGAAAACACTCAATATGTAGGGAGAAGCAGTGTTTATAGGTATGCAAACACAATGCTGAAGATATTCAGTAAGAAGTGGCCATGTTTACAAGAGATCTCTTAGGGCATCTATTGGAAAACCTTAGTATTGCATGTGAAAGAAAAAGGGCTGGTGGAACTAATCAGGATGTAATAATTAACTTATTCTATATTTTCCACAACCTAATAATAAATGTACATTTTAATGAAGAGTGAGGATAAAATTTGTAATGTTGACTTACATTTAAGAAAGGCATTTAAGAAATGCAAGGGGTTTTAAGAAAGGCAAGCAAAAATATGAAAAGCAAATAGTGTACAAGTGCTGATCTTGCACTTCTCAGCTACTGTGCAAGTAGTGATGGTAATTTGTAATTTACAAAGTAATCTAATCTTGAGCACTTAAAATATGATCAGATCAATACTCTATGTAAAAACCAGTTACTGTGTACTGTTCATGATTAGATAAACTGAAATAATATGTTTTTCATAAAAACACCAAATCACCACGTAAAAATGAAATTCACAGGTAAGGACTAAACATTTGATTTTGAAATGAAAGTCTTACTAAAAGTGTTTATGATTATTCCATATGTTCTTTACACATTTCTCCATTACAGTAATACCAAACTCTTTATTCTTGAGACTCAAACCCATAACAGTCTCATCAGCTTGGTCTCCAATTCTAAAGTTCATTTATGTCCTTCTCAGCAGCGGATATTTCCTTCCTGTGATAAATGGCTGAGGAATTGCTTTGAAAACCTAAAGAGAAAGGTGCCTGACTAGGGAATTAAACTTTAATCTCTCAAATGGTAAAACAGAAAAGGGTATTGACCTCACAGAAACTCTGATTCTTCAGTATTGTCAGTGCAGGTGACACTGTAGGTGTGAATGTGCCTTGTACATGTTAGATTCCTGTTAAAGTGTTTGTCAGGACCACACAAGCTTTTTCTCCCCTCAGAGAACATAAAAAGGTGGAATAGTCACGACTCTCTCTCAGTTTCCTCACCATTTAAAGCCCATAGCAAAGAAGGTGCATCAGGGAATCCACATGGACCTCAACATTTCTAAAGAACCACAGATCCTACTGAGTAAATAACCATTCATTCTTCAAATTTAGTCCATGTGGATCGAGTGTGGGTCCACAGGAGTGGGTGGGAAGCAGCATTCCTTTAGGATGGTGAAATGAAGATTTTCAGTTGTATCCATTCAAACAATTATAGTACTACCTGAAATTGGTATGTTATTCAGCAATTAAGTCTAAAAATTCAATGTCACATTGATACCATAAGGATTTCTGAAACCAGCACATTCCTGAAAAAGGTGAAGGATGTTGTTTTAGCTGTGGTGAAATGAACCTGTATATTCAGTGGCAACTTCATGAGATATATTGTGCTGCTCAGGTTTATATTCTCTAAGGAGATAAACTAACATTTAGCACACCTGGCTATGGTTGTAAATTGATGGGGCAATAGCCTAAAAGGTTTGGTCCTGTCAATCAAGTGTGCCATTTCTTCATTGCAGAATAAAGCTTCAGGAAGCAGACAGGCATTTTGACTGACCTTTTCAGATGAAATTCTAAGGACACCTTTGAAATAAATTTTAGGTAAAGCATAGCTTCACCTTATTCCTATGGAATATCATATAGAGTAGTCTATCCATGAGTGTCTCATGTACTCTTGTGTCAGAGTGAGAAGTATTCTGGGAGAGGTTCAAATGGATTGTCCATCACTCTCACAAAGACTATACTGGAAGTAAGAAGGGGTTCTCTTCGTTTGGGTTGATATTTATAGGACTTTCTTTAGGGAGGCAGATGAAGTTTAAGTTTTTTTTTTTTTTTTAAACAAAGACCCCCTTAACCAGTGTGTTCGGGACAATGCCCACATTCTCCACCACTTGCTACAGTTTCCCTCCATGGAGTGAGGGAAATCCCTTCTCTCATAACCCCTAGTTCAAATAGTCAATTGATAGTCCGAGGTGCTCACCACCAGTCTTTCAGAAAGCCACCCCCCATAGTCTGTGTAGGGCCCTTTGCACAGGTAGGGTAGGGAGACCTGGGCCCTCCCTCTCTCCAGGTCTTGTCCCTGTTCTCAGCGTCCTGGGCTAACTACCTCCTGTTCAGCCAGTGGGGCTGCGTACGCAACTCACTGACCTGCGGGTACCTCCACCCCATCCTGGGCTCCTTCCTGCCCTCCTGCGGGTCCCCGGCGTGCAGTCCTTGCCGATGGCATCCGCTCGCCTTTCTTGCAGTCCTGCCTCTGTCGGGAGAACCTTCTCTTTGCCCCGGATTTCCTTGCCCAGATTCCACGGACGCTCTTCCTCCTGCTTTCCACTGGCTTGTTGCGGCCTCCGCCTTTCAAAGCTGGCGCCCTTTCCCTGGGATGTTGGCGCAGGCGCTGGCCGGCAGGGTAGCGCAGAGCGCTACCATGGAGGTGCCTGCAGTGGCCGCCGAGCACTCCAGGCACGAGTGCCCTAACACTGCAGCACCGGTGCCAGGCGCCATGTCAGTGCGGGGTGCAGGGTTCTCTGCCTGCATCCCCGCCACCCTGTCACAGAGGCATTAACAGGAGTGTTGTGAGCAAGCCACAAGAAGTCATTCTTCCACTCTGCTCTGCACTGATTAGGCTTCAGTTAGAGTATTGTGTCCAGTTCTGGGCACCACATTTAAAGAAAGATGTGGAGAAATTGGAGAAGGTCCAGAGAAGAGCAATGAAAATGATGAAAGGTCTAGAGAACGTGAGCTATGAGGCAAGGCTGAAGGAATTGGGTTTGTTTACTTTGGAAAGGAGAAGACAGAGAGAACATGATAGCAGTTTTCAGGTATCTAAAAGGGTGTCACAGGGAGTGGGGGGGAATTGTTCTCCTTGGCCTCTGAGGACAGGACAAGAAGCAATGGGCTTAAACTGCAGCAAGGGAGGTTTAGGTTGCACATTAGGAAAAAGTTCCTGCCTGTCAGGGTGGTTAAACACTGGAATAAATTGCCTAGGAAGGTTGTGGAATCTCCATCCCTGGAGATATTTAAGAGCAGGTTGGACAGACACCTGTCAGGGATGGTCGAGATGGTGCTTGGACCGGCCGTGAGGGCAGGAGATTGGACTCGATGACCTCTCGAGGTCGCCTTCCAGTCTTAATGTTCTATGATTTTCTATGGTATCATAAAATCGTCATTAAGGCAATGGAGTTCTTTCTGCTCTTTGGATGAATAATCCGTTTCCTTGAGAGGTTTGTGGCCAGTATTACATGTAATATGCCAAATAACTGGAGCCAGTAAACTTGTCTCATAGTTCAGTCTATGACTATGGACCTTGCAGCTGTATGGGAGCAGTGATATTCTTGCCTCTGCTTGATCTTTCACATCATCTCCTCAACCCTGCAGGATTTTTGAAAAGGAAGAGCAATGCTTATTTCCCATGTTCTACTTGGCAAACAATGCCAGGTAGATTGCCGCCAGGAGCCAATGAATAAGCCTTTCACCCAGACATTTCTAAATTCTAAGGACAAAGATTCCAAGAGTGCCGTTAGTCAACTTACATTTTTCTTGCACTACAGATGACAAAGGATCAGGAGTGTGGGCAGGCATTTAAAAAATTGTTCAAAGATTTCTTGGGCACTCCCATGTACTTAGAGATGGGGATGAGGGTGAAGATGTTCTTGAGTCTGTCACAGCCCTTTAGCTAATTCCAGGAACCCTTCATTAATAGGGAGGGCAATTCTGGCCAGCATCATTGTAGGATGATCCATGTATAACTTGTGAATTTTTTCGTGTCAGAATACCAGGGTCTCTGTAGTTTGGCACATAAGGCCTCAGAAAGATGATTTTAAAGACTTTTTCCTAGGCAAAAGCTAGCATTATTGACATCTGCTGAGGAGAATTTCTTGGAACTTTGTTACCTCTTTGCAGGTAGTTTTTTAAAACACTTCTTGCTTTGCCAGGTGCCCCTAGTCTCCTTTTGAGATGACAGAGGAGTTAGCATGTCTTACTTCCTGTGTTGGATAAAGTGGCAGAGCACAAAATAGTACAGAGCTATGTAAAACAAAAGATGAGGCCCCAATCCTACCCTTTCCCTCCCTTGCAGGATACAAGGAATTTCCAGTATCTTGGGGTGGGGAGAGAAAATAGGGCTCCAGGTTTCTAATTTGAATGCTTCTCCCTCCCTCTTCTCAGGTAAAATCCTGTGCATCCTGAATTTAACTGGGCTATTTCCCCCCCACACTTTTTCCAACAGCAAATCAACTCTTTTGGATTACAGCAGCTAGCTATGAAGTCAGTAACCACATATCTTCTTAACCAACTATAGGCCCATGACACCTTGAGCTGTATAGGAAATTGTAGAGCAACTGATATTTAGTATGCTATCGTGATGCAAGGCTAAAAACTGATCTGGAATTAATTAAACTGAATATATATTATGAAAATGGAAGGGAAGGGGGTGAAGAGTACTAAACACAATATGCTACACTGTAACCCAATGTTATTCAACATTTTAAATTGAAAGAGACATCTGTTTTATAAAATGAAGTACTAAAAACCCACTTTCACAGAGAAGCAGGAAGGAAAGGCAATCTGTATGGGCACAGCTACACTACGAGATTAGGTCAAATCTAATGTTGTCGATTTCTTACCAGCCAATTTTGCAAAAAAGGCCATTTTTGTGCAAAAAGCTGCAGAGTATCCACACCTCAAATGTGCTTTTGCACAAGTAAATCAGCAGTAAAACAGCAGAACAGAGGGCTTTTGCTGGTGTACGTAAACCTCCTTCTATGAGGCATAATTCCCTTTTGCGCTACAGCTATTGGCAAAAAGGCAAGTATGAACACTTTTCCCTATGGGAAAAAGCATAGGTGCTCTGATAGCTCTGATGGCCATTCACAGAATGGATTTCTTGACAAGAGCATCCATGCAGTGTGGACACTGTCTTGCGCAAAAGCAAAGCGCATCGCAAAAGTGATGTGAAGTGTGGACGCGCTCTTGCGCAATAAATTTTTGCACAAAAACTCTTGTGCAAAAGGCTTCTTGCACAAGAAGCCTGCAGTGTAGTTATAGCCTAAGAGACTTACCCAAGGTCATATGGGAAATCTGAGGTGGAGCTAGAAGCCCAGATTTTTATAATTCCTAGTCTATGTTCAGGACCATCTTTACCCATACACAAAATATGCAGCCACATAGGGCACCTCTATGTCTTAATGGCAGATGGGTAGACTCTTCCTATCCCTGTTCTGTGGCTCTGCTTTCTCTGGAGAGGATTTAGTTAATTTAAAAGTGAAAAAGCCTGCCAGAGCTATCAGCAGAACACAAACCTGTGAAAGGGCCATTCAAGTGGTAAAGCCATTTAATAGGCACTTACCAACCCCTGGTATATACTAGAAGTTTCTGAATTTATGATCTCAGAGGGGTAGACATGTTAGTCTGTATTAGGGATGTAACAGTGTAGATGGTTCAACGATGAACCAATAAGCGGTTCCTTGTTTGGCTATATTAGGGATGTAATAATATAGATGGTTACTTATCAGTTAATGCTATCGGCTACACATTTAAAGTATTTTGAGAGCCAGCACTCAGGCATGCTGGCTGAGTCCCAGCTGCTACCCCTGCTGCATCTCTGCATTTAAAGGTTCATGCCAGCTCTCAAGCTCCTTTAAATGCAGAGCTGCAGTGGGGTAACTGTTGGGACCTGGAGCAAGTCAGCATGCCTGCCCATTGGCTTTCAAGCTCCTTTAAATGCAGAGCTGCTTATCGGTTACTCAAGTAACCGACAAAATTTGTCAGCTATACAATTATCAAATTTCACACTTTCTAACAATTCTAGTCTGTATCTGCAAAAATGAGGCCGCACCAAAGAGACTAACCGATTTATTAGCCCTAATTAATCTGTTAGTCTCTAAGGTGCCACAGGACTTCTCCTTGAATTTATTGTGTTATTTTTAAAGCAAGGTCCTGTAGACTATTTCATTAGTGTATTGCTGAAGATTATATAATTATACCTCTAAAAAGTCATCCCCTCCAGTCTGTCATTGGGAATAGGGAACTAGTTTAATAATACTGCATAGGGTCCCATAAATCCTATGGATGGTCCTGACTGTTAACTACAAAAGGCAATCCTTCCTTCCAGATCAGTATACAGATTTCAAAATGGTGGCTATACTTACTGGTATGGCTAGAGGAGGACAGCATACAAACTTCAGTATCTGATAGGTTGGAAGGGCTGGGAGTTTTAGGAGAGAAAAGGTCATGTAATACTTTGTTTTTCTCTTATAAAGAAGTCTGAGATCCTGAGTGGAGAGAATAGTGAAGGCAGATGATGATGGGGAGGATTTAAAGGGATGAATCAAAGATAGCACTTATATTTGCAGCCATTGAATTCAAATAAGTTGGAGAAGAAGAACTGCTTAGCTACAAAGATAGCAGAACCTAGGAAGAAAGAATAAATTTCTTGTACAGGTTGAACCTCTCTAGTCTGGCACCCTTGAGACCTGATCAGTGCCAAACCAGAGAATTTTCTGAATCATCAGAGATTAATGATATCTAGCAGCATTACCAACACTTCCACTACTTATGGGGCTCCAAGAAGATATTTTAGGGGTACATAAGAGCTAAATAACAGCACAGGACTGGGGGCTGTAAAACTTTCTAGGACCATGGGAAACTTGGCCACACCCATGATAAGTGGACATCTGGTTAACTAAAACCATTCTGGGCCACAGATGTTGCCAGACCAGAGAGTGGTGGACTAGAGAGGTTCAACCTGTGGAGGAAGTCAGCCTGGTCGAAGTATTTCCACCAAACAGACTCTGCAGCATGAAAACAGAGGCAGAGGAAAAGGAAGTTGGAGTGAGCTAAGTTTGTGAGGGGATAGGAGGCAAAAAAATTAAGGCAGGAGGAGAGCAAAGCATGGAGCAATTGTCATAAATATCAAGCTAGTTGTACCTCTATTCCCTCTCAGACAGCGCTTTGAGTTGCAGTTCTCTGATGCCGCATTTACCAAAGCAAGCCTGATTTGGGTCCAGGACCTGCAGTTTTGCTCCTTAGCAGCTCCAGTGGCATGCACTTTCCATGCAGATTTCTTATGGCAAAATATTGTTAATTTAGGGCTAAAGCATTTCAGAGACAATAGATCTTAAAATTAGCAGTCTTTACACATGGTTATCTTCCATAAGCCTTACTATCCCCTGTAAGTTCAAGGAAGCCTCAACTATTCCAGGTGTTCCTGCAGGACCTGTCCTTCTGCTACATTCAATTAAGGAATAACCCACCCATGGGAAACATTTCTTGTTACTTAACTGAATCCCATGCCCATATTGTTAGCTACCTAGGGATTGGAGTATTTGCTACTCGCTTTCCCCCCTCCCCTCCGCCCATGAAAGGCAGCAAAGGGGTGCTGGGGTGCTGGGGGAGCCAGCTTAAAATGAAGAGCCACAGCATGGGTGGCTCCCAGAGCCAGGAGGAGCCAGGACTGCTCAGTTCTGGCTTAAGCCAGCTCCTGGAGCTACCTCCATTGTGACTCTTCAGAGCAGTGCTTATCAACTAATCGTGTAGTTGACCCGATTTGTATTGACTACATGATTAGCCAGATAACTGCAATTTCACATCCTTATAGCTACCTGTTCATCATATGCTTCAGGAAATAAGTCATCTAGTTGTTTAAGAGTGTACATCCCTTATAAATTTATATTTAATGGAATAAAATGTAAGTGCCTAATAGTTATTTGAGCTCTACTCAGCTCTTGACCTCAATGACATTTTGGCAGTAGGTTCCACATGCTAAAAATGTATATTTTTGCACAATTCATAACTATTATTTTTAACTTGTTGCCTTTGACTTTTATCAGATGTCCCCTCTTCTGCTCTGCTGAGAGGATAAATAGGAGCTCGAGATTTGTCACAAGACTATTTCCATCAAGCTATAAACTGTACTGAGGGATGCTTGTTTGCTTTCCATGGAACATATCTGAACAATATGCCCAGTTCAGCAACTTATATTTTTGAAGCCTCATCACAATTCAGTGTAGACACTTGTTCTGTTTATCACCCATTTTGGTCCTCTGATCCTTCTTTATGGTGCTTTGTCAATAGCCTGCTCCTACCCTGTATGCTATATTCATGCTTTTGACTACCATTTTCTACTTTCCCAAAGAAAAACTACATTACAATGAAGTCAGAGTTGACAGAACAGATGAGTAGTTTTGTGTAAACTACCTTTATAGAGAAGTTTAATTTATTCAAGGATGATTTCAAAAGAATTCACTAACAAGTTACGGTTACACTAACAGTATCCAAACATACTATGATATGGAAGTGAGAGTTAGGGCACACAAAAATAGCCTTACCTCTACATCACAAAACTATGAAAGTTTGATTCAGTATCTGCTTCCAATTCCATGCCCTTTTGTAATCTTGGTCATCAAGCCTCTGTTACCCGCAGTATCACATCATATAATCCCATCCAGAAAATTATCAAACTCCATTTTCAAACTAGTTAGGTTATTTGGCCATCTATTAGACTGTGATCTATTTGATCAGCTCTGTTAGACTGCAATAGCAACAATTTGCAATTCACATGCTACTATTTCTATTAGTCATTCAATCAAGGAACATAAGCAACAATATTGTGAATATTCATAAACTAAAAATTATCTGCAGTTTAAGACTTATTCACTGAAGAAATTCACATGTAAATTTGAATAATGAATTAATTTAAGAACCATTGAAAAGGAAATTTAGTAAACAGAGAGGCAAGATGAATGAATTATTCACTGTGAATTATTTGCTCAGTTCTATGAAACAATCACTTTAAAAAAAGAATGGAAAACAATAATATCAGACAACATGTGATTTAATCACATTACAATATTAAGCACCAGCACACAGATTCTAGACATAGGTATGCTTCTTTGGTATTTGTCCAGCAATATGACGGTTGTGTAAATTTTATCCAAATACACCCAGATGCAGGATCAAAGTTACAAGTCAAATCTGATCTAAGACAATCAAATCAAAAGCTGACTAAGGAACAAGAAGTAAATCCTTCTATATTAAACCAACCACAGTTTTAACATCTGCTCTTTACTTAAGGCTAGACTGAGATACAGCCCTCTGTGGCCATGCAGAGGAATTAATGCATGTAAGATCCCTCCCTATGTCCTTCCCCCTTTGTACAGGGCTTACCCAATTTGTATAGGACAGCAAGCTCCATGGAAGGCTGACTCCACCCATGAACAAAATGGATGGATTTGGAGGTGCCGGGGGGGGGGAGGGCGTAATTGAAACTTGGCTTTGTCTTCAGCCCCTGCCTCCATCCCTCTCCCACACAAGAGCCTATAGAGCTCATGTGACAAGATAGTGATTCTTACTCCCCTCTTTCCCAGGCTAAAATAAATTACTTTCTCCCTAAAACAAGTAGGGAACAGCTAGGAAAAGTGACTACAACCATTTATTTTGAGGACTGCTCCTGGGGTGGCACTTTCACCCTTTACCAAAGCCGAGAGAGTAATCTTTCCATCTAGCACAAACCCACAGTGGTAACAGACACCAAATTCTGTTGGAAACTGAACTCAGACTGTGTGTGTCAGAAGTTAGGTACAACACTTAAGATACCAAACAGGATTTTGAACTCCAAATAACCACCACAATTCAGCTTTATTTTACACAACACTTTTCTTTAGACCTGTATTTCGAAATCCTTTCTACAAAGACAATGCACGGTACATGTTACAGACAATCCTATTAGAGGGGCATTAGGCCAGACTTTGCTCTCACATGGGTAAATCAGTAATCATTTTCTAGTCAGTAAGACTACTCTGGATTTAAACCAGCATAGATGAGGGTAGACTCTAGTACATTGTGTTGTGAATAAATTAAAACATTCACTCACAAAGCCAATAAAAAAAGGAGTTAAGTGGAGGCAGAGATTGCATAGAAAAGATCAGTTTTAAAATGAGATTAATGGAACTCATTTACCACATTTACTGTTCAAACATTAAAACAATATTAGAACAAACAAACAATGACATGAATCTGTAGTCAATAGGACTAAGTGTGCATGAGTAAAGGGCGCATTATTAGGCCCTAAATGAAAAAGAACATTGTATTACTGTATAAAAGGGAAAACAGAGAAAACAGCTTACAGTAATTTAGACGCATGATTTAATTTCAACTCCCAGCCAGTCAGCTCATCAGGCACCATTTCACAGGCTGGCATCCCCATAATAGGCTTGAACTGGCCATTACACATACTGCAAGAATGTCCGATCACTCAGCTCTGGTTCTCAGTGATCCTAGCTCAGAGTTCAATTATTACTTTCAACTCCCTTGTTTCGTTATTTTTTTAACAGTTAATCAATACTCAAACCAGAGCAGGTATAATTTGGAATACTTGGGATCATTCATTACAGAGGGACACCACTTTTCCTCAAATCATGCCTGCTCTCCAGGCAGCCTGCACAAAACTGTAAGACTGATTTGTTAGGACTGAATCACGTTCCAACAATTAACCTGAAGTTCCTCACAAACACCAGTGAAAGTTCACCAAACCTGACTCAACTCCAGGTAAGAGTTGAGGGAACTCTGGCAACTAGAGTTGGAGACTCCAGGCTTTAAGGTTCATAGCTCTGATCCAGCTTTACTATGCAAGGCTTCCCAGACTCCTTCCTGTGGAGCTAGGAAGCTAATGGGACTAATTGAAATTCAGGGCTTGGCTCTGCAGTAGAGAGATTGCAAATCCCTAGGTCTCTCCTTGATTCCAAGTTTCCTGCTACAGAGAGCCTGTAAACCTCATTTTTTGAAGAATGGGGGCTCTTGCGCAAAAGGGTTTTTTTCCGACAAATGGCCCCATCTACACAGGGCTTTTTATTGCAAAAACCTCTCCTGCAAAAAGGCTCGGAAGAGGATATGCAAATGAGAGTGAGATATGCAAATGAACACTCCATTTGCATATCTTCTGCTGGAAAAAAAAAAAAAAAAAAAACCACACACACACACCGTGTAGACGTAGCCCTTGAGATGAATCCTATGGTTTGCAGTTCTGGGGCAATCTTCATGGCAAGGTTCTCCCCAAAGCTGCAAACACTGGTAGCCCAACAGCTACAGAGTGAAATTGGTACTGCCAGCTTTTCCATTGCATTAGCAACATCAGTGTAAATGTCCGTCAGCAGCTCTCAGTCCCCAGAAGCAAATATTGTTTTGGAAATGCAATCAGTGTTTCCAAAATTAATTTTTCTGTAGTTACTGGTTTATGAAAGAGTTTTGAAGACACTGGAACGAAATCAACTTGGAATGAAACCAAACTTTGAAATGCCAGCATTTCTCACAAGCCAGAAATCATGTTTCAGCTAGCATCACTGCTAGTTGTATTGCTAGTCCACTACTAATCAAATCCTGTTCAAACTAGTCTCTCAAAACATCCCAACCGAAATCCATAGATTCCTAAACTTCAAGGCCAGATGCAGCTATTGTGATCATCTAGTCTCACCTCCTGTATAAACACAGGATATAGAACTCCCCCCAAATAAATCCCAGAACATCTCTCAGGGGAAAAAAAAATCCAATCCTGATTTAAAGTTGCCGGATAGAGAATCTACTACTTCCTAGCTATTAGAACAATTTAGCAAACTATTCTAACAACCTAAACATTTACTTTTTCCACTTTGAATGTACTATTTGCAGTCCAAAATTTTGCATTAATTAGATTAACAGGAATTGGCTTTGTATCCATACTGCCTAAAATCACCAGAGACAACATATTAACCTTACACTCTTCATTGGTAGTTCTTGGAATTCTGAAGTATTGAATCCATTACTAAATTTGATATATCAAACATAAGATTTTCAAGTGAGCCTTGGTAGAAGAGTATTTCCTAACTATTGTTACATTTCCATTTATTTATCAATTCCATGCAAAGAAATCCCTAGAAAGGTGGGTTTTGGTCACATAATTGATCATCAAGTCCATGAGGAGATGAAGCGTTGGTTCACTTTTCTGATGAAAACTACATGTTAGTGTTGACCTAGAACGTTAAGCCTACATTTCCAGATATTATATATGCTCTTTGAGTTGTCTAAAGACATATTTGGGCAAATGGGAACTATAATAAAAAGGATTGTTCAAGAATACTTTAACACCTTTAGATCCCATGGATGTTTATGGCAAAGTTTTAGTATTTTAGGGTTAGTGATTTGTTTTTACATTCATGCTTTCTTCCACTGGTAATAGCCTGGCTTCTTTTCTTTCTTCTCTTTTCCAGCTGTATGGGTAATACTTATTTTATGATTTTGAATTTACAAATCTGAATATTTAAATTTTGACATAAGACTTAATTTGTCATTAGTTCTCTTACATACAAGTTCTACACTGTTTCTTCTTTGGAAATAATTATGCAATATTGACTCTGTCGAGACTAGTTTTCTTAGGGTCTTATTGCTTTTCATGATTTTTAAAAAAATTCATTAGGAATTTTGCCATTGACTGCACCCTCTAAGATGAATTATCACCGCTCCTATTCAATTGATTTTCTATCATGAACCCTTTAAAATCCTTGGTTTCCAAGCTACAGTGTCTCATCTTATAAATCTGACCACAGTCTTCGATCCAAGGTATACTAACATACACTGGTCATTTTTACAAACTCATTCATATGAGACTACTTTATCAAGCCATCCAAGGCAGTTCATATAAAACTTTACTAATTTTGGTGTCTTGTGCACACTTCACCAGAAATTTAATATTTTCTTCTTGATCATTGGTAAAGATAGTGACTAGCACTGGATCAAGAAGTTGTAGGACCCCATTAGAAATAAACATATTTACAATTTTTGTAATCTGTTAGTCCTTCACTTTCTAAATAAATTAATTTTAAAAAGTCTATTGTAAGTTGATTATAACTCACCAAGTACTATACTTCACAGAAATCTGTGTTAGAGCTAAAAAAAAGTCTCACTAAGGCCATGTCTACACAAGAAAATGGACAGAACAGAGGGCTTTTGCTGATAGAGTTATTCTTCTCCCCACAAGGAATATCTCCTTTTTGCACTACAGCTCTTGTACAAAAAGGTAGGTGTGGAAGCTCTGGAGGGGTTTTTGCGCAAGAAACCCCTATCAGAAAAAAGCACAGGTGCTCTGATGGCCATTCTGTGAATGGCCATCAGAACTTTCTTGCACAAAAGTGTCCATGCAGTGTGGACGCTCTCTTGCACAAAAGCACATCGCTTTTGCAATGCGCTTTGAGGTCTGGATGCGCTTTTGCTCAAGAACTCTTCCACAAAAGGCTTCTTGAGCAAAAACCCTGTATACAAAGCCTAGGTGTTTTTCCATTGGTTAATGCCAATTAACTGAGGTAAGTGTTCCACGGGTGTGTTAATTTCAGCATTTTGTTTAAGAAAAAAAAATCCAAATTCTTTAATCAGGTTGAAATGTTCCTATATTGTCAGAATGCAATGTTTTGATTTTAAGATATTTACTTGTTTCAATCATATAATTTATAATATTAAATATATAATGGAATACAAATATCAATTAAAATGATTAAAATATGCAACTAATATTATTCACAGTGAATAATCTGACTAACTAGAATGTTGCTTATTTGCTACTAGAGTACTCAGTGTTTTGCGGTATTTATGTCCATTTTGTTCACAAGTGATATTTCCAAGAACAGAGAAGCCACTAGGAGTGTCCTAGGGAAGGAACTTGGAAAAGCAAGGGAGAGAGAGAAGATGGCAGAGACACTTCATTATGTTAATATTTCTTCTCTCTTTAAACTATGAACTTTCTGTTTAGAACAAACAATCCTTTGTTGTGTGTGGCTGTATTTTTTATTGGACACAGCTCCTAAAGGGAGGTCTTGCAGAGCATCTGAATCCTATCAAGCGTGCTGAGCAATGACAAGTGGAACACAGGGTACCGTAGCTTAGTATCCCAGTGAGAGACAGTCACAACATTTCATGCCAGGGAGATGAAGGCAAGAAGTCTGCCACCTGGAATGGTTACACCCAAGGAGTGGGAGGAGTCAGAACATGTTAGTAGCCCTAGAGCAAGAAGTCTACATCAATCACTATTCAGGATTTTATTTCGCTGAGAATTAAGCACACATTTAAAGTTAGCATATGCTGAAATGTTTTCCTGAATAGGAATAGGTTCCTGAATTGGGAACCAAGTAATTGGATTATCTATGCTTTTACCTCACTAATAAAGCTATGATGAGCAGTGCTCTTTCATGCTAAGATAGCAATCCTTTTCCAGACACTTAACCCTCTCAAGGAAATTCTTGAACCTCAACCTATGAATACTGAGATAATTTTCCAGACAATTGCTTGCCAATTTTTCCAGGTCATAGTGCTTGACTTGCAAAACCCTCGGTCATTTATTAGAGATGGTGGAAAATTTTCCACCGAAAAGTGTTTTCATGAGAAATTGCTGTTTTGCTGAAATCAGAAGTTTTTTCCGGGCACAAATCAGTTTTAACAACAATTTGTCATAGAATAAAAAAAGCATTCTGATAAGGTCAAAATATTTCAGTCGCGGATTACAACAACATAGCATTTTGCTTTCTCTCATTTCAAATTGCTTTTATAAAAAGTTAAATATTTACATCAAAAATCAAAAAACATGTTTACCATTTTCTAGAGGAAAAAATGTTAATTGACCCAAAACTTTTTCCAAAAATTCATTTCATGAGCTTTTCAAGTTGAAACATCAGAATTCTGAATTTCCACCACCTCCCTCAATTAAAAGTGGGCCTAACTTTTTCCTTGTGTCTAACTTAAATCCTCTTTTCCTATGGCTAAGAGGACTTTTCAAGTTGTCTCATCTCTAGAGTTCCAATTATATGATCATAATAGCTCCTTCACAGAAGAAGTGTATTTTTGCACTTGATCGGTTTCTGACTGATGCTTTGGAAAGTGGGTCCATTTATTCTTTTCAAAACTTGACTTCTATTTTACTCTGTTAGCTGCAGGTATTTTATCGGATTTATAATTTGGGATGGGATTTTCAAAAGTATTCAGTATTGACCTCACCCAGCTTCCATTGAGGTCAATGGAATTGACTCCAATAACAACAGTCAGAACAATGTTCCACACACAGTCACAGTAGCAAAGTAGAGAACTGAAATGGTTATTATAGATTTTACAGATAGGAAAATGGAAGCAGAGTGAGAGGCTGTTATATGTTCAACAATACCCAGAAAGTTGGTGACAGGGCTGGCAATAGAACCAGATATCCTGATTTATAGTCCTATGAATCAACAAGGCTATCCTTGGCTTGATAGAGGTTTGTGAAATTATTTGTTTTGCCCTTATATGGTCAGCTGGATTTACATCAATAGAGAGAGAGCTGAATTGCCATTGATACCAGACATGAAGAATAAAGGTGAGCTTCCATAACTTGCTCTTTGAGAGAGATCTAACTGCTGATTTTGTAAAAAGCCTTGGATCATTTGAAATTCAAGACTTTATCTGAACATATGACTATGCTCTTAAACAGAGCTGTCTCCATTTGAAAAAAATACAGTGAGGATAACTCATTCACATTCTGTGCTGACACAGTCTTCAAGATTTTATACTATGTAGATTTGTCTAGTGCAGTTATTTTTGCTGGCCTTTCTGTTTGTTTTACATCTGCAAAGTTTTCCACATAAATTGAATTTGCTAATCATATTTCCTCTGTGCTTTGGTCACGTTGAAGATTAGTGTGCTGAAACATCTTTTTACCTCATCTATCAAGTACTGTATATTATTCTACATGGTCTAGCACCCAGTTCAAATCCTTACATTCCTCTGGTTGTCCCTTTAGCGACGAATCATTTTTCTATGAGTCAGCTTTATTCACACAAGATTCCTACACTTATCTGGTACTATCTTTCATGGAAGTTCTCACTCTATGGGTACGTTTACACAGCAGAGCTAAAGTTAGAATAAACTATGCAACTTCAGCTATGTCAACTGCATAGCTTAAGTCAAAATTGCTTATTTCAGCTTTTGGGATGGTCTACACAACAGGAAGTCTAAGGAAGAACATTCTTCCTTCGACTTCTTACTCCTTATAAAATAAGGGCTACCATGAGTTGGAGTAAGAAGTCTTCCAGCTCGACATTATTTCAAAATAAATGCTTGTAGTGTAGACATGCACTATGTTATTTTCGAATAACGTCATCGCTGACAGGTGTTTGTCTGACCTGCTCTTAAAAGCCTCCAATGATGGACATTTCAAAACCTACCAAGGCAACTCATTCAGTACTTAACCATGCTGACAGTTAAGAAGTCTGTCCTCAAATCCAACCTAAAAATCTCACTTGCTGCAGTTTAACCCCCTTGCTTCTTGCTCTATTAGAGGTAATTTTCACCCTCCTCCTTGCAACATTTTTGATACTTAAGTCCCCCCTCAGACTTTTCTCTTTTCCTGACTAAATAGTCCCAATTCTTTCAATCATTCCTCTTGGTGAGGTTTTCTAGACCGTTAATCATTTTTGTTGCTCTTCTTTGGACCTTCTCCAACTTGTCCACATATTTCCTGAAACATATCACCCAGAACTGGCCACAAAATTCTAGCTGAGGCCTAATCTTTACAGAGCAGAGCAAAAGAATTACTTCTTGTGTCTTGCATAAAATACTCCTGTTAATATTTTCAAAATCATATTTGAAACAGTGTCATACTGTTGACTTATATTTAGCTTGTGGTCTACTATGATGCCTAGATCCTCTTCATGGTAGTCCTTCGAAGGTAGTCATGTCCCATTTTGTAGATGTGCAACTGATGGTTCCTTCCTAAGTGGAGTATTTTGCATTTCTACTTATTTAAATCATCCTGTTTACCTCAGATCATTACTCCAGTTTGTCCAGAACATTTTGAATTACAATTCTATCCTCCAAAGCACTTGCTACCCATCCTAGTTTGTTATAATCCATGATCCTTACTAGCATAATCTGAACACCATTACCTAAATTATGGGTGAAGATATTAAATAGAACCGGTCCCAAAACCAATCCCTGTGGAATTCCAGTCATTATACCCTTCCAGCATGACTGAGCCATTGAAAACTGGTTGGATAACCATTCTCAGAGAGTAGATATGTATCCACCATATAGTGGCTCCATTTAGGTTGTATTTCCCTAGTTTAAAGGAGAAGGTCCTGTGAGACTGTATCAAAAGTGTTATTAAATTCTAGATATACCACATCTGAGCTTTTTCTTCTAATTTGAGTTTTTCTACTACCATCTATATAAATTTTTGCACAAAATATGAAATAGGGGAAAACTAAGGCTGGATGTTATAATCCATCTGTCATTTAGTGGCCTACAAAAATGAAATGTTAAAAAACTAATTGAGCAATCTACAAAATGTTCATTATGCTATATTGTGGGAGTTCACTGACACATAGCTCAAAATATGAGACGCACGCAAACAGTATCCTTCTTGGAATTGTACCAAGTAATTTTGCAATTAAAAAACTGGTTTGTTAATAGAGCAAATATCGTCCTGAGACGTGTGATTTTACTCCATCAGTACACACTAGACCACAATTTTTTTTTTAAGTAAGGATATTGAAATGTACTTATAACAAATCAACTACCACAAATTCATTTTTGAGAATGAGTTATTCATTTTTCTGAACATTTATGTGCAATAGTTATATAAAGAATTTAGCAAGACATGTTTAATGCAGTATATCAGCAATGTTAAACAATTGTAAGAAAAAGAAAAAAAACCCCAAACCCTATTAACTCTGATGTTCTTTTGGCAATAATCATAAAGTTTTAATTTCATTATATTCAAGGCAATATATTTTCAAAACTATTGAAAAAGATAGATAGAATATTGTTCCTCTACTTAGAAACAAAGAAATGTATTATTCTGCAATCTATCTGGATCTCCTGAAAACTATAGGTTCAAATCCTGTAGTCTTTTTTCAGGCTGAGCTCCCATTGATTTTCATGCAGCAAAGCATGACTTCTTTTGAGGTTTTGCCTGATTCATGCCTGTATGATTGATCTACAGCTGACAATTGTGTCATAGCTTCCAGGCACACAATTTTTCTAATTAAGATGAACATGCCACATATCAATGGAATGCAGAAAAAAAGATACAAAGGTCAATGTTTGCTTTTCTGCTCCTATTGCTTTATTGGAAAGAAACAAACCATGTGGCACACTGTTACCGAATTCTATTTGCTAATCCTTCACTCAATATTCTGTAGCAAAGAACAACCAAACAAAGGAGATATAGTTTTTGTCAGTATGCCCTAGTTCTTTCCTTCACCTAAAGTTGGTGTTCAGTTGACTGCTGTACATAAACAGCAAGAATCAAACTTAAATATCTAATCCTGGGTAGACCAAAAAAATTGATTACACAGGGTGTTTATAAACCTGTTTATTCTGTGAACCCTGCTGTGAGTGTGCTGTGTTATAAGATCAACATCCCTCAGGATTTGCACCTGGAGGGAGGCATCTTAAATTTTACTATAATCCTGCAGCTCTTATACTGGCTGGAGTCCCTCTGGCTGTGTCGTTTTAGGCTTAAGCATTAGAGCCTATCAAACTAAACCAAGATCCTTGGTACTACTCAGAAAGTAGCTGTCCCATGGCAAAGAACAAGTTTAGATGTTTTGCTAGCCTCTCCATGAAAAACTTGAAGTCTAATTTAAGGCAAGATGCAATAAGCAGATGTGAAACAATTGGACAAGGGAAGGAGCACAACTGTAAATAATGAGGAAGATGTGCTAGGTGTTTTTAATCTAATTTATTTTTTAAAGTTGGGAGAACAAGTAAGTGAGTTAAGTATCTGAAATTCCCTAGTGGATATCTACCTAACCATTGTATATTGACAATTTATCATAGATATCATATTAACAGTGAGTGTTGAGGAGGGATGCAAGTAAGGATGGAGTACTTGCTATTCGGACCAGGGAAGACATAACTGAACAGGTCTTTCCCAGTCATATTCTAACACACACAAATCCCCCACCCCTTCACCTCACTTTTCCCTTCAAAACTAAAGAGTATTTGATCAAAGGCTTTCAGACTATTTAGTTCTATAGAATTTTTAATGTTCTCCTACCGTCTGTTTTTCTCCCCCTCCACCGGTGGGTTTTTTTAAACTGATGATATCTGGAGACAGAGCAACTCATTACAGCCAGTCATTAAACTATTAAAAATGTACCAGTCTGTATTTACAAACCAGTCCTCACCTGAGAGTCCTAATCTCTGACTGTAAAATCCATTCAACCAAACGATCTAAGAAGAGAAGTCAAATTGCCATTCCCTTCTTGCACTCCTGTTATTCTTCACATTCCATGTGTATCTCTCTGGCAAGTGACTGTCCTCTCTCATCTTTCAGGTGCAGATCATGGCTGATGGGAAACAGGCTTAATAAGTAGGATATCTTGAGGAAGAGGAGGCTCTGTTTGCTACTTTGATGTAAAAATCATCTTTTCAGTTTGAAGGGACTTTAGTAGTTTCTTTTACTGTACTCACACTCTTCATCAGTTCTGTCAGTCTATTCCCTAAATTCTCATCAGTCATTTTCCTCTTCCTGTTTGAGAGTAGGGAGGAACTGCTTTTATTATTTCTGATTCTGCCATCATTCCACATGCAAGATTCCCATTGAAACCAATAAGAGTTTGATCAACGTGTACATGTGATGCCAAATCTTGACAATCTAAATAGGATATGATTTTCTACTGGTTTCCTGTATAAAGGTTCTATTTCACCTCCCACTGAGCCAGTGGGCATCTATTAATTTTAACGTGAGGAAGAATGGGCTCAATGTGTTTAATCATCCACTTCTATGTATTACTATGGAATTGGTTCCATGTTTTCTTCCTTGAATATGGATTACTCCTTTCGAGGATAACTTCATGTTCGAATAATAATCCAGATCGGGGGGAGAAGACCTTTTTCCTTCCTCCATCAAAATGTACTTATTTTTTGGCCAGTAACAAGCCCGAAGAGAACGAGTTTTAAGTCTGCATACAGAATGTCCATTATACTTAATGTAATGATTGGGGAGTTAATATTTTTGTATTAGCAATTTCTTACCAGCATCCTATGTACAATTAGTATTTTGCATTTCTATAGCACCCTACATCAAAGGATAGCAACATAGAACCTGCTGCCCCTATGAAATGAAGTTAGCCACCTGAGAGATAAATATTTAAATATAGGTCAGCAGACAAGTTATACCCGTTAACATAGGAACACATGCCCCAATCATTCCATTTTTTAAAAACTAGTAAAGATGGTTAAAGTAAACTGAAATAGGAGAAAGATGTTGCCTCATGAGCCCAAGAAAAGAGATATTTTGTGGGGAGCGCTGCTGACCTAATAAGCGTAGTGGAAGTAGGAGAAGTGACATGCCAGAAGCAGGTGACAGGCTCCTCATCACTTCCTCCTATTTTAATCTCTGGATAAATATTCATTAAGATAAAAAAATTATAAATATGATCAAGGGGTTTTCCCCCCCACATGTGCCCCAAAATATCGATCCCAAACTATAAATCTATTAAAAATTAGGAGTAGTCCCGTGGCACCTTAGAGACTAACATGATATTACTATCTATATCTTTTATAAATATATATGTATAGTAGATATAGATAGTAATATCATGTTAGTCTCCTACTGGCAAAACCCACTTCTTCAGAAGTTCATTAGTGGCAGAAGTCTGCTTCCATGAATACACATATGGGATCTATAATTTTCCTCCAGATTTATTGCTGGAATTCTTACAAGCCTTAATATTTCAGTTACAATTTTAAAAAGGGAGATTTTCATATGGAAACCAGAGGTCTAATACTATGTATTATTGAAACAAATGTTATATGACTGTAGTATCAATTGAAGTGGCCATCATTGTGCATTGCTCAATTACTGACGTACAGTAGTGCTCATTTTACCCTCAGTAGTTAAGGAATCATTTAACATTTATACGGTGAAGTTCATTTTTCAAAGGTTTAATAGATCAGATGTTTTCAATCATATTAACTTGCAATACTGTACATGAATTTTCTGTTAAAATGCTTCAAATTCATCAGACTATTATACAGATAGAGTGGTTTTAAAAAGTTTTGCTGTGCCACTTGCTTATATTAAGCCACGTCAGTACTGAAAGGGAACCTTAGGTTGAAAAACAAGTAGCTTGCATGCATCGAGGATTTTTGATAAGAAACATCACTATAGCTATTGCACTTTTACATAAAAAATGCTGTTTTATTTCCTCTCATGTCTCATAGAATTCAATCTAATTAATTCTGTATGTAACTACATTTATTTCAGAGTCATACAAGAAAAACTGGGCTCATGTAATTAGATTTAAAAGGATTTAAAGAAGGTAAATTGGTGTAGAGGTGAACAGCAGTGGAATATAAACTGCTACATGGGTTATAGCATAGTGTTTATTTTGTTTCAAATTGGCCAGTGAAAAACATGACCAGTAAAATACTACAAGTTAGTACTTAAAAGGGAGGGTAAAATGGGCACAATAATAATAATTTAATTGGCAAGAGGTGACAACCCATGAAATTCACTGGAAAATAGAACAGAAGGATAGTATTCTGAAGCCACTGTTTACTACAAAGTAGAAAGGTTTCACATTATCTGAGTAGGTTTTATTGTTGAAATCAAAAGCAAATGATACAACTGAACTGCCTGTAAAAGGTGACATTTTTGAATCTATTGCTGCTGATTTACTAGATTCTAGAGAAACTGAAGAATGCATCAGGATCAAAGTGAAAGTATCAAGTTGCAATACTAATCTTACAGACAGATAAACCAGTCTTCAATGTGTATGCAAAGGGAGATGTGGGGGGAGGAGGTGGGAGGGGGAAGAGAGACATAAGGATTATTGGTTGCAGTAAAGTTGTTTGGACTGTTTGACGGGAGTATTTATTGGACCAGAATATGGTTTGATTTATCACTCAGCCCAGTCCTGCTCCCACAGAAATCAATAGGAAGCTTACAGTGTATTTCCCTGGGGATTTTTATGTGAACAGTCAGTTGGGATTTGATCTTTCATGCTGCTGAAAGAAGTGTTGAGAAGCAAAATGTCAGCTCACAGCATTTTGCACAGGTACTGATGAATGCTGAGGGACTACCACATCACACTGGGAAATGTGCACAGCTCTCTGCAGTGAGAACCACTGGCACCCACCAAGAATATTAGTGGAATGTGGGATATGAACTTGAATGAGGCAGGGATATTGGGTGGCCATGGCCAGTGTATATTGGTCCTCTAATACACTTTAGGGTTAATTGCATTTTTACAATTTCTACAAGATGCATTTTTTGGATGGTGGGGTGGAAGAGGAATAAGAACAGTTACTGGTATAATACTAGACAAATGGATTCTGAGAATACTTACACTGACACAATGGGAAAGGTGGGGTTTAATATGAAGCAGCTTCCTTGTAGCTACTTCCCTGAATATAAGAAAGGGCATAGGGAGCTCACATCAATTAACTTCCCACCAGGTCTCATTGAATCCTGTGGCTCTTAGAATCATAGAGTACTAGAACTGGAAGGGATCTTGAGAGATCAGGTCCAGTTCCCTGCCCTCACAGCAGGACCAAGCAACATCTTTCTAGATCATCCCAGATAGATGTCTATCCTACCTGCTGTTAAATATCTCTAGTGATGAAGACTCCACAACCTCCCTAGGCAAGTTATTCCAGGGTTTAACCAGCCTCATAGTTAGGAAGTTTTTCCTAATGTCCAACCTAAACCTCCCTTGCTGCAATTTAAGACCATTGCTTCTTTGTTCTATCATCAGAGGCCAACGATGACAATTTTCCCCTCTCCTCCCTGTGACATCCTTTTAGATACCTGAAAACCGGTATGTCCCTTTTTGGTCTTCTCCTTTCCAAACGAAACAAGCCCAATTCCTTCAGCCTTGCCTTATACGTGATGTTTTCTAGACCTTTTTTGTTGCTCTTCTCTGGACCTTCTCCAATTTCTCCACATCTTTCTTGAAATGTAGTGCCTAGAACAGGACAGAGTACTCCAACTGAGGCCTAATCAGTGCAGAGTAGAGCAGAAGAATGACTTTTCGTGTCTTGCTCACAAAACTCCTGTTAATGCATCCCAGAAATATATTTGTCTTTTTTGCAGGTGCCACAATGTTGATGCATATTTAGCTTGTGGTCCACTATGACTCCTAAATCCCTTTCTGCAGTACTCCTTCTTAGACAGTTGCTTCCCATTCTGTATGTGTGGAATTGATTGTTCCTTTCTAAGTGGAGTACTTTGCATTTGTCTTTATTAAACTTCAACCTATTTACCTCAGGCCATTTCTCTAGTTTCTCCAGATCATTTTGAATTAAGACCCTATCCTCTAAAGCACTTGCAACCCCTCCCAGCTTAGTATAATCAGCAAACTTAAGAAGCATACTGTCTAGGCCATTATCTAAATTGTTGATGAAGATATTGAACGGAACTGGTCCCATAACAGACCCCTGCAGAACCCCACTTTTTATACCCTTCGGCTGTGTCTACATTGGCACCCCTTTCCGGAAAAGGGATGCTAATGAGACACTTCAGAATTGCAAATCCGCGGGGGATTTAAATATCCCCCGCGGCATTTGCATTACATAACTGCTGCTTTTTCCGGCTCGGGGTTTTGCGGAGAAAAGCGCCAGTCTAGACGCGATCTTGCGGAAAATAAACCCTTTTCCAGAAGATCTCTTATTCCTACTTTCAAGTAGGAATAAGAGTAGGAATAAGAGATCTTCCGGAAAAGGGTTTATTTTCCGCAAGATTGCGTCTAGACTGGCGCTTTTCTCTGGCAAAACCCAGAGCCGAAAAAGCGGCAGTTATGTAAATCAAATGCCGCGAGGATATTTAAATCCCCATTTGTATTCAAGTGTCTCATTAGCATCCCTTTTCCGGAAAGGGGTGCCAATGTAGACACAGCCCCCCAGTATGACTCAAACAGTAATAACTACTCTAAGAACATTTATCCAGCCAGTTGTGCACCCACCTTACAGTAGCCCCATCTAGGTTGTATTTCCCTAGCTTATTGTTAAGGTCATGCAAGACCATATAAAATGCTTTACTAAAAACTAAGTATACCACATCCACTGTCTTCCCCTTATCCACAAGACTCGTTATCCTATCAAAGAAAGCTATCAGATTGGTTTGACATGATTTGTTCTTTACAAATCCATGCTGGCTATTACCTATCAGCTAATTATCTTCCAGATGTTTGCAGATGAATTCCTTAATTACATGCTCCATTATCTTCCCTGGCACAGAAGTTAAACTGACTGGTCTATAGTTTCCTGGGTTGTTCTTATTTCCTTTTTTTTTAAATAGATGGGCATTATATTTGCCCTTTTCCAGTTTTCTGGACTCTCTCCTGAGACTTCCATGATTTTTTGAAGATGATAGCTAAAGGCTCAGATACCTCCTCAATCAACACCTTGAATATTCCAGGATGCATTTAATCAGGCCCTGGTGACTTGAAGACATCTAACCTAGTAATTTTAACTTGTTTTTTTATTTTAACTTCTAAATCTACCCCACCAAAACAAAGAAGTCATTAGCCACCTCTTCCATTTCCAAATTTCCTGTTATTGTTTCTCCCTCTTCACTGAGCAAGAGCCTACCCTCTCCTTGGTCTTCCTCTTTCTTCTAATATATTTGCAGAAGGTCTTCTTGTTACCCTTTATGTCTCTAGCTAAATTGAGCTTGTTTTGGGCCTTTGCCTTTCTAATCTTGTCCCTACATACTTGTGTTGCTTGCTTATACAAGTTGGACCTCCAATAACTGGGACTCTCTCATCCAGCAACCTCTGCAGTCCGGCAGGACCATGGATGTTCCTGGACCAGGGAGTCCTGGCTGGGAGCTCCAGTGGCAAGAGGGCTGATGGCCCATAGGGGCTAGGACTGGGGCGGGGTCTTGGGCCAGAGTCCTGGTAGCATAGCTGGGGCCATGGCAGCCCCAATAGCGGGGCTGGAGATGCAGCAGACATGGCAGCCCCAGTAGCAGAAGTGGGGCCAGGGATGCAGCAGCCATAGTAGCAGGGCTGAGGTATGGCAGCTGTGGTAGCAGGGCTGGGGCTTCAGCAGTCTGGCAACAGAAAGAGGAGGCAGGCTGGGGGGGGCTGGTAGCAGGAGACCTCCCCTGCTCTGGCAAATTCCCGCCTCAAAACAGTCACGGCCACACTGCTGGTTTTTGCGCAAAAAACGCCTTGCACAAAAACAGATGAGAAGAGATTATGCAAATGAAGCATGAGAAAATGCTAATCCGTGCTTCATTTGCATTGCCTCTTCCGGCAACAGCCATGGCGTAGACATAGCCTCTGAGTTTACTAAAAATTGCCTTCCTGAAATCCATTGTCTCTATTTTGTTCTTCTCCCTTCTACCATTCTTTAAAATCATTAACTCTGTGATTTCATGGTCACTTTCACCCAAGCTGCCTTCCACTTTCAAATTTTCAGCCAGTTCCTCCCTATTTGTTACAATCAAATCTAGAACAGCTTCCCTCCAGTAACTCTCTCAACTTTCTGAAATAAAAAATTATCTCCAATGCAATCTAAGAATTTACTGGATAATCTGTGCCCTTCTGTGTTAGTTTCCCAGTATATGTCTGGATAGTTGAAGTCCCTCATCACCACCATCATCTAAAAATCTTGTGCTTTGGATCATTTTGTTGTTTAAAAAAAAAAAAAGTCTCATTCACCTCTTCTGCCTGAATAGGTGGCCTACAGTAGACTTCTAGCATGACATCACCCTTATTTTTGCCCCTTTTAACCTAAGCTAGAGACTCTCAACAAGTCTGTCTCCTATGTCCATCTCCACCTCAGTCAAAGTGTATACATTTTTAATATAAGGCAACACCTTCTCCCTTATTTCCCCTGCCCATCATTCCTGAGCAAGCTATGCCTTTCTATACCAACATTCCAATAATATTGATATTATTCCACCAAGTCTCTGTGATACCGACTATGACATAGTCATGTTTATTTATTAGCACTTCAAGTTCTTCCTGGTTATTTCCCATACTCCTTGCATTTGTATACAGGTATCTAAGTCACTGATTTGATTTTGCCTCCCAGGTCTGCCTTGTTCCTCCTTTATCTCTGCTATAATAGTCTCTCATATATCTGACCCATGTCCCAGGTCCCCATGTTTTGCACTTACCTATGGGCTTTGGACACATGCCCCTGTCAAACCTAGTTTGATATGGAAAGGTAGAAGCTACTAGTAACCTAGTATAGCAGCATAGCTTCTATGGAGTGATTTCCAGATAAACACAGGTACCCGAGGGCATATTCCAAGTTTCACAAAAACTGGGCAGAGTATTAAGGTGTCATAGCAGTTTCTGCTGCTTTCTCTAGGTTCAGTCTCTCAGCAGGGGAAGGGAAGGGAACCCTTCCTTCCCAATATGCCTGGCTGAAAGTTCCAGTCTGGAGCTGCCCTTTAGCTCTGGTATCTGATGGGAGTAGCTTAGCCCCTTTATTGTTACTCTCTGGCAGTCACCCTAAATCCTCAACAGAGACTTGGTTATATACATTGAGTGGGGGCTGGCAGAGCTGGCCTACAACATTGTGGCACCTGAGGCAGGAAGCTCAAATGACGCTCCAATGCCCCCTCGCTTGGGCCAAAACTCTGAAAGGTCTCAATTCTGCCTTCTTCCTGTTCTGCTCCTCTCATGACACTCCACCATCTCTTTGCATCTAGAGCAGAAAGAATACATATGCACCAATAGCAGACAATTTTCTACACTCTGGGTCTTAGTGGCTCCCCTCCCCCCAGTCTGGCACCTGAGGCAGTCGCCTCAGTTCTCCTCATGGTAAGGCCAGCCCTGGGGGCTGGATGGACACTGAGTCCTTGGGTCAGTATTTTACACATCTATTGTATGGATACACATGATATCAAGAAATAGAATAGCCTTAAAGTTTCAAAAGTAACTCACTTTTACTTATGGATTAGATACACTTTAAATTGTGTTTGTTGTTGTATTCCACATTATAACATAGCTTAACATCAACTAATAATATAGAAGTTAACATTTTCTGGCTCATTAGTAACATAATGCTGACATGCAAGATTTCTACAAAATGAAGAATGTTCCATATTAGTTGCTAGCCATTCATACTGAAATCATTCCTTCACGTCTCTCATGGCACATATCTAAATCCCAGCAACATTAAGGGAAGGATGGTCTGTGCACACATTAAAAAGAACATATTTCCAGGTGTACAAATTCACACATCCCATCACAGCAATTGGGAAGATAACATGCTACCATTGTACAATGTGTCTAATTTAAAATACCCCAAGATGTGCAGTTGGGGGTTGGTAAAGCACAATACACTGCCTAGGAGGACCAGTCAACTGCTAAGTTACAGCTAGGAGATGAGCAGTGGTGCTATGATCAATCTGGTTCAGAATGCCAGAAAGTCAGGGTCAGGCACCAAGTTGCAGACATCAGATGACTAGCAGATTCAGAGTCCAGCAGGATAAGAATATCAGGGTCAGGCACCATGTATAGTCAGCAAGCAAATAGCAAATCAAGGATGAATCAGGGTGAAAAGCCAGAGTCTAGCATCTACAGCAAATAAGATCTGGAACTAATGCAGGCAGGCATGCTGCATTGTTGCTCAGAAAGCTCCCCACCATGCCTTCCTTATTTAAATACTAAAAACAGTAGACTAGGAGGTGCCTCCACTTAAACTGTTTAGGAAGCACTGCCTAGCAGGCCCTAATTCCACAGCATCATTCAACAGAAATGCAGGGTCAGCTTCTCTTTGTGGTACAGATGCATCAGTGGCCTACAACCCCCACAAGTTTCAGGTTCACACTACCCCGCAAGAATGTTTCCTGTGGCTAAGAGACTGAAAAGAATGAAAGCAATCTTTCTCCAAATTAGGTCCCTTGGTAGTAGGATTGCCAATACTCTTTTTTTTTTTTTTTTTTTAAAGCATACCTACTGTACCCCTCCTCCTGATATCATTAATAAAAACAGTGCCAGACTCCTAAATTTGCTAGGAATATTTCTTCTTGTAGCACTCCTGATCTTATTATATAGAGAAAAAAAATAAGGAACATCCCTTGTAATAAGAGACTGTTGGCAACAATCTGGAGTAATTTTGCATCTTCTGTAAACTTTGCTAATTCACTGTTCAACCCTTCTCACCTTCTTAAAGGTATGAATATGTTGAATAGTATTGGTTCCAGTACAGGTCCTTGTTGAAACTTACTATTTACATCTTTCCAGAACTATTTATTCCTACCCTTTCTATCCTGTCTCTTAATCAGTTACTAATCCACAATAGGACTTTTCCTCTTACCCCATGAACACTTACTTTGCTTCAGAACTTTTGGTGAGGAATCTTTTCAAAGGATTTCTGAATGTCCAAGTACAATATATTCACTGGAATACCATTTGTCGACCCCTCGCAAAACAGAATTTTAATAAACTGCTGAGTCATGACTTGTCTGTATGAAAGATGTGTTGACTGTTTCCTAACAAATCATGTTCATCTGCGTGTCTGAATTCTGTTTGCTACAGTTTCAGTTTTCCCAGTATTAAAGATAGGCTTACTGGCCTGGACTGCTCTGGAGGCTTTTTGAAAGACTGGTGTCATGTCAGTTGTCCTCTAGTCTGATTTCAATAATAAGCCACTAGTTATTTGTAAATCTGAAATTCCATATCTAATTCCTATATAACTTTTGGGTAAATAGCATCTGGTGCTGGTGATTTATTACTGTTAAATATATCAATTTGTTTCTCAATTGACATCTCATTTGGGGACGGCTCCTCAGATTTGTCATCTAAAAATTATGGTCCAAATGTGAGACTCCCCCTTGTAGTAAGATGAGGGCCTAAAACATAAGCCCATGCATCACAGGCCTGAGACATAGGCAACAATGGTCAAGACTTTGCAAATATACAACACAGATAAGCTGTGAACAAGAAGCAGGCCCTGCTCTCAGAACTTGGCAAGAACAGGGCTGATATTATAGAAACACTCGTACCTAATAGGTGCTAAGCACAGGCAGTAAACACGTTCCAGAGGGATGGTAACAGAACACCTCATTAGGAGACACCTTGGTACCAACACTCCCCACAGATAACAGGAACATACTGACTCTGGTTCAGGACAAGGTCCAACATGATGAACAGCAATGTTTTGATCAAACCACCATACACTTGTGTTTGTTTATACCTGTATATGAAAAGAAATGCATTTTAGAGGGGCTGTCCTTTTCCAGCCAGGGGGACAGTGACAAATCCCACGACAATGACTTAGCTCAGTCCATTGCAATGAACATACATGTGGTAGTAGTCTAGGAGAGTCTTCTGACTACTAGGACTGTGATTTGATGACAGTAAACCCAGCCTGTTGCCTTCAATCATCTGATTTTGTGGTCTTTGGGGGGGCCCTTCTTCGAGTCTGCTGTATGGACTAATTGCTCAGAACAAGAACAACACACAGAGGGGGCATGCATGCAGTCAAACTGTTATCATCATTGAACAGATCAAGAAATCTATCAGGTACAGGTTGAAATACTCTTTTATGAGGATTCTTTGGTCCAGCAACATCCATCAACCACAGATTCCTGGTGGAGGGCCAGTGGCAAGGATCCCTGTGGGGCCAGCAGGGCAGTGGCTGGTGCAGTAGCTCAGTGGGGTAGGGATCCACAGCGCATGGCTGCCCAATGGGTCCCGGAGCCCCAGCACGGCAATGGCTCCCCAGCGGGGTCAGCAGAGCAGTGGGGCCAGCAGGCAAGTGAGGAGCTGGCCGGAGGCCAGCAGGTCAGGTGGCAGGAACACCAGCAGGAGGCCCAGGAATGACCACCCTTGGTCCAGCAAAATCCCTCATCTGGGACCTGTCAGGTCTCAAGAGTGCTGGACCAGGGAGGTCCAACCTGTACTCACACTGGTGACTTCTGGTCCACACCCCCTTACATCCTCTGCAGGAAAGATAATAGCATAGCATTAATTTAGTTTCTCTGCAACGGCCCTGTCTTCTTTGACCAGTCCTTTAGTACCTTAGTTGTTCAACAGCCCCACTGATTGCAGCTTAGTCATCTAGTTGACCCACTGCTTTAGACGTTCTTAGATTTTTTTTGCTGTTTGAGTCTTCTCGTAGTTGCTCTTAAAATTCTTTTTTGGCTACTTGTACACTTCAGCTTGCCAGGGCTTATGTTCCTTTCTATTTTCCTCAGTAGACTTTGATTTCCAATTATTAAATGATTCTTTCTTGCTTCTAACCAATTTTCAGTTTTACTATTTTCCCCCCCAATTTGGGGGCATATATTTAGGTTTGAGCCTCTCTTGTGGTGTTTTTTTAAAAGTTTCCATGCAGCTTGCAAGCATTTCACTCTTGTGACTGTTTCTTTTAATTTCCATTTATGAAGTCCCTCATTTTTTTGTATTTCCCTTATTGGGTGTTCAGCTATTTTCACTTAGACCAGATCCTCTGCTCCATTTAGGACTTAAACAAAACAAAGAAAACCAAGAATAGCTCCTCCACTTTGTGGGTTCCTGGATTAGCTACTCTGAGAAGAGCACCCATTAAATGACAATGAAAAACTCTCAGCATCCCGTTGTGAGGAAACATACATAGTCATAGTCAGTCAAGGATAGTCGAAATCCCTCATTAATATTGAATTTTCTATTTTTATAGCCTCTCTAACTTTCCTGAGCATTTCACAATCACCATCCAGGTCAGGTCATCAGCAATATATTCCTACTGTACTCATTATTCAAGCATGGAATTTCTATTCATAGAAATTCTATGGTACAGTTTTATTTATTAAAAAATTAATAAATGTGTTTCATAGTGCCACTCCCTCACCAGCATGAATTACTAGGTCATTTCAATATGTTTCGTAGCCTGGTATTAGTGTTTCATTGATTTACAGAATTCCCCTAAGCAGTAAGTGTGCAAGATCAATATCCTCATTTAAAACTAGGCACTCAAGTTCACTCATTTTATAATTCAGACTTCTAGCATGTGCATTAAAGCACATATAAATTGTGTCACTATTAAGTTGTGTTCCTTCTTGTGATGCAAGGTATTCTCTGGTGTTCTTTGCTTGTTCCTGTCTTACTATACAGACAATTCAGACAAATATATTTGTTCTTATTGTTGGAAAAAAATACTGCTCTTCTTTCTCCCTTGTTTTGTGTGTCACTAAGATGATGGTGGTATCATATAACTAGGCTTAATTTAGGGGCTTAAATTGACATTTCATGCTGGCTTTCTTATTCATTCCTTAAAAACATGATTATGCTTGAAGTGACATGTATACGGCATCTGTGCTGAATGTGGTTTTGTTCTTTCATTGTTTCCTTTCACTCTTTCTGAATGTTTTATGTTGTTAGTTACATACGTTCTCAATGATGCTAACAAATGCTCATATTGGCCTTTTCAGCACTTTCTTTGTATGACTCCATTTATTCAGTAAACTAAAGAGTGTTTATGCTTTCACTAGCAATAATGACTTCTAAGATCCACAGGGACTTTTATTTTGATTTCTCTCTCTTTTATTTGTGCTTATAAATAGTCTCCAGGGTGATATGTTCTCTTATTGGACTAGTTTCCCCCTGTCCCCAGGCTTTAAGCAACACTGAATAAAGAAGAAAATGGTGCTAACCAAACACCTGAAAAACAGTGGTTTGTGGCCTGGCACTGATCTGTGGAGCAGCAGTTGGGAACCACTTCAAAGAGACAGTATGCACAATCGCTTGTTCTTGGCTGAGGACCCACTCTATCTTAATACATAGCTTTGAGATGGATAAGCTAAGTGTAAGTTTATTAACAAAGAACATAAATTTAAGTGATACTAAGCAAGAGAGAAAGCATGTATGATTATAAACAAAATGTGTTTTAGTCACTAAAGTTTAACTTTAGCAAGCTGAAGTTTGACTAATCAAATTATCAATACTTCCAGTCCCTTATGGCAGGAGGAGCCATAATTCACAGAAACAGAGGGTTCTAGCTGACCTCATTGTCTCCTGAATCAAGGGTTGCAAAAAATGCTCTCCCTTCTTCATAAAAGACATGGGTTTTCTCCCCAGAGTCAGGCTGACCTCCTGAGGTTTAAGCTCAGGTCCGGCTGGGATGCTTTCCAGTAAGCTGGGACTCTTTTCCTGCTGGTTTGATCATGGTTATGTTCACTGTGTTTGGCTTGTCATTAAAGACAAATGAGTAGACTTGTGGCACCTTAGAGACTAACAAATATATATAGTATCATGAGCTTTTGTGAGTAAGGCCCACTTCATCAGATGAGCTGGAGTGGAGTAATTAAGCCATGCTGTTTCCTCCGTCCCCTGTTAGCTTGATCATTCTTTTTAACCACTGATACAAATAATAGATTATCCATTTCCTCTGTCTTTCAGAGCTTGATCCTAGTAGATTGGAAGATATACATTCCTTTGTCTAGAGCCTGGTCTAGACTACACAAATCAATGTAAAGCAGCTTATGTCATCTAATTATTTTCATTGTCATGTAAGTGCCCTATTGCACCAACATAACTCCACCACAAGAGGCACAGGGCTTATATTGATGTGGTTAGGGCAACGCAGACACTGTGTTATTTACATTGGCTGTTAGCCATCTTGCCAATTTCATGGCTCCAGAGAAAAGCCATAGAGGTCAGCTCCCCCCTGGCATTCCTGGAAAGCTGAATGACTGGATCCTGCCCCCCAGGATGAGAAGCCCTAGGTGATTGTACCCTACTGTCACCAGACAATGGGGGGAGAAGTTCCAGGAGGTTCCACCCTCTCCCATGCCATCTCCCTCTCCCCCCCCCCCCCCCCCCCCCCAGGAATACTGGCTAAGAAACCTATTCATCAACTCTACTTGGATTGCTTTGTATAAACAAACATTTCTAGAGCACTTGCATAACTATTTACATGTTAGCATATGTTTTGCAATAATGTTAATGACCAGAGTGTCACCAGTTTATTTTTAAGATGCCTTAAAATAGATATGACAGTGTTACATGTAGTTAGTCAGTCAGGCATGGTAGCAGTCATAGTTTCAAATAGTGAACTCTTTGTGCATGGAGGAGCTTATAGGTCATGGTCCCCAGTTGTTCCTACCCAGTCAGGTATATCAGCTGTAGAGCTAGTTGGAAGTTTTGCAGTGAAATTAGTCAAAACATACCCATCCAAAGCAAGCAGAATGTTTGGTGACTTTTACACTGTCAACTAAATATTCAGTGAAATACTAGCAGAGTTTCCTGGGTCCACATCTCCGTGGTAGACAACCTACCAACCTCTGAAGCCAGGGTTCTTATTCTCAAGGAGCCCAGATCCCCACCCCAGAATTCAGGGCCCAAGTTGTAGCTGAGGCTCTATTACAGCCTTGCCATGGCAAGTTTCCAGGCTCCCTGCAAGGAGGCTGAAGCCTTATGGTACTAGGTCCGCCAACTCAAGCAGTAGCTTGGCTCCTGAATTCACGACCGGGAGACAAAGTCCTGAAAACATTATTTCAAGGGGCTATTACCAATTCTGGAAGTTTCAGAGGCTTCCAAAAGACATAGGTGCGGGAACTAGGTGTGGGTGATGCTGTAGTGGCATGAAGGGGTTTCCATTATATGCCAGGTTTAGTTTGGTTCAATGGCTCTCAGCACCCCCACTATACAATTCCATAAAATGGAGCTCCAGATCAGGCCAAAACTCAGTGTTCTCCATTCATAAGGATTTTATTTATAACTGCTTTCCATCCGTGCAGTTTATCTAATGTTTTAGTTATTTTGTTTAATTGATTAAAATACTTAAATAAAACCTAAACATTTTATTACTTTTGTGGGAACGATTACAAGATTCCATTAAAATGCACATTAAATCTTAACTTAATTTCATGGGATTTTGGTGAATTAATTTAAGAATGACATTTTTTAATAGTTCTTAGCCTCTTACTAAACCTGTTACAAAAGTAAGGAAGTGTTCAACTCCAAAGAGGACAAACTAAAAATAAAAATAAATAAAAATTTAAAAAAAAAAAACTTGTGACAGATACTGAGAAATAACAGAAAATGTCATACTGTTACAATGTTAACAACCTTTCTCTTCTCCAATTAGAGGTGAAAAAGTTATACCCTATTTTCACAAGAAAAATCACTCCATTTCACATTAAGGAATAAATAATGCCTGACTTGCAGTGCAATAATTACATGCAGAAGGCAGAAAATAAAATAAAACACAATAAATTATACGCAAGTCAGTCATGTGGTTTGGAGTCTTAGGGACATTTTAGCAGTCAGTTTATAAAGTTGAAATAGAATTAGGCTCAGATAGCCACATGCATAATGTACCACACAATAAAAATCTGAAAGCAAGGTGGAAAGGTTGTCCATATTTCCTAATTGGAGACCTGAAGCTAGCAGCTAAATCTTAAATTCATATTTAGGAACCTAAAGAAATGGCTTTATTTTCAGAGATGTTGAGCACCTACAATAAAACAGCAGCCTTTGCAAGGGTTAGCCGCGGGCCAGCCGCTGCCACTATATTTACCTGAGATACCAGCATTCACAGCTTCCATTGGCCATGGATCACCATTTCCAGCCAATGGGAGCAGCAGGAAGCATTGCAGACTGGAACACCACTGCCCAGAGCTCCCATTGGCCAGGAAAGGCAATCCGTGGCTAGTGGATGCTATGATCGCCCATATCTGTGAAGGTGCAAGTAAATATAGAGGCAGGGGCCCACCACGACGTAGAACATGTTCTCTCTCAGATTCCCCTATAAATAGAGACCTATCAATTTCACAGCTATGAAAAACACACACCATGAAATAAGACCTTCCCCATGAAATCTGATGTCTCCTTGTTCCTAGGAGCAGCCCATCAAAGGGGTCCTAATCCCATTCTTCCCCTGCCCAGTTAAAGGAGCCGCACCTCCCCTGCAAACTACTCTGGCAGTGGTTGGGGGTGAGGGCCAGACCAGATCCACCTCTACCTTTTGAATCTTCTTGTGGCTGCAGGAAGCTCTGTGGTTATGGTCTTCAGAGTCCAGAAGTGAGGGTGGCAATTCCATGACCCCTCTACAATTGGTTTGTGGCCTCCCCCTCCCCACAAGCCTCCTTTTGGGTTAGGACCCCATGGTTATAACACTGTGAAATTTCAGGTTTAAATGGCTGAAAACCTGAAACTTACTAATTTTCAAATCCTATAGCTGTGAAATTGACCATAACGGACCATGAATTTGGTAGGGCCCTACCTATAAATGCTTAATTCAGGGGAGAATTTTTGGACATTGCACATGGTGATGTTAGGCCTTACAGTTTTAGTTTGTCTTTACATTAGTCAGCAAGAACAGCAGTCTATGTCCAGTCTCCTGAGTAAAGGATTCCCCTTTTAAAGATGTCCCCATAACTGGCCCTTCAGAAACTTCATAGTAATCATGTACCTTGTTCTATCCCCAAGAGTTGGCTTAAAAAAAAAAAAAAAAAAGCCACCCCTAACTTCTTCTCATAAAAACCCTTGCATAAATGAAAAACATTACAATAATTTCTTCCCAAGACTAAATATTTGCTGGCATACTAAGAAAACAAAACTTTGAGTATAAGTAACAGTACCAGCTGCAAACCACCACAAATATTTGTTACAAAAGAATCCTGTCTTGTTAGGATGAGGGATACTAGACTGCCTTTCCTTCCAATTGCAACAAGTTATCAGTATTGCCAGAACCATCACAACTTTATTCACATAACTAATATTAGCATGGTTTGACTGTACATGGATGGAAAGCAGAAATGAATTCAAGTCTCAGATTCATTCCCAAATACAATAAAAAAAAGAAAAGAAAAGAAAGGGAGCCTCCAATATGCAATGTAGCCAACTTTTATGATTTTATCAAAACTTTTGCAATTTGCTTTTGTGAAAGGTCTAGCTCCTTGAATCATGTTATGGAAGAACCTCAACCCTCATGGAAAGAGAAGCTTGAAACTGAGGGTCTATGGGTATGTCTACACTGCAAATAAACACCTACAGCTTGCCCATACCAAATGACTCAGACTCAGGAGCTGAGTAATTGACATGTGGACACAGACTCAGGTTGGAGCCTGGGCATCTACAACACCATTAAACAGTAGCCCAAGCCCTTCATGTTCAAGTAAGTGACATAGGTCAGTCACAGGAGTTTAATTGCAGGGTACATCTAAACTATTAAAATGCAATACAAGACCGGGGTTAGTGGGATACAAGTCAGCTGATCCAGGGTTAGAACAGCCAGAGCTTGAGGTCTACACCAATTGTTAAGCCTGCATCAAGTCTTTTCCAAGCCAGGTTTGACCTTGCAGCCTTGGCATCCCCCCTGCGGTATTCAGACCTAAGTCAAACCAACCATATACCAGACTCCCTAGTTAGCTCTCAAAACATGGCTGCTTTAGCCTTTTTAATGATGCACTGTGGGAAAATTTGACTGCCCACTTGCACATTGGAGGGCTGTTCAAACATCCTCTAACACAGTCTTGTTGATCTGTGTACTCCTAGATCCAGGGGGAAGTAACTTCTGAAGAATTTCTCTTACTTGCACTTTCACTCCTGTATCAGGAAACTGGAATTGATTCCATGGCATCCTAGTAGACATTTAGGTAGCATTTTCTGATCCACCAAAGGCACTTGGCAGAGCTTATGATGAAGCAGGAGGATAGAGACATGGCAAACTCATGACACTTGCTTCATCCACTAATGTCCCCTACATAGACCTGCATTTCTGCAGCAGGGCAATGAGCAGACTAGTGGAAAGCACATGGTCATGCAGACCAGGAACATGTCCAGAATTTTTGAATGACAAACTACATTCTTGGAGCTTTATGAGCAGTTTGCCCCAATCTTGCAGTGTAAGCACACATGCATGAGAGCAACCATCCAAGTCCACAAGTGGATTGCTTTAAACATCTGGAAGCTGACTCTCTCAAACTGCTACCAGGCCACTGCCAACCAGTTGGAAGTTGGTAGGTAAATTGCTGGCCAAAGTTTGAGGCAATCATGCATGGGTTTTATCAGGGCTGGATTACCCAATAGGCAGACTAAGCACATGCTTAGGACACCAGCAAAGCAGGGGCATACCCAAAAAAGATTTTACGGTATAGTATTTTTTTTATTTTGAATTACATATGGGGGCACCATAATCTTTTCAGTGCTTAGGGCCTCTAAAGGTCTTAATCTGGCCCTGGGTTTTTTACTAAGATGGAGGGGGCATACAATATATTCCTGAAGTAATTGCTGACTTTGAGAAAATGAGATTTTTTTAAACCGTGTTGGGACCCTGGATAGGATTCATATGCCCATAGTTTGCCTTCCTCCCAGAGTGCAGAATACATGAATTGCAGAGGGCACTACACCATTGTTATACAGGCCCTGGGGGATCATAGAGGATAAACTAACAGAAAAGGGGGATGCAGTGGGAAAGTTCAAAATGCCAAGGCTTTTCATTGTTTGAAAGTCTATATTCTCAGTAAGCTGAGACATTTATACCAGCCCAAGACCTTAAACTGTCCCAACCATTATTTTGGAAGACTGTTCAACCCCTCTTTTGGTTATGAAACCATAGTGGGCTTTAGCAAAATATGGCTTAATTACACTCAGCAGCTGGTGAATGTGCTTTTGGCAAATTGAAATCCCCTTGGAGAGGTATACTGCCACCTTTGGGTGCCACTATCATCAATGCTGTCTGTGTGGCTGTAGCATGCTGTGCTCAGACGGTGTGAAGCCAAAGGTGAATGGACCTATACCACAAAGGGCACACTAGGTCAGTATGCTCTGCCAGAAATGGCATCTACTGCAGCTGGATGGACCTAGGCAACATAAGTCAGGACTGCTTTATGCTCCTTCATGAGGGAAAGTAGCACACCTCAATGTTTTTTGGTGGGTTGGGGGGGAAGACAAGGAGAGGCTAGCAGTCAGCTCATTGACAGCATAGCTTTGTAACTTTCCACTGTATACTTATGAATGATATTCCCCTTACACAATGAGGGGGCCGGGGAACATTTGATTCACAGAATGGACAGATGTAAGGAAGTGATTGAAATACAAATAGATGGCCCTGATGTTTTTACCTTTATTTTAAGTAGTGAGACATGATTTAAGGTCAGCAGAAAAGTTTCTTTGATAAAGTTTTATTTATAAACAGGGATTAAAACACACCACTAAATGCCTTTATTCAGCAACTGTTGCTAGCTCCCCTCGGTCACCATGCTGAGGTGTGGTGCCTATAGGGTACCATCCTGGCTGACAAGAACCTCCTGCACCACCATTGGCCCTGGGCTTGGTGCAGTGCCCCACACTGGGGCCAATTTGTCACAAAACAGGCATGTCATCTGCAAGTTGCCAGAGCTGCAGTTCTGCTTCCTCATTTTCCTGTAACTCAGTCTTGAGCTACTTAATCTGTTCCCTGGACTGGCAGCATCACTTTACAAAGCTGACTGCTTCTTAAGCATCTTCCGGTAAAGTCACTGTTTGTCACCTCATACTAGATGTGTGCTTCCACGACCATGAAGCAGTGAACTTTGCAAAGCTACTTCCACGGTTTGTTCTCCCCTATAAACACAGGAGGCTCTCTTGTAGGTGTTCACAGTTGGGTATGCAGAAGAAAGTGGAAGGGTTACATACTGACTCACCAAGCTGCTACAGTGCTTAAAGGGGTGGGGAGGGAGGACTTGTTCTGTTTCCCTGGAGCTGACTGGAGATTGAGCTAGAAAGTACAAAGCAAGTTGACCCATGGGGCTGTAGGATACTGTTGACACCTCCAAGAACCAAATTGGGGAGGAGCTCAGTCTACACCACAAAGTTTAGAAGAGGCTGAGAGGGAACGTAAGTCTTCATATATGCAAAAGATAGTAATGCAGACAGTCATCAGCCGTTCTCCACGGCCAGCAAAGGTGGGATAGCCAGTACGGAGCTTAGTTTTCAGCTGTTTCTGGGAGCATGACCCCTGATGGCTCCTATGCCTATGGGCAGTATGTGGAGCCCTCTGGCTACTCCTGCTCCAAGCATTGCCCCACAGCTCCCACTGGCTGGGAACTGTGGCCAGTGAGGGTGGTGCCTAAAGATGGGCTAGAGTACAGAGCCATTGCTTCTGGGAGCTGCTTGAGGTAAGCACTGCATGGAGCCTGAAGCCAGAGGTCCCCCCACAGCCCCAATCCCCCTCCTGCTCTCTGAACCCCTTAATGCCAGCCCAAAGCCCTCTTGTATCCCAAATGTCTCATACCCAGCAGCACCCTATGGCCCATACCCCAGCTGGAGTGCCCCCTTTCACTCCAAGCCCATTTTTTGAGTATTTGCAGCCCTCCATATACTTCTCCCCGGGCCAAGTATGAGCTTTAGAACCTCTTGCACTAGAAAGCAGCATAAAAGCTACAGTGCAGTCTGGGTTGCAAGCTTCTAACTCTAAACCAGTGTATATATTCAAAGAGTTCTCACTTCTCTGTACCTTCTATTTATTACTTGCCATCTTTTCATCATTACTGCCATGCTTTACTAGTATTATATAACAAGTAGTCCTGTGGTATCTTAGAGACCAATAAAAATATATAGGATCATGAGCTTTCGTGGGCAAAGTCCACTTCATGAGCTGTACTAGTGAGTTATGAGGAACTAGGACTAAATATATGAACTGAAAGAAGCTGACCGATGCAATTCTTAAATCTTCAGTGATAACAGTTTAGCTTGCTAGCATTTTTTTTTTTAAACCCAGGCTTGGATAAAGATGATAGATTGTATACTACTCTGTGCTTACTAGAATTTGTCATGAGATTTTTCTCAAATAATTGTAACATCTGAGGGCTAAATCTTGGTCTTATTAAAGTGACAGCTTTGCCACGGACTTCAATGAGACCAGGGCTAGACCGAGCACACCGGGTGTGTGTGTGGGGGGGGGGGTGGGTGCATCTACACTTAACCCTTAGCGTGAAATAACCTATGCAATTTGTGTTATGCAGATTGTGTAGCTTATTTCTAGTGTATTTTGAAATAGCTTATTTTGTAATTTGGTGCTGGCTACAGCGCCAAAATTTTGAAATAGACTGCTATTCTGAAATGTCCCTTAATCCTCATGGCATAAGGTTTACAGGGATGTTAGAATAGCATGTCTGTTATTTCAAATGATTTTGAAACAGTCACGCTGTCAAGACACAGATTAGCTATTGCCAGATTCCAGAAGTTTCCTAAAATAGTGCCACAGTATAGACATAATGATTCAACTGTAGTAGGTGACATTTACTGAGCTGTGAATGAATTTGTCTGCTTCATTGCCTAACATGGTTAAAGCACACAAAAATTACAATTGGTCCTCGGAATACTGAAGGTCTACCTGAATAATTTGTTTAAAGACGTTTAAAAAAGTGTTACATTTTTATTCAAAAGTATCAAGGTCAAACAAACACTGAACACTGCTAAAAGTGAACACTTCAGTGTGTACTTCAGTATGTTTTCTGCAAGAGTAAGTGTCCTAGAGATCTTAATATAGAATAATATTTCTTTACACTGTTTAAGTCAACCTATGGGAAAAAAGAAAGCTATTTCACGTTCGGTGTTCTTTCCGAATGCCATGGGGTGATGGTTCTATTGCCTGCTGTACATTTATAATTTTGTAGTGTTGTTGATTTTAAAAAACTGCCACAGTTTACCCCTTTATGCAGAAAAATTCATCTTTAAACAAGCAAAGAAATTCAACAGTCAAGAAAAAGCTCTAAGTTGTGTTACTGGTACTTCACACGACAGCATGGGAGTACAAAGATTGTTTGAAGTTCCTCACTGCTTCTTGCAAGGACATTGTTTTGTTCATTTGTGTCACAGCAGACCTGTGCTGCTTCTTGTCTGAAGTGACTAGGATAGAGTGGCTGTGTATGCAGAAAAAAAAAAACAAAGCAGCAAAAACAATGCAATGGACAACTGGAGAAAGAATTGAAGAGATGACATTGAAATGCAGCAGAAAAGGCAATTTGCGCCTAGGTTTTGCACTGCCTACAATAACATTTCTACATGCTCACACCTGTCACTTAAAGAGAGAAATAACCCAAGACTCTAGAAGACTAGAGATGTGTCTACACTACGGGGCTTAACTCAAAATAAGCTACGCAAATTGAGCTACATCAACTGTATATCTTATTTTGAAATAGCTTATTTCAAAATAAGCTCTCTTCCTCTGACTTGTTACTTTGTACGAGGAGTAATAAGTCCTCCAGTTTGACAGTATTTTGATGCTATTTTGAAAAAGCTGTCTGCTGTGTGAACACAGACCAAGGTATTTTGGAATAGCGCTAGTTATTTCAAAATAGTATTGCAGTGTAGCAGTCCCCCTAGAAATCTTTAGACTGGACACAAAGATACCAAAATATAGTTTGGGCTACCTCAAAAGTGGTAGGATTTTCAGGAGAGTCAAACAGAAATCTAAGTGAAATTAATGGTAGCTGTTGAAGCTTAGCAACTTTCAAAAATTACACAAGATTTGTTAAAATTCAGTTGTCACAATATGGGTAAAATGCTATTTGTGGGGCATTATGCAGGTTTATTGAATGTCAGCTAAGGCTCTCTCCTCTTGACTTCAATGTGAACAGTATCAAACATTCATTTAGGACTGGATCCAATACTCACTAAAGGGCACCACTCCTTCCCAATTCATAGTGGTGCTGTGTAAGAGGTTAGTTTTCACCCTCCCCTCCCAAAGCACTGAGACTAGCCAATTCTGAGGACTCCAGTGACTCCTGGGCAGGATCAAGAGATTCCTCATCTTAAAAAAGTAATAAATAAAATCAGGAAGCTACATAGAGTGCAGGTGATGGAGAAGGAAGTCAGGGCCAGAGGGCTGAGCACAGTAGGCTAGATGAAGCACTCTGAGTCAGAAGAACCATGGCGGAGTATGAAACGGTTACGGTCATGGATTTTATTTTGGGCCACCCCTCAACCCCAAGAACTATTTCAATCTTTTCTCTTAAGCTAGCCCCGAGTAGAGGTGCTATTAGCACTAAGAGGAGTGCTGTGGAATTTTTAAGTGATCTGTAAAGCTGACATTCAATAAACCTGCTAATTCACATCTTAAAAAAGTCTTCTATATTAAGAAGGGAGTTGTGGAAATTTGGGGCACACAAACTTCCACACACAAGTCATTGATGTATACATCAGTGAACACAATGGAAAAATCTGATGTAGTTAAGTATGCATTTTTTTAGATGTATAAAGTAGGTTGGGTAACATTTGGATGGGATACATATAGAGAACTGTGATGGTAAAGTGAAGCCTACTGAGTCACCTCAGATCTCTCATCTATATCATCCAAGATGACATTTTTTAAAATGGAGTCATTTACCAAATTGTAATTGTTACGGATTTTGTTTAGTGTCTTATTTGTGTACCTGCTAATGGCAAATTTTACTGCATTTTCTCCTTTAAGTTTCTAATCCAGTGTAGTAAGCACTTTCCCATTCTGAAAGTGATGAATAGCCTAGCTATGTTTAGATAACAGTATCATTAAAACAAATTCAAATGCAAGGCCACATATTTCTGCTGTTTCTTTCATTGCATATCACCGAGTCATTGACAAACTTGTAGTCTTCTCATTCTCACACCAATTTAAGTCTCAGCAGGCTATGGTATATTTTTTACTTTAAAGTTATGGTATCTTCTGAAAAGGCCAGCAAGTGATTTCTTTGCTCTACAACACAAATATGGCAGTAAGACAATCACAATTCTATTTTTGCTATAGTACAAGCCTATTTTCTGGCATGAAAGAGCTATGACTTAGGATTGATTTCATGACCAAGACACTCAAAGTTTATCCTAATGCATCACATTTGTAGTATTGTGTTCATCCAATAGCTCTGATTTCTTTTGAAAACAAAATGCTAGTCAACTTCTTCCAAAACAAGCCCTATATTGACATTGCTTGTGACATCTTGGATTAACAGACTTTAAAGTCTATCGTTTCATAGTTTACATCCCAAGTGAGAATGCTTTACACACAGAGCATTAATTGCTACAATCACGCCTATTTTTTTTTGGAAATTGCAGCCACAGTTGCTTTTCTGCAGTCTGCCGGTATCTCTGCTGTTCTCAATTAGCTGTGAATGATAATTGCACGTATATCATTGTATATATTCAAGCTTCCCAATTCCTTTTATCAATAGGTGTTTTAGTTGTCTCTATTTAGTTATTTTTGGAACTAAGTCAATTTTAGAGTAATCACTCAATGCAATTGGCTCTTCCTCCAAATACTATTAAACTATGTACTTTTAAGTTGTTTAGGCTAGCACTAACTTTTGGGAGGGATTAAGAATTTTCTTCCTTCGGTCAAGCCATAATAGACAGTGTCCAGACAGAATGAGGTAAGGAGGATGTGGTTTAGTTTGCATCTTTAGAGTGCCTAGCAATTGACCTGAACTGTACAAGTCACTGCAAGTTATCATTATTTCCACTTATCAGGCCCCCAGCCCTCTTCCCAGTCCCAGCCCACTGATGGGAGACCTCACCCATATGAGGGTTAAGGGGAGGCAGTCTTTTTCTGTAGCAGAAATTAAAAACTAAAATCCCACCCATCTCAGGAGAAGCCATCCCCTAAATCCAATTACGATGCTGGTTTATCAGGGAACCAGCTGTCATAAGAAACAAGTACCTGCCCCAAGGAGGAGACAGCCATTAGCTGATTGGGAGCCTTTTGGGCATGTGAGGTGGCAACCAGGTTCTCTGATGAGCAGGGAGGGAAGTGTTAACCAAGGTCTCAGTTGAAGTATACCCCTAATTTGGGTAATTACCAAGCCTGTGTGTGCCGGTTTAGCTTCTTCCCAATTCAGTTCTCTCAAGGACTCTTAATAGCTCCCTCCCACATCCTTTACTGCAGCATTTTGGATTGGTTTACCCTCATGTGTCACAACTGGGATGTGGGCAGTCTGTGCCAATGATAGGATCAGGAATAAGTACTAGTGGTGACAGCAGGAGCAGGGAAACATGGGTCAGAGTCAGATCCCTGAATCCAGCTATAAGCTTGGCTCCAGGCATTGGGAATCAACCCCAGGGTAAGAGAAGAAGAAGAAGAAGAATCTTCAGTAGCAGCGGGCCAGGTACCACACAGGAGTTCCTTCTTGAAACTCCCTTCATGCTTAAATTGTATGCCTGGACCACAGGTAGCATTTCTTGCTATGCTTGGCTTGCTAGGGTTTCTAGTACATTGATTGTGGCTCAGTCATAGATACCAGATGGTGGCCTGGAAGCATTAGTTACCCAGAAGCCTGTGGTTCTGGGTTCTCCTTCTTTTGCAAAGTTATGAGCCTGCCCATGATTTTCCCTTTTATCAAATCAACCCAGTTAAAATCCCAAGTCAATTTTACTCAGCCAAACTATTGTGTGGCAGCAGCTGGTCTCACACCATACACCTCCTTGTAGGCTAATTCAGGTTGGCCTCACCATTGAGGACCAGCTCCAAGCCCCTGGGGCAACTGACTGCTTACCTGTGGACAATACTGTATGTACAGATCCACATACTAGCTTACCTGTTTGGTCACTCCAAAAAATTGGATGAGTAGCAAAACGTCACTGATTCCAGTGACGTGAGTCCCTCTTCTAAAATTGTGGCAATCTGAGTTTATGGGACTCACCACCATGAAGACAGACCATCTCCAGACAGTCTCACTAGTATGTGAAAGTCTTTAATGACCTGCCTAGAAAAATCTACCTTTCTGTAGCTCTATGGACTCACTTCACTCCTAAATTCCAAAGACTTGCCTGCTACTTACCCAGGCATCAGTTCACTGACCTTAGAAGGTGCCTTCTGCCCTCCCCACAAAGTCACCAAAATGAAGCCTTGTAAGAGGTTCCCTACTGGTCACATTGGCTGTTTGGCCAAGAACTTGCATAAAATTCTTAAGGATCTGAATAGTCATGTATTGTTTTTTTTTTTGGGGGGGGGGGGGGAAGAAGAGTCTCCCCTCAAGGCCTTTGGCAAGAGACCATCCACCAGACTCCAATCTAAAATCCTACCAAAATGATCTGGATAACTTTTAGCCTGCTATAAAATGGGATGTGTGATAAAATGTCCATGGATTGTGGTTGATGCCAGCTTCTGGTTCATCAGTGACACCAGACACTGAAATACCATGCTCTTCTGGGATAGGTTATCATAGACAAACCCATCCTCATATGAAGTTGCATTAATGCCTTTCACCTCCTCTCCCACCATCATCATGATCCTAGATGGGCTAGTGAAGAGACCATAGAAACAAAAGCAATCATGAGTTATTATTTCAAAGGACCACCAGTACCTATTGGGCTGGTAATTGACTTCTGGCACCAAGTCTCATTCTGCTCAACTGTAATCATTACGCTGTCACAGTAAACATGTTAACTACTGCAGGGTTAATGCCTTCACAATCCTGAGAGATCTGGGGGAGGACTGAATATTGAAAACATGTACCAAGTTGTCCCTCTGAATTACACACTTACCTGTAGATGCTTGTCTTCAGTCATTGCCATAAAAGTGGCAAAGAATTCCAGGAATAGCACATACTTCAACTTCTTTTGTATTCAGTGGGCCATTTAAGTATGACCTGACTGGATTAAAAAAAGAAAAAGTCTAATGCTCCCGAAGCCAGAACAATAAATCGTTGTTTTTCCCCCTCTAGCCCATTTCTGTCTTGAGTGGAGCAATGTGTGTGCATGCGCAGGTGTACGCTGACTTGCAGTTTCAGTTGCTCACCAAAATGAATGATCTGAAGTTAAAGTATTTTGTTTGATCTGAAAGTCTGTTTCCTTTGTTGGATTGTTTTTTTAAAAAATGAAGTGCTATTTTCAAAACTTAATGTTTTGAAATGTTCCAAATGTTCCTGCACAATTTGGAAACCCCATTTCCTAAAATCCAGTTGCTATTTTTGGAACTTTTCTTATAGCAGCCTTCTGTGGTTAAAATTGCAGCATTAATTACCTCAAACCTACACAGCCATCACTGTCAGTTTTTCAGCCAAAAAGTGGTTTGCAACAGACCTATACAGACCACTTTTAAATTAGGGAAGGGATAGCAAATTAGGTTTTCTAGCATTGGAAGGTTGATAAAGCGCCTCACAGTGCCATGTAGTCATGTTTTCTTGGTCTGAAGCCACTGCTGGCCATCCCAGCTTTCCAAAACATGAGCCCACCACAACACGTTCATTCTAACGGCAACAGAAAGTCAGAAAAAGGGCAAACTGACAATATGGCACTCGTGTATTAGTGAAGTGAGCTGAATGGTCATTGACTCTCTAGGCCAGCTTGCCAATGTATCAGAAAATACCCAAAATCCTTCCACCAAACATCCCATCAAGAACCCAGGGCCCCTGCATAGCCACATCATACAACAAGGATCAGAATCAGATGGAAAAAAAATGTTCCATGTCGTAACCCCCCTCCGTTCCAGTTTTGCAAGGAATACGATGGAGGAGCAACATAATCAGGAAAAGCCATCAACAAATAAGAGATGGGAGACAGTACCACACAAGACTCAAGGCAGTTCCTAGAGGGTTTCCCTGTGGCACACAACCCTTGGATACCAGCCCTAAAATGATAGCACTAGTGTCATACTTACAGTGGTAGTGTGGACATGTGCCTCTGCACAGTATTACACCCATATATAGCACAGGAGGGCTCTCAGGCATGGATATGGGACACACTCAAGAGCACTGTGGTATGCAGCAACCCAAGTATGTGTGCAAGTATACACCTATCCTATGAGTAATTATGAATTCACCTGCGAGCCCCCAAAACATGCCTCTGTGCTGAGGGGGACAGGGAGCATCTGAAAAAAAAACACATGCCAGAACACTGAAGTAGTGGGCCTAAGCTGTTGAACTACACCAATTTCCAGTACATTCCAGGTTTTCTATAAGCCTTGCCTGGGGCTGCATTTCCTTGTACTAATTCTAGCTAGCAATTTGATTTAAGTATTCACAAGTTTATATTCGTAGTTCAGATATCTTGAATAAAATTATCCAAGTAATTTATTAAGATAAATTTAGAACAAGATAACTTTCAATCCTTTCCCCATCCATAACCTAAATAAAATAGACTGATAAATAAGTAGGATAAGGGGAAGTCAGAAGGGTATTTCAGATGTTTTAAAGACAAATACTGTCAATATAAAACATGAATTTAATTTAGTTCTGATCCACTAACCTTTTTTTGACAGAATTATAGTTTGCAAACTGTAGCATTGAGCTTATTTTGCTTTGATGAAGGCAAGGCATTTTCTCGAGGAAAAAGTTGTTCAACATTCATAATATTGAAAAGAACTCAGTTGAAGGTTACAATTCAACACTAAGTTCTTAGGTTAAGGTTATGTACCCAAAATCTTTAACAATGCCTCTTAGTCATGGGAAGGTAACTCTTCCCATGACTAAGCATAGTCATAATTTAGACCACTCCTTCCAGGATAACAGAGGAGAGTCTGTTCTGACAAATGAGAGACTGCACCCCAGCCTCCCAAGCCATTGCAGCTATAGTCCAGGGCTCTGAATGTCCTTCTCCCTACACAGGGTGGGGAGAGGCCAGCCATACAAACTTATCTACTGGCTGGTGGGGAAACCAAAGCCATTCCTTTATACCAGGTTCCAGCCTAGGAACCCCATAATCATGCAAAGCAGATCTTGGCTGCTAACTCCTCGCTACTTCATTTCTGAAATGCTTCCTTCCCAACCTCACTCAGGCTGCCTTCCCCACAGTTTCTCTAGCTTGCCCTTCTAAGGAGACCAGGTATCACTTAAACTCCCAAACAAACCCATTTTCACCCTCCTTGAACTTCCCCTTACATACCTCTCAGCTTTCTCTGGACACTGTCCCCTGAATATTACTCAGGAGTCTCTCTCTAGAACTCCACTCTTTACCCCTAGGTCAGGGATTACCAGCAGAATTTGCATTGCTTTACTCCAGAGGCATCCCTTCACCAAGCCAGACTTATTCATTCAAGACAGAAACCACACCCTTTCCCTCCTACCAGACCGCCTTTTTAACCAACCAACCAATCTCTGACTCTCTTTTCCCAGAGAATATACAGTTCCCCTACAACGCACTTTTCTCTTTATTTGCTGTGTTTACTCCCCAGCTGCATTTCATTAATTAAGCTTGGTCCATCCTCCAAGTGAAGCCAGGTAACATAATTGGCTTTAAAAGGCTCACATTAACCCTACAATCATTAAACAGGTATGGCTGACCCATACCCGCTGACTTGGACTCTGGCTAACAAGCTATTTAACTGCAGTGTAGATGTTCAGGCCCAGGCTGCAGCCCAAGATCTGAGACCCTCCCACTCTGCAAGGTCCTAAAGCTCAACTTCCAGGTTGAATGAGAACATCTAAATTACCAATGAATAGCCCGTTAGCCTGAGCCCCACAAAGCTGAATCATCTGGCATGGAATAGCCATGGGGTTTTAATTGCAACATAGACATATTGTGTGTGGAGGTGCACATCCCAATACTATTTTTGTGAATATTTGTTTAAATTTTAAGTAAGTTACACTTATGTTCAAGTTCTCTCATTAGGGAAACAAGATGGGTCAAATAATCTCTTTCTTTTTTTGGGGGCTCATATTCAGTTTGTGAGAGAGAGAAGCTTTTGAGAAGTCCCTTCTTCTCATTTTATGGTTGGCATAGTTGTTTCCACAATATGCTAGAAGAAAAGTTTATGGAAAGAATATTAGTGAATTCTAGTGGACAGCTAATTCAGAAATCATAATAATAAATGTTTGCACTGGAAATCTGATGTATACTCTTTCAGAGTTACAATAGTCTGAGAACAGAAAGAAACTTTTCATCTTGGTTTTTGGTGCATGTTTTGGGGAAAACTTAAGATAGATTGGCATATGCAGGTACAAAATAATGAATAAAGGTCAAATCCTGTTCCTATTTACCTCCAAACTATTCCATTCACTCCAGTGAATGGGGATCACTCAAATAAAAAAATTATCCCTGTGTTAAAAATGTATAATAAATATAGTTATTCATCTACTATGGAGTACTACACATGTGATCTGTAAAAACTCCATTTCAGTTTAAACATGTCTAGAATTTTTTCATTTTCTCTTTGATGTACAGCAGCTTCTTGCTAATGAACAAGTTACAAAGGGCTGTTATCTAATATTTCTAGGATACCATTCATTTTACAGTATATTCACAGGGGATTGAAGAGATGTAAGATTTTAATTTTATGTTGAGCTCTGTTTTCATTATTTATATTTTATAAAATGAGGTGAAAAAAAAGCAAAGGGCTAATCTTTTCCCATCTTTGAGTACTACCCAAAGAGAGAAATTATCTTTAAACAGAATAGTTTTTCCTGAGACTCTTATAGTCAAATTCATTTCAAAAATTGATTATATACTAGCTTGATTGACTCAATCATTTTAATAATAGCATTGTTGAGCAATGATCTGACATTTTAAAGTTCCTCCCACTAAAATGTTTCTCCTATTCATATCATTATAAAATATTTTAAATAGTAGCATTAATCTTAAGAAAAATGTAAATATTATAATTTTTATATTTTATTAAGTAGATAAAGACATTGGAGTAGATTAGTGATAAGGAAAGTGAACAGCTATTTTTTGTGTGAAATTTCCATAGTAAATGGCATTCCTATATGTTATATTTATACCTCAACTTCAAAAAGTGCTTCTAGTAATAATTACCCAGTAGCTTGTCTGTATGTGCAGAAAACTGGCACCTATGGAGATAATTATGGCAGAGTAATTTTATTTCTATATTTAAAAAATTGAGATTTATCACATGTTGAACAGTCAAGGAATTTCAGCACTCATTCAGCAAAGCACCCAAGTACATGCTTAACTTTTATCATATACTGAAGTCTCATTGAACTCTAAGGCTTCGTCTACACTGCCAGTTTTTTTTTGGCAGAAAATATGCTAATGAGGGACTCATTAGCATAAGTCGTGATCTCATTAGCATATTTTCTGCTGTTTCTTTTTGCACAAAAAAAAGCAGTGTAGGTGGGGTTTTTGCACAAAACCCCCATCCACACTGCTTCTTTGTGTGGAAAAACCCCTTGCGCAAAAAGAAACGGCAGAAAATATGCTAATGAAATTGTGACTTATGCTAATGAGTCCCTCATTAGCATATTTTCTGCCAAAAAAACTGGCAGTGTAGACAAAGCCTAAGGGATTTATGTATGTGCTTAAGTGCTTTATTTAATTGAGATCCATTTTCTTATGTTATTGAAGATAAATGTGCTTAAGTGCTTTGCTGACTCTGGGCCTAAACATCTAGTTTATTTTAATTTGCCTCCAAAACTTGGTTCCCCTGAGATTCCTAGAAAGCCAAAGTCTCCTTTTGGAAGTTCTGTAACTTCGTGTTGTCTCTTACTTTCCTCATCTCACTATTTAGACCTTTCAACCCACTTATTTAATGTGAATTCTTCAGTGTGGAAAAGGAAAACACAGCAATTATTATAGCATCATGTAAAAATTATTCCAGCCCCTTTTACCTGACCTTCAAATTACATGTAACTTTTAAAGTAGTTTAAGTGAGTAAAAGAGGAAGGGGATTTCTAGTAATTAAAGCTTATATTATGCAAACTACATTCATGTTTTCTATGATTTAACTATATGAAATAAAACACTTTAGAAAAGCTGTTCACAGCTTTTATTTTTTTGCACATTTTTTAGCTAGTCTTTTTGTCTTTCAAAGTTTAATTTTCATAATAAGGAAAAAAAGGCCAAAAAAAAGGAGGAGAGTGGTAGTATAGCAGCCTCTTTATAGGCTCCAGATATGAGAATAATAATGCAGCAGATATGGAAATTGTTATATGAAACAATAATACTAGGTATATGCAGGGGGGCTGACAAAATTTCTGGGCCTCTTGACAAGGTGGAGGGGGCCAGTCCCATGCTTCTAGAAGGGGCAAAGCCTTTGGTGGAAGTGGCAGGGCGGGGTTGGGGGCCCCTTCAGTGCCACCCGATGCTCCAGTGGCGAGGTAAAGGGCAATAGCAGTGGCTGGGAGGCCTGGGTCCTTTTGAATCTCCATGTCCTGGGGTAGTTGCCTCCTTTGCCCCCATACAAGTGGGCCTGGGTATATGACCTAGTGATGGTCAACTAGGCTGATTACTGGATTTCTACTAACATTAAGGATGCCCAACACTCAGTTGATATTCCAATCCAATTGAAGAATAGTCTTCCTTTCTTAATAAGCCACGATTCTCCCACTCCATCTCTAAGAGAATAGCAGCCCTTCCGCATCTGCAATTTTACCCAATATAAACCTGGTTTCCTCATATACTCGTATGTGACTGGATGGCAATGCGAATTTTTTGCTAATTATCTTAATACATGAGGTTTTAGAGTATCTAGATGGCTTGTTTATCAGGAACCCAGGAGTAAGGTATTCAACTGGTGTAAACTGTATAGTTCCATAGACACAAACTACCTTACTTTGAAAATTAAACTAGGAAAAACCACCAATGTCAATGGAGTTATTTATAACTTGCATCAGCTGAGGATCTGCCTCCTGGCAATGACAGGTCCAGAAGCCTGTCAAACAGCTTATTTTACCTTGCTTACAGAGGGACAAAGAAAAGTTTCTCTTTTCTAAACTGAGTTAACAAACTGGGAGTGAGAAAGCCCAGGGCAAACTGAGCCTAGTTAGTTTTTGGCATCAGATTTCCGTAAGCCTAACTTTGTCACTTCTCCCAAATTCCTAACATGGTTTACAGAACAAATGCACCAAAGAAGAACTGATCAGGCATAATTGTGTCTGAGTAAATGATATAGCTCTGAACTGAATATTGCTCTACCTGCTTTCTAAACTCAGTACACCTATATTCATTTCTCTTATCCCGAGAATGTGCTAAATTGTCAACAGGATAAGCAAGTTTAGCTATAATAGTGGCTGGAAGTAGACAGAAAATCTTTAATGTTAACAATATGATAGCTACTGCTAAAGAACTCAGAAGAAAATATACCCTAAGTATTGTTGTTTATAGAACTATTTATATTTTATTTGCATGCTTAATGGGAATTTTATACTCCAGTGTAAATAATACTTCGTTATGACACCTTTAAATATTACCAGCAACATTTTATTAGAAAAAAAACCATTGTCCAATAAATTACACTATATTTTTAGTTAGCATTTAGAATGTCTTTGTGAAAATGAGAGACATTTAATAAACCTTAAACTGCTTGTGAATCATCTAGATAGACGAATCATTGTTTCTATGATATGCCCTGAAAAAAATACAAAAAATGTATTGAAGTGTATCCAAAATTTTACTATCCTAAAGACTTAAGAAATATGTAGATGTTTTTTCATATTGATTGAAGATTGATTGTCCCCTCCCACATCCTTACAGTTACACAGCTACAACATTCAGCTTCACTCAGTGGTTCTTTCACCTTACCCACATAAAAGGTTTCACTTTTGATCTGCTAAGGTAGGTAGGGGCATGCACAAATATTTGATCTAAGATAATGGAATGTTTTGGTTACTGTAATAAATAAGGTAAGGATGTGCATGCTGTCGCTCTTACAGAAGGCTCAGATACACTTAATGAAGCCACACCGGGTGCATAAATATAAGGGGTTTTATTGCCAGAGCATATTATGCCTCACAGCCTTCGCGCATTACTAAATATGTGCTTCTCACTGCAGAGAAGCAAGCAAGCCAGCAGGCAAGCAAGAATCCAATGCTTACGCCCCTTCTGCTACCAACAGTCCCGAACCCTCCGTCCATGCTCTCAAGGGCTAATAGCGAGTGCTACTCCAGCGTGGGGAGTTCCTGGGCACCCACACGGCCTAGGTCCACAGGTGAGACTGTTCGCCCAATCAGTGCCTTTCAGCCATCTTATAGTTATTCCTTTCTTAGGGGCATAAACATCCACAAGCAAATTCTGGCAGGAAACACCACCCGCTATCTAATTCTCATACCTCATGTCCTTGGGCCTAATTATCTCTCAACTTGCTGATGCAACTAAGGAGGCCTTAAAACCGGCTCGCCGCTGGCTCTACCCAGGCTATCTTCGATAAGGTGCAGGGGTAACTGGAGGTCAGCCCTGACACTCCACCCCTTGTTTTCTGGTAGAGTTATGCCTGTGAAGGGCCCCTGATAGTAAGTATTTGCGCATGCTGGGCCATTTGCTTGGTGCAACAGCACAAAACAAAGCAGCCCCCCATTACTACAAAAACAACGACTGGATGCAGCATTAATTTTAAAACAGTTGTGGCCTTTGGAGACCACCCATAAAATATATTCCACCAATGATGAACAATCAACTTTGACTCAGCCCTTGCCATTTGGAGAAGGGAGTCGTGATCATACAACATTTTTACCCGGGTTCGCGTGAGTGCCGAGCCCCGCTCCATCAGCACCCTAGTGACCATAGAGTGCTGCTGCAAAAAATATTCCAATTCATTAAAGGTTACCCCAAGCTTCAGGGAGATGTTTGGGGGCCTGAAGTTAAGCCACTGCTCAAAGGTATTTTTTGTGGTGGCCCAATACACCACGGCCACCGTGCGATCAACTATATGGGTGACGTTGCAACGGCAACGCTCCACTGGGGGCATACTATATTTCCCGTCCTTCCAGATGACATTGTGGAGTGACAGCACACATACACAACCCCGGCCATTGTCGTAGACCTGTGTGTCACTGGCAGCGAGTGGCTGCCATACACATGTGGCCACGACGTGCTGGAGGCTGCAGGGCTCTGGAGCAGGGGGAATCTGGGAGCACACCCAAGTGGGGGGACTCTGGGGGCACACCCAAGCAGTCTTCCAGCATTGGCACTCAATGGGTACTTCCCCCATCTTTTGGCAGGCATTGCAGGGATGGATTTGTGTCAGTGTTATTGCTGCCAAGCATTACTTTGTTTTCGTGGAATTTGGGGGCCCACAATCTGGTGCCAATAATTCATGGCAATGCCACATAGTTGCACCACATTGAGGGGCTCTGGCCTGGGCATGCACGCACAGCCTGGAATTGGACACGCAGGTGCTCTCCAACAAAGGTTGGGTCGGCACTGACACAAACCCAGCCCTGCAACGCCAGCCAAAAGATGGGGGAAGTACCCATTCCAATCTGTCCGGCTTTTCCTGTAAAAGGGTTAGCCATAACATTTTTACCTGCATTAAAGCTGCAACTTGTTTTATCACACATGACATCATTAAACTACTATTTCGTGCAATATTGGCAGCAACGCGAGCTGTCTTCCAACTGGTATGGTTTAATACCTTCCACATTTACCACTGCCCTTTCCAACTTTGGGTTGACGCTTTTAATAATAGTGGGAGCCAGTTGGCCAGAAACTTAATCACTTCTGAGTTAAGGGTGCCCAAAGTAGCAAGTTTGTTTTGCAGCATTTTTATGTTAAAGGAGTTTAATATTCTGGTACCAGTTTTTACTTCCCCCAATACCGTTTTCATGAGGCCTTGCTTCTTGCATCCCCTCTTCACGAGGGGGATAACTGAGGCCCACCATTGCTCCCACAAACCATTTGTTCAGGGCCAGCAGCTTGCATTATACAACCAACACAGACTGCACTAATATTAATATTTACATTAATCACATCAATTTGTGGCCCTAAAACCATGGGGCTACATGAATTGGGTAAAATTATCAGGTGGGGTTTGCTCCGATTTAATGGGGCAGAAGTCGGAAGCACATATAATAATACCAAAAAGGGGCCTTGCCCCGTTATGAGAGTTTTATTGGTAAAGTTCCACATAGTTTCGTGGGTTACAGAAAAACAGGTACCATTTCTAGTACAGTCAAGTAGTTCCCGCAAGGCAGTCTTATTGGAGAACGGGATTTGCGTTGTTACTTGACCACACCAGTAGGAGGAGTCATTCAGCAGGCGAAGGGTCACGTTGACCAAAGGATCAGCATATACCAAGAGGGTGGCTGGTCAGTGGGCTGGAAGTTGAAGGGTGCACATACCAATGCAGCTGACCACAACCGACATAACGAGGCAGCTGTGATACGCAGGGCAGGTGAAGTTGCCAATGGTTCAGTTTTTGGGGGAGGCATTCCAGCGCAAATATCCGTGGTGCAACAAAGGTCACATTTGTTCACTGAACACAGAGGCCCAAAGTCCCCAAAGGATACACAAGCACTTCATTTTTGGAGTAGTTTGCCCCTATTAAGACAAACAAGATCATTATCCCCGTTAATGCTGACCCAGTATGTATTTTCAGGCCCTTGGGTGATGATTATCCCTGACTGGAGGTGTTGCCTGGGGTAGCGCACCCTGAATTCAGCAACGGAGCAGCCAGGATTTTACGCTTTTATTTGACCGCTGCTTATACTGGTCATGAGTGCCCTGGAGCTTCGTCTGGGTATAATTCCGAACAACCTGGGTCTGCTAGGTGGCACCTCCTGGAGGTCCCTTAGCCTTGTTTGAGACCAGGGGCCAGACATCCTCGGCGTTAGCCTTACTTGCCTTAGTCTTATGCTTTACCTCCCACCCCTCCTCCTCCTTGCTGGAGTCCCTTATGTCCCCGTCCCAAGTTTCAGGGTGCCAGTCAGATGCCATAGGGGCCCAGACTTTAGACTGGGACACGTGGGGTAGAGGTTTCACAAGAGGCGGGGGTGGCAACCTCGGGCGTAGCAGATCGCCATAGCCTCAGCTGCTTCCTGCTGCTTGCGGGCCCTCTGCTGAGCTGCTTCCAGAGCCTCAGTCAACATTTTGCTCTTATCCATGAGATCCTGATTGTCATCCATCAGGATGTTCACACACTGCTTTAACTGCTCAACATCTGCTGTCAACTTTTTTATTACAGACAGGAACAACCATCCCCACCCCCAATTTTTGTAAAGCTTATTGCGAGCATATAGCTCCACTGCTTTCTCCATCTGCTCAGCCAAAGCGGCCCGGGTGAGGGGAACTTCGTTCCTGTCCCATCCAACCGGGGGAGCTACCCGGCACAACAACTTGGCCACTGGTACCCAACACGACGTACCACTCCAGCCCACTATTTTGTCGGTGGCCACAACCCCACATCTCCACTTACCCCACATCTATCTACAACCCCCCTACCCCCAGAGTGTCACTTAGTGTATCCTGCTGACTACACCAGGTGTCATTCTAACAGAAGGCTCGGATACACTCAATGAAGCCACACCAGGTGCATAAATATAAGGGGGTTTATTGCCTGGGCATATTACGCCTCACAGCCTTCGTGCATTACTATATACAGTATGTGCTTCTCACTGCGGAGAAGCAAGCAATTAAGCAGGCAAGCAAGAATCCAATGCTTATGCCCCTTCTGTTACCGACAGTCCCAGACCCTCCGTCCATGCTCTCGAGGGTTAGTAGCAGGCTCTGCTCCAGCGTGGGGAGTTCCTGGGCACCCACACAGCCTAGATCCACAGGTGAGACTGTTTGCCCGATCATGCCTTATAATTATTCTTATAATAATTCCTTTTATTTTCTTATAATTATTCCTTTCTTGGGGGCATAAACATCCACAAGCAGATTCTGTCAGAAAACACCACCGCTCTCTAATTCTCATACCTCATGTCCTTGGGCCTAATTATCTCACAGTTTGTTGATGCAACTAAGGAGGCCTTGGGCTAGCTCATCACCAGTTAAAACAGGCTCATCACTGGCTCTGCTTAGGGCGTCTGCGATAAGGTGCAGGGGTAACTGGTGGTCAGCCCTAACACATGCTTGTAATGTATAGAACAGTTTTGTCTTATTTCTGTCAGTGAATAATACTTTATGCCCCCGAGGTCGCGCTCCTAAACAGGAACAGAACATTTGTAACATGTCCACAGAGCTAGAAATGCTCCTTGTCCTAGAAAAATAATACGGTTGCTTTAAAAATTTGCAATACTCATCGGTATTAAGAACCTTAGGCTACGTCTACACTGCAGGTTTTTTGTGCAAGAATGGCTGTTCTTGCACAAAAACTTGCAGAGCATCTACACTGCACGTGCATTCTTGCGCAAGTAAATTTACAGTAAAGCATCGGAACAGAGGGCTTCTTGTGCAAGAGTTATTCCTTTCCCCACGAGGAATAAGCCTTCTTGTGCAAGGCAGTGTGGACAGGCAACAGGTTTCTTGCGCAAGAGAGCATCCACACGGCCATGGATGCTATTGTGCAAAAGCTCATCCTTTGCGCAAAAGCACATGGCAGTGTGGACACACTCTTGCACAAAAACTCTTGCACAAAACCGTACTTGCGCAAAAAGCCTACAGTGTAGACGTAGCCTAAGGGTTTATTTATTGGCAATGAGGAAACATAATAAATGTTTAAGTGCAATGTAGGGTTTATTAAACCTGATTAAAGAAAGTATGAAGCTTTCCTTTATTTATACTTCTGCTATGTGATTTGTTCTGTACACACTCTCAATCACTTTCAATATGGCCTTCATTCCTTTAGAATTAGATAAATTAGGAAGGGGAGGGTTGTGGCGTCAGGAGGTTTGGTATGCTATGCCACTGGAGACTTGACTTCAGAAGTGCTCTCATGCCACTCATCTGGAAGATGGACAAAATATGGGAATTGGATTCAGAGTCTGTGATGCAAAGATGGACTACATAAACAGATATTCACATTAAAATATTAAGAGTCCGGTTCAGCAGATCTCAGGCACAATTCTAATGGACTTTAACAGTGAGTGCTGAAGCAAGTCACTCAAATTTATCTGGTATCTTCCTTCAACCATATCAGACACTGAAAGGTCTGCTTTGCCTAACTGGGATATAATGTACTATGCTATATTGGATAGAACATTAAATCTGCTCATGCATTTGCTGGTTTACTGAAGGTTTACTAGAGCATATCTTCTCTGTTAATCAATTACTGTGTACTGCAGTTCTTCTTTTAGCTAAAGTGATGGAGGCCTGTGTATCTGAAAATGAAGATTTCCAAGTGCCACGAGTGTAGGACATAGTTGAAAAAAAATACGGCATATCTGTATTTTCTCTATTCCAGAGAACATACACTGGGTATGGGAGGAAGCGACAAGTATTCAGTTATTGGAAATCTTAGCACTGCAGAAGGCAGTGTTCCTTATTGGAGTCCCCTGGAAAGAATGAAAAAGGTTTGGGGTGGGGAAGGGGGGAGCTGGAGCTAGGGCCCCCTCCTCTCCTTTTCTTCCTCTTTTCTCCTCCCTCCACCCCCCCATTCTCGTCACTTAACACTCACCCAAGTCCTAAGCAGGACGGACTCCACCAGGAGTTGCCTAGGGGGGATGCCATGAGCCTTATCCCCTCTTCCCTCAGCAGAGAGCCTGCTGCAATGGGCTTCAGCCAGGCTTCAGCAGCAGGCAGTAAAAGAAAGCACTCAGAGCAGAGCTGTTTGTTGCAGGCTGCAGGTGAGGTCTTGGAGGGCAGGCAGCTGGCAGGGATGTTTGGTGGAGATGCATGGGGACTGACACGAAGGGCAAAGGGACAGAACAGCCTGACACTGGTGGAGTTGGGCCCATACAGCTCACCATCCATGCTTCTACCATCCAAACACAAAAAAGCTAAAGCTGACAGAATGGTGTGTACCTGCATATACCTGCAGATAGAGGTTTTGGCTAAAAAAACCTGAGCCCCCATGGGGAAGTAGTAATAGATTCAAAGAAATGAGGGAGTGGAAGGAATCTCAATAGGTCATCTAGTCAAGCCCTCTGCACTGAGGTAGGACTCACTCATCTTCCTCACAACTCTGTTAGCCGACCTGGATGATGACATCTCTGCTGACCCAAGCAAATGAAACAATGAGGTTCTGTTTGTGAACTCAATACTTCAGGTGCCACATAGGCCTAAATAACATCCACACTGGCTATCAAATGAGAGAATTATCTCATTAAATAAAATGGTTTATTTTAGGGACAGAATATGAAAATCACCAATTGTGTAGATCAGCTGTCTGAAATGTGTCAAAGTAGTGGAATGTGTGTGTGTGTGTGTGTGTTTTAATGAAATTTCAAAGACTTCACCCAGGGACCAAAAATCTTTTCTCCTTTAGACCTATCCATACTTAGGGATAATAAAGTTTCTTATAACATTCAGTGATTCATGTTATCTTTATTGCCTTTTTAAAAAATTACTTAATTTCTCAGTGCTCATAAGAATGCATTGAACAATTTCCAGAGACCACTGAATTGATAAATATCCCCAGTATCTTCTGAATCCAGTAGAGAAAAACAGCAAAACCTATTTAATCTCACAAGAGAGAACTGAATGCAACCCCCTAATAATTTCCAATTATTATCTTCTATTCAACATGCCCACTGGCATTCTCTAAAGCAGGGATGGGGAACGTTTCTTGGGTCAGGGGTTGCTGACCCACAGAAAAATCGGTCATGGACTGCACATACATGAGAAGCAAGAAAAAAAAACAACCACCTAACCCTCACTGACATGAGAAGCAGAAAGACACTCCCAACATTCCCACACATACCAGAGCCTAGGGTGGGGAGGAGGGGGGGATCTGGGCTAGTAGATGTTTTGTGCTCTAGCTCCGCAGGAGGATGGCAGAGGGGCTCTCCAATGCTGGAGGGGAGCCCTGAGCCTCAGGGGCTGGATCCAGGCAAGGTGGGGGCCGCATCCAGCCCCCAGACCTTAGGTTCCCCACCTCTGCTCTAAAGGAATTTAGCTTTGAATATTTTAGTGAGGGAATGAAAAGAATGTATATATTTCTAACCAAGCAAATCCACCAATCTATCCAATCTACCAAACTTTGGGATTGATGCATTTCTCATCTATTTCTTATCATGGCACCTAGAGACCCTGCACATAAATTAAAAAATTGCTGGGTCAGTGTCAGCACAGCTCACTTAACAGTCACACAGCCAGTTCTTGGTGATGAATGTAAAGTTGAATGTTGTGTATGCAATCAAATCACAGTTGCTACTAGAAACTTTTAAATGAGGAAATAATTTGTTTTGTACCTATCTAAGCACTCGTGTGCAAATATTTAATGTACAAGGTAAGCTGACTGAGCACATACCTTAGTATATAGTCATTGCTGTCAAAATCTGCTAGCACAGTAATCCTGTGATCAGAGCAATTTATTTTTCCCTTATATTTGATGTTTATTTTGAAGTAATCATAACCTAGTTATGGAGCAAAAGTGTTTTTTAAATCTGGGTTAAACTTTTTCCTTAACTCTTTTTCAAAACTTAAGGGGGTGCCCTGAACTCAGACATTCCCCTCAAATTGTAGAACTCAAGTGTTGTTAGTCCATCAAAGTTGAAGCAAATCTATACTCCGCATTAGCTCACCCAACATATATTACAGTGGCTGTTACGGACCTTTCTGTGAGTTCTCTTCCCTGTGTCAATTATATTGTACCTGTATAAGAACACTCTGTTTTTATTCCATAAGTAACCATGGAGTAATAAATGTAATAACAATCCAGTATTAATTCTAAGATGTGTTAACTATTGAAAATATTATGCTAAACACTAAACATGTTTTATCGTTCAACACTATACAAGATTTATTGGTTTTTTACATAACCTATAGTCCTTGTTAACAGCTTTGAATAAAGATAGATTTAATGTTAGTATGTAAGAAATCTAAAAGATGTATGTACACACTGGAAGCACTATAGAAATGAAAATTCCCTCAATTGCTACTTTCCTGAATAGTGATGGCACTTCATGCTGTGTCCTTCCATCTTCTTTCAGTACTTCCCTAAGCTTTCAAATAAACATTTAATGGTAAGCATCAGGCTCCACGAAATATCATTTAAGCAGTAACATTTGAATTTGGTGTGAACTCCTTACATGGTGTCTTTAATTCCTGCTTGGACTGCATTCCACTCTTAGCTGCCAGTGTGGTAATTACTGGGTTATGAAAGGCATCTGTAGAGCTTGCTGGCCAAATGACATTTCCTTCTTTCTTTGTATTAGATGATGTTCAATATTAACTCTGCAACGTGTTATAGGTATGATAATGAAATTCATTGGAAAGTGCCCTGTTGTTGCAGCAAGCTGAATTTAGCAGACAGTATGTTGTCAATTTTCTGCCCTCAAAACCCAAAAGGAGCATTTCCAGTTATATCCCTTTATGAAAATAAATATTTTACTGGTCTAAATGGTTACTGAAATGTTTTAAAATAGGAATTAAGACACTGACACTATCAAAAGAATGCAAACATTCCACTAATTTCACACATGTACTTTACTTGTTTGATTTTTTTTCATAATGCTTTTCTCACTCAATTTTTGTCCTTATACCTAGCCCATATTTTTGCCACTCAGCATGATGGACACGACTTGTGTACTGATTACTAGGATAAAGCAACCTCTCTCTTGACAGGAAGATTTTAATGAAAAAAAATACATGACTTTAACTTGACAACAATTATGTTACACTTTAAAAAATATGTAAGGGTTCTATCAAATTTCTGCACATATCTTTTGAAATACTCTAGGAGACAACTTACATTCCAGTCCCTACATTTTCTTTGTAAATTAGAAGCAAATTCTTTAATTTTTTTAGATAAATAAAACTATGATTTTCTCCTGCAGAATCACATTCTTCTGGGAAAGGAAGGTCTCTTTATTTTTAGCTTTCTGGTAAATTGCTGTTGAAATTGCAATCTCCTGTGTATCATTCAGCTACCTTATCTCTCACACATAACCTGGATCTTCCAAATAAGATCTGTACTGTGATGACTGTCCAGTGTTTCATTTCACTGGTAGTCTGATTACACTGTCTAGCTGCATAAATCATTTTTAAACTCTTTAAACATCAAGTTCAATCCCGCATTTTAGGAAGCACCTATATCTGGTTTATTTTAGCAAACATTAATTTTTATGAAAGTCATATTCCAAGCTACTTAAAGAAAAGCTGAAGATTTGACTAACTGCATCATTTGCAGTTTAATTAACACTGTGTCAGAGCCTTCACATGGTATATTCAGTCAAGCCTGCCTGAGCTGTTATTTGCACTTCTAAGTATATACTCTGTGTACTTGGGATAAGATCACAGCTAAAGATTTATGCTCTTAAAATCTATTATTGTTACATAACAGTTTTTATATGCACTCTTAGCCTCCAGAACCCTTTCCTCCAGGATGCTGTACAATTAGAACTGTTTGAAAAGTTAGTTGCTATAGTAAATACATTGGTACTGATTTTATATCAATTTTACACTAATGTAACTTCATAATATTCTGATTCACACCATCACAAGTGAGGACAGACTCTCACCCATTAATATTTAGCTCTGCTATGAATTAAGGATGTTAAGTATAGGTTATTGCACTAATCGAATAGTCAATGCATTTTAGTCGATAGTGCAATGCTGCCCCTTTGAAACACCGCCACGGCATTTCAAAGGGGGGAAGCACTGCACAGCTGATCCTGGGCTTAGTGTCACATGGAGTCCGGGGTCAGCTGGGGACTCCAACTGACCCCAGGCTCCCTGCTGTGCTGCCCCTTTGAAATGCCGCAGCGGCGTTTCAAAGGGGCAGCGCTGCACTGAGCCCAGGATCAGTTGTGTGGCGCTGCCCCTTTGAAACACTGCTGCGGCATTTCAAAGTGACAGCACAGCGCAAAGCTCAGGTTCCTTGTGGCACTGTTGCTTTGAAGTACCCCCGAGTGAGGGAGCGACTAAGTGACTATCCTGTCAACAATCCGATAAGCAAATGCTTAACGGATAGTCAACTAGTTATGTGGGGAGAGGAAAGATGGTCCTGGGATTAATACACTGGTCTAGAATTTAGTTCAGTTTCCAACTCTGCTGCAGAATTCCACTGGAATGTCAAACAAGTCATTTAATCTCTCTCTGCCTCAGTTTCCCACAACTAATATGAGGATAATATTGCTTTTGTCTCATCTGTAATGAGTAAGCTATTTAGAGGTCAGGGATTCTCTTTCTGTGTGTTTGTACAAAAATGATTAGGGCATTGGAATTGCTGCATTATGAAGAGAAATTAAAAAAACTGGGACTTTTCAGCTTGGAAAAGAGGAAACTAAGAGGGGATATGTTAGAGGTATATAAAATCATGACTGGTGTGAAGAAAGTGAATAAGGAAAAGTTATTTATGTGTTCCCATAACACAAGTACTAGGGGGTCACCAAATGAAATTAATATGTAGCTGGTTTAAAACATACAACACACAGTCATTTGATGGAACTCCTTGCCAGAGAATGTTTTGAATGCCAGGACTTTAACAAGGTTAAAAAAAGAGAGCTAAATAAGTTCATGGAGGTTAGGTCCATCAATGACTATTAGCCATGATGGGTAGGAATGGCGTCCCTAGCCTCTATCGGAGGCTGGGAATGGGGGATAGGGTGGGATTGCTTAATGATTACATGTTCTGTTCATTCCTTCTGGGGGACACCTAGTATTGCCCACTGTCAGAAGACAGGATACTGGGCTAGATGGACCTTTGGTCTGACCCAGTACGGCCGTTCTTATGATTGTATGGGCCCTAGTGTAATAGACTATGATTTTGATTGGTTCCTGAAGTCACTATTGAAATACAATAATAATGATGAACAATATGAAGCTAATTCTCTGAATAAATCATATTAGTCACTGCATCCTCATTTGGAAAATGAGAATTCCCTGTATTAGGCTGGCAAAGGTGAAGTAGCACTCAGGGTATATTCTGAATGCAGCAAATGTTGAAAGATCCAGGGGTGACACAGATATGACTAACAATAGTCAATGGTGTGCCCACTCCACTTGATAATCGTGTGATGGGACTAGCCACTATAGCAAGCTACAATAGATGGGAACAATTAACAGCATAAACAGTATTAATTTATTGTAGATATTCAGTCGCCTTCTGCAAAGAGCTCCATTAAACTAATATTAAAGGCACTATCTTGCATGGGCTAGATAGCGGTGATCTTCAGGCATGTTTAAGTTGTTTTGCTGAATACTGGCTAAAGAAAATTAATGATGGATTTTGTAAAAGATGAAGTGTTTTTTTTAAGAAAGCAGTATGCATATTTTACATATTTGTGGCTACCTTTGGCTATCTGAAAAAATACTTCTATGGAGTCAGAAATCTCTGTTAACACATAATATTGAAATAAACAAATGAATCCCTACAGCGTACCCAACCCCCAGAAGTTCTCCTGTGAGAGAACAAGATGAAAGAAATGGCATTTTGTACTTTGATATAGAAATTCATTCACCTCCAGCCATTAGTTTATAGAACTATTAGAAAAAAATCTGACATTGAGACTCTTCACAACTACCGATAACAGATGAAATCAGAAGTGACAGTGGTGTGCAAAGGTATAAAGACACAGCATGACCCTTCTGACTTGTATGAGCTTGCAGTGATGGAGCATAGTTTGAAAGAAAAAAAAGTAACGTGTTTAATAAGAGATGCTTTATGGACCCTGCATAAACTTAAGAGCTCCTTTAAGAAAGTTTGAATGATGAAAGGAGTAATCTGTATTTTCCCCTTTTAATAAACTTAAAATACACATGAAATTAGACAAAATGGAAATTATCCCATTTATATGGGAATACCAAATTATTATCAGTCTGCATCATAATGTTGAAGATGGACTGAAGATGGGAATATAGTTTGTGTGAATAAAAGGGTTTATATATTTATTCAAGCAAGCAAACTATATATATAAAAAACTTCCTCATCTCAATGTGAAATTAGTAATATTAAAAATAGCGTAGTGAAAGTCATTTGCAAGCTGTAACAAGAATTAACAACACTTCCTCTGTTTTAGCACCTAGAACAAATAGAAAAAACTATTTGTTCTTGTAAAACCTTAGTTGTTATGAAATAATTATTCATAATATCACATAATAAAAGACCTTGGGGCACAGATGACATATAAAGGTCCTAGATAAGTTTATTATAGTTGGTATTCAGACTTTCTGGTATGTTGTAATTTAAACTGATAAAGATACTTCAAATATATTATTTGTCCTATTTTAATTTTAATGATATTTCTTGGATTGGAATTAATGCTTGAATCCTGCAATAAATCTCACAACATTTTTTAAAATTGTAGGTACATGTTAGGGCTAAGACTAACTTGTTCACGAACAGTACATGAAAATTTAATTAAAAGACTATTAAATTATTCATGATCAATGAAATGGTCAGGAACTCTGCAGAAAAGTTCAAGTACATTTATCATATTGTTACATTCATGAACTTATTCTTCACCATTAATGAAAATTCCTAGTTACTTTTTAAAGGTTCATGTACCTTTATGTATATAAAATATCCTATTTAATGGTCACAGTCCTTAATGAATTAGTTTATGAATTTTAAGAATGCTCCTGGAAAATGGTAAAATGAACAATTTATGAACACCTCGCTGTGGAACTGGTCAGATATCAGAAAGTGCTAATACACTTATTTAGCAATAGGACAAAAATGAGTCTAGGAAATACCTGCAGTCTAAAAGGCACATAAAAAGCAAGAAAAATGATCACTGGAGCATTTAAAGTATTCCAACACTGACTAGAATAAAAATTTCAGATTGACTAAGCAAAATATATATCTATTTGAAAAGAACTGTTCCATAAATTGTTGTATGAGTCATTTGTGTATCTAGGGAACAAAATATTTATTTTACTATAAAAACATGCAGGTTGAACCTCTAAAATCCAGGATTCTCTGGTCTGGCAACATCCATAGTCTGAGACTGGCACTGGAAAGCACAGCCTCAGCCAGCAGCACAGCCAATTTTAAATCTATGGACTGAGGACCTTCCAATCTTTTGCAAGTTACCAGAGAGATTTTACAACCTGGCAATCTATACCCTCACTGTTACACACATGACATGGGGATTTTGCAATTATTTATAAGTGTGAGATCTATTAACCATTATCAGCCCTCTTATTGCTTCTTTTATTATTAAAACTTTAGCTTTTAGTTACTAAAGGATTGGCACCAGCATGGTTATTGGGTAAGATCAGGGTTATATATTGACTTGGCTCTGCAGTTGATCTCTTGGGATAAAGAGTACAAGACATTATAGAATACTGTCCATTTATAACATGTCATAAAATAAACCCTTAGTACACTGTATTTTGGTTTTATCATATGTAGGTAATTAAGAGAAAATCACTAATTGTACACTTCAGTGCTCTCCCATTTCTCATGTTAGAAGTTAAATGTGTGCTAGACAGTACAATATATAATAAAATGTACTTTTTGTTTTGTTGCACTGTTTTTAAACTTACTTTTTTTTAACCACCATATTATGGTGCTCCAACCATGTGGGGGTCCAAACCATGGGTTTTCCTGGATCACAGACACCTGGATTAAGGAAATTTGAGTGTATTTGTTAAAAAAGGCTTAAATTGGTGTAAGCACTCATCATAGTGCAAGGTCTGGATGGCCAGACAAGTCTGGAATGTATAAGGAAATTGCATTTTTTACTTTTTGTTAATGTGGTGAAATAGAAGTTCTCTTTTGTTACTGGTTTGGTATAATTTAATGTTAGATCTGAAACTGGAGTTTACTCTATCCTATTTCTCAAAAGTTTGTCCTGAATATGGTAGTCTCATTTATGACCCACTGAGGCATAGTGATGCCTATGTATTTATGAAATTAATTTCTATATGAAACATGGTATAGAAAATTATTTAAATCTATTTCATTTGCTTTCAGTTTTGCTTATCCAGTTTATAACTGTTTGTTGAGGTTCTATATGGGAACACATTTTCTCAGAATATCTTTCTAAAACAGCATATGTGATATACTTGCTAGTAGTTTAGTTTGATACATATATTCCCCGCTAAAATAGTAAGTGCCTCTTATCTTCCATAAAAAACAGCAGGCATAACAAATATAATAAAAAGCAGTCACATTTAATTAATTGTCAGCATTGCTTTTTTGTATTTACTGCAAGTTTCTTCACCTTCAGATATAACCTTTCTGCTCCCACTAATTATTCCAACTACCTCCTAAGCAAAGCTGAAGCTTGCAAACACCTGGGAATTGGTATAAGAACAAATATTCAGAGTCCAATTTCAAAAATTTTGTTGCTTATTCAAACTAATCAAGCCGCTGGTGTGTAATAAAAATGGGCTGCAAGTTTAATAAAAGGTTTATTTCTACCCCCAAAATATATTCAGAACAACTTCTCTTTGGTTTTTATTTATATTTATTTATATATATGTGTATATATATGTGTATATATACACACACACACACACAAAAACAACCAGATCTAGAACCAGCCAAATGTCAGAATATTTCAATGTGTCATAAAAGGTTTAGTTCTTTGTATGATTGTCCATGTGTATCACACTTGGCGCATATGTATCCCAGGATCTTGAGTTCAGAACCTTTTGACCAATAGCATCTGCTGGGCCATACCTGCCCCCTAAATGCTGTTCCTGTACTCAACTTCTCATCATTGACTGAGAGGAGTAGGACATAGCATTGCTTTCTAAAAAGTATAAATACAGCTCACCCTCTGAGGTACCTAGTAAGAAAGAGAGGCATAGATTGACACTCTGTCTCATCTCAGTGAAACACAAGATCTGAGATGGGTATCCTTAGCTCCTCTCCCCCTCTCCACACAAAAATCTTCCAGTTTCTATGCTATGGAACCATCTAAAAAAAGATTTTCATGCAGTATCTGGCTCTGACTATAGTTTCAACGTCAGGGCTGGCAGTACTGTTACCAACTCTCTCTGAACTGATGTTGGCATCAGTGACCATAGTTTCTAAATTATCATTCATGCTACAACTTCCCAGGTCTAAAAGTCATGATTCTCAGTGATCTAACAGGATCAGGTCAGAGTTCATCTGACCAGAGTTCAAGCAGCTTCTTTCAGAAGTGTTCCCACTTCCAAAATATTCCCCCAGCTACTTAGGGATTGGTACATTTATAAAACACTATTTCCTGTATTGATGAAGGAAATGATAGATGGTTAGCTCACCTCAACCTTTAAGCTCTTAAGTGGAGAGGTAAAAGGTTATTCAGGAGGCCACAAATGTAGCCCTAACAAATTCTGATCTCCAACACGTGGGACACATGCACACAGAGTAAAATATGCATATGGGCAACACATTTCAAAGAACTATAATGCAGAGGATAGAACAATTTTTTCCATATTAATTCTAAAAATTGATTAATGCTCTAGGAAGGAAGGGAGCTACCTCTTTCACCCATTCCTTTATGAAATCTTATTCAGAATACTCAGATATTACTGTACAAAATAGACAGACCAACATTGTAATAAATTTCTGCCTAATCTTCAGAAGTGGGGAGATCCAACTGTAGTCAATGAGAAATGCGGATGCTTATCTTTGAAAATCAAGCCTTCAAATACTATGACTGTTATTCTACTGGCTAGGTTTCTGTGTGACACATCTATAGCCAGTTTCTAAGGAGTGTGGGAGGCCAAAAGGGAAGGACCCCTGAAATCTGAAAATAACTGAGAGGAATTCTAGGGTGGGAGTTTGCTTTCTGCCTGAGAGAAAGGCAAAAACCTGTTTTGCATTAGCAGAGAAAAGACTCCTCTGTCACATCTTCCAGTGATAAAATTAAAGTTCCTTTTACAAACCCAGGTCATCATTACCGAGATGGTGCCTGCTTAAGCTACTCCACCAATAAGAAAACCACAGGGTCACACACAAGTAAATACCAAATCCTAAAAGAATAAAACTTGGAGTACATAGTATTTTTCCTCAAACCCTTTCAAAGTGGGGACAAACATCTCTATTTTACAGATCAAGAGTATGAGGGCAAAGAGTGACTAAGTGACCTGCCAAAAATATATGTTGGACCAACGAAAAGAACTGGAAACACCTTTGGGTGAGTCTTAGCTCCACTGAAGTTCATGACAAAACTCCCATTTAGTCTCATGGAGCCAGGAATCCTACCCCAGTTTCTTAATTGCAAGTGTGACCTCTGATATAGCAAAAAAATCAAAGTCAGAATTGTTACCCAAAAATTTCCCACAGGAGACCACCCAGGGTTACACTAGTATGGATTTATTGATTGAGGAATTAACACTCCACTATATGGTTAAACTAAGGAGGATAGAGAGCTGCCACTAAAGATTTAAACTAAAGAGAAACCAGCTCTCTCTCTCTCTCTCTCTCTCTCTCACTCACTCACACACACACACACACCTACCTTCATTCATTCACACACATTCATTCCTGCCCTCAGACACTCACACAGGCATATGGGTTGCAGAAGGAGCCAAGGCATGTAGATTCTGGAGGGTCTGTCTGCTGATCATAGCTGGGGAGTGGTCAGGAAAAACTGGCTGCAGAAAGAGGAGCTTCTCAGAAAGAGGGCTACTGCCATGTGCTCTCTCCTTTTATTGCCTCTGTACAACTCCTGTGACTCATCTACATTCACCAGGGAGCATGCCCAGACTTCCCTTGATCCAGCAGAGCAGCAGTATCTCCTTAATTGGTTTGATGACTCATCACCTGGCTCCATGTTCTCAGCCTTGCAGTTTCTAATCCCAAACACGCAATAGTCTCCACTCACACACACACATTCATGTCTCAGGGAAGAATGCAGTTTAGAGCAAGTTACAAGCAGAGTGGATGAAAGTTACAAAAAGTTACACAGTTGCAAGGTTTAACAAAGATTACAATGAGCTGCAGAGTTTAAAAGGCGATGCAGCTGAAACAATTACAAAGCTTCAAAGAATCATTTACAAATCATCAATAATGAAGTGATTTAGAAGACAACTGCCCCCTCCCCACAGCAATGCAGTCAGCAGGAGGTTTTTGTCAGTCTCTAAGTCATGTGTCAGGAGGACCTTACAATTTAGTGTATTTCCAGAAAATCCATGTGTAAAATCAAGCAATAGCTCAGGCGGAGGCTTTTATACAACAAAAATCACAGGAAATCACACATAGAAAATATAAAGAATGCACATACCTTTCAAAATCTTCACATGTGTATGCCTTTCTCAATGGACATCAAGAAACATACTTATGACCATATTGGGTCAGACCAAAGGTTCATCTAGACCAGTATCCTGTCTTTCCGACAGTGGCCAATGCCAGATGTCCTAGAGGGAGTGAACACAACAGGTAATCATCAAGTGATCCCTCTCCTGTCATATATTTCTAGCCTCTGAAAAACAGAGGCTAGAGAGACCCTACCTACCCATCCAAGTGAGAGCTTTGTCTGCAAAGCAGGCACTTTACATACCTTTAGATATGCTAGACTGAATTTTAGGATACGTCTACACTGCACACTAATTTCAAAATAAGCTACACACAAAAAAAAAGCGCATCAAAATAGCCCTTAGCTATTTTGAAATAGAGCGCCCTCACTGATTGTATGCTAACTTGCATTTAAGACCACCCAGAACCAGTTCAGGCAGGGTATCAGGTCAGCAGTTACTTCCTGGAGCTGCTGCCTGAGGCTATCTGAGTCGCGTGCTTAAAGGGACCCCCCTATACACCCGTTTCTCAGATCCTTCTCCTGCTTGCCTACCTCTTTAAGGGAAAGCAAAGCTTTCTAACTGTGTGCTTTGGTTGCCCTGTTATTGGACACCACAGCTCACCCTGCTACGGAGCTGGAGCTTCCTCTGGGCACGTGACAGCCCCCTGACTGTGGTGCTACAGTTTCTGCAGCAGTTCTGCAGGCTGCCTTTCTGGCCCTGCAGGAATGCAACCCCCATCTGCTTGCGGAGACCCTTAACCTCTTTCTGGGAGCACAGCTCATCTAGATGCACGCCACTGTGGAGCACCGTTTCTGGCAGCGGGACACCAGTTCCAACTTGGGGGACCGGCTTGTGATGGAGCAGTGGAATGATCAGCAGTGGCTCCAGAATTTGTGCATGAGGAAGGAGACTTTCTGGAGCTGTGCACCTGGCTTGCCCCTGTCCTCACATGATGGGACTCCCAGATGAGACCCACCATCCCTCTGGAAGCTCACCACACCAGACAGTTATCGATCTGTTGGGAACCAGTTCAGTATGGGGAAGTCGACTGTTGGGGCCCTCATCATGCAGGTATGGTGCTTTCGGGCTGCAGTCCCAGGAGGTGGGGTGAAGTACTGGAAAGGGGAATCCTAGGGAAAGGGGAGGTGTGGATGGGGGTAGGGGGAAGCCCCCTTCCCCGAGCAGTTCTCCAGTACCGCCCTCACACAACCCTGCCGGAGGAGCGGGCTACATAGGGAGTGTCTCCTGGTATGGTTGTGGGGGGGAAGGGAGAAGGACTCAGTGGACCGCCCAAGAGCTCTGGCACCCCTGTGATTCTATGGTTTGTTTGTTTGTCTCCTGCAGGCGGTGAGGGCCATCAACACCATTCTGTGCTGTGCAGGGTCATCCACCTCAGTGACATGGATCCCATTGTTGCCAGCTTTGCTGCCATGGGCATCCCCAACTGTGTGTGTGGGGGGAGGGGCTATTGATGGTACCTATGTCTCCATCTGGTTCCCTGACCACCGGGCATCTCTCTACATAAACAGGAAGGGATAATTTTCCATGGTCTTTCAGGCCATGGTTGACCACCACGACAGGTTACTGACATCTACACTGGGTGGTTAGGGAAAGCACACGATGCCCATGTCTTCAGAAACTCCAGCCTATTCCAGAAGCTGGAGGCTGGCACGTTCTTCCCCAAGAGCACCATCAGGGTTGGGGATGTGAACATGCCACTGTGCATAATGGGGGATGCAGCCTACCCTCTCATGCCATGGTTCATGAAGCCCTACACCAAACACCTTGACCCCAGCAAGGACTGCTTTAATGCCTGGCTGGGCAGGGCCCACATGCAGGCAGAGTGCACCTTCAGCTGTCTCAAGGCCTGTTTCCAATGCCTCCTGACCTGCCTCGATGTAGGGGAGTAGAACATCCTCCAGGTGGTGTCCGTGTGTTGTGTGCTCCACAACCTCTGTGAGAGGAAGGGAGAGGTGTTCCTCCCTGGGTGAGGAACAGAGGCCAGATGGGGGGCAGGGCTTTTGAACAGCCATGCACAGCTGCCATCCAGCAGGCCCAACAGGTGGGGATGCGCATCTGGGAGGCCCTGAAGGAGAGTTTCTCACAAGGACCCCAATGACACTCTCTCCAGGGTCTCCCCAGTAGGGGTCTGTGCCTTGCCCCTCTCTGCCTTTCCTCCAGCAACCCCTCCCTTCCCCCCTCCACTCCTCTCTCTTGCAGAGACAATAAAACAAACTCTTTGGTTTTGGAAAAAAAAAAAAACCCTGGTTATTTATTTGGAGTAGAAGTAATGGGGGAGGGAAAGAACCTGGAAGATGGGAGGAGGAGGAGATGGGATAAGAACTTTGGAGGGAGGTGGAGGGAGCTGAAAGGGAGAAGGCTCAGGGCTGGGGCTGGGAGTGGCACGTGGCTCGGCTGCTTCCTCCGCCTCATATCCAGGGATCTCAGTGACCATGGGGGCGGGGGAGGTTAGGGGGAGAAGCAATGGAGGGGCTGGAGCAGGGTCATGTATGGGAGGAGGGGCTGGCATGGGAAAAAGGGTAGGACCAGAAACTGGGACTGGGGCAGGAGGACAGGCCCACATTCACATTCACGGACTGCAGCATCCACATGCATCCACATTCACGGACTGCAGCACGATTCTCCAGGCTGAATGAAGAGTGCCCCCCTGTTACGGGGCGGTGCAGCCCCCCACTGAAGCCCAAGGAGTTCCCCAGGCCCAGCTGGCCAAATGGGCCTCACCCCGCGGCCCTGCTGGGCATGCTCAAGAGTTAAGGTGGAGATAAAAGCCCAGGTTGGCAACCAGTCGGGGGAAATAGCCGGAGGGGCAGGAGCTCAGGGAGGGGCTCCTAAGCGGCCCCAGCCATCCCAGGAGCCGTGCCTGCCACCGCTGCCACCCCAGGAGCAGCGCCCATGGCCCCAGACGTCCCGGGAGTAGCCCGTCCCCAGCGACAGAGGATCCTGCGCAGCGGGGGAGCGGTAGGAAGGCGCCCAGGGCGGGGGATTGGCCTCCGGGAGGTCGGCGTGTTCCGGCCGCATCCCCGCTGAGCAGGCAGCAAAAACTTTCACTGCCATCAGGGCCCTGGGCTGGGACCCGGTGGAGTGGGAGGGCCTGGGTCCCCCTCCCCCACCCTGCCCCAAATCAGCCTCCAGGACTTTGAGAGGGGCTTACCCCGGAAGTAGGCCAGAAGGCTGTGTCTGCCCTGGGAGAGGGCTGAGCGCTCTTGGACTAGGCCAGAGGGCCATATTTCTCCTGAGCAAGGGGAATTGACTTTTGGACTAGGTCGGGGGGAGGGTGCATTTTCCCCCGACTGGGGCACGTCCGCTCTAGGACCAGGCCTCACCCCCTGACACCTCCAAACCATTCACCACCTGCCACCTCCACCCTGTCTGTTTGAGAAAATGAAGGTCACTCACCTAATGTTCCCACATCAGAGGATGCCTGGGATACATCCAAGCCATGGGGTACTGGCTCCAGTGTCACTGAGGTGACTGCTGGCTGCATCAGGGTCTTTCTCCTTCTCTTCCTCATCACTGGCTCTGGCCCCTGGGTGGGCAACGACAGGTTTCTCCAGTCCCAAGTTGACCACCGGGGTGGGGAAAGGGCTGTGGTGCCCCCCCAGGATGCAGTGCAGGTCTTGTTAATAGGGGGAGGAGTGTGGCTCTATCCCTGTCTGAGCTCTTTAACTTTCATCCAGACCTATTCCTGGGTCCAGATGTAGCCCTTGGTGGCCAGGCTATCAGCCATGCAGCCATAGAAGTCAGCATTGCGCTGTCTGGAGCAGAGATCTTGGAGGTTTTCTTCCTCACCTCACAGCTCAATGAGGTCCAGGGTCTCCTCCCCAGACCAGGACAGTGTACACCTCTTCCGCTGCCTGGCAGGCTCCTGGGAGCCATCAGAATTCTCCCTGGGAGCGGGGAAGGGATCTTGGGGGGCTCAAAGGTCTGCCATGGTGGCCTGCTGAGTTACTATGACAGTTGCAGTGCAGCTGGAGGCTGACATGGCAAGCTTCCTGCCACAAGCCCTTCCCCCTGTAGCTTCAGCTTTAAGGGCTGCAGGGGAAAAGGAACTATAGATTCTTGAGGTGTATGGCCAGAGTGGCCATCAGGGCACCTATGGGATTTCCTGGAGGCCCCTTATTTTGAAATAATTCCACACACACCCTGTTGCAAAATAGCTATTTCGGAATAGGTGTTATTCCTCGTGGAATGAGGTTTACAGAAGTCAAAATAAGTGATACGCTATTTCAACATTATTTCAAAATAATGGAATTGCTGTGTAGATACATTGTCATTTTGAAATAATGCTAGTTACCTACGGTGCAGTGTAGACACACCCTTAATAAAGTTTTCACTTATATTAACTCAGCTGGGTTAGCTAAAAATAAATGCACCCATTTTGCCTATCAAATCATGGTCAAGTAATTTTAAGAGTTATTTCCACCCACCTATGTGTGTCAGAATATCAATTAAATAATACAAATGCCACTTACAAGAGTAAAAAATTAATAGCATTGGAGTTTTATGATCTTTTGTGACTAGACATATTAACATTTTATTTAATCTGTCCACTTCCAACCCAGAAAGTCACTTTACCAGCTCTGTGGCAGTCTGAGTTTTGAACTGAATATCTTATCCTAATCCATCCGTTTAATGTAGAATCATAGAATCATAGAACCATAGAGCTGGAAGAGACCTCAGAAGGTCATCAAGTCCAGCCCCCTGATCTAGGCAGGACCAATCCCAACTAAATCAACCCGGCCAGGGCTTTGTCAAGCCGAGACTTAAACACCTCTAGGGATGGAGACTCCACTACTTCCCTAGGTAACCCATTCCAGTGATTCACTACCCTCCTAGTGAAATAGTTTTTCCTAATATCCAACCTGGACCTCTCCCACCACAACTTGAGACCATTGCTCCTTGTTCTGCCATCTGTCACTACTGAGAACAGCCTCTCTCCATCCTCTTTGGAACCTCCCTTCAGGAAGTTGAAGGCTGCTATCAAATCTCCCCTCACTCTTTGCTTCTGCAGACTAAACAGACCCAACTCCCTCAGCCTCTCCTCCTAAGTCATATGCTCCAGCCCCCTAATCATTTTGGTTGCCCTCCGCAGGACCCTCTCCAATGCCTCCACATCCTTTTTGTAGAGGGGGGCCCAGAACTGGACACAATACTCCAGATGTGGCCTCACCATGTATCTGATTATGCTGTTCTTTAACACCCAAGTAACAGATATATATGCTTTGAATGTTATTTTGCAAGTGTAGATAGTCAGCTCTGTTTCTGGAGTTCCTTAACCCTGGTCTACACCAGGGAGTTATTTTGAAATAACCCCCCTTATTTCAACATAACACTCAGAGTGTTCAAACTACCAACCCTGTTATTTAAATATAAGGGGCTGATTATTTCAAAATACTAACTCCTGCTTTCCTTGGGGAATAAGCTTATGTCGAAATAGTTATTTCTGGAGTTATTTCAAATTTAGTTTATTTTGAAATAAGTTCCTAGTGTAGACATCCCCTTACTGAAATATTTTGTGGCCTTATGCAAATAAATAATAGCTTTGATATCAGAGTTCAATTTATATCTGAACTCCTGCAAAGTCCTGTTTAACGTTCCTAAGTTCAGATGGATCACAGTAGCACATAATGACTAATGTCTCAGACTCATACATTAGTTACAGTGGCTGAGCCCAGACCATTTCTGTGCTACTTTACTAGCCTAAATTGACCACAGATCGCCACTACCCAAAATATGATTAAAATTTGTGGTCACTCTGTAGGGTTAAAATTCTCTTAGATGCCATCTTGGACACTGACACCATTTTGAGAGCCCAACAACAACAGGGACTCCATTTTGGCTACCCTTCTGCTCCCTCCTTTTCCCGCCCTTTTTGTGTTTTGGCGGGAAATCCTACACACACGTGACCATAGTCTGCCTGGTAACCGCAGGATACTTAAGGGCTGCCCAGGGCTGCCCATCTGAGTGGCAGAGTGCAGGAGTCATTCAGATGGGTACGCCAGGGTCCACACATATTAGGTATTCGGGTTGTGGGAGGTACATTCGCATGCAAGGAGTGATATCCATCGTCACTCCTCTCTGGCTAGGACACACTTGCACCCATGACGGCACAGGGAAAAAGGGTTTGTTAGGCTGAATAGATCCAGCTGAGGGAGGTTCCTGCTGTTCCAATCCTGCTGCTGTTCCAGACAACTGAGACCGAGTCCGGAATCCGGCATCCAGGTACCGTCGTGAGGGTTTCAAGCTGCGAGACATGGTACTGTCCCTGTGACATCCTTTCTCCAGTCACCTGAGTTCTTACCTGGTACTCACCTTAAGTCACAGTCAAGCTTGTTTATTTCTGTTTCCTGTGTGAGGTCCCTGTTTATACTTACCTTGTTTACTGTTTAATAAATCCTGTTGTTAGTTCACCTTTATCTGTCTGCCCTAGTCCTTGGGGAAGTCCTAATAACTCCCAACAATAGATGTGGGTTTGGGGATGGGCCTGAAGGCCAGCTTAGTTTAAAATCATTAGTTTTCTGGCTAACAGCTCAGTGCCAGATAGATCAATGACTATTACAGAAAACATAAAAAACAATTAAATGAAATAGCCTAGCAAGCATGTCTTTATACAGTCACTCTAATAATGCTTTCTAAACTTCAGAGCTTCTTCATTTTCATAGTTCTGTTCCCTTATTCTGCTCAGGAGCAAAGGCTTTGAACTAAAAATAGTTATAACTAGATGAAGTGAAATCAGCATAGATTTTACTCTATATGCCTTAATTAAAACTTCTTGACCTGCACTAGCATTCATTTCTCCTCATTTTTCATTTCTCCTTTTCATGCCCATTTCATTATCTATGCTTCAATCTCTGTATTTTAAGTAGTGCACATTCTTATTCTTGATAAATCTAACTTCTGATGTAATGATGCTTGAGACTGAACTCCAGCATCCTGGATGGCACTGATCAGGGAATGAAATTCACTTGCTGCTGGTTTGTTAAGGAATTGATGCTTCTTCTGTTTCTTTCTTCGCCATCTTTTTAAACTCGTCCTATATACTGTATTTTGAACCCCATTAGAGTCCATGAAAACTACTAATTTCATAGAGATAGCAATCCCCACAGGTTGGGCCATGCCCTCTATGTATATATTAATATACAGAATGGCATAGCCTTCAGACACTGATAACAAGGAATGTAATTGCTCATGTAGCCCAAACCACTGGAGACAGAGGTTGGCTGCATCAAGATGGGCAAGGTTAGGATTTTTTTTTAAATATGAATTAGGCACAAACAAAAACCCTGTGTCAGAGAAATTCTGGGGTTCTAAGGGTAAGAGAGGTTAGAGCTATCTATATTTTGCAACTTTTTAATGTAAGATGCCTTGCTCTACTTTTAACATATGTGTAGATATAATTGCATGAATATCAGTTATTCTGAAAGCACTAGAGCACATTCTAGTAAGTACAACAACAAAAGTTACATGTCTCACAATTCAGGGCAACTGTATCTGCATTTCCTTCCTCAGAACATAAAAACAATAGAACTAGCCATAGTTAAGTTACCACACTGCTCTTTCATAGCAAGCACATTTATCCTGATGGTAAAAGAATTACAAAGAAAACATTACAAACAATAAGCTAGCCTATCCATGTTAATAAATTTAGTGGACAGTCCTCCAGTAGGTTTGTTGTTTCACTGCCCTTCTTACAGCTCATTGAAAACTTTTGAATGTCAAAAAAATTCAGAAATAAACAGGAATATTTTGAATATTCACAATGCCCCTCTTCACCCCACACAATATATTAAACCAGTCATAGATCAAGTCAAAATTTTTCATCAAATTTCAAATGTTGAAAAAAATAGGAACAGATTTCAAAAGAATATCTCCCCCATCCTTTTTGTACTCATTCATATCTTCTGCAGGAGAGAGGGGAGGTTTTATTTTTATTTTCTTCATCAAGCAGAGTTGTACTATATTTATATTTGAGATATGCTCTTTTCATAGTTAATATACCTCATTTTGTATCAAAGTCATTTACCTGAAGAAATAAGATTTGAAAATAGCAAGTTCATAAAGTTATAAATAGAATAAAATGTTTAAAAAATCAATTACAAAACAGTAAGGTAAACAAATACTATCTCACTTTCATTATTAATGAGAACATTTGATAATATATGATAAACTAACACTACTACTGTTAATTAAGATAAAAACAATGTTAAAGTTAACAGCACTTGATATTAAAACATTCCAAAATATAAAAACATCTTCCAGGCAAAAGCAACCACTTTAATCTTTTTCCTTGCATCTCCTTTGGACATGCTGTTTATTTGATAATTTTAAGTAAAGATACATTTTTCTGTTCTCTGACTGTAAAGCTTTAAACTTTTCTCCAGCAGACTTTCTTTTAAAAAAGCTGTCTGTAATACCTTTTTCATCTGATTGCAGAAAACAGCTAGATATCTTATCATTTGAATTCGTTTACTGACCTATGTAATAGAGGAGTCTTCAATGTTACCTGCAAAATCTTTTTTAAAAAACATGTTTATAAACTATTTTTAAAACAGCGAGGATATAGAAAGCAAATAGCTGCATCTATTCAGGAAGAGCACAATTCTGATTCACTGTGAGAAAATAATGCAGCTCTAAAAAGCTTTGAAGAAAAACATCTTCGGGGAGGGAAATGTTGATTCTTTGTGCTGAGGTATGAGATACAGTGGTGTGTGTAGGGAGTGAAACTGATTTCCCCCGAGGAAGATCAAGAGAGCCTATAAGGCTAGGTATCAGGTTTCAAGTCTGGTAGTGATTATGGTTTCACCTGCGCTATGAATCAGAGAATGAGTAGTGTTTACTAATTGTTCTGAGAATCCTCAGAAACTTTGCTGAGTATTTCTGGAGTTAATAAAGTGTAGCTAATCATCTTTCACTCTACCCAGTTTTCTCCCTGTTTCTATGTGTACAACCCTGCCTCTCTCTCACACACACACATTTAGGGCAATAGGGCATAGAAATCTGTGAGCGACATGTATCTGACAGGCAGAGACAGAGCTGTATCATATTTATTATATGACATTTCTTCATAGAAGCTATCACCCTCCCTCCCCAAATTCAGAGCCTTTAAATGTAGTTGGGGGGGGGGAGGTCAGGAGGGGGCCTTGGGAGCTCCCAGGGCAGCTGTGGGTGAAGAGGATTAATAATTTCTTATAAAAGGTCATTTATTTCTGCTGCAGCCAAAATAACCACCCATCAGAATATTTAGCACCAATCCCTCAATCAACAAACTCCATTACACTATACAACTTCTCCTAGTATCTCACCAACAACCTTCCTCACCATGAAAACAAGAATCCAGTCCTCTTTCAAGACTCTGAGACTAATTAGGCTCAGCTGCAACTGGTTACCTTGGACAAAATAAAAACAGCTAATCAAACAAGAACCAACTGTAACCAATCCTAAAAAAATAGTGTTCTCTACATCTTCCAGACTTGGTGTTTGGTCCTACACCATTGGAAGCTGGGGAAGTGCAGCTAAGGCAGTATCACAGGTAATGTCATCTTTCGAGCAGAATTCTATGTAATGTTCAGTTGGTAGGTCAAGTTGTTCTTGCCTACCAGTCAACATGGTACCATCTTTTGCTTTCACATTTGCAGTCTCTTTATAAATTAGACCAAGTGCATCTTTGATTCCATGACACGTCCACTCTTTCAAAACAGACCTAACTCTTTTAGTGTAGGTTTTGCCAATATTTCTGGGCACATTCTCTGCTGGATATCTGGAGTGCAGCTTTAGCCTCTGAAATTAAGAGCTCTGGATTCAGTTGTTGAAGTGAAGTTGGGTGAGCTTGAATTTCTTTTTTATGAGTTGGAGCAGAAGACATTCAGAAGCTGGAAACCAGTCAGACTGTTTTTTTTTCTTTTTTGTTCCAAAGACATTTTTGGCAGTAGCCAGGTATTATTTTTGAATTTTTCCCACAACGTGTTGGAATCAGGAGAATCACTTATTAGAAACAAGCTCAAACATACATTATACAAAAGTGTCAGCACTCTTCAGGTTAGTAATATTGATGTGAGGTTTCCCTTTGGCTTCTCATGATGGATCTTTTAAGGGTGTGTTTGGAGCATTGCCCAGACAAGGGTATGGTATTGGTCAAAGTGAGAATCAGCATTATGCATTGATCAATCACGCCATATTACATAAATGTTTCAGTGATAGATCAGAATGAGGTCTAGCAAATGCCAAGGTTCTGAGTGGGGATGTCTCGATGTGACCTTCCTGCCACAAGGACATGCTGGCATTTTTTGCAGAAGCTACCTGTGCCAGTTGGCAATGATGTGCCTCCCTCCTCCCCCAATGCTTCCGGTCCTTATTGACACAGGCATTGAGTCTGTTTCTTCCACGCACATTCTTGATGATTTGTTCCAATTGAGAATAGAACTTTTTTTTTTCTGTTTGGAGTAGTCAAGTGTTAGTCCAAGATGGACAGAAGAGTCAAAGTTCCCAAGTTCATATTCACATCCATCCTCATGATCCTCTCATTAATAAAGACCAGAGGGGTATATATGCATTGAAGATAGACTTCTTGACAACAAATCCAACACCATATATCTTTGGTTCATTTTTAGGTTTCCCAGACCAGCAGAAGTGGTAGTTTACTTCAACTAGTGATCCAGTTTCCAAAAGTTTCATTTCACTGATAACTGCAATATCTGCACACAGTTGATGTAGTTCTCGATCAGTTATGGCTGTTTTTTTCCAAGTTAATGGTCTTTCAGTTCAAGTCCAGATAAGTGTGAAAATTCCCACAAGCAATAATTAGGTTAGAGCAGAACAGAAGAAGTTGAAAGGGAGCTTTTTTAACCTTCCTTTCTTTTCTAGGTCCTTCCTGGAAGCGAGACAAGCAAGCCATCCTCATCAAAGTGCTGCTTGGCCATCTGAGTCACTGCTGAACGTCTGGGTCCCCCCAGCCACCTTCCCACCCTGAACAAGCAACCATCAAGCACAGACCTTCAATGTAAACAAAAAAAGAAGTTGCCATAAATCAGCTGCCTTGTCTCTCAGCAGGGACTATAAAAATCCAATGGCAAGACTATTTGAATATACCTGCTCTGAGCTCAATGAAGCACCCACCTTATTGCATACACAACTGTACCTTTTCTAAATGAGTATGATTCAGTAGTGTAAGTACCCTTGGTCAATAGGATTCTGGCTTATCCACTTTTCTGGAGACATTTCCTTCATCCTGAGGGTTCCATTACTCCACTCTTGGGTGCTAATGGGACTTCCCAAGGGGAAAACAGGTTTACTGAATGGTACTTATCACTACCTATTGTGTTCCGGGCTGCATCATTTTTGCATCCAGCAGTGAATGCCAGAGAGACCAGCCAGATAGATAAAGGGAATAGGACCAAGCTTTTAAAAGGGACTACAAGTCTTCTCCTTCGGCCCTAATCCTACAAACTGTTCCATGTTACATGGTCTTCCCAAGGGGACTGCAGCCCCCCCTAAGATTCCTACCACTATCTCCAGCCTCCCATACCTCAGGAGTGAGCTTTCTTTGTTTACTCCTCCCCCCTCCCCTTCACCTTCACCAGTGTGAAAGGAATCTAGACTCATCAATCAGAACAAAAGACCACATCAATGCAAACTGCTGCTTGGCTGAAATCCGGAGCAGATGGGTTAGAATCAGAGCTCCTGAGATACTGGTTCCAATTTGGCAAGAACAGAACTGCAGCAGCAAATGTAAAACACAAAGGTGAGCAGTCACTTCCCTTGGCTTACTCTTCTCCCCTCACCAGCCAGCCAAAAACTATCTATGCTGCTATTCCTCTCCAGGCTCCTCCCTGCAACCAGGCTCAGCCACACTGATTGAAAAGGCAGTTCACGCTCCCTTCCTCCTTTCCAGACTGACTATTCTTTGTTCTACCAACAGTAATACCTAAGTGTGTCTGGAATATCCAATATCAGGGCTGGGAGTTTCTGCATCATTTTTTTTTTTTCAAATTCATTGAGACAAGCAGGCTCAGGGAGTGGTAGTTGGGGAAAGAAGCTCAGAAGATGATTGTTGCCGATTTCATCATGATCTGCCCTCTTTCTCACAGGTTGCTGTGTTACAAAGGCTTGGAGGAACAAGCCCCTTCTGACTGCAGTAGATATAGGGCAGCTCAGGCAGAGGAGAGGGCTGCTACCGCATGCACATTCAAATAAGCCCAGTTTTGGATGTTTCAGTGCTTCACTGAAAGAGTAGCTGAGCTAAAGCTGGGATCTTTCCTGCTGACAAGGACCAAACATGGCGTCACGCCACAAACATTGCTTAAAAATTTCCCATTTTTTTCCAGCTCTCCAATCTTGGGTGGGGGGAAGGGAATGGCAATACCCCAGGGTGGCCATCTATTCTTGTCTCTGAGAGTTTTTCCTTTGACTACAATGAGTGTGGGTCAGGTTACCAGGTAGGGCCAAAAGACTATTGCACACAAATTTTGATTTCTCAGCAGGGTGGCAATTGCTGATTTTTTTTCCCCAGTCCAGATGAGGCCACAGTGTTACCCATTGCTTTAGCTCATATCTGGAGTGTTGTTTGTTTTTCAGTAATTTATTTTAAATATTCCTGGATGAAATTAACTATCTATCTCATTCTTGTCTTCACAATTTGGACCACAAGACATTTAAAAATAACAGTAATTTCAAGTCTAAGCAGATTTTAAGCAGATGTTTTTATCTCTATTAAAGGTAGTGTATAGACTATCAAACTTGTGTTAAGGTTCCAAAACTGACACCTCAAGATTTGGGATTGAAAATATCTTTCTGTTGATTGTTCTAAAGTTGCAAATAAACTTAAAATATAGCCTTAATTGGAATTTGTTTGTTTTTTTTTTTTTCTCTAAAGAAGAATTAGGAATACTGTCCTTATCAGTTAATTTTTAAGTTATCACCTGCAAAAAACCCAGGAGTTTTCAGGTGCCTAAGCAGCCTCTGAAGCCTCTGGAATGGAATTCTGCTTAAAGCTGCCCCCACCCCCCCCGCCCCCCAAAAAAAATCTGAAATGGTGCCCCTGAGTCTGCCCCAGTGGAACAATCTGCAGAAGCAGCAACTTACTTTTTTAGCTGCACTGTCATTTGAACCTTGAAGCCCAGGATTTTCAATACGTTCAATAGTGGTGCAAATATAAAACTTCCCCTCAAAATGTGATCCAAAGAGTCATGCTCCAATCATAGATCCATAGTATAAATTAACAACTGTTGTGGATTTACACAAGTGCAGGTTAGAATATCATCTGAACCCATCTTTCAAATTTGAAATTTTTATTTATTTATCCTGATTCTCCAAAAAGTTACAAAGTTGTCAATTAGGACTAACTGCATTGAGAACACTGGTAGTACACCAGCGTACAGCAGGTGTATATGACATGACACAATCCAGTTTTCTTATCTCAAGCTATTGCCTAATGAGGCATGGCCAGCTACGAATCGTGATGACAAAGGCAAAATGGCAAGTTTGGGAACACTTAGCCCTGGTCTACACTAGGGAATTATTTTTAAATAAAGCCCCTTATTTCAAAATAACAAGTGGAGTATCCACAGTACCAAGCTTGTTATTTCCAAATAATAGGCTGGTTATTTTAAAATAATAACTCCTGCTTTCCATAAGGAATAATACTTATTTTGAAATAGTTACTTCAAAATAGCAATAATGTGGACACTCCACTGCCGCTATTTTGAAATAACTACTTCCCAGAGTAATTCAAATTAATTACTCCCCAGTGCTTCCTGGGGCTCTAAGTCAAGGTAGCACAGTCACATTATCGGAGCCTGCCTCGGATTAATTTTGAAGCTTTCCTGTAGTGTGGACATGCTATTTTGAAATTATTATTTTGGGAGTTATTTCAAAATATTTTTTTAGTGTAAACATGCCCTAAATGTCCCTGTGGATCTCACTACCGTACATTGAAATTTCCCTAGTGTTAATTTTGATGTACTCCTGTTACAAAGTTGTGTAGATCAAAGTTCCTGAGAAAGTGTTTAGTGTGCAGTAGCGGGGTTCACACAACTAGTCTACAGGCAACTACTCTACAGCGCACAATCAAATTGTAGATTTTGTCCAGCCTGCTACACACTAAGGCTATGTCTATACTGGCGCGATCTTGTGCCAGAGCTGTGCAAATGAGGCTCAGCGTGGAATATCACCGAGCCTCATTTGCATAACTAATGAGCCGCCATTTTTGCGGAAGAGGCTCTTGCGCAAGACGGAGCTGTCTACACTGCCCCTTCTTGCGCCAAGAAAAACCTCTTGCGCAAGCTGTTATGCTGATTATTTTCAGGCATAGCGGCTTTGCGGAAGAGGGTTTTCTTCTTAAGAAGGGCGTGCTGTGCTCCGTCTTAAACTCTTCCGCAAAATCAGCGATATTCCACGCTGAGCCTCATTTGCATAGCTCTGGCGCAAGATCGCGCCAGTATAGACACAACCTAACTGTTCATCTACATAAAACCTTATTTACTATTAAAGGACCATATTCTACTGCCAGTCTTCTTACAACATGCTTTTCCACCTCCCTGCCCATTATCATCTGTGAAAGGTCTGCAGTAGAACAGGGTAGCAAATAAATATTGCTCTTCCCCAGAAATCATAATTAAAAGTGTTATCTAACTGTTGGCACAGAATGAGTTTTAACTTGCCTGGTGAAGTAAACAGTTTCTACCAATATACAGTAATTAAAAGAACATGCATAAGTTATTTAAAGATCACAGAAGGGGAGATGAGCCAGCTCTGAGTCTTTCATTTTGCAAGCAGATATACTGACAACAAGCTACAGGTGCGTACTAAATAAACAAGAAGAAAATGCAAGAGTGATGGATGGGATTATTATTCATCTCAAACATCCAATTTTTTCTGACTCTTCTAATTTGGTAGTTTCCAGCTGTTCAACTCTTGCAGCTGAGATGTGCCATCAAAGAACCACATCCAAAGCAGAGCAGCTTTACCATTCTGAAAACTATTTTCATTTCTGAAGGAATTTGAAATTCTCTCAGACATATAAGTGAATCCAAACATATAATAATCAGTATTGCAAGAGAGGCTGCAGGAAAAAAATAAAAGTTTAAAATAGATTATGCAAAAAGCAGAGTGAAATGTGTACACTTAAGAGCTGGAGAATTGCTATTTTCAAATAGCCCCTCCTTTAAAACTTTACGTTAATATTTACATAGCTAGATTAATATACAATTTAAAAGTGACACCTGCCATGGTTTTAGAGCCAGCTGACCTCAGACCTCATCTCTGGTCTCAGTACATTCCTTAAGGTTTGATGCCTTGAGCCTTTACCTCTTGTGGGACTGAATCCTGAAATTCTCTCACTTTTGCACTGGGTACTGGAGCCTGGTCTATCAACAATGCTTATCCCCAGCAGGGCCAAATCAGGCCATTTAGGACACATCTACACAGCAGGGCTAAACTCGAAATATGCTACACACCTTGAGCTACATCAATTGCGTAGCTTAAGTTGAAATAGCTTATTGCCGCACTTATTTCAAAATAGAGCAATCTTCCTCTGAAGTTGGAGTAAGAAGCCCATTATTTCAAATTTATTTTGAAATAACGGGCTTGTTGTGTAGACGTGCTATACGTTATTTTGGAATAACTGACCTTATTCTCAAACAACACTGCTGTGTAGACATGCCCTTAGTGTGTGGCACACTAGTGCATTGTGGATTTTCACATTGCTTGCTGTGTGCTAACTGTTCATCTAGAAAATCCCTAACAAACAGATTTTAGAAGGTACATAGGCCCCTAAAGATCAAGAGAAGTGCTTTTGAAATTCCCATTTGGCCCCCTATGTGCACTTTTGGTTACATTTAAAAATCAGGCCCCCGAAGCCTAAACTAGAGCTACTGACATCATTAGAAAGATTCCTGTTAACTTCACTGGGCTTTGGATCTGGAGCTCATTTAAGTCAAATAGACCATTCACATGAGTGAAGTTAAACTAATGCATCAGTAGGCCTGTCAACTCTCATGGTTATATCATGAATCTCCCCTATTTGGCATTTTTCTTAAAGCCTCAGCTCATTGATTCACATGATTGTAATACTCTATCCCTTTGTTGTGGGACAAAGCTTGAAAAGGTGACTCAAGCATACCATAAAAGCTCTAAAATAGGAGGCAATTATGAAGCACTCAACATTTATTATTTTTAAAAATTGCATGACATGTCAATTTCTTGATATTTTGGAACTGACTCATGATTTTTGTATGCTTGAGATTATCAGTACTTCATAAGTGTTTGGAGGGTTAGAGCCTAATTTGAAAATCTGTCCATCAAACTACCGACATCAGTTTTTAGAGTTAACATCCCACTAGAATGACGGGGAGCAGCTCACACTGCTCAGAGTTATCAAATATAGTTATAAAGCATTTCATATTCAGGAGGTTACTGTTGTGAAGCTAAGTACTAGAAACATAAATTTCATGAAATGAAACTGCACATGGTACAGAATATGAATCTGTTTAGGAGACTAAGTAATCATAGCAAATAAGCAAGTATTTGACAGTCCTCACATATAAATATAATTGCATGAATATCAGATATTGTGAAAGCTAGTAAATACAGCAACAAAAGTGTCTGTCTTACAATTCAGAGCAACTGTACCTGCATTTCCTTCCTCAGAAGGTATAAACAAGCTAAATAGCCACAGTTAAGTTACCACCCAGCTCTTTCAAAGCAAGCACATTTATACTGAAGGTAAAAGCATTACAAAGAAAACATGACAAACAATAAGCTAGTATATCCAAGTTAATAAATTTAATGGAGATCACCCCAGTTCCAACAAGGGCTCTGGAAGGCAGACAGTCCTTCAACCTCCACCATGAAGCTTTTCTGTGGACACAAGTTCATAGCCGCTGTTAGTTCAGAACAAGCATACTCATGAACTGGTGAGTTTCATCCAGTTTGAGAAAAAATCATGCTGTTGTGGAATTCTCTTCGGGGGGGAAGCTGCAAAAGATTGGCTCTGGAAGTGAAAAGTAGCTTTTCCGTCCTCCTAAATATTTCCTGGAAATCACACTTAAATTTGATTGTCTAGCTTACTGTTTCAAAGAGCCAATTTTAGCTCATAACACTTCCCTTGACTTATTAGCCAGCTCTCCCCTATAGGGATATAATTCCACAATAATATATAGTAGGGATGTGAATGTTTAATCTGTTAACCAGTTGGGGGCTGAAGCATGTTTAACTGGTTAACCAATTAAATGGGATTTTACATCCCTAATACATGCAGGTTTGCATTTTAATACAATGAACACCTAAGATATAGAAACTTAATTCGAAAAGGTTTGTCCTGGACCTTGCACTATCTGTCACTTTACGATGACAAGTAAAGAAGCATGTGGCATAAATTTAGATTATAAACCCTTTCAGAATTTGTGACTTAGTATTAATCAACATATTTTCCCTGCATAAAATTACATGAGCTGTTTGATAACCTATCCCTCCATTTTCTGCTAAATTCTTCACTCATAATATGACAAAGATTGGACCGACTGGTTTTATTCCTTTGTTAATACATCTTTCCTTTTTCTAAGATATTGATGTTAATGTAAACACCACATAGCCAGATCATGGCATTCTAAAATTTTCCTTCTATGTTTTAGTACCTGTTTTGGTGTGCAGACACTGAGAATTCAGCTATGACAGTGGTAACAAGGTGCTATCTACTTAGCTGACTTCAAGAGAGTACATTTTCTCCAAAGTAGAGATCATATATTCTTTCTCACTACAGTGATCAAGCCATCTTCTCTGTTTGGTTTGGCAGTGGAGGCATTCCACTCAGGAAATAAATATATGGGATTCCAAACTGCTATAGTTAATAGGAAGATTAAATAAAGAGGTGGGTCAAGATATTTCAGAAGTGATTAGTGATTTTGTTTACCCAATCTAAGATGACTTGAAGGAGACAGATTTTTTTGAAGGTGGAAATTTAAGGCATCTGAAGTTAAGTACCCAAAAAAAGAGTGAAGAAACCAAAATTACCAAGTCACTTCTAAAAATTTTGTTCGTGAGACATCACGTTCTAAAAGTAGCCACATGCATAGCCATGCAACTCTCCTTAATATTAATGGGAGCTGCGCAGTTACATACATATGCACTGCTCTGACTACTACTATGTTTTCCAGTTAGACCACAAACCCAGTACAGTTCCATGTTGTTGAATTCCAGACACTCTGCTGTGCATCTTGAATAACTTCAAAAATCAGTTTAGCAAAATTCTGTTTATAGCACTGAAGATGGTTGCCATAGTTATTTCAGTGGATGTTAAGTTGCTTACATTGTTCCCATTTTCAAATCTCGTTCTATGATATCAGTTAAATTTGAATAGCAATAGTATGTTTTTTTCTCTCTTTCAAAAAGACTATTGTTCCTATTTCACCTTCATTTCCTTTACCTAAGAAAAAGAATATCCTGACAGAAAATCATCTGTCATTGGGATTAGTCTTTCCTTGTAACATTATACTTCCTATGCCTTGTCCTGCATCTTTTTCTACACAGATTAAAAAATGCAGAGCATAAATTATATATTGAAAAAGGAGATTTTTTCACATCTAAATTCTACAAGGGTATGTCTACACTAGCCACCCTAGTTCGAACTAGGGTGGCTAATGTAGTCATTCGAACTTACAAATGAAGCCGGGATTAAAATATCCCAGGCTTTATTTGCATGTTCCCAGCGCCGCCATTTTTAAATGCCGGTAGTTGAACTCCTGCCCGCTGCTGCGGGCTAGGTAGTTCGAACTAAAGCCTAATTCAGACTACCGTTACTCCTCCTGCAATGAGGAGTAGCGGTAGTCTGAATTAGGGGCTTTATTCGAACTACCTAGCCGTGCCGCGTGCGCGGGCAGGAGTTCGAACTACGAGCATTTAAAAATGGCGGCGCTGAACATTCAAATAAAGCCGGGATATTTTAATCCCGGGCTTCATTTGCAAGTTTGAATGACTACATTAGCCACCCTAGTTCGAACTAGGGTGGCTAGTGTAGACATACTCAAAGATATTAAGAGGTTGCCTTCCATGTCAGAGTAAAAAAATCCCAAATAAATAGGAATGGGAAAGTGTGGCCGCTACCATCTGTTTTACCTATTCTATAGTTAAACACAACACTTCCAATTTCTAGGGATCTCACTTTCATAAGCAATAAAATCAGTAAAAAAAGTTAGTGGGCCAAAACTGTGCTTCAAGTATTTGTGTTCAATGAGAATTTGTGGGGGTTTGACTGGCTTTTTTAAAGCCCGAGGGAGAAAAAAAAGACTTGCAGTAAAAACAAGCTGACATCACTCTCTCATGTCCGAGTGCACTGTTCATTGATCATGGAAGAAAATAATTTTAAAGGAATGACAGCTCGGATTATAATACTTACAGGAGAATTTACTGCAAGTGCAGTCATTCTCCGCAAATTACTGCAATGCTGGATGATGAAAGAACTGCTGCTGCCAAGGATTTAAATTGGCACAGTAAACAGGTACATTTCTTCCTCTTACACACATCTCAGCTTCTAGCTAAATGAATGATTTTCATCTAGTTGCTCCTTAGTTACTGTTCATAAGCTCTAAGTTATCCATTGGCGGGGTCCTTGCACTTTCAATCCTCTCAGTTTCACATCAGGTATATTTCAGATAATTCAATAATATTGAGCCAGATGCTCAGCTGGTATAAACAGCATAGCTCCATAGACTTAAAAAGAGGAACACCAATTTACATCAGCTGAGGTTCTCAACTATATGCTGAACCTCCCAAATCCAGGACTCACTGGTCGGGAAACATCTATGGTCAGGCAGAGCCACAGATGTTGCTGGACCAAAGAGCCCAGAGATGGAAGGTGGGAGCCAGCTGGGAGAATGCAGGGCTTGGAAACCTGGCTGGGCCAGGTGGCAGCCGGGAACCCCAGACCAGTTTGGGAACCCCAGGTATCAGCAGGGCCAGGTGGGGGTGAGAAGCCCCTGCATCGGCTGGGGAATCCCCTGTAGCAGCAGAGCCCTGGGTCAGGGAACCCTGAGGAACTCCCAGCAGAGGCAGGACTGGCTGTAGCAGTGGGGATGGTGGTAGCTGAGTGACGCCACCCGGGGAGCCCCGGGAAACCGCTGACAGTATTGGGCTGGACAACCCTGACTGCTGAACTCCCCAGCGTTATCAGGGCCAGGTGGGGCTGGGGAACCCCCAGCATCAACAGGGCCAGGTGAGCGGGGAGCTCCAGTCAGGAACCTGGGGAATCCTTAGTGGCAGTGGGGCTAGGGTGGCCAGGCAGCCCCAGCCAGAGAACCCCTAGCTGCAGCAGGGCTAGGCGGCAACAGGGGCACTTTGGCTAGGAATCCTTGGGGAATCCCCAGTGGGGCTGGTGGCTTATTTCAGAAGTACCCCAAAGTCCGAAATCAGAATCATTGTATCATTGGGCTATACTCTTCATGACAAGCAATATTTCATGCATGCAGCAAATATCCCAGTCTCAAAGAGCTTACAATCTAAAGTGAAGTGACATGCAATGAGCACGGGAAATTATAGGAGGGAAAGAGAAAACAGTGGACAAAGGGTAACTGGAAAAAGATAAGCGTAAAGAGGGGATTGAATTACCAAGTGCCACATCTGAAATGGCAGCATGGATTAACACATAGTATTTAAAAAATGTATGTATTGAAGCCTAGGTAGTGGCCTTTTGTGTTTCAGACACAAACATTTTGTTGCTTGTGATCAGACACAATGTGCCATACTTTGTAGGCATTGAGTGGCTGAGCACCAGGTGCATCAAAACAAGAAAAATGCATCCAGCAATCCACCTCAATTATCTGTGAGCAGAAGCTGTGGATCTCCTGGATCTGTCTGTGTTGGAAAGTTAATAGTCCAGGTGACTTCCAAAACTGCTTAGTCTTATATAGATGGAAGTCTAGTGTCCATATAACATCTAACGGTATGAAAAAAACACCAGCAGATGTTCTGATATGTTCAGATGAAAATCCAATTGTACCTTAAGAAAGATGTAGGGCAGTGGATGAAAAGAAACTTTGTCTATAAAGAACAACACAAGGGGGTACTCTGTTAACAAGGTCCTAGTTTCTCTTACTCTTTGGGCTAATGTGATGTCAATGAAGGTGACCTTTATAGAAGCTAAGCAAAGCACAGACTCTCATTGGTATGAATGCAGGTTTTGAGAGAATATAAGTTGGAGTGGGGTCCCTCACTTGTAAGAGGCTGCCAAACCCCTTTATAAATCCCAAAAGTTTATGGTGAACAAATTTAGAAAATCCTGCTACTGGAGAATGAAAAGCTGATACTGCAGTCAAGTGAACCTTCATCAAGCTGTTAACCAATATCTTTGGGTCCAACCGGTAATTTAGAATAGCAGAGAGTGATGAGGACTCAGACATAAACGGTTGGAATTGACACCAAGTTGGTGGGATTGTCCTGAACCATGAAGTTATCAAGATGCATCTCTTGCATGGTTATTGTTGGAGTTAGGAGAAGGAAAGGAATGCCTGTGTTGATAATGAGTTGATCTTTTTTACCATTATATGGAGTTTTTTACATGAAAAGGGACTGTGAGCTGTTTGTCCAAACTGTCTTTGACCAATGAACAGATCATTCTGAGCCAGTCCTGGAAGAATCAGAGGCATAATCTTGCCTGGCTCGTCCCAAAGGTACAATCTGCTATATGGCCCAAGAATTGTAAAGTATTACTTATTGTGGTTTGAGGACTCCCTTGAATGATCCTGACTAGCTCTGATAAAGTTAACGATCTGTCTCTGGGAAACTCTGCTCTGTCTGTCAGCAAATATAAATATAGCACTAGGACTGTTAGGAAGATCCTTTGGCTAAGGAAAGACCAAAGAGAAATAATCTATTGAAAATATTCCTGGCCTATAGTAAATCACAGCTATTTTCTACATGATGGGTATATTATTATGTGAAAATAGGAGTCTTGAAAATTGAGGACTGAAAACCAATCTCCTTCTTCTATTGATGGATTATAGCTGCCAGAGTCACCATCCTGAACTTCTGAGACTTCACAAATGTGTTTAGAAGTTTTTGATCCAAAATCAGTCTTCACCATCTTCTTTGGCACAAAGAAATACCTTGAATAGAATCCCCTTTGTGAGAAGCTGGAACCAGCTAGATAGCTCCTAATCAAAGGAGTGAGTCTATTTCTTGTCTCATTAAAAACTCAGCGGATTCCTTTAAGATGGATGGGGAACGGGTCTGGAAAGGAGGATGGGACATAAAGTGGTGGATCCCAGTTTTATGACCTCGGAGACTTACCAGTCTGTAGTGATCTGCCCCCATGCATGTTAGAAAAGGTAAAAGCAGTTTCCAAAAGAGAGAAATTGAGCAAAGGGAACTATTGAACTAAAGATGTGGGAGAATTCATACCCCTGACTGGCCTGGCAAAAGAGTTGTTCCAATTATCACTAGGTACTCTTCCTCTGGCATTTATCTCTTTTTAGGCAGAAGGAAGTATTAGACAGTAGAATCTGTGAAACCAGAAAGAGCCATGTGAGATCTCTGGGCAGTTTGTGACCTACTTGATCTTTTTATTTATAGTCCTATATTTACACCCAGTGATCTTGACATGCACCAGGAATCTTTCAGTGTGGGGACATTTATTTGTGATTTCTGAGAACAGTTTTTGATATCATAAGGAAAGTCTCTTGCTGTGTCCTGGAACTATCTCATGAGGCCTAACAGTTGGAACGATGACACCTGTGCATAACTACCACTGCAAAGATGGACCTGTCTGCAGTGTCTGTAGTGTCCATGCTTGAAGAGATGAGCTTGCTGATTTACCCTTGTAATGGTGGCCTGAAATAGTTCCCTGTTCCAGCTGAAGATGGTCAATAAAGGCCATAAATTATTTATAGTTTCTGAAATATTTGGCCATCATCACCTGATAATTTGTAGATCAAATTTGCAGGATCATGGAAGAATACGTCTCCCATACAAAAACTTCTAAATACTTTTGGTTATTGTCATACAGGGCACACTTGGATTAGTGTTGCTTATCTTGCTTGTTCACCACATCTACCACTAGAGAATTAAGTGGGAAAATAAAACCTCTAAGTCCTTAGAGGGTATAAAATACTTTCTATCTGCCATTTGTGAATTTGTGGAATAGTAGTAAGCATTTGCTGAACTGTCTTTGCTAGGCCCAAGAGTGTCTTGTTAATGGACAGTGATAATCTAGTGGGAGTTGCTGATTGCAAAATGTCAGGGCAATCTGTATTGTCAATCCTTGATCTCTTCGAGTGGTCTTTCAATAGTGTCAGTTACCTGTTTTTAAAAGGTCTTGACATTGCCAGAAATCAGCCATGGATGGTGGGGAACTGACTGACTCATGTGGAAATTTAAAAAAATAGAAGTTTGAAGGGTGACTTTTTTATCTGCTCTTACCCCCTGTTCATCAAATGTCTCCTTCTGTCATGGGCCCATTTGGAGAGGAAACGGTTGAATATCTCTAACCCCCATGTGTCAGAGCTGATGATCTAGCAAATTGCTGTTAGTACAAAGCAACCAGGGATCCCAGTAGGGTCATTGGGGGGATCCAGGTTTGGTTCTCGCCCCCCCCCCAAAAAAAAAATATTCAGCACAAAGGTCTTCTATATACATGTCAAAGATGGTTTCCTTGTGGATGGGTAGAAAAAGCCTGCAGTGAAAGAAATGTCCCTCTGTCTTATATCTATCCAATGGCGAGAGGGGCATGGGAGGTCATCAGCAGAAAAGAGTGAAAGTGCTGGAGAGTGATGGGGTCACCATGTAAAAAATCATTTACTATTCATGAGCAGTAGAGATTCTGATTCATCTGACACTAATAAGTCTGAGTATTTGAATTCTTGTGGAATTGAGTGGAGGACTGTTACCAATGTGCTTGGTGATTAAAGCAAACAAATCTGTAGATTGCTATCATGCAGAAGTAGGTGCCAGTGGTGTCTGATGCTTCACTTTGCATGGTGCCAAAAGTCTTAATCGGGAGGTATCATGGGTGGCCAGTCACCTGGATGCCCAGGGAGGCTAGCCCCGGCCCCTTCCCTTGTGCCCTCCACACTCTCACAGGACCCCAAAGATGCCCATCGCAGCTGATGACACCAACACTGCTCAGCTGTGGGAAGGAAGGCAAGGTCCCAGCCCTGATGTGCTGCAGATTCAGCACCCTCAGCACTCACAGCCCCAGGGCTCTAGACCCCAGAGCACTGGGCAAGCATCACATCCAAACCCAACTCCCCACGGAAAGTACACTGGCCACAATAGGCTGTATGGGGATGGTCAGCCTCCCCCTGCCTGCAATACCCAGTTCCCATGCTGTTCTATCAATACTGTATTAAACCATAAACGAGCCAGACAGACTCCAGTTATTCATCTGTCAGTGTCCTGCTGGGACACAGAGACCTTGGCATGAGCTGGTGACGAGTCTGCCAGCATCACAGCATGCATTTAAGAAGAGATTTTTCAGCCTATATAAATAAGGTAAAAGGTTGGATAAGCACACATAGAAACTGCTATAGTGCTCTTTGATCTCATTGTTTAAGAGCCTTCAAAACAGGCCAAAACTACAGCCAATACTTGTTCAGTATGGAAAGAAGTACGCACGCACACTCATACATTTTACCTTACATTTCACGTTAGAATGATTCCACAATATCAAACCAAAACAGATGACATTTTGAAACTGCCTGGAAATGGGGGATTTTACTGGGTTCTCATGAAAAACCATAGCCCTGAATGTCCTTGGCCACACTGTATGGCTTTATTCCAGGCATTTAAAAGTTCCACAAAGTTATTACTGATCTGGTACAGCTAAATTAATCATGGATGACCACAAGGCTGCCACCTGTCAATGGCTGGGCACCATCTCCTCCTGACCTTAAATCCAATCTTCAGGGCTCAGTCTGAAGGGACTTTATCTCTGTTGCAGGTGATATGAGTTCCAGCTGGCAGTGACCAATGAGAACATCAATTCTCTCAAGGCCAGTTCTCAGTAATACATCCCTATTACTGATAAAATTCAAACCATCAAAAATGCCCATCACTCACTGCAATGCATATGAAATGGACTAGAGAGTGAGGGTATCTGTGAACCTGACCCAAAGCACATTTAACTCAAGGACAGCAGATTCCACAGACAAGAGAGGAGCAAGCCCAGGACTGTTACAGAACAGGGGCAGGCACAATCACCAGTGCAGACTCAAACCACACCTGCTATGGTCCAAGTCCACAGCTGTAACTCTGGCTCCCGTCAGCATCCTGCAGTGTGGATGCCACTAAGGGTCAGTTTAAAGTAAGCCAACTCCAGCTATACATTTTACATAGCTGGAATTGTGTCCCTTAAGCCGACATTCCCCTGCAATGGGTCACTTTTCATAAGAAATCGTGGTGTCACCTTTACTAGAAAACTTGAATGTATTTTTAGCTCACCTGGGATGAGGAAAAGGGTTATGACATGTTATTCACAATACTCACATTTAGCCATTGTAGTTTCTATTCTTGGAGAGAGCAACTCCCAAGTTTAGCTGACCTGTGGGTCCTCGGACAAAATGTCTCACATGTTCTGAGCCATTTTATAATTGTCTTTATTTCTATTGGATTATATTTTGAGACAAATATAGGTGGGTAGCTTTTCAAATTTTTGAGGCTCAGAAGGAATCAGTTGTTATAGCACAGTTATACCTTGAATAATTAATATCTCCCTCAAAGCACACAAGGTAATAATTCTCAATTATCTGAAAGCTTTATTTAAAAAAATATTCCCAAAGATCAGATTTTTTAAAGTATTTAGGTACCTAAAGATGTATATAGGTTCCTAGTAGGATTTTCAAAATCACCTAAGGGCCTAACTCCCATTTGAGTGGAAATTAGTCTCCTGCAGGGATTTTCAAAATGTCTATGTTCATCTTAAGGTGCCTAAATACTTCAAAGATCTGGCCTTGAGTGACTCTTCACCAAGCCAATAGGATGGGCAAATTTCTTGAAGGCATTGCATTAGGAGTAGATTTATTGACTGCAGCATCACAGCATAATTAGACATGTGACAAACAGTGCATTTTGCTTCTCCTGCTATAAGCAAACCCTAAATCATTTTGAAAGGGTGGAATCAATTATGTCTATTACATTTTATAGGAGATTCAATATCCAGTATCAATATTTTCAGAAGTCCAAATACAAACCTGCAAAAATGCAGGATCCACATTTAAAAGAAATCCATGAAGAACCACTGCACCTTAATATAGGTTTGTTGTATTTCGGTGCAATGCTAGGTGAAGTTTTGTGGTTATATAGAAGTGCTAGGACAGTACAGTCCTCAGGCTGACTATAGAATTGGAAGGGTTAAAAAAAACAACAAAAGAACCAAATATCAGATTTCATAGGGCTAATTAGAGTACCACTGGGCAAGCCTTTATGGCAAATCATTATATTAAGAAGCCCCATATTGTCTAACTCAATTTTCTATTAATTATAAAAATAATGGAAGTCAAAGAAGTGAGAAACAGCTCTATGACTACAATTTAAGCAATGATAGAAAAATAGACCTTTTCAAAGCAGTGTACAGGATTTACAACAAAGATCAGGCTGGCCGTGAGTGCAGTTTTTACAACTGCTGATTTTGTAACTCTGTAGTTAATCATAATAATTTCAATGTGCAATTATTTTACCATCTATCTTGTGTAGAGATAAGGGGTTTCCCCCTTTTTTGACAAAGTATAAAGAGAAAATAAATCTACTAGTTTCCTCACATGAATGGCTCATAAATTACTGTAATAAGTTTATACATATAATATTGTAAATAAGAGAGCTATTGGCATAATTAAGTTTTTTTCTGCTCTACAATCTTGCCATTGAAAAATGGGTAAGTGTGGAGTATTTTTATTGAAGAGTGTAATACACATTGAAGGTTTTAAAGCTCTAATCTTAAGCCTTGTAAATTAGCTAACCCAAAACTATAAATCAAAAGTACACTGATTCAGCTCCGTGGTGTTCTTTTACCTCTCAGATACGTCTCCTCCTCTTTTGGAGCTTCTGTAAAAGGCATTATTTGTACTGTTAAAAATTCTATTTATTTTCAGTTAAGTTAAACTAAAAGCCATTCTTCCAGAAAAGATGAAAGCTAAAAGGCATCTCACCTTGTCACTTTAGGTTTAGATCAATTAAGATTTAATGTGTGATTTTACAAGAAATTCTGGCCAAAGTATTAAATCTCATCACTCCAGTACACTGGGTAGCTTCTGTAGCCCAATATGGCAGAGCTGACTGTGTGTGGCAATAGAGCAATGATGTCTCACTGGCAAACTGGAGAGAATTATCTGTTTCTTTTTCTATGCGTTGTGGCCAACCTATCCATCCAATAGTTAATTTCATCATTCTAGCTCCAGAATTAACCCATCTACTCTATGGTATTTTATGAACTTTGTAACAGTAGCCACTAGAACCAGGGACAGATTCTAGCAACCTCCTGAATCTGACCCAGGTGATGTGACTATGGCCAGGAAATATAAAGATCGAAGGGTTACCGTAATTTTAATTATTGAGTCAATCACTGCCACTAGATAAAAGATGCATTTAACCTTCCCATTAACTTTGATGATGAATTTATTCAGAAATGTTTGATCTGTTGCTCATTCTAAGCACTCCTCCTCCTTCATGACTGCTACACTGTTGTTTATTTAAACAGTAGTTCAAGGAGATTTTAATATAATGCATTAATTTCTTTTAATTAATTAATTCCTATTTATCTGCAAGTGTAGTTCAGATTTTTGTAACTCAGAAGTTACAAGGTCAGTGACTGAATCACCCCACAGAACACCAGTCATTTTTTATTTCTTATTGAGTCAAATCTCATGCCACATGGGTTCCTCAGTACTCATTTATATACTTTCAATATATAGATGTAGAATCCTGTATTCCCACAGTATTCATCTTGAGTCAAAGAGCTTTCTTCTCTTCTATTTCAAGTGTATTTCGTGCTAGCTAAAAGTGCCACATTGAAGGTACTGATGTACGAAGTCCTCTGTTTGTTCAAGGTCAGATTTTGCAGTTCAGTCTCATAGTGAGAAATACTTCCTCATGGCTTCAAAGAATTATTCAGGTAAATAAACAGTATCAACAATAACAGCTGCAGAACTGGGTCTTCAGAGAGCAAGTGTAGGATGGTAAATGGCAGTGAAAGCTTCCCCAAACCACCCACAAAATAGGTTTTAGTCCTCAACTAGAGGGACTAACTTTAGAGCATAAAGGGTAGTTCAGTCTTTATGACCATTCATACTTTGGTCTCTCAGATGAGATTAATGCTAACATCTGATCTGGATATGAGACCAGTAGGAAATGAAATGTAATAAACAACTCACTTCATATGGGCCACAAAAAGGCATTCAATCAGCAGAAAAGGTCTTTTAGTAATGAGATGGGCAAGAATTTAACAGAAAACCTAAGTGTAAAGCTTGTATATTGTATAAATCTCTTGAGCTCTATAGATCTATATTGTGATTCTGAAATGTTACATGCATGGATTAGGGTTAGGGTTAGGGTTAGGGTTAATAAATTAACCCCAAGAAGGCAGAAAAAGTAGCAGTTTTCACAAATGCTATCTGTGTCCAGAAAAAGTAGCAGTTGGCTTAGATGTGTCATATTTGATACCTGGGTCAGTACATGTTTCTAAGTATCTCATCTAGGTGCCATGGACGTGGAAATAGAGAAACTTTTATAACAGAAAGTACAAAAGGTACTGAATTGTCAGTCTACAACCTGTGAAATTTATAACATTCTCCTTTGTGACCTGTCCAAGTGTATATCATGCACATAAAGGGAAAGGGACACTTGACAGTGAAGAAGATTTGTGTATCGCTGGAACCAGTTTCTAAACACAATGATCAATGCATTCAAAGTTTTACTTACATTCTCAGGAATAAAGGTAAGAGGAAAGGAAGAAAAAAAAGAAGCAAAAGAAAAGGAAGAGAAAGTAAGACTATTAATGCTGTGGTTTGTTTAATGTACTGTACATTATCAATATGGTGTGTGTATGCATGTGTCTGTGTTAATCTTCAACTACATTACCTTACTTCAACAGATGCCTCACATTTACACTTCTATGATTTATAATAGACATCTGCCTAATGTTCTGGAAGTTTCTGAACATAATCAGTACTTTCATATATTTGAGCAGTCCAAAATTCAGGTAAAAACAGTAAAAAAAAATAAAAGCTTTTGTAAAAACTGGTAAATTCAATAAAAATGTCATAAAACTAAATCCAAGGGCCTTTACAAAAAGATACCCAAGTCATTATCCTTTTAACACCAGGAGATGAAACTTCCTAACCAGCAGCACATTGCTGGCAACAAAATATAGAATGAGAGAATGTGTCATATTAAAGTTAGAAAGTTCTCTGAGCCCCATCCTCCTATCAAACACTTATAAGGGGAAAACAACAACAACAACAAATAACCCACATAAAAACATTCACACTCACCATTTCTAGCCTTCCAATCATGTCCAAAGATGTCCATCCTCACAAAAATATGGATCCACAGCATGGGCGGAAAGGCTTAATTGATAAAGCTGAGAAGTCCAGGGTGGAAACACTATCTAGCAGGCAGGAACTTTGGCATAGAGTGTCCAGAAGTCAGCTAAAAAAATCACAGCAATATGGGGGGGAAGTATCACCTTGCAACAGATGCAGTAGCACTCAATAGACAGAATAACACCACTATGAGATTGCCTCAGTGAAAGGATTACAAGCATAGAGTAGAATAGAGAATTCATTTCGTGACACAACATAGTTCCTGGAAAAATACGTTTGTGTTTCTTAAAAGAAACAAACAAAAAAAAAAATCAAGACAGTAGAATGGCGAAATGGCCACTTTCTCACAGAAGGGATATGAACTTCAAAATGTCATCTCACTGGAAATATGGCTGCCAGAACTTATGCACCTTTTGCTCAATAAAGGTACAGAAAGAAACTCATTATGCCCTGGGATTGGCTTTTAAGCTAGTGTATTCTCTATGGTATGCATTCATTGGATTCAATTGTTTTCATGAGCATTAGCTACTACCACATCCATAAGCCACACAATATTAGGGATAGAAGGTTTTTCTAAATACAAGGGTTTTCAGTCAGAATGCAACTGTCAGAGACAGGTGTTCACAGATATACTGAAATGCTTTTAAAGTAATGCAAGCAGTTGTTCATGGATCAGACCATTAGCAGGATACAGGAGTAGAGGAAAACTTTACAAATGCCATTTGAAACAAGCTATCTGAAAATCACAGGCTGTGTCTACATTGGCATGATTTTGCGCAAAAGCACCCGCTTTTGCGCAAAAACATGCTGCCTGTCTACACTGGCGGGGAGTTCTTGCACAAGAACACTGACGTTCTAATGTGTGAAATCAGTGCTTCTTGCGCAAGAACTATGATGCTCCCGCTCAGGAAAAAGCCCTCTTGCGCAACTGTTCTTGCGCAAGAGGCCAGTGTAGACAGGCAACATGAATTTCTTGCAAGAAGAAAGCCCGATGGCTAAAATGGCCAGAGCTTTCATAAGATCTACACTGGCATGGATGCTTTTGTGCAAAAGCACATCTCTTGCACAAAAGCACATGCCAGTGTATTCGCTCTCTTGCGCAAATACTTTAATGCAAAAACTCTTGCGTTAAAAGTATTTGTGCAAAATCTTGCCAATGTAGACGTAGCCACAGTGTGTTTTCTGTGTGAATGTTTGAATACCCGCATGACTATTGTGCACACATATTGACATGCACCACTCTACTCTAGTAGCACAACTAACATCTAATTGGAAAGGAATGGATAATTCTATAGAGAAAGAAAGAATTCAGACCCTCTGTTTAACTACAAGGTGAGAGTCATTAACAGTCACCATCTGTGACTTCTTCTCTAGTTTGCCCACATTTTCCTGGACTTACAGAAAAACCTGGTCACACTTATTACAAATACTGGTTCTATCTGCCTCTAAATACCATCATGGGAGAACCTTCCTATGTTGCATCTTCTAAGCAGGTAATTAGAAATCTTGGCTTCTATAATTAAAACCTATAGTCTCTCTGAAGTGCTTGTAGTTCAGGGAAATGTCCTAGTGGACTCTAGAGAGGAAACAAGTAATATTTGAGTAGATATTGATTGGTTAAGTCAGCCTTCATTGAAAGGGAGAGAAGTTGTGCAAGGAAAACATACGTACTCATCCTTAGAACCTCTGTCCAGGACTAAGGATATGAAAAGACTCCCCTGCTAAGAAAAAGAAGGAAAGAGGAGGGAAAGCAAACACACCAATATGGGGAACAGAGGACAGCAACTCTTACTCAAATGATAAAGGGAAGATGCCGAATAAAGCAGAACCACTGAGCTGAATCCTCTATGTTTACACAGAGGTATACAGGTCACTAAGGTGATAAATACCATGTATATGCTTTCAGATTCATGACTGACAAAAGACCTTGGGTAAGGACATGAATCAGCTTGTAGAGAAAATGAGTAGGAAGGTGCAATATGGAAGTCAGGGGAGACATGAATCAGCTTGTAGAGAAAGTGAGTAGGAAGGTGCAATATGGAAGTCAGGGGAGAATCTGGGTAATTTAATTTGCTTTATAGAACATCAGAATTTCTTTAACACACTTTTGCTAACTCACCATTCTTCCTCCTCTCCGATAAAAACCTGCTCTAGACCTTGCAGACAACAGAATATACTTACCAATAGTCAGAAAACTTTACTGGTAATAACTCAGAATTCAATCATGGTCTACTCACACAGATGAGTATTAAGATATTGGCAGAGTGGTTTGATTCAGAGCAGAGGTACTATTTTTTACAACATCGTGCTTCACATTTAAAAGCAGGTGAGAATCTTGAATCCTAGGGAGAACTGTTCTGTTTAATGGGACTGAAAGAACTGAAGGGGTGGAGTGACTACAACTGCCAGGCTTAGTGATTAGGACTCAGATGCAGTGGCTTAGCTGTTAAAAAGCAGGACTGCAAGTGTTACAGTTTTACAAGGGTTTTATTGATTAAACAGCACTGTGTGGTGCCTTAGTGCTGTGTGAAAAAGAAGGGATATGCTACAAGCAACAGATGAACCCTCAACCTTTTTCACCTTCACCTTTTGAGGTCACCATCCTGACGATGGATTGCTAAGCCCAGCTCCGAAGAAAAGGATTCTCTTCTTAAAATAGTTGGTCTAGTTATTGAAGAGTTCAGCTGAGGCTTGAGCAGAATCTATATGGCTCTATACCTATATGGGAGTAGTAGGTCAATTCAATAGCCAGCTGACCTAGTGCTTAGGAAAAGGCTTCAGAGTTCATTTCAATCTGGTTGTCCTGGAGGAGGCCCTGACAGGTCATATATACAATAGGCCATAGTCTTTCCTGCATGCCTCTTCATCCCTCTTTCAAGGATTCTCTAATGACAGGGAGGAGGGGGAACTGGGTAGGTGAATGTGTAACCTCCCACCTTCCAACCCAGGCTCTTCAATTTAGCCAACAAAATGTAAATGTCACTCAGAGTAAGAGCTAGACAAATTCAGACTGCCAGTAAGACACTTTATTTTTTAAATACAATGAGGGTTAACAACCCTCTGGCGCAATTTACTAAGAGTGGTAGATTCTCAATCGCTGGAAATATTTAAATCGAGATTTTTTCCCCCTAGAGATATGATCTAGGAAAAAAAGGAATTATTTCAGGGAAGCTTGATGCCTTGTTTTAAATAAAAGGACTGTCTAGGTGGTCACAATGATCCCCTCTGGCCTTAGAATCTATCCTTTTTTAAATTTTCCAAACATTCACTTGGCCCATTCCCTGAATTTTGTATTTAGTAAAGATTTAATGTAATTTTATTCAGTTATTAATACCCTGCATCATTGCTGCAGCACCTACTGAGTCCCTACTTTAATAAGCAACACCAATAAAAGTTACTGTACAAAGATACCCCCCAAAGCAGAAGCAGCATTTACATCCTCTAGGTCTGAGCTCATTGACTTTAAATCTATTCCTGTTGTATCATAGCAACATGCACTAAGTTATAAAAGGCATGATACAGGAGGCTTCTTAGTTTCAAGTGTACTTAACATACTGTACAATAACATAATTAAAAATGATCTTTGTTTTCAGATCTGGTTACAGATTTACACTTCAGTGCTTTTTATCTGATGCAGCATTTTGGACCACCCTGCTATTGCCTCTAGAATGATCTTCAAGTCACATGCTTCTGATAGGCAGGACAGAGAACTCCAGGATCACAGCCCTTTGCTTTTTTATAACTGACAGTCAACATGAGATTCAAAACGGTTCTGTTAACCTGTCCCCCTAAATCTCTACTCTCTTACTAATTATGTTTACAATAATAACAATAAAGAGAACAAGAATAACAAAAAACAGCTCCATTCAGACTGAAATCGGACTCTTTCACTCAATTCTGTACTTGACAGAGCAGGTCTACATGGGTATGTCTACACTAGCTCGTTAGTTCGAGCTAGGTAGGCAAATGAGGGCAACCGGAGTTGCAAATGAAGCCGGGATTTAAATATCCGGGCTTCATTTCATGTTCCAGGCACCGCCATTTTTAAATCCCCTTAGTCGAACTAACTGCCGCGGCTAGACGCGTAGTTAAACGTTAGTCGAACTAACTCCTTAGTTCGAATTAACTGTTACTCCTCATTCCACGAGGAGTAACAGTTAATTTGAACTAAGGAGTTAGTTGAATTAACGTTTAATTGCAGCGTCTGGCCGGCAGTTAGTTCGGACTAAGATTTAAAATGGCGGTGCCAACATAAATGAAGCCGGGATATTTAAATCCCGGGCTTCATTTGCAACTCCGGTTGCCCTCATTTGCCTACCTAGCTCTAACTAACGAGCTAGTGTAGACATACCCCATCATCCTCTAGAAAATGAGATGACAGATGGGAACTGGGATGTTTCAACTCTCGCCTCTTCATCTCACCAGAAGCAATCCCTGTCTACTAACTATCTAAGCATGGCCTGTGTTTTCTGTAATATTTAATTTATCATTAGCAAAATTATTCAGAGCTATCATCTTCAGAAATAGCAGATGAATATTCCCAACCCTCTAAGGCCAATGAGTTGGATGGTGTCTATAGTCTTGAAAAAATACAACAAATGGAGTCAGGTCCATCAGGTTTCTTTCATTCATCATCTGTTTGGGGCCCAGGAGCTGAAGAGACCAAACTAGAACTGTTAAACAGAGAGGTTTGAATTGTTCAGACATTATGAATTCTAACTTGATCTTGTTTCCACACTGTGTATTGTGTAGGCCATCCTGCAACAGAATCATAGAATCATAGAATACTAGGACTGGAAGAGACCTCGAGAGGTCATCGAGTCCAGTCCCCTGCCCTCATGGCAGGACCAAATACTGTCTAGACCATCCCTGATAGACATTTATCTAACCTACTCTTAAATATCCCCAGGATGGGGATTCCACAACCTCCCTGGGCAGTTTATTCCAGTGTTTGACTACCCTGACAGTTAGGAACTTTTTCCTGATGTCCAACCTAAACCTCCCTTGCTGCAGTTTAAGCCCATTGCTTCTTGTTCTATCCTCAGAGGCCAAGATAAACAAGTTTTCTCCCTCCTCCTTATGACATCCTTTTAGATACCTGAAAACTGCTGTCATGTCCCCCCTCAATCTTCTCTTTTCTAAACTAAACAAACCCAATTCTTTCAGCCTTCCTTCATAGGTCATGTTCTCTAGACCTTTAATCATTCTTGTTGCTCTTCTCTGGACCCTCTCCAATTTCTCCACATCTTTCTTGAAATGCGGTGCCCAGAACTGGACACAATACTCCAACTGAGGCCTAACCAGCACAGAGTAGAGCGGAAGAATGACTTCTCGTCTCTTGCTCACAACACACCTGTTAATGCATCCCAGAATCATGTTTGCTTTTTTTGCAACAGCATCACACTGCTGACTCATATTCAGTTTGTGGTCCACTATAACCCCTAGATCCCTTTCTGCCGTACTCCTTCCTAGACAGTCGCTTCCCATCTAAGATACTGATTTGACCTTGCCTCCCAGTTTTGCCCTGACCCTCCTTTCTCTCTGCCATTATAGCCCACGCTCCCTCCCATTTCTGACCCATCTCCCAGGTCTCCATGTTCTCCACTTACCCATGGGCTTTGCTCACCTGTCCCCGTTGAACCTAGTTTAAAGCCCTCCTCACTAGGTTAGCCAGTCTGTGCCCAAATAGGGTCTTCCCCCTCCTCGAAAGGTGAACGCCATCTCTGCCTAGCAGTCCTTCCTGGAATAGCATCCCGTGGTCGAGGAAGCCAAAGGATGCACCTGACTCTGCCTGGGCCCCTACCTTCGACAGGAAGGATCGAAGAAAATACCACATGCGCTCCAAACTCCTTCACCCATACTCCCAGAGCCCTGTAGTCACTCTTGATCTGCTCAGTGTCACACCTCGCAGTTTGTGCCCACATGGATGAGTAGCATGGGGTAGTAGTCAGAGGGCCAGATAATCCTCCACAATGCCTCCGTAACATCTCGGATATGGGCCCCCGGCAGACAGCATACCTCCCAAGATGAAATGTCAAGGCAACAGATGGGCGCCTCCATCCCCCTCAGAAGAGAGTCTCTGACCACCACTACACTACATTTCCTATTCGCAGTGGTGGCAGCAAACCTCCCAGCCTTGGGGGTACGAGGCTTCTCCTCCTCTGTTGTAGGGGGTGATTCCTTATCTCCTGTATAAAGAAGAGCATAACGGTTTCCTAGTACCACAGCGGGAGGGTTCGGAGCAGGGGTGGAGCAGTGCCTGCTGCCAGAAGTAACCAGCTGCCAGTGTCCACCCTGAGCCGTCTCCTCCTCCACCAGTGGTGTGTCTGCAGTCCTGTGTGCTGGGACAGCTACCTCAGCTGTCTCCTCACGAACACGGTCCAGAAATTGCTCATGGATTCGGGTGCTCCTCAACCTAGCCACCTCCTCCTGTAGCTTTCCCACCTGCTGCCTGAGAGATTCCACCAGCAGGCACCTTTCGCATTGGATGATCTCCCCAGCCTGGATATCAGTAAGTGGGAATTGCAAGCCACAGTACCTGCAAAACCACACCGGGATCTGGGTAGAGGCATCCATGCTCAGGCACTCTGTCTGGCTACAGGCGCAGGTGGAAAGACAGATGCGGGGATGATTTAAATTTTTTTTGCAAATTTATATTACGCTTTTTTTTTTTCCGGGGCTTTTTTCGGGCTTGAGGCGCGACAGCGTTGCGAAAATAAAGCCTTTTCGGAAGATCCCTTATTCCTGATTTTAAGAGGAATAAGGGATCTTCCGGAAAAGGCTTTATTTTCCGCAAGAGCCGCGTCTAGACTGGTGCTTTTTTCCGTCAAAGCCCGAGCAGCGCAGCCATGTTCATGCAAATGCCGTGGAGGAAATTTAAATCCCCGCTGCATTTGCAATTCCGACTTGTCTCATTAGCATCCCTTTTCCGGAAAAGGGTGCCAATGTAGACACAGCCAAGCAGTGCTGGCACATGTGTTGCGGGTCTTTCTGACCATGGTAGGCCTCCCTCTGTCAAACTCCCTCTCAAACTCCCCTGTCTGCAGCCCCCTTTCCGCTTTCACTCCCTGGTCACTCTACTTCTGGCTTTTAAATATATTGGAGTAAAGTGGAAGGTGGTGTCTCAGCATAATGGTGAGGAAAACGCCTGGTCATTTCTCAATAGCTATAGCAGGAGGCCTTCTAGTAAACTTACCAAGAAGGAATGGCATTACCAGCTGCAGTAACCGGAGAGAAATCACATTTTTCGAGGCACTGAAAGTAATCATATGCAACATCATCCTGGAACACAAAAGAAATAGACTTTTAACTAGGGAAGAACAAACAGGCTTTTTACTACTGAGAGTGTGTATAGACCATATTGTTGTTCTCAGACACAGAACAACATATGAGCTGGCAAAGACTTCATAATAAATTGTATAGATTTCCTGAAGAATTTTGATAATATATACGGAGATGGTCTTTGGAAAATTATGGCGTTCTACAGAATATCGGTAATAGAATAATCAAGGATTTGTGTAATAATTCCTAATGTACAGTCAGAGATTGTGACATCAGTTAATGATCTGAAGTGACAACTAGAGAGAGGCAAGAGTGTATTTATGTCCCCACTGTTCTTTGCACTCATCATGAACTACATCATGAGAAAATCACAGAAGACAAACAAGCAATTTGGAGGACAAATGATACAGCAAAATTAGATGATTGGCTCAACAGGCAACCCCCCAAAATTCTAGATACACAAGCGCAGTTAGCAAAACTACCCTGTCCCAGGAAAGCTAGCTTTGTTAATGAAATCTTGCGGCCCACTGAGATGAAGGTGGGCCACTCATTCAGCCCACTCACTAGTCTAGGTTTCCCATTGTTGTTCTAGCCCTCTTACAATGGTGTTAAAGGAATGCCCTTAGGAGTTTGAAGGAAGTCTGTCAATAAGCAAAAAGAAATTAATTATTGTAAAAATTATTTATCTTCAAGTTACCATGCACATCGTTGGCAATATATACATGTGTGTGCATACTAATATTAATGACACATATTCAAAATGACATATCTCTTTGAGGAAAATCTTAACCTCTAAATTTGATGCTAGAAAAATGTGGACACACTTGGATCTGGATAATTTGGACACTGCCTGTCATTTATGCAAATGAGGCAATGCATATGTATCAAATATGCAAATTAGAATGGTCAATCATCTGCATTCAATTTCCAGGTATGTCTGCTGTGGGGAGATGAAAGAGAAGATGAGAGATGACCATTTTAATCCAGTGACTACTAATTTTAAACCTGGAATTGTTCCTGATTTCTTTACATTCCCATTCACTTAAAGAAACTATACATTTTCAAATTTATTTTTCCTGTTTAAGTTCAGTTTCAAAATCCTATTGAAGCCCAAATGACTTGGGAGCTGACTTACCTACAGATTAGACTTTGCATCACTGAAAGTCTTCTCTATTTTCTCCCCCTTATTTCCTTTTCTCCTCTTTGGGATGTGGGATCATGTTGTACTGCGTTGCAAGCAGTAGGGTCAGATGGCAGGGAGAGGGAGAGAGAGAGAGAAAGAGACAAAGAGTGTCAGTGAGGTGGGTATTATAAGAGTAGAAAAGTACTACAGAAGTAGTAGGACTTCTCAGCATTGGAGTGTGATAAAGCAAGAACCTAGCGAAAATAATTAAATGGGTCTTTTCATTTCTATTACATCTTCAATTTGAGGATCTCAAGGCTCTTTACAAGAATTAATTTATTACCCATACTGGCAAAAGTATTATACATGGATAGTGAAAAGCATCAATATTACAGGATCTAATATAAGGGACATGCAGAGATCATTCATGCCTAATAAAAATGTAATTATATAGACCTTGAATTCATTACACCAAGTTCTTAAAACTCAAGACTTGTGCATGTGGGATGTAAAGTTGCATGCTATTAAAAATCAGTACACTGAGAAAACTGAAATGTACCTCTGATTTACTTACTGCTGGACTTCAGAGTGCCACAGATGACTGCATCACCCTCATTATGCATCCATCTGAGAAGGAAAATGAGGCAATCTTAACAACAAACTGCTTGAAAAGAAAGTCTGCATTACTGTTCCTAACCACAAACAGTGAACAGTATACTCGCTTTCACTCAATATTCAGTAGCAGTCAAAAAAAGCACAGAATGTTAGGAGTGATTTTAAAAGGGATAGAGAATAAGATAGTATCTTATTGCCTTTACATAAATCCATGGTATGCCCACAGCTTGAATACTATTTGCAGATGTGGTCACCTCATCTTAAAAAAAAGATATCTTCCCATTAGTTCATTTCAGAAAAGGGTAACAGAAATGTTTAGGAGTTTGGAATGGCTGCCATGTGAGCATAGATTAATAAAACTGGGACTTTTCAGCTTAGAAAAGAGGAGACTAAGGAGAGATATGATGGAGGTCTATAAAATTATGACTTGTGTGGAGAAAATAAATGAGGAAAAGTTATTTACTTGTTCCCATAATACAAAAACTAGGGGGCCACAAAATGAAATTAATAGGTAGCAGGTTTAAAACAAACAAAAGGAAGCTTTTCTTCATGTAATGCACAGTCTGCCAGAGGATGTTGTGAAGACCATGACTTTAACAGGGTTCAAGAAACTAGATAAATTCATGGAAATTAGATCCTTCAGTGGCTATTAGCCAGGATGGGTAGGAATGGTGTCTCATAGACTTTAAGGTCAGAAGGGACCATTATGATCATCTAGTCTGACCCCCTGCACAATGCAGGCCACAGAATCTCACCCACCCTCTCCTAGAATAATCCTCTCACCTATATCTCAGATATTGAAGCCTTCAAATAGTTTGAAGACCCCAAGATGCAGAGAATCCTCCAGCTGTGATCTGTACCCCATGCTACAGAGGAAGGCAAAAAACCTCCAGTGTCCTTAGCTTCCTTTTGTCAGAAGCTGGAAATGTGTTACAGGGGGTGGCTCATTTGAAGATTATCTCTTCTGTTCATTCCCTCAGAAGCACCTGGCATTGGCCACTGTTGGAGGACAGTATATTGGGCTACCCAGTATGACTGTTCTTATGTAACTTCCAGACTAAACAGGAAAGGGCAAATATATTTAAAATCAGGGGGAAAGAGGTTCTAGGCTACAATAGCTCTCTGAAGTTTTCTTTCCAGATTATCAGGCAGCTGAGGGCCCTCACTGTCATTTTACCAAGTGCACTCAAGAAGGATGACATATATAACGAAAAGACAATTTTACAGCATGGGAAAATTAAATCAAACCATCATGTGGATCATGTGATGCTTAGCAATTTTAATAAGGCTGTGACCAACCACAGATATAATCTAGCATTTTATCTTTTTTGCTTGGATTGCCCTGGACAGAAAACTCAAAGAAATCAGCTGCCTCTATAGTGAGAGCAATCCAATTTTTCCAAAGAGAGCACCCAGGCAATCTGGATGCTCTCTTTCGAAAAAGCTCTGTTTGCGGTCAAGAATGCCTTTTTTTGAAAGAGCTCTTTTGAAAAAAGGCATTCTTCCTCCTAAAATGAGGTTTACTGCTGTTGAAAAAAACGCCGCGTTCTTTTGATTTAATTTTGAAAGAACGTGGCGGCAGTCTAGACACAGGTGACTTTTTTTTTTTTAAAAAGGCCACTTTTTTGAAAAAAAAAAAAAACCCTGTAGTCTAGACATAGTGTAGGAATTAACAAAAAGCCCAGTTTTCTTAACCTCTTCTGGTCCTGGAGGATTGCTGCCCAATATAAGCAGAGAACCCAATATAGGCAGGAAGCTATCCACCCAGAATGGTTACTGTGTCCAGAACAGACTATCACATGCACCAGTGAAACATAAGACAACATCACTATGGAAAGGAAGGAACCAGAATTTATTTATCTTTCAGGGCTAATTAATCACAAATTACAAATTATGTAACTACAACCATAAATTATTCCAAATTGAGGTAGTTTGCAAATCTTTAGCATGATGAACCAGAGAGCAAGAAAGCTCACTTCTGTTTAAATAGAAAGATTTCAACACAACAATCAAGGCTTATGAAGCAAAAACACACTTACATGCCAAGACAACAAAGCAGATGCTACAAAAGAGACAGTGAAGCTAGAGTGTGGTTTGCTTGGCATCATAAGAGAGAGAACAGAGCAAACAAACAGAAGACAGTGCACAGCAGAATTACAAGTATTCTGAACTAAGTCCTCTGACATTGAGATGAAACCTACTCCAATAGGGGTCACATTTGTGATTCATGCAGATGCTTACTTGATAAGAAAAATATTGTAGCTAGCTTTGAGATGCTCCCTCAGAACAACAGCAACATACAGGCACACACACCAGAGGACTATCAAATTCAAACTATTATAAAGCTGTCTCATGGGCCTTCCCAGTGCTTTTTTTTTTTTTTTTTTGGAAGAAAAACGGTGCCAGTACTCTGGGGCAAATTTGTTGAGCAAAAAAATCCCATTCCTTTTCTGTGGTCTGGGAAAATAGGTGACGGTATGCCATCCCACCAGGTCGGGGAGATGGACATGCCCATCTGCATAGTGGGGCATGTGGCCTACCCTCTCTTGCCTTGGTTCATGAAGCGATACACTGGCTACCTTGACCCCTCTTGGGAACGCTACAATGCTAGGCTCAGCAGGGCATGCATGGTCATGGAGGATGCTTTCAGCCATTTAAAGGCACAGTTCAGATTCCTTTTCACCCGGTGGGACTTTGGGGAGCGCAACGTCCCTCACATGGTGGCTGTGTGTTGTGTGCTCCACAATCTTTGTGAAAGGAAGGAGGAAGCATTCCTGCCAGGGGGAAAGGGGGGGCTGGCTGCATCGTCAGGGCCTTTAAACAGCCGTGGACAGATGCCATCCTGCAGGCTCATCGGGGGCTGTGAGCATATAGGAGGCCCTGAGGGAGAGTTTCTCCCTGGAGGCCCAGTGACACTCTCCCCTGGGCCTCCCCACCAGAGGCCTGTGCATCGCCCTCTTAACCTTTCCTCCTACATCTCTCCCTTCCCCGCTTCCCTGTTGAGACAATAAAAGCAAATTTTGTTTTGGAAAAATAAAATCTCTGTTTCTTTTTATTTGGGGTTAAAGAAACTGGGGAGAGACTGGGGAAAGAACCTGGGAGAGGGGAGGAGAGAGCGGGGAAGTGGGGGGATAAGAACTTTGGAGGGGGGAGGAGGAGGGAGTTGGAAGGGGGAGCAGGGGTGAAGAGAGGCTCAGAACTGGGGCTGGGAGTGGTGCCTTGCTATGGTGAGCCCACCACCATGGGTGTGGAGGCCACGGGGAGGTGGGGAGTGCTGGAGGAGAAGCGGGAGGAACACAAGGAGTGGGAGGCAGAGCAAGAGCAGGAGAAGGAATAGGAGCTACAGTGAAAGCAGGAGTGGGAGCAGAAGCAGTCATCAGGCTGGCCATGAGGGACTACATGGACACACACATGGTGAGGCCCTGTTCCAGCAGCTCCCTCCAGGTGTCTCAATGCAGCTGGATGTCTTCCAGCAGCCTGCGGTCAATGGTCTGCTCCAGGATCAGAGTGTCATGAGGTGCTCCCTCTGGTATTCATCCATGTGTCTCTGGCGCCTACAGGTCCCTCAGGTTCGGGAGGCTGTTCCAGGTGGTGTTGACCTCTCACCTCTTGCAGCTGGTCCAGCTGTGAAGAATAAACAGGGATGGTCAGTCATCCCAGGGGACACTGTGCCTGAAGCCTAGCCCTTGTCTGTGAGCTGAGAGTGACAGTTCTCATCTCAGTCAAAACACATGCTTGGAGAAAGACCATGTGTGCTCTGGCCAGTGGGCCCATTCCTATAGGGGCCCAGATGTCCCCAGGAGTGGATGCTGCCCCAAGAGTGCGGGCATACCGGTGTGCCATGTGGGGGGCTGCTGAGAGTGTGTATGTGTGTCCCCAGCCTCCTTCTAGAGGTGGCTTGTGGAAGGAGGCTTGTGGAGGGAGGGTGTCCCATCCTGGGGTAAGGAGCATGGCAGGCCTCTCCAGACACCCTATGGCCAATAGCACAGGGGCCTCTGTCAGCCCCCTGGGGTTGTGTGGCCAAGAGCGGCATGGCATGTGCTTCCACATGCATAGGCTGCTGCACGATCCCCAGGCTGCAAAGGCAGAGCGAGGAGCTCCCAGCTACCCCTTGCTGCCCTTCACCTGCTGTGTGAAGGGAACATGATGACACTTACATTATGTTACTTCCCCGACCTCAGATGACACCTGGGACATGTCCATGGGGAGTGGTACCAGCTCCAGGGTCAACAGGGTGATGGTACTGGCATCGTTCCGCTCCCCCTCTTCCTCCCCTCCTCCTTCTTGTCTCTCCACCACAAGGGTGACAACAGGTGTCTCGACCCCACAGTCTACAACTGGTGCAGGGTGAAGGGACTGCCCTGCCCCTCAGGATGCGGTCCAGGTCTTTGAAGTAAGGGCAGGTGTGGGGTTCTGCCCCCAGAGCAAGAGCTGCCCTCCCTGTTCCTGGCATATGCCTGGAGGAGCTCTTTCACCTGCATCCGCACCTGCTCCTGAGTGTGGATGTGCCCTTTGTTGGCCAGGCTCTCAGCCATGTAGCCATAGATGACCGCGTTCCTGCATCTGGTGCAGAGATCCTGGAGGTTGGTCTCATCACTCCAAACTTCAATAAGGTCCAGGATCTCCGCACCAGACCAGGAAGGTGCACACCTCTTTCGACCCCTGGCAGGCTCCTGGAAGCTGTCTTGCTGCTCCCTAGGAAAAGCGGAGGGCTGGCTGGGAGCAACGGAGTCCCTCATTTTTGGAAAAAAGTGAGGCAGTGGCAGCTGCAGGGTGGCTCAGGACTATCAGGGCCTCCTGGTAGCCACAAGCCCTTTTTGCTGAGGCTGCAACTTTAAGGGCTCCAGTGGAAATGGGGGGGAATATAGAGTTTGGCTGAGTGTGGACAGAGCAGTCAGCAGGGCACCTTGGGAAGGGCTGGAGGCCACTTATTTCAAAATAATTGCAGCTGCCCTGTCTCCACAGCCCTTATTTAAAAATAACTATTTCAGAAGACATGTTATTTCTCACAGAATGAGGTTTACAAATTTCAGAATAAGCTGCCCTTTATTCCAAAATAACTTTGCTGCGTATACATACCCTAGGAATTTAAAATTATAAAAGGAATTATTCATGTAGAGCAGGGATAATGATGAATAGCACTGGCGGCAGCATGCATGCAATCTAAGAATTTCCCTCTCCATCCAAAACTCATTTTCCTCTTTAAATCAAGAAGCAACAACTTCATTGCAAGACCATATAAGTATGATTCTTTACAACCCTTTCATGCAGATATAAGCCAGGCACTGCTGCTTATAGCCTTGAGTAAGATATGTGCAGGCATAAGCTAATACTAGTAATTCTTATGACTCACCTTTGGCATTCAATGGATTTCTGTTACTCAACTCCACACTTTAGCATCTAAGCAGATAAAGGCACCAGTATGTGGAGCAAACTATGTAAAATAGACTCAAACAGAACTCCTGAATCAAACTATCCATTGAAAAAAGTGATATTTATGCACACTTAAAAATTGTCCCCTCTCCAAAGCTCTAGCCATCAAGTAATATCAAGTGATTCTTGATATAAGAACATTAGTGATTCTTGATATAAAAATCTGGACACCCCGGATGCCCCATCATCTCAGGTATCGGCACACTCACTACTGGATTATCCAGCTATGTAGACTCTCTTCTCAAACCCTACGCAACCAACACTCCCAGCTATCTCCGAGATACTACTGACTTCCTGAGAAAACTACAAAACATCGATAACCTCCCTGATAACGCCATCCTTGCTACCATGGATGTAGAAGCTCTCTACACCAACATCCCACATGAAGACGGATTACAAGCAATTAGAAACACTATCCCAGAGGATACCACTGCCAATCTGGTAGCAGACCTGTGTAACTTTGTTCTCACCCACAGTTATTTCCAATTTGGTGACAACTTATACCTCCAGATCAGCGGCACAGCCATGGGTACCCGCATGACCCCACAGTACGCTAACTTCTTTATGGCTGACTTAGAACAATGTTTCCTCAGATCCCGTCCCCTTTAACCCCTTCTATACTTACGCTACATCGATGACATCTTTATGATCTGGACCCATGGCCAAGAAACACTGGATACATTCCACAGAGACTTTAACAACCTATACCCTACCATCAATCTCACCCTGGACCATTCTACACGAGAGATCCATTTCCTGGACACCACAGTACAAATCACCAATGGTAAATTAGACATTACTCTCTACAGAAAACCCACTGACTCCTACAGTTACCTACATGCCTCCAGCTCCCATCCAGGACACACCATACAATCCACCGTCTATAGCCAAGCCCTTAGATACAATCGCATCTGCTCTAATCCCACTGACAGAGACCAGAAACTTCAGGATCTCTACCAAGCATTTTTAAACCTCAATTACCCACCCGGAGAAATACAAAAACAAATTGAAAGAGCCAGACGAATACCCAGAAACCATCTACTTCAAGACAGACCCAGGAAAACCAACAATAGAACACCATTTGTCATCACCTATAGCCCCCAACTTAAACCCGTCCAACGCATTATCAATAAAGTACAACCTATACTGGAATAGGATACTACACTCTGAGAGGCTCTGGGAGACAGACCCATAGTCTCCTATAGACAACCACCTAACCTCAGGATGATTCTTACCAACAACCACAGGACATATCACACTAATACCAACCCTGGAACTTTCCCTTGCAACAAACTCCAGTGCCAGCTGTGTCCACATATTTACTCTGCTGACACCATTATTGGACCTAACCATGCCAGTTACAAGATCAAGAACACATATTCCTGTTCATCCAGAAATATAATTTATGCCATCATGTGCCTAAAGTGTCCGTCTGCTATGTACATTGGACAAACGTCTCAGACACTTTGTCAAAGAATCAATGCACACAAAACAGACATAAGACTCTCTCACAGAGAGAAAGCTGTTGCTTGCCATTTCAGCCAGACTGATCATTCCCTCAATGACCTTAAAACATGCATATTGCTTCAAAGAGACTTTAACTCCAGACTTTGTCTACACTGGCGCGATCTTGCGCAAAAGCAGCCGCTTTTGCGCAAAAGCTTGCTGCCTGTCTACGCTGGCTGGGAGTTCTTGCACAAGAACACTGACATTCTAATGTATGAAATCAGTGCTTCTTGTGCAAGAACTCTGATGCTCCCGCTCAGGAATAAGCCCTCTTGCGCAACTGTTCTTGCGCAAGAGGCCAGTGTAGACAGGCAACATGAATTTCTTGCGCAAGAAAACCCTATGGTTAAAATGGCGATCAGAGCTTTCTTGCGCAAGAGAGCATCTACACTGGCATGGATGCTCTTGTGCAAAAGCACATCTCTTCTGGAAGAGTTTTTGCACAAGAACTCTTCCGCAAAAGAGTTCTTGCGCCAAATCATGCCAGTGTAGACGTAGCCTTAATGTTCCTTTTTAGTTTCCCTGAATAATTACTGCCTGGGCAAGATTCAGATAACTCACTGTATATTGTGAAGTTTGAAACAAGAGAAATAGCATCTCAGGGAATTTAAGATCTCTATGGATCTACGCACAGAAGAAAGACCCAAAACCTGGTATCTTACCACAGCAGAAAATTGCAGAAGTTTTATAGCTAGCTTGATTTTTTTTTTTTTGAGTTAGCACACTAATTTGCTAATGAGCACTGCTTAAGCCTATTTGTCTGCTCAGTGTTTTTTAATTAGGCATGATTATGTTTCAGCACTGATAGTTATAACAATCTTTACAAGTGACAGACTGTTAGTTGTAGACATGCTAACAGACAAAGATGTTGCAATGTTGCTAATACCATTATCTTCAACTTTATCCACTATCTTATTTTTCACTATCTGAATTCTAAACTGCATAAAAGCTTTTGTAATGGTAATGGGGTGATGCTCTTCCTATCTGACTGACCACACTCCTACAATGCTTTTCCTTTTCTCAGTGTGGGGTTCAGATAACACAGTGAGTAACCATTTTACTGGTTAGTAGAACACAGTATATAGACCACACTGTAATTTCTCCTCACCCTCCCTACATATCCAGGGTATGCCCAAAGCTTTGTCTCTTGCAGTATAACATGAAGAAAATTCCAACATTTGACAATAACAAGAGGACCTGTGGAAACTAACAAACTAAATTAATGCAATTTTAAATGCAGATGGAACAATGACTATTTATATTATACATCAAAAGATGAATATCTAAATCTGCTTGCATACAAGAAAGATGGGATTAAACCAAATTAGCCAGAGGAAGAACTCACAACAGCTGCAAAGAGAAATAATTCTGGCTTTTGTCTATAAATAAGAAAAAGGAAGTAACAGAAATCATAGTAATTGTGTCTTATAGCATTTAGTACTTGGTCTTAGATTTCTTCTTCCCTAATAAGCTTTCTAGTCACTTAGTAAGCACCATGAACCTCAGCATAGCCTGAACAGAGACAAATCAGATAAGTAGGAATAGACTTGTGTAACAAGAAAGCTGTGATACCAAATTGAGAAAGGTGATTTGAAGGGGGCCAGAATGCTTACTAGCTTTTTCACTTTTAATAGCATTTTTATAGTTTGATTCAATCCGTTCATGTTTTCCAATGATCCTCTAGACCAATTTAGAAGGCTAGACTCTGCAGAGAGGTGGACCCTTTGGCTGCGCCTAGACTGGCAAGTTTTTCCACAAAATCAGCTGCTTTTGTGGAAAAACTTGCCAGCTGTCTACACTGGCCGCTTGAATTTCCGCAAGAACACTGACGATCTCATGTAAGATTGTCAGTGTTCTTATGAAATACTATGCTGCTCCCATTCAAGCAAAGTCCTTTTGCGAAAAGCTTTTGCACAAAAGGGCCAGTGTAGACAGCTCATATTTGTTTTGCGCATAAAAAGCCCCGATCGCGAAAATGGCGATCGGGGCTTTTTTGCACAAAAGCGCGTCTAGATTGACACGGACGCTTTTCCGCAAAAACCTGGCAAATGAGTATTTCAAACAAAGCTCTGCTGTGTTATTTTCAATGGAATAAATGGGCACAGAAAATTATAGGTGTTAATACGCCTGACATCACAATATTAAACAATTTTAAGCAAGGTTCAGGGTTCTGAGTACAGAAACCACAGCATGCTTTCTATCATCTCAAACATGTCAAAAAATTCATACAAAAGTTCAGAAATGTATTATTTAGCATACACAAAAGAAAAAGAATGCAAAAAGCACTGAAACTGAACTTAAAGTAGAAGCAATCAATTATCTAAGTCCTCTTTTCAGACAACAAGGATATTGTTAGCTTCTTAGTCTGTCAAGCAGTCCTCAGTGGGGAGGAAAGGATTGGTGACTTTCAATTCTGACTCATACATAATAAGCACTTCCTGCTTTTGGCAAAATAGACTCAAAGAGGATAGAATGGTAACAGATGGGGAAAATATGGCTTTTTATTGATGATCTCAGGCTATGGGTCAGCTAGTCAGTCATGGACGGATCCTTTGGGCAGCAGATTGAAGCTCCTCTTCAAACATGTCACCTGAGTGGTTTTCTATACCTATACCTTAGTGATCCTTCTCAGGCTGGACAGAGCTGGATGGGCCATCTCATTTTGCTATACTGTGGTGTAGTTATTTTCAATGAAATAAATGGGCACAGAGCATTCTAGGTGTTAATATGCTTGACATCACAATATTAAACAATTTTAAGCAAGGTTAATTATTATTAAACACAATAAACAAACACAATCTTATTATTATAATATTATATACTAATATATAATATATTATACTATTATTAAACACAATATTAAACAATTTTCACCAAGGGCAAGTCATGCCTAACCAATCTGATTAGCTTCTATGATGAGGTAACTGGCTCTGTGGACATGGGGAAGTCAGTGGATGTGATATACCTTGACTTTAGTAAAGCTTCTTATACAGTCTCCAACAATATTCTTGCCAGAAACTTAAGGAAGTATGGAATGGATAAATGGACTGTAAGGTGGATAGAAAGCTGGCTAGATTGTTGGGCCCAATGGGTAGTGATCAATGGCTCAAAGTCTGGCTGGTGGTTGGTTTCAAGTGGAGTGCCAGAGGTCTCTTCCAGCCCTAGGATTCTATGATTCTAGTTGATCTCAGGATCAGGTAGAGAGTCAAGAAAGAGGGGAGACAGTAGAAAGATTATGGGGGATGAAAACAGACACATGAGTAAGGGGAAGAAGTTAGATGTTATAGGTATCAAGATGAAGTCTGCAGTGGTGACTGTCAGGAATCCCCTGTAGTGTGCCAAGGTGTGGGTGTATTACCCTTCTCATTCAGGAATAAAATATTATTGTCTAAGCATTTTATACCAACATAACTGCACCCACACTAGATTGAAGAATGCTGCCTTAACTATGCCAGCATAGTTAAAGGTATATTGACAAGGCCTAAGTCTCCTGCCAATCACAGCCGTAACCCTAGGAAGGGAGACAGAGATCTTCAAAAGTGCTTAAGATCAGACCTCTTTCTGCAGAGCCTAGAAAAAGCTTACAATAATTATGATTATTTTTCCATTTTGAAAGATACTACTAGGTTGGGAATGATTCCCTATACTTAAAAGAACACTATCTTACGGGATACTTCTTGTATGATAGTGTCCCCTCTTCTTGACTTCCTAAAGTTGAAGGTACGTCCTGAGGTCCATAGAAAGGGAAATCATGAGGAAATGTGGCTGCCAGCAAGCTTGGGGACCTACAGAATTTGGGGCTGTGCATGGATTGAGGGTGGGAGGAAGGGAAAAGGAAACTATCCTTGCTTTTCTTGCTGCTCCCAAACCACACAAAAGGAAACACATGGCTTATGAAACCCCTCCCTGCTTCCCCTGTGGCCTACCAATCACTGGGTTCTACCCACTGTTCCTTTGTGGATTATCCCTGATCCCATCACTTGTTAGGAATTTTAAGATGACTGATAGCTTCTAGTCTCTACCTCTTCTTGCCCCTTGAAAGCTCATGGCTTCCACATCGCTTGAGCACTAGGGCTTTCAGCTCCTACAGTCCTTCTCTGGTTCAGACCACCCTCAGATGAACACTAACATGATCATGAATAGTCAGACTTCCAAGAATGATTGGCACAGAAAGTATGAGGAGTTCCCTGATGAACGTCCTAAGGCTCATAAAGAAGGCCACGTGATCTTTTAGGTCTGGCTGTAGATTCCCTCTCCTCATTCTACTGATGAGATCCAAGATCTGCAGGAACCAGCTCCCTTCCAGCAGGTTTTATGAGCACCCACTTAGTGAAATTGTGTTGGAACAAGGAAATCCTGTGGGTCCGATACATTAGTGCCTTGCACAGGCATTTTACACAGATGCAAAGTGAGCCTGACACCACTAATCAGAATCTGAGTTAAGGTCCAAGATACATCAGGTAGGGCATATTCACTTGTCTAAAGTTTGTGCATACGGAGATACAGTGTATGTCCAAAGTGCAAGAGAATACCCACAGCTGACCTGTGTTAGCAGACATGGACTCATGGGTCTTGGACTGGTGGATTATAAAACTGCAGTGTAGACATTCAGCCTCAGCCCAGAGCCCAAAAGTCTACACTGCAATTTTATAGTCCACTGTTACCCACAGAACAAACCAAGAGATGCAAGATTAGCTCTCCTATTGCTTTCTTACAGATTCCCAAAATGTTGACCTATTAATCTGCTCCTAAACCCTAATAGAATTGCCAGGTTTTACCAAAGATCTCCTTGTGGCCTTCAGAAACTCCCTAGAACAGACTAGATTGGTTTACCCAAGAAAGACAGTGATACAACCCCTCCCTCAAAGGACTGACAACCAGGCAGAACTTTACAAAACAAAGTATTTTCGGTTTAGTATAACCAACTTTTCTTAATACAATTAATCTAAACCTAAATTAAAACATAAATCTTTATAAATTAAAGTATCCAAGACCATAATATCATACAGTTGGAAATGGCATAAGTAATTATGTTTTGCACATGGTGATCAGTCACATGCAGGACACTGATAGAAATCTTAATAAACCCTAAAAATTATACCTAGCAACAAAAATACACCACAGGCACTCATCTTTATTATCCCAACCACACACATTCATTAACCCTATTTCCATTCTATATACTATAGTGGGCATTCTTACTCTCCACAGGTTTCTCTCCCTTTGCACTGTCTCAACAGCATTATTGCTGCTGTTGCTGCTACCCTGTGGAGAGGGTTTTTCTGCTTTTCTCCCCCTTCTAATCTAGCCCTCTAGCCTCACCTTGTCACAACGTACACTTGAATTGCCAGTGTTTGAAACTATACACCATTATCTTATTTCTTTGCTATATGCTTAACTGTTATCTTGTGTATCTTAATATTATGGTCCACCATTGCTACCACATTTCTTATCTATCTGGTTAATTTTATTCAGTTCATTCCATCCCGCTCCCCATTTTCAGTTAATGGTAGCAAAGAAACATTCTCACTGTGCTTTAAGAATGAAAATAGAACAGTTCAAAACCCTTTGTATCACAGCAGCTTAAGCCAACATCATCTGACATGGGCCAGCTGCAGGCATTTATTGCAGCGTAGACAAGACCACAGTGACCTAATTATCATCACTTTATTCAGCTGCAAAGTGGGCATGTCTGAACCAAAACAGGATGTGATTGTACATAAGTTACATTGCTCTAATTCTCACCCAATATCTGGGTCAAAGTGTCACAAGCAGTCTGTATATAACAGTAGCCATCAGTCACTTCTCTATTGCTATGCAAATGTAGGGCATAAAGCAAGTTTTAACATGTTGAGCATCATGGCATCCTAATTTGCAACATCCATCACTTGCTTACTTCTTTTATTTTTCTTTGCAATCTGTGCATTAATGCAGCATGCCATATTTGTTTAAAAAGTAAGTATGCAAAATAATTGTTTTTTTACATTAAGCTGTGGCTTGGTTTAAAAAAAAGTAAAATTGTACTTAAAAGGTGAACATGTAAATAGTTGTTTCGCAAAGCAATTAAGATGTATATGTGTAGAAGGGAAAAAATTATACAAAGACAGTAAATTCATAAGAGTGGGAACCACTATAACTATGGTGATATTTGGAATTTCTTAAATCCCCAGCTCCCTAAACCAGGTGATCTCAACTTACCATTTAAAATAATGAAGTTTCTATCCCTCATGAGTGCAGAAAACCTTCAAACCACGAGCCCTGATGGCTCATAAACCAGAAGGTGAATAAATAAAGATCCAAAATTTATTATTGTAAAATCTCATGATGTTTTGAATACTTGGCAATACTACCAGCAAAGCCTATAACAACACTATTTCTCATTTATTCAGCACCACTCTGAAACATTCTTCTCTAAAATTCCTGCCATCTGGTAATAGGCCTCCAATTCCCCTCTCCCATGACAACTCTCCATCTCTTTCCAATCTCGTCTGACAAGAACTCTCTCTTTTGCTGATATCTTCTAAATAAATAATAGAAGCAAGAAGAAAAGTGAACTCTACTTAGAATGTTTTACAACGTTCACAGAAAAGCATTTTTAAAACATTATGGGAAACTTGTCTTTGCCTACTAATGACTTACCTATTTTCTCTATTACCAAAGTCTTTATGTTCTTCCCTTACAACAAAAGTAAATAACCCCAGTTCTCAATCTTTCTAATCAGTAAAGTTAACAATATATTTTACTGTTCTTGGTTGACATTCATTGATCCAGAAGGACTGCAGAAAGAGCCTATTACATGGTCCATATGGTGAATTTCCCCAGCATTAAGTCTAAATAATAGCTGCTACTCTTGTGCCTCACTTGCAGTGTGTCAGGGTACAATCCCTAAACTCATTTCCTGACCCTCCCACCCTTCCTCAAGCTACTCTTCATACTGTTCTGTGTCAGGCCAGCACATTGACCTCCCCCGTGATACATAGGGTAGAGAGGCACCACTATTTAACTGCTCTGCCATGCAATAGCAACATGCACTGAGCCTTGTACTGTCTCTTTGCACCTAGGGTAATTTCACCATTTCAGAATAACTTTGAGAGCACTTTAGATAGACACATGAAGAATTCTTGCATGTATGTTAACCCCTCCAAAGTGAACACTATAGAATAGAGTAAAAATGGATGCCACAAACCATTACAAATAAAGCATGCATTTGGCAGTGGATTCTTATAACTTCTTTCCATCTTTTAGGAGATATCTTCCAGGGACCAAGGAATATAATCATCACATTTGCTTGGCTCACTCAAGTACTACTGAATATTATGTCAAAAGCGAAAATGCCAATTAGAGGGTGAAAACTCATCTATTCCTTCAGCAGGTAAAATTAATAATTGACTTGGGATCTCTCTCCAGTTGCAGCAGTGCCAGGCATGAAATATAATTAAAGTGAAAATAAGCCTATTTTGGTACAAATAATGTAGAGTCTCACGGTTTGTGAACAATTTACTAATGCACAATCTTAGATTATTTTTTACTCCAAGTGCTATTTTCCAGCAGGCCAGCAATCCTGACAAACTTGTTTCAGACTTGTGGTTTCCTCACAAAGCAGTAACAAAAAATAATAATTCTTTGCCCAGCCAATTGTAAGAAATGGCACTTACAAAAAATATAAGTTTCTGGATGTTGATTGAAAATCTGGGCTCTTCCAAACTGATTTCATTACTCTGAGCTCAGAATAATTACTTATCAGAGAACACACACCTGGGACAGGGAGAAATGTCAGCGTTGTAGGACATCTTCTCCTCTTTAAAGACATTTATAGTTTTATAGAAGTGACTAAGGCCCCTAACCTTTCAAAAACATTCACTATAGGTTTATTATAAGATTTATTAAGGGACAAAATATGTTTTGAGCCATTAAGGACTTTTTGACCTCTCATAAGAAGCCCAGGCTTTCCTTCTGCAAGCTTCAGCAGTCAAAGGCTGCTCCAATTTGCAACAGAAATTGTTTCGGGGATACAACTTTCACCTGAGATTTGGAATGCAGTAAGGAATTAATATTAGGATAAATAAGAGGTTAAACAGGTCTGAATCTGAATTCTGAGTAGGCCAAGCATCTGTAAACATTTACACTGAAATTCTGATGTGAAAAATAAGCATGCAAACTATTGCTTTTTACATTAATGTGTGGTTTAGTTCTGAAAAATGACAAAGTAAAATTGTACTTAAGAGGTGAACATGTAAACTGATGCTTAGGCAACACTATTAAAGCTAGAGCCACAAAAGAGACAGACTCAGCACCTAAATCAGACAACATGAAATACAAAGGAAAGAAGCAAGTCTCAAGCTCCACCTCTCCAGATGTTTTGGATTTACATCCATGAACCCTCTCCTGGAGTTAGGCACATTAATTTTAAAGGCTGAATGATTTGAAGTTGTGGCTTTAGTCAAAGGGAAAATGGACTGATGCTCATGACCATTTTGCACTGTTTTTAATAAAAAGTTCTGGGGCATTCTCTCCTTTCCCAAGACCTCCTTCCCCCTAACAGATCATGTGACCTTGTTTGACTTGTATAGACTTTGGATATATCAAGGGGGGTTGTGAGAACAGTGTCTTTCACAATCCTCATTACAGATACTTTTATTCCTGACGTTCAAAAGCATATTGGCTACTAAGATGTGGTAATACTGTACTTCATCATTTAGTTGGATCAGCACTGACAGTTCTGTGGTGATCAGAAATGAAACATTTTTGTGCTCAGGCAGCCTCCCTGATAACTAATCAGGTTAAAAGTACATCTCTTGGTGAATAAGCTGTGCAAGCTTCTTTTCAGGTATTGTTCTTTACTTATCAGCATTTCTGCTACTTGCAATTCAATAGCCAGAAACTTAGTATTACCCCCAGATGGAGCCAGTTTGCAATGACAGGAAAATGTCTAGTCTTCACACGATTTTCCAAGGGGAAAACTTCCTCTGAGTAGCTACCTTCTCACTCCTTTTCTTCCTGGGGAAAAGCAGCCCAATCAGAACAGCTGCAGGAGTCAGATCATAGAGCCATAGAATCCTAGGGCTGGAAGAGACTTCAGGAGGCCATCAAGCCCAAAGCAGGACCAACCCTAATTAAATCATCCCAGCCAGGGCTTTGTCAAGCCAGGACTTAAACACCTCTAGGGATGGAGATTCCACCACCTCCCTACGTAACCCATTCCAGTATTTCATCACCCTCCTAGTGAAACTGTTTTTCCTAATACCCAACCTAGACCTCTGCAAGTTCATATTAAAATCCAATAACTTCACAGAAGTTTGCAAATTGCTTCCTCCCCTGAATCCTGAAGTTCAGCAATACAAATATGAGACCTGCTCTGCCAGTGGAGAAATGAGTGGCAATAGCCCTGTAGAAGCTTGCAGTGCCAGACAGCTACTGGTCAGCTAGGAATCAGTTCAGAGGGGATAAATATACAGTGGGGGCTGTCATGATCCAAGCAGCCAGGACAAGCAATACCATTCTGTGACAAGGATAGTTACTCTGGCAAATGTGTGGGACATAGTGGAGGGCCTTGCCGCGATGGGGTTCCCTAACTATGGTAGGGTGATAGATGGCACCCAATCACCTTGCCAAAGAGTACATAAACCACAAGGGGTATTTTACAGTAGTATTGCAGGTGCTGGTGGATCACAAGGGCTGTTTCACTGGCATAAATGTGGGATGGTCAGGAAAGGTGCATGATGGATGCATCTTTAGGGACTCCGATCTCTTAAAAAAACTGGAAGCTGGAACTTCCTTCCCAGACCATAAACTTAACATCAAAGGCATTGAAATGCCAACAGTGATTCTTGGAGATCCAGCCTACTGCTTCCTTCCATGACTCATGAAGCCATACACAGGGAGCCTGGACTGCAGCAAATAGCAGTTCAACAAAAGGATGAGCAAGTGCAGAATGGTGGTAGAATGTGTCTTTGGACATTTAAAGGGAAGGTTTTGCAGTTCATTGACTAGGTTAGATCTCAGTGAAAGCAACATTCCCAATATTATAGGAGCCTGCTGTGTGTTCCATAATATACGTAAGGAGAAAAGTTTTATGCTGGGGAAGGAGGAGAGGTATAATACCTAGCCACTAATTATGAGCAGTCAGACACCAGAGAGGGGCACTGTAAATCAGAGAGGCTTTGAATAAACACTTTGTGAATGCCCAGACAGTGATATGATGGTCGTGCATGTTGCTTTTAATGAGGTGATCCTGGCATTAATTGTGCTTGCCTGTAAACCCTATAAACACTGCTGTACTATCGGTTACAGAAGCTTCTCCTGCTTCATCTAGGTTGCCACGCATGATATCAGTCTTCTCTGAATCACACAGAGTGATAAGGAGCAGGTGCTGACTGAACATGGCTAGAGACCTGGACCTTATGCTACAATGCGTTGTGCTGCAATGATGCTAGACCACTTACTGCTGGCTTGGCATGGAAAGTTATCCTGCCATTGAGGACGAAATAAGGCAAGCCTCCCCAGAAACCTTGTAAGAAGGATGAAAGAATTCCTTTATGGAGATGTGTAGGCAGGATTCCCACTCTATCTCCAGTCATGTAAACAGTTGTTCATATAGAGCCCCCACTGTGTAGGCAGAATGGCCGCCATCAATCACATTCAACTACCTTAACCCACTTGTAGCTTGATTAAAAATGTGAACTCACCAGAAGTGCCCTGCCTGCCATCAGAGCCCAGCAACGAGACTTACTAGGTGCTGGTGAGATTGAATGTTCCGCTTACCTGCTGACCATTCTTTTCCTCTTCCTTATCCACACTGTCCATGCTGCTGCCTGAGGCTGCCAGAGGAGCATCGTGGGAGGAATCCATGAACTGGTGTGGGAAACTGGTCAGGTCCATCCCTAGAATCTCATGCAGCTGCTCATAGCAGCCACATGTATGTGGTGCTAACCCAGACCATCCGTTTACCTCCTTTTCTTCCTCTGGTATGCCTGCCTGAGCTCCTTTATTTTCATGCGGCACTGCTGAGCAACCCTGGCATATCCTTTCTCCACCATGCTCTGTGCAATCTTGGCATAGATATCAGCATTTCTTTTGCTGCTTCGTAGTTCTTCCTGAACTGATTTCTTTCCCTACATGATAATTAGATCCATGATCTCCCACACACTCTATGGTGGTGCTCATTTGCAATCCTGGGCATTCATGGTCAGGTGTACTACTGAGGTGTTTTGCCTGCTTGCTCTGAGGTCTGCTTGCCATGCTGGACATACAGGAAATGAAATTAAAATTTTCCTGGGGCTTTTCCTGTGCACTTGGAGAGCAACAAAGCTGAAAGTCCTGGACAGAGCGCTCGCAGAGAGGCACTGTGGGACACTTCCCAAAAGCCAAGAACATCGACTTTCACAGCACTGTGTTTGCTCTCCCCTAAAGTTGAGTGTGCTAGATAAAATGTATCGCTACTCCTTGTGAAATGCAGGAGTATTGAAATAGACTTTAAAGTCTCTGGAACAGGCTTGGTGGTGTGGACTCATTGTTTAGATTAGAAAAATGACCTAATGCAGTTAAGTTCAACCTACGTTCATAGTAAAAGAGAGGTAGCCGTGTTAGTCTGATCTTGGTAAAACAAAAAAAGCAGTCATGTAGCACCTTAAAGACTAACAAGATGGTTTATTAGGTGATGAGCCCACGAAAGCTCAGCACCCAATAAACCATCTTGTTAGTCTTTAAAGTGCTACATGACTGCTTTTTTTGTTTTAGTAAATTCATAATGTAGACCAGTGGTGAGATTGTTGTTCTATCTGGCTTTTGCAGATGGCAGCAGAAGGCAGAGCTGGAGGGGTTTGTTGGGAAATGTTTACTGGCTTCAAAGAGGACTGGGGCATGCAAGACTCACTGATGGACTGGAACTTTGCCCAGGAATCATGAACTCTGAGTGCAGATGCATTGCTCAGCATGTGCCTCTTCAGACCATGGTACCACTGGGTCTGTGTTGAAAGTCCTCCTGTTTTTCCGCATTCAACCCTCTGTGAATAAACATGCTCCTTTCCTATATTGATTGTACTCTTCCAGGATGTGTGTGTGTTCACACACAGGTGGCAGGGGATTTCCTTTTCTTGAGGTGCCAGCTGAGCACACTACATCTTGGCCACCAAAGTTACATATTGTAATCAATGGTCACAAGATTTGCCCCTGAATTGGCACACTGGTGTTCATCTAATTTGGGCAATGTGGATACACGTAACTCTCACTAAGTTAACTTTAGGCACTCTGGTTTGAAATGTGTTGCCTGCAAAGCTGTCACAAAGAAATGAGTGGTGCAGGATAGTGCTGTGTGTGAAACTTTGGGTACAAGGTAGAAACTTAGATCATTTTTGCATAATTTCTTAACTTGTAGGTAAAAGGAAACTGATGTTTGAGCAAACTTGAGCTGACTTATGGTTTTCCCTCAATGGCTTTGAACACAATTTCACTTTGAATTTCACTGGGTCTGGAAATGGCAGCAGAGCAATCTGCTAAACTGAAAAAAATTGGAACAGTTTTCTTCAACTAAGCAAAATGATATCCATCACAGATGGATATGCCATCTCAGTTACTTCTGTTTAGATGGTAGAATATAAATAACTTATGCACATTGCTAAAAGTCTCTGATTTACAGTAAACTATGCCTCTTTGGAGAATCTTCTGTCAAAGGCAGATCTGTATATCTTATCTAATATGCTGTCTGGAAAAAAAGACATCAGTGCAGTCTATCAGTTTAGGATGGAGCCTATTATTAGCATAAATAATTCCACTTGCTAAAGATTAGTATAAGTATACTAGTCTTATAAAAATTCACTGTGAATACATACACAATTCCATCTGTCCTGTGGAAGAGAAGTGATTTTTTTAAACAGTAAATTAATGTTACTTACCCTGTGGCACTGGACATTTTTCCAGAACAGAGAGAAGGTTAAAATCCATGGGTGAAATCCTGGCTCTGTTGAAGTCAATAGGAGATTTGTCATTAATTACAATAGGACTAGGATTTCACTTCATGAATGTAAGAAAGTGTAAATGGGAGGACTCATTGCAAGATGTAACTTGAACAACTCTGGTCTGGGACTCTTTGGTCTGGCAACATCCGTGGTCCTACCAGAGAATCCCAGTGGCTGGAAGAGGGTGATGGCTGGGAGTCTGGCAGCAGAGAGGCCAGCTGCCAGGAGACTGGCTGGGGCTGGGAGCGCACCTGGGCCATAAGCAAAGCCAGACTGTTGAGCTGTCAGCCGGTACCCTGGTGGGAGATGGCAGCATAGCTTAGTGGCTGAGGCCGGCAGCAGAATCGGTGGACAGGAAGGGAGCCTAGGAGCAGGGGCCAGCAGTCAGGAGGATCATTAACCTACCCTAGTCTAGCAAACTCCTTCATTCGGTACTGGTCAGGTCCTGAGGGTGCTGGATCAGAGAGATCCAACAGTACTTGGAAAAAGGGTACGTCTAGACTGCAAGCTTCTTTTGAAAGAAGCTCTTTCGAAAAAGCTTCTTTTGAAAAAGAGCATCCACACCTCAAAACCAGATCGAAAAAGTGATCTGCTTTTTCGAAAGAGAGCATCCAGACTGCATGGACACTCTCTCGAAAGAAAGCCCTGATTGCTATTCACAGAATGGCCACCAGGGCACCTGTGCTTTTTTCGATTGCCTCTTCTTTAGAAAAATATCCCTGTTCGAAAAATGTCCCTGTTCAAAAGAGCTCTTTCGAAAAAGGCATTCTTCCTCGTAATTTGAGGTTTACCAATTTCAAAAAAACCCTGCATTCTTTTGATTAAATTTTGAAAGAATGCGATTGCAGTGTGGATGCAGGTGAAGTTTTTTTAAAAAGGGGCAGTTTTTTTCGTAAAAACCCAATGTAGTCTAGACATACCCTTAATTAGGATCTGATTTAGCATAAGCACTTGAGCATGCACTTAGCTTTTGGGGTCTGCAATTCAGCAAAGCACTTAACCAAAAGCTTAGAGTTAAGGGCACATTCAAATGCTTTGCTGAATTGGAGCATGCTCACACGCGCACACACACACACAACCTACCTGAAATAAATAATGGATTACTATGAAGATGCATCCCTTCTCAGATGCTAAATGCCCAGATTTTAATCTGTGGCACAGGATCCATTACATAGTATCACAGATATTCCAGGAAATATGCAATAACATGCTCTTGAAGAGAACTATTGCATACATTATTTTCCTGAAAATTGTTTTGCAGCCTGCTAAGATGATCCATGGAAGATGAGTGTCATCCTTTATACCTCTGGACTATGAAATGGGAGATATGCACTATTTTCATCTTTACTAATGCACATGCTTCAGGCAGGAGGTATTCTAAAGATGTGTCAGTATAAGCTAGGAATGGAGTAGGAATGGAAAGGAAATGCATTCTTAATTATTTTTGCTCAAATGATTCTAAAACATGAGTAATTTGATTTTGAATATTAAAAATACTCACTCTTTGCCTACTCTTTTCCTACAGTATTTTACATAGTGGTTGGATGGAGAGCATGCATTTAATTTGCAATAAAACAATCTGAAATGCTGCTTTTCTGTGTTGCTCTACAATAATAGGAAAATGGACTGTGATATTGCTTATGTCTATCCTGTTTCAAAGTCAGTACTGCCATCTAGGGGTAGTTGAAAAACAAAGTTCCTTTTAAAAACTTTGACAAACAACAAATAGTTCTGTAGCACCTTAGAGACAAACAAAAGTTCCTTCTAATTACACTTCTATGACTCTCAGATATCCTGCTTTTGGATTATACTTTATACTGACTGTACACGTGTGTATGATGGGCATTCATCATTCGTTCATTGAGTGTAATTAAATAGCTTACAAAGCAAGATAACAATAACCTCTCCTACAATACTTAGGCTATGTCTACACTGCAGAGCTTTTCCAAGATACCTGCCACGTCCAAAGAATGCATCTGCTTTCCTGAAAAAAAATTGGAAAAGCAGAAGAGTTTTTTCAGCATCCCTGTAAACTTCATTCTATGAGGAAGAAAGGACATTCCAAAAGAGGTTTTTTCACCGACATTTGGCCCAGTGTAGACAGGCCAAATATCGGAAGCACTTCTTTTGGAAGAAAAGCAGAAAAAGATACGCAAATTGCAGTTCTCAATTTGCGTAGCTTTTTCTGACTTTTCCCTGCGGTGTAGACATAGCCTCAGTTTCATTTGGCCACAAATACATTCTTATCCTCCTTTTGCCATTTCACAGCCCCTTTAAAATATTTTTGGGTAACTAGCTCACTACCTAAATATATAATGTAAAACTATTTCCCAGAAGAATTGTATTTGTTGTGCATAAGTATCACTGCAACCTTGAACTTTTTTTTTTTTTTTGACTGCCTGTGTCATCTCACATTTTGTTGCACTTTCAGCTTATGGTTTACACCACTGCTTATGTACAGACTCAGGTAATAGAAATACATTTATAGCCCACTTTAGAAAATTCCTTTGTCCAGGAAGTTTTAATCTGATATTGCCTGTGTTGCCTTATTTATGGTCTTTTTCTTCCAGTGTTTACCTTATATTTTCATCTAAAGAATTAAATAGGGTTAACCATAGTAATGAACTCACTAAAAATCTAATCTTACTAGTTATATCCAAATACACTTTCAATAAAATCCACTTTTAAACATTACAGTATAGTACTAAAATTATTGGACTTTCGAAACTAACTTGATATCTAACAAGAGAACCATGGAAAAATACTGATTTTTGTATTTTGGCATCACAGATTTGAGCAAGATCCTGGAAAGTCTTACATTTCCCATAGTGTATTGACTTCAGCCAGAGGGATAAGGGAGACCTGCATATATCTGGTAACCCAGCTTTTCATTAAAGTGGGTAAACCTGGCTTAGTTTTCCCATTTACTAAGGTCACATCTATGATAGTGGATCACATTTATTAAGGTTGACGTCTTGCCATCCAAATTTATTAAGTCAAAGTTATGTGTCCCCACTTTGCAAGAGAATTCAATACTATTCAAAGTAGGTTGAAGCAGTGCATCCCCGGTTGGGAGGCTACCATGGACTATGAGAGCAATGCAATGTGGAAAGCTATCCCACAGTGCGTATGCCTCTTTGCAGTCTGGATTAAGCTCCCAGTGGTTGCTGGGACCAAAACCATGCAGTTGTTAGTTCTGGGTGCATGTTGGCAGCATCCCATAATTAACTCATCCATTCACTACACGTGTGCTTTATTGTAATGGCAAACATTCTTTTCATACCCTTTCTTTACCTGCCTCCCCAGGCAGCAATGCATGCATAGACCTCCGGTGGAGTATACTGATCAGCAAAGCATCGTGCGCCTTATGCTGTAGTTTATCCAGAGTGCATGAAGGGCCCGCTGGAATGAGGATGAATCATGGGAAGCCAAGAACATGCACCTACGTAAAGCACATGAGTTGAGCAACTCGCAAGTGCCACCAGTGTTCAATCCTCTGGACACAGTTGAATGCCGGTTCCAGCAGACAAGCACAGACTGGTGGGACCACATTACAATGCACGTATGGGACAATCAGCAATGTCTGCAAAATTTCTTCACACACAATGTCCACTATGATGGAACTTTGCGAATAGCTTTCCCCCACCCTGAAGCGCAAGAAAACCAGAATGAGACCAGCTCTGACAGTGGAGAAGCACGTGGCAGTTGCCCTCTGGAAGCTTACAACACCAGACAGCTACTGGTCACTTGGGAATCAATTTGGAGTGGGGAAATCTACAATGGAGACTGTTGTGATCCGAGTGGCCATGGCAATCAATACCCTCCTGCTGTGTAGGGTAGTTACTCTTGGAAACATGAAGGACATAGTGCAGGGCTTTGCCAAATTAGGCTTCCCCAACTATGGTGGAGTGATACAGAATGCCCATCCACATCTTGGCCCCCAACCACCTTACCAAGGAGTACATAAACCACAAAGCATTCTTCAATGGTGCTGCAGGCCCTGGTGGATCACAGACATCAACGTGGAATGATCGGGAAAAGTGCACAACATGTGGGCATCTTTAGAAACTCCTATGTGTTCACAAACCTGCAAGCTGGAACTGTATTCCCAGACCAGAAAATTAACATCGGGGGCGTTGAAATATCAACAATGATCCTGGGAGACCCATCCTACCCCTTGTTCCCGTGGCTCATGAAGCCGTACACACTGGCATCCTGGACCACAGCAAGGCGTAGTTCAACTACAGGCTGAGCAAGTGTAAAATGGCGGTAAAATGGGCTTCTGGATGTTTAAAGAAAAGGTTCCGCAATCTACTGACTAGATTAGGTTAAAGCTTAGCGAAAGCAACATTCCCATTGAAGTATCAACCTGCTGTGTGCTCCATAAGATTTCTGAGAGCAAGGGGGAAGTTTGTTTCAGGGTGGGAAGTTGAGGCAAAGTCCCTAGTCACAAATTATGAACAGCCATACCCCAAGACAATAAGGACAGCTCAGTAAGAGGCAATAGTAATCAGAGATGTATTGAAATATGGCTTTATGAATGGCCAGATTTGAGAGTCATGTATATTTCTCTTATTGAGGTGCCCAGCTTTCATCACCCCTCAAAACAAATAAAGACTGTTGCAGAAATTGTCCTACTTCAATGTAATGCATAAAGTGGTACTTATTACTACTTTTAATACATTTCAGTACATCTGAAAATAAGGGATGGGTGATTACCCTAAGGGGCAAATCAATGAAATAAGAGATGGTCTCTTAAAATAAGGGATGAGCAGGTATTTTATGTTTCTCATGCCCTGGGCTACATTTTCTTCCACATAAAAGCTCTTTAACTCTGGAAGAAGAAAGAAACTCCTTGAACCCACTTTCCTCCCTTTAAACTGTTTATTCCATCTAGCTTGAGAGGCCTGCCTCCATACATTACATTTCTGTCAAGAGCCACAGGAAGAGTTCACTGCAGCCCTCGTCTACAGGCCAGATCATTAAACCCTCCTTGGTCTAGTGTGCAAGTTTGTTCATGTGCGCACACAGACACAATATATATTTGATTGTCAATAACTTAAAATGTGCAACATAGCTACAAATGTTGTTCATTAAAAAATAGTTGGGAAATTTTATAATCAAATTACAACATTTGACACTAGTTTTCCTTTGTAATAATTAGCATCTAGTGTCCTGTGTGACTTTGCATTGTCTTTTTTAGATTGTTAATTGCTGTGGTAGAGACCTTTCATTTTCTCTGCCAGTCTCCATTCATCCTTCTGACAATGCATAAATAACTAACTAAAAGTCCAGATCATGGTCTGAGTTCCTTGAGCATAGAATATCTTCTCAATTTTCAGACATGCAGTGACTCAAAAAGCAGTGAATGTAGGAATAGCTACTGAAGAATGCACTTCTGAGTCTCGCACCTTCTGTACATGGTATAAAAAAAAGCAAAAAAACCCGCCTTATTTAAAAAATGGGGCAGATCTCTCAATCTGGAAGGGAAGAGTTGGAAGGGCAGGCTCCACCATTTCTAAATATTCTTTAAAAGAAACAGAACATGACAGGGCATCATCATGCTCCTGATTCTTTTCTAGCCACAAACCAGGTGGAGACCTTCTTTCTGGTCAAACACCTTTTGCAATTTATTTACAAAATATGTATTGCCCACCACTTATACTGACTGCTTATAATTACTGAGCTACACAACTCACTCACCCAAGGAAAGGGGAGATAGATGGTAACTTCCCCCTAATATTGGCTCTGGCTCTCAAAAGCCAGATAATCACTCTCAACCCCTACTCTGGGGCTTCCTTCTTGTGACTTTTCTACTTTTAGGCTAATGGGTCAATAGGGCTTGGCGCTCTCCCACCCCAATCAATTTAGCCTCTCAGATTTATTCCAAGGCACTTTAATTGGTAATCCAGTGATCGGAGTGCCGGTACAGCTGCTTTTGACCAGCATTCAATCACACAGGAAAAAACAGAAGAGTGAAATCTCCACACTGTTTCACAAGGTAGGCCTTGAGGCATTTGACATCCACAATATATTCCACTGGGGCACAAAGTAGGCTGCACAATGCTAGACAAAGTCATTCAACAATTTGATCCACATAAAACTGCCAAGTGGGGAAAATCAATCACTTTTTTTCTTTACAAGAAAGTAGCTGCCACAGGAGATACATGCTCAAAATCTGCATAAGAACAGGTATCTATCTGTGCTTGGGTTAAACTGATCACATTCAGAGGCAGACATCTAACAAGTATATAACTTGTCTACTGAAAAGGTCACAGCCTATATTCCTAAAAGATATAATGAGGTGCTCAATGGACAGATTCAGTAAGGATGCAATACATTACATTCACACAGACCCAAGTATGCTGCCAAAAATACATGCACAACATGACATCCCACTATCAGCAAGAGTAAGTAAAAGGTGATTTGACCAGATGGCATAATTAGTTATTATTGACAGGATACAGATACCATGCAATGGGCCTAACAGCATGATCACCATAATAAAGATAGTTTCTTCCCAGCACTTCAGTTGTACCTGGAAAAAGAAATTCTGCTCTGCTGTATGCTTTTCTACTGAGCATCTCTGAGCCTTTAAGGAAGGTTTTGTGGTCAGAAATTGCAAGGAATGGCTGCCCTCATAATGATTTTCTAGAACTCCTTGAGGGACTCTTCTGTATGTAGTTTTCCATCCACAGGAATTTCTGCAGGGGGGCAGTGTTCTGGGCTAATATTATCACTGTGATTATGTTTTGTTCTGTCCTTCCTTGCAAAATTTGTGTTTTAATGTCCCTTTTTCTCTCACACTAAAGGCTTTACATAGTTGTTCTGAAAGGATTTATCTGGTGATATTTTTTCTTGTGTTTGTTTCACAACTGGGGAAGGCCCCTTTTTATTTTTCTTTCCTTAGACAAAGTTAATTTAAACATGATAAATAAAATGTTGTATGTCATTATACTAAGAGTTGCATCAAAGTGGTAGGTATTTTGTATGAAACTCTTGGTAAGTCTCCTTTACCTACTGGACCTGAAACATTGGTGGCAAATTAGTGACAAAGGTGTCCTACCAGCATGCAATACTGTAGGCATTGTAACACATGCTTTTCAATTTGGCCTAATCACACACTGAGGCATACTGTAAACACTGCTGACCAGATTGTATCAATAAGTAGGTTCAGGCAGACAACACAATGATTTCAGGGCACCATTTAGGACAATGATCTAGTGGTTGGGAGAGCAGAAGCAATTGTATGTCAGGTATCAAGGGAATTGGGAAAAAAAACATATTGGCAAAAGTACTATAGCTGCACATTGCTCACGTGGCATGTTAGCTGGGGATGTGATGGCAAGGAAGGGGAGGAGGATTGGTGGTACACTATGCAGTAGAGGATGCGGTGCTCGGGTGCTCACCGAGCATGGTGGGAGTGCTGAGATGCTTATCTGTTCTCAATATGCCAGCCCATTAGAAACAGCAAATTAACAAGGGAGAGAGAATTGCACAAAATTTTAGGGCCTTTGCAGGGCTCATTGGATCAGTCTAGTTCTAACATGTCGCTTTACTTTGGATAGTCACTAAGCAGGGTTGCTCTTGCATCTGTAGTACAAAAATCTAATCTCCTACCCCCTACAGAGAAGATGACAGGAAGGCACTCTTTTACAAGGGGGATTGGTTTTCTTATAAGATAAGCCACCAGGGTTTCCTAATCACTTGTTTTCAAATGCTGTTTTTTTTTTCAAAGATATCACAGTTAATGGATTTCCCTTCCTTACTTGAAATACAGGCAGGCTGCATTGATGATGATAGGCTGATTTTAAATATATTTGTTACAAACATCATACCCTGAGGTGAAAATTCAAACAAAAAGTCATCAAAAAGGAATTATTGGCGGCTGAATCTTAGGGGATGTAATTGATAGGTTGCTTCCCTTGATGGCTTTTTCTACACTTGCAGATACCAAATCTGCAAATCATCAAATAATCTATAGGCGCCTTGTTGATATTTATAAATTATTCTAGCTGGGTTAAGTAAATGTTTCTGGGTAGTTTGATGGACTGTTTATTTTATGACAATAGACTGAAGAAAATTGCTTGGATTGATGCTTGTCTATACTCTTTGGCAGTTGTTAGTTACCGTTATTGAAACAGTTGGTCAGGAATGGTTCATTTTCAATGCTGACTTCCTACATCAAGTATTGCTTAACTATGATCACAGTTGCATGGTTAAAACAACACTTTTTTGATTGTCAGAAGTAATAGTTCAGTTTCTTAAAGTTTCCATGTACAAACATTCCTGAAAATTATTCAGCCCTACAGATTTCAACTTTAACACAATGATGAAACTAATAACAATTACATGATGTGCCATGGCATAGAAAGTTGAATTATTTGCATTCTCCCAATATAAAATAGTTTCCTTCTTCTAGGCCACCTAACCCAATAAACCTTTGAAAAGCATATTAAATCCTACTGTGCTTGAAGCTCAGTAAATCAGGGAGACAATACAAAACATCATAGAAGTAAAACGTGACTTGCTAATATGAACAATATTCATGAGGGAAAGTGGTTATAAATAGACTACCTAATCACAGTGTTTTTGCCATTAAGAACACTACTTATATATATAAAGAAATTTTGTCTGAGGGCCTTGGAAATGTCCAGCAACTGCTTTGTTGTCCATATCTTTATAGCATCCCTTATGAAATGGAGAAGAGTCTTATTTATTGCAAACCAATTTCTATACTGTGCAGCGATTAATACATCTTAACACAGACTACTCAACTTGTAACAGTATTTGAAATGAGAAACCAAGAATCTAATATGCACTAAGATGAAGCTGTTCTAGTGAATGATCTGTGCTAGTGTGGACCTTCTTGGATGAAAGGACCAAGAGGCAAATCAAGGAAGAAAATACTTTAAAAAGGAAAGAATCCAAACTGAAAAAAACACAGAGGCTATGTCAGTCAATGGAAAAGGAAAATAGCTCCTTTATCTATATGAAATTAAATAAGATCACAATTTCAGGGGGAAAAATAATAAACTATCAGTGGTTGAAAAATGGTAGGTCTTAAGATGGTCTTAAGATGTTTAAGGTATAGTCCATAGATTGTCAAATACTGCATGGGAGAGGGAACATGCCTAGAATCATTCAGACCATGATATTGTAGAATATTAGCCAGATAATGACTTATATTTGTCAGAACAGAAAGATACCCTCCCAAGTTTTACTTTGTAATAATAAGAATTTTATCTTATGTACATTGAGAGAAAATGGGTTAAACAGCATAAAAAAGGAGAGTGGATTGATAGAAACTAGAGGTTCTTTTTAGAGTAGTTGCTGTCCCATTACCACTTACACTCCTTGTCCCCACTATCAAGAATATGGCTTAATCCCCAAATGCAGATAAAATAGGTGTCTATACTCTATTTGTAGCATACCCTTGGCTGACTGATCATAAGAACATAAGAACATAAGAATGGCCGTACTGGGTCAGACCAAAGGTCCATCTAGCCTAGTAGCCTGTCTGCCGACAGTGGCCAGCACCAGGTGCCCTAGAGGGGGTAGACCGAAGACAATGACCAAGCGATTTGTCTCCTGCCATCCTTCTCCAGCCTCTGACAAACAGAGGCTAGGGACACCATTTCTATCCCCTGGCTAATAGTCTTTTATGGACCTAACCTCCATGAAATTATCTAGATTCTCTTTAAACTCTGTTATAGTCCTAGCCTTCATGGCCTCCTCTGGCAAGGAGTTCCACAGGTTGACTACGCGCTGTGTGAAGAAGAACTTTCTTTTATTAGTTTTAAACCTGCTACCCATTAACTTCATTTGATGTCCTCTAGTCCTTCTATTATGGGAACTAATAAATAACTTTTCTTTATTCACCCTTTCCAGAACACTCATGAATTTATATACCTCTATCATATCCCCCCTTAGTCTCCTCTTTTCTAAACTGAAAAGTCCCAGTTGCTTTAACCTCTCTTCATATGGGACCCGTTCCAAACCCCTAATCATTTTGGTTGCCCTTTTCTGAACCCTTTCTAAGGCCAAAATATCTTTTTTGGGGTAAAGAGACCACATCTGTACACAGTATTCAAGATGTGGTCGTACCATAGTTTTATACAGGGGCAGTAAGATATTCTGTGTCTTATTTTCTATACCTTTTTTAAATAATTCCTAACATCCTATTTGCCTTTTTGACCACCGCTGCACAATGTATGGAAGTTTTCAGAGAACTATCCACGATAACTCCAAGATCTCTTTCCTGATTTGTCGTAGCCAAATTAGCCCGCATCATACTGTACGTATAGTTGGGGTTATTTTTTCCAACGTGCATTACTTTACACTTATCCACATTAAATTTCATTTGCCATTTTGTTGCCCACTCACTCAGTTTGGTGAGATCTTTTTTGAAGTTCTTCACAGTCTGCTTCTGTCTTGACTATCTTAAACAGTTTAGTATCATCCGCAAACTTTACCACCTTGCTGCTTACCCCTTTCTCCAGATCATTTATGAATACGTTGATCAGGATTGTTCCCAGGACTGACCCTTGGGGGACACCACTAGTTAACCCTCTCCATTTTGAAAATTTACCATTTATTCCTATCCTTTGTTTCCTGTCTTTTAACCAGTTCTCAATCCAAGAAAGGACCTTCCCTAAAGGATCTATAGGGATAAGGAGAGAATCATAGAATCATAGAACCATAGAGCTGGAAGAGACCTCAGAAGGTCATCAAGTCCAGCCCCCTGATCTAGGCAGGACCAATCCCAACTAAATCAACCCAGTCAGGGCTTTGTCAAGCCAAGACTTAAACACCTCTAGGGATGGAGACTCCACTACTTTCCTATGTAACCCATTCTAGTGCTTCACCACTCTCCTATTGAAATTATTTTTCCTAATATCCAACCTGGACCTCTCCCACCACAACTTGAGACCATTGCTCCTTGTTCTGCCCTCTGTCACTACTGAGAACAGCCTTTCTCCATCCTCTTTGGAATCTCCCTTCAGGAAGTTGAAAGCTGCTATCAAATCCCCCCTCACGCTTCGCTTCTGCAGATTAAACAGACCCAACTCCCTCAGCCTCTCCTCATAGGTCATATGCTCCAGCCCCCTAATCATTTTAGTTGCCCTCCACTGGACCCTCTCCAATGCGTCTACATCCTTTTTGTAGTGGGGGGCCCAGAACTGGACACAATACTCCAGATGTGGCCTCACCAGAGCTGAATAAAGGGGAATAATCACTTCTTTGGATCTGCTGGCAATGCTCCTCCTAATGCACCCTAATATACCATTAGCCTTCTTGGCTACAAGGGCACACTGTTGACTCATATCCAGCTTCTCCTCCACTGTAACCCCCAGGTCCTTTTATTTAGAGGCCAAATACCTTTATATCTAAGAGCTTCTGCAGTCTGTTTAGGCTATGCAGTCTGATAAGTTCACTATTCAGAATAACTCTAATGGCAGAGGTACTATTTTTCAAACACAAAAGACAATTCATTTCAATTTCCATAGTGTATTAGACTCTAGAAACCCAAGAAAAATTGTGCTAGCAGTAGTGGTCATGGTAATGGCTTTCTGAAGCAATTAGTTGTGGAATCATAGCTTATTTTTAAATGTAGATAAACAATTATTATAAAAAACCCTCATAGTAACAATTAGTTTTAAATCTCTACATAAAATCTCTGCTTCCACTTGATAATTTTTATGGATAAATGGCTTACTGACAGTTTCATAGCTCGATTTCCAGTTTGTAAGGAGTTCACAGCCATCCTTCAGTCATTTGACAACTTCATTTATAAATTTGACAATATTTATGCATATAATCTGATGTTCAGCTCCCATAACATCTGTCCTCCAGTGAAACCTTGTTTAGTATACTTCTGTCATAGACTCTCTCAATCAGCTTTGAGACTTGATTTATTGTTTTGAGGAGGTGTTTAAAAAAAGAAACACACACACAAACTGATGTACATTCCCATACAAAAAAATTCACCAGACAAAAAAGTGGATTTCACTATATAGTATCTGAACACATCCTAATGAGATCATCTTGCACACTGTTGGCTAGTTTTTGCTTTTGTTTTTGTTTTTTTAATGCAGACTACTTATGGGTTTTACACAACGTTTCTATTAGTGTACAGTTAATGCACTAAGGCCATGATGCAAAATTCCTTCAAGTCAATGTCAGAGGCTATGAGACTATTGATCAGACTCTTCTTTCTGCCTACATCTCACTCCATTTAAGGCCAGGATGTCCATAGTGTAGTCGGACACCTCCCCCCGCCATCCCGCATTTGCCCTTTCTGCTGCAGTTTTATTTGCTATGTTATGCTCGGTAGCTGTGGTCTGAACAGTTTCTTATTATGCTGAGTAACAGAAAAGCCCCATGTTAGATGCCTGTTAAAACCACATTGCTTTAATAGAATCAATTATATTCGTGCTTCTGAATATGTAGTTTATCAATGTATGAAGTGCAAGAGGAAGTGTGAATGAAAAACCACCGATCTTAAGGCCGTACAACATATAAACTATTAACTGTGGTTTGTAACCTATCCTTTAATCAGCTTCTATACCTAATGACTGGAAGGTAGCTAACATAACACCAATATTTAATAAGGGCTCTAGACATGATCCTAGCAATTACACAGGGCTGGCTTTAGGCCGATTCGCCTGATTCCCTGGACTCGGGCCCCATGACTAAAAGGGCCCCGCACTTTAAAGCCAGAGGGCCCCGCACCCTAAACCTGTAAGGCAGGACTCTGCCCTGTAGCTGGGGATTTAAAGGGGCTGTGAGTTGTTTGTTTGTGTGCTGGGTTTTTGGTTTTGTTGTTTTTTTTTTTGCTCAACCAAAATTTGGTTCGAATTGGGCCCTGCACTTCCTAAAGCCGGCCCTGCAATTACAAACTGGTAGTCTAATGTCAGTACCAGGCAAAATAGTTGAAACTATAGTAAAGAATACAATTCTCAAACACATAGATGAATATAATTTGTTGGGGGAAAGTTAACATGGTTTCTGTAAAGGAAAATCATGCCTTACTAGAGTTCTTTGAGGGGGTCAACAAACATGTGGACAAGGGGGATCCAGTGAATATAGTTTACTTAGACTTTCAGAAAGCCTTTGACAAGGTCCGTCACCAAAGGCTCTTAAAGAAAGTAAGTTATCATGGGATAAGAGGGAAAGTCCTCTCATGGACTGATAAAGACAGGTTAAAAGACAGGAAACAAAGGGTAGGAATAAATGGTAAGTTTTCAGAATGGAGGGAGGTAACTATTGGTATCTCCAAAGGGTCTGTCCTGGGACCAATCCTATTCAATTTATTTATAAATCATCTAGAGAAAGGAGTAAACCATAAGATGGCAAAATTTGCAGATGATACTAAACTGCTCAAGATAGTTAAGACCAAAGCAGACTATGAAGAGCTTCAAAAACATCTCACCAAATTAAGTGATTGGGCAACAAAACGGCAAATGAAATTTAATGTTGATAAATGTAAAGTAATGCACATTGGAAAACATAATCTCCAACTATACATACAATATGATGGAGACTAATTTAGCTACAATTACTCAAGAGAGAGATCTTGGAGTCATTGTGGATAGTTCTCTGAAAACATTCACTCAGTGTGACGTGGCAGTCAAAAAAAGCAAACAGAATGTTAGGAATCATTAAAAAAGAGATAGAGAATAAGACAGAGAATATAGTATTGCCTCTATATAAAACCATGGTACTCTCACATCTTGAATACTGCGTATAGATGTATTCACCTCATCTCAAGAAAGATATAATGGCATTGGAAAAGGTTTAGAAAAGGGCAACAAAAATTATTAGAGGTTTGGAACGGGTCCCATATGAACAGAGATTAAAAAACCTTGGACTTTTCAGCTTAGAAAAGAGGAGACTAAGGGTGGGGGGGATATGTTAGAGGTATACAAATCTATAATCATAACTGGTATGGAAAAAATGAATAAGGAAAAGTTATTTACTTGTTCCCATAATAGAAAAACTAGGGGTCACCAAATGAAATTAATAGGTAGCAGGTTTAAAACAAACAAAAGGAAGTTTTTCTTCACACAGCACACAGTCAACCTGTGGAACTCCTTACCAGAGGATACTGTGAAGATTAGGACTTTAACAGGGTTCAAAAAAGAGCTAGATGAATTCACAGAGGTTAGGTCCATCAATGGCTATTAGCTGAGATGGTAGGAATGGTGTCCCTAGCCTCTGTTTGTCTGGAAATTAATGACAGGAGAGCGATCATGTGATGATTCCCTGTTGTGTTCACTCCCTCTGGGGCATCTTACATTGGCCACTCTCAGCAGACAGGATACTTGGCTAGATGGACCTTTGGTCTGACCCAGTATGGCCATTCTTATGTTCTTATATACTTTTTATTGCTATGAGGAAGGATCCTACAAAGTGCATAAATTGATGTGATGGGCGGCCAGGTGGGGGTTCTCCTCAGAAAAGATTTAACTGCACACCAAACTCGGGACTGGACCAGAAGCAGTAGAGCGCTCCCACAGATCTAAAGGGACTCTGAGGACTCTCATCGCCTCATGGCTTATCTCTCGGAAGCTGTAGCCTGGCCAGCCTCAGCCACCTGTGAAATTAAAACTAACTCTCACTGCACTTGCAGCCTGCCTCCAAACTGCCAGCATGAATGTGAAGTGTATGTGAGTACTGCCGTACCATTAAGAATCTTTAGTGCTACTCTAGTTCACTCTTTGTCTGGGCTTATTCCTTGGCTGATTCCAAGGGCAGGTAGCACATAGAGGCAGCTGTGTCAGAATGTCCTGATCCTTGTATATCTGGTTTCCAGTTGGTGTACATACGTCTGAGCCCAAGTATCAAAACATCCACCATTCAAATTAGGCAGAATATACACTATCTTCACAAAAACTCTAGGGCTGAGAAAGGACTGGGTTGTTTCCAAGTAGCCTCTATGCCTCTTGGGAGACTTGGCCCACACCATTGAGGCTGATGCCTCTTTTTGCAATCCATACAGCATAACCTCAGATCTTGTGCCAAGAAAGAGGCTTATTCATCACCATTTCTCCAGCAACTGTAGGAGTCTAACACTATACCACTTTTGGTAGCATAGTTGGAATGCATTACTAAATGCCACAATGAAAACAAGACTGATTCCACACTGCAGTAGGGTTGCCAATTTTATAATTTCACAAAACTGAAAACCCTTGCCTTGTCCCCTTCTCCGAGGCTATATCCCCTACCCCGTGCTCACTCCATTCCCCCTCCCTCCGTCACTCACTCTCCCCTACCCTCACTCACATTCACTAGGCTGGGGCAGGGTGTTGCAGTGCAGGATGGAGTGTGGGCTCCCGGGATGGATACAAGCTCTGAGGCAGGGCCAGAAATGAGGGGTTTGGGATACAGAAGAAAGCTCTGGGGTGGGTAGGGTCTTGGAGTGCAGCAGGGGGTACATTCTCTGAGATGGGGCTACAGCTTCTGGAGTGGGCCTGGGAATGAGGGGATAGGTATGCAGGAGGGGTCTCTGGGCTGGAGTCAAGGGGTTCAGAGAGCAGGAGGGGGCTCAGGGCTGGGCCAGGGGTTTGGGATGCAGGGTCTGGGAAGGAGTTTGGAGTCAGAGGGTGTTCCAACCTGGGGCAGGGGTTTAGGATGTGGGAGGGGGCTTGGGGTGCAGGTTTACCTTACCTTAGGTGACTTCTGTTCTACAGCACAGCAGGGCTAAGGCACTGGCATTGCACGGCTCCTGGAAGCTGCAACATGTCCTTCCTCCTGTCCCTAGGCACAGGAGCAGCCAGGGAACACTGCACACTGCCCATGCCTACATATGCCACCCCTTCATTTCCCAGCCAATGGAAGCTGTAGAGCCAGCACTCAGGGTAGGGTCAGTGCATGGCGTCCCTGTGGCCACTGCAGCACCTAGGAGCTGATCATGCCGATTGCTTGTGGGAGCTGTGCAGAGTCAGGGCAGGCAGGGAGCGTTCCTTTGGCCCACTACACCATCAAACAGACTTTTAATAGCCAGGTCAGCACTGCTGACCAGAGCCACCAGAGCTGCTTTTTGACCAGGCCCTGCAACCCCACTCTGCAGTATACAGCTACACATCTGTGAAAGGGTTTGGTAGTGGGGCGACATCAGGGAAAGACTTCAGCAGGTCCCTCCTCACTGTCAGAGCCCTTCCTTGCTGGAGGGAAAAGGCTCCTTCGGCAAGACACTTTAGGGCTTGAGATGGCTAGGCCTGGCATGGCCAAGTGAGGGTACGAGCTTGTGTACACATCCAGTCTTGCAACATCCACCTGCTGAAGCTGTGCCTTGCTGCCAACACCATTATTTATACTTCTTGGAGGGGAATACACGGGTATGTACTCTGCATGCCATTGAAAGCAGGCAGCGTAGATGTACCCTAAGTCCTTATTAGTCAAGAGGTAATAGAATTAATGTAATGCAATGGCTTTATTAAAGATGTACAGTGGGCTGTAATTACTTCAGCCTTTATTCGTTCAAATATATAAGTGGGATTTATTGCTAACTTAGAGTTAAGTTCACAGATGGCTGAGAATAGATAGACCCACCAATAGAGGGGAGCAAAGGGGGCAACTGGCAGTGCTGAAGGTTGCAGGGGGTGATTCGCAGCCCGGGCGGCACAGAGGACAGGCTGCTTCAGCTTTGTCCTTTCTGCCCAAGGCCCCACCTTTTCCTGGAGTGTGGGACCAGCACCCCCACACCTTCCCCAGGGGCCCAGCAAGGCTGTCAGCTCCCCTGAGGATGGACCTTGACAGTTATCAGGGCTATTAAAGGGCACCACAATCATGCACAAGCTTATATTTTTAAACTAACTATCCAGTCATTGAAGCACAAAAGCAATATCCCATTTATTCAGCACTCGTAACAGAACTATGTACATTTTTGACGTACTGCATACATTAACCTTTTAGTAAAAAATCAAGTTAATTTTACACAAGAATAACCTAATTACAATAACTGTTTGACTAAATTTAACATCTGGATCACTGCTCTATATCATTAAAAATTTCAGAGATACATGATTCATCTAGGAGCAACCTTTTTCCTGTTACTCTTTTTGTTCCTGGGTTCTGTGGTTTCTCTTCTCATGGGCAGTTGTACCTGAATAAAGTTGGAGTAGGATAGATATGCAATTTATCACTGGTGGACTATACTATTCTCTGTGCTTCTGAGGACATTTGATGATAGCAATCATAGATTAGTTGTTCTGTTTAGTCCTTACCCAAATGGGAAGTTGCAAAAGGACTTCATGGAGCCAAAAAGGAACCTAGTTGGTAAAGGATTACATTGCACTATTTCTGACTGTACGCCTAGGTAAAGCTAGTATAAATCTGTTGTCCTGAGGCTGCTGTAATCTGATACACAAAGCTGGTGTATACTACAGCTGATTGGAAAGTAATATATTTGTGTGGAAATTAGCCTTTTGGTCAATAGTCAGAAATATTTCAGAGAAAAAGTTTCTAGGTTTTTAATTTTCTGGTGAAAAAATGAGGAAAGCAAACGCTTTCAAATAGACCTAGAATGTACCATAAAGACTTCATCTTTAAGGCATTTAAAGTTGCCACATAACCTGCATGCTGTTATCAAAACCCACCTGACCCATTGAGTCTTCCTTGCCTACATGAAGCACTTTTGTTATTTTTGCTAAGTTTCAGATGCACTCAGAAGTCCTACAACAGATAGCTCTCTGGCCCCAGAAGTTGTATTCAGTACTGTTCAATTAAAGCTCTCAGAATAAGACTAATATTCTTGGTATTGAAAATGGCTGACAGAGCCATGCACACTGTGGTTTTCAATGCTATACTGATGTTAAAAAAAACTGCTATAAAAAGGCTACAGAGAAAGGAACAGTTACAGACACTGACATGGTGAATGCCGCCTGCACTAACAGCATTACATTGGTCTGATAAATTTTAGTCAAGGTCCTGATGCTGACTGCTCGAGGAGAACAATACTCCACAGCTAGTATAGAAGTAGCAGCATCTGGCCCTAAATTAATTATCCTAACATCCACTACAATCTTGACTGAAGAGCCACATGATGCAAGAATTGGATGACACAGAATTGGTGCTGGTGAGACAGACTAACAATATCCTGAGCATGGAAGTGCTTTGGTATATTATAATACCTGGCAACTATTCACTGAAGAGAAAGTAAGTAGTCCTGCTCAGGCAGAGACTCTTGCTGGGATTATCACTGTATAATCAGGAAGCCACACAGCAATAGCCTGGCAATAGCCTGGTCAGAAGAAAGAGATGCAAGTCTCTGCTCAAGTGATGTGATGGCCAGGGAGTCTGAAGCTTCGGATGGGTGCCCTTGCTGGACCAAAGAGTGGAAATAGAATGCAGGTGCAGTTACCCTGAACTGTGACAGTTGGCTGCATGGTAAAAAAAAATTTTTTAAGTTTCACACCAGCTCCAGTTAAGTGCAAATAGAGGACTTAGATAAAGAGATTCTTTCAGCAACTCCACACACTTATAGCCCCTCTGGATTTCTACATAAGTTTTATGTCCATTTCCACTTCAGACTCAGGGAACGCCTAGACTGCAAGCTTCTTTTGAAAGAAGTTTGGAAGAGATCTTCTGAAGAAACTTATTTCAAAAGACAGCGTCCACACTGCAAAAGTGCATTGAAAAAGCGATGCGCTTTTTTGAAAGATAGCATCTAGCCTCTCTGGACGCTATCTCGCATGTATGCAGTGATTGCTATGGACAGAATGGCCACCAGGGCACCCGTGCTTTTTCTTCTTCCCTCTTCTTTCAAAAAAACTCCCTCTTCCATGTCCACACATGCCTTTTTCCAAAAGATCTCTTTCAGAAAAGACTTCTTCCTCGTAGAATGAGGTTTATCAATGTCGGAACAACTCCTGTGTTCTTTTGATTTTCTTTTGAAAGAACATGATTGCAATGTGGACACAGGTGAAGTTTTTTTCAGAAAAAATGGCTGTTTTTCAAAAAAAAAAAAAAAAAGGTAGGCTAGATGCACCCTAGTTTGCTCTTCTGTAAATTTGTCTTCTCATTTTCAGGTTGATATCTTGCCAGGCTACCGGCCATATCAGAACTAAATCTTAACTGTGGGGGTCTACACATGGGCAAGCATTGTTTGCTTCCTTTCATGTGTCAGAGATTAGAAACGTGGAATTTTATAGGCAATATTACTTCACCCACTTTGTCTCTCCAATATCCAGTGAGTGACATGGCTATTACTACACTGAATACAACCTTTATGAAGGCATATACAAGACCCTATATTCCACCTACTCAACGGTGTCAAGAACTAAAAAAAACTGAAGTGCAGCATAGAGTCTTCTTGGGGCCCCTTCTACATCGGGGATGTAGTAAGTTTAGAATCAGTAACATAAAAACAGCAGGCCTGAAATCTAGTGAGCAAGACTTTGGCTCAGTGACGCTGCAGGCAGGAAAGAGGCTTAGCTAAAGAGAAATAGTATAAGCCAGCTCAAGCATAAAGAACAGAAAAAGTTACCAAGGACCGGCGGTAAGCACATTCCAGAGGAGCTGTAACAGAACATCTCAATAAGGAATGTCTTGGTACCAACTGCCTCTACATAAATAATGCACACACCGATCTAGGTTCAGGACCAGGTCAAAGTTGACAGCATGAAGATTAGTAAGTAAGTCCTCCAAGTAACAGAGGGTGGCAACCTGATACGTCAGTGATGTGTGGCTTGTTTGTATCTACGTATAAAGTGCACCTCCTAAGGGTGATCGCCTGCTGACCATGGGGGGAACTATATGGCACTTAATGGGTATTAGCACATTGCTGCAGCTTACATCAGGCGTAGTGGTGCAGAGCGAGTCTGTTCGCAGACAGCTATTAGTCTATGTCATTTGGCAATAAACCTGCTCGGGTGATTTCGATCCTTATCTGATTTGTGTTCTCTGAGGGCTCTCTCGGGAGTCTGTCAGGTTGACTAATTGCACATGGTTAATGCACTAGACAGGGGAGCAAACGCATGCATGGACACAGCCGAAAGTTTGTCTTCATCAGACAGAGTAGAGGACCCATCGGGAGAAACTCTGACCCCGACTGTACGACAGAGGAATTGCCATCCCTTTATGATAATCACTGTTTAAAAACATTCACTACATGCCTGCAGTTTTCATCCAAGCACATCACACAATCTATTGTCTGCAACTGAACACTAAGATACAGCTGCATTTGCTCCAATCCCTCAGACTGAGACAAACCCCCACAGGATCTTTATCAAGAATTCTTAAAACTACAGTACACCCCTGGTGAAGTGAAGAAACAGATTGATGAAGTCAGGTGGGTACCCAGAACTAACCTACTACAGGACAGGCCCAACAAAGAAAGCAACAGAATGTCACTAGCCTTTACCTACAGCCCCCAGCTAAAACCTCTCCTGAGCATCATCAAGGATCAACAACTTATCCTAGGTGACTATCCCTCACTCTCATAGACCTTGGGAGGCAAGCCAGACCTCACTTACAGACAGCCCCACAAACTGAGGCAAATACTCACCACCAACTTCACACGCCACAACAGAAACACTAATCGAAAGTGTGGGGTCTAATCAAGGAACCTAGCCCTACAACAAACGTTAATCAAGGAACCTATCCCCACAACCAATCCCATTACCAACTCAGTTCACTCACATATCCTAGACTATGTCTAGACTACGGGGTTTTTCTGGGATACCCAGAAAACCGCTGTCGTGTCCAGGGAATGCTTTTGCTCTTCCGCTTTTTTTTTTGCAGAAGAACAGATGTGCTCTTTCGGAAGCCCTGTCTTCCTCCTCCCATAAGGAAGAAGGGCTCATCCAAAAGAGGGGAGTTTTCTGAAATTTGGCCCAGTGTAGACGGGACAAATTTTGGAAAACCCTCTTCTGAAAAAAACTATTGGAAAAAAAGTAAGCAAATTGCAAAGCACAATTTGCATATCTTTTCCCAATAAAGCCCCATAGTGTAGTTATAGCCCTAGTGATAACATCACACGACATAACCACGTCAGTTGTACCATCAAAGGCTCATTCATGTGTACATCTACTAATGTGATTAGTGTTCCCTCTAAGCAGAGGCTCAGGGCTCAGTGCAGGGAGCTGACTGACTGGGCAGGGCTGATTAAGCATCTGTGAAGCAGTACTGCCATGCAGCTTAGAGGGAACACTGAACGGGATATATGCCTTCATGTGCCATCAGTGACCCTCTGCCATGTACATTGAACAAACCAGACTCTCTCTAAACAAAAGAATAAATGGACACAGATCAGACATTAAGAATGGCAATATTCAAAAGTCAGCGAGGGAGCATTCTAACCTCCCTGGACACACAGTTTCGGACTTGCATGTTGCCATTCTCAGACAGAAAAACTTCAAAAGCAAACTGCAGAGAGAAAGTAGTGAGTTGGAATTCATATGCAAGTTTGACACCCTGAACTAAGGTATAAATAAAACACATGGAATGGTTCTCATATTACAAGAGGTAATTTCTTATTCAGGTAGTCTCAACTTCTCACCACTGTTGGAGGTTAGCCACATCCATTCTGATTTAATTAGCACTGATCTCACACTCCAATCTCTGTATCCTTCTTTTTTCCCTTTCTTTTTCACTTTAGTATCTGAGGAAGTGAGCTATAGCTCACAAAAAGCTTATGCCCAAATTCCATAATAATTTGTTAGTCTTTAAAGTACCACCAGACTCTGTAGTGTTTTTGCTGAAACAGACTCACATTGCTACCTCTCTGAAACCATTCACTGACACAGGTTTTTTTTAGCAGTAATAAAGAGTGGATGATATTATCACAACAAGCCACAGGGAGGCAGCAAAAGATAAAAAGACTTATAAATTGTTTTATATTCATATACACACGCATATGTAAGCCCAGCAAAAATGACAAAAAGCATACTCCACAATAAATATAGGATAATAAAGTCAACAATTAAAACAGAAGCACTCACTCTCATGGTGCAATGCATGGATTTTAGACTCCCCTGAATGAATGCAAGGAAATTTAAGTTGGAGTAAGTTACACATTGAATGGCCCAAAGAAATTTTAACTTAAATCTGTGCAGGCAATTTTAAAATATCTACATATACCCTCCAGGGAGTTGTATTCATCACTAACCTCTCTCTTCTAGCTGTAATGCTTGTTACATCAGCTAAGATTCCCTTATGCTCAAGACTCAATAGTCCACAGAGATGGGTAATGAGTCTCTGTGTGTGTGTAAGCTAATAGGTGTGAACATAAGTCAGAAGCATATATATATATATTGGTGAAACATTTCCTGGGAGAAAGAAAATTCAGTTTATCAGTGGTGAGTTTGGCCTACCATATTCAAAAATATGGTCGTAGAGATTTCCCATTATTCCCATTTTGAATAACCAAACATATTTCTAATACATAAATAGTGTAATGATACCTATTAACAACACAATCACTCTTTGCACTGGCTACATCCATCTATTTGAAGACAACATCTGCCTGCATTAATTATGAACCTCCGATGTGTAGATGATTAACCATCGAGTCTTCAAAAATAATTCAGAAGTAACAGTGCCTTAAATCAAGTCTTTTGCCAATATAGCAGTATCAGTTAGAGATCTGATTTTTCTTATGGCAGTTCACTACCAGACAAAGGCCTCCTGTGGATACAGTTGCAACAGAAGCCAGGGAAGCAGAAAAAAATGTTTTTCTGGTAGAAGTTATTTTGCTTGTTAAACTGGTATCAGCTACAGTGGCCAAAGTTCTCTTTTGGTAGTTATCTGGGTAGTTATAGGCCTGCCAGTCTGAAATCAATCCCTAGTAAGTTAATAGAGCCAGGGACTTATTAAAACATTATGGTTATGTCTACACTGCCAGATTATTTTGAAATATGTTATTTCTAAATAATAACTCCTGAAATAACTATTTCAAATTAACTTATTCCTCTTCACAAGCAGGAATGGTATGGATACTTCGCTTGTTATTTTGAAATAAGGGGACTTATTTCAAAATAACTCCCCAGTGTAGACATACCCTGAAAGAGGCAATACAATGCCATTCAACATGGATTCCGGGAAAATAAATCCTGGACTACCTCTCTCTTTTTTTAACTGAAATTACAAATTTTGTTGGAAAAGGTAAGATCATTGACATAATATATTTAGATTTCTAAAAGCTGTTTGATGGGCTACATCATTTTAACTAACAAAAATTAGAATATCAAATGTACATCATACATGCTATTTGGATTAAAAGCTGGCAAACTGATAGGTTTCAAAATGTAACTTGAAAGTGTGATGTGTTTCTATTCTTGTGGGATCAGCTCTGGGTCCTTCTTAATTTACCATTTGTATTAATAACCAGAGAAAATTCACTAAAACTTTACATATAAGAATTGGGGAATGGTAAATAATGAAGAGGATAGGTCACTGACTGAGTGTCTGGGAATTCTTGGAAAGCTGGAAGAAAGCACTGTGCATTTTAATATGGTCAGTTACATGTAGATACAGGTTGAGTCTCTGGCACTCTCTTGTCCAGCAGTATCCATAGTCTGGCATGATTTTAGTTAGCTGGATGTGTACTTATAATGGGCATGGCAAAGTTCCCTATGATCCCATAAAGTTTGCTTACAACCATCAGTCCTGGTTCTCAGTGTTCTGTGCTGTTTAGCTCTAATTTACCCCTAAATGTCTAAGAGCCAAGTAAGTAGTGTTGGTAATGTTGCTAGACAACATTGATGTCCTGTGGTACAGCAAATTCTCTGGTCCCATACCAGTCAGGTCCTGAGGATGCCAGACTAGAGAGTTTCAACCCATATTTTATCTTTTTAACACACACACACACAGTAAAAAGATTGGGGGCTGTGGTGGATAATCAGCTGTGCATGAAATCCAAGTGCAACATGGTGTCTGAAAGACATAATGTGACCCAGGGATGCATAGAGAGATTAATTTACCTCTCTATTTGGTATTGGTGTTACCATTTGGAATACTGTGTCAAGTTCTAATGTCCACAATTCAAAAAGGGTGTGGACAAATTAGACTCTGTCCAGAGAAGAGCCACAAAACAGATTAAAGGATTAGAAAACATGTTTTATATTGAGATTCAACGAGCTCACGCTATTTAGCTTAACCTTCTTTGTTACAGTCTATAAATACTTGGATACAGAACAAATCTTTAATAATGTGGTCTCCTGTCTAGCTGTAACAGGATAACAAAAGCCAATGGCTGGAAACTGAAGCTAGACAAATTCAAACTGAAAATAAGGTGTGCATTTTTAATAGTGATTAACTGATGACTAGAAGAATTTACTATGGGTTGTTGTGGAGTCTCTATAATTAACCATTTTCAAATCAAGATTGGTTGTTTTTCTGAGAGATCTCCTCCTAGGAATTATGTTAGAGACCTACACAGAAGGTAAGATTAAATGATCATAATAGTCCCTTCTTTCCTTGCATTCTATGGGTATGTCTATACAGCAAAGTTATTTCAAAATAACAGCCCTTATTTCAAAATAACTTTCCTAGCGTCTACACAGCCAAACCGCTATTTCAAAATAAATTTGAAATAGCGGAGTGCTTATTTCAAATTTGGTAAACCTCATTCTACGAGGAATAATGCCAAATTCGAAATAGCTATTTCAAAATAAGTGCTATGTAGACACTTATTTCGAAATAGGGGGCCTCCAGCCTTCCCAGTGTGTCCTGGTGGCCACTCCTGCCTCAAACAAGAACACTCTCCCTCCCCCCTCCCCGGAGCCCTTAAAGGGGTAGACTCTGGCCACAGTGCCTGTACCAGCTCCAAGCCTGCCAGCCCAGAGCCAGCAGTCACTGCCCCTGACCCAGTGGCCCCAAAACATGAACCAGCAAGCCACTAGCAGCCAGCCCTCCATCACTCCCCAGGAGCAGTCTGCCAGCTCCCAGGAGCCTGACAGGGCCTGGGGAAGGCGGGCGCCTTCCCAGTCCAGGGTGGAGATCATGGACCTTATTCAGGTTTGGGGGGGATGCCCCCAATGTCCATGATCTCCACACTAGATGGAGGAACGCGGCCGTCTATGGTAGGATAGCTGCCATCCTGGCCACCAAAGGCCACATACGAACCTAGGAGCAAGATTGCATGACAATCAAGTTGGTCTGGTGAGACCCCCAACCCTGAGCCCTGAGCTTCCCCTCCCCCTTCTTCCCCTTGCTTCCCCCTTCCAGCTCCCTCCTCCCAGGTTTTCCCCTCCCCTCTCCTACCCTCTCTCTTCCCCTCTCCTGCCTCCTTTCCCCAGTCTCACCAGAGTTTCATTCCCTCTCCCCCAGTTTTGTTAAATAAAGAGAGTTTGTGTTCATGAAAATATGTGTATTTTATTTGACATAAGGAAGGGGGGTTAGGGAGAGGTAAGTGGAAGGACGTGAGGGAGGAATGAGACACAAGCCCCCAGTGGGGCACACCAAGCTCTCCCGCAGGGCCTCCTGAATACTGACAGCCCCCCGATGGACCTCCTGGATGGCAGCCTGCAGAAAGTGCAGCCAGGCTCGCAGCAACGCTTGCAAGAGAAGCACCAGAGTGCCCAGGGGCAGCTCCGGCTCCATGTTGCAGCATCCTGTGGTGTCCTGAGTGAGGGCAACCAGAGCACGCAGAGACAAAATGCTTTGCTGTTCCTTATTGAGGTAGACAAGCAAGCAGGGAAACCTGAGAACTAGCTATCCGGGGGGAGAGGGGGTGTCCCTTTAAACACAGACCTCAGATAGCCTCAGGCAGCAGCCCCACACAGTAAGTCCTGACCTGGCGCCCTGCCAGAACTGGTTCCGGCTGGCGTTAAATGCGATTCAGAGTTCACTCAGTGTGGACGCGCTATTTCCAAATAGCAAAATGCTATTTCGAAATGCATTTTGCGTATAGACGTGTTATTTCGAAATAAGCTATTTCGAAATAACACTGTAGTGTAGACATACCCTATGAATCTAGGGTTTGACAGTATAACTATACCAGTAAGCCCTCAATCATTCAGGCAAGGCCTTACTGAAGAAAAACTTTCACAGGACTGTTTAAGCTCTATTCTCTGAACCCCACCTCCCCACACACAAGAGAACTGCTGCTTACAGGCAATGAGGGCTTTCCTTGACATCTCAGCATCACTGTTAGTGATATGTTCTCATGGTAAATCCAGCCACCAGAGGGCACATACTGTTAATCTCTAAAACCCTCTCATGTTTGCCACAATTGACAAATACAAAAAGGAATCAAAATTACCAAGCAGAGTAAGGATTGGCCTATAGAACTAGTCACCTATAGAGGAAAAGCCTAATGCTTTAAGACCATGCTTTTTCCACAGAATGTTTGCCTGATATGTTGTATTGTCTAAACTAAAAAAAAAAAAAAAAATCCTGTTCAACTGGTCACCTGGCATGGCTGAACATTTAAATTTTCTCTTCAGAACCAAGTCAAATATCCATGACTATGTATGAATTGTATAATTGACTAAAATATTTGTATTAGTCACTCAAATATCTAATTAGTTGCAGCACTTAGCTTTCAATTATAGGAATGTAGCTTCGAGAGGAACTTTCATGCTTTTATGTCTGTATAACTATAGAATAGGTGTCTCTACATTGCCCAGACAATAGAGTTTGTTGACTTGTTCCTCAGAAACCTATTCACATTTCTAAGAATCTATGCAAATTTGTTAGTCTTCATAGAATTTTTTGAACAAATAATTGGTCACCTGTGGTTTGTTCAAAAAGATTCATCATAAACTATTCATTTTTTTTTATGATAGGTTTGGTTGGATAAAGTATTCACTGCATACATGTCACTGTTACTTATTAACAATAGCTGTAAATGAATAATTCTGTATTTTCCCAGCTCTGATGTGCAGTGTGTGATTGACTGAAGTGGACAATCTTTTCCATTTATTGATGACACTGTGTAGAGTCTAGACTTATTATAGGGAACTCACTAGCCTGCAGACTGACCAGAGCACCAGGCCCTGAACAGTATTCCATGGCATGCACAAGTTCCTCAAAGATTATAGGGGCAGGTTTACAGATTGCCAGTGAGTCAGAGAACTGCTTTGTATTTATTCAAGGAAGATTCAGGTCCAGAGCTTTGATGTCAAAGGATGAAACATCCAAATATCAATTGGATTCTTATTTTATATATATTGTTAACAGGCTAAATAATTCAGCAAAAAGTATAAAATTAAATACATATTTAAGACTAAATCAAATGCAAGGAAAGTAGGTTACCAGAAAATTAATCCAGTTATGTTGATTAACAATATAAAGTAAACCAATAATTTGTTAGATGCTCTATATAATGATTTGGGACGGTAGCAATCAGCCCCCAAAGTTATCATCAGTCTCAATGTCAAATGATATTCTAGCCAAACAGCTGATAGATACAGAGAGGGTGAAATCAGTCCCAGGTTGAAGCTGATGTTGAAATTAAAGCACAGAAACCATTTAAAGCAGCCTGCCCAAATTATCCTCTTGTCTTCCCCACCCCACTTCAACACTGGATTACATGGAAACAATTCAAAATAACGGATTGTTATATTTACTATTCATAGGCTGAGTAACTATTCTGTAGGTGACGGTCTCAAATAACTTGTGTGTTTTACACTTTTTCCCCATACCAGCCATCAACTGGAGTTTTAAAACACAAGTACAAGAATGCTAAGATAGAGGCATCCCTCTAGTAATAAAGGTTGATACTTGTGTCCAATAATTGTAGTGACTTTGTGGTTTCATTCAACTTCAGGAAAGCTGATAGAATGTTAAGTGGGTGGTTTTATTGGTTGTGATGATTTATGTTGACAAATTCAGTGTTTGGTTAGAAATGTCTTTCTTTTAGATGTCAAACCTTATAATTTGCATGTTGTTGAACTCCTACCCTTTGGTAATATGTTGGGAAGATAGAGGAAGCACAGGCCACTTTGTCAGCAATGGGGTCACTGAATAACCAGAGGCCAGCAAATGATGGTTGCAGCAGAAGCCATTGCAGATAAACAAACCAGAGGCAAACAAGCCAGCCAACTGCAAGGCCTCTTCCTTTCAATCAGTTTTGAAATTGGTGACCTGGCTGCCTCATCCTCTTTATGTCTTCTTAGGACTGTCCTGGCAAATCAGAATGAGGTAACTGGTGTCATGATGAACTTCCCCATTCCAATCATTTTGTCTCAAAATCCACATCTTTCAATACACTCACTCTCCATAGATTTTCTAAGCCATTTGAAGTCATGGGTAAGCCCATATGCATTATGTCAATCACCCTAAAAAGACCCTAGTCAAATCTAATTTCAAACATGCAAAGCTAGCAACACAGTGGAAATTGTAATCATAGGAATACACTAGTCCTGCTTTCATACCTACAGAGAGTAATTCCTTCCTATGACTTCCCCTTTATATTTTAGAATTCAATATCTCAACTTTGAGAAGATTTTTGTCACAAATCTGGGAGAAAGTTTAGACTTCAGCTTGATCAGAACCCTCCCACACACAAAATGTTGTGTTTCAATTTTTACAAAAAGACCTATCTGCCTCACAATTATAACATTTTAAAATGGAAGTAAGAAATCCCAGATTCATTCGGATCAGTGGGAATTAGAGCTCTAACTTAATTGGGGCTAGGATTTCACCCCCAAGAGCGACAAAATAAGCTATTCTGATGCAAATTTTTGGACATGTATTAATCTGTAAAATATTTAATAGACATTGGGGAATCACAAGCATTTCATGAACATCCATCTAGTGCCTGAACATTCATTAATTATATGACACTACAATTAAAAGGAACTGGACACTACATTGTTATTTTTTTAAAATCACCTTTTTAGTTGATATTTGACAGACTTTTAGAAGGGCAACAATTACTGCCAGTTTAAGTAGTTTTTGTAATGAGGACAACTGGGAGCTAGATTTATGAGCCCACTAAACTCATTTTACTTAGGCTAAAGAACAGGCAGCAGGTGGTAACAATTTTCAATCACTATGGCCTAAATTTGCACACAAACTAGGAACTAGTAGGAATTTATTAAAGAGCTGTTTATATCTCAGTTGTATCCCGCTAACAATTATAAACACTATAGCTACTTGTTTTTCACTGATTAAATCCTCTTGAATATTTGTTCTCTATCCATAGCTACCAAAAATGCTGCTTGAGGTAAAGTGCTTTTTTAACCTCACTTATAGAATCATTCTTACCTCACAGTCTCCCCCTCATCTCTGATCACAGCACTGATTAGAATTTTCATTTCTACTACTCCTTACTATGCTCTTCCTCAGCCTTACAATGATCTTTCACAGCTTTTGTCTTTTCCCAACTTCCCTTGGGGTGTTCTATGGCTTGATCCTTCAGCCACAGAAAATGAAAGTGTAAACCCCTATCAGCATGACACAAACAATTCAAAGTGAAAGAAAGATAAACCTTCAAACTAATACCACTTCCATCCTTCTCAGAATAACATCGTTCTCTAGTCTAAGGCTTCTGTCCCTTTGTGGTATCTCCCACCGTCTGATTACAAGACCTAGCTTCACCTCCTCTGATCAAGAGGCAATTTAATCACTTCACTCACCCAGCTGTAGAGCATGACTAAATTATTATTTTTTCATCTGCCTTGTAGATCATAGAATTATAGACCTGGAAGGAACCTCAAGAGGAAATCAAGTCCAGTCTCTGTATCAAGATCAAGCACTATCTAGACCATCCCTATCAGGTGTTTGTCTAACCTCCTCTTAATAATCTCCAACCTCCCAGGGCATTTTATTCCAGTGGTTAACTATCCTGACAGTTAGGAAGTTTTTCCTAATATCCAATCTAAACTTCCATTGCTGAAATTTAAGACCATTGCTTCTTGCCCTATCATCAGAGGCTAAGGAGAATAATTAGTCTCTCTCCTCCTTGTAACTACTAACTTTTAGATATTTGAAAGTTGTTACCATGTCTCTTCTCAGTCTCCTCTTTTCTAGACTAAACAAACTCAGTTCTTTCAATCTGCCATCAAGTGTCATGTTTTCTAGACCTTTAATTATTTTTGTTGCTCTTTTCTGGACCTTCTCCAATTTGTCCACATCTTTCCTGAAATTTGGTACCAGCAACTGGACACAATACCCTAGTTGAGACCTAATCAGCACAGAATGGTTTGGAAGAATTACTTCTCATGTTTTGCTTACAACACCCCTGCTAATGCATCCCAGAATCATGTTTGCTTTTTCATAAGTGTCACACTATTGACCCATAATTAACTTGTAACCCATTATGACCCTGGATACATTTCTGCAGTACTCTTTCTTAGGCAGTCATTTCCCATTTTGTACATGTGAAGTTGATTGTTCCTTCCTAAGTGGAGTATTTTGCATTTGTCCTTATGAAATTTTATGTTTACCTCACACAATTTCTTCAGTTTGTCCAGATCTTTTTGAACTATAATTATATCTTCTAAAGAACTTTCAATCCCACCCAGCTTGGTATCATTTGCAAACTTTTAAAGTGTACTCTCTATGCTAATTTCTAATATATTAATGAAGATTGATGATGTATTTCTAATACATTGAACCGAACTGGTCCCAAAACTGGTTGCTGTGGAGCCCTACTTGTTTCCCTACTCTCTGGGAATAGTTATCCAACCAGTTATGTACCCATCTTGTAGTAATAGTAGAGAGGGTGGGTGGGTGGTCTGGGTGTGTATTATTGCTATTAGCAGAGAAACAAACACATAGTGAGAACAAAGTAATCAAAGTACATTAATGAAAGTGGTGTTCGTGGTAAGTAATGCTGAGCCCCTACAAATAACACTTACATAAATGGGACCTGTGTATGTTAAACTGCTTTTAAAAAATATAAAGTATACAATATTGTATAGTGAGAACGTCAACATTTCTAGAGTTCAGGAATTATGCACAACCTACTGCAATATCAACCAAACTGGTGCAACTCTACTAGCAAAAGCGTATGTGCTGATTTACTTCCACTAGACATTACACCTACCCAAAGTGTAATGCTCTCAAGATAAATAGGATGGGGTATGTCTACACTACAAAGTTAATTCGAACTAACAGCCATTAGTTCGAATTAACTTTAATAGGGGCTACACATACAAACCGCTAGTTCGAATTTAAATCGAACTAGCGGAGCGCTTAATTCGAACTAGGTAAACCTCATTCTACGAGGAGTAACGCCTAGTTCGACTTAAGTAGTTCAAATTAAGGGCTGTGTAGCCACTTAATTCGAACTAGTTGGAGGCTAGCCCTTCCCAGGTTGCCCTGGTGGCCACTCTGGGCCAAACCAGGGAAACTCTTCTGCCCCCCTCCCAGCCCCGGAGCCCTTAAAGGGGCACGGTCTGGCTACAGTGCTTGTGCCAGTTGCAAGCCTGCCAGCACCCAGTCAGCAGACCCTGCACCTGGCACAAGATGAGCCAGCCACCCGCTGCCACCCAGCCCTCCGCCTCTTCCCAGGACCAGGCTGGCGGCTCCCAGGAGCCTGCCCGGGGCCGCAAGAGGCGGGCGCCCGCCTGGTCTAGTGCGGAGATAGTGGACCTCATTGAGGTTTGGGGGGAGGCCTCCAACGTCCACGATCTCCGCACTAGACACAGGAATGCGGCCGTCTAGGGCAATATAGCTGCCAGCCTGGCCACCAAAGGCCACATGCAAACCCAGGAGCAGGTTTGCATGAAAATAAGAAAATAAGAGCTTAGAACATAAGAACATAAGAACGGACGTACTGGGTCAGACCAAAGGTCCATCTAGCCCAGTAGCCTGTCTGCCGACAGTGGCCAGCACCAGGTACCCCAGAGGGGATGGACTGAAGACAATGACCAAGCGATTTGTCTCCTGCCATCCATCTCCAGCCTTCCACAAACAGAGGCCAGGGACACCATTCCTACCCCCTGGCTAATAGCACTCCATGGACTCAACCTCCATGAATGTATCTAACTTCTCTTTAAACTCTGTTATAGTTCTAGCCTTCACAGCCTCCTGTGGCAAGGAGTTCCACAGGTTGTCTATGCGCTGTGTGAAGAAGAACTTTCTTTTATTAGTTTTAAGCCTGCTACCCATTAATTTCATCTGGTGTCCTCTAGTCCTTATATTATGGGAACTAATGAAGAACTTTTCTTTATTCACCCTCTCCACACCACTCATGATTTTATATACCTCTATCATATCCCCCCTCAGTCTCCTCTTTTCTAAGCTGAAAAGTCCCAGTCTCTTTAGCCTCTCTTCATATGGGACCTGTTCCAAACCCCTAATCATTTTATTTGCCCTTTCTGAACCCTTTCCAAGGCCAAAATATCTTTTTGAGGTGAGGAGACCACATCTGTACACAGTACTGAAGATATGGCGTACCATAGTTTTATACTTCCTCCTCCTTCTTCCCTGGCTTCCCCTTCCAGCTCCCTCCTCCCAGGTTTTCCCTCCCCTCTTCCACCTCTCTCTCTCCCACCTCCTTTTCCCAGTCTCCCAGAGGTTAATCCCAGTTTTGTTAAATAAAGAGAGTTTCTATTTTTGAACACACGTGTCCTTTATTTTTTACATCAGGAAGGGGGGCTAGGGAGGGGTAAGTGGTAGGAGGTGAGGGAGGAATGGGGACTGGGGTGGCTCTGCGGGCTCCTCGGGGTAGAAGCTCTCCTGCAGGGCCTCCTGGATCCTGACAGCCCCCCGATTGACCCCCCCGGATGGCAGCCTGCGGCAAGTGCAGCCGGGCTGATGGCCGAGTGCTGTGATGTGCCGAGTGTGGGCACTCAGGGCACTCCAAGACAGGACTGCTTTGCTGTCCCTCATCAAGTTAGACAAGCAAGTGGGGAACTCTGAGAACTGTCTGTCCGGGGTGGGGGTCGGGTCCCTTTAAGCACAGCCCTCGGCTAGCCTGAAGCAGCAGCTCCACACTCTAAGTCCTAACCTGTTGCCATGCTGGCACTGGTTCCGGCCAGCCTTAACTTTGGTTCAGGGTCCACTCAATGTGGACATGCTATTTCGAATTAGCAAAATGCTAATTCGAATTAGTTTTTAGGTCTAGATGCACTAATTCGAATTAGCTTATTTTGAATTAACTAATTCGAATTAAGTTAGTTCGAATTAGTGCTGTAGTGTAGACATACCCATGGTGAAAATTATCTGTTAAATTCTTTTGGACTTCTGAACCATAATTTCTGTTTCACTGATAAACTAATTCCTCAAAGTAACAGCTGGTCAAGATGTCCTGACCTTGAAAGTTACACATCAGTTGCAGTGGTAAGAGAATGGGCTGGATAGGCTTGGGAAACTACAGAAAAGTGAAAGTGGAAAATTTAAGAATGGAAAGGAGCGATGGGTATCAGAAACTAGAACAAAGGGGAGGCTATTGGGCTTCTGCAGTGAACATAAACACGCTTAGGTGTCATGGGCCTCATGCAACTACTAGTTCCCAAGCCTACAAGTATCTTCCCTCTAGGACCTTACATGGTGCCCTGGCAGCATACATTCCCTTTGTTATTTTACTCTTGATAGCACCCCAGCACCGCTCTTCTCTCTGCCTCTGCAATTATATTAACTTTTCTTATGTTTGGATCATCCAATTTCTGTATTGGGCCATTTGTTACATCACTTGAATTTTGGTATGTATTTCACGGATAGACTTTACTTTACCAGCATCTTTTTTTACATCACTCCTTGCTTTCTCTCTCATCTTTCCCATTTTTTCTCCCCACCATTTTCTAATCCTCCTTTGGTTTCCTCAACTCATTTTCAAGCTACTGGCTTGCTCTTCTCCTTTCCTGTTTCACTTTCCTCCCTCCAGTTACTCTTCCTGCTCTTCAGATCATTTCCTTTATCTCCTCTCTCCTCAGATCCTTTTCCTTCCACTCCTCACGTTGACAAATTCCCGACTATGTCCATGTGACAATTCCTATACAGTGTCCTTTCCTTTATTTCCTCTCACCCTTCAGGTTTCATATCACTGTCTTCCAAATTTCTCCTCTTCCTCTCTGCCATTTTTTCCCTTTATAGTACAGCTTAGTTCCTTCCAGCTTTTCTCTCCTGCTCCCTGTTATGCTGGCTATGTCACATGCTCAGCTCATCCACCTATTTTTATTTTCATTTTCAGTCTTAACTCTTTCTCTTCTTTACCTCCCAAACCCTTGGAAGAATTCATAGGCGCATAGGAATTGCCAATCTAGTAACTGGTCTCCAACAGTGGCCTGCACTAGATACTTCAGAAGGTACAAGAAACTAGATAGTAGGCAGATATGGAACAATCTGTCCCCCAAAAAAGGTGTTTTTCCTGATCCCTAATAATTAAAGATTGGCTGAAGTCAGAGATTTTTGAATCCCTTCTGAAATGTGTTCACTTTCTAAGGTGATGACTCTGTTGCCTCTTCCTATCTCCCTATTTCTGTTAGGCTTGTTGCCCTTTATCTACTTCTATACACACAAGGGACACTCCCCTAACCGTGTCTTTTCCAACAAGATGAGCAAGCATCACCGGGATCTTATTCTGTAATCCTTATCAGAAAGTCTCTTAGAACTGACTAGGGATTAAACTAAAGAAGTTATAAAGAAATTACTGTGAAAACCTATAGAACACAATAGTCAATATAATAATTTCTCAAGTGTTTTTGAGTCATGCTATAGAATGATGTTGCCTGGTGTGACGGAGTTCTGCACCCCTGCACTGTAAGCCACCCAAGTGCGGCTTGTCAGTGTGCCCCGGCAGGTAGCTCCACAGAAGCTACCCTCCCCCGTATGCAGCGGCATTAGGACCCTGGGGCCGCTACACATCCGCAGCGTGGGGACACCAGGCCACGCAGAGCAGGGAGTTCAAAAGGGCAGGGGAGGAGGAGAACAGGGGGGAGAGCAGGGACTGGTTGTGCTCTCTCCCGCAGAAGGGCCAGCAGACACCGCTGCTGTAGCGGAGGACATGGAAGGACTGACACCCAGCCTCCCGGACCAAGGCACCGGAGGGCATCAACTGGAGGACATGGGCCAATGCAGACAGTTGTTGGTGACCAGGAATGAACTAGGGATGATGTTTGGGATGGGGCATCCATGAAGGAGAGACATTAGGCGGGGTGAGGAACCCCAAGGGGACAGTAGCAAGGCAAGGAAAAGAGCGACGACCAGAGGCCCCGAAACGGACCTTGCCACACCTGGGTATAATTGTTTAGCAAATCTATAGGATGGCTCAAAACATCTTTGGAATCTTACCGGACTGTTGCATAAGGGAAACCTAGTTATTTTAGCACCCCAATCTCTCTCTGTAAACTTTTCAAGACAGAGACTGTGGACCATGTCCTAGTTAACATAATTCAAGCTATCTTTTTTCACTTCACTGTAGCTAAGCTGATTTACACTACATGAATCTCTATCCTATGTCTTTTCTATGTTCTTCAGCATTTGCAAAGGAAGTCTTAAAATCCTCATCTTGTGAAACTTGTAGGAGAATCATTTTACATGAGGTATTATTTGATGTTTTATTAACGTGGATGGTTGCAGATTCAAATAGCAATATGCAAATAAAGCTCCTATTGTTCTTGCAACCTTTAAAAAGGTTACAAATGCATATAATATTTTCCTTAGTACTTTTGGGCAGGTTGTTGAATATTAATTCACCATTATTCTTGGTTTAGTGCTGTATTACTATAAAGATTTATTACACAGTATTACTTTAGACAGGGAAATGCTTTTAGTTTTGAACACTAACATTATATAACGTTTGACTAGAATGTTGTGACCAGAAAGCATAGAATAAGGGCACCAATAAAAAGTGCATTTTGTACCACAAAAAAAAAATACAGTGCAGCCTCAGAGTAACGAACACTAGAGTTATGAACAACCATCAGTGTTATGATCAACCATATACCCCATTTAGAACTGGAAGTACACAATCAGCAGCAGTAGGGGAAAAAACCCAAATACAATACTGTATTAATCATAAAGGAAACATTTTAAAAGATTTGACAAGAAAACTGCTTCTGTTTAATTTAAATTAAGATAGTTTAAAGCAGCATTTTGCTTCTGCAGAGTAAGGTTTCAAAGCCGCATGAAGTCAATGTTGAGTTGTAAACGTTTGAAGGCACATTTTTTTCAGAGTTACAAATATTTTAGTTTCATTCCTGAGGTGCTGGAAATTCTGATGTTCTACTCTATTGGAATAAATGATAAAACTGTATTTGTAAGATTTGGATTACCTATATTTTGAACATAAACCTTAGACATTCAGTGTTCCTATTGATTCCTGTAACAGGGGGCTTGGAGGGTTGGACGGCTGGTGGGAATGCGGGATTTTCAGTTCCCTGCTTGGTCTCAGTCTTTAAGGGTGGAGAGAGGTAAAAGGACTTTGCTGTATCCCAATCCAAGGCCCTCCTATGTAAGTCAACCCCAAGTAGAGAGATCCCAGCAGAGAGTCTATATTCAGTACCCGGAGCCTCTTTCTACTGTAGTCCCTTCAGTTTGGGCATGAGCCCTATAATCCAAGTTGTAGTGGTGGCTTGTCTCTAATAGTAGTCCCCCCCTCATGGATATTGTGTAGTGTCCCACTGCAGTCCCAGGTTGCTCCAATATGAGGCAGTTGTACATTTAGCAGGGTTTTTAGCTGAGGTTTTCAGAACCCCAAACCTGTAGTAACTTAAATTATTTTCTCTAGGCAGTGTCAGGCATGAAACAATGGAGACTCCACTCCTCTATATGATAAATGATTGATACAAACAATACCTTCACTCAGAACTTAGCCTATATTTGTGTGTGCTTGAGACTTAATACTATCTCGATAGGTTCAAAGTACCCCAAATTTTAGTTACTCAAAATCTGAGATGGCTTTGAGTGATCAACACCTGGACTTCCCGGGGCCCTATTCCCATACAGCTATGGGGGAGTGTAGGTGTTTGCTCTTTGCTCAAATAAAAGTTCCTTGAGACTACTTCATAGTGTATTCTTTTTAATTCATATTTGATAGATCACTTAAACAAAGCACATAACTCATAGTGGGTTACCATAGTAACCCCCAGTGGGTCACCAAATTCTCCTAGCTTCAGAAATTTACTAATTCTCTCTTATCAAAGCATTCCTAGTCATAACAATAAAACATATATGTGGGAGAACTTAAAAACCAAGGCCTGTGGTCCAAACATTCCTGGCATTTTCATGGTGCATGAACTCTGCAGTTTTATGAATCAGAATGGCAGAATGGGACAATCATACAGCTTTGGGGCCTTACTTTTCAGAATTCTAAAAAATTATTCCTAATATGTAGTGGTGGGTTTTTAGGTAGCAGTTGCTGGACACACAAGATGGGTTTTATTCTTCCATAACAGGACCAAAACCCAACAAGGTCACTCAGTTCTGTCTTAGGTGAGTGCTCACCTCATCCTCTGTATCTTTTGGTCAGGGAGATAGCTGACTAAGCTGTAAGGGCATCATTTTGGGCACGTGGGCAGGGGTAGGACAGGGTTAGCTTTTCATCCCAAACACTAAGGGAGTGAGGGGAAAGTGCTTGCATTCCTTGCATGCTCCTCACACCTGTCTGGTGAAGAGAGCTCAGAATGCAAGCACTTTCCCCTCACATCCTTAGCATCCAGGGAAGGAGATGAAAAGCAAGCCACATCCTGGAGTGCACTGCTGCTGCCCCCATCCTCCCCTTCCATGCACCAGAAATGGTGCCCTTGCTTGGCTGGCATGAGCCTTCCCTTCATGGAGGGAGGAAGATAGCTCCTCCTTCTTCATCAATCAGTCCCAAACTAAACCACTTTCTCTCTTTTCTCTCCTCTGAAGGCCTGGCATTGGTTGAAGGTATGATGGGGTAGGACTCGCTGGTCCTAAAGGTTCTTTTTAGCCCCTTCTGTTTCTCTGCCTCATCACAATTTCAATAGGAATTTTAATCTTATTTCTTTAATGCTTTAATTCTTTAACAGATGAATAACTGATGTTTTCATTATTTCTTGAAAACAAAATCAAACAGAAGGCCCTCAATTTCTTCAAATTCCATGCAGAAAGTAGGAGATAAGTTATTTTTTAATATTCTCATGATTTTGTAGCCTTCCTTATACTGTATCTCTCACCTTTATTGTGCTCTCAGTGGTCGACGTTTTCAAATTTACCTGCCTGAAGTTAAGCCTTAAACCCATATTTTGAAACCTAAATGAGTGTTCTGATCATCAGAAGGGTTGAGCACCTGCAGCAAATTTTGATTTGTCTGGGTGGCAATGAAATTGTTTTAGTATACAGGTAGTATGATGGACTCCCCTCTTTTGGAACCAGTACATAGCTTTTAAGCATTTCCTCCTAGCAGAAGTCCTAACAAGAATGGACTTCACAGGGACAGCATACCTAGAGAGTTGGTGCTGTAAGCAAAAAAAAAAAAAAAGTCTATCTTCTGTTCTTTGGTTCTTTGTGTGTTTGTGGAAACAGAGCCTTGTACATTTTTTATAAATAAACAGGACTGTATCAAAAAAACTTGTCTACATCAGTTGTTTCTCCTCCTAACCACATCAACCTGTAAAACCCCAAAATTATTGGCTAGTTGCTCAGGTCAAAAAGGCTAACTATTACATGTTGAACCTCTAGTCCAGCATTGTCTGGTCCAGGAACATCCGTGGTCCATCATGATTTTAGTTAGATGAATGTCCACTTCTCATGGGTGTGACTAAGTTTCCCGTGGTCCCATAAAGTTTGTTTAAAGCCAGCAGTCCTGGCTCTCAATGTTCTGTGCTGTTATTTAGCTCTAATTTACCCCTAGATGTCTTCTAAAAGCCTAGTAAGCAGTGGAAGTGTTGGTAATGCTGCTAGGTAACATTGACTTCATGTGGTTCAGCAAATTCTCTGGTTTGGCACCAGTCAGGTTCCGATGGTGCTGGACTAGAGAGGTTCAACCTATACTATTCTAACACTTCTCCCACTTAAGTGTGGGAGATTGTGCCAGATTAAGCACAGTGGCAGTGTGTAATCTATTAAAAGTTAGGATTTTACCATATATTTTATTTAGCCAATTACAATGAATAATTTTAATTGTTTAATAATTAAAGAACATAGAGTTGCTATTTCAGTAACGCATACATAGGCTCATCATGGACTAGTGAAGCAATAGCACCCTAACCAGCACTGGTAAAATGACATCTGAGTTATTATGCTGAGCAGCTCAGGGCCAAAAGTATACCTAAGACATTCAGAGAAGGGCAAAAAAATGATTAAAGTTCTAAAGTGATTACATGGAAAGACTAAAAAGGTGGCATGTAATACACACACACTCAGAGGCTATTTATCTAAATGTGTATGTTCCATTCAATTAACTGTGGGTGTAGATACCAAATAGAATGACTTAGAGTCATCTAAGGAAGATTATTAAGAGTAATGGTATAAAACCATCAGCCAAGGTAAATTAGACTGAATATAAAGAATGAAACTGAGGAAGATGAATTTCTTTGATTGTATAAGTTATAGTTAACAGCCTATATGGTAAGCCTAAATCTATTTATAATTGCATCAAAAACACTTACCTTTAAAAAATTATTCATGTTTCAAAGTCAAGTATGGCACTTGGTTAGCAAATGGCAGAATTATGTTTTATGTGCAATATTAATTCTGTCCACTTGAATATGTGTGTTCTTGGGTTATGAAACAAAGGAGTGTAGAGAATGGATTATCCCAGGACAAGAAAAGTAGTGAAATGATTATGATCTGTTAAGAAATTCATTTCTGCAACCAGTGCAATCAGTTGTTTAGCTTAGTGCTAAATATTTGCATTAAAAAATATTATTTTGCAATAGTTTGTTGAAGAGACATGTTGCACTTGAGAACTTTATCTAATTCTCATATAAGATGGTTCAGTTGTTCATTCAGATACAAATTCAGATTACTTTTAAGCTTATTAAAGACAATTATTTTTCTTGTAATTAACCACTACTTCTACAATTTGAACAGGAGGAAACTCTGAAAAAAATATTAGGAGAATTAAGCTCTAAAAGCAAGGTAATATTGTTTTATCAGTTTCATCATGAAAATGCCATTACTTAATTATAAGGATCTGAATCGCCGCGTAATTTTTAGTGTTAGTATACCCAATATGGAAAGTTGTATGGAATTGAATAGGGATCAAATATATGTGGCCCTATAGAAATTTAATAGCACTATATAGAAATGCCTCTCAGAAACTTTTAAATGAAATTGCTAATCTTTCTATAGGTTTTTTTTAACTATCCCAGTGATACACTTTAATTTGTCCACTGCATTCTACATTTTTCTATAAGCTTTTGGGTGCACAGAGAACCTCTGCAACCCCTGTGGAAGTACCATAGAGCTTCCATAATATGGAGAGAAAAAAACTTCTCAGAGGTGTAGCTGTGTTAGGCTGAAACTTTAAAAACAATGAGTAGTCCTGTAGCTTTGAGAGACTAACCAAAATATATAGAATCATGAGGCTTTGTGGGCAAAACCCAATTCATCAGATGAACTGGAGTGGAATGAAGTGGGTTTTGCCCATGAAAGCTCATGATTCTATATATTTTGGATAATCTCTAAGGGTAAGTTTACACTGCATGGTTATTTCGGGATATCCCAAAATAGCTACCCCACATCTACATAAGCCACTCATTATTTTGAAATATTTTTTGAAATAACAGGCACACTATTTTAGCATCCCTGTAACCCTCATTCCATGAGGGTTAAGGGATGTCTCAAAATAGTGCATTACTTTGAAATTTGGCACTGTGTAGACTCCCCAAATTTCAAAATAGCCTATTTCGATTTTATTTGAAATAAGTTAGGCAATTTGCATAGCGCAAATTGCGTATCTTATTTCGAGTTCAGGGTGCTGTGTAGATGCACCCTAAGGTGCCATGGGACCACTCATTTTCATAGTATGGAGAGTCTTTCACAAGCCTTCTGTTAAATGACAAATTTCACTCACAATAAAAACCTAAAGAAATAGGCCCAGGTTTAGGGTATGGCTAGCAAGGCAGTTGCCTTGGGCCCCTCGCCTTCAGGGCCCTGCCCTGCTTGGCACCCGCCCACTCAGCTGCTCGCTCACCGCCCTGTCTGGGAGCCACCCAGCCACGCGGTGCAGCCAACCCCAACATGCCACCTTGGGCCTTGCAAATTCTTTGGCCAGGCCTGTAAGGAAAGTATTTAAAATGGTGTCAACTGAACTGGCAATAGATATGTCAGAGCACTACTAGCATTCAGGGTTACATTCTGAATCAGGTGAGTTTAGGGTGTATGTGACATTCAGGAAAGGATTAACTTTTCAAAAATACTAGCTACATGCACAGCTTCAAGGTATGATCACGAGTTGTGATTGCATCATGAACTTTTCCTCTGTAGTTGATGGTTTTTATTTATTTTTCACTGTTCACGATTGCTAGAGGCCAATATTTCTCTTCAGTGGACAGTATTATTGCAATGTTTTAAAATATTCTTCTCATTTAAATTTAAATCCCCATCCTTGGGTGTGTGTAAAACTCAACTGGTAAAAGTATTAGAAAAATCTTCCACTGGCAAGAGATTAGATCACCTATCAAAAAAACTCTCTAATTTCTTTGGGCTCAATTAAGAGAACAAGCTTTGTGTTAATCAAGCTGGCACATATTGCTAATTACACAGACTAATGTGGTATTTTTGTTCTATTTCATATCTTAAATGAATTGCAAATATTGAGTTTAAAGATTAAGAAGGACTGACATATAGCATAGGATGTTATTAAACTCTTTCTTCTGTTTCACTTCTGAGAATTCTTAAATATTGGAGAGAATATGGTGATAAGAAACAGAACAGAGTATTATATTAGATCCATTACCAAATTCTTATCTCTAACACCAGGAAAAAGGGAATCCATTTTTTTCATATCTTTGTTAAAGTAAAGCTTTTTAAAACTAATTGCAGAATTTTCCACAATTAAATGCTATTCTTCAAAGCTATATGTGGATCTTTGAGACAAGTAAATTTTCTAACAGTAAATTCAGTTTAGTTACATTTTATATAATTCTCATGGATTTTACAGCTTAAACTATATTCCATATTAGAAACATGTTCAAATGAGTGCTGTATTCGATAATGTTTTACCAGACATCTCAAGTTCATCCTATGCTCTAAGGAAGACTGAATGGCACAGGAAATTAGTACTAGGCTAGAAGTCATTCCGTGTCTAGGTCTGCTGTGTGTAATGTAATTACACACAAAACGCAATATTAAATGAATTTTATTAAATTGCAAAATCAAGCACTGAATAGTGTGAAGTGCCAGAGATAAAGCAGACCGTCCAACCTTAATTTGCCATACCAGTCTCAGTCTGCATGCTTAGCCAGTCCCACTTCTCTATTCCTGTCTTCTCAGTCAATCTATCTCTCCCCCTTCTCTTTTTCATGTCCTCTGTACCCCCATATTCTCTAGAACCCTTTGAATCCTAATCTCAATCCTGAAGTTATCTCCCTACATCAGCTCCTTTGACCAGTCTCCTCATCTGAATCTCAATCCCCCAGCTCACTCCTCATCTCCTTGCCCAGATAGTCACAATCCCTGACCGCACCTTCCAGGCTCCTTGGCAGGACAGTCTCACTCATACTCCTCTCCAACTCCTCATTGCAATTTCCCTCTCCCTCCTGCCAGGCTTCAGCCCCAGTCTCCCTCCTCCCAGGTCCTTTGTCCCAGCTGTGCTTCTCTGCACTATTGGGTCTGGCAGATCTGACTCTTGATTTCTCTGTATTTGAATCAGGCAGCTTCCTACTCCAAGGTGCCTGGATTCAGCAAAGGGATCATTACAAACAATACAGTACACCCTGCATCAGACCACAGCTGCAACTGAAAGGAAAGTCTTCCTCTACTCCAGGATTGAACATGCCTAGTGTGGATAGAATGTTCAAAGAATTTAGCTGCTAAAATCCATGACATTTCAGAGATTTCAGAGGATTTCAGAGATTTACAACTCGGCCAAATTTGATAGATTTTCAGGAGGATGATAAAAAAATCTAGATAAAGGCTTCCTCTCTGAAAACATGTAAGTCCCTGTTTCAAAACAAGGAGGCTTTAGAGCTGTAATACAGTGGCCAGAAATGTTTAAACATTTGTATCTTGTCTCATTCTGAGAAAACAGCTGAACTGTCCTGGCTCAAATAAATAAAATAATAATGATTTAAAAAATAACCTCAGGCAGATGGCTGTCATGGACACATTCAGCCAAAATGATTAAAGTTTGATAGAATTATAAACCAGAGAAAACACAGTCTTATAACAAGAAGAGTCAGACATTCTATCAACATATCTAAAATAAGCCTATACACACACTCTCTCGCGCTAACCCCCCCCCCATTTTAAAACTTCCCTAAAAAGGCATTAACATTACATTGCCAGCAATTGCCATGATCTGTCTTCTTGTACATTACATCCTTTTTTCTTCTCTTTAAATTGTGAGTTCTTTTTAGGGGGAGAAACCATCTCTTATATAATGGGGTTCCATTCCTGGTTTTTCACCTCTCAGCTCTGCTGCAAGAGAGAAATAATAATCATGCAAACTTAACTTAGCTTAATTTAACTTAACTTAACTCATAATAATGGCCAAAATTGTTACTATCCTATAGGTGTTTGGAGTCCTGTGTCAAATGCATTGATATTATTCTTTGTTATGGTAGCACTTGCAGTGTGCTGGGCACTTGTCCACTCTCTTAGGCCATGTCTACACTACAGATAACAGCGAAGCAGCCACAGTCGATCTTCCGGGGTTTGAATTAGTGTGTCTAGTGAAGACATGCTAGTTCAAACTGAGAGGGTGCTCCCATCGATGTTGGTAATCCTGCTTCTACAAAGAGTAAGAGAAGTCGAAGGGAGAAAGCGCTCCCTTCAACTTCCCACAGTGTGGACAGCGCCAATACTCAAGATATTTCGAGTTAAGCTACGCAATTAATGGTGCTAAGGTTGCATATCTTATTTCAAATGTATCCCCTAGGACAGACCAGGGCTTAGAACAAAAGTGTTGGCTTTCGATCTGTATAATACTTCTGTATAAGTAGTTTTACAATTCTGAAAGTATATGTTCTGTCACCAAAGTTTTACCAGCTTATGTAAAGAAGATATTACCTTAAACTTTCATTATGTGGGAATTCGGCCCATGTTTTGCTGTAAACTCTAGAGACTGCAATGTGTTTTAGACTACTGGCTGAAATTTTATTGCCCCTTTTGTCCTTGAGTCCAATGCTGGAATGTATGTTCTGCCTGCTGCTGCATAATTTAAAATCTTCATCCTGATATGAATATTTTAAATAGAAAGGCGGGGTAAATATATATATATATATTTAAATAAATAAATATGGTCAGGACTGTATCCTAGAATATCATAATAGTAAGGGATTGCAACTGGTACAGAATACTCATTGCTTGTGACTATATTTATAATCTTTAATCATCTTCTTCCTCCCTCTGCCCTTCTTCCCATCCTGACAAGGATATTTGTATCCTTTTGCTGAGTTCTCATAGACTTTAAGGTCAGAAGGGACCATTATGATCATCTAGTCTGACCCCCTGTACAATGCAGGCCACAGAATCTCACCCACCCACTCCTGGAATAATCCTCTCACCTATATCTCAGATATTGAAGCCTTCAAATAGTTTAAAGACCCCAAGAGTTAATTGTTCATTTAATGCAGATATGTCAAGTTAATTGTCCACTTATGGATATATAGCTCTATTTAAACTTTGCATCCATTTTTGCAGAAACCACAAATACTGCAGTGCATAGACCTATGATCAACAGCAGCAGGTCCAGGTAGTTTGGTCTTGTCTAATTACAATATGAATTACATTTAGCACCTGTGTTACCTAATAAAATAAAATCTGCAGTACATAATTAAGTCATTTAAGATATACATTTTGCTATAAACTCTGATTCATTGTTCACATAGGTTGCAGCATTAAATTTAGTCCATATTATAGGATGCTTAACTCACTCTCTTATAATTGCCTGTCAAAAGGTATGAGTTAGGAAATGACTACCTAGGAAGAAACAACGAGGAGTCCTGTGGCACCTTAAAAAAAACCTAACAGATTTATTATTTACCCAAACTTTTGTGGGTAAAAACCACTACATCAGATGCACAGGTCTGATGTGTCAGATGCCACAGGACTCCTCCATGTTTTTGTAGATACAGACTAACAGAGCTACCCCTCTGAGACTTGCCTAGGAAGGAATACTACAGAAAAGGATCTAGAGGTTACAGTGAATCACAACTAAATATGTCAACAATGTTAGGCTGTGGCAAAAAAAAAAAAAAAAGCCATCATTCTGGACATAATAAACAATTCTTGCATTCTAGTCACATCTGATAAGGTCTCAGTTGGATTCTTGTCTTCAGTTTTGGGCAAAGATTTGAACAAGTTGGAGAAAATCCAGGAGAGAGCAACAAACATAATGCTAGGTCTAGAAAACATGACCTACAAAGAACGATTGAAACAATTAAATTTGTCTAGTCTGAAGAAAAGACGACTGAGAGATGCACAATAAATCTTCAGATATGTAAAAAATTGTCATACTGAGAAGGGTGACACATTGTTCTCCACTGAGGACAGGACAAGTAGTAACAGTTTTAAATTGCATGCAAGGAAATTTAGATTATACATTAGGAAAACTGGAAGGGTAGCTAAGCACAGGAACAAATTATGTTGGGAGGTTGGGTAATCTCCATCATTTGGGGGTTTTTAAGAACAGATTAAACAAACATCTGACAGGGATGGGCTAGATAATATATAGTCCTGTCTCAGAACAGTACTCTAGCTCAGTGGCTTTCAACCTTTCCAAACTACTGTATCACACTCAGGAATCTGATTTGTTTTGCTTACCACCAAGTTTCACCTCATTAAAATATTAGTTGCTTACAAAATCAGACCCAAACATACAAAGAAGTGTAACTGCACACTATTCCTTAAAAATTGTTTATTTCTCATTTTTACTACCTAATTATAAAATAAAGCAATTAGAGTATAAATATTGTGTTTAAATTTCGGTGTATAGCATGCAGAGAAGTATTAACAAGTCTTTGCCAGTATAACATTTTAGTTTGTACTGACTTTGTTAGTGCTTTTTATGTTGTCTGTTATAAAATGTTACAAAGGACAGAGGAAGTGCTACAAAAACACACTGAAAGTGTATTTTAAGAAAAATGGACGTCACAAGCAGGGAGGAGAAGGCCACAAACTCAACCTAGTGGCACTACATTCTCTATCAAGCAGTGACCCACTTTTAGGAGAAGCACCTTGCCCTCAAAACTGAAAAGAAAAAGTGAAGGCAGGAAAAAGAACTTTCTTTCAGCAGACAGCTGGCCTGCCACAAAATGTCTGTCCCTACTCTGAGCAGAGTTGTGGTTCCAGGATCAGACTTCTGAGTCACCTCAGGACACATATGAAAATCTGTGGTTGAGATCATCCAATGAATGAATGAATGAATGAATGCTTGGTGACTGGCAGGTTCTTATGGGAGGGTGGAGAGCAGCAAGGTGTTGGAGGAAGACCTTGGGGGAAGGATGGAGATGGGAGCAGGCTCTTGGGGGAAGCGGCATTACTGAGCACTCACTAAGAAAAATAAAAGTTAGTTTCTGTGGATATACTGCAGTATACAGCAGCCCACTTCTGTCATCACAGGACTCTAGATGGGACTGGTTTCATTACACTGATTATAATACCCTTTCTTAATACCTAAGGTCCACTGTCATTGCAGCATTTAGATCTCAGGTAAGGGAGGAAGGAAGCACACAGTCCCTCCCGCCACAATCCTCCACTTTTGCCTCTGCACCTCCTTCTATACAACTAACATCAGGGTGATGGGTGTATGGGTGAAGTGGAGGGTGGGGCCTGAAGTAGTACTATTAGAATGTAAAGTTCTACATTACAATTCCTTTGTGCTACGTTTGAATAGAGAAATGCCCAAATATAGCTTTGCCAGTTAACTGAGAAAGTCTGCTCTTGTTAAGAGTTTTGTAAAGTAGCAAAGCATAAAGACTCTGGAAGCATGACTTGGTAAAAATAAAAAATATATAAATGCATGATTCACACTTTAAATATTGTAGTAGTTGAGGAGGGGAAAGGCAAATGTCATGGCTGCAGTGCTCTGCATGGCACATATGGTGATATATATTCTGAAAAACAACCAATAGTCAGAGGTTTTGAAGTACATTTTATATTTTTCTGGGGATTTCAGAAACTTACTAATGATACTTCTTACCATATTTAACAGTGACTCTTTGAATTGCTTTAAAATGATTTTATACTTTAGCCACATCCTGATGCACAGTGGCAACAAGAAGAGAAAAGAAAAATGCATCAGTCTGCATTAAAAGGCCACCTTCAGAATACTGTTAGTGTGCATACAGGTGAGGTAATGGAGCAGAGAAACACTGGGGATAAAGGAGCTGAAACCAGGGAAGTATTTTTATTTTAAGGAATGATGCATAATACAGTGTTAAAATCTACATTGCCGGTAGATTATCCCTTTCTATATTCATGGATTAATTCAGGAAGAAAATCAATTCCAGTAATCTCATGCTAGTTGGCTATTTTAAGACAATGAGAAAACAGACTAGGTTTTGTCATAGACTTATAATACCCTGAACAAACCTTGTAGTATTAAGATAATCTTTACTGAATTATGTTAAAACTTTTTGAATTAGTGTTGATACCTTGGAATACTTTATATTAGAATGAAATTGTGTATGTTATTATGTTACTGAATGTATCTTCTCTAGTAAGTATAGTGATTATAATTTATTTTCTAGTGGCTTCGTATTTTAGTTTAAACTAGATTCTCTAGGGACCAACAAAGAAAGGAACTTTGAATAAACAGCCTGGTTTTAAGCAGCCTCAGAACCTTTTTGCTGATCCAGCAAATAGACAGGATTGCTAGTCAACAGAGCGTCCACCTTAAGGAAGGTGTGATGTTATCTGATTAAAATATGACCATATAGCTCATTGTTGCTATCACTGTTATATAATTGCCACAAATTTTATATAAAGTGTGTCAAGGAAGGTAACTTATGATTTCTAAATTATACATGCTATTTGTAAGCATGTATCATTTTTTATTTGAAATTATTACTATTGGCTCATACCTGGATTTCAAATGTTTGCTCCTGTGATAACAACCCACAAGGTATTTAGCCTGCTCATCTAGAAGGGACCATTCAAGCTAAAAGGCTCATCAACAAACATTTAATTCACATGGGAACATGGAAGATGTTTCTCTATAACTAATGGACTTCCCTGTCAACGTTCTATCTGGAGTATAGGCAATTGCTTCTGCTGTAACTAAGCAAAATCATGCCTGGATATGTAATTTGTCCATGTGAGTTAAAACACCATCTAGTTCATTTTAATTTTTTGCAATAAGAACAAAGGGTGTCCCTTGAAAGAAGCGAAAAAATGCCTCCCATTTTTGCCTCTTGCATGCTCAAACTAATGGGAGTATTTGAACTAAAGGACTGAGGACTTTCCAATGATTTGGAAGCAACAAGAGACTTAACAACCCAGCAGTTTATTCCATTAATATTACAAGCTCAAACCAATAACTTTGCAATTATTGTGTGTATTTGATTTCTTTAGCCAATTTTAATTCTAACCTTCCTTTCTTTTTATAAATAAACCTTTACATGTTAGATATGAAAGGATTGGCAACAGCATGTTTGTTGGGTAAAATGAGTTATATACACAGCTGAGTTTAATTAAATTGTTTTCAAGTAACCACTCATCATTAAGTTCAGTGTTTTAGTGGCAATACAAGTTCTAGGATGCCTAACAAGACAGTTTTTATTATTTCTTGTTAGACTGTGTGATGAAACAGAATTTTTACTTTGTTGCTGGATTGGTGAATTTTATGGGAGAATAACCATCAGTTTGAGGTGAATCTGCCCTATTTCTCAGCTGTTTGTCCTTAATTTGGTATTCTTGGTTGTGACTCTCAGAAGCTCGGTGACACTAGGATAAGAAGAACTAGGTGCTACTTCTCAGCTGAGGCTGAGGATCTAGTGACCCATAAAGAAGCCCAGAGGTGGAGTGTTGAAGGTTTGATCTGGCAAGAACCCATATTAACATGCTATTGTTTTCTTTCAATATGTTGTAATTTTTTTTACCTCAGTAAAATAGTAGATTTGCCTAGAAAGTGCCATGTGTTAACTTATAACTGGAGCAAATATACCTATTAACTGTGTCTGAAGTGAAAACAATCAGGTGACACAGTGTTGAGCTCTGACTTCATTTGAGGTTTAATATTAATTTGTGTTAATTACAAGTGTTATTATGCTATATCCATGACCCCTCTAACCAGACCTGTCAATAACATTGTCTTGGTAGTTTATTATAAATAAACTACAGATATTCATATGCATTGCTATTAACCATCATTTTAGGTAATAGATAATTCAAATTTCAATACTGAGGCTAAATCTCATTTTTGATTCTTTGATTGATATTACTGTGATTTGGACCTTACAGTATTTAATTAATAAAATTCAACCAGCTCTACATTTATTTGTGTATTTATCAGTGTCTGGTCATCCTAATACATTTATTTAACTAAAAAATCAGAATAATCTGAAAAAAAAAGGACACTGACAGTGGAGTTACATCAATTAAACTATAACTGATGTAAAACCATGATAACCTTTAAGTATTCAGAAATATTTTCCAAACTGCTACAAAATATGGTATTTTGGATGTGTATTCTTGCTATGTAAGAACTGAGAGGTGGTACAGCTGCAGGAATGCAGGACAAGCAGATATTTTGGGAATTTTCTTCTCCCAATCTTGTTAACTCATCTTCTGTAAAAAGCTTGTATTTAAAGTGCATACAATCTGGACTCTTTCAGCAGCAAGAAATCTGACTGTATGGTTAACACAGCCTTGTCATGTGCATATAAAGAGAAATTGTATTCAACTCTCTCTGCAATTCAGAATGAAATATTTGTTTGTTTCTCTCTTATTGCCATTACCAGTGCTTAGAATACTCTCAGACACCATTCCATGTTCAACAAGGTGATGCAGTTTTTTCTTAAAGAGTTTGTTGGGGCACTCACCTCTTGAGTGCCTCCTTGAAGCTGGGTGCAGGATTTCAGACTTTTTCCCACTCCTGGAACTCCTGTAGGTTATTGACCTCACTAGGCAGGGTTTTTTTGTTTTGTTTTGTTTTCAGTAGCTCAACCCTCTGGCCTGGTCACACAATTAAAAAGTGTAGAAAAGCATCCAACAAATAAACATTCCATCTGGCCTCATCATGATCTTTGCTCCCTGCTCTTGCCTCCTTAAGTTCAGCCCAATCCCTTAGGGCTTATCACCCTCGTCTTTGAATTTATGCCATTTTGTCAGTGGAAAGCTGTAGAACCTGGGCCCACCCTCTAGTCTAGGTTCTAACCTAGAGATCCTATAAACAGCCTATACTATTCAATTTAATTTATGATTTCTACTTTCCTGGCCCTTTTCTTACCTGGCCCCCAGGCCTCAGCCTTATCTCAGGGTTAAGGTTCTCTAGTCCCTTTTATTTGGATTGCCCTTATCCACTTGAGTCACAGAAACAGAGTTTGATTTCAAAATTTGCCATGAAAGTACCTTTCTTTGGTATATAACAACATTACTCTTGAGATGGTCAGGCTCAAATATAGGTTATGAAGGCAGGGTACATCCCATATCAACAGCAAAAGAATTTCTTATATACAACTTAATAACCCCTGTTTTCCTGACTATACATTATATCACATAATTCATGAGTGACTCTATTACATTGCAGAAATCAATCCACATACAGCAAGTTCTGTCCACATATCACCTTTTCTCTATATTCCAGGTTTATCTTGTCCATTGTGCCCACTGTCAGGGTTTTCCCCAGTTATATTAAATAAAATGACTCCAGCCTAATGCTTACATACAGCTAAAACTTGTCCATAGAGAAATTAGGTCTTCCTCATGTCAAGTCAGGGCTACACCTTTCTCTCTGCAATGCCAGATATTTAGTGCAACCAGAAATAAACCCTGGCTAATCCTCAAACTACTGCTACCAAAAACGAGCAAAATAGCTTACCTAATTTAGAGGTCCCAGACAACAACTGAATGAGTTTCTATTGTTTCCAAGATGCTGCCTCAGAGAAACATCTCTATATAGGCAGAGAAGACCCTGCTCCAATTCTCCCACCTCACTTATTTCAGGAACAGGGCACAGGTGGACAGTGGGGCCTCCTGTAAAAAGTTGCAAAGACCATGTGTACCCTATCATAGGAGATGAGGCAGTTTAATATTCCTGGATGGATGGCAGTAACTATCCCTATACAGGAAGACGGTGATTCTCCCAACTGAAGATCAGAAGTTCCTGGATGGATGGCAGTAACTATCCCTATACAGGAAGACGGTGATTCTCCCAACTGAAGATCAGAAGTATGTGGGAGTGGAGATCTGGAGACAGAGAAAGATAATATTGTCAAAATGTGGGACTAGAAATCTGGAGATCTGGTTGCAATTTAATCTGCCAAAAATGTCTTGAGTAGTTTTGGCCAATTTACTTCATCTCTTTGTTCCTATCTGCAAAATAGAGGTAATAGCTTATAGGAACTATAAGCTATTGGTAATGAAGTATTGGTTTTGTGAGTCTTATGCCTGATGTTCTTTTTCCCCTCTACTCCCACTTACCAGTACCCATTTAAAAGTACATTTCCCAACTCTATTCAGTTCTACACCATGCATATAGCAAGAGCCAAAGTGCTAGCATAAGTAGTGCTCTCTTGAAGAGACAAAAACAGAGCTGCAAAGCTACACTCTACAATAAAATTTCCTCTATGAATAAATTAAAAGTAACTGATAATTGTCTTTTCTCCCTTTCTTCGCTGGAGGAAAAAAAGTTATTTTATATGCATTTAAAGTGATTTAAAAAAGGCATCATATCCGTATAATTTCTCATTCAGAAACAGAATCTTAAAATGAAAGACTCAAGAGACATTATCTTTTCTTGCCACCATTCAGTATGGCACCCTTGGTGGTGTTAGGTAGGCTCATATTTTATATTAATATTTAAAATGGATGAATCTACTAAGCATTATGAAACCCTTTTTCTGATCTATCAATACAGAGTCTGGGTCATTAATACACAGTTAAATTAGCAGATGCAATATGAGGACATTGCAGAACATCTGATCACTTTATTGAAGAAGCATGGATTTGCTGATAAATTGTCAAAACTTGTGTGGCATTTGGTGCAAATGGTGAATCCAAGATGTCAATTGGAATAGCAGGTGCTAGAATATCCCTGGCCCAGAAGTATCCCAGACATGTGCTTTGGAACTTTTTCAGACTCAGTTACTAAATATACATCAATCATTTTAATGCTAAAACTTCTCAGAATTTTCTTTGCCAAATTACAGTGTTTATAGTTTTTCATATCATTTCAGAATGGCACATGAGAACATGACCTATTTTCACTTGTTAGGATTTCTGTGAACTTGATGGGTCATATTTAGGACGGATTAGTAAAAGATTTTGGAAGAATATACTCTATTGTTCAACTACACTTCAGTGTATTTTAATTTTTAAAGAAGAATGTATGGACAATTTTCTGATACTATTTAGTGCAATCAATACTACGTGCTTGTGTTAGTTTATCAGTCATGAGTAAATACAAAGAGTTTTGTAAAATGATTATAAATTTCCAGATGGACAAAATGTGATGGCCTGGCAGGATTCTAGAACTGTGCGCCTCAACCTGGGGATCTAACTCAAATAGTTTCCGTTCAGGCAACATAATTCTACAAAATGGCACTGTCCAGAATGACTTCAGAGGAATTGGGAAATTGCTGCCACTTAAAGGGCAGAAATGGACAATAAAATAAACTAGTTTCCTGAAATTTTCTGCTGCCATAGAGGTATCTGCTTCTGAAAGAGATATATTACTCAAAATGAATATCAGTTTTTCATAAACTACTGCTACCAAAAACGAGCAAAATAGCTTACCTAATTTAGAGGTCCCAGACAACAACTGAATGAGTTTCTATTGTTTCCAAGATGCTGCCTCAGAGAAACATCTCTATATAGGCAGAGAAGACCCTGCTCCAATTCTCCCACCTCACTTATTTCAGGAACAGGCACAGGTGGACAGTGGGGCCTCCTGTAAAAGTTGCAAAGACCATGTGTACCCTATCATAGGAGATGAGGCAGTTTAATATTCCTGGATGGATGGCAGTAACTATCCCTATACAGGAAGACGGTGATTCTCCCAACTGAAGATCAGAAGTTCCTGGATGGATGGCAGTAACTATCCCTATACAGGAAGACGGTGATTCTCCCAACTGAAGATCAGAAGTATGTGGGAGTGGAGATCTTGGAGACAGAGAAAGATAATATTGTCAAAATGTGGGACTAGAAATCTGGAGATCTGGTTGCAATTTAATCTGCCAAAAATGTCTTGAGTAGTTTTGGCCAATTTACTTCATCTCTTTGTTCCTATCTGCAAAATAGAGGTAATAGCTTATAGGAACTATAAGCTATGGTAATGAAGTATTGGTTTTGTGAGTCTTATGCCTGATGTTCTTTTTCCCCTCTACTCCCACTTACCAGTACCCATTTAAAAGTACATTTCCCAACTCTATTCAGTTCTACACCATGCATATAGCAAGAGCCAAAGTGCTAGCATAAGTAGTGCTCTCTCTTGAAGAGACAAAAACAGAGCTGCAAAGCTACACTCTACAATAAAATTTCCTCTATGAATAAATTAAAAGTAACTGATAATTGTCTTTTCTCCCTTTCTTCGCTGGAGGAAAAAAAGTTATTTTATATGCATTTAAAGTGATTTAAAAAAGGCATCATATCCGTATAATTTCTCATTCAGAAACAGAATCTTAAAATGAAAGACTCAAGAGACATTATCTTTTCTTGCCACCATTCAGTATGGCACCCTTGGTGGTGTTAGGTAGGCTCATATTTTATATTAATATTTAAAATGGATGAATCTACTAAGCATTATGAAACCCTTTTTCTGATCTATCAATACAGAGTCTGGGTCATTAATACACAGTTAAATTAGCAGATGCAATATGAGGACATTGCAGAACATCTGATCACTTTATTGAAGAAGCATGGATTTGCTGATAAATTGTCAAAACTTGTGTGGCATTTGGTGCAAATGGTGAATCCAAGATGTCAATTGGAATAGCAGGTGCTAGAATATCCCTGGCCCAGAAGTATCCCAGACATGTGCTTTGGAACTTTTTCAGACTCAGTTACTAAATATACATCAATCATTTTAATGCTAAAACTTCTCAGAATTTTCTTTGCCAAATTACAGTGTTTATAGTTTTTCATATCATTTCAGAATGGCACATGAGAACATGACCTATTTTCACTTGTTAGGATTTCTGTGAACTTGATGGGTCATATTTAGGACGGATTAGTAAAAGATTTTTGGAAGAATATACTCTATTGTTCAACTACACTTCAGTGTACAGGGTTTTTTATTATTTTAATTTTTAAAGAAGAATGTATGGACAATTTTCTGATACTATTTAGTGCAATCAATACTACAATGCTTGTGTTTATCAGTCATGAGGTAACACAAAGAGTTTTGTAAAATGATTATAAATTTCCAGATGGACAAAATGTGATGGCCTGGCAGGGATTCTAGAACTGTGCGCCTCAACCTGGGGATCTAACTCAAATAGTTTCCGTTCAGGCAACATAATTCTACAAAATGGCACTGTCCAGAATGACTTCAGAGGAATTGGGAAATTGCTGCCACTTAAAGGGCAGAAATGGACAATAAAATAAACTAGTTTCCTGAAATTTTCTGCTGCCATAGAGGTATCTGCTTCTGAAAGAGATATATTACTCAAAATGAATATCAGTTTTTCATAGATCCCAAAGATTTGTCGGATGTTTCTCAGGGAAAGGCAGAGAATAGCAAACTTTTTATTATACATAAAAATTAAGCATAAAATTTTCAAACCAAGGTGCTTAAATCCCTATTGAGATTTTGAACTTGTGTCCTTAGTGTCATTATAATAACAAGAGGACATCAATAAAACAGTGTTTCAAATTCAAAATTAAGGGAAGATTTTTAATACATTTATTTACACTCTAGAATTCAATTTCACATGATGTCATCAATCCTAACAAAAATCATTTTGGAAAGGAGATGAAGTCTAATATTTCAAGTCTTAAACCAGTTTTTATCTATAAAAGTTACAATGAGATTTTCATGGGGACAGATTATCACCTATGTGCCTAGGTAGGGGAGGAAAGGAGGATGCTGGCTAAAGTCAGGAACCTATAAAAAGCCTTCAAAGGACTAGTCTTCAAACCATTGGTCTGATTTTATGTTATAAACTTTTATCTTATTTAAAATGAATTTTAATGTAGTGTTACACCACTGTAAGTTCAGCTCTGCTAACTATAGCTTCAAGCTCAGAGTAAAAGTCACCTTTGCTGCTTGTTTCAGATTTAGAGTCTCTAGGAACACATAAAAGACCAAGAACAGTGACTACACATGCATTTACAAGTAAAAAATTTAGTCTGTTTTATACATTTTATTAAAGTTACAATTAAAAGTTATGATTTCCCAAGAATATAGAAATCCTATAAAGACTTAAGCACAAGTTACAAATATAGTTCTACTCACATCCTTAATTATATTCTTAAAGTCTGATGTCTGACTTCTCAATTGATCATCAGTAGAAGGATGGTTCCTGCTGCAGTTTTTTTTTTTTTTTCATAAGGAACTCCTTTTTCTCGATCAGCTGTTTGTAGCATTCTGGCTCTGGAAGGAAGTAGGAGGAGCGTGAACGGAGCATGAATCAGCAGGTTTGTGGCACTCCAAAAAGTATTGGGGGGTAGAGGAGCAGTTAAGTGTGGAGGTCCAGTGCCCCAGTGCATGAGAGGGATGTGGGCATGGGGGGAGCAGAATGGAGGACGCTGGCTGCATGTGGCCCACTGAGATGGAGGGCCACTCATGCAGTAACTAATTGCGGTTGCCCATCGCTGATTTAAGACTTCAGGCTCCAGTCCTGCAACTGATCTGTACAAGCATAATGAAAGGATCAGTACAGGCCTGCCTTCTTTTAATCTTTCTCTTCCTTTCACTCTCTTGCCTTTCTGCCATGAGAACTGTCTCTTTCCATGGTCATTGTCATTTTTGTCTATAAACAAATCACATCAGGAAAGTGATCCTTATCTGGCATACTGTACAATATCTCCCCGGTCCCATGTTTCTCACACAAATCAAAATAGCTATTTCTTTATTTATAAATTCAAATTTCATTCAATTTTAGTGAGTTTTCATTTATCAAGAGTAAATAAAAATTAAATGAATGGGATGCAAAGTATGCAATGAATATTGGAAAACATAATCCCTACTATACGTACAATATGATAGGGACTAAATTAGCTATTTCCACTCAAGAGAGAGTTCTTGGAGTTATCATGGATAATTCCCTGAAAACATCCACTCAATGTTCAGCAGCAGTCAAAAAAGCAAACAGAATATTAGGAATCATTTTTAAACGGATAGAGAATAAGATAATATCTTATTACCTCTATATAAATTCATGGTATGCCCATATCTTGAATAATGTGTGCAGATGTGATCACTTCATCTCAAAAAAAAGATATCTTGACATTGCAAAAAGTTCAGAAAAGAGCAACAACATGATTAGGAGTTTGGAACAGCTGCCATATGAGAAGGAATTGATAAATCTGGGACTTTTCAGCTTAAAAAAGAGGAGACTAAGCAGGGATATGATAGAGGTCTATAAAATCATGATTGGTGTGGAGAAAGTAAATAAGGAAAAGTTATTTACCTGTTTCCATAATACAAGAACTAGGGGTCAGCAAAGGAAATTGGTAGGCAGCAGGTTTAAAACAAATGAAAGGAAGTATTTCTTCATGCAACACACAGTCAACCAGTGGAACTCTTTGCCAGATGATGTTGTACAGACTAGGACTTTAACAGGGTTCAAAAAAGAATTTGATAAATTCATGCAGGATAGGTCCATCAATGGCTATTAGCTGATATAGGGAGGAATGGTGTTCCTAGAAGCTGGGAATGAGTGACAGGGGATAGATCACTTGATGATTACCTGTTCTGTTCATTCTCTCTGGAGCACCTGGCATTGGCCATTGTTGGAAGACAGGATACTGGGGTATATGGACTTATGGTCTGACCCAGTATGTATGTTTGTATGTCCTTGAATGAGTTTTATACTGGGAATCTGTACAAATGCTTTCTTTTTTAAGATGGAATATCTTCTGCACTTCAGAGTTCACTTTACTTAAAGTCATCTATTAAAGAATCCGTGTTTTTGTTGTAATAAGCAGAGACATACAGCTAGTTACAAAAGCCATTTGCTCAAAGAACTGTATGTTATTACTATGGACATTGTTGCTATTTTTTTATAAAAGAAAATAGCAACAAACAAATCTTTCAGCCACGTTACAAAACTAAAAACAGAATGATTCAGACTAGAGTACTACCTTCTTCATAATACCACTGTTTCAACCTAAATGAGGATTTTCAATGGCATTGAAACTTTTTGGAATAACTGATTAAGGTGCAGTATAAAAATACTATAATGGTTAAATACACACTTTGGAACTATTAAGTGAAAAATTGTTCTAAACATTTCTTTTGAAGTGTATTCAAGTGAGGCTTTTAAGAAGGACAGGGTTATAATTGGTAGAATGGAGTATCAATAGAAGCATGTTCAAGAGAAGAGTCAGGTTAAACTGTTCCCAGCTGTATAATCTTATTAATTAACAATATTATGCTTCTCTGCCAAATATTTTAGGCAAATAGTTCTCTTGCAGCTGATAACTTTGTGAGCAATTACATTTTGTTAGTGCACATTCTCAAAACTACATGACTACATACATCTGACAAAGTGGGTTTTTGCCCACGAAAGCTTATGCTCCAATAAATCTGTTAGAGTAAGGTGCCACAGGACTTCTCGTTGTTCTTGCAGATTCAGACTAACACAGCTACCCCTCTGATAATTCTCAAATCTGTAGTCCTAAACAGCATTCACTGGAAAATCAGATTATTCTCTGTCTTTCGGTCCATTTTGGTAAATAAGTTGTTATTGAAGCTGGTCATCATTACTGACTCTTTTTTTTTTTTTTTCAGTTTAAAATTATGCCTGATGCTCACATGTCTAACTCAATTTGCTGCCTTGACATTTTGCTTTACAAACTTGCTGTGCAATATTTCCTTCCTCTTTCTTCCCATACCTGTTCCATAATGTTAGTGGTAATGGGTAGGGTAATGGTGGCAACTCTTCTCTGGAGACTTCTGTGACTATTGAGAGATGTTATCTCTTCTTTGTACTATCTAATAAGATTCCAGGAATGTTGCTCCAGAGCCTAGAATGTCTACATAGGCAATGGGGAATGATGTGAACAGATAGAAGCATGGCTGAGAGCATTTTCTTAGAATATCACTGGGTCCAATCACTACAGGAGCGTGTGGCCTGATACCATCCAGTTTTTAAGTTCTTGACTATTTTCAGATATTGCTAATACACAATTTTACAAATTTTACTCATGTGCCAAAATACATTTTCAGCTACCGGTTTAGATAGGAGAAGAACATGAGGGCAATACATTTTTGGAACAAACACATAGAGTCAAAAGCCTTTCTAAAGCCCCATGATACCATTTTACAGAGATGACTGCCATCTCAGATAATGTACATCCACCTTTCTAACTTCTTCTGACTATAGCTATATGGATACATCTAGACTACATGCCTTTTTCGAAAGAGGCTTTTTCGAAAGTATCTTTCGAAAAAGCCTCTTTCGAAAAAGCGTGTCTAGATTGCACTACGCAGATCAATTTTTCGATCCGCTTTTTCAAAAAAAAAGCATCCAGACTGCCTGGACGGTCTGTCGAAAAAGGCCACCTGGAAGCACTTCTGCAAGGGCATGGGGGCAGCCTTTACTTCCAGGTCCTGCTGCATGCTCTTTCCAGAGACGCGTGCTTTAAGGGATCCTCCTGAACAGTCATTGCTCTGCTCCTTCAGCTGGCTTGCCTACCTCCTAGAGGGAAAGCAAAGCTTCTGCAATGCTTGCTTTGAGTGCCCTGCTTTCTGGGACACCACAGCATTTTTTTTTCCTGCTTCTGTTTTGTGGTTTGAATTGGTTTTTTGCCATGGAGCCGGATCTGCCACTGGGCAGGCGATGGCCCCACACTGTAGTGCTTCAAGTGCTGCTGCAACTCCATGAGACCTTTGTGGTGTTCATGCCAGGTCTGGATTCTGAACCCAGCCTTGAGCCCCTCGTTTGGAATGCAGCAACACTGGTCTTGCCACCGAACTTCTTCCATGACATTTTGGATTTTGGAGGCTGGAGACAAGTTCAGACTGGTGGGACCAGCTCGTAAAGGAGCAGTGGGACGACCAGGCTTGGCTCCGAAACTTAAGGATGCGGAAGTCCACCTTCCAGGAGCTCTGTAACTGGCTTGCCCCCTCCCTGCAACAACAGGACACCCACCTGCGCCCTGCCATCCTGCTGGAGAAGACGGTGGCTATTGGTGTAGATGCGGCTGAAGTTTTTTTGAAAAAAACCCACAACTTTTTTCAAAAAAACAGTGTAGTCTAGACACACCCTATGTGTGCAATTAAAGGCTTTATCTTGTGAAGTTACATAAAGTGTTAAAGAACAAAATGGACTTGAATTACTTACTAAAGCTATGACGAAAGTAGAGAGCTTGCAGCGGTGCAGTAGCACTGATGCAGCGGTGCCACTATAAACTCTCTAGTATAGCATCTCTAAGCTGAAGAGAGAGAGCTCTCCTGATGACTTAATTAATCCACCTTCAGTCAGTGGGCAGGAGAAGCTATCCTACAGACTTAACACCATCTACTCTGGTGCTTATGTTGGTGAAACTTTTGTCACTCGGGGGTGGCTTATTCACACTTGTGAGCAACATAAGTAGTAGTAGTAGACATAGCCTGTGCCCCAATATCAGTTGACTAGTTTTTTATTTGGCAAATAATTCAAATTGTACAACTCAATGGAGTAAGATACTACACAGTGCGAGTACGTGTATCAAAATGTGACCACAAAGAAAGGTTCAGTAACACAAGGTAAAGCTTCCAGTGAAGTCAATGACACATTAAAGAATAGGTAATATATTCTCTCTTTCTCCACAGGAAAAACTTAAAAATGATTAAATGAAAGACCAAAGCTTAATAAGATTATGAATATGGCAAAGGTAAGTGGAATTATATAGATAAAATACTAGGGCACATCTACACAACAGCGCTAAAGCTGAAATAAGCTACACAACTTTACCTATGTCAGTTGCGTAGCTTGGCTCTGTCTACACAGCAGGAAGTCTGAGAAAGAGCACTCTTCCTCCAACTTCCTTACTCCTCATAAAATGAGGGTTACAGGAGTCTGAGTAAGAAGTCCGCAAGCTCAATATTATGTCAAAATAACTGCTTGCTGTGTAGATGCGGACTATGCTATTTTGGAATAACATCAGTTATTCTGAAATAACACTGCTGTGTAGATATAACCCTAGTGAGTAATGTGACAAGTGGACAGGGTGACCGACTATGAAATTATTCTAGCCAGATGGAAAAAATGTAAATCATCTCAAGTAATAAAGTGTATAATTCTTAGAAAATCTAAATCACTCGTTCATTTTGGTGCTTATAAAAACAAAAGGAATTAAGTGAGAGAAGTTAAAGGAAAGAAGGAAAATTTCAATAGGTATGATTTAGATCTTCAAGTGTTACTGTAGGAACATAATAATAAAAATAGTTTTTCTAAGGTTTGCTAAGACAAAACAAAGGGTGAGAATGTATTGCCCTTAAAATCAATATTAATAGCATTTTAATTAACCTTCAACAATAGAAACTGTCACAAGAGCCAACAGAATCTAATGCTGCTAATAAAAATAAAATAGTAATTATTATTGTTTATAGTTGTACAAAAGGATCTGAAAGTATTTTTAAAACATAAAAATAAGTTTCATTCATCAGTGTGCTAGTTGCTATACATTTAGTTAATAAAAAACAGTTCTTCCTGCAAACAAAAACAAAAACACAAGACCACACAAAACAAAAGCAAAACAAAACCGCCCTTATGTGCTAAGTTCAGAACTGTTAAGCACATATCAGGGACGCACCCAGCCTGTCTTCTGGCCCATCTGCTGCCTCAGTTTTCCTTGGAATATGGCTTCAATTTATATTCTCAGGCAGGGAAGCAGCATGTTTAGGTCACTGACCTGCCTTAGCCCTTTAGGTAAATCACAAATATGTCTCATTAATCAAAGTCCAAATGGACACAAAAAAACGAATCTTTTGCTGCAGACTCTGGCCACAAGTCATCTCAGACTACGCTGTCTTTCACTACAGTTTTTTGGGCTTAGCTTCCATCTTGTCTGGGCACTAATCAATTCCTCTTTCTTCTTATTGGCAAGGATGGTAGTATCACACCTCAAGTTAGCTACTCTCTAACTGTGGATTCCAAGCCCTAGGATCCTGATTCCTAGGGCTGGGAATTCTTCACAGGCGATCTACCCATAAATGTATCAAAAGCCCTATACTCTTTCCCACCACCATCCATGGAGATAGCTAAATTTGACCAGGTAAGCATAAGCCCCAGCTCCCTTTAATGGTGTCCTCAGCTCTCGACAATGAGCTTAAACTTTATGTAGCATGAGTAGTCATATTAACTCTAATGCACTAATTGCAAGCTTAAGGATTAGTACATACATAAGTCCAAACAAGTCAGACAAAGGCTGGAAGGATAGCAAGAATCATTTTGCCCATTTGGCAACCAAGGAAAATTGAGATAGAGATGCAGCAGTGTTAGTCTGGTCTAGCTGAAACAAAAGACAGGACTATGCAGCACTTTAAAGACTAACAAGATGGTTTATTAGGTGATGAGCTTTCGTGGCCAGACCCACTTCCTCAGATCAATTTGTGGAAGAAAATTGGCACGACCACAGATACCAAAGTGATACAATAAAAAAAAAAGTGAACACATATTGATGCACAGAGCCTATGGTATAAACATGGAGCCATTCTTTATGTCCTGCCATAAATAACTTTCACTCCACAACAATTCAAGAGAAGCCTGGAGAGACTGACTTTCTATGTGAATGTCCCAAAATCCAGTGAGAGCATCAGAACTTTCTATGTTATCTCAGCATCATTTGAAGGCCACTGTTCAATCCCTAGAAGGCCACACAGCTACAGGTTGAACCTCTGAAATCCGGGATTCTCTGGATTCTCCAGAAGGACCACAGATGTTGCTGAATCAGAGTGCCCCAGCACCCAGGAGTGTGAACCCTATCCGTAAGGAGCCCCAGTAAGGTGGGGAGAAGCAGGGCCACATGGCTGGGGAGCTCTGTCCTTGGGGAGCCCTGGCTGGGCAGAGCAACAATGGGACCAGTGAGCAGCAAAAGCGGGGCAGCCTGCAAGACTCATCCATGGGAAGCCCTAGATGGCAGGGCAGCAGCATGACTGGTGAGCTCTGTCCCAGGCGGGGATCCCTGGTTGGGCAGGGGGAGAACTGGGACCCCAGAGATTGGGGAGCTCAAAAAATGAGGTTTACAGGATCTGTTGAAAAAGGTTTTATTTTCGACAGATCCGCATCTAGACTGCCGCTTTTTGTTGACAAAGCGCTGTGTCGAAAATAAGTGGTGGCCATGTTTATGCTAATGAAGCATGGGATATTTAAATCCCTGCTTCATTAGCAATTTCGATGTGCCTAATCTGCATCCCTCTGTCAACAGAGGGATGCAGTCTAGACGTAGCCTAAGTGGAGGAGGTATATAATAGAGGTCTCTAAAATCATGTCTGGTATGGAAAAAGTAAATAAGGAAAAATTATTTACTTGTTCCCATAACAGAATAACTGAGGGTCACCAAATGAAGTTAATGGGTAGTAGGTTTAGTACAAACAAAAGGAAGTTTTTCTTCACACAGCACACATTCAACCTGTGGAACTCCTTGCCAGAGGATGTAATGGAGACAAGGACTTTAACAGGGCTTGAAAAAGAACTAGATAAATTCATGGAGGTTAGGTCCATCAATAGCTATTAGTCAGGAACAGTATCCCTAGCCCATTTGTCAGAGGCTGGAAATAGATGACAGGAGAGGGATCACGTGATGATTACCTGTTCTGTTCACCCCCTCTGGGGCACCTGGCATTGGCTAGATGGACCTTTGGTCTCACCCAGTATGACCATTCTTTTGTTCTTATGTTCTGAAGTTATCTTTTCTGTAGGGCCTCCGTGTAGAGGTTACACAGGTAGTATGCTCATCATGTCTAGTCTGGTGGGAGACAAATGGAATGGTGGTCATTAGTAACCTGGGCTTCAACCAGTCCAATATGGTCATGGCTGACTTACTCATATGATGTGTCCTGGGCAAATTTCTAACTTGAAAGAGTCCATTCTTCTCTAAGCAGCCCCCTTTTAGTCACCTCTTATGACATGCACAAGGAGCAGTAGGCCTTTCTGTCCCCCAACCCACAGGGTACATTCTGTCATAGCAAATTAAAAAGTACCCAGTATGTGCAGCAAAGTTATTGTCAGTGGATCTCGATATATTATTTATGCTGCTTATAAAATTATTCATAACTTTGTTTACCTCCTCCACAAATTAAAAAAAGTCTTATTTGAAAACAGCGTATTTATCATGATTTCTCTCCCCTTTCTCTTCTCTCTGCTCTTACTTGTATATTGAAAGTACTTTAGTGGCACTCAACACAATGAGAATACATTTGTATTAAGTAAACATATCACCATATTACACTGGCACATAAGGACAGAGTTATGTTCTGTACCGAAATAATTAAATTTATTCAAACTATTAAACAGTGAATGAAGATTGTTTTTCCAATCAGAAAAATCAAAGTCATTTTAGCATTTTTGCACTTCTTACTTAGTGTTCTCACTTAACTATGAAGGCTGTTGGGCACATATAATTTGATCCTCAATTGTGATACTGGTTAAAAAAATGTTTACTTGAAATCCATTAAGAGACATATTTTCTACCAGCTGTTCAGATATTTTTTCCCCTTTGTGATTATGTAACTATGTCTTTTGAGTGCACATGGCTGCACTTTAATCCATGCACACTTGGGAGAAAAGGTATTACAGGCCATGCTAAACAAACAGAACAAATACAAATGTTCAAAAACAATTAAAAATAGGAACATTAAAGGAGTAATCAAAAACTTAGTTTCATTGGAGAGAGTTGCACCTCCATTACATTTTAATATATTTTAATTATACTAATATTCACTTCAACATATAATACATACTTACCGTAGCAACAAAAAAAGAGCATTAACCAATGAAGATTTCAATTAATACTGCATATGAAATTTGCTAGTGAAGTTTTTTCTCAACATTTGTTGTCATAGATGTTTTACACTTATATTTTCTAAAACAATGGGCAAGCTCAAAATTCTTTTGATCAGTTGTGACAAGGTTTTAAAAGTTCTGTTTTATTTAAAGTGCTCTGAGTACAAGAACAAAATAATTAAACTGGAGAAGCTTTATGTACAACACTTCTACAAATATTTTGAAAACAAACTTTACTGCGACATTTTGCTCTTATCCTGGGATAAAAGGTATTAATTGCATCACTCAGTTAATGTTATACCAATTTACTTAAATAATTCACACATTGTTTTGGTTTCTTTTTTCTCATAATCAAAAAATACTTTTCAGCTCATTGTTAGTAGCAGGTCCAGATCATTTCCTATGGTCAAAAGAATGGGTTGTTAATTCAGGGCCCTATATAGGGAAGCACTAGAGAAAATGCTTAAAGATAACTTGTTTAAATGCTACCCTAAATAGGGATACTTTCTGGAACTGGAGCATTGGATTGCTGACAAAACAGCAATGTTTTTAATAATTTAAATGACCTATTTCCACTAAAAAGAGTTCATAAGAGGGGTTTTTTTGCTAGCTGATAGAGCATTTTTAAAAGTTCCAACACTATCTAAGCTTCTGCCATGTTATATTGTCCCCCATTTATTCATGGCTGATATTTGGTCCTTCAAAATGGCTATCTAGCACAAGAAGATATGACATTTTTTCTGGGTGGATGAAATTAAGACAAAAAAAGATTAAAGATCTGAGGAGAGTTTCTATCATTTTTTTAAAAAGATGAATTGATCAATAACAATGTGGTGAAATAAAATTCATTTTCTAAAATCTTATTTTTGTGTCACTTAAATCAACTTCTATAACAGATGACTGGAGGTCAGCTAATGTGCACCAATTTAAAAAAAAAAATTCAAGATAATGAGCCAAATATGGGCAGTTAACAGATTTGATTATAAAATAGGGCTGTCCTTACACTTTATTGGGCCCTACACAAACAAGGACATCACTGAACATGTCTTCTGCTGGGGCTCAGGGCTTCCCTTCCCCTATCCTTCACATGGGTGCCTGGAACTTCCCTTCCCTCTGGCCCTTCTGTAGAGCTTCTTCTTAGGGCCTTGAGCTTCCCCCCATGTGGCTTATACTGGGGTCTAGAACTCTGGTCTTCCCTTACTCCCCTCAAACAGCTTTTACCTGGGTTCAGGGCTTCCCTGAGGCTGGAGCAGAGCTGCAGAGGATGAGGGCACCTCTCTGCCCCCCTCTGCCCCTAGCCTAGCAAGAGGGAACCCTCACCACCAGCCAGCTACTGGCCCTGAGGTGCACACAGTGGTGTAGGGGGAGAGGGCAGGGAGAAGGCAGCCCTGCTGCTGCCAGCAGGAGACAGCAGCTGGAGGAGAGGCAGAGAGGAACAAGGCAGGCCACAACAGAGGCGATAGGGCCATACTTATGCATGCAGCTGTGTATTTTGCACAAGCCTGAGGATGGTCCTGATATAAGGAATCAATGTATAGTTAAAATAAGAGATCCAAAGCTTCAGAAAAGATTACTGGAGCATATGGATCTCACTTTGGACAAAACAGTAAGACTACGTCAGGGAGCAACAATCACTCAAACAGAATGTAAAACAGGACGCTGTCACACTAGATAGAATGAAAAGACAGGAAAAATGAATTGTCAAGTAGTAAATCTGTACAGAACAAAACACAGAAGCATGAAAAAAGCAAAATGTAAGAGTTTGTGAAGGACAGCTTCAAGCACAAAAAGATTTCAACAATGCCCAGCTTTTGATAAGCACTGTGCTATTGGTAAGAAATACAATCATTTTGCCAAATTCTGCAATGAGGATCAACGACTACAGAGGAAAAAACATGTATCCAGAAAGACAGGATAGACAGCAACACAGAAAAGAGTTCTTTGAAGAGAAACAAACAGATGAATGGGCAAGTTTTTAGCGACAAACGGGACTCTTATGACTTACAAATTAGACACCGGTGTCAGGTAAATGTTTTCAGATATTAGTGTTAAAAAGTTGAAGAGAAAAACTAGGAAGATGATGAGCAAACTCAAACCTTTTAGTGGGGAGCTCATTCCTACTAGATGTATTAGAAGTGAAGGTAAAAGATCAAATAGAATCGATAAATTTGGTGGTGGTTAAAGGGAATAAAGCACTTGTATTGGATTTAAAAACATGACAAGCCCGTGGGCTGATACAGAGAGTACACATGGTAGAAGAGATAAGGGACACATTGCCCAGACATCTGATAAAATTGTAGTAGAAACAGGAGGAGGCAGACATTGTACATATTAACTTGATTAAAAAAGAATTGTCCTATCTCAGAAAGGAAAAGGAATGAATTTCCTAAGGCAGCAGCTAAAGATGAGTCTTTACAGAGAGTAATTAAGATTATTATCACTGTGTAGCCAGGACATTACGTAAGTCCATAATTCCAGTTCAAAGCAGAACTGTCCATTATTGTTTAGAACAGGGGTGGGCAAAATATAGCTCATGGGCTGCATCCAGCCCACCAACCTGCCAGATACAACCCATGGTGCATGAGGAGTATCAGCAAATCTATCCGCTTGCCTTGCCTTGCCATGCTGCTCAAAGAAGCTTTCTGAATGCTGCAAGCCCACAGGAGGACATGGGGAAGAGGCTTTCCATGCTGCCCCTGTCCCCAGCATAATCTTGCAGCTCCCAAGAGCTGCCTATTTGCAGGATAGGCAGTGCACAAAGTACTCCCTTCCTCCCCCCTCCCCCAGACTCATAGCATTCAGAGCAGCACACATGGCCCCCATGTGGCTTAGGAACATGCTGGGCAGTGCTGCTGGCCAGGAACCACCAGGTAAGCACCTCCCTGCCAGAGCCTGCCTCTGGCACCCCTGCTGCCCCTCCTTCCCCTCAACTCCCCATCCAGGACTTCTACCCCATGTAACCCAAACCCTTTGCACTCCTGCACCCATACCTCCTTCCAGACCCTGTACCTCCTCTTACACTCCTCCCTCCCTAGCTGCCACCACATTGTGCTTTGTAATTAGGTCTCTGATAGCAAGGGAGAAAAAAAGTCCTCATCATACAGTGCTTGGTGTTTTGTAAATATCCTTAATGTACAGGATTTACCTTGAGATCAACTGAAACTACATTTAAAAAAATCAGGCTTCTTTCATAATGTTACACAATGGCCTACTTCTCAGAGATATCGGAATGTCATTAATAATATAGGATCAGACCCTAAAGGTTCAGTGATTATAGTAAATTACCCTAAAATATTAACTTTCTGTGTCTTATTTCTCTTTATCAAAGTGCTACAATTTCTATATAATAGGCTTAAAAAGCTCCGTAACATTTCTGTAGGATACAAAATTTTAGCCCTTCACCATAAAATACTATATGTTTATAGGGGAGAATATAAGCTTTCACATTGCAGTTCTTTGTCAGCCAGAGCAAGAAAAGGACCAAAGATTGGGAAGAGTGTGAAAAAATAGAAGCAGTTAATTACGGTTTTGAGAATTGATGGGCAGAGCCTGACTCACTCCTTTATAGGACTCTTCCACCCCAGTAATGATTAAGAGTGTCTTCACATGTGCAAGTAATTTTCTTCTAAACTAAGCAAAGTCCACAAGCAAAGCCCAAAGTCCATTAACCTCCTGTATCCCAATCTAAACAGAAATGCTGTTAGAGAAACCTTGCATGATGTGTAGCTCCAAAGTTTTTAGGCATACAGAAACATAGGAATTGCTATGCTGTATTAGACCTGAGGTCCTTTTCAAAACAGGCCAGGACCAGATGTTTCAGAAAGTGTAAATATACTTCAGTAGGCAGACAGTTTGCCTCCTTCCCTCCCCATTAGCTCTTAGCTTGATCTCCATAAAATCCTGAAGAATGAAGTTTAATATCCCTTCCAGAATTTATCATTAATAACAACTCTGAGATATCACTGACATCCATGTAGATATCCAACACTTTTTTTCTGAGCTCTTCACTTCAATGACTTCTTATGCCAATGAGTTCCATGATCTAATTACACATTGAATGAAAAAGTATTTCCCTCTAGCCATTTTAAAATTGCCCCCATCAATGTCACTGAATGATTCTTGTGTTATAAGCTACATCAGGAACTTCTGTTTGTCCTATCTTCCCTAGATGTAATTTTATATACTATTATCACGTCCCCTCTTATTTGTTTCTTTTCTAAGGTGAACATTTCCAATTTTAGATTTGTATAATACTTTTAACCGTTCTCAGTGGAAGGGGAGAGGGATAGCTCAGTGGTTTGAGCATTGGCCTGCTTAAACCCAGGGTTGTGAGTTCAATCTTTGTGGAGGCCATTTAGGGACTTGGGGCAAAAATTTGTCAGGGATGGTACTTGGTCCTGCTGTGAAGGCTGGGGACTAGACTTGATGACCTTTCAAGGTCCCTTCCAGTTCTAGGAGATAGGCAATCTCCATTAACTTTAATTTTATAAAACAATTTTTTATTTTTTCAATCCCCTTCTCTGATGCCCTTCTAATTCTGCAATATCTGAGTTTAGCTGAGAGTTGACTGAGGAAATGATAAAGAGTAGCCAGAATAAGGACTGGGACCTGTAGCTGAGCATCAAGACCTGTGCCTATGGGAGTTTGTGCCATTAGATGACACTAAGCAGGCTTTGTATTATTATTTATTTTGGTTCTCCATAGCAAAGCAATTTCCCCCTCAGATGAAAGTGACCAGCTTCAGAATCCACCTCCAGTAAGTGACAATGGCTTGTGCAGTACAGGAGACAGAGGTTATTTTTCAGCGGTATCATGTCCAAAAACTCTCGCCAGAAACTAATTCACATGATTTTCTTAATCATATAATTTCAGATAGTTAAAATACTTAGAATTAGGAAAATTAACTGAAAGGTCTGAATTAGTTTGAAACTAGCTGTGCCCATCTGAAATTGTTTTTTATACAATTAGATTTATAAGATCCCACTGTGAACAGAAAAAATTGGCCCCTATTATATTATGTACAGACTTACATGTGCGAGTATTCTCATGGAATTCAGTGGGACTAGTCATGAATGTAAAGTTAGACACACAGGTTTTTCCAGGAACCAGGCCTAGGAATGTAGTCAGGCTAGAACTTCACCCTTAAAAAGAAAAGAGCTCAAAGTGTTTCATGGCCCATTTTCTGGACACAGGAAGGGAGAATTTTCTCTGACTAATAAGTAGTAATATTTTCTGATAGCAAGACCTAGCTGGCTCCTGAAATCTCCAGAAACATCCTACTTCACAAAATTTTTGATGAGGTCAGACCCCTAGGAGCAGGCCATTGAGAAAGCATAAAATAAATGAAATGTTGACAAATTATAACTATATTAGAATAGTGATAGAAATGTAGCCGTGTTAGTCTGGTGTAGCTGAAACAAAAAACAGGACTGTGTAGCACTTTAAAGACTAACAAGATGGTTTAATAGGTGATGAGCTTTCATGGGCCAGACCCACTTTCTTCCACTATTTGATCTGAGGAAGTGGGTCTGGCCCACGAAAGCTCATCACCTATTAAACCATCTTGTTAGTCTTTAAAGTGCTACACAGTCCTGTTTTATATTAGAATAGGGTTTTTTTCGATAGTACCCAAAGGCAACTGGTTTAGACCCTTTATGATCGATTGCAGCCTGCCATCTATTAGGAAGATACTAACCACACATGTGCAATAATATTTTAAAACATTAACCTTGGACATTGGTGGGAAGGGATGTTCCTAACAGCTTTCACTGTTATAAATATGAAAAGCAACAGCCAGTCTGATAAAATAGCAAATGTTCCCGTAGGCAAGGGCTACAGCGTAGTTACATGAAAAGCATTCACATTCACTAGTAAAGAGGAGGTGTATATAAGTTGTTGGTTTTTTTTTTTTAAAGAGTGTCCCCATTCTGTCAAATTAAGCTTCTGGAATTCTACTTGATCTATAGTACTATACCTAGATCCCAGTGAAATGAAACGTATTGCCACTATAAAAAAAAAGTATGTGTGGGGATGGGCAGGAGAGAGACTTCAGTTGATTACAGAGACAAATTTAGAAAATGTTTGCCCTTCTAAATTATGCCTCCTCTTTTACTGATGACAGATTATTACATGCAGCCTGTTAATGTCAGGTCTATAATAAAGACATTGCTTTTCACATAAACACCATCAACTTCATATAGTTTGATAAACACAGCAGACTTTCTGTTCTTCATAAAGCATTTTGAAAGTTTCTCAAAGTTTAATATAGTTGACCAAGATTTTCAAGAATGGGTACATAGAGTAGATCCAAATCCATGTTCAGACATCCTTTTCCAGATGTAGTGAAAGTGTACCATTGTAAGAAGACTTCAACTTTAGATACCCATTTTGGAAAATCTGAGTTATATATAATATACAGTGCAAATGTGTACCCAAGGGCTCCAAACATGTAGCCTAATGCTATACACTTGCAGTGATTAAGTAGAGCTTCTTTTGGTCCTATTCCAGTAGTCCGTGCTGCCCAGGCCTTGTTTAACCTATTAACTCCCTTTCTCAGAACAGGTGAGATAAAAGGTAACGGAAGAAGGATCTGAATGGATTGTTCACTAAGGGTATGTCTACACTAGCCCCCCTAGTTCGATCTAGGGAGGCTAATGAGGGCGACCGAAATTGCAAATGAAGCACGGGATTTAAATATCGTAATGAGGAAAACCTCATTGCAGGAGGAATACCAGCTAATTTGATTTAGGGCTTTAATTTGGAAACCCGTTTCACTGCCGCGTGTAGACGCGGGCAATTACTTCAGGCTAGTCAATTTCTAAAATGGCGATCGGCCGGGAACATGCTAATGAAGCGTGGGATATTTAAATCCCGTGCTTCATTTGCAATTTTGGTCGCCCTCATTAGCCTCCGTAGATCAAACTGTGGGCTAGTGTAGACGTACCCCTCAGTTCCTTGCAGAACTTTTATTAGTGATGATGTGGGAACTAGAAAGAACTTAGCTTGGATCTCACATCCCATGCAGCAATGGCAGATGGAAAAAATGTAGTTATAAATTGAAGAAGACTCAGAGAAATCACTGAACAATAAAGATGGAACCCTATGAAGCTACTGTTTTATAAAAATCACTTTTCCAGAGTATAGTCTCACATCAAAGAGCCCAAGAATAAGAAATCAGAAATTGTTTACATTTCAATGGAATTTCAACTGTTAATACAGACGGCACCTCTCTGGTCAGGCACTGTCAGGACCTGACCAGTGCCTAACAAGAGAATTTCCAAACCTGGGAAGGTGAATGCAGAGAGGCAGCAGGTCTCTGTGTGGTGTCTGTGTGTGTATGTGTGGGCGGGGAAGCTACAGCTCCAACCTCGACTCCCGGTCCCACTGCCCGCAAAGCCAGCTCTCTGCAGTTGGCAAAGAGTTGGTGCCAGAGGTTGGGACCCGCTGCTGGCCCTAGATCTACCCCACCCTTGGGTCCCTGCAGCTGGTGGCGGATGTCACCCCTGGCTCCAAGTCCCGCCAACTGCAAATCTAAGCAGCCGGTGGTGGGTCCCAGCCCCCAGCCTCAGATTTCTGCAGGTGGGGCTGGGGGCTGAGGGGTGCTGTATAGGAGCCAGAGGCTGGGGGCTGTCTCCAGCTGCTGAGACCTGCGGGAAGCTCTGAGAGGGCGGGAAAGGAGGAGTTGCTCAGCGGGGGAAAGAGTTGCTGCCAGACCAGGGATGTTTCCAGATGACAGAATTCCAGATTAGAGAGGTGCATCCTGTACTCGTTAATTTAGCCAGTCAGTATCACTTACAGAAGTGTGGATGCCACTGAAAAAAATCTGCATTTATTGCACTATCATCAGTTTTACTCTATCAAGCTTCCAGCATTGCAATATTAGTATTTTACTGTGCTATTGTTCTCTATTATGTGAGTAGGACAGGCAAAGGGGGGCACTGTGGTAACATCCAATGGCAGTAATTACTATTTATTGTTTAGTAGTAGCCACTTGCCAGCAAGCAATGTTAAATAGGTATGTGGCCAAACAGACCTGTCACAAAAGTATTGTCTTTTTCTGTCTGCTAAAATCATGCACATTCCTCATCAATCTGATTTCCCCCCTCATCTTCACCCAGCCAGTGAAGTTATGATCACAGAACATGTATTGTTTTCTACACTGAGTTAGAGTGTAAATAACTCTAAGAATTTTATAGGCCAGATTGTGACCACAGATCCTGATCCTGACAATTGATCCACATGGGTGACTACTGTGCCCTTCTAAGGTGCTCTAGGAGCCAGATTTTAGTGGATCTCCACATGGATCAGTTTGTTCACTTAGGGTCCTAGTAAGTGTAAGGCTGGAATAGCTTTTGAACAGAGTGCCAACAACTATCAAGAAAATAAGAAATATTTTTTTCCTCTTTATTGGGAAAGCATGCTGGGAGAGTGTTGTCAGCATAACTTTGAGAGTGTCCTCTTGTACTGACATTACTATATTCTTAGCCTGCTCATTTAAATCAATAGTACTGTACATAATCACTGTTTGTCACCCTCAGTATCAAAGGGAACTGTGTGATTTTATGCTCCACATGAAGCCCAGTATGTGGCCAACACAGAGAGATTTTTTGGACTGAGCACAAAGAACCTTAACTCCTGGTTCGCATTTTAGCAAGACATCCAGTACTTTGACTTCTTAGTGAACAAAGACCTAGGTAATTGCAAGGTGTAGATGTGAAAAATAAACAAGGTGTATTGTGATCAAAATGGAAACAATTTATCTAAAAACATATGACAACAAAAGGTATAATTACTGCATACTGTGAATATATATTTTAAGCATATTGTGTTTGACTCCATTTTTACACAGTTGCTATGTGATGGCAAGAATTGGTGGAAGGGGGGGGAAATAAGATTTCTTCCACAGCTTTTAAAAAGTAATTTTGTATTTAAAGACACCCCAGAAACACTCAGGGCAATGCTAGGGGAGCAATAGCTGCTCCAAAATTTGATGTAGTCTTCTGTAGTCACCCTTCCCAGTGCAGAGATCACATATTATGCAGGAGTAAGGGTGGCAAGGTATTGCCACCCTTTCTTCTCTGCTGCTGCAGCTGGAAGCAGCACTGACTTCAGAGCTGAGTGCACCCCCAAACACATCCCACAGACCCCTGAATCAGTTCAAGGCCCTCCACATCATGCAACACTGCACAGCCCTACATGCATGTGAGCTATAAATGGGGCTCAGTTATAGCCTAATCTGGAAGGCAAATGTTGGAGCAGGCAGAGGTTCAGCTCCACAACTGGCAGTTTATACAGAGTTGGTAGCCCACGCCACTGGTGCTGAGTTTTGCCATTTCTACTCATCCCCAGAGCTGGAACAGTGGTTGCAGGACACTGGACTGCAGAGCAGCCAGGTCCTGAAATCCTACCACATTGGTCCCAATGTAACCTAGATACTGAGATCCCTGGAGGGAGAGTGAAGTCTGCTCTACAGCCTTAGCTAATAGTGGAGGAGCCAAGAGGGAAAAGCATCAAGCAGGCACCCACCTGGTCTCCACTAGGCGAATTCACTGAATGTGAAACTCAAATGCTTTTCTAGCAGTAGTGTTTGAATTGGCCAACATCACAACAGGAGCAGTGTAATCAACATTCATTCATTTTGTAGTTGTGCCAAAATTGAGATTACTTGTGCATGATATATGAACGTGGGAACAGAATCTCATGGCTTTAGCCTAGTGATGTGTAACTTAGACTAGTGAGTGGGCCACATGAGTAGCCCTCCATCTCAGTGGGCTGCAAGATTGTCATAGCCATGACAGTTTCCCAGAACAGGGGAGTTTTACTAACTGCATGCCAAGAATTTGGAGGATGCCAGTTGAACAATAGTGGTTTGGATGCAAAGAGAGAACATGGCTCTCACAGTCCATGTTGTGTGCAAGCAGCACACACTTCGCTTCACATGCCTTTGCTTTACATGGGTGTCACTTGAATAATACTGGTAGGAAAAAGCTAAGCAGATGGAAACGCTACACATGGACAATGATAAACAAAAGGTCATGTGAGCCACTCATAGAATTCTGATGAGCCACACGTGGACTGCGGGTTGCCCACCAATGACTTTAGCCGAAAAGGTACCAGCTTCAATCCTGCCTCCTGACAACCTGAGTCTGTTGGCATGGCAGGTGAGGGCTCATCTGGGATGAGCAGCTAGGAGGTCTCTGAAGGCCAGGACTTACTTCCTCAAATGCAGGGAAATTATGTAACCCAGAGACACTGAGACCCTGGAGAGAGAGTGAAGTCTTCTCTACTGCCTAAACTAATAGGCATTTGGCTTTTATCTCTTGGGGTAGAGTCATGGGTTTAGCCCAAAGGTTTCAGGTTCAAGCAGACCTGTCAACCACCTGTGTTCTGTGCAAATCAGCTTATTTCACAAAGAGTGCATAGTGTCTGTAGACTTAAGTTTGCAAGTAAAATATTTTCAAAATGGATGAATGAAAATGCACACATGCTTATTAATGGAAGTACAGTTAAGTAATTTTAAAACAGCAAGGTAATCATTGATCCTTACCAGATTTAGCATCCTTCCCGTCTGCTTACCCAAAGACTCAATGATGCTGAGACATGCTCCATTAAACACTGGTTTAAATGCAAAAGCACTTAGCACTGGTATATATTTTTACAAACCCTGTATCTTGGAAGTTTACACTTCAATGCATTTGATGAGAATTCAATTCCAGGTCCAAGTCTGAATTTCATTATTCAGTCCTTTATTGATCACAGACTGCACCAGATCACAAGATCAAATTGTTCTGAGGTTTGGGATATTTGAAATCCAGATCTGAATTGTATAGCTTGGACTTATCCTTAATGCCAGTATTCAATCCAGTATGAGTAACCTGTAATTGAAGAATGTCAAAGATATTCAAGGCTTTTTATGAGTTTCTCTGCATTTGACCAAAACAAGATTTAAAAAATTGTTTTGAAAAACACTTATTTATTTTTACTCCAAATGAAATTAAGCAAAATCTGAAATGACTAGAATTCATGGAATAGAAATTCTGAGTTTTGACCAGCACCAGTTATGAGATTCACCTCACAGCTTATACATCAAATAGGTTTTGATAATCTTCAGATAAACATTCCAAAGTTTCAGTGTTTATCATGTCATCTAATTAATTTATTGTATTTCTAGAGTACCTCTTCCCTTGGTATCAAAACTAACCTAATAAGAAATTTCTCTTTGTTTACTAGTTCACTTCCCAGCAAATAAATCACTTCTAGGCCCTAAGCTGCTTTTATCCTTCAGGTCATTCTTGTTTCTCCTTGAGAAATATGACTTTCTCCAATAGATTATGTCAATTACTCTCTTTCTCCCCATTCTTTGGGGAGGAGCCAAGGGAGAAAACCATCAAGCAGCCGTCCACCTGGTGTCCATTAGATGAATTCATTGAATGTATAAACCCTCAAATGATTTTACTGCATTAGCATTTGAATTGGACAACATCACAACAGGAGGAGTGTAATCATCATTAATTCATTTTGTAGTTGTATCAAAATTGAGATTACTTGTGCATAATATATGAACAGGGCTTTTTTTTTTGTCTTTATGAGGCACAGTAAACAAAAGTGCACTTTTAGCACGCAAATGGCAAATACAGTAGTATCAAAAATATTACCAGTTGTCACAAAGGCTCATTGTTTGAAGCCCAGTTCATAGTTTAGTTAAGATTACTAAAAACAGCTTATGAAAATTTCTATGAGCATTGTGCATTATTTCGTTTAGGGACCACATATGAAAAACATTATTTTAATAATAAGGAGCAATAAGCAGATTAAAGTAAGTTTCAGGGGCTGCTTTATTGCACTAGTGAACAAAGTGATCTACTTTAATTTAAATAAATCTGATAAAGTTGTATCCATTCAACTATAATCATTAATTTGACTGGCTTTTGTTTTAAACTCATATATTAAAAAGTTGCCAAAATCCCACTGATGCTAAGACAGACTTTAAATCACTCACCTGGTGTGCTTGCTTGGGCCTTGCATTTTTCTTTATTTTCTTCAGGTGAAGTTTGGGGGGGGGGGGCTGTTGCAATGGACACAGACACTGCCCCGCCTCCCCCCCAAATCATCCGAGAATCATTTATATGCATTGGAACCCTCAATCCAAATGGTGACTGAACTAAAATCCTTGAACTTCAATACTTCTGTTAAGACAAATAAATGCTGCTGTAAACGTAAGTATGGTCTGTTAGATTTCAGCTGTCCCAACCATTCAACTTTATATGAAAAAGGAGGAGGTGGGACTGGATTTCACAGATATTGCAGGATATAAGTGGAATTACATAGAGTTCTACAGTAGTTTTTGCTTGTATGGACAGGTTTAAATTGATTGCTGGATTTGAAATAGGAAACAAATTTTGCTCCTGAGCACAATAACCAGGGACCTTAGAACAGAGGTTTCCAAATTGTGGGGTGAGCTGCCTTTAGGGGGCACAAAGGAACATTTGGAGTGCAACTCCACGAGAGGGGGCACTTCTTTTGAGGCTGAGAAAACATAAATTTAAGTGTATATTGTTAACAAATATGTACCCACAAGATTTATAGAAGAGCCACTTCCTATTTCTTGTCTAGTGCACCTCAGCAGTCCTCATATTGAAAAGAGGCTGGTGCTGCCCCTGGAAATACACTAACAGTATTTTAGCTTAGTACTTTTCAATGTAAATAGATTTGCTTTAGACAGGGGATAATTTATACCTTAATAAATATGGTTAATTTATATCTGTTTTAAATTATATTAAGAAGGTCCAGGAATCCGTCTCAAGCACAAAATAGACTTCCAGTACCCCGAAATAGCTATTCCATGTCTATTGAAGCAGCCCGTTATTTCTAACTAGATTTCGAAATAATGGGTGGCTTATTCCGATGTCCCAGTAACCCTCTTTCCACAAGGGTTAAGGGGCATTTCAGAATAGTGAGTGATTTTGAAATACACTCAAAATAAGCTACGCAATTTGTGTAGCGCAAGTTGCGTAGCTTATTTCGAGCTAAGGATAGACACACCCCAAGTGTATATAAAAATTTTCTGAATACCAACTACATATCAGATATAGAGAAATCTTTTGATTGCATCTATTCTACAACTGTTACAAGAAAATTCAGAAGTCTCAGTTCTATAAGAGCTCCACTGTGATAGGCACTGGACAGATAGATATTAGATAATACATAACAATTCCTGCCCAAAAAGTTTACAGTCTAAAAATAACAAGGAACTAACACATACAGAGGAAGCAAGGGCAGGGTAGCCAAGATAACAATAGAATGTTTTTATAATTTTGTGCTTTGAAGGAGCTGACCTGAGCTACCTGCTCCTGAAAGGTCCCTCTCATGCCCCCAGACGATAAGACCTCTGTCTGAAGGCATCGTGCTTCAAGGAAGTAAATTTGCCCAGAGCTCTATGGAGTGCAGTTTAACTTCATACATTGCTCTGTCTCTTAGCATAGTATACCCGCTCTTCACAGCACATGGTTGGTAGGGAATTGTAAATGGCTCTCCCTTCTCATGTAAAAAAGAACAAGTAGTCCTGTGGCACCTGAGAGACTAACAAATATATATATGTATATAAAATGTTGGCAGCTTGTGATCCAAAAGATGATGAATGGGGAGTTTGCATTTAACAGACAAATTACTTTTATTTAAACATCACATAATATAGGTGAGAGCTTCCTATAGGCTGCTGTCTCTTCTGCCTCCTATAGTCCAGAATCTCAGCTTCCACAATGGAGCTGCCCTCAGTCTCTGCAGCCACAATGGCAGCTACTCCAAACAAACCATGGGGGAAAGCCATCCCTTGTGCTTTGGGGATGTCAGGGACTGCAGTCATGCCTGGCACTTCAATTGGAGGCATACTGGGACTGGGAAGGGCCCTGGCCTTATCACCATGCATCTTTTGCATCTAGGCAAGAGATGCAATTTAAACCTAAATATTCTGAATTGTTTGTAAAACTGCTCCAGAACAAATGCTCCCTTGGTGTAACACTAAATTGGAGTTGCACTATAGAGTAATTTGAGGCTGTTACTTCAAGTGACTTCAAATTGAGCATGAACAATTTTGCACAACTCCTATGCACTTCAAAGGGGCAGCGCAAGTGGAGCCAGGGATCAGCTGGAGTCCCCAGCTGATACCCGACTCCACTGTTGCAAAGCCCCTTTGAAGTGCTGGAGTGGCACCTTAAAGGGGCAGTGCTGCATGGAGCCTGAGGTCAGCTGGGGACTCCAGCAGATCCCAGGCTTCACCTTGCGCTGCCCTTTTGAAACGCCGCCCCGGCTCTTCCAAGGGTCAGTTGCATGGAGCCAGGGGTCAGCTGGGAACTCCAGCTGATTCCAGGCTCCATGCTGTGCTGCCCTGTTGAAATGCTGCCACAGCGTTTCAAAGGGAAGTTGCACACGATTAATCGCGATTAAAATTTGTAATTGCTTGACAGCCCTAGAAAAAAAGATCTATTCAAATAAATTACTTGTCCTGCTCTACTTTCTTGTCTTTACAGACATGAAGCTATGGAATTCCACCATAGCATCTTGAAATGTGGGAGGGCTTTTGCTATCAAAGACAAGGATTTGAAACTGAGTTTTTTCATTTATTAAAAGAGCTGAATTATCTAACCTTTCTGTGCAGTTTTGTAGCTAAAGTGTGACCTTCCTATGGAACAACAATTAAAACTTGCAGTAACTGAAAATTGACCCAAATAAAAAAAAACCCCTTCCATTCTATCTCATTACTGAAGCTCACTGTGAATTACAGATTGTAATTATGATTTAAAAACATTATTACAAAAGCAGACATGGCTGCAGAAAATCCTTATAGATGTGAAATCCATGATGCTAATGCCTTTTGGTTTTAGTCAATTTACATAACTGCCAGACTTAAGCTTCCTAAAGCTCCCCAGTTGAAATAGTGTCCAATTGTGTTACCAAGAGAAGCATAACAGCTTTTTCAAATTAAACTGTCACTACATTTCCTCTCAGTTTCTCAAAGTATGATTGGAGAGGTCCACTTTCAGTGAATGAGAAAAGAAATGTTTCATGGCAACTAATGTATTTCATTTCAGTATTTATTCAACCCACTTTCCATACCTGTGATGGAGGGGGGAAAACCCATAGACTTTATTTGACATAAAACTGGCGGCATAATTGTTATGAATTAAATACCAGCTCTCTGCTGGCTCTCACTAAAAAAATCCACCATAGTAGTTTTTACATAGATATTATTAGGAAAAGGTGATTTCAGGTCAACATAATGAATGTTTAGCAGTCTTATTCCACCAAGCATAAGCAAATGCTTTTTTATGATTATAAAACAGCACCCCCAAATAAAACGAATATAATATGAATATAGTTTAGGTCAGGGTGGGGAATCTCAGGATCCCAGCCCCTGAAGTTCAGTCTCCCCTCCCTACATCATTGCGGAGCCCCCCTCCTTGCCCCACTGCTCTACTGTAGTGAAGAATTGTTTGTGGGTTTTTGTTGTTGTGGGGGTTTTTTTGCTTCTCAGTTGTGTGTTGCCCTGGATGGATTTTTTCAGCGGCCCCCAACTCCAAAAAGGTTCTCCACCCCTGATTTAAGTAGAAGGGCAAGGAATAAATTCACCTCTGGTGCCAAGGGTGACAAGCCAGGTCACACCAAGAACAACTGAATGTGGCACACAAATTAGCTCAAATTAGAGGATTTCTCTATAGCCTCTAGGAGAGCCATTTGGTAGGTGACTGGTCCAGACAAAAAGGAGTGATCAATCTATAGACTCCACCCACTCACCTTATTCCTTGTGCTGGGCGGTGATCTTGCGTGGTCAGCAAACTCCAGGCCATAGAATCTCTAAATTGGTGTTAGGCATCGCAGGATTTCAAAGCTGAAAAGGGAATTTGAGAGGTGTTAGATGCTGACTGGCCATCACCAGGGCATTGGCAGATCACTGGGGAAAGGAGAACTTTAGTCTATTTTCTTGGCCAAGGCACAGACTGGACCTTAGAATGACAGCTTGATGCAAAGTTTATTATATTTATATTATATTATATTATATTTAGCACCTGGCTGGTGTTCCTGCTTTAACTCCTGATGCAAAGCTTCAGCTATACCTGTGATTCAAGTCATCAAAGATCATCATCATAGGTTGAAGTTCTCAAATTGTCGCAGAAGTGGGCTTGATTTTTCCAGAAGTGGAGAGGCCCAATTCAGGGTAACCCTGGAAAGCAGTCTGATAATCAGCCCCACTCTGGTTTGGCCAGTGAGGTATAACTGCAGGCATAGCAGAAGTACAGACTGGAACTTGCAACTGTTGTTATCACCACTGAACTTGTCAGGCAGGTGTGCCTGGGCTCACAGGGAGCAAAGGTCATAGCTAACAGTATAGGTGCTTGAACTTGTAGGGTCACTTTATGTGCCTGAAATTTGGCAACCTGGACCTGCAATGTAAATAGCGTTCTCACTATATCTGTCAGAGTGATTGGCTTTTGTGGGATCAATGCTCACCTTGTCAGCGCTAGCTCCCTTATTGTTAGCAGGATTTGGCTGCTCAAATAGAGATATTAGGACATGGGTTCTTGTGCCTAGTGGTTAGAGCAAAATCAGAGTCACAGCTGGGTTATCTGGAATAAGACAAGGCAGGAGCCGGACTGGGAACAAGCAGCTGATGGAGCTCACACAGACATAGGCAAATGCTTTGATCAGCCACCCAACTTCAGCTGTTGCTGGCTTTAAAAGTTGGTGTGCTGGCTCTTCCCATCAGTCAGGCAGCCAGCTAAAGGCCAGGCTTCTGTATCAAATATGAACTGAGTACAGAATATTCTTCTCAGAGATACAGCAGAAATTGTCTTCAATAAGGTCCTTAAAAGATCTGCCAAGTACTGAAATTAGCTTATATAAGGTATGTTATGTACATGCACTATGGAACTGTTTAAAGTTGAATGTCAAGGTTGCTTTTTTGTAGCTAGCATAATTCTCTTTTCTGACAATGGTCCTCTATGTCATCTCTGACCTCCTGGACTGCTGAGTTTGATGCTGTGCATCATGACAGTCTGCTACTACCAAATTTTTTTCCCAGGAACATACCTAGAAACTGATTAAAAAAAAACAAACTTCCCACACAACAAAAACAATGCCACCCTCCCCACCACTTTAACCTTAATCTCCTCAATACTGACTTTTAATCTTCATGTGGTTTACAGCTTCTAAGCTAGTTTCAGGTTTTTCAAGGTGCTTCTGCAACAAAACGCAGAACAAAACACAGAAGCAACTTGCTATCTGTTTTGCTATCTGTATAAGAAGTTTTGCTATGTGTATAAGATGTGGCCAGGGTTACTCTGTTTTTCATACTCTGTGGCTAGGGTTTTTTATACAGATAGTATTTTGCTATCTATATAAGATGTGGCTAGGGTTATTCTGTTTTTTAATTGCAGCTGCTGTGAAAGATTTTTATCTGTTAACCCAATAACCAGTCTGCCTCTGGTATTTTCATGTTTTGTGATTTTTCAGGGATTGCAATTTTCAGCTAATGCATCCAGGGCTCTTAAAGAAAATTTTTCTCCTACTTGAAATCTCTAGTAAAAAGTTTTTACAAACTATATTTTTCTGTGATGGAAGATATTCATCCAATGTAGCTGGAATCTTCTCAAAATCATCTTTGTGACAGTTTTCATAAAGTCAAATGATTCAATAATATGCTCTGCTTTCTTTCCCTTAGCATAAATTAAAAAGCCTACCCACATAGCTTCAGTTTCCTTATATGTCATAGCAATTTGAAATATTATAAAATACCGCTTTCCAGATTGTCCATTGTGAAGGTTTGTCAAAGCTCAATTTCTCTAAGGCATTGCAGAGTGGTAGATGGTTCAAGAGAGTTCGCTGTGAACATCACTATGAATGTCTGATCTTCTATGTTGTACTTAAATATCATGGTGATTGGTGCTAGCAGGCCTGCCAACATGGAGGACAAAGTGGGATGGGCAATTGCCCTGGGGCCCTGGGTGATTCAATGGGACCTAGTCCTTTAAATCACCCCTCGAGCACTGTGCTGTGCACTCTGGGTGGCTCTGAGGTCTATGTGGGGTGTGGAGTGCTCCATATTGCACAGAGAGCTGGCTATCCTTGACATTGCCCCTTCCACCTGAGGCCCCACCCTTCCAGGAGCACAGAGCTGATCCCCCCCACCTTGACATGGGGCACACACAGACTGTTGGCTCCCCTGAGTGCTGTTGAAACTCTAAGGCCTAATCTACACAGGGAGTTTAGGTCGAACTTAGCCACATTAGGTTGATTTTCTAAACAATGAGTCCACAATACTACGCCATCTCCATCAACCTAAAGTGTCATTAAAGTCAATTTCTGAACTACAGCTTTCACAAGGAGTAACCACTAAATTCAATCTTGCATGGTCGACTTTCCAGTAGTGGAAAAGCAGTGCTGTGACAGTCAATGTTCTTCATCTCCAGGTGGTGTCCCACAGTGCTCTACAATGACCGGTCTGACCAGGACTTTCAACTCTACTGTTCTCCAGGTGAACAGGAAAAGCCCTGGGAAAATTTGAGTGTCCAGAGTGGTGAGCAGACCTCAGAGCAGGCAGCACACCTGACCATGAATTCAAGTTCCATGAGCTGCATGAGTTCGCAGGGTCACAGACAAGCACCAGCATATAGGAGAATAATTTAGAATTGCCCTGGTGTGGGGCTATTTTGAAATAGCAGAAGTGGAGCATCTACACACAACTTATTTCGAAATAGTTATTTCAGAATAGGTGTTATTCCTCATAGAATGAGGTTTACAGATTTCGGAATAGCCATCCATTATTGTGAAATTATTTCAAAATAACGGAATGGCTTTGTAGATGCTCTCATTGTTATTTCAAAATAACACTAGTTATCTCAAAACAATGGTGCAGGGTAGATGCACCCTCAGAAAACATTTCTAGTTTCAAGTAGAATTTTGTTTTTGTTTTACTTGCACTGTGCCTTGTGTGATTGATTCATATTTGGAAACATGATTAGTGTTTTTATAATAGAGACTATGCCCAAATGAGCTAAAAAGTAGGTTACATGAATAACGTTAATAAACACTGAAAACCCAAAGTGATCAGCAGAAGATTAAGTAATGATCAGATCTCATGGGCCAGCACTGTCTAAGTCAAATAAGTTAATTAACTACTGATAAGCTTTTTACAGATGCCTCTTCTTTTCTATCTACCTGCACAAAGATGATAGTTTGTACTGATCATTTTTATCTTTGTCTTCTTTATATTCCTTTCACTCACCTCTAAGGAGTTGGAAGCAGTTTTATGAACACCATAAAAACTTCTGTACCTCTCAGGGTTTTTGTGTCAGTTAACTGACGGCAAATCACTTTGAGAGAATTCCATGAAAGATTCAAAGAAATATAATTAAAATTAAAAAAATTGAATAAGTTTTAAAAATTAGGACTCATGCAATAATAAGGATATGAAAACAAGCATTCAGTTTAGGAAATGCCAAGAATCGTATGTGCTCTGCCAACTTAATCTCAGTACTATCACAGTCCCTTTTTATTTTACAGAATTCTTTAATACAATGAAAATACCGCACAAATACAAAGTGGCACTGGCCCATTGAAAAACGGATTTACTCGTGTTGCCCTTCTCCTCTAGTTGACCTGTATCTACTGTACTCAACATTCTAAATACATCTTTTTCTTTAACATGATACAGGATGAATTTTAATAACACACTGACGTTTTAGTTAGGGTGAGATAGTTGTTACTTTATGGACACTGATCAAAAACTTGATCAAAAGTTTCATTCTGGCAATAAAGAAATAAAACATCAGCTATATCTCTGAAAACATTAGGAATAACTATTGGTTCCAAAGTCCTTGACCTTTCAATTCATCTTTTTAAATTTCCACGTTACATCTGAGAGTTAATGTGCTTTTACATATGAAATATAATGCAGCTGTATTTATTGAACTTACCCATTTTGTGCAAAGTGATTAGAAGTGGCCAATTTGTCACAGCTGTTTGAGTGTGTGGCAGAATTAAATGATTCTTCATTATATTTTGCTGAAATAACGGGAGGACAAAAGAATGAAAACAGCACCCGAGAAAGTGTGTGTGGTCTGGCCCAGGTCTTTGCCAATAACAGCTCTTTGTGCTAATCAGCAATATCCCTGTATTCTAAAAAAATGACCCATATAAAAGTACAGGCTGCAAACCAATATTTCTCCTCATGATATTTTTCTGTGTAAAATTCCCCTCCACTTTGTTTAACCATTAAGTGTATAAAGGCCATATACCACCTTTGATCCATATATGCAATTCTCATTGCCATCAACACATCAAGAGCAGAAGATTGTCTAGAATTTGTGCGCTATCAAAATCCCCTTCTCTCCCTCCTCTCTCCCCCCCATCCCGCCCATCTCCTTCTTGTGGCTAAAGGAGATTTTCTTTTTCTCGCTAGCGTCTTCTAAAGTGGAAATGTGAGAGGAGGGAGAAAAACCAGTCTCATCTCTGACCATCCCATGGAAAAGTTTCAGTTCTTCTAAACCATTGGACCAGTTTTCTTAGGTTGCCTGAGTTGCCTGATAGTGTCAGCTACTCCTGTGAGCAGTGCTATAATGGATGATTCTGCCTAAATCTATTCAGAGAAAATAAACAGCATTCTCAGCTCAGCCAGGCACAACAGGAAGTGTTCCATTGGTCTTTTTTATCTTGTTCAGTTCTAATGGGTCAATTACATTTGTTTCTGTACGTGAAAAGACCTGGACAGAGCACAACATCAGTAACATAAATAAAAACTCACCCATGCACTTTAGGAAGCATTTGAATAGAGCTTCCATAAATCACATTATACTGTTCGGTACCAAATGACTGACAATTTCCTCTTTTATTATTGTAAAGGTGATTATTAACCACCTAATTTAGATTTTATAATAGAAAGTGACAGCTTAATTTGTTGAATTGCTAGCAACTAAAAAGCAAATTAAAGTTGAAATCTTGGCAATATCCAAAGGATGCACAGCAGCTTTGGCAAGCTGAAAAAGGCTATTAAAACCTGCTATTAGTTAGAAGAGAGCCTTCCTAGTCTCATTCAATACTTGTGCCTTTTTTCTGCATCATTTATTTATTATGTGCATATTTTTAATAAAGCAAGAGCTTTTGTGGCCATTTCAAACATGATCAGACAGGGCTGCAATCTTTCTGTTAGTTTGAGTTTTGGTTTAGATTTTGCCCTACTGTTACTAAATTGCACCTTTTTAAGTTATGGAAAGCCAAGCACCTTCTATGAGGTGCTGATCATCTTCAATTCACAATGTATTTCAAACTGAGCAGATGTAGAACTTCCTTTGAATGGCTTCTATGCATCTTAAGGTAACCTTTCAAAATATAACCATGAATTCTCTTGCTTATTTTAGTAGTATCATTACAGTGACCAACTCCAGCTTTGAGGTCTTATTTGTACCTACCTAGTGGAAAAGGGAATCAAAGAGATGCTAAACTAGCAGATGTTCTGTTAAGTGGTCATTCAGATCTTAAAACGCTTGTAAGAGTATTGCTGTAGTTTGTGTCTGGCTTCACTTGGCCATGCATAAAAAGGCCCCTCCCCAGATTTTCTCAGCCCTTAAAAGATACAGCCCATCGTAACTCAGATGCACTAGAGTAGTTGCAACAGGAACAACAGTCCCAAACCATAACTGGGTCCAACTGCACTACCCTGCTCCATCCAGACCCTCCCATACCATTAGACAAAAGTGTCTTGTAGATTTGACAAATGCAACAGGAATTCCCTGGTAAAACGTTGGGGAATTGCTACTATAGAAGTTCCACTTGATACCAAAAGAGAGAAAGTAGAACCACTTTTGAGGTCCAGGAAAGCAATAGATCCTAAGGAAGTTAGAGACCCATATTCCCTATGTTTGCTCTAAAAGGGAGATTTTCATAGTTGTTGGAAAAAAGAATGCACAACTCCTTTAATTATACTTTAAATCTCCTTTATGCCATTATCTATGATTTTCTTAGTATGACTTGTCTTTTGTTTACATCCTTTCCTGCTTGTGTAATATGAAGTGAAGCTGTAATGTAGAACATATGACTTTGTGGTCATATTCGTGGCAAACAATTATAACTACAAGACTATAATTTCATAATTAGAATTAGGAGACAACTTCTATTCAACACACAAGCATTTGTATCAGCAATAGGCAGATAAAGAAAAAAATTGAAAAGTAACATTGATCCCCAAAATCAGGTCCATGGTAATCGATGTCTGTGGTCCTAAGGAGACAGTGGGGTTTTATGTGAGAGCAAGCGTCTAACTCTACAAATCTCATCACAAAATTGTGGCCTAAATTGCAACAGTAGCTACATAAATATTGTTTTAAGTATTTTTCAATGCCAGAGCTCCCTTTTTATAAACAGTTGGCCATTGTCATTGATTTAATTACTGAAATCGAAAGAAAATCCTATTAATATTGGTCCAAATCCTTTAAATATGTATTTCGTTTTTACCTGGTATTCTCACAGCAAAATTTCTCATAGGAAAAATTTCTGATGTCAAGAACATTAATATATTCAAGTGAGAGACACACGGTTTGTAAAAACAATTTGATTTTTTTAGCCCATGAGGAATTCTTGATTAAATTACTTCAGTTTTTATTAATTTGTTCGCTCTTCATTCTCCTTCAATGAAAACAATGACTATCTGTCTTGCTTACAAACTACGCTGTATAACTATGGCTTTGAGTTTTTGATTTTTGTAATCCTTATTTGTGCTAAATGATTAAGTTGTGTGGATTTGCTTTTTTCCTTGTTTGGAGGGATGTAAGGTTTAGCAATAGGATGTAGGCTTTAATAGCTGAATCTGACATTGACAATCCCACACAAAGAAAATATGCAATGGTTTCTGAAACATTTCTGTCAGTGAGATAGTCCCTCAGTTACATGTGCCTTTCAGTGGTTACTGGTAGACATTTTTGAAAGCAAATGCAGAGTTGTTTAACTTGAATTTTTTTTGAAAAGTGTCATTAAATAGAGCACCACCTAAAATGCAGGCTGACATTCTTTGGTCTGGTAGAACTGTGCTTAATGCCAGTTGGTTCACCTACAGAAAATTATTCCTTTCTGCCAAGCAGTGCTATATCCCAACACCATCATTTTGAACTTTGATAGATTACCATTGCTTTTCAAACAAGAGGTATGAAGTTTTGATTAGAGACATCTTTGACTCTTGCTTTAATCAGTTTTTCCTCCTCTGCTTTAGAGATATTGGTGACCTCTTGAGAGCTTTTAGCGTTCTGAGATTGAGTGATCTGTGCACTCAGCCTTCAGACTTGATTGTAAACTGCTGTAATTCTTTATTGGCCTGCCTCATGCTCTTGTTTTGTAACTGCAACATGTACAAAATGCCATGAACTGACAAGCTCAAACATATTGATCACATCTCCCTAGCTCTCCACAAAATTCTCCCTGACATTTAGTGCTGTTTGTACAATTCCTGTTGGGGGCATTTAAATGTCTGATGCAGTTACAGCATCTCATTTTTCTGACAGCTCAGATTCATTTGGTGTTATATCCCCACTCATCATTTAAGTAACCCCTGTCCATGGCCCAGTGTAAAAAACCACTGCTATGCTCTAACTCTCGCAAACTTGGTAGAGTCCGCAGGATATTAGATCAAAATTAATTTATAACACTGATAAATTCTAAAGTCCTACTATACAGAAAAAAGATCTATTGCCATTTAGAATATAATGGTGTTGTTTTAGCAAGTCTTACTGATTTGGGGTCCAATTTTGCCTGCACTTTGCCTAGGTGCCAGGTTTGGAAAAAAGGATGCAAAGAGCGCCTTTTTGAACCAACAGCGTAAGGTAGAATTAAAGTTTCTGGACTTAGGATAAAAAACAGGGCTCCTCTGTCCCTACTCCATCAGGGAGCAAAGTGGAAAGGAAGAGGCAGGATCATAGTCCCCATGGAACTTCTTGGGAGCAGTAAAGTGCACCCCACAAAGTAGCAGAACAGGCGGTATGCAGTCTATGGGCACCCAAGAGTCCGGAATGCATTCTGATACCCTGAAGCAGCTTGCCTCCAAGACTTCCTCCTAAGATTCTGAGACATACTCACCATCAGGCCATAAATGCCTGCTGTGCTGTACATCAACGCATGCTTTCAAGAGTTTCAATAGAACACTCAAAATCTGATTTTTCCAGATCCCTTGGAAAACTCACATTTCAAGAAATAATTTCTCACAGTAATTTGGAGCAGGCAGCGATGGCACAACCTAAGCGGATGACTCCCTTGCAACATAATGGGTGCAGCAGGCATTCAGCTTCAGTTTTCTAGAGGCTCTTTTGCTGTGCCACCCCGCATCCAACTCTTTGGTTGCAGAGCCTCTGGTTAAGTCAGTTACAGACAATTCTTTCCTTCCTGGGAAATGGAGCCCAAATCGAGTATGAAGCAACACAACACAACCCTATCCCATGCTACCAGGAGATCTGATAGGCCTAGGAACTAGCCATCTCTCTCTCTCTCTTTCCTTGATCCCTCCCAACTATACAAGGCTCTTCCTTCTAACCCCCTTCCTAGAAAAATGCCTCTTACTTCAAATTTCTACATCTGAACTCATTTGGCCTTCAGTAGCCTATTAACACCTTCCTGCTTTGCCCAGAAATGTGTGTGCCCCATTACATAGGCATATTAGCATATGAACATGTGTGGGGTTTTCAAAATGATCTGTCATCCAGCCACAAAATAAATAAGTTATAGACATGAAATAAACCAACAGTCAAGTCCGGTCTATGGGCCTGATTGAAGCCCACTGAAGATGATAAAAGGGCTCTAATTGACTTCAGGAGTCTATGGACCAATCCTAAAGTTTCTGAGAGCCTGTGCAGAGTGAGGATGAGAGAAAATGGCAGCATTCCCATGGCAACATGGTTCAGGTTCTCTGAGGGCCTTTTCTTTGCTGTTCCTTTCAACAGCAACCAATTGCCTACCAATTAATGCAGCTGTATGCACATGCCACAGAGTGACACACTCTCAGAAACTATCCACACCTCTTTCCCCAATAGTCTCTTTTCCCTATCCCTACCAGAACTAGTGTATTAGCCTAGCACATCCCTAGTGTATTAGCCTAGCACATCTCTTCTGTATGATGCCTTGATGGGTTCTGGTTGACCACTATATCATGTTTGAGTCTGCTAGTACTTCATTTTGAGATTGTACACAAAGGGATGATTGGACAAAGTTAGCAACATGTAAGCAGATTGTTATGCTGAAAACCTAGGAGAATATATTGAAGTTGAATCATATACTCAGACTCTTCTTAAAGGTCAAGCATATTAAGTCTCTGATCCTTCAGTGAGAAACATTAATTCAGTAGGGTCCTGAATAAGCACCAATCTGAGTACTGGATAAGAGCCAAAGGCAATTTTACTCTATTTTTCAAATGCTATCTGCACAAAAATATTACAATAAACTGCTGAGATTTTTAGTTCAGATAAAACCAGCAAGAACTAAAAGTGTCATGAGACAATCCAGGCATTTTAATATTCTGAATTCAGAACATTAGAGAATTAGAAAGTTGAAATCAACTTCTATATGCTCACCCCGATTTAAACTAATTATTAGATACCGCTATTTATGTTGCCTTAGAACTACAATAAAGGCATATGATGATGATAGTATGCATTTTAACTAAATAATTAGTTTGGATCATATAATCCCTTTATTGTATTCTCAGGTCAGCTTGTTTTAGCTAATCTTTAAGTCATTTCCTTGGAAAAAAGATTGACGGTTCAAATATGTGACCCTTCACAATTTAATTAGAGCATATCCTGCTTCACTAAAACCCTTTGCCAAAATTGCAACAATTAATTTGAGTGACTAACAAGAAAAAAAAAAAGATGCAGATAAATGCTGGACAATCAGCGTCCTTCCCTGTGTTTCAGAACATTCTCTTCATAGTATTCTCTTGGTTTGTTACCAGATGGTTGCTTTCATAGGTACGGTACGGCTATCAAAGTCCTGTCGGCTCATTAGGTGCTATGGCACATACAGTCTTTTGTCTGCAAGAATGCCAGCTATCCTGTTTATATTGTGACATTTTCCAGCATCAGCAGCTTAAGTATTATAGCATCCGCTGTGAAGTGAATGCTATAGTTCTGATTAGTTAAGGCCCCTTCAGATGGCCACTCACACTTCTCTAGCAATATTCTCTCCCTTACCCCAATATGCTTCACTCAAGTAAGGCCAGAATATAGGTCATAAGATAATTATACTTGAATGTTGTCCTCTCTTAGCTCAATCTGTCTTCTCGTTTACAGACGCACTTTCCCCATCTACAAGACAGAGATCACTATTCACATGTAAAAGGAAAGCAAACTTTCATAATCCAATAATTCATTAGGTTACACTACAAAATAATTCTTAATTTTTAAAGATGGTCTGAATCCAATAAAACTAAAGTTTTCAGTTACTGTAAAGTGTTACTGCAAATTTTATCATCCAGAACTTCTGAATAGAAGAGCTGCCTTGTTTCACCACAAGTGCAATTTTGAGGCCTGAGCTCAACCAGTTCTGCAATGATAGAAAATGAGACCTCCCTATTAATGAGTGAAACAATAAAATCATGGCCTAACCCAAAATGCTCAGAACCAGAACCAGACAAATATTAATTCAACCAAAATACAAAAATTTGTGCAATAATTGTGGTCCTTTTTGTGTGTGTTCTGTGAATTTTTGCTAAAGTCATCTTGCAACTATGTGCCATTATATGTTTGCAAAGATTCACATTGAAAATATTTATTCAGACATTTTAAAACTTGCTTGATTTCCTTCCACATATTAGTAAATGTTTCAGTCCATGAATCAGGGACCAGAGATAGTATTGTGTGACTTGTATACCACCATTGTACATGAATGTTCATTATTGAAAGAAAGTAAATTGCAAACAACAAATGGCTCCTCAAAATTGGTATTTCCTTAAATGAGGAGCTCTGAAATGAAAAGCTGGTAATATACATGAGAAAAACCTGTATGAATACTATTTTTTGCATTGCTTTGCAAAACATTAAATAAAAAAACCTTGCCTGCTTCTTCTGATACCTGAGAGTGATATAAATATAAATTTGCATGTGAAATGAAACAAGATTTAATAGATTAATTGGTTATAAACATATCCTCCTTAGCTTTTACTGTCAAACCAGTCTTCTATTCCTAGAGTAATAGATTCTTTTTGACAGAAGGGATACAAACTGACATGCCAATTAATATACATTCATCTTAATTGCTGTTCACTGAGAAGGGTCTGACACATATGACTTGGCTTAGAATTTGAAATCTGCTTCTAAAATTAGGAGGTATAATTTTGATATGGCCGAATGAACTGCATAAGCTTCTATATCTGGGAACTTGTTTATTTCTGAAATCATAAACCCTATAGGTAGATATATGGTGGAGATACAGAGAAAGGCACCAGCTGCACCAAAATCAGTGCAGAGATATATATGTTTATTATATCTTCTCATAATAATTTTGCTCTTTTCACTGGAGGAGAAATTAATCCCAAAAATGGATATGTAGTGATGCTTCAGTCTTCCCTCCTTGTCTCTTCTCTGTGGGGCAACTTGGTTATTAGGCAGAGGCTCCATGGGAAATATTTAAAACGTAGCCCTGATTTCATGGGACGTTACTTCAACACATTGAAGTAAATACTCAGACACAGGTGATAGACACCTACAAACCAAATCTGCTGAACAGGTCTCTATCATAATTTTTGGTGTGGTAGAGAGTCACAGATATCAGTCACCACAGTGTCAGAAGAAAAAAACAAACAAGTCTTTCATAAAGTCAGCTAGACAATCTGGAAGTTAAGTATTCCAGTAGATCTTACTTTTTAAAAAGCATTGCAAAAAATCTTTTCTATTAGAACTATATTAATGTTGGTACTAGAATTACCTAATAGTTGAGTTACTTTATGTAAGTAATATGGACCCTCAATGTCTGTAAGGACAAATGAGTGTACCTGCAAGTGGGTTCCAAATGAGCTATTGTTGATATGAAGAATCAAGCCATGCACATTTTTTCCTGCCAAGAAGTGCTAGAAGTAATTTAATTTAATCAATTACTTAAAACAACTGGCAGCAAAAGTGTCAATTAACGACTAGGTTAAAACCTCTGAGCTTAATTAAGTCTTTTAAAGCCAGAGACATTTTTTGAAGCGATAGCAGGGGAGCAGTTTGGAGTTGCGGTGGCTGGCATTATAGCTAAGATGTTGCCTAGTCTCTGAAAAAAATCCAAAAGGTGGAGGAAATGTGCCAGTACCAACCCATTCTCTTGCACCTCAAGGGAGGGCCAGCTATAATCAATGGCAGGAGCAGAATCCCTTTTTTTAGCACCCCAATACATTATACAGGAAACCATTAGGTGAGGCAGGGTGAACTTGAGGCTGTGACTTTTTCCTATGATACCAGTCCATGACAATAACTAGGTCCAAAAAAAGGTTATCTTGCAAAAGATGGAGCAAAGAAAGTCATTTGAATCACACAGATAGAAAGGGGAACTAGCAGAAAAGTCGGAAAGAGGATTCTAGTACTCATAAATTTTCTACAAAGTCACATTTCAGAGGAATAAGAGGGTGTAATCTTTACTCTAATGTACATGAGAAACACAGAAGCACTGAAGATCTACACTCAGTTCACATGGGAGAATGGAAGGAACTGCAAATGTTTGATAGTCATTCAAAAATGTCAATAATACTGAAGCTAGACACTAGGCTAGGGGCTCATCTAGACTACGCTAAAGTGTTGAAAGAGGATATGCAAATTCTGTGCGAATTTGCATATCTTCTTCTGATCTCACTTTTGAAAGCAGAGCTTTCGAAAGTAAAAGTAGTCTGGACGCATTTTTTTCAGCAACCCCCCCCCTTTTTTGAAAAGCTGCTTTACCTCAAAAAACGAGGTTTACGCAGCTTTTCGAAAAAGGGGGGGTAGCCAAAAAAAAGTGTCCAGATTACTTTCACTTCTGCAGGAATTTGCATATCCTCTTTTGACACTTTAGCGTAGTCTAGATGAGCCCTAGAAGAGACCATTGATTATGATATTACTGACCTATATAACAAATGTGCCATGTTATTTTGAAAGAAAAAGATTAAGCTATATGTAACAACTCACAAGTAGGTCAAAGTAAAGTTATTGGGAGAAATAGCCTAAATTTGAAAATAACTTTTCAGCTCATAATTTTGTATACTACAGTGGTATCACTTCCATAGGATTGTCACCCCATGCCTCTCCCCCTCCTCCTGTCCATGTAGAGGAAATCATGTAGCAGAATTAAGCTTTAATCAACACTGCTAGCATTAACATTAACTCCCTTAGAAAACTAATATGAAGAATTCCATTTGCCGGGGGAGATGGAATACAGCAGATCAGTCATTACTAGTTTGCCACCATGCCAGAGGGGCTTTTTCCTTCCATAAACTTCCAAGCTCTGTGTCAGTCTCAGGAATGGGGTTTCTGGACCCTCAGTGGGACAGGAAGATGCTACTTAGGCTTAAATACTTCCTGGACCTATTTAGACATTATTTGTCATCTTCTCCTAAATGTCATGCATTGGAGAAGATAATATAGGCCTTGGTCTGTTATTATTTAGCTATGATACATAGGACCTGTCAAATAAACCTAAAAAAATAGTAGTGCCTATGCACTCACTTGAGAAAGGTATTATATTTTAGCAATTTTATGACAGACATTAAGCCAAGACTACTATCAGGTTTATGAACTTTTTGTTGAGAACTACTTTTAACTGATGCCTTTAAAAGTAATATTATGCTTGTTGGGACTTTTCATACAAACTAAAAACTACTAAAGGTCAGCTTGTAATTAATAGGCTGTATTCTCAGTAAGGGAATGGATGTATCAGGGTTCTGTTTATAATGAACAGATTAACAATTTGGCACAAAATAAAGGATACCCACGATTGTATACAATCTCACAGTGTCAAACTGGCAAAGCTGTGCTTAAGATTGAGGAATTTTCATTTTAACCCAGTTCCAGGCATATCACAGAATAATGAGATAACAGTTGAATACCTTTATAAATACAGATTGGAAAGTTTAGAATATGTGATCTATGTATTTCAACTTTATACCAATATTCTGAGTCATAGTAATGTGTGTAGGCACAGAGCCAGCCCAAGCTATGGGCTGAGCGGGCTACCGCCCGGGGCGCCCCATTGTAGCGGGTGCCATGCAGGGCTGCCGCGCATGCGCCAGGTGCCCGGGGGTGGGGCTGCGCATGCACCACACTCTCGGGGGTGGCACCGCGCTCCCGGGGCCTGGGCAATATACCCTACCTGGGTCAAATCTGGCTATCCAAGCAGCCAGATCTGGCCTGTGACACAGTGGGGAGCCTCAGGCAGACTCCCTGCCTGCCCCTCAAATGCTGCTGAAAAAAGTGGTATCGTGGGGCTCTGTTTGAATAGCTGTGAACCTAGGAGAGGGGGGAGAGATTTCATGCACTGCCCCCATCCTGGCACGATCCCGTTGGCCAGTCTCCGGCCAATGGAAGCTGTCTGTTGTCAACAGGCAGGTTGCAAAGCACATTCCCCCTCCCTCCCCTCACACTCCTAACTGTTCAAAAACCACATTGCCAGTGTGGGGGTGGGGCAGGCAGGGAGTCTGCTTGAGAAAGTTGCTGGCTGGGAGTCAAGCATGTAAGTCTCCCAGCCAGAGCCTGCCTCTGGCACCCCAGATCTTTACCCCCCTACTCCGCATAACCCAAACTCTTTGCTCCCCTTCCTGCACCCATATCCCATCCCAGTTCCTGCACCCCCAAGCCCCTGCCCCGGGTCATGATCCCATCTTGCCCAAGGTCACAACCCAAACCCCTGCACCCTGGCCCCCTAGCCCTGGTCACAACTGCCTCCTTCACTCAAACTCCCTCCCAGACCCTACAGCCTCTCCTGCACTCCAATCCCTTACTGCAAGCTCCCTTCTGCACCCAACCTCCATCCCAGACCCCGTTCCTCCTCCATTAATATTGAAGAGTGTGGCCCTTGACTACTTTCCAAATTCTTGGAGTGGCCTCCCCATCAAAAATTATTGTCCACCCCTGGTATACATGCATGTTTCTTTATCCTTAGTACATACACATACAGGCAGAGTTTAACTCATTGAGCTACGCACACACTGTATTTCTACTAATTCTGCAAAACACATAAAATGTACTAACTCCTATTGAAGTTGAAAACAAAAACAAAATGCCGTGCATAAAAATGAGTATTTCCAATAGAAATAAAATAAATTACATTTCCCTTTGTAAATGTACAAAGTTCCTCCTTTCATTATGATAATATTGTATATAAAAATCTAGCAGAGTGTGGCTTTTGAAAGTGATTTAAATAGGGGGGCATTTACTTACATTTTGTGCAAAATTATTTTTATTAAAACTATTGTCATTCATAACAAGATGTTTGCTTTTCTGTAGGGTTCATTTAGTAGCTCCTTGGAGTTTTTTCATTTTGGTATTACATGGAATTTGTGGGATATTTAATTCTTAAATATTAATTTTGTCTAAATCCTTTGTGAGAGAGAGACACTGCCATTAAGTCACAGTGAAAGCTCATAAGCAACACCTGCCACAATGAGTTATCAGAAATTCAGTATATCATGCAGGACTCTAATATTTGCTAAAAGGATGGGTTAACAAAGAAATTCCTTGTCCCTGGAACTGCAAAATAGCTTACTCCTACAGGATCTGCTAAAATGATTACCATTGGAACAAATCTTGTCTTCTTATAGAATGAACAAAAGACACAGTTATCCGAGGACCAGTTCTTCTGTGCCTACATAGAACTTAATTAGCAAAACAAATGTATCTAGAATTGTTACCTTTTTCATTTCAGGCCAGCCTAGCAAAACTCATTTATTTTATCTAGAATGCATGAGACTTCTTTTTAAGTTTAACAAAACGGGAAGAATGAAGACATGAAGAACGAAGAAGGAAGACATCTTTCTAATGCTGAGAGATGTAGAAGTCTTTTCTTTTGTTTGTTCTCCTAAACATGAAAGAATTGGAATGCTAACAATTGAAGAACTGCATTTCATCTTCTATTTAGAAAGATAATAAAGTGCAATCTTATGTAATAATCCTTTCAAAAAGGAAATTTGAGCATTATATTTCAAACAGTCCAAACCCCTTAAAATTGTAGAATTTTTACTCTTAATAAACGGGAAGCATTGGAGAATAAAATTGCCTAGCAGTGCTACGGTACAATAGCTGAAGAGGGCTGTTGGAGTAATACTCCATCTGTACTTTCAGATGCTATCACGAATGTCAGATTGTATTTTTCTTAGCCAATAATGTCAGTTATAATCCTTGCTTAGGTCAGTTTGATGGTGACAGATTGCACAGCTAAAATATCTATTTTAACACTTTACGTTACCAAAATAGAACAGATTAAAACAAAGCTAAGACAACCTTATATAACATCCAACCTGTAAAATCACTGGAATTTGACAGATAAACATGGCTCAGAGGCCAGGCTACACTAGGGGACAAAGTTGAACTAAGATACACAACTCCAGCTATGTGACTAGTGTAGATGGTGCTAATGTAGCTTAGTTCAAATTTCTCTAGCATCTCCACTTCCCTTACTCCTCATTACCTAGTGGAGTCAATGGGGGCATGATCAGCAGTTGAATTAGTGGGTCCTTACTAGACCTACCAAATTGAACCCCGGGAGATTGAACTCCATAGTGTCGATCTTATGGTAAGTGGAGATGAGTAGCCTCAGAGGTTTTAAAATGGCATAAAAGGACTATGGAGTATTTCACTGAAGGAATGACAATGAGAACAGTACATCACAATTCCCAGACATTACACATTCTATAACAATAAAGGAGATACGTACACACTAGGATGTTAGACACATAGGGTGTGTCTAGACTACAGGGGTTTTTTTCCGAAAAAAGTAGCCTTTTTTAAAAAAAACTTCCCCTGCGTCTAGACTACTGCCGCATTCTTTCAAAAGTAAATCAAAAGAATGCAGCAGTTTTTTCAATCACGGAAAACCTCATTTTACGAGGAAGAACACCTTTTTTCAAAAGTGCTCTTTTGAAAAAAAGTACTATGTAATGCAAAGTGTGCTTTTTCGAAAGAGAGCATCCAGACTGCCTGGGTGCTCTCTTTCCAAAAAGTAGCTTGCTTTTTCGAAAGTACTGTTTGTAGTCTAAATGCTCTTTCGAAAGAGGCTTGCAGTCTAGACATAGCCATAGAGAAACCTAATTTCATGTGCAGCAAATTAAAGTCTGATTTAATCTGAAAACATTGTTCCAAAAAATCCCCACAGATCTCTAGATGCTTGAAAAATGACTTGTAGCTTTCTGTAACATGGAAAGCACAATCAGCATTATTAATTAATATGACTCGATAATTACCTCTATTATTAGTCTGTAGATCCTCTAGAATGAGGATCTACTGTAGTGAGATTTCTAAAACTCCAAAATAAAAATGTGAAGCTGTGACAAAAGGCTCATTTTTGACCAAAATTGTATTGTGGATGAAGGCTCCAAGTGGTAGAACTGGTAGGAAAATATACTCGTTTCTGACAGGGAAAAAAAAAAAAATCAATGTTTTAATGGATGTTTTCTGATCACTGTAAAATTGAAGCAATTCTCTTGATTTGGTTTGGCATTGTGGAACTAAGAACACAAACAAGTTTAACTCTATATTCTGATGTTTCCTTAAAGGAAACGGGGACTAGGAAGCCATAATAATTATTTATGCAAATTCATGGTTCCATAAGTGTTTGCCTTCAATACCATAACAGAAGCTTAGTCCTTCTAGTTCTTTCTATTGTTTTGTCAAAAGGCCAGTTGTTAGTCCATTTTCAGCAAGGACTAGTAACTCAAGTAAAAAATAATTCCAACTATAAGTCAACCAGGTCTGATATTTCAGACAGATCATTCTGGAAATGCTCTGTTAATTTAACGAGGTGTCTGTCTTGGAAAAATAAATCTCCCTCGGCAACTCTTAAGTTACATTTGAACATTATTTTTTCAAAAGTGTGTCACCTGGCTGATTTTCAGCCTTGTCATCCACCAACACAGTTCCTAAAGATTAAACAAATTCTTGTTTTTAACTTGTCTGGTGCTAGAAGTCAAACCACTATGTTAACTGCCAAGCTGCCACAAAGTCAGTTGACAGACTGCTTATTTCCCTTGCAACAATTGAGCATGCACAATTAATCCAAGTCATAAGAAGAGCCATATTGGGTCACACCAATGATCCACCTAGGCTAATACCATGTTTTCAGACAGGCCACTTCCTAATATTTCAGAGGTAATGAACAGAAAAGGGCAATTTATCCATCCCATCACCCAGTCCCAGACTTCTGGCTGTCAAAGGTTTGCAGTTGAGCAGTGAGAGGGAGCAGGAGAGGAACTCAGCAGCCTCAGGACTCACTAAGGCCTTGTCTACAATAGGAAAACAGTGTGTTTTTAATATTCACTATTATGTTTTAATGAAGTAGTGTTTTAACATTTTTCAGATCTGAGTGAACAATATTTAAAATTAGTGAAAGTGGCAATGAAAAGACGTTTTTCACTAGCTGTGGTCAAACCTAGGGTAAACACATACACATTTTGTGGATATTTGAATCTCTAGTATAAATATTTATTTACACAGCCTCTGTAATATTTTCTTATTTCCTTTTCAGGCACATTAATTTCTTTCAATGTATGCTGGTAAAGATCCCTCAACTGGAAGAATTGCCAATTTAAATCTTTATTTTACTGTCTCAGTTTATTAGCGTCTAAAATTAATGTTTTGAGACTAGAAAAGGCAAGTCAGTCATTCTTTCACCCTGTCCCAATGTCTTTAAAAAATTATATTGCTCTTTGATGCTCTGTTATCTCCCAGTTCTCTGGGCTAAAAAAGTTTGAATAGCCAGCCTTTGTCCTTTGAAAAACAAACAGAAAAGCTCTTTGACTGACAGGTAGGCGTATTTGTTGGTTTTAAAATGTCTCAGGTTAGGAAATATTTTCATTCAACATGTGAAACTGACTGATAGTTCTTCACCTGCACCTTTGTAGATCAACAGTGCCTTTTTGAGAGAGTACTCTAGTGGCACCTTAGAAACTAACAAAAATATATATAGTATCATGAGCTTTCGTGTGCAAAACCCCACTTCTTTAGATGAGCTGGAGGTGGGTTTTGCCTCATGATACTCATGATACTATATATAATTTTTGTTACTCTTTAAGTGTCACAGGACTATTTGTTATTTTTAAAGTTACAGACTACCCCGCTACCCCTCTGAGACATTTTGAAAGAGATTACAATAGGGAAAGGAAAAATACAAAGGTGGTGTTCTTTAATCCCTGCTCCACTTAGTGTAACCCTTCTGCCAGGACAAGTTAATTGCAGCAAGGGCCAGGTTCAATATCTAGGGGTCTCCTCCCAACAACATAATACAACACCGGCTCGAGCCCCCACCCAGTGACCTGGGAAATCTTACACACACTCCTGGGTGCCTCAAAGAGGCAATTCTTCCCCTCTTGCAAGCACAGAACCTTGGTATAGCAGCAAATCTTTAACCTCAACACAAGGTAACCGACATCAGCATTGAAGTGGGAAAACACCACAACTCAGATTCATAAACCAGACATGAGCAAAAACCCACCCCCCAGCCACAAATCACCCAAGGTCCCCAAAAGTCCAACACCCCAAAAGTCTCTCAAATCCAGCAACCCAAAAATCACCCAAAGTCCGACATCCCAAAAGTCTCTGCCCTGGGTCAGTGCTGCCCCAGGGTTCAAAAGTTCACCTGGCAGGGTTTTACCATCCCAACCTGGGTGCAATGGAGGGGGCAGGGGTTGATACACCTTACGCGGTCCACCGGCAGCTCCGCCTCTCCATAGGTTTCTGCTGCCACCGTTGACGCAAATCACTCCACCACACTCCACCTGCTGTCCTGCAAGCCGCTCCAGCCGTTCCATGGAGCAGTGTCTGCTCTGCCAGCCTGCCTCGGTCCATGCTCCCCAGCCACCAGCTGGTAGGTCCCGCAACTGCTCCACTGGCTGCCCGTCGGTCGTCTCCGTCAGCCGCTCGCCTGCGTCCACCAGTCGCCCCCGCAAACTGCTCTGCTAGCCATCCCACGATCTGCTCTGCTAGTAGCTCAGCAACAGTGATTTCAGCTCACAGTAGATTTCAGCTCTTCAGCAGTACAGCACCAGGCTCCCCTCAGTACACAGTGATTTCAGCTCTTCAGTAAGTTCAGCTCGCAGTAGAAGAGCCTCAGTGCAAGTGCACCATGGGCCCACAGTGAAGCCAGCAAGGAGGAGGAGGAGGAGGAGGAGGAGGAGGAATCAGTGTGTTTTGGGCCCTCAGACAGGGCCCCCCAGGTATAAAGACCTGTCCCCAGCCTCTCTCAGTCTGATTGGGTTTGGAACCCATGCCCCTTGTCTAGCGAGTGCTACTTAGTTTATGGCGAAACAGTTCCACTATTTGATTCACATAATCAGGGTAACAACACTTTATCCCCCCTGCCTCAATAACAGAGAAACTTGAGATCCCACAGTGGCCAAAGTGACCATTTGGCTGCTGAGAGCACATACTAGGCAGGGTGGGCGTGCCTATGCAAATGAATCAGCCCCTGAAGTCTTTTTGTATCACTTGCCACAGTTCACACCCAGATGTCAGGGTAGGGCTTATCCTGACCCTGACTTGCCACAGTTCACCAACAGATTTCAGGGTATCCTGACCCTGCTTACATTAGCATATACAAGATACTAAAACTTTGGCTATAAGAAACTCATTTCAATTTACCCATCTATATGGATGATATCCTGTTTTGAAAATCCAGCCACAGAAATAAGATGAAAATTTAGTAAACCTAGAAGAGTAAACTAATGTCCCTAGAATATTCAAAGGGTGGGAAGTTAGTCTTCCTGGTCCCATTGCTTCTGAACCTTTGGTCCTTTATGGCACCATGAGGCTCTGTGTACGTAGTATACTACTGAATGCACATGGTCAAATATTTAAACAATGGTATTATTCTAGCTTGCATTGAATTCCATCTGTGTTTTGCTAGTGACTTAATGAGAATTGTATTAAGCGCAATGTAGCCTAATCTGTCCTACACTGTACAAATGGCATGAATTAACAAGGATGAAATATGATAAGGACAAATGCAGAATACTCCAGGGTACGTCTACATTTACTCCCTAGTTCGGACTAGGGATGCAAATGCAGACAAGCGAAGTAGCTAATGAAGCCGGGATTTAAATATCCCACGCTCCATTAGCATGATCTCGCCGGCGCGCTAGTTCGAATCACAGCTGAGTCGAACCAGGAAGTGCGTGCCGGGACGCGTTAGTTCGAACCAAAGCCCTTGGTTCGAACTAATGTTACTCCTCAAAAAATGAGGAGTAACATTAGTTCGAACCAAGGGCTTTGGTTCGAACTAACGCGTCCCAGCACGCACTTCCTGGTTCGACTCAGCTGTGATTCGAACTAGCGCGCCGGCGAGATCATGCTAATGGAGCGCGGGATATTTAAATCCCGGCTTCATTAGCTACTTAGCTCGTCTGCATTTGCATCCCCAGTCTGAACTAGGGAGCAAATGTAGATGTACCCCCATTTAGGAAGAAGCAATCAGTTGCACACATACAAAATGGGAAATGATTACCCAGGAAGCAGTACTATGGAAAGGGATCTTGGGGGAGGGGGTCAGAGTGTACCACACACTAGATGAGTCAGTGTAACACTCTTGAAGAAGCAAATATCATTCTGGGATGTATTAGCCTGAGCGTTGTGAGCATGACACAAGTAGTAATTTTTCTGCTCCACTCTACACTGATTAGACCTCAGCTGACAGTATTGTATCTAATTCTGGGCATCAAATTTTTGGAAAAATGTGTACAAATTGAAGAGATTCAGAGAGGAGCAACAAAAATTATTAGAGTTCTAGAAAACCTATGAGGAAAAACTAAAAAAAAAAAACCCGGGTTTGTTTACTCTGGAAGAGAGAAGACTGAGAGGTCATAACCACTTTCAAGTACATAAAAAGTTGTTACAAGGAGGAAGAAATACTTCTGAGGCAAGGGCAGAGTTTCGGCAGGGCAGTGACAGCAGCAGCTGTGCACACTGGAACCTGGCTTGCTTTTCATCCCATTCGCCGGACTATCAGGGAGTGAGGGAAAAGTATTTGCATTCTGTGTATGCCTCTTGCACCTGGCTGGTGAAGGGAAGGGGGACAGAAAAATAAATCACAGAGTGCAAGTACTTTCCCCTCACTCCCTGATAGCCCGGGGAACGGGATGAAAAGCAAGCTGTGTCCTGGTGTGCACGCCTGCTGCCGCACCCTACCCCTTCACCCTTCAGCAAGGGTGGCTTAGGTTGTAAAGAAGGAAAAGACTTCCTACCTGTCAGGGTGGCTGAACACTAGAATAAATTGTCTAAGGAAGTTGTGGAATCTCCATCATTGGAGGTGTAAGAGCAGGTTCAACAAACACTTGTCAGAGATTGTCTAGATAATACTTAGTCCTACCAAGAGTGCAGGAGACCAGACTAGATGACCTCTTGATGCCTATTCCTGTCCTAGGAGTATATGACTGTCCAAATAAAGCCAAAATTATGATAATCTTATTCAAACTGAAAAAGACCTTGCTCATGTTTACATAGGCCTATCTGTGAGGAAAGGTGCTCTTCAGGGTAATCTCTTCTGCAACTGGCCTATGGGTAATTCAACTGTTTCCACATGAAAATGTATCCTTTTGCATGCAATATGCAAATTTTGTGGACACAATGACCCAGAGTTTAAAATGTTTCCTTCATCGTTAAATCACTTTTTGATAGGCTGGTTGAGCCTCTGTGCCTCCCGAAATGCCACAACATGCTGTAGTCAACTTATAATTTGCTACTTTTTTCCCCCCAGGGTAAAACTAAAGTGACTTGAGTTTTAATTACTCACAAAGGCATTGAATAGTTTGCTTGGGTTAGATAGACAATTTTTGTAGTGGTTGTCTGATTGTCCAACAGTGCACATTTACACCTCAAATGGAGTCCAAAATACTTCTCTGGGTTCAAAATGTTCTACAGGAATGAGGAGAAATAAAAAGTGAAGAGTCAAGAGTGTCCATGTGTTATGTGCTATTCAATATAAAAGAGTGACATTGGCACACCAGTTCCATCTTTCCGTCCTTTTCAAAGGTGTCCTCTGAATACAAGTGATGCTCAAGGACTTTTGAATCATTTGTTTCTGTGAAGTAAGTGCTTTCTTGCTTCAGTCAATCATAGAATATAAATCCTCAAGTTGAGCTAAGAAATCAAGGTGAACTTATTTAACTTCCTGTTGATTTGGTGAGTACATACACATTGGGGGAATTAAAAGATTAATAAGTTGTTAGCTGAACAGTGGAACTAGTAAATACAGACATGGTGCATCTTTGAGCTAGTGACAGGAACATTTCCATGGAGAACTCTTGTAAATTCAATAGTAATGAAGGATAAACATATCTTTGACAATGTAAAACATTGGTTCCACTCCCTTCATCTTTTCTCCTGTCCATGTGAAAACAAATCAACTTTCTATTTCAAAGTCCTCCTTATTGTGGGGAAATCATTTGTGAAAAGGGTCTTGCATTGTCTTCCAGAAATGTGATTATCTAGGGTTGTTGCTCATCTTGATCAACCTTAGTGTTCCCATGAAATGTATCAAGGTTGTGGATGAGGTGACAGAAATTAAAATCTTCTTCTTCTTGGACTGAACAGTCAATCGACAGATCTCATCTTCTATGACGCCATTGATGAGCGACTAAACCAATCCTTGATCGGCAGAGCCGATTACAGATGCCACCTAAAAAAACCCACTAACTGCAGGCGTTTTACATTTTTTTTGGATCCTATGCTTTTCCTGTAATGCCTGGATATGCTGACTCTCAAAGCAATTAAGAGCCTGTACAGTGGTTTGCTGCCAGGACAATCTGTCCTGAACTAGAAGTTCCAGATCATTGGGAGATATGCCGCATGACTTCACATTGGCCTTTAAGATGACTTTATAGTGCTTATACTGACCACCGATAAAGCGCTTTCCATGAGCAAGCTGGCCATAGAAGACCATCTTTGGTATTCATGTATCACCCATCCTCATAACATGACCAATCCAGTGAAATTGTTTGTTCATAAGCATTGCTTCCGCACCCATGAAACCACACTGCTTAAGAACCTCTGTGTTAGGAATTTTGACCCACCAATTCATGTGGGCAATCTACCTCAGACAACGCATATGGAACTGATTGAGCTTCAAAACATGGCGACGATATATTGTCCATTACTCCAAGCCATAGAGCAGGATATTCAGGACAACTGCCTGATAAACCACTACCTTGGTATGGAGTTTGATACCATGGTCATTCCATAGGCGTTTGGTCAATTTTCCAAAGGCAGCACTGGCTTTGGCTAATTGAGCAGATATGTCATGATCCATGTTTATGCATGGTACACTTCCCAGGTAGCAGAACTTGGTATGGAGCTTGATACCATGCTCATTCCATAGGCGTTTGGTCAATTTTCCAAAGGCAGCACTGGCTTTGGCTAATCAAGCAGACATGTCATGATCCATGTTTATGCATGGTACACTTCCCAGGTAGCAGAACTTGTTAACAGCCTTAAGGCCTGTACCAGCAGCAGTGATCACTGGAGTGCTGAGCTCTTTCCAAACAGGCTGAGGCATAACTTCTGCTCACCGCTTTGGACTCACAGTGAACCTCAAGATGACAGAAGTAACTAAGTGATCAAAAAGCTCCTGTGCATCCTTCACTGAATGAGCACAGTCATCAGCCAACAGAAGGTCACAGATAGTTGTAATAACTACTTTGGTGCAAGCCTGAAGTCTCCGGAGATTGAAAATACTGCCATCTGTTCAGAACTGAATAGGTATGCCCAATGTGCAGTCCTTAAAAAGCAACTAGCAGCATCACTGAAAAATAAATGTTGAACAGGAGAGAAGCAAAGACACATCCTTGCTTTGTACCATTTGATATTTAAAAAGGTGCTGCTAACTCTCCATTTTTAAGGACGCGACCAAGCATGCCATCATGAAAGGACCAAACAACGTTGATAAATTTTTTCAGGACAGCCAATTCGCCCAAGTATTTTCCAGAGCCCATTTCTGTTGATCGTGTTGAATGCCTTGGTCAAGTCGATGAAAATCACATAGAGGTCCTGATGTTGCTCTCTACATATCTCTTGTATCTGTCTAGCTGTAAATATAGCGACAGTGCCTCGACCGGCACGAAATCTGCACTGGCTTTCAGGAATAATGCCATTTTTGAACACATGTAGGAAAAGCCGGTTGTAAAGGATGTGGGCCAGGATCTTACCAGCTATAGAGAGAAGAGAGATGCCCTGATGGTCATCACAACATGCACGGTCACCTTTTCTTTTGTATATGTGTACAATCAGGGCATCTTTGAAGTCCTGGGGGATTAGCTTCCTCTCCCAAATGGTGTACCATCTCACCCATTTATTTAACATCAGCTGGCCACCAGCAGCTTTATATATTTCTGATGGAATTGTATCACTGCCAGGTGCCTTTCCAGATTTCATCTGATTAACAGCTTTTTGTACCTCATCAAGAGTTGGTGGTATGTCCAGCTGTAAGTCATTATCCCACTGAGGAATCTCTTCAAGAACGCTGCTGTCAAAAGTTGAGGTTTGGCTCAATACTTCATGAAAATGTTCAGCCCATCGGTCAAGGATTTTAGCACTATTTGTGGTCAAAGTCAAGCATCAGAAGGGTAGCCATGTTAGTCTGAATCTGCAAAAAGAGACGAGGAGTCCTGTGGCACCTTATAGACTAACAGATTTATTGGAGCATAAGCTGTCCATGAAAGCTTATGCTCCAATAAATCTGTTAGTCTATAAGGTGCCACAGGACTCCTCGTCGCTTGTGATCAAAGTGAGGCCAGGCCATCAGCAGAGCACACTGGGTGTACAGCCAGCAATGCGTGGCCCATAGACTGCCTTCAGCCCGTCATAGAATGCTTTAAAGTCATGTCTATCAGCCGCATCTTGGAGTTTAACTGCTTGATATTTCCACCAGTCCTCTTTCATTTGCCATAATTTGACTTGTGCCTCCTGTTTAGCTTGAATATATGCCGATTTCTTGGAAGCATTCTCTTTATCATTGATTCAAGCCAAGTGTGTCACATGCATCTTATCAAGAAGAGCTTGGGCATCTGTGTCCTTTTTGTCAAACCAGTCTTTATGCTTGAGCTTTTGGAAACCAAGGATCTCAACAGCAGTTCTGTAGGTTGTTTCTTTCATGTTAATCCAATCATCCTCAATAGTGGGTAACCATTCTGGAACTATATTGCTGATGGCTAAGGAAGCATCAAGACTGTGTTGAAACAGCACTTGTGTCTGGGGCATTTCAAGTTTACATCCAACTTTTTTAAGCATACAGCAGAATGATGGCGTTTTGGTGGACAAAGATTCAAGGAGACAACACTGCGTACCATGTAGTGGTCAAACCAGGAGCCAGTGCCATGCATTGCATGGGTCAACTTGACATCAGAAAGATCTTTTTGTTTTGTGATGAAATAGTCAATCATATGCCAATGCTTGGACTGAGGGTGCATCCAAGTTGCTTTGTATTTGTTCACCTGTTGGAAGAATGTGCTTGCGATAGCAAGCTCATGCTGCGCACAAGTTTGAAGAAGAAGAGTGCCATTTGAGTTCTCACCTCCAATATCATAATATCCAAGCACCTTTGACCATGTGGTATAGTCCTGACCAACTCTAGCATTAAAAGTAAATATAGCTTGGATTTAAAAGGTACTGAAGAGATCACTGAATTCAGGCTAGCATAGAAAGCCTCCTTTTCATCATCTTCAGCAGTCAAAGTGGGAGCATATGCACTAACAAGTACAAGGCGTTGTCCCTGCCTCAGTCTAAGCTTTGCGGTCATAAGGCGAGGACTGATGGCATGTGGCTTGGATTCAAGCTGGGGGACTAGCAGTGTCCTGATGGCAAAGCCAACTCCTGTTTGCCTTGGATGACCCTCAGGATAGCCCACGCAGTAGTATGAGTAGCCTGCTCCAACCTCTGTGAACCAGCTGGTACCAGAAATACGCATTTCACTTAAAGCTGCTACATCAGTTTTATAATGTGCAAGTTCTCTAGCAATAATTGCTGTCCTGCATTCATGGTGATCATCACAATCAAGAAGTGTGTGTATGTTCCAGGATGCAAAGCATAGTTTCTGTTTAGTCATTGATTTTCCCTTGTGACCGCAAAAATTGAATATCCAGTCGGCTGCTGTTAACCGACAGGGTACAATTGGAACAAGCTGTGTTTAGAGATTGTTTTCTCTCCCCCTCTTCTTTCAAAGAAAGCAGCACTGTCCCTAAATAGGGCTGCTTTGACACCTAGGCAGAATACGGGAGCTGTTGTTGTTCCAGTTCAGCAGACAGACGACCATCACACTTGGGCCGCCTACATGCAGGTTTGTGGCTAAATGCTTCCAGTGGTATCCTCCACCTGCATCTGTCGACACTTGCCCATCACCATAGGACTTTCATCAAGAGGTAAATCTTTAGCATCAAGAGAGATATCTTCACATATGAATGGATTTAAGTGAGGCTGGCTTGGGAGTTCCAATCCCACTCTCTCTTCTCACACTGACCATTGTGTACAGGCACAGGAACTGTAACATGTACACTAGAGGGAGAGAGTGCAGGTTTGAGATCAGAGTTGCCTTCTTCTAGACCGATGTACCTAAAGTCTTAGCGAGCTCAGTCTGTCCCGGTTTGGAATCAGAGTTTCCCTTCTCCTAGGTATTGTTTGTCCATGGCGCCTTATTCCATATTATTTGGTACAACCCCTCGAGATCACTCCACGGAGGGCTTCCTCAATCCACCACCCTGAAGACGCACCTCAATGCTGTAGTACCCTAGCACAATGCTGTAGTACCCCAGCACAAGTGGAAAATTAAAATAATGGCTGAGGGACTGGCTAAGGACCTTAAAGATTAAAGCCAGATCTCAAGAAGTTTGCAGAATCAAGTGTAGATTTGGTAGAGCATGCAGAGCACTCGGGTGATGTTCATTATGCAGGCCTGCTGATGGGGGTGGGGGAAAGAGGTAGTTGCCCTGGGGCCCAGTGATTCAAAATGGTCTGGGACTCCCAGCTGCCACTACTGCAGCAACGGTGGCACCCAGAGACCCAAGCCCTTTAAATTGCTGCTGGAGTACCACGCAGTGCACTCCAGATGGCTCTGAGGCCTGGGGGTCATGCCACAGTCCAGGCAGCACTAAAGGCTGTCTTCCCTGTTTCTTGTCAGATCTTACCCATATTTTATCATCTTCAATCCTCTCCTCCTTACTAGTATAAGGGGATACTACTAGTGTAATGGAGATGTATCTCCATTTATAGATCCTCCTCCAAGAGATGTTTCTGTACAATCCATGTGCTCCTCTGCATCCATTGGCTTTCCCTCAGCCCTTGGTTTAATGAATAAGGCATGAAAAGAACAAAAAGTCATAATTACTTGACCTAATATAGAATAATACTGTCTTGAAATGCTGGCAGACTGGGAGCCATCTATTAAGTGAAAAATAGGATGATTTTTATTATGGTAACAAAATACGGACTAGCATGCTTAACGAGTATAGGATTTTGACAGCTCTCCTAGGAAAAATATGTCACACATAAAAGAGCCAAAGTACAATCTAAAGATAACACAAATATGATAGTTACTGCAACAGAATGATAGGCAAGTGTATAGCCAAGGAAAAACATATGACTCAGAAAAGGAGTTTTGATACGATGATCAAATGGTAGTGTAGAAAAACTTCTGGGAACCAATGATCAGAGGCCCACATTTGGGAAATAATTACCAGTTTGTCCTAATAGTTTAGTGAATAAGGTCAACACTGAAATATCTTATGCACTCCAGGTTACAAGAAAAAAAATTAAACTGAATAATTTCCTAGTACTGTAGCAAATCCCTGGACTTGCACATTACAAAACTCCACATGCTTCAAAAGATTATAACTTTTGTTGAATCTCTCCTGCTATTGATTAGGCAAGTCAAAAGGATAGGCATGGCTGAACCTCTCCCTGAATTCTGTTTTTGTTATTTAATGGCTGTTGTGTTTGTCTGCTATTTATTTCCACAAGAGAAAAAGAAAGCAAAGCATAATTTGCTAAAAGCAAGAAGAATGATGAGATGTGTCAGAAAAGGAGGAACAGCTTAGAGCAGCTAGACAAGATAAGCAGAAATAGAAAATATGACAGCATTTGGAAGAGGAGTTCGTAATTGAAAGGAAGTTAGAAATAGGGCCAGGGAATGATTACAAATAATGAGAACATAAAAGAACAGCTGAAGTGAAGCAGATGAACTAGCCTCACAATCTAGATAATAACAGGAGTGGATATCACTTTAAATGGCTCAAGAATTTAATTTCTCTATAATTAAAATGTATTTAATTGTCCAGATTAGAAGTCTAATAAAGCTTAATAAATGTTCTTTTTTATATATAGTTACTTTTTTATAGTAACTGATAAAATCTAAATTAAATGCTTATTGAGGCAATTAAGTATCTTTAATCCTTTTTTTAAAATGAACAAGATGTATTTATTCTTTTTAAATCTATTACCTTTGTTAATTGTCTAAGAGTTTCATATGTCCATTTTCTTCTTCATTTTCATGATCTCTATAGTGCAAGTATTTTAAATTCGTTATCACCTATAAACATACAGATTATTATTTTAATTTGTGTTGCATGGGCAGTTCTAAGAATGTTTGGGCCTCCCTAAAGATGGAGGAAGACTACTTGCTCCAAATGGTTTCATCTTAACAATTTTATAAGAACTTGTTATCAGACGTGAGAACTAGATCTTAGACCCTAACAGGTCTTCAGGATCCAGTTACGAGATTTGTTGTCGATTCACACAGCTGCAAAGGGCAAGATACTGGGTCCTGACTCTCACAGTAAAACCTCTTTCCAGTGCTTCGTACTGTAAGATGATGTTGATTGGGTATAGATTACCTTGATGCTGACTTAAAGTTCTCTGTACACATCCAAGGACAAAATATTCCTTATATGCAAAAAAGGTACAACTATTTTCTACCTCAAGAGTACTGTGGAACTTAACTAATTAATATTTATACCTAGGTATCGGACCTTCCAGTGTAAGGTGCTCTGTAAATGCAAACAATATGTTAACATATTACCCCCACCAAAAAAAAACTATTCAAAGATGCTGTTATTCCTCTCTTTGGTTTACCTTTTTGTCCCCTTATTGCAGGGCCTGATGCCATTAATTCAGTCAGCTTTTTCTGGCCAAAATGATCAAGTTTGGGTGCTTAAAATTCAGCTGCTAAATAAAGATTAAAATGTCTCTCTAAAATAGACATCTAAATATAGACATGTTCATCTAGGTTTGTGTGGGCAGGCACTCACACCACACTGTAGAAGAAAGGGAGACTGGGATTGCATGAACCTGCCACAGAGAGAAGTGGGGGTGACTCCTCATAGACGCCTAGGGTGGCTGTGTAGGAAACAGCCAGTTGGAGGAAGGCTGAACAGAGCAGGGAATCAGGGCCCAGTGGACTCATATAAAAAAGGGAGTTGGAGGGCAGAGCAGAGGTAGCTGCTGGAGAGAGCCCCAAAAGAGAGGGCTGTTCTTGTAAGTAGCAGAAAAGTAGCACTTCAGACCCTGCAGTTGCTGGCAAGGACTCAGAGGGTGTGTCTAAACTACATGGCTCCATCGATGGAGCCATGTAGATTAGGCTGATCGGCAAAGGGAAATGAAGCCGCGATTTAAATAATCGCGGCTTCATTTAAATTTAAATGGCTGCCGCTGAGCCGACAAACAGCTGATCAGCTGTTTGTCGGCTCAGCGCTATCTGGGCGCTCGCGCTGACCTGAAAGCCCTTTATCGACCCTCCGTTATGCCTCGTAGGATGAGGTTTACCGGGAGGTCGATAAAGGGCTTTCATGTCGGCAGGGGAGCGTCCAGACTAGCGCGCTGCTGAGCTGACAAACAGCTGATCAGCTGTTTGTCGGCTCAGCTCGGCAGCCATTTAAATTTAAATGAAGCCGCGATTATTTAAATCGCGGCTTCATTTCCCTTTGCCGAACAAACAAATCTACATGGCTCCGTTGATGGAGCCATGTAGTTTAGACACACCCAGGATACGTCTAGACTACAGGCTTTTGTCGACAGAGGCTTTGTCGACAGATACTGTCGACAAAGCTTCTGTTGACAAAGAGCGTCTAGACTACAGCCAGTTCTGTCGGCAAAGCAAGCCCCTTTGTCGACATGACAGTGTAGATGCAAAGGACACTGTAGATGCAATAACTCCTTCTGTCGACAGAACTCTGTCAACAAAAGGCGTTATTCCTCGTAGAATGAGGTTTACCACCGTCGACAAAACTGCCGAGTTCTGTCGACATTATGTCGACAGAACTCGGCAGTAGTGTAGACGCAGGTATAGTTTTGTCGACAAAAGTCCACTTTTGTCGACAAAACCTTGTAGTCTAGACACACCCCCAGAGAGAAAGGGGCAGCTCCTGGGATGTGCTGGCTTGAGGCTCAGAAAACTGGTCCCAGCATCTTCTTTCGCCTGAGGGAAGTGACTCAGGGAACTAAAGAAGCAGAAATAGAAGTTAAGGAGTACAGAAGGAGGCTGCTACCCACAGAGTCACTAGAGTAGGACCCAGAGTAGTGGATGGGCCAGGGTAATCCCCGCCCCCCCCCCCCCCCCCCCCCCCCCCACGCACACACACATTTGTCATTGAGGAAGTGGCAGGATTTGGACAGATACCTCTTACCCATGACTGAGAAGGGAGAAACAGATGGTGGACAGCCAGAGGGCTAAGTCTGGAAATGGACACTGCAGTTCCCGGCCTGAGTTAAGTCTGCAGTGGAAAAAGCAACAGGAGAGTTGTCACCAAAAAGAGAGTGTGCTGGCTGAAAGAGCTAATATCAGAAATGGTCAGCAGGAGGTGCCACTCTGGTAAGGAGGGCTCCATCACAGTTTGGAAATTCTAGATTATAGTACAAGTAAATCATATTACCTTAAAAATTAAGGAAGCTTCTTCAACCATCTCTTAGATTTGAATCACTTAAAGTTCAACTTCTCTCTTTTTTCCTCTCTTTAATGGTAAACTTGCCAAAAAGTTATGTTTTATTTTAGAGCAAAGTGATAGTAAAAAATGAACTTTAAAAGTATCAGACTGTTGCCATTACCAATATAGTATATGCTTGGAGGTTCTGATGACATACGGCCATTCAGCTATTGTTTCTCACCCAAACCATTCACTAGATGATGCTCTTGTACCATAGAAGGTTTCCTGATGTAAGTGCTGGTGATGAGAATTAACATTTAAAAGAACGAACATCAATTTCAAATTGTATGATCATAAAAGTAGAAGTGGTGTAAATCAATTAAAGTGTTCATTGTAACGTAATTCAACAGCTACACAAACACCCATACACATCATTCTAGAATTCTAGGATCATGAATGGCATCTTTATTTATACATGGCATGGATACTAAATTGTTGTTTTATTCCTCCACCTGAAGTTTGTACAAATATGGCCTTTACCATTCAAGGCTACCAACTCAGGTCCTATTCGTTTGTTGACCCTATGGTGACCACCTCACTTGTCCTATGCTCAGGATCTGCAGGGCCAAAAACTCAAAAATAGTAAAAAAAAAGTATGTACATGAGAAGCAGTAAGCCCTGCTAAACAATCAGTGAGGCCACTGGATGATTGAGATGCTAAAGAGCACTCAAAGATGAGATCATTACGGAGAAACTAAATTAATTCTTTTTATTGGCCTCCACAACTGAGGACATGATGGAGATTCCCAAACCTAAGCCATTCTTTTTAGGTGACAAATCATTTTTTAAAAATGGGTCCTAGAGGTGATTCTGGCAGTTACAGGACAGTAAGTACTATACAAATTGATTGAACCAATAGTAAAGAAAATAATTGTTAGACACATAGATGAATATCATTAGTTAGGAAAAGTCAACATGGTTTTTGTAAAGGGAAATCTTGCCTTACCAATCTACTAGAATTCTTTGAGGTGATCAACAAGTATGTGGACAAAGGGAGGGAGGTCCAGTGGATATAGTGTACTTAGATTTCTAGAAAATCTTTGATAAGGTCTCTCGCCAAAGGCTCTTAAGCAAAGTAAGCTATCATTGTCCTCTCCTAGATTGATAACTGGTTAAAAGAGGAAGCAAAGGGTAGGAATAAATCGCCAGTTTTCAAAATGGAGAGAGGTGACTAGTGGTGTTCCCCATGGGTCCATAATCCTATTCAAGATATTGATAAAAGGTCTGGAGAAAGGAATAAGCAGTGAGGTGGCAAAGTTTGCAGAATACACTAAACTGCTCAAGATACTAAAGTCAAAGGCAAACTTAAGGGCGTCAAAAGGATCTCACAAAACTAAGTGACTGGGCAACAAAAGGGCAGATAAAATTTAAGGGTGATAAATGCAAAATGTTGCATACTGGAAAACATAATCCTAACTATTTGTATAAAATGCTGGGGACTAAATTAGCTATTACCACTCAAGAGAGAGATCTTGGAGTCACTGTGAATAGTTCTCTGAAAACATCTATTCAATGTGCAGCGGCAGTCAAAAAAAGCAAACAACAGCGGCAATTCGCCAGGGCCGCCTCCGCTATATTTACCTGTATAGCTGCAGGCACTGATGATCACAATTCCTGTTGGCTGCGGATTGCTGTTCCCAGCCAACAGGAGCTGCAGGAAGTGGTGTCCTGGTCTGTGCTACCTCACACCATGCCTGTTAGTCAGGAACAATGATCTGTGGCAATGCAGGTAAATCTAGCAGCAGGGGCCCACCATGAGTTAACCCTGGCAGACTGGATCAAGCCTGTGGGCTAGTATCTGCCAATCCCTGAAATAGAATGTGAGGAATAATTAAGAAATGGCTAGAGAATAAGATAGGATATATCTTATTGCCTCTATATAAATCCATAGTACACCCACATCTTGAATGCTGCATGCAGATGTGGTCAGCTCATCTCAAAAAAGATACCTTGGCATTGGAGAAAGTTCAGAAAAGGGTAACCAAAATGATTAGGGGTATGGAATGACTGCCATATGAGGAGAGATTAATAAGACTGGGACTTTTCAGTTTGGAAAAGACCCGTCTAAGTGAGGGATAGGATAGAGATCTATAAAATCATGATTGGTGTGGAAAAAGTACATAAAGAACAGTATTTACTCCTTCCCATAATGCACAAACTAGGGGTCAACTGAAATGAATAGGCAGCAGGTTTAAAACATACATAAGGAAGTACTTCTTCACACAACACACAGTCAATTTAAGGAACTCATTGTCAGAGTATGTTGTGAAGTCCAAGACCATAATAAGGCTCAAAAGAGAGTTAGATAAATTCATGGAGGATAGGGGAATCAATGGCTATTAGCCAGGATGTGAAGGCAAGGTGCATCTAACCTCTGTTTACCAGAAGCTGGGAATGAGCTACAACGGATGGATCACTTGATGATTACCTGTTCTGTTCATTCCTTCCTGGGCACCTGGCATAGGCCATTGTTAGAAGACAGAATAGTTGGCTAGATGGACCTTTAGTCTGACCCAATATGGCTGATCTTATGGTCTGTTCCTCCAGCTGAGGAAGTTTTTGAAAAACTTAGGTCACACTGAAAAGCTGACTGAACACTGTATGTGCTTTTTCTGCAGCATTTGTGTAGCACCAGTGATATGCAGTGACCCTTTAGGTTTATAACATGTAAACATTCTCTGCATATTTTTGATAACTAATCTTTTCCAGTCATGGTATTCCGCTTAGAGGTAGTCTGCTGATCTCTCAGATTGAGATCACTGTAATGTAATATTTTTATACATCTGGCATATCATACTACTTGATTTAAACTCTCTTACTGGGGATTTTCTGGTCTGGCAACACCCATGGTCAGGCACAGATGTTGCAGGATCAGAATGTCTCAGTGGAGGGCCTGCGGCAAGGATCCCTATGGGGTCAGCAGGGCAGTGGGCTGCCTGCAGTGAGCTGACGGCAGAGCCACCCAGTGCATGGCAGCAGGGCTGTCCAGTGGGGTTGGAAGACCCAGTGCATGGCTGCCCAGAGGTCCCTGGAGCCCCAATGCGGCATGCGCAGCTGCCTGGTGGTCCCCAGAGTGGTATTTTCAGCTGACCACCAGGTCCCGGAGACATGACAGCAATGGCTGCCCAGGGTATTCAGCAGGACAGCGGGGCCAGCAGGAGGGGGGAGCCGGCCAGGAGGCCAGCGGGCAAGGGTCCAGAAAGGACCTCCTCTGGTCTGGCAAAATCCCTCATCTGCGACCAGTTAAGTCCTGAGGGTGCCAGACTAGGGAGGTCCAACCTGTACATAATACAGTCTTGTACTTAGAAATGGACCAAATTTACAATAAGAATCTGTGATAGCTTGCCATCTAGAAACTCTCAGATATGTAGTTAGATACATGTGCTATTCCCATGCTGTTCTTTATTGAGTAAATAAGATTTATTCATAAAAATAATAAGTATTTTAGCTTAGCTTAAGTCATTTCTGGAAGTGTTTTACTACTTTTTTTCTGAAATACACTGTAAACAGAATGTATTACAAAAGGTGTGATATTCAGAGTTTGGATCTTTATTGTCTGTAACCTGCATTTGAAATGTCTAGGTACTATTCATTTGTGCCAAGATATATGGTCATTCTGTGTCCAGCACAGATGCAGTATGTGATAGAAGAAAGATTCTCATGGAGACATAGACCTGTTCTAGATAAGAAAGGGTTGGTATGAAAAGCTATATTTGCAATTCCTCCTAGTGGACATGAGTTATTTCATCACAAGCATTTTTTAGTGGTATAAATACATATAGGTTGGACCTCCCAAAACTGGGACTCTTTCATTTGGCAACATCCGTGGTGCGGCAGGACCACCGATGTTCCTAGACCTGGGCATCCTAACTGGGAGCACCAGTGGCAAGAGGGCTGGTGGCTCAGAGCCCAGCAGGGCTGGGACCAGGGACACGGCAGCCCCAGTAGCAGGGCTAGGAATCCCAGTAGGATTCAGGGATGTAGCAGCCATGGTAATGGAGCCAGAGCCAGGAATGCAGCAGCCCCAGTAGCAGGGCTAGGGCCACAGCAGTCCAGGCTGCTGGAGCTGTAGCAGCCCAGCAGCCTGACGGGGAAGAGGCGCGGCTAGGGCTGGCAGCAGGGAGGGGAGGAAGGCTGGCTAGGGGGCCAGCAAATTCCCTCTTTCGGGACCAGTCAGGTCCCAAGTGTGCTGGACCAGAGATGCCCAGCCTACATACACTAGGAGTTTTGCCACTATAAAACAGCGTCCTTAAAAACAATTTTTTGTTTAATTACAGCCCAAACTGCCATTACTATACTGGCAAAAGTTACAAGCTTAAGCTATGCTGGAAAAAGATTTGTTTCTATAACTTGTCTACATGGGTGGAATAACACATCTACCAAGGGTTTTGCTGGCACAATTATGTCAATGTAGGGTGTGTTTTTTAAGGGGGGTTTGTTTGGTTGGTTGGGGGTTTTTTGCAAACACTTTTGGTTTAGTATACGTAAAATGAGTCAAATTCTTCATGCTGAAAATACAGGGTAGCTTTCACTGCCCATTAATGTTTTTAGGACCATATCTACTTATTCTAGCTTGGATTCCCTTGGAAAAGCTCATTTGCTGATAAGCTATAAAGGATTAGAGAGGACTGGATGGTGAATAATAAGAAAGGACCAATTCACCAGCATGCAGGCTCAAATGGAGACCAAATCAGGAATGTCCAAAAGCTTTTTCCATCTGTTGTATTTTTGGAGTCTCACTCAGGTGCCATGGGGACATGCATCCATTTCACAAAATACACAGTAAAAAGGCGCTAATTGACTGTCACTAAAAGTACCAGAAAAGCTAAAGACTAGCTGTTGGAAAACAATCAATCAAGGTCCCCGACTTCCAAGTTAGGGTGTAAGTATTCTCATTGCAGGAGGAATACCAGCTAATTCGAGTTAGGGCTTTAAATCTGAATCCCATTTCACTGCCGCGTGTAGAAGCGGGCAGTTACTTCGGGCTAGTCAATTTCTAAAATGGCGACCGGCCAGGAACATGCAAATCAAGCACGGGATATTTAAATCCCAGGCTTGATTTGCAATCCTGGTTGCCCTCATTAGCCTCCCTAGATCGATCTAGGGGGCTAGTGTAGACGTACCCAAATATATTTACATTACAAAGGGAAATAGCTTGAAACATTGAACTTGGAGGAAGGGCAGTTACAATTAATTGCTTAAGAGGACTATAAAAGAAGCACCAGATATTCTCAGTCTTTATGGAAAAAGAAACCTGTGCCTAAGCTACATTATATCTTATATCTTTGGTATCCTTAATACAGCTGTATCAATGCTTTTAAACATTTGAATTCTTTCTCCTGATGACCCACCTTTCTACATTTGGATTTTAGGAGTAACACTTCCAGCTCAGGTAGAGATTGAAATAGGGCACTAAGCTCAACAACCAACCTTAGTAATGAATAGGCAGCAGGTTTAAAACTGCCATGGAAGCAGTAAGAGGCAGCATAATCTTATTGTCCTAAGTATGTGCCCAGACAGCTAGACATATTTCTATTTGGTGTCTATCCCAAGCTGTTGCTACCACAGTTAAGCCAGTTACATAAGTTGTATATACACAGGTCTTATGTTAATGCATTAATTTTGTGTGAGAGAAAGAGAATTAAATATACAAATATGAAAGTTAGGTAGTTATGCTAACTGACTTACATGATGATCTTCCCATCCTATTTATCTGTGCCACCTCTTCCCATATCATTTTGCAATGATGAATTCAACTTTGCCATTGGCAAATATGAAATCTGTGAAATGCGAGATATTCATTCTATGTCCTGCTACTGATAAGGAACTTGGAATGTGAGATTCAAAGTGAGATAAGGGTACACTATAGTACAAGAAAAAACTAACTTAAAAAAAGATTGGTGAATTTTAGCCGTGGGTGGCAGTGCTTTTAGCTTAAAATACTACTCTATAAATATGGCTGGTTTTGCATGCATATTTGGGAACATATTTTCCATGTATGGTGTAAGAACCACTTTCCAGAATGTTAAATAATGTGCTCTTTTTTTCTTCTGAATTGTACTGTTGTCTTTATACAATAAGTTTGCTAAGTTTGGCTATTGATCTACCTTTTTTATTATTCTTGAACCACTAGTGTAGCCAAGTAATTGACTATAATTTAGACAATATATCAAAGCAGTACTAGTGCCTAACCAACTCCAAGTGCAGACCTAACCCTAATTTAGGCACGACCTTAATTCCTCTGTCCCTTTTTTAATGCCAGTAGTTCTTCCTTTTATATAAAAATGGTGTGTTAAAGCTCTTGCCTACTTAAGACTATATAGGGGATCTCCATATGTACCTAATAGCTTAAAGGTGGGAGAAGGAACAATTAAAAATGGACTAGAGTGATTTGATAGCCTTCCCACAATTTTAAATTTGCTGTGTAGACAAGCCTGAGCCATCCTGGGCAAAGAAAAAGATACTGCCTTTGAACCACACATTAAAGGCTTTGTCTATACTGCCAAGTTTAACGACCTATCATAGAGGCACTTTAACGTAGCAGTGTGGTCACAGCACCAGAAATGGGAGCTCTCCCAGCACTATAGGTAAACCACCTTCTTGAGGGGAGTAGCTAACAACACTGAAAGTCTGTTTACACTGGGCTTTACAGCACTGTAACTTGCTGCATTCTGGGGTTGGGTGGGAGGCGGGTGTTTTCACTCACTGAGGGAGAAAGTTACAGTACAGTGAAGTGGCCATGTAGATAAGCCCTTACTCAATAGTAGCCTGGAGGGGTGTGGTGAATGGATTTCCTCACTACGCCTTTTACAAGCAAGTTGCTAGCATTCCTAGAATCATAGAATCCTAGGGCTAGAAGAGACCTCAGGAGGCCACCTGCCCAAAGCAGGACCAATCCTAACTAAATCATCCCAGCCAGGGCTTTGTCAAGCCGGGACTTAAAAACCTTTAGGGATGGAGATTCCACCACCTCCCTACGTAACCCATTCCAGTGCTTCACCACCCTCCTAATGAAATAGTCTTTCCTAATATCCAACCTAGACCTTCCCCACTAACTTGAGACCATTGCTCCCTGTTCTGCCATCAGTCACTACTGAGAACAGCCTCTCTCTCTATCCTCTTGGGAACCTCCCTTCAGGAAGTTGAAGGTTGCTATCAAATCCCTCCTCACTCTTCTCTTCTGCAGACTAAATAAGCCCAGATACCTCAGCCTCTCCTCGTAGGTCATGTGCTTCAGCCCCCTAATCATTTTGATTGTCCTCCGCTGGACCCTCTCCAAGGTGTCCACATCCTTTCTATAGTGGGGAGTCCTGAACTGGATGCAATACTCCAGATGTGGCCTCACCAGTGCCGAATAAAGGGGAATAATCACTTCTCTAGATCTGCTGGAAATGCTCCTCCTAATACACCATAATATGCCATTAGCCTTCTTGGCTACAAAGGCACACTGTTGACTCATATCCAGCTTCTCATCCACTGTAATCCACAGGTCCTTTTCTGTTCAACAGCTTCTTAGCAGGTCGGTCCCCAGCCTATAACAATGCTTGTGATTCTTCCGTCCCAAGTGCAAGACTCTGCACTTGTCCTTGTTGAACCTCATGAGATTTTTTTTGGCCCAATCCTCCAATTTTTCTAAGTCACTCTGGACCCTATCCCTACCCTCCAATGGATCTACCTCTCCCCCAGCTTAGTCGCATGCTGAGGGTGCAATCTGTCCCCTCATCCAGATCATTAATGAAGTTGTTGAACAAAACCAGCCTTAGAACTGATCCTTGGAGCACTCCGCTTGGGTACGTCTACACTGCATTCCTCTTTCGAGAGAGGAATGCAAATGCAGATGAACAAAATTGCAAATGAAATGTGGATTTGAATTTCCCACACTTCATTTGCATAATCACGTCTGGCCGCTTTTTCGAAATACCCTATTTCGAAAAAAGAAACGCTGTCTAGATGCAGTTATTTCAAAAGAAAACCCTTCTTTCGAAATTACCCTTAAACCTCATTTTATAAGGAGTAAGGGTTATTTTGAAAGAAGGGTTTTCTTCCGAAATAACCGCGTCTAGACAGCATTTCTTCTTTCGAAATTCATATCCACTCTCCATTTGCAATTTCGTTCATCTGTATTTGCATTCCTCTCTTGAAAGAAGAATGCAATGTAGATATACCCCTTGAAACCAAACACCAGTCAGACATCGAGCCATTGGGCCTGACTATCTAGCCAGCTTTCTGTCCACCTTACAGTCTATTATCTAATCCATACTTCCTTAATTTGCTTGCAAGAATATTGTGGTAGACCATATCAGAAGCTTTGCTAGCATCAAGGTATAGCACATCCAGTGCCTTCCCTATGTCCACAGAGCCAGTTACCTCATCATAGAAGCTAATCAGATTGGTCAGGCATGACTTGACCTTGGTGAATCCATGTTGACTATTCCTGATCACTTTCCCCTCTTCCAAGTGCTTCAAAATGGATTCCTTGAGAATCCCCTCCATGACTTTTCCAGGGACTGAGGTAAGGCTGACTGGTCTGTAGTTCCCTGGATTGTCCTCCTTCCCTTTTTTAAAGATGGGCACTACATTTGCCTTTTCCAGTCATCAGGGATCTCTCCCAATCTCCACCAGTTTTCAAAAATGGCCAAAGGCTCTGCAATGATATTTGCCAACTCCCTCAGCACCCTCGGATGCATTAAATCTGGACCCATGGATTTGTGTATGTTTAGCTTTTCTAAATAGTTCCTAACCTGTTCTTTCACCACCAAGGGCTGCCTACCTCCTTTCTATACTGTGTTGCCTAGTGCAGTAGTCTGTGAAGACAGAGGCAGAAAAAGCATGGAGTACTTCAGCTTTTCCCACATCATCTGTCACTAGGTTACCTCCCTCATCCAGTAAGGGCCCCACACCCTCTCTGATCACCCTCTCATTGCTAATATGCTTGTAGAAACCTTTCTTGTTACCTTTCACATCCCTTGCTAGCTGCAATTCCAATTGTACTTTCACCTTCCTGATTATATACCTGCAGTGCCAGTAGGTGGTACCTATCCTCTGTGTGAGTGTGCCAAAAAGGAAGAGGACTTTTTATGCCTCAGTACTCATTGTAATCAGAGAACCATATTTTAGGCGAGGGGTCTCCAACCTTTTTAAGCACAAGATCACTTTTTGAATTTAAGTGCAGTCCAAGATCTACCTCAAATATAAATACCCTTGTCCCGCCTCCTTCCTGTCCCTTCTCCAAGGCCCTGCCCCTGCTCACTCCATCCTCCCTCTCTTGCCCATCCTCACTCACTTTCACCAAGCTAGGGCAGAGGGTTGGGGTGCAGGCTCTGGTCTTGGATTAAGGGATCTGGAGTGTGAAAGAAAGGTTCTGAGCTGAGCTTGGGGCAGGCAGTTGGGAAGTAGGAGGGTTGTTGTATCATGCAAGCAAGGTAATAACAAACTTCAACAGGCCTTTATTTATCAAAGGTGAAACCTCTTTACAAAGCTGCTGCTGCTCCCCTCTGTAGCTCTCACTCAGGCCTGGCCCATCTCCTCCCCCCTCCTTCCTGTTTCCTGTGCTTCCAGATTCCCAACAGCCAGTGCTCCCAGTTCTAATAATTACAAGCAGCACCTAAAACACCACATTCCCTCCTCTCTTAAGGAGCTCTCCCAATTATAAAATAAACATTGTTGTTCTAACCACAGCAACAAATATGGAACAAGACACTATACTGTTGGCAGAAATATTACACTGAAAACACTGTAAATACTACATAACATGGTCTCTAGTCCAGACAGGTGGTCGTCTAGGTCTGACAGACCGTCTCTCAAACCCCGGTTCCAGTGCAATGTCTTGTTGTGTTGGTGCTACGGTGAAGTCATACAACGCGGGCTGGGTGTTGGCATCACATTATGTCACATTTTAACTTTATGCACAAACCCATAAGCACAGCCAAGTTTCTCCTCAACCTGGTCTTGGGTCCCAGCTGAAACTGGTGTGTGTACTGCAAGAGTGCTTTGCTGAGGAAGATCAATTCGTCCATTAACTATCTGAGGTTTAAAGCAGCCAATAAATCTCTGCCAAGGATAGGAGTGCCTTTGTGGACAATGTAGAACTCTGCATTTACACAGCAATCACCAAAAGTCACTGTTGCTGACAGGCAGCCATGTACTGGAATTTGGTTTTTCAAATAGCACACCAAGTGAAGTTTGGGTTCAGTAAGAGGCACATCTTTAAAGTAATGCAAATAGATGGAATCAGGTAGTATAGATACTGCTGAACCAGTGTCCAACATTAACTGAATAGGATGTGATTTGCCTGAAGGTGTGGCAGAAACATTTACAGTGCACCTTATCTGTTCTGGAATATGTGCAGTAGTGACTTTGTCCACACTCAGCACAGTAACATCTGGTATTGTAACTGCATGCACCTGTTGATTGGACTGGCTACTGTGGCAGACCTTAGCAAAATGCCCAATCTTTTTGCAGTGATTGCACTGAGCTTCTTTTGCAGGACATCTTGTGTAGCTTGCAAGGTGTTGTGGGGAGCCACAGCGAAAACATGCTTTTGCTGTGCTTTGAATTTGCTGATTCTGTGGTTTTTCATGAGTTTTCCCCTTGTGATTGTTTGTCTGCAGCAATAGTGGACTTTTCTGCAAAGGAGTCACAGCCTGGACTGGGCCTCCTGTATCCATGCTCATTATTTTGGCTTCTGCTATAGCTGACTCAATCTGGGTAGCAATGGTTATTGCTTTTTCCAGTGTAAGTTGTGGTTCTAGAAGCAAGCGTTCTCTTACACGAAGCATGGTTGTTTTCTCAATGAGCTGGTCTCTAATCATCTCATCTGCCATATACCCAAAGTCACGAGTTACAATCAGACTCCTCAGAGAAGCAACATACTGCATTATAGTCTCCCCTGGTTTCTGCTCACATTGGCGGAATCTATAGCGATTAGCTACTACATTCACTTTTGGCACAAAAAAGTTGTTTAATGCAATGAGTGCAGTCTCATATTTATCATCTGCAAGGGGAAAAGTGTAAAATATACCCTGCCCTTCTGCTCCAAGGCAGTGGATTAGCAGAGCACGCATTCTTACTTCAGAAATCTCTGTAGTACTGATTGCAAGCAGATAAGTCTCAAACATATGGATCCAGGCAGTAAAAGCAATTGGAGGCTCACCTGGGCTTTGCAGAAAGGGTGCAGGTGCGTTCAGAGGCAGAAGATCCCATCCTCATCGCCAAAATGTTGTATCATGCAAGCAAGGTAGTAACAAACTTCAACAGGCCTTTATTTACCAAAGGTGAAACCTCTTTACAAAACTGCTGCTGCTCACCTCTGTAGCACTCACTTGGGCCTGGCCCATCTCCTCCCCACCCCATTCCTGTTTCTGTGCTTCCAGATTCCCAACAGCCAGTGCTCCCAGTTCTAATAATTACAAGCAGCATCTAAAACACCACAAGGGGGTCCTAGGTGCAGCCTCTGGGAAGGTGTTTGGATGCAGGGGTGCTTGGGGCTGGGGCAGGGGCTTGAGGTGCAGGAGTGGGTTCATGACTGGGGTAGGAGTTCAGGCTGTGGGCTCCAGCTGGGTCCTGCCTACCTCAGATGGCTCCTGGGTGGTGGTGCAGTGGGGCTAAGGCGGGCTCACCCCTGCTCTGGCCCTGGCCTACTCTCTAAAGCAGCCAGCAAACTCCATCCCAAGTCCTGTTGTGCCCCCTGTCTGCTCCGTGGAGAAAGGATACAGAGTGGGAGGAGGCACCTTGACATCAGCACCCTTTTCTCCCTCCCCTGCCTTACATGGCAAGCAGGAGGCTCCCCAGGGGAAGGGGCAGCTCCAAGGCAAAGGGCAGGAGAGGAGCAGCAGTGGGGGGAGGAGCAGCTGAAGTGCTCGCACTTGATAGCCTCTTGGCCAAACCAGTCAGGATCACCTGCCAGAGGCTCCAAGATCTACCGGTAGATCCCAATCTACTGGTTGGTGACCACTGTAGGCCATTAGTTTTCAAAATGAAATTCACATTATTTCGATCAAATGTGTTTAAATAAATATATCAAAGTTAGAGGTCATGTTTTAGCACTAGGGAGCAGAGTCCTTTCAGAAAATGCTGCTAGATCTGAATCCATGTCTATCCCCAGATCATGGGGACCCACTTTTGCTATATGTTTATTATTCATTAAGCAGTAATTATATATCCCTTTGTGTAAAGCAAACTTGTGGGGATGAAGACTTGAGTTTAGTAAAGAAGCTGAAAGTGTCAGTCTCTTTCATGGATCTGGTTTAAATGATCCTCCCCTCCTCTTGTTAACTGGAGAATGTGATCTCTTATTTAAAAAAAGAGAGAAGGATTCCACATTTGCATCCACTTTAAGGTGCTTTTACACTACCGTAATGGTGTAAAAAGGCTTTATAGAAACTGAAGGCTCAATTCTCATCTTCAGTATTTGTGTAAGTATGTTAATTATTGTGCAAAATAGCTATTTAGGTGCCTAATGTGACTGTCCGCCCACCACTGTGCTTTATGAAATTGACTTATGGACACAAATATTCATAATTTGAAGATGCTTTGGACAAAATACCTCATGTAACCTTATCTTAATGTCATAATCGTCTGGATCTGTACGTGTTATTTTGGTGTATGTATCGTTCTTGTACGTAAAGTTAGATAAATGGAACATGGAATGGTTTATGGTTTTAAATGTGCAAATGAAAGCCATCAAGGGTATTTCCCCCTCAATGTCTGGGTGATAACCCATAAACAGCCTCTTTTGACATTTAAGTCTTAGCAGTGGTTGGTCTTAATAAAGGTATGTGATCACGCCAACTGGCAAGGTCTGACCATGTAATTTTCCATAGAGGAGAAGAATGTAAAACAGAGAATTGCCACCTGAAAGGAAGGCTATTTAAGATGCACATTTTTCAGTTCTTTGTCTTTGGCTGAAATGGCACTCCCAAGAGAATAAACCAGAGACCCAGGGCAAATGGGAACTTCCCTGGTTTGGAGGCTTAGCTGGAATAAGAAGAGTTTTAGGGTGAATTTGTAATAAACTTGAGTGTGTGTTAGAATTAGCTGTGTGTTCTGTGTTATTTTAAAATTGTAATTTACTTTGCTCTACCTGTTTTCACTTGCAACCACTTAAATCCTACTGCTTGCATTTAATAAAATCACTTTTATAATAAATAAATAATAATAAGTAAATAATAGTTACCTGAGGGAACAATCAGTATGTGCAGCCTCCTTTCATTGTTAAAGAGGGCTTACCTGAATAATTTATTTGGGATTTTGATCCCATTTGGGAGTAGTTTCCATGGATGCTGGGCCCAAAACTGTATTTTCCTTGGACCTGAAGAATTTCAGTGTGTATATAGCTTCTTCGTAAGGGAGGAGGACAGGGATCTGTGGAGACCAGGGATCTGTGGCTGTAGGAGACCAGTAGCTGGCCCAGCAGGTCAGGGTGGTGAGAAAGCCCCAGAGAGCAAGAAGGGGAGTGTCAGTGGCTTTGTCTGCACTCCAGGAAGCACCCACAAGGGGTCTTCTGACTGCACCCTGTCATACCTACTATTCAGATTTCAAAATTACCAGATTTAGGTTTGCGATTTATGGTACGCTTGTACATGGAGCTGCATGGCTAAATTCTTGTATTTGTGTGCACTAAAATGTATACCTTTTCAAATTGTGATCCTAAAAATCACGTTAAGGGTTTTTTTGTGGAGGGTAATGAGTTAAAGGGTTTTTATGAATGATGATTAGCCGTGCATCTCAATTTTAAAAAGTCTTGAAAAAAGCGAGATCTTCTGCTTCAACACTTAAGTCACTTAAGTCTGTAGATTTCCTATAGCATTCACCATTTTAATTTTTATCTCCTATTATCAAGAAATTAATGTGTTTTGATTTTATTTTTCCCTCAGGAGAATCCAGGATGGAGTGATTCATCTCCACTGAGAAATTAATAGTAAATATAACTAGTTAAAGACATATCAGAAAAACATGGCTTAGCAAAAGCATGAAGGTCTATTTGTTTTCTTAACACATTAGAAAGTGATGGTATGTCATTCTTTCTTCTTAATGGATGATCATTTCAGCTACCCTAAATTGTAAGTGCATCCCATCTATGAGCAGACTCTGGTTATATTTAATTTATAAAAGATTTTGATCTCTGCATTTATATAATCTGGAGCGGAAAAAAGAGAATGTTAAATTAACCTTACAAATGGTACCAAGTGGGTAAGAGGTATTCTTTGCATTTATTCTTTTTAATTTCTTGTCTCATTTTTGTTGACAAATATTTATCTTGCCAGAGGGAACAAACATATTATATGCTTGAAGATGACTGTGTGAACAGTATTTCTGTGAAAAAGAAATGTTATGCAATTGTAACTCTGCTGCAGTATGGCCCAATAAAATTAAGTGTACATGAAGAGTCAAAGTCTGCTCAGTTGTATTAGTGCAAGTCCACAGTGATTTGACCTAAATCCCTGGAAGTATTCATGATTATTGTTGAAATAAGAGTGAGGAATTCAGGCAAGATTTTTCCCTATGAGCTAAAACTACTTCAATCAGCTCAAAAACATTTTAAAATTCTAACTAAATGGAGACAAATATCATGGAGATAGTACTGTTTTGTTCAGGAATATAATTAAGGTGCAACGTCAGATAATCTTAGACTATTAGAAAACTATCATTGCAGCGTAAAGGGTTTACCACTTTGAAATAAAGGTCTGTAGACCAGTGAGAAAGGAAAGCTGATGTATATACAGTAAAACTCCAAGGCTGTGTCTACACTGGGCCACTTATTCCGGAAAACCAGCCACTTTTCCGGAATAAGCTGCGAGCTGTCTACACTGGCCCCTTGAATTTCCGGAAAAGCACTGTCGATCTACTGTAAGAAATCAGCTGCTTTTCTGGAAAAACTATGCTGCTCGCTCGAATAAAGTCCTTTTTCCGGAAAACTGTTCGGAAAAGGGCCAGTGTAGACAGCACAGTAGTGTTTTCCATAAAAAAGCCCCGATCGCGAAAATGACTATCGGGCTTTTTGCAAGCATCTACATTGGCCACGACGCTTTTCGGAAAAAGGGCTTTTCGGAAAAGCATCCTGCCAATGTAGACGCTCTTTTTCCGGAAATACTTATAACGGAAAACTGTTCCGTTTTAAGCATTTCCGGAAATTCATGCCAGTGTAGACGTAGCCCAATAGTACGGCATCCAATAGTCCGGCACTCCTGATAGTCCGGCATCAAAATGGCAAGAGCCTAGCGAGTGAGCTTCGGCAGAAAATGAGTCACAAGGTAACAGCGGCAGCAACTGAACTGAGCAAAAGGGTAAAAGGCTTAAAAAAACTAAAACATTACAGTATACTGTATACAGTATGTACAATAAAAAGGGTTAAGAACACTTTATATACAGTATATAATGTATACAGTATATATATAACCATTTTATAGTACCTCCTGATAGTCCGGCATATCTGATAATCCGGCACCACCTAGGTCCCATAGGTTCCGGATTATCGGAAGTCTACTGTACCTGCTTTCTTCCAAAATAAGGGTAGTGTGGAGAGCAGATTCAGCATAACAGAAGCCATTAGAGAGGTATGGAGAATGTGACAGTCTCCAGAGGATATACTTTCAATGAGGCAGTAGCAAAGTGTGGATTCTGAGAAAGACCCAAGTTTGTGGATTCTGAGAAAGAGCCAAGTTTATCTTTTGTCTCACACTTAATTTATACTGACAGTACTCATGTTGATTGTTTTATGTTATATTTCACTGCTGTAAGGTGATCGTTGATTAAAGAAAAAAACTCAGTAATTCTCCAATTACACTACTCCCACATACAGTATACACTTAAACAGCAGGAGATGCTGCGAGCAAATGAACATTTATTTACGATCAAACATTTTCTTGACAAAAAATGTACATCAGTAACATACTAAGTCTAAATTGTGAGAATCTATTTTAAATTTTTATTTGCAGAATTGTATTGGTCCCAGCATGCAAGAGACAAGGTGAAGTAATTTTTGAAGAGGCTTTGAAACCAAGAAAATCCTTTTTTTCCTCCACTACAGTATTGCAACCTATCTTAGCTTCTTCAATCTCAAATCAAATGAAGCAGACGATGCTTAGGGACTTTCTTTCCACAAGGAAGGCCAGCTAGCCTTGTTCTTGTTTAAGAAATGTAGTTTTCACCTGTGAGCATTGAAAGTCATGTTATCATGACATCCAGTAAGTAGGCAGAGGCATGTAATATGTATTTTACTTTTTCTCCTTGCCATGCTGCTTTCTGCTGCCTCTCTCTCCCTCCCCCTGCCACCCTCCCACACTCTGTTTCTGCTATCCTCTCAATTTTTCATCACATCCTGACATCAGCTATATTGCATTCAGCCAAGCCTGTCTTGTCTAAAAAGAAAGGATCCAAACAAATTACAGCCTTTACCAAAATGTGACCCATGGTTAAAGCAGCAGGTGGTGTAGTCAGCTTGCAAACCAAAACATCCATTTGTAACTAACCACTGGTCCAAAAACACTACCGAAAAGCTGTGTTTAATCCATCTTTTCTATTCTGTTTCTCCTCTACCTTCTGTTTGTCAAAAACAGGATAAAATGAAAGCCCTTCACATATAAAAAATGCAGAGTAAAATGAACACTTTCCTTTTCATCAACGGAAAGTGAATACAAATAAGTGATATTTTAACTTAAAAAAGAAAGACTTTGCCAGGATTTAATTACGTTTTTTCTTTTACATAATCACTTAACTACTTTCAGTTTTTTTAAATAGGAAAGCCATCAATTTGCTTTGCATACTTACTTTAAATAGTTTAATATAGTCAAGAACTTTAATACAAGCTTCTTTTAAACTAACTTTGAAAACAATTCCTTGTTTGCTAAGGTGCCAGCTTTTGAACATGTATTTTACATAGGCATTATGTTGACTATATTGTTTTACATGGAATAAATGGGCCAAAGTCATTAATATAACATAGCGTTTAACGTTAAACAAGGTTTGGAATTTAGAGACCATGTCATACAACATAGGCTAAATTCTTTAGCTTATAAAAACATATAAAAAGAAAAAAGTTTAAAAGTACTAAGTGAAGCTTTTATTTTTCCCCTGCGTTTATCTGGAGAGATTTTTGGAAGGGAAAAAGCTACCTTGCTTGACAGGCTCTTAAATAGTATTAAAGATGGTAATAATGTCCTGACGAATTTTAAAAAAAAGTTGAGATGAGCTGCAGCTGTTAAAATCTGATCCAGTTTCATTACAGGTGCTGTTTAGGATTTGGCTGAAGCCAGTAGAATTGGCAGTGTTAATTCAGTCTCTCTTTTTGGTCCAATCTGATCTGAGAATTGGGGGATAAAGGCCTGGTGTGGCAGCCACAATGATGAAGCTCACTTTAGTAGCCTCCATCTGTTCTTCCCTTTCTACCACTTCCCTCCAAAATTACCTTCCTTGAAAGCCATAAAAAGGGAATGATAGGTGGGATAGCTCATCCCTCCCCCCTCATTTTGTAGGCCAGTTAGGGTTAATATTTGACACCTGTTTTGGTTTACTAGTTTTCCATTCAACATCTGTTTTTATTAAACAGGATTTTAATCTAGTATTTAAGTTCTGTTAGTACGTTTGTTTAGACTAACTTAATTTGTCTCCCATTTGTACTTTTTTCTATTAACATTTGTAGGTTATGACAATTTATGAATTCTACTTTGAGCTTAATCAAGATTTTAGGTCCTATAATTACAGCAGGTCCTCAATCCTGCAAACCGGTGTTTGTCTTCATCCACATAAAGCTCCCACTGAAACAGTCACTATGCTGCTCAGTGGAAAATTCTCTTGTGTGGGAGTATGATCAAACTAAAGGAAAGCTGGAGGCAATGGGGTAGACACCTTCAGTGTCTGCTGCAACCTCTTTCCCAATATAGGAAGAGAGTGACAATGTCAGGGAGCTGTGTGAGGCAGGACGGACCAGTTCTCAGCAGTTCAGATTCATACTATAGGCAGAGTGGCAAAGGCTCAGGGCTCCCTGCATCTTCTACCTCCAATGCTCTTAAATGCCATTTGGATAGGGTGCTAAATTTTGGGCACAGTGCTAGTGCTACAAAACCTAGACCTCATAACAGTAGCATGTATGCAAGCATAATTTCCTCTGCAATTTAAAGCCCGGACAAAACACAGAAAGGAGAGTTAAACTGCAAAGCAGTAACAAAGAATAGAGAATTAAAGCATCTCCAGCCTCTAAATCTAGAAGGTTTAATAAATGCATCTGGAGGACGTAGAAGGACCCACTCAAATGAAGACCCAGATAAACAGTAGACATCGAGCAGTGGTGTGATAAAAAAGTAGGATAAATTAAATTACTATGCTGACTGATGCTGGTGGAGCAGCTGCCATCTCACGTCAAGTGCCCCAGGCCTCAGTGAACACTGACAAATACATATTTTACCAGTATTAACACAGAGATGAGCCAGACTGGTTTCCAGCTATGCATTAGATTTAGAAAGATGTGTTTGGACTTTGTGAAATACTGGAGCTGCTGCATGTGTTAATCTCACTTTCTGTATCCAATAGTATAAGATAAATATGTACATGTCTGCTACTATAATTGTAGTAAAGTTTTCTATGAAATTGGAAGCCACCCTTCCCCACAGTCAGAAGAAAAAAGTACTACCAAGTGCGAAGTACTAGTTTACCTATGAGATATTGCCTGCCCAACAAAAGAAGACGTATTAGACAGAAGATAAACTATTGTGAAACATCAGTGGACAGAAGAATTTACTGACTGATTTCCGCAGACCCATGAAGAGGAGAAATGCAGATGGTTGTCTTCTTGAACTCTAGGACAAGGGAATAAAATTCCCTGATCGGGAGAAACTGGATTTCAATGCAGCTTGGACTTTGAGAGGGCAAGAGTTCTAAGCATACGCTAGAGATCCCCAGCTGTTTAGCCTGGGTTGCCCAAATTGAAGTTGGCATGTCTCCAAACATTTTGCTTCAGTGATTTGGCATGTCAACCAAATAATATTCCAATAGAAAACTCCTGACTAGCTCTGTACCCGTACACAAGCTCTGAATATTTTCACTTAAAATAAAGCCTAAAGATACTATCAACCAGCTCACAGTCAAATAGTAATACCTCAGAATATTACCCTATGTTTACCTAGATGAAACAAATGGGCCTTATAACATGAAAGTTGACAAAATGTGGGTCACTTTGGACCCTGATAGGATATGTTCCAGATTCCTGAAACACTTACAGAAATGCCCTGCCAGACATTCCTTTTGCTATAATTAGGGAAACTAGCAGCAATATCTACCCTGATCACAAGCATGTGAGTAGATGATGGGGAGAAAGATGGTGTCAGAAACAAGAATTTAGAAATGTGTCATGCTGCACCTACTTACAAACCTCACCGCCATCACATGCAGTATGGGGTAATGTTTTACATTGGAGATGGAATGTCCACCGATATTCTGTGCACATTATATCTGGTCTAAATGACATAGACTGGTAAGTAACAAAGGTAAAGCGTATATTGATTAGTATCTACAAATCCCTGTTAACTTTGCCCATCCTGCTGTGACTACTTCAGTTCTTGCCAACCTAATTGGTGACCATTAACATCTCCATCTGCATTGTTAATGTGAGTGGGCATCAGTTGCTAACCTACAACTTTCTCTATGACCCAAAACAAATGCCAAGCTCACAGTGGCAGATGGACAATACAGTTTTTACCCAAAAGTGACTGTTTTCCATACAACTGCTGTCAGTTGTCAGAGTAGCAGGAGCTTGAAACTTTCATGAAGTCTCAGTATTAGTAGTCTTTGTTTGATATGCACAGGCCCATGGGAGAAAACTTGCAGAAGGCCCAGTGGAATTTTTGGAAAGCTTGATTGGAGGAGTGTCAAGAAGACTGACATCAGTCAGCAAGCTGGCTGAGTGGGACTTGACATGTCCAGTCAGTGTAAACAACTTCTGACCAAACTTCCTATTAATTAGTTCAGGCAACTGCTAAGAAATTGATCTCCAGCAGCTATCGCTGACAATGAATCCCTGGATAGTAGTCAGAGGAAATTAAACTCTACTAGGAATTCAAATCTGCTGGTAATGAACAGGAGGTCACTATTAAAAACCCAAGGACCTCATTCAAGTGCTGGATCAAACCAGGAACAATTGCTGGAGACAATTACAAAGATAGACTTTCCAGGCGCTGTCAGAATGAATAAAGATTTTTCTGCAGTTTTCAGCCTCAGCAAAAACGGTTTTTCAGTCACTGCAAATGCTGTCACATCCTAGCTCAAGGCTAATGGCCATGTACAAAATTTGGATAAGTCTTTTCGTCATGCAGTCAAAACTGAAGTAAAAGAGGTGACAGGCCCTAGTGTGAATTAAAATTTGATGGCTCCTTTCTCAGACAGAGCTTGACCAAGCTGCAAAGCTTATGAAAAAACAGAAGAAAGCTTAGCTCCAGAGGCCTGAATTCTATCCTGATGGAGCTCTTATTTCAGATAGAACCCAAGCTTCCAGCTTTAGGGCCGTCAACTGGATAGTGGGCAGTTGTCCTGGAAACAAAGAGCTGCTGCAGGGCAAAGCTCATAACCCTTCCAAAACCAGGAATACGGGCTGAAAGATATCCAGGTTCTACTGACAATCTGATCGAGAGCAATTCTGATGCACATTAACAAGGCTGTTGAACTGCCTCTTTTTCATGCTGGTTTCAGGTGACAACAGTGCATCCAAGATCAAATCATTTACCTAAACACAAGACATTGAAGATATCCTTGAGAAATTTGTGCCATTCTGGGGGATCTGCCAGCTGCAGATAATGCTGACTGGCATGTGAGGCTGCCTGCCAAGTGGCTGAACACTAGTCCCTGGAAACCCATGATGTAGTTTATCATGGAAATTATAAATTGGGCCCTTAAACTCATGTTCCATTTTGATCAATTTCACAGACACGGGATTTTAAAGATAGCTGAAATCATGAAATTTACCAATTAAATCTGAAATGTCACAGAGTTATAATGGTAGAAGTTCTGACCCAAAAGAGTTTTTGGGAGACCATAAGGTTATTTTGGGAAGCAGTTGCAGTATGGCTACTCTTACTTCTGCACTGCTGCTGCTAGTGGGGCTGTCTTCAGAATTGGTTTGCTGGAGAGCAGTGACTGCAGGTAGGGAGGCCATCTCTGAAGGCAGAGCTGCTTTCAGCCGTAGTGCAGAAGTAAGGATGGAATGGTATGGTATCACCACCTTTACTTTTGTGCTACTGCTGGCAGAGCACTGCTTTGAGGGCAGAACTCCCAGCCAATAGTCATATCTGACCAGCTCTGAAGTCAGCGCAGAAATAAAGGTGGCAATACTGCAACTCCTCTAAAATAACTTCCCTGCTTCTCTTAGAAATACCTTTTGGGTGAAGAACCGCAATTTGAGAAATACTGGTCTCCCCTGTGAAGTCTGTACAGTATAGGATAAAAGCACAAAATGCCCGATATCATAGTCTGTAATACATTTTTCATGGCCATGAATTTGGTAGGGCCCTAATTTGGAGCTTTATCTAACAAGCTGGAGGCAAAGGTAGCTGATATGCTTACACATCTCCTTAACTGACTCCTCCTAGGATCCATTCTAGTTCGTCTGCTTTTCAAGATATATATTTATGACCTATCAACATTAGACCAGTAAGTATGTATGGATGACATCTGACTTGTTCGCGTGAATGGTGCTCCAGACTGTAAGTTAGCCTACTGGTCCCATCTACCCTGCTAATGGTAATCTCCCCCATATTGCCTTCCAGGAAAGTAGAGGCAAATATTGTACTAATCGCTCTAGTCTAGTGCTTTGGTGTAATAGTGTGTAACTGTTTGGGGCAGAAGTCAGCATGGAGGGCTGAACAGTCACCATATGAACATCTAATTTGGCTCTTATAGCACCTTCAAAGTTTTGACAAGATATCATTACCCTAAAAATTACAAGGAGGACTGTGATCAATGAAAGCAACCTTCTGCACACAATGTTCACAATGATTCCACTGGGTGCCAGTAAGCACACACTTCCTATAAGATCTGCCTACCTCACGGATACACTTACGCCTACAGTTCCTGCTGACTTTCTGCTATGATTTTGCAATATTCTTTTGCAGCCACTGTTCATATTCTCATGTGTAGTGCTGCCAGCACAATGCCAATCTTGGCTGAATGGCATATCAGGGCTGACAGGAATATCCTTGCAGAGTGGCAGCAAAACTGGCATTAGAGACAGGGCTTCTGAAATGTGTCAGCATGCCTAACTGACATCCATCTGTTTGCAGTCTGGGATGCAGATCCTGAACTAGGCTTCATAGGTTGCTGATTGGAATGGCCGGAGTGGCTGCCACAATGCAGAAGTTTGCTTACCCCTATCTTCAGTGTGTCTGTGAGAAAGCAATGCAAATGGTGAAACATGTGGTGAAGCGTGTAATTAGGAAGTAGGAAGGTGTTCCAGTCCACCTTCCAACCCTCAATATGTCTGTTCAGCAGTTAGATGGCTGAACAATCTGAATATTCATTTGTGATGCATATAAGATTAAACACATTGCATAGGTAAAATCAGATGAAGAACATCTCACACTTTGTGCCTCCTGTACAAAGTGTGAAGGAATAAATGAGGGAAGGGAAAGGAATTAATATTATGGATATATACGCTGGTAAGTAAAATCTAAGCTTTGGATAGATCTGTGAAACAGCCTGGATCCAAAGAGAGTCCTACATTTTGAAAGAAAAACAGTACAATAAATAGGGCAAAAGTATTTATGCCACTAAAACTGAAATCAAATGGATGTATGTGATTTTTAAAAGTATAAAGAGTTGTTTATAGACAGCAGATGTCAGTCATTTGAATGAATTATGTTCCCAGAGCTTAGAACTTTTAAAAAAATAATTAAACAGTACTAGCTTATATGAAATCATGTTTGAAGAAGATTTTTTTAATATATGAGATTAAAGTACATGAATTAAATAGAGATGGAATACACAGCTAAGTTACGTGCATTCTATATTGCCTTTCCTTGTAATAAGTCTAGGTGTGCTGCTCTTATGGAGTGATAGAGACTCTGCAGTAAAGGTTGAGATACAGATTTCAGTTTAGCAGGAGCTTTAAGCCTTTATTTTGGGTTTTAATGTCAATGAAAATAAATTATAAGAGTTAAGCCCTAAAATGTAGGGCATTTGATTCCTCCATTCACAGGATTGCTTGATGAAAAAAGTGTTGATACAGGAAGATTAACTAGTTCAAAAGTTACTGCTTTGGGCAATTGTTCACTGGATTGTCTCACTTTTCTTTGTACCCTTTTTTCAAAGGGTCTAAAATCCTTAGTTTTGTCCATATTGAAGAGTTTACAGTATGGGAGGGAATATATCCCAAAACACTTCTAGGAAGTTATTTCTGCTAATTCTGTAACCCAAGAGTGTAGATTAGGGAGTTCCACGGCAAGTTGTGTTTTCCTTCTTAGTTTCTTCTCTGAAGATTACATTGCCATTTGGCCTTACTGACTGTGGAAGACTAGACAGAACATCTTCTGAACACTCTCCATGCTCATAATAGCTGCTTATTATTATTTATCACTATTGTTGACTTCCATGTATTCTTACTGGACTATTAGGTTTGAAGGGAGGTGCATCTCAAGAGTTATTCAGTGACTCCCTAACCCTCAGGCCCTCCTCTTCAGTATATCCACATTTGGGAACAAAAAAGACAAAGCTCAAAATCTGAACTCCAGCTCTTCTTTGGGGGCTGTGATCCAGGAAAGCACTTAAGTATGTACTTATCTTAGAGCCGTAGTCACCAACACGTCAATCGCATCGACTGGTCGATCCTGGAGGCTTGACCAGTCAATTGCGAGGCTTTGGGGAACCCCCTCAGTGTCCCCAACCCCCAAGATGAACACCGGGCTGATGCTGCCTCCAAAGACAACAGAGGTAGTGCGGGCTTCCTGCGGGGTCAGGGGGAGTTCTGCAGCTGTGCACCAGGTCCCGGAAGTGTGTGGGCTGCTCTTTCCCCCACCCCACAACAGCCGGTGCGGTACCTAAAATGTCGGTTTGTCGCACGCTGGGGACTTTGTTCCCCTGCTGCCTTCCTGCACGTGGGGGAAGGGGTGGGGGTTCAGGACTGTGCCAGCTCTGGCTGCTTGGGCAGCGCAGGCTGCCATGGAGAGCGGAGGAGCAAGGCACACTCTGCCTGAGCGGTTGGTACTGGCATGGGCATGGTCCAGGACTCCCCCTCCGCCCTCCCCCTGCACGGGAAGGCAGCGGGGGAATGAAGTCCCCAGCGTACCAGCTCCAGCTACTCGGGCAGCATGCACTGCTGTGGGGAGCCGAGGAGCAAGGCACGCGCTGCCCCAACAGTTGGTGCTGGCGCAGTCAAGGACTCCCCCTTCCCCCGCGTGGGAAGGCATCAGGCGTGCGACAGACCAATAATTCAGATACTGCGCTGCTGTTTGGGGGATGGGGGAGCAGCAACCTGGGCCTTGGTGTCCAGCTGCAGGATCCCCAGGTACCGGTCCCTGTCCCCTCTCCCCAACCTAGACCCCCACAAGTACCCTGCCCCAGCACCCACCAGCACCCATTGACCCCCTGGCACCGTGTCCCCTGCCCCAGCACCCATTGGCACCCTGCCCCAGCACCCTGTCCCCTTCCCCCACCAGCACAGTTGGGGACACATTAGTGAGGTTTGAGGGGTTTGGAGAGGTTGTGGTTTTGTATCTCACTTGTGTGGTCCCAACTGACTTTTCTGAGGGTCAGTGACCCCTGACTCAAAACAGGTTCCCCACCCCTCTCATAAATAAAGACAATGCTGAAACCTTTTGTGTTTGACATAATATTTTATTTAAAAATGAAGCCTGGCTAACAAGCCCCCAATTGGGGCCAAGCCTACATCTGGCCACGGCATCATAACACTCCTGTACCCCCCACCCTGACCCCAAATCTGAGCCTATCATACACTGGAACCCCCTGTCCTGAGCCTCATATCCCCAAACTCCTGCACCCCCACATCCTCAGTCTTCTGCCACAACACTCTTGCACCATTCACACACTACAAATCTGTGTCCTGAGCCCATCATACTCCCAACCTCCCCTGCCCTGAGCCCCTCAATGCTCCAACCCAAACTCCTGCACCCTCACATCCACAAGCCTGTGGCTTGCTCAGCACCCCAACCCTACACCTGAGCCCAACACTCCCCAGCCTGGACCCCCCTCCCTGAGCCAGCATCCCCTTCTCCACATCCTCCTGCATCCAAATTCCCTCCCAGAGCTTACACCTCTCACCCTTTCCCACACCCAAATCCCTCATTCACATCCCAGAGCCCGCACCTCCAGTCTCAACCCAATGAGGCTGGACTGTAGGAGTTTTTCCAGAAAACACGCTCTTTTGGCAGCCCCTGTATTCCTTGTTCCACGAGGAACGAGGGGGCTTCCAAAAGAAGGGGGCTTTCTGACATTTGGCCCAGTCCAGACAGGCCAAATTTCAGAAAAATTTCTTCCAATAGAAGGATTGAAAAAAGCGGCAGTGTAGCCGTACCCTGAGAATGCATAAGGGCCAGGGATAGCAAGTGATGGAGAGAAGGGGACCAGAGAAGGCGGGGCCTCAAGGAAGGGGTGGGGTCTTGAGGAAGGGGCGGGGTAGATCTTGGCGTGTCCTGACATTTAAAGAGTGATCTTGGGTGTAAAAAGGTTGAGACCACTGTCTTAGAGCATGCATGTAGGCCTATTGAATGTTTTGTTAGCCGCTGGAGGAAGATAACTGAGAAAATAAGCATGTTCACAGGCTTAAAATTAAAAATATGTTTAAGTGTTTTGTTCAGTCAGGGACTCTGGATCAGATCCAAGACTCACTGAAGTCAATTGGGTGGGAGTGGTGCTTTCCTCTTACTTCATCCTATATCAATGGATTGTGCTGTCATTGTCCATTGCACTGTGAATACCAGACAGAATAAAAATGCATGAATGCTGTAACTTGCAGAGAGTTTTGTTTTTTGCTTAGGTTTGTTTCATATTTTCAGAAAGAAAGTGTCACTGATTAGTAGAGCCCTGCACAGACACAAAATTTTGTATCCACATGTGCATCTGTATCCGCAAAAATGAGCCACGGATGTCTGCACCAAATAGCCACCAATATTTGTGGATTTTCAGGGCTCTAATTAGTTTCTGCTAGTGAAATGACAGCTATGGTTAAAAGCTAAGGGAGTTCAAACGTAAGTTTTTTCTGTATGGAGCCCCCATATTTGTCTGTTACACTTGACTGAAAAGAAACATTCCATGGAAGATATGAAAGAGCAATGAATGATGGAAACAAAAAGTAAGACAGCCTGGAAACTTGCAGCTGAGCTTTGACTTCTATGTGCAGTTGTTTTATCTTATCAGATAAAACTGGTAACAAGCCTGTTGCTGAAATGACAAAGCAGGATACACCAGACAATTCTGTCCATAAGAAAACAAATCAACCAATCAATCCCAGGAAAGTTAGAAATTGACAGCTTGTCTGAAATCCGCATGCTCAGGGGGAATCAAAACTTTTTAAAATTTTGGCACAGAGTTCCTGCTGTTAGTGTGAGGTGTTTGATCCTGCAAGGTTCCCTTAACTTCTAGTGACTTCAATGCAATAATTTCAAAATATTTCCTCTTCTGTTTGTAGTAACTAACTTCATCATACCCCCCCCCCAAAAAAAAAAGAAGTGGTGTGGTATTGACTGGAAATGGGAATTTTTCCAGAGAGTGCTGAAAGAGGTTTTATAAGGAAGTTAGTTTTCTGGTTATGATTTGATTAGCAACCCAGGGTTGGGGGGGGAAACAAAGGTGCACCCATCGGGCAAGAGACAGAAAAGAACTCCACACATGTATTGTGATTTGGCATTTTCTTGTAAGTGTGACAGGCTGCAATTTAACAGCCATGGATGAGCTTGAGCTACTGTGGAAGGTGCATAAGATATTTTAAGTTCAGCCATTCTGGTATGGACCTTTCCAATTTTTGTGCAAGATAAAGGGAAGCCAGTGAGATTCCAGTCTTCAAAAACGCAAGCTGTCCCAATTTCTGAAGAAACTGTGTGGCAGTGAGTACTTTGTGTTAAATTAAAATTGCACTAGGTTCACACTGTGCCTGCCAGGTTATACTCATCTCACGTTGACTGACATATAATTACCCCAAGCTGAACATCAGTGACAAGCTCCTAGCCTCATAGACCTCTGAACATTCTCTGCATTTCAAAGAACATGGGTAACCTAGCTCTGTTGACTCTACACCTGTTACACATGAACCAAAAAGGAAGAATGCTCTATATATAAGTTGAAAGATCAATGTTTCCCACCCCAAGGACATATCAATGGATGACAAGAAAAAACTCAAACAAGAGTTTCAAATCATCTATACATAACAGTTATTGCTATAAAATAAGAATGTCAGAATTGCAATAATGAGATGTCACATTTTGGGATCTGCTACAGACCTGAGACGATCTATCATCCTTTTCCCTATAATGCCAAGTGCCTCCCAGTCTTTTGCTTCTGTTGCTTGCTGACTGGGACACCCACAATCAGCAACAAGCATGCACTGTCTTCATATTGGGCAGCCCAGGTTCAACGCTGCAATACTAAAGATTTCCAATTAGCCCCCCAGCCTGGGTTAACAACGGGTAAGGTGATACCACTCTACTTACCCCCATATTTTCCCTAAAATGGGTGTCCTAAAGTCTCTAGACATGTGTGGCAACAGTCATGTTAATGCTTGTTTCTTCCTAAAGGAGAGAAACAGCAGCAGTTTCTTACTTCAGCTGTACAGGTTGGACCTTTACCCTCAGGACATGACCTATCCCAAAGGAGGGAGTTTGCCGGACCAGGGGAGGTCAATTCTGGCCCCTCTGCGATGGGCTCTGGACTCTCCAGATCTGTCAGCAGACCCAGCCAGACTCCCCTTCTGCCCCCCTGATTCTGCAGCCAGCTTTTCTGCCTCTGGGACACCAGGTCTCCAGCCCCTGGCCAGTTCTAATCCCCAGGCTTCATGACGCCAGCGCTCTCTGGTCCAGCAACATCCCTGGTCCAGCTGGACCAGGGATGTTGCTGGACCAGGGAGTCCTGGACCAGAGAGGTTCAACCTGTACTTTCTAAACAGTTTAAATGCAGCACCAGATTGGTTTAGAGTAAAAATAAAACAAATGTTTTTAATTACAAAGACAGATTCTAAGTGAGTACAAATGAAAGGATTAAAATCAAATGGTTTCTAGAAAAATGATTTAATTACCACAAAGTGTTTTCCTTAAGCTAGACTTGGTTCAAGGTAAAATCCTCACCCACCAAGCGTTACCAACAAGGTATTTGAACTGTCCTCCAGCATCAAATGAGGGATAGGGGACACCAAGAAACCATTAGTTATTGTCTAATGAATCATCAAAATGTGTTCTTTATAAGAAGACCTCCAGATAAAACTATTTCCAGCTATGAATCATAGGGGGGGGTCTGTTTTGAAAAAAGTTTCCTGCTACTTACTCACCCACACCTCCCCCCTGCTGGAGTTGTGTCTGCTAGTCATTTAATTCCTGCCTTCTCCCATGTAACTGAATGAACATTGAACATGGTATGGTCGGTCAGTCTCCTCTTCCAGCATGATAGTGTGAAGTTTGCCTCTAGCTCCCCTCCGCCCCCCCTTAGTTTGATGGGTCTCTTATGCAATATGTAAATACACATTCTAATCAAAAACACTTTGGCAGTAACTCCCTGGTGGGAAAGGCTACATTTGTCTGGGGTGAGATCGTTTCTGCTTGGCAGGCAAACAGTTTAAGAATTCTAATTTTAGTTCACATCCATAACTTTGGATCAGTTGCTTGCACCTACCTAATGCAATATTAATAGCCAGTGAGTCATGAGCTTTTCACTGGCACCTTACAAGGCATATTTTGTATGTATTTCAGTAGCAGGTAGTCACAGGAGAGCACTTTTGCAGGTTCACCTACTTACTCTTGCTTTGAAATATGGAAGAGAAGCCAAATAGAGCATAGGAGCTAACCATTTCAATTTCATGAGAAGTATATTTTAGTATATTCTATTTCCTGAGACATCCATTCTCTGCCCCACCTCATCCCCTTTTCATCCTGTTTTTAAACTGATTTCTAATTCAACTATTTTTTAAAAATAGTTATTGTTTTGGTAATAGCTGGCACTAGAATGTATTTGCATTTAAAAAAAAGAAAAAGTAATGCCATGTCAGTAAATAATTAAAGAATTTTAAATGGAACATCATGTTTGTTTCTCTGTGGAGTATGGCAGGTGGGAAGGTTCCTGTTCCCTACTACAGTCTCCAAGTTCCACTCCATCTCTTTCATTTTTGGTAATGAAATGGTAATGCTAACATTAATATACACCATTTACAAAAAAACAATCATTTCCCCAGAGGAACATTTATAAAAGTTGTAGAAGGTTACTGATAACAAAGGCATAAAAAATTAACCTGGCCATTACCAATTTGCCTTACAGTAGAAGTAGGGAACCAAGAGAAGTCACACAGGTAACTATGCAAGTCAGCAGGTTTAAAAACCCAGGAGGATCTAGTGAGACTACTAAGAGACAAGACCCTCAGGATTCTATCAAAACATTTCAACAGGTTTAATTTTAACCACCTGGGTAGTCCCATGGAAGATGAACTGTTTTGTGGCTCAAGACCTAGAAAAGTTCAATTATCTTATGAAAGTGGGCATATGTCTGTTCATGAGGAAAGTAGGTAATTTACTACAGTGTTTGGAATATGTCTGGTACCATTACAGGAGAAGTTTTGGAATTACATGCCAGATATTATTTTGTTGTTCTGTCAAGGACAAATCACTGAGATTTGATCAGTGAAAGTCAGGCTTTAAAACAATCAAATTGAATTCGCTTTACTCAGACCATGGCAAGCTTTTGCATACAGGTGCTGGTGTACGTCTGACTCCTGGTATCAATATACTAAAGCCTACTGAAGTGTGATGATGTAAAGCAGGAGGAACTATTCTGCTGCCTGTCTACACTGGCTACGAGTTCTTGCGCAAGTACACTGACGTTCTAATGTATGAAATCAGTGCTTCTTGCGCAAGAACTCTGATGCTCCCGCTCAGGAATAAGCCCTCTTGCGCAACTGTTCTTGCGCAAGAGGCCAGTGTAGACAGGCAACATGAATTTCTTGAGCAAGAAAGCCCTATGGTTAAAATGGCCATCAGAGCTTTCTTGCGCAAGAGAGCATCTACACAGGCATGGATGCTCTTGCGCAAATGCACATGCCAGTGTAGACGCTCTCTTCTGGAAGAGTTTTTGCACACGAACTCTTCCGCAAAAGAGTTCTTGTGCAAGATCAAGCCAGTGTAGACGTATCCCTGTTGTTCTCTTCTATGTTACCATTTAGCAGGTGAAGGATGAGCTACATCAAGAAAAGCTAGCCAAATGGTGATTTGCAGAATTACACTGAGTGTCTCATTAAAGTAGTGGTACCTAAATTATCTTTTCCCTCTTGATTTATGAAGATCAGAGAGAACACACAGGAGGACATGGATCTTGAGGGATCTAATTGAAGTAGCACTGAACAACTGACAGAGTGGTTTATTCACTGACCAAGTATGTGATCTGCTCAAAGATTTTGCAGCTGTTCCTGTACAGAAGAATGAAAATAAAGATAGGAAAAAGATGGACATTAATATTTGAAACTCACTAAATGTATACTTACTCTATGCCTTTCATCCAGAACAACAGTAAAGTAAAGTACATACTGGAGGCAGATGGAGCGCAATAGGGTACGGAATGGTAGTAAATTCACCACCAAGTATCTACCCACTGACAGGTACTTTGTCACACAGGATTTTAAAGAGAAGTGATGAGAAATAAGAGTTCAAATGAAAGGCTGTTTTCATTATTTGAAGGGAAGATTACCAATGTGTTTATCCAAAATATCATGGTTAATTTCACTATTTAGAAAAAGAGTTAGCACTGATATTTTAAATGCATAGGATATAGATGTTCTCTTATCAGCTAAATTCCATTGCTTAGCATGGTGATTGTGTGTGTCAGGGCTGTTCCCCACTCTGACACTCCAAGTGCAGCAGATGGGGACCTGCAAAGCTTAAAAAGAAAAAAAAAACTTTATCTTTGCAGACACTAGTTACAAAAACTTCCTCCCAGAATCACAATACACAGATTTTGAGGAATCACTGCCACCATCAAGTGATTTTTGTCCTTAAAAAAAACCAGGAGTGAACACTTGAATCCACCCCAAGGGGTACCCTAAGCTCTATTGCCCCAAAAGAGCTTGACAAAAGAAAAGAGAAAAACAAGCTGCAGTCTCTGGTAGCTGCCCTCTCAGTCTGAGGAATACAGATACACACAGACAGATCTTCCAGGACACAAGAATCAAATCATCACCTTAAAAAGTGATTTTTTTAAATTATAAAACAAAAGATAAACTTGATCAAGCATACTTGGTTGCTAGATGTTACAGAGTAACTAAGGAAAACAAATTAAAACACAGAAAAATCTCTGAGCACAATGCTAGATGGTAAATAGGGAGAGGAGGCATAGATTCACACTGAGCAGTTCAAACCAAACCACAACATAAAGAAAAAATACCCTGAATGCAACTAGATTCACTTTTCCCTTTACTTACTTCCAATTTTCTCTTTGTTCAATCCACTCCCATGCCCCAAATTCCTTGGAGATATGGTAGACCTGCCTAGGTTTAAATCATTCTTTGTCTCAACTCCTGGTTTTTCTCTCCCACACAAAGAAAGCAGGCAAGGAATCTATATCCAATTCAAATTTCAACACTATCTCGACTGGTTCTCCCATCCCCCTGGCCAACACCTTTTCTAGCTACCTGAATTTAACCCTTAGTCACCATGTGCTGGTCAGCACGCCTCCTGTCCACCACAGTGTGCTGTGTAGATAATTTGATAAGAAAAAAAAAGTCAAGTGATCCAATTACATCCAAAACATATTTATAAGAAATGTATAGAGATGGTGGACCTTTAGTGGAATAAAATCTTTCAGTCATCCAATCTCTACTTGCTCCCTCTGTCAGCACAAATGGAGGCTATAAAAAGTGGTTATAGGGTTTGACATATTTGCATGTTACACACTAGCTTCAGTTTCAAGAAGTGGTACAGTCAATCCTTTTTATTCACATGGACCTGAAATATAATCATTGGCACTTGTTAGATTAGACCCGAATGCATTCAAGTATTAACCAATAATACCTTTCCTATCAAAGTTTTATATGGAGGGGTGGGTTAAGACCAAATTAAAGCTTTGTGGTATTAATGAAGTAGCAGTAACAAAACAGTTTCCAGAACTACTAGATTAATCTGCCCATCACTGCAGACTTCAAAGGAAAACTGTCTCAAGAAGGAGCATGGGAAGAAGTGTTATGTGAAGTGAATGACTTAGGCTTATACATTGTGCCTGTCCAGATTGCTCTGACACAAACTCCCTCCTTGGTCACACACCACAAATCCACCACACCCAGGTTGTTTAGTTGAAGTTTCTGGGAAACCTTACATTTGCATTTTGGGTGGGGGGGAGGGGAGGCACTAGAAACACATGCCTGAGGTTTGGGGCTGGAGACTGCTATTATTTCAGTCACATATTCAATTCCAGATGATCTGAAGCCATAAAAGGATTCCTTCTGTGAATGAAATTAAAACATGTACTTAAGTATGAGGGCTTAGGAGTTTATTCTTCTCTAGCAAAAGGGTACGTTTGCACTGAAGAAAATCGGAGCTGCACCCAATGGAAGTGATTCAGAATTTTCAGCATTAAACTCAATGGGGCTTCATAGAAATGTGAATTAGGACAAGAATGGTCTTTCGGAGCTTGTAGCTCTTTCCCAGGTAAAATTCCCACATTGCGTGAAGAGTTGACAGGTAGGTCAGGCTTCCATCATCTGTTCTACCCAGCACATGGAGGTCCCAGTTAGTTAACTGGGCTAGAAGAAGTGAGACCATTAGAAAGAACAGGTGGTTTGTCAGGAAAAGTTTGCAAATAACGGAACAGACAGCATTGGTGACCACCTTACCTATCTGCAACAAGGAGAGAAGCATGGACACAAGCTGAAGCAAACGTAGCCCAAAAAGCATTAACCTGATATAGTTCAGTGGGTAAGGTGCTTTCTTTAGAAATATTGTAGCAACTCCAGGAAACTTGGATACTTCTGAGTAAGGGGTAAACAATACAATCTACTAGCAGACATTTTGTTGCTTATATTCTCTTCCAAGTGCAAGTGTTAAAGAACATTAGGAATGTTACACAATAGTAAGTTAATGAGTCTTCTAATCTGGTTGTAAACATTTTGTACACAATTGGTTTTACAAGCTACATTCAGAAAACATTGATGTACAGTGAAATGCCAAGTTAAGGCTACATGCACAATTTTAAATAGTCACTTTGTGTACATTCTTCATAATACAACCGTTCATTGACTCAGCTCATATTATGGGAGTCTTTCCAGTGACGTTAACTGACTTTGAATAAACCTTATACATGGTTGCCTGATAGGTTTATCACAAGTAAAATCATGTTGGAGAAGGAGGAAAAGATACTTTGAAGGAAGCAAGAATCATTGTGTCATTCAGCATTTTCACTTAGCTGCATATGAACACATCCTAGACAGCTATAGCGAAAGTGACTCAAGTCCTCAACTCTCTCTCGTGACCCCAGACAGATTTGGTGAACCCTTCCCCTCCCTCCCCCCTCCCCCATCATTTATCTGGATAAAGGAAGCCCCACCCTTTGGAACAATGGGGGGGGAACTTCTGAAAGCTGAAGTCACTGGACCTTTTTATAGGTAGGTGCGTAAAACATCTCAATCTGGCCCTAATGTTCTAAAGTACATTGAGACCCTCTGATAAGTGGCAGGATATACACATAATATTTGTGTCATTGAAATAGCCATAAGTGTACTAGGACTAGTCCTCCAGCAAGTGCTGGAGCACAAATAAAGACAATTGAAATGTCTCCAATTGTTTAGAAATTTGATGTATTTCAGCAGAAGCTATATTCAGATATCAGCTGCAGTTTACACTTGGCTGTCAAAGTAAAGAAACAAGTTATGGTTCAACCCTGCACTAATAAAACTAGTTTGGCCAGGGACTTCAATAGGAGTTGCAACTCCTTATCTATGTTAAAATTGAACCAATGCTGGGAAAAATTGTCAAAAAAGTGTTCCTAATGTAGACAGAGTTCATAAAGGCCCTCACTCCTACCCCCTACCCCCAAAAAGTATGGATACCATTTTAACACTCCTAAATGACATCAGATTGGAAAATTGGGATAGTCAGCAATTTTGACACAAGTATTCTTCTGCCAAATATTTCTGGTGTAAGTTTTAGTCATTTAATCACCACACCACCCAAACTGATAGTAAACACCATTTATGGAAGCAATTCTGATAGAGACTGGTGTAGAAGCTAAATTTCACTTTTAACCTACCTTTGTATTTTGTAAAACTTAAAAAACAATAAATAGTCTAGTAGCACCTTAAAGACTAACAAAACATGTAGATGGTATCATGAGCTTTCATGGCACAACCCATTTCTTCAGATGACTGGAGTATTAAAAGTCCAGATCCAAGAATAAATAAGGGTAGGAGAGGGTAAGGAAGAAAAAAAGGAGAAAAAAAAGATAGTGAATAGATTGTTCAAGTAGTTCTAAGAGGCTCATAAGAGCAATTAGTGCCTCCATTGTTTGTTTGGTTGGTTAAGTCATTAGGATGTGGAAGGTAGTGTGCGAGCCAGCCGATCTGTCTATTTCATTCTGATCAGAATCTAACTTGTAAATGAAGTTAAGTCCCAACCTTCCCTGTGTATTTGGCTTGTAGAATTGGCCTGAAACAACATGGTGACGTAGAGATCCATTAGTAAGTGCCAGGCAGGTTAAAGTGTTCTCCAACAGGTTTGTGTGTGTTGCTTTTTTGGATATCTGATTTGTGTCCATTAATTCTTTCCTGTAAAGACTGTCCAGTTTGGCCAATATACATTATAGTTGGGCATGGCAGGCATTTGATGGCATAGATCACATTAGTGGATGTGCAATTAAAATGAGCCCCTGATGTAGTGGCTGATGATGTTGGGTCCACTGATGAAATTGCTGGTATAGATGTGTGGGCAGAGTTGGCCCCGGGGCCAATTACAGGGGTGGGTTCCTGGATGTTTATGATGGAGGTGTGTTGCGTGGCTACTGGAAAGAATTTGTTAGAGTAGGGGGTTGTCTGTAGGAGACGATTGGCCTTTCTTGCAAGGCCAGTGAGAGTGAGGGGTCATTTTCCAGGACAGGTTATGGGTTGTTGATAATGCATTGGAGGGTTTTAAGTTGTGGGCTCTAGGTGATGACAAGTGGAATTCTGTTGTTTTCTCTTCTTGGCCTGTCTTGAAGTAGTTCATGTCTGGGTACTCTTTTGGCTCTGTTGATCTGTTCTTTCACTTCTCTGGGTGGGTATTTCAGTTTTTAAGAATGCTCTCTATAGATCCTGTAGGTGTTTGTGTCTGTCTGTGGGATTGGAGAAAATCCTGTTGCATCCCAAGGCTTGGTTGAATACAATAGATTGAGAAATGTGTCTGGAATGGAAGCTAGAGGCATGAAGGTAAGTGTAACAGTCGGTAGGTTTCCAGTATAGGGTGGTGAAAATTTGTACATCATTTAATTGTACTGTAGTGTCAAGGAGGTGGATCTCTTGTGTTGATTGATCCAGGCTGAGGTTGATGGTGGGGTGGAAGTTGTTGAAATCCCTGTGAAATTCGTCAAGTGTCTCTTTCCCATGGGTCCATATGATGAAGATGTCACCAATGTAGTGTAAGTAAAGTAAGGGTGCTATGGGGCAAAAGGTGAGGAAATGTAGTTCAAGGTCGGCCATAAAGATGTTGGCATATTGTGTATTTTGTATGCAACTTTTGCTTCTCCTGAGAAATGGATTTACACAACTGCATCCAATAAGAGGATTAATAAAGCAAAGAGGTCAAATGCTATTTTATAGTGAAAATTCTTGCACACCATGGAAATAACAATTTAAAATGTATTTAGATTCAAATAATGTAAGTCCCTCCTCCGGCAGTGGAAAAGTCTATATAGTACTTAAACAAATTTAATTAGCTTGAAAATACAATTTAATCCTCATTTTCTAATTATGTGTGAAAATATCTGCCATGTGAAGAGGAATTAATACAGAATTACCATGAAAGCAGCTGTACTGATGTGTAAACAATTAGGGACAGACTCTCCCATCTAGTATGGTTGCTTTGTGCCTCTGTCAAAGCAAACATTAAAGCCGGATCAGTTGAGGATAAGGCTTATCCTTTGGTGACCTGGAACAGACAGAAGCTCTTACACCACTCCCTCATCAACTCGGTGAATGTAGGGAGGAGAAAAAGACATGAGTGGGAAAAAAAACCCTGGTATTAACCAGTATGACCCTAAATCACGCCAACCTGCAGTTTCACCCCATTCTAGCAGCTGTTTTCAGGATTCTCTTACAGAGCCCTGCACTGAGCCTGCAAAAGAGTCAGGGGGTTATAAATTTAAGTCTTTAAACTTACCTTTACATGCTTATCCCTGCATTATATTTTGAGAAGATCAGCTTCATTCAACATTTGAGCTAACACATCCGTTTGAGGATTGTATTAATTAAAAACATGTCCACAGATTATTGAGGAGGCAGAGAGAATAAGATTTATTTATACTTGTTTTTACTATTATTTCATGATTTTATTTCCCATATGATATCCAACCACCCACAAAATAAGAGATTTCTACTACAGTAAAATAAACCCAAGGAAGCTTATTGTTAATAAATAACTTATTTTCATTTTAGTGATTTTTTGGTATAGCACCAACATTGTTTAGATGCTTTATACGAGACACGCACTCATGTGTTCAGCATGTAAAGGTAACTTCACTGACTTCAGTAAGAGCCTTTAATGATAAATCAGGACTACATTCTGTCCCTAGGCACAGATGGGCAGCTCCCCACAAAGAGCTGAAGTAAATAAAGTTGCAGGAAAAAAGCACTAGTACACATTACAGCCAAATAGATCCTACACAGCAAGTCTTCATCACCCAATTTTGATAAGTCAATTGACAAATTTTCTGGAGTAAAGACTGAAACAAGACCTGCCCTCCCCCCCCCCCACCTAACTCAGTGGGAGGATTACTATTGACTTTAATGGAGGTGGGATTGTATCAAGAAAGTGGGCAGTGGTTTGGTCCCAAATATTAGAACATTTTGTGTATTCAGGGTCTAATCCAATGGGAAGCCAATTGGAGATTTCCCACTGATTTTAGGGAAGAGGATCAAACCCCCCATATGTCTTAAAAACACATGCAATACAGTACTCCCATAAATGTCTTTAACAATTTATGTCAATCTAAAAAAAAATCACACTTGAAATTATGTTTTGGAAGGACATACTTTGAAGGACCTGATTTGCATTTCAGCTACAGCCAAGCCATTTTCTTGGTGCTACTCAAACTTGAATGACACTTTTTTAAGGAATAATTGGGATAGCCCCATGTGCATTTGCAGCTGATTGCTTTTAAATTTGTAATGTTACAGCATGACATGAGATAATGAAAAATTTATCCAGAATTACTGTGAATTTATGATGTACCTTATGGGACCTTTTTCCATTTAAATTGGATGCTGGCAGAGATGATAGCTTGATGTCTAAATATATACTTGAATTTAATCATGTTTCTGCCATTCCCCCTCCCGTATGAAAACAGTATCAGAGGTCCTCTTAGAAAGAAAGCATCTGAATGTTAACTGAAATGCTGAAGAATCATGGTAACACTTGATGTTTGATACATCAAGGTAAATGTTTGGTTTTGGGGAAAGAGTAGGGGATAGGTGAGATTGACTGGGGGGAAGCTATGAAAAGACCACCACGTAATTATGAGCTATTGCTATATCTGGTCCTGTTGTACCAGATCCTGAGCTAGTATAAAGCAAATGTACTTCATTGACTTTAATAAAGTTAACCTAATCAATGTAACTGACTAGCTGAGAATTTGTCATAGGTAGTTTAGGTGTCCAAAACAAGAACCCTCCACTTGTCACAGGGCAGAATGTCCTACATCAGGCCAAGACAACATGTTATGGTATGCTCTTTACTGTTCATACTTGGGATCATTGACTGGTTTTGTTCAGCACTTAGAGTACGTCTAGACTACAGGCTTTTCTCAACAGAGGCTTTGTCGACAGATACTGTCGACAAAGCTTCTGTCGAGAAAGCGCATCTAGACTCCATCCAGTTCTGTCGACAAAGCAAGCTGCTTTGTCGACATGACAGTGTAGACGCAAAGGACAGTGTAGAGGCAATAACGCCTTCTGTCGACAGAACCCTGTCAACAAAAGGCGTTATTCCTCTTAGAATGAGGTTTACCACCGTCGACAAAACTGCTGAGTTCTGTCGATGTTATGTCGACAGAACTCAGCGGTAGTGTAGATGCAGGTATAGTTTTGTTGACAAAAGTCCACTTTTGTCGACAAAACCCTGTAGTCTAGACACAGCCTTAGTGCCAGATTGTCTTGGTCTCTGCTCAGGGATTTTGAACACCACATTACAAATAACTAAATAGCACCGAGTGAGGTAACTGATTAGTAGCCAATGCCACTATCTGGCAGTCATCAGTTTATGTGGCAGTTGAGCCTCCATTTTTGCTAACTCCTTATTAATGGTTAATAGTCTATCACGTTAGGTAGCTCCATTATGATGGAATTTTGTCATATTCCCTGTCAGTCTGCATCATTTATGGGGCTAGTCAAGAAGTATTTCAGTTGGGATGTTCCTTTCTATTAGAAAATAAGGTTTCAGCAAAACTGGCATAAGAAAATAAGAACAGCCAGACTGGGTCAGACCAAAGGTCCGCCTAGCCCAGTATCTTGTCTTCTGACAGTGGCCAATGCAAGATGCCCCACAGGAAGTGAACAGAACAGGTAATCATCAGGTGGTCCCTCTACCGTCACCCATTTCCAGCCCCTTACAAACAGGGGCTAGGGAAACCATTCCTACCCATCCTGGCTAATAAGTATTGATGGACCTAATCTCCATGAATATATCTAGCTATTTTTTGACCCCGTTCAAGTCTTCACAACATCCTCTAGCAAGGAGTTCCACAAGTTGACTGTGCACTGTGTGAAGAAAAATTTCCTTTTGTTTGTTTTAAACCTGCTACCTATTCATTTTATTTGGTGATCCCTAGTTCTTATGTTATGGGAACAAGTAAATAACTTTTACTAATTCACTTTCTCCATACCTGTCATGATTTTATAGACCTCTATCATATGCCCCCTTAATCTCTTTTTTAAATTGAAAAGTCCCAGTCCTTTTAATCTTTCTTTTGTCAGCCATTTTTGAATGAATAATCTAAGTGAAATAATATTAATCTTATTACCTAGGATAAGAATGATATTGACTCTTTGTCCAGAGTCAACATTTTATCATCCCATATGTGCTGATTTTCAGCCACAGAGATGCATAGTAGTCAACTAGAAAAATTACTAAAACATTAAGAGCTATTTTTCACATTACCTTGAACAAATTAAATCTATTTAGTCATTAATATTGTTATTACTTATCCTATGGATATGGCTGAGTGATTTTCAGAGGAGTGCCACACACACAGTCTCCATGTAGACATCTCTGTCCTTAAACTGAAGCTATTACAATGCATTTTAATATTGTCACTCTGGACACTTGTTCATAGATTAATAAAAGGTAGCGTAATATTTGTCAAGTCTCTATTCCAAAAGCAATTTAAATAGCTCACCTGCCTCTGTACTTCGAAATATTTCTTTACTCTAGCTCCTTTGCCAAAGTTCAAAAAAATTGGTGGCCAAATCTTATTAGCAATAGGATAAAAATCAATTAATGTTAAAATTTGAATTTACACACTGGCACGTTGTTGCTGAAAGAGATCATTAATGATTTTTCCTCAATTCTCTTGACTGTGTAATCTACCATAAATGCTACATATTGCAAAAATAGCTAATGCAATTTTAAGTTTCATTAACATAGGCATAGTATGCAAGTCACATGAAATGGTAACACCACTCTACTCAGTACTAATTAAGTCTTATCTGAAGTATTCTGTGCAATTTTGGTCACCAAATATAGCAAGTATGTGGTGAAACTGGAAAGGATCAAGAGGCAAGCAACTAAGATGATCAAAAGGATAGAATGCACGCCATATGAGCAAAGACTGAAGGAATTGGATAGGGTTAGTTTGGAAAAGTGGAGATTAAAGAGGGATATGAGAGTGTTCTGATACTTGAAAGGTTGGCATAAAGATGGAGAAAGGTTTTTTGCCAGAGAGGGCAGGACCAAAGGCAATGGGACTACAGCATAGCAAATTCAGATTCAATCTCAGAAAAAAGCTTCTAACTGTAAGAACAGTCTGACAATGGAACAGACTGCCTTGAGAGGTTGTGGAAGATTCTTCACTGGAAATTTTCAAAAAGAGGCTGAATAGGTATCCATCTTAGATTATTTAGTCACAAGAAATCCTTCAGAGGATTAGACTAGATGATCCGTGTGGTTCCTTTTAAACCTACTGCTCTGATTCTATTTAAACATTCTTTTAAACATTTTAAACATTTAAGACACTGTTCATGATAACAATCCAGCTGGGTATTGTCTTTTACACTTCTAGAATGACTTTTGCAGGAAATAGGCTACATCTACATGGCACACCACTGCTGTTACAACATTCTTAATATCTGATATTAATTGCACAAAAGAGATTTAAGTAATAGTTGAAAAATAAACAAATGTCTCAGCCTTGAATGAAAATTTTGTTTAAGCACTAAAGTTTTGTTTTCATACATATAATAAATTACTAAATAAGTTCCAAGATTTGAACTATATGCCAGTAATATTTATTTCATATCCAACTCACTAAGACTATGTCTATAGTATGAGATTATTTTGAAATCATAACTCCCAAAACAACTATTTCAAAATAAGCTTATTCCCCAAGGGTGCATCTACACTGCATCCAGAACACGAAATAAGCTATGCACTGCGAGCTATGCAAATTGCATACCTTATTTCGAGTTAATTTCAGAATAACTGATTTCAAAATTTGGCGCTGTCTACAAAGCGCCAGATTTTGAAATAGAGCACTAATCCAAAACGTCCCTTACTCCATGTGGCATGAGGTTTACAGGGACATCGGAATAGTGAGCCCGTTATATTTCGAAATAGTGGGCTTGTCCACGGAATAGCTATTTCAGGATATTTCCGGTATCCCAAAATAGCTCTGCAGTGTAGACGTAGCCCAAAGAAAAAGGAGTTATTTTGAAATAGCCAGCTTATTTCGAAATAAACTGGCTTGGTAGTGTGGACAATCTGCTTGTTATTTCAAAATTTTGAAATAACTCCCCACTATAGACATGCCCTAAGTATCTTTGACAACACTAATTTTATGCCTCTAACTTTCCCCTAGGTATTAGTAATGCTCTTTGAATTCTAAAGAGAGCTTTCAAAACTCAGAACACAAATATTTGTTCCACAAAATAGGGAAAATTCCCTAAGTAAAGTGAGCAGTGAATGAGGAGGGATAAGCAAAATAGATTTTTCCATGTGTTCATTTAATTTCACTTTTCAGTATCACACTATTGGACCTCTCTTAAAACTTATATATCACACCCCAGAGAAACTTTTTAGTTCACACTATGCACATTTATACTATTTACAGTCTACTGTTTGTAACAAAACAATTTCTTAGTCTAGTAGTCTGTTATTGGCCTTAATCACATACGTAGACTGTGATAAATGAGCTATTCAAAAGCTAAAAGAAAGGGATATGTTTTCATTAATTAAAATACAATATACAATTAATCTACATGAATTTGACAATAATCCCTTCAGTTTTGCTAATGTGCGTGAGAATCTGAAAAAGAAATTACCAATTCCTCTGTCAAAAGTAAGGAACCAGATCATATCCCCAATTCCTTACTCTAAATGTAGAGTATTACAGTATTATTATTTAGAGTTTCCTGTTGGGTCCAGTATTGGAATCACTTCTCTGTTCTTGTTCATCAAGACACAGATTTGCCTTCATAAGGTTTAGGCCAAAATTGTCATATGTAGCTACTGAAGCTAAGCACCTCAATATGTAGCCTCTTTTTCAATAATATTGGGCACCCACATCTCTTTATGTAGAACTTGAGGCCAATAAATCCATGTGTAGGTTTATGTACCTAACAGAGTTTTAACCTCAGCCCTTTCTTCCAAAGAAGGCTACTTAAAATTGTTATTTGTGTCAGGACTGAAATGCCAGTCTTCTAGGCAGACTTGGCAGGAGTCAATTCATTATTTTTTTGAATTTTGATACTTCAGTTTTTATTTATTTACATTTTCAGTTATGCAAAATTATGGAGAAATCAGACAGTATAGTAACAGGAGACAGATTCAAAAGTTAAAGCTTTTAACTTGAAAAATTGTCATCACATGTCATAATATGCAGAGTAAACATCCTTATGTCAAACTCTAGTAAGTTCTCAAGCAGTATTTTTCTTACTTTCATCCATACTCAAAACCTACAAATAGGCATTTTTGTCAGTTTGAGCATGCACAGTGTAACTGACATTTACTGATAAATATCTAATCCTTCCAAACTGATTTTATAGGTAAGAGAAGAAGTCATTGAGTAGAATTTTTTTCCTTGTAGCTTTGATCCTATAGTTTGGACAAGGTGTATCTGACTTAAAAAATGTTTGCAATTTTAAGAAAGAAGAAATTAAAGCTGGGAGCGGTTAGATTGTAATATAACAGCCTAACCCTCAGACAAAATATAAAAAGTGGATACTTGTCACCACTTAGAAAACAATTTAAAATAGGAGTTTCTACCTATCTGGTGATATTCTCTCTTTGGGTGCATCTGCACTGCACTCGTAGCAAATCACATAGCTTATTTTGAGGTCATTTTGAAATCGCTTATTTTGAAATTTGGTGCTGTCCACACAGCACTTACTTTGAAATAAATCACTATTCCGAAATGTCCCTTATTCCTCATGGAATGAGGTTTACAGGGACATTGGAATAGTGAGCTCTTTATATTTCAAAATAAGGACGTGCTCAAAAGACATGGAATAGCTATTTTGGGACATTGCCAATATCCCAAAATAGCACTGCAGTGTAGACATAGCCTTTTTGGCCCTCCTTTCTAGCATTAATGCCCTATTGGGAAAAATGACCAGATTTTTTTTGAAAGCAGAAACAATGTGTGCCACCAAGTAATCATTTCCCCCTGCGGCTGATGTGGTAAATCATCTAATATGATGAGACTTGAGCAGCTGTTGTGTTCTATAGCTGGGTGGCACAGTAACACAATTCAGCTACTGCATGCCTAATCACGAAGCAAGTGATTCTGCAAGTTATGCAAGTTTATCCTACAATCTGGTTTGGTTACATACTTATTAGTTACTTGGCAAACCAATTTGATTTTACAGGTATTTCAGTACAGTGCCAGTTCTAAGAAACTGATACTTAAATATGGTCCATTTTACAGGTTTTGGGCGGTGGGGGGGGGGGGAACAAACTAGTCTGCTTCCTCAGAAATCAGTTCTTAAACCCTAAAAGAAGAGGCTTTTTTATCGACCATAACAAAGAGTCAATAGTGTTAATGGTGGCTACGATTTTATTCAATGCCTTTACATGGAAAATTAGTGTTCCTGCCTTAACCTGCTGTGTAGGATTTACATGTCAATACATCAACTTGCTTCTTCCTACCACTTACAAATTAACATATTTAGCAACATGCTAAATCTTTCCTTCTCAGGAGGGAATTTCACGTACCCATAAAAAAGCTGTCCGGGGTAGGGGTCAATTAAGAGGTTTTGTTTGGATTCTAACCTTTACGATAGCTTTTCAGACTGACATTCCAAAAAATGTCTTTTGAACCAGAAGACAGGATTTGTGCAAAAAAGCAAAGTGTTTCAACTCTTTTTAGTCTAGAAACTATTTAAAGCAGACCCTTTTTTGCAAAGTTTTCTTTTTACCTATAGAGACTACAAAAGAGCACTATAGTCAAAGAATTTCCAACCGTCTATTTTAACCTAATTCCTATTTACAACTACCTATGGCTAAACTTCCAGGAATTCCAGGAGCACAAAGAATTTCTGATTCTTGAGCTTGGAGCTTTCAGAAATGCTAAGAATAAGATGGCAGAATCAGAGATGAGACATAAAACTGTTAACAAGGATTTCATTGCAATTGTCTTGGTTTCTGTAGCAATAGAGTTAAATACATTTTTTTATAAACAGAAAACACCACTAGGGAGGTACAAACGAGTCTTCTAATATGTGGCTCTAGTAGAAGCTCTGAACATTGTGACAGACAAATCAATAATGTTCTATCAGCATGTTGTTAAAGTTAAAAACTAATTCAATAAGGTTTAAGATTATGGGGGGTTGTAACATTAATAATGAAAATCTTTATGTATTATTGAGAGTATCTATGGAATTTCTTTAGCTGGAAGACAAGATTCATGCAGATTGTTTCAGAAGATCCTAGGACAGTGTGAAATTTTCAGATTAACTGGGTACCTGTAAGAGGAAGGAGTATATGTGTTGATATAATTGCTCTGGTTTTACACCCTTTGAAGCCACCACTCCGACCCTGAAATGTGTGAATATACTACAGGTTGAACCTCTCTAAACTGGGACTCTCTGGTATGGCAACATCTGTGGACTGCCAGGACCATGGATGTTCCAGGACCGGAGAGTGCTGGTGGAGGACTGGTGGCTGGGAGTTCTGCAGGCCGGCAGGGCCAGCAGCAAGCTCCAGCCAGTGGCCAGGACTGGGCAGGGAGGGCCAATAGCCAGGGTTACTAGAAACAACCACACCTGCCTGGTCCAGCAAAACCTCTCATCCAGGTCCAGTTAGGTCCCAAGGATGCTGGACCAGGGAGGTTCAACCTGCAGATCAAACTAGAGTCTCTGAGGATCAGACAGAGAAAGGGCTGTTGGATAAATAGCCTGCTTTTGAACTGGCTGGGGCTTCTTCCTAATCCAGCAAACATACATGGAGGGCTCCAATCATTAGGGAAGGGTTGGAAGGATAGGACCTACTGAATGGGTGCACTGCTTGCTCTGAGCTGAAGTGTGGTAAACTTGAAACCATAAAAACTACAGGTGTGGGGAGGAGGGAGAGGGGAAGAGGAAGATGATTGGATTGTTCTTAGCAGAATCCACATTAGGGTTGGTGTTAACTCTGGCATTTTATTATCATGTGTTTACATTCTTTTAAGTAGGTTTTCTGTAATTCTGTTACCATAAGAGTGAGGTGGTATTTCTAAGCAAGCCTTGTTTTCTACACGTAACTAATGATAAACACTTATCTTTCTCCTCAGAGACTCCAAGCAGATGTTTTTGTGTGTACTGGAAACAACAGTGTACACAGGGAACTATGCAACCTGGAAATACCCCATTCAGAAGGAAGAGAAATTTGGGTCTCTACCCACTATAGGCAACAGCTGAGAAACTGGAAGCCTGAGATTGGGCATTAAAATGGGAATACAAGTGGTGTTACCCTGAATTGTGACACATACAAAAGATATGCCTGGACCTCAGACTATGTATGAGCTCTGAAAGGGATTTAGGAAGTTATAGATGAGAAGAGACGTAAGACAGTATTTGAAAATATTAAAAAACTAAGTTTAGAAAAGTAGCAGAGAAACCAGGACCAGACTGTGGGATGCTCAATGTGACTAAAGATAATGGCTCACTTTGCAAGTAAGGAGCTCTGCTTTCAGTGAGATATTATTCAAAGTAGTTAGTACCACACACTGGCCAATGAACTATTTGTAATGGGAAGGGCATTTCATCCCTTCTACAAACTGGTAGACTGTAAGGGAAGACTGAAGATAGGCATTTTGAAGATTCCTAGCAAGACTGAATCTACAGGAGGTGGATGGGGCAGGGGGAGAATGAGCAATTCAGAACCAATATTGCAGGCTTTACAGTGCTTATCAACTATTTTTGGATGTCTCACTGGCAGTGAGCAGAATGAAAACCTTTCCAAGCTGTGCTTACCAAGCTGTTTTATAAAGTTTATATTGCTTGGCTAAGAGTTTAATTTCTCTAGATGGCAAAACTGTTTTGTGCCAGAAACTGTGAAATGTCTCCAGCCCTGTAGTTATGCAAACATAGCAGGCTTCAGAGTGCTATAGGAAGGAAAGAAGAGTTTTAGTTGGGAGCGGGGGAGGGGGAGAAGTAATCTATTTCCTTGCATATTAAACCTCTGCATACCAGCCTCCTACTCACTTATCTTCAGGGGTCTGTGAATGACTTTATGAGGTTCCTAGTGGCTCCTTCCCTCTTCTTTAGAGCTGTACTCCTTAGCCACAGGCTTACGAAAGGCAGGATGGGAACCATCCTGTACTTGACACTTACTTTCTTGGCTCATGTGGAGGCAGATAAGCACCCTTCTGGCTTCTCCTACAACCTTAGGCTCTCTCTGCTATCTGGCAAACAGACTTGGGATCTTCCCAAATTTCTTTCTTTCTAACCCTTCCAGTACCACCAATTGTAGCACACAAGTGGCTATTGGAGTCACTGCAAATGCTGCAAAGCAAAGGAGAGCAAGAGCAGGTATAGCTCAGTCCTTTGAGCCAGTTCCCTGAAGAAGGAACTTTGTCATATTGCTGAGGGAAATGTTGTCAATACTGTGAGACACCTAGCAGGTATGGAGCTGCTATATAACAATTCTATGAATAGTTCATTTGACTTGGTTAGTAACGTATCATTATATAAGCTTTCCTATGTCATTGTGTTGCTGTAGCTTGACAGGAGCCTGCTGCCAAAAGAAGTGCATGAAAAACTATACAACAGGTTGGGAACTACTAATGCTATGAAACTTACTGTGCTTAATTATTACATTTTAGATAGATTATAACCATTCTAAAGCATACTTTGTTTTGTAGTGTATATAGAATGCCTGGGAGAGACGTGGTTGTGTACAACCTGGGGTGGGATTTTTATTTATTTTTATTTAATTTATTTATTTATTTATTTGGAGAGGCAGGGGAGGAGTAGTAAGTCATTATAGGGTTTTCAGATGACTAGAAGAGTGAAAAATCTAAACTGTTCTCATAATAGTCCTTAAACCAGGATAGATTGAGCCTGTCTTCATGCTGAATGACAGAAAAAATTATACTTTATGAAATATATTGTAAAATATTGGTATCAGATGTGCTCACCCAACTACCTTGAAGCATTTACAGTAAATGTAAACACCTTGAAAGCATCTATAGAAAAAACAAATCTTTTTTCCTCCTTCTAAATAGATGTATAAACACTCAATCTTAATTTGTACAATAATATTAACAAATAACCAGCAAGGAATTATATATGTCCATTTTAGCCCCATAAAGATAACCCTACTTATTGTTTCGTCATAGTAATTACTCCACTGGTTTTTATGGACCATTTACTTACATTATAGACTCAGGGTTTAGGAAATTGTGCGATTGGCACTGTCATGGTCAGTGAGTTATATGGGCTCATGGTGCCCCTGCTCCATCAATATTTGGAGCTCGGTCTCTCCCCCGGCCCTGCCTGGAGCAGGCCCTGGCCCCCAGCTGCCGGCCCCCCTGCGCGTCCTCCCACCCCGGCCCTAGAGCATCCCCCCTGTCCCCGTCCCTGTCCCTGTCCCGTCCCGTCCCTGCCATGCGCAGCTTTCAGTCCAGCTCCCCCTTGCCGGCGTGCGCTGCCAGCTGCTGCTGCCATGCGCAGCATTTACAGGTGAGCGGGGAGACGCCCGGACGTGATGTGACGTCACAGCCCAGGACTTTAAAACTGCTTGGCGCGGCATTGCGCCGCATGACCTAGCTCCAGGTTCGGAGTCCGGGGACTTCTGGGGCCCGAGCGCAGACTCCGGCCCCACAAAGTGGAAGGTGGAAGGGAAGGGAAGGGAAGGGAAGGGAAGGGAAGGGGGAAAACTAGGGGGAAGGGGTGGGAGAGGAAGGGGCTTGTGCAGAGGGGGAGGGGAGGAAGAAAGGGGAAGGCACCAAGGGACAGGGTGGAGGAGAGACAAATGCCAGGGGGCCAAGTGCAGACAATGAGGAAAAGGGCAGGAGGAGAGGTGTCAGTGGGAGGGGGGACAGGGTGTTGCTGGGAGAGGAGAGAGTAAGGGCATTGGGGACTAGAAGGAGAGGGGAGGTGCTGGGAGAAGGCTTGGAAGAAGGGGTGGGCATGAGAAAGGTGGGGATGGAGCAAGTCATGTGTGAGGGCACAGGGGCATGAGGGGAATGAGGGCAGAGAGTGGTGAGGAGGTGGGCATCAGGGAAAAAGAGGGCAAAGGGGGCAGGGTCAGTAAGGGAAGGGGGAGGCACCAGGAGGGTGCAGGGTTAAGGGAAGGTGCAGGTGCCAGGGGATTCTGGGGGTGAAGAAGAAGGGCAGACTCCTGCAGGGGAGGGACCAGCACCAAAGGAGAGAGGCAGGGCAGGTGTGTAGAGGGAGGTGTTAGAAGAGGGGATGAGGAGGGGTAGCTCACATGGTCAGAGTGGGGCTACTGGAGGAGTGGCACGGGGGCAGAGAAGGACTGGTGGAGGGGGGGCAGGTTGCAGGAGGGCTGAGGGCAGTGAGAAGGGCAGGAGTCAGGACAGCAGAGGAGGGTGAGGAGTTGGGGGGCAGCAGGCACCAGGGGAGCTGATGGAGCAAGGAGGAGACATGGCAGCAGAGAGAAAAGGTAAAGGTTTATAAAATATTTATTAATAACTTGGGTGCCACAGTGGCACATCCAAACAAGCCACATGAACTCAGTACTGGTGCACAACACAAAATTCATTCTGCTCATGGGAGGAAACTCTTAGGCTATGTCTACACTGGCAGCTTCTTGTGCAAGAACATCTTGTGCAAGGGTTCTTGTGCAAGAAGTCTTGCTCAAGAACACGTCCACACTGCCATGTGCAAGCTGTGCTTTTGTGCAAGAGCATCCATGGCAGTGTGGACGCTTTCTTGCGCAAGAAAGCTCCGATGGCCATTTTAGCCATAGGGGTTTCTTGCGTAAGAAATCCCTGACGAGCATCCACACTGCCCTCTTGTGCAAGAGAGCTTACACCTGTTAGAAAAGAGCGTAGCTCTTGCCCAAGACACCCTCTCTTACCACGCTGTACTGTAAATTTCCTTGCACAAGAGCAGGCGGGTATACTCTGTGGGTTCTTGCGCAAGAACGGCTGTACTTGCGCAAGAAGCCGCGAGTGTAGACATAGCCTTAGAGGTAACATTTCCCCCAGCCTCTCTGCCCCCGAGTTAATGTCACACACATTGGGTTAATGCAATTGCAGGATAGTTGCATGAGGGGGGTTTGGTGGGGGCTAAACTAATCCCTGTTGGTAGGAGGATGGTGGGAAAAGTCCTTCGAGAGGGGTGACATGGCACCTTTTACTTCTGGTCATGTGTCCATCTTGCCCCGAGCGTGTTACCTCCGGAGGCGTGGTTAACGGGGGTCAGGGAGTGTGGCTAATGGGGGTTGGGGCATGGTTAATGGGGGTCAGGGGATGTGGCTAATGGGGCACCACCAAAAATTATACAAATCTGCCGCCCCTGGGCACTGTAGTAAAGCTTCAGTGAGACAAACACAGATGGTTCCAAGACAGATGTATTTTGGGGGAGATTGAGGAGGCCAGCATGAAAGAAAAGTGCACTGCCAGTCTCTGTGCTTTGCCAGTTCTGTAGATGACTTGAGATCTTCACTCTCCAGCCCTGTGCCTCTATGAGCACGAAAAGCCACTTAATATAAATACACTGTGGACTAACTTGTTTCTTTTAACTGAAGCACTTTCAAAGGTTAACAGATATTTTTCCTGTCAGAGTGGCCTTTGCTGGGAGGGGTGGGGGGTGGAAACAAGCTTTGTAATGTCCTTTGGGAGACTAAGTTTAGATGAAGGCTACTTCTTGCATGGAAATAGAGCTAAATCACTCTGCAGATACTAGCTTCAGCCCTCTGCTATATCAGGCTACTTATTTCCTATCCCTCTCCAGAAAGCCTGTCCAGGGCAGCTAGAATCTGGAGTTATGCTGTTTCTGCTCATTAGCCATACCTGAATTTGAATATGAGCCAGCTTTTTATCTAGGGTTATTAGTGAAAGAGCAAACACAGCTTATTAGCTGTATATGCCAAGAAAGGGCAGTATTTCAGCTACATTTATATGGTGTAAGTTATTTCAGTCTGGTGAGGCTTGTGGCAAGTTGCATTGAAACAGGATTCTCCTGAAGCCCACTCCTCCTATTTCTTTTGATCAATAATACTTATTACTAGACAGGGGAGTAGTACCCAGAGCAGTACCAAGTTCAGATCAAGCTACTAGCACAACCATGGTCAGGTGTAAAACAACAACAAAAAAGAGGTTTTATTTGGCTGTCACCATGTACAAAGACACCCACTGCAGTCTTATCTAACCTCCAACCAATGTAGAGACAACAAACTATTGTCTCACATCTGACCTACCTTCCTTCAGAGAAGCTCTGGCAAGCAGTAAATCTGAGGTAGCTATCAACTGTAGTTGGCATCAGCTCTACCTTCTCTCTGTGAGAGTGACAGGCAATAGCCAGCCAAGCAGGGCCATTCCTTTTCAAGCTTCTCTCACCACACTAATCATCTACTAAGAACATAAAAACATAAGAACGGCCATACTGGGTCAAACCAAAGGTCCATCTAGCCCAGTAGCCTGTCTTCCGACAGTGGCCAGCACCAGGTGCCCCAGAGAGGGTGGACCGAAGACAATGATCAAGCGATTTGTCTCCTGCCATCCTTCTCCAGCCTCTGACAAACAGAGGCCAGGGACACCATTTCTATCCCCTGGCTAATAGCCTTTTATGGACTATCTACTGTTCTTTCCAGTCATCCCTTAAGCTGCTAGTGCTCTTCCCTTTCTAACTTCTCCCTCAAAGCCTGATCCCTACTGCAGGTGTTAGCAAAACAGGGCTGATTGAACCCACAGCAGATCATTAACTTTAACCCAGCTAGGTGCCATTTGTAGACCCCAATCACAAGGAATCAAAAGATAAAGAGATATATATATATATATATATATATATATATATATACACACACAGAAAGTTTGTGTGTTTTCAGAGCGTTAACATTCATGAGTTCTTGTTGATTCAATTAGGCCTTTCAGGTATAAACCTGCCCTGGGTTTGCTGCCAAAGCATGCCACTGGAGTAGAGCTGCTGGTAATAATCCACCTGAAATTGCTCAATTTCATATAGAAGAGCAGGCTTCCCATATCACCAAAATATTGTAGGACTAGACAGTAATGTGGCCTTTCTCAACATGTACATATTAGAGTTAGAATTCTTCCACCTGTTTTTAAAAAGAATTTTTATTATGTATTTGTTAAGATTGTATTAGTTCATGGTCCATTTGCCAATACAGTAGACTTCCGATAATCCGGAACCTATGGGACTTAGGTGGTGCCGGATTATCAGATATGCCGGACTATCAGGAGGTACTATAAACAGGTTTTATATATATACTGTATACATTATATACTGTATATAAAGTGTTCTTAACCCTTTTTATTGTACATACTGTATACAGTATACTGTAATGTTTTAGTTTTTAAGCCTTTTTACCCTTTTGCTCAGTTCAGCTGCTGTTACCTTGTGACTCATTTTTTGCCGAAGCTCACTCACTAGGCTCTTGCCATTTTGATGCCGGACTATCAGGAGTGCCGGACTATTGGATGCCGGACTATTGGAGTTTTACTGTACTAAACATACATAATAACCAAATGGCCTTCAAACAGAGCTTGTTTCCTGGCCTACTCATAAATTTAAAATTTAACCAAGTTGGAAGAAAAATGGTATGGTAGTATTAAAATAGCAAATACTTCAATTCAGTAGGTCCTTTACAAATGTGTGATGAATGGGGATGTCCCTTAGAAATAAATCCTGCAAATGCATGGAAATACAACAGACAACTTTATAGTTGAGAATTTTACACTCCATTCTAGTTTATGCATTTACAATAAATATTTTTTGACACCTACCTTTCCCACCTTTTTGTCCTCTAGATGTACTAATCATAGAGTAAAAAATAATATAGTCTATTTTGTCTGACCAATGTATGATACACTTTTTATTAATTTTATTGGCACTTCTTGCATAAACACTCATGCATGAAAATTTTAAATTCATTTCCTGTGTTCAGTTTAATATTGTATGCGACCATGAACCTCCCTTTCTGCAAATCTTTGTGCCTTTACAACTTAACTGCATGAATATGGGCAGAAGCTAAAAACAAATGAATGCAAGCATTGTTGAAGTTAAATTAAAAATTCACATGAACATACATAGAACATTTTGCAAAATATTCTTACGAAGTTCTCAGCTACTAATTGAGATTATTCAAATGTTGTTTAAAAGTTAGGTCTTAATTAGAACTACCAAACAAATGAAGTTTGATATTTCTAGTTTCAGACAGTTTTGAATTACTTGAGCACAAAAGTATCATGGACGAAAGTGAGAGCTAAACAATTATGCTCAAATGTGTCTTTGCATAAATGATGATATTATTAATATCTGATTCTTAAACCCATCCATTTATATTGTTATAAGCACTATAACTAAGATGTTCACCATGTGAGGAATTCAATGACTAATTCTGTATAAAAACAGATATTAAATTATTATTTGGTAAATTCCAGAAGATAGTATTACAAAAAAAGTGCTTTTAGTAAATCATGGTTTTTGTATATTTTCAAAATCACTGACTAGATATGGATGCACATTATATGACTAATTGTGCTGAAAATACAATTAAGTACCTGAATAGAAGATCCTGCCTCAGTGTTTCCACTCTCTTAATTGTTTTGTTGCCCTGATTCAACAAAGCACTTGATTTAGATTTAAACATATGTATAAGTGCTTTCCTGAATAAGAGAGAAGTTCAAGAGCATGTTTTGTTGAATCAGTGCATTAAGCATCATCTAAAAGCCTACGTTATTGAAAGCACATAGAGCAATTGCACACCTGTTCAAACAGGCAGAAAGTGACATATTGTATATCTGTTTAATAAGTTTTTAGAGAGAGCTGAATGGTTTGGCTCCCAGAACCACCTAAGGGTTGAAAAAAAAATTTTTTTGTAAGTGGCTGGTTGGCAGAGGTTCTTTCAAAATGACGATTTTAATGCTGCTGTGGTTTTGTGGTAGTGTTCAGATAATATACATTTGTACAGGCAACTTTTTCATTAACATTATAAATTAATATACAGAAATAAATTGTATTGAGCTAGTGAAAAATTTCTGATGGACCTGAATTTTCTGATGCAGCAGCATTCAGAAAGGCTGTGTCTACACTACAAAGAAAAGTTGGAAAAATATACGACGCAAATTGCGAACTTGTGTATCTTTTTCCGCTTTTCTTCCAAAAGAGGCTTTTCGGACATTTGCCCCCATTTACATGGGGCCAAATGTCAGAAAAATACCCTCTTTCAGAACATTCCTTCTTCCTTGTAAAACTAGGCTTACAGGGGTGCCGAAAAAATGCGTCTGCTTTTTTGAATTTTTTTTTTGGAAAAGCAGATGTGTTCCTTGGAAAAGCTCTGTAGTCTAGACATTCCCAAAATGCTGATCTAATGAAATTGAGATACTGTGAGAATTCATTGTTTAAAAACAGCTGGTAAAAGAATGTCAAGGAGCTTCATTTTTATAAGGTTGTAGGGCTTGCTTTAACTCTGTTGTTCTGCCTTTTATTTTAAATTCTATAAACCAATATAAAAGTTTACATGAGAAATTCAAAAAGAAGCACTGCAATCTTAATGTAATGAAAAAAGATGTTTCAATAAACTTGGTTTGATATTTCCTAAACTGTTTTTTTTATTTCCTTACATTGGAAATTTTGACTTTTCATTCCAATTTGGTATCGGAGGAAATTTCAAATATTCAGAATTTTCCAATGAACAGGAATTCCAAGTACTAGCCAGCTGTAATATGGTACAGACATCTCTTCATGTACATTTCCCCTTCCTCTCACCCCTGTTGGACACCAGGCATGAAATGGACAGCCTTGACATGCTAGGGGTTGCTCCTTCTCTGTTTCTTGTTTCCAGTTTTAAATAAATCTGGACGTTATGACTTTATTTCCTCCTGGATAATTTCTGACCCAACAGCATGCATCTGTAATATGTTGTTTACCCTGAAATACTCTCCTTACATAATTCACTGCTGCATGCCTATCCTCAGCTCCATATTTTGCTGCAGAACAATTCCACTGTATGCTGCACCTGAGCCTAATAATGTGTTTGCTTATTATTCTGTATAACCCTATCTCATCCTTCCTGCTGGTTATGGACGACTGCATTAAATCTGAATTAGCTTTGTTTTGACTATTTGGACTGTGTCCCAAATAGCTTATGTTGACTTTGCTGGGTTGCATGAGGGTAAGAGGTAGTGTTGGGGCAGTTTGCTTTTTTCCCCCTATTTCACAGTTGCACATTTTGCCTGTGACTGTACAATTTATCTCTGCGGTGTTTTGTGCCATGCTTGTCAGTTCCTGCTCTGATTTTGCTATCAGTTACTTCTTCCAGCCTTACATGTGAAAAATCCATATTTTATCATGCTTCAGCAGATGCCTCCCTCATCCTTCACACTTTTCTTACTGTTTTACTTTCCCTTCCTGATTGTCTCATGTCCTTCTTTCCTGCTTGCCCGGTGCACCTTCAAGTTGGTTGGTTGGTTTGGGGTTGTCCATTTTTGTTTTCACTTTCTATCAAACCTCCTAGGCTCTCATACATTTTTCTGCTTCACATCCTTCATAGGCAATTGAGGGGCATTTCAGCTGGAAATTTCAAATGGGCCTAAGAGAATTAGGAACCCAACTTGTATATGTCAGGGAGTTGGCTTCTAAATCCCATAGGTCCCATGGAAAGTCTCAGTCCACAATACAAGATTATTCATTTTCTGCTCATGGAGATGCATGCTCACAGTGTAAAGGCTGCATGCCTATAATCTCCAAAGAAAATGAACCCATAGTGAAACCTGAGGCTATGTCTACACTGCAGGAATTTGTTGGCAGAGGCAATGCAAATGAAGAGCTGTCATTTGCATAGTCTCTTCTGATCCTTTTTGCAGAAGAGGTTTTTGCACATAAAAAAGCAGTGTAGATGCGGCCATTTTGCTCTAAAAAACCCTTTTGCGCAAGATCCCTTATGCCTAAAAATTGAGGTATACAGGATCTTGTGCAAAAGGGGTTTTTTTGTGCTAAATGGCCCTGTCTACACTGCGGTTTTTTGCATAAAAATCTCTTCTGCAAAAAGGATTGGAAGAGACTATGCAAATGACAGCGCAAGAAATGCTAATGAGCGCTTCATTTGCATTGACACTGCTGACAAATTCCTGCAGTGTAGATGTAGCCTAAGAGTGAAACCCTGGCTCCATTCAAGTCAATGGCAAAACTTCTATTGATTTAAGTGGGGTCAGGATTATATCATTCATATCAACAGGCTGCACCAACAAAAAATTGCTGTTATAGCCTACGCAGGGTGAAAATAACTTAAATTTCTTACAGATACTGTTGTATTGCAATCCCTTTGTGGAGATGTGGGGGCTCAGGGCAGGGAGTTAGGGTGTGAGGGTCCAGGAATCGGGACAGAGGGTCAGGGCAAGGAGCTGTGAGTGTGGAAGGGCTCAGGGAAGGGGCTTGCTCTGTCTGTGTGGGGAGGGGGCACAAGTAGGGGAAAGTCCAGGGTGACTCAGGGCTGGGGAAGTCCAGGTTGCAATCAGTTACCTGATCCCCACCCTGCACTGCGCCTGTTTGCAGCCTAAGGGAGCTGTGGCTGTTTGTGTGCGTATGTAGGCAGTGACCCACTGCCACTCCTTTCCCCTTCACCCGGGGCCACATGCTACAGGGGGGTGGCACATGCCTGTGCGGCATCCAACCAGCACGTTGAGGGACAGCAGCACAGCTTGGGAACCCAGCCTGGTTCGGCGCATGTGCCTCCCCCTATAGCACCCACAGCCTGTCCCTTTCCAGATGGCACAGGGCCAGCAGAACGCGTTGGGAGCTCCACTGGGAGCCAGGCTGGGGGCGTTTGCCTCCACTGCAGTGGAGCAGACACCAGCACCAGCCCCTTTCTTGCTCGTGCAGCGCACCAGGGCACACCAGCCTGTTTTCACCTTGGAGCCTACTATGCCATGAGAAGCCCCACTTTGTATAAGCATAACCCATTCACATTAGTGGGTTGTGTAAATTAACTGAATTGACAGTTACACTGGTGTGAATTTTCCTAATGTAAAGATTATTAAGATTTTTAATTGAATTGATTGAATAAGATTCTTATTCAATATCCAGGACGTCACTCCAATGTCTTCACTATGAGCCTACTTCTTTGGCCCCTTCTTGTTGCCATTTGCTTTATGCTCCTCCTTATCATAATAATTTGGGTTTCAGAGACAAGTATAAAAATAGTCTTATCTAGCACTAGGCCCAAGAATAAAATAAAATCCTGCTATTTATACAGCAATACCAAGTATACTTCTTTGTTAAAACAATGCTCATTTTAAAATATTTTAGTACTTCATTTTTATTTAATTTTCAAGTTTAAAAGCTCATGTGCAGATATATTAATTTATTATTGATACAATTTTTAATTCAGGGTAACTCAATGGCAAAGATCTGTAATTTATATATTATCCAAGAATGTGGATAGGAGATACAGCTGTGTATTCTCAGTATGCTTAGCAGATTTAGGTGATTGCATATGCAATAAAAGTCATTAACACATATCCTATTTGATATTTTCAGTCAAGCAACATGGGGAAAGAATAAAATAGATTCATCAGTTCATAAACTTTATGGCCAGAAGAAACTGTTTGAGCAGTCAATCTGATCTCCTGTATATCCGAAGCAACCACTTTCTACACAGTTACCTCTGTATTGAGCCCAATAACTTGTATTTGGCTAACCTATAGCTTCGAAAAAGACATCAAGACTTGATCTGAAGACATCAAGAGCTGCATTGTGTGCAGGCCTACCAATGGGAATGGGGGGCAAAGAGGGCAGTTGCCCCATGGCCTGGTGATTCAAAGAGGTCTAGGGTTCCCAGCTACTGCCATTGCGACAGCAGTAGCTGGAGCCGCAGGACCTTTAAAGTGCTGCCGAACCATGCCATGTGGGGTAGTGCTGGGGATACACGCTGCAGTCTGGCCAGCACATAGGGCTGGCTGACCCCAGCCCCACTCCTTCCTCTCAACACTCCACCCCTTCCCGGAGCTGGACCCTCCCCCCACATTTCCCAGGGCTTGCACAGGCTGTTGGCTCCCCTGATTGCATGATAGATTGTTCCTCACCACTAAATATTTGTGCCTAATTTCTAATTTAAATTTCAGTTTAAATAACCTTTTCTTAATTGACTTTATAAAAATAAACACTATATTTATGAAAAAATACAATCATTTAAACAAAGCATGTACTTTTTCCTTTTATTTAAAAAAATCAAAATTAATTGCAAATTAAATTAATCTAAATTAATTTACCAAGCAATGCCAAGTAAATCTACTAGTATAGAATAAGTGATTTGACGAAGCCCCAGTTAGACACACCTTCCAAAAAATCCATTGGTATTACTCAAACTGAACACCCCTGATGTTTTTGGTGGGGGCCGGGGGGATTCTGCAGATCATCTCTCAAGTCTGAGTCACAAATATATCAAATTTCCCTTAACAGAGTCTCCCACTTAAAGCTATAAACACAGTCATATCATAAAATTTGACTATACATCATCAGTCATCCTTCACTCTCTCCACATTTATGAAATATCATCCAACCTAAATGCCTTTAGGAAAGTGTGGTCTTTAGAGCATATTGAATATGCAATAAATTCAGGCTATGGTGACCCTAGGAGCAGAGCAAATCGTGTACTCTTGGATTCTTCGTATCCTGAATAGTGTTCCGCTGGCAGTCTCATTTGTAGAGAAAGTTCCTGCTTCCATGTTTACACTGAACGCTACTATAGCAATATGACAGAGAAAGATAGGGTCTTTTACGTAAGTGGGTCCTAGAGAATTTGCAGCTTTATAGCATAAAACCCAGTCACTGAACTCCACACAGAAATTTATATAAAGGCAGTATTGTTCTCAGAATATTGGCCTTATGTGTTCTCTCCATGCCATGCTGCATTCAGCAAGCAGGCAGCTTGTTATAAAAATCTAGGATTACATTTTCAAAACTGGATGCTTAGGAATATGCTCCAAAATTCACACATTCGGCCTTCAATGGAAGCTGCTGAGTACTCAGTACTTTTAAAAGTGGTCCACTAATTTAGATGCATAAACATGAAGTTTTGAATCTGACTTTAGACACTCAGTTTCAGTCTAGTCTTAACAAAAGACAGGCATGATTGTAGCATGATGTGCATCAAAGAGAAAAGTTCACATATTTCTGACCAGTAAAAGATGAATAATGCCTTTAGGGGAACAGTTGCAATTTGATCTTTAAAAAGCAGCCCTGGATTTAATGCATTATTTCTCTGAAAAACAACTGAAGTGGCTTTGGCAGCTGCAAAACATATTGAGGCTTTCTTGTTATTTCAGTTTCAGTTATTTCACACAATGCAACCCTTTTTTCCTTCTTTTTTTCAGTCAACCCAGCCAGAAAATGCTTTCTGCATTCTCATGATTTTTTTTTTTTTTGGCTTGGTTTCTTTTTTAAGCATAGCTTAAACTCTTTATTCTTCATCCGATAATAGTAAATGGCCTCCAGCTGAAAATTTCCAAAAGTTGCTGGCATACAGATGAAGAACAAAACAGATGGGAGTTAAATTTGAGCACATGAATGCAAATAAATAAATGCAACCATAGGAGGGAATCAATACACTGACATAGAGAAGTACAATTTTTAAAGTTAGAACTCTTTGGCTTACAATTGTCATGCTAGAGCAGCGATACAGGTTGAACCTCTGTAATCTGGCACTCCCTGCACTGGCAACATCCATCGTCGGGCAGAACAGGACCACGGATGTTCCAGGACCAGAGAGTCCTGATGGAGGGTTGGTGGCTGGGCTCCCCACTACTGGGCTGCCCGGTGCACTGCAACTAGGCACAACCCAGCCAGGCACAACCCAGCAGGACTGCCCAGTGGGGCCAGGAGCTCAGTGCTCCACAGTGGGGCTGCTCAGCATGCAGGGAACTGAGCTGCCCGGTATAGCAGGGAAGGAGGTGGGGGGACCAGCAGGGTATCAAGGCTGGCGGCAAGGGAGAGTTGGTCAGGAGGCTGGTGGCTGGTCCAGGGCTGGGGAGAGTTCGTAGCAGGGGAACCAGATATGACCTCCCTTGGTCTGGCAAAATCCCTCATCTGGAACTGATCAGGTCCTGAGGGTGCTGGACCAAGGAGGTCCAATCTGTATTCCTCAGTGATTCAAGAGCCAAATTAGCAATCGTTACTCAAAAGAGCCACAGTAGTGTGAATTTGTGGTTTCATTTACTACAGTATGACAGAGAAAATATATATTATCTCAGCAAAATGACTGACCACATATTATTTTATCCACTTCCATTGGCTAAAACTGTAATAAAAGCATCCTGACTGGTTAATAACTTAGTTTGCTTAATAATTAAATCACACTATATTTTAATATCATCTGTTGCAAAGAACCCATTAAAGAGCCATGTGTGGCTGGCAAGCCTCAGTGTGAGTGTCCCTGTCTGAGATACAGTCGCTACTGCTTCTGGCATTTTAAGATAAAAGGTAACAGAGGTCAATAGGCGTAATAGACCAAACAGCAGAAATGGTGCACCTTTTATTAAGCCTACTCAGTGGATGGCAGTTCCATCAGCTTCACATGGCAACTCTTTCCCTTCTAGAGAGGGAATGGTAATTGGATCCATCAGATATAACTGAACTCAGTCATTTTCAAAGAAAAATGCTTTCATTTCATTTCACTTTTCTGCCCAGTCTCTATTATACAAAAGTTGATCCAAAGAAATGTATGACCTCCCCCACCTTGTCTCTCAAGTATTGTTTAAGAGAAGTGGAAGAGGCGGCAATTTGGCCCTGCACTGTGGACAGTGACAGTGAAAAATATTCTGTGGAAAAGACAGATTTGCCATGAATCAAGCAATGTATGGAAGATTTTTTTAAATATTCTAAATAATATTTATGATGGCATAAAAATAATAGATAAACCCAGTTTGAGCATGGCAAAGGGGTTAATGCTCTCCTTTACATGTGAAGAAGGAAGTCACAATTAGGGATGATGTTAAGGGAAAGAACAACAAACTATAATAGTGCTATGAGGACACCTCCACATACATAATATAGTAAAGAGCCCTAATCAGAGAGCAGGGAAGCCAAAGTATGTCACCTTTCACCTAATTAGGGAGAATGTTGTATGAATGCTGACTAAAAATGTCTTCATGTCTTATTGAAAGTTAAAACTCAAAATATATGTGAAACAAAATCTATGTGCTCCAGCCATACAGTTAAAGGATTATAGGTTTAATCTCTATATTGTCATAAAACACCTGTTTGAATTTGTTAAGTAGAGCTGCGCACATAATCACTTTTTCACTTCAGATGATGAAAAATAAAAATATACATTTGGATCAAGCTGATAGAATTTTTTTCCTATCTTTTGGCAAAATGAAAAATTCTAAAAAAATAATTTTAGGTAAATTAAATGGTTTGTTTCACTCAAAACAAAACATAATCGTGACAGTGTGCTGGCTGAGGAAATCTGAACCAAACCTCTGTCATACCATCAACAATCAAGAAAGGGGAATTGGAGCTGGCTGAGTAAGCCCAGATCTGATTGATGAATGGGGAACAACGGCCAGCCATGTTAGCAATGGGCTTCATAAAGGGAGGAAAGGAAGGAAGGAAAGAGAGGAGATAGAGAATTAGAGGGAATGGGAGCAGGAGCATCTTGTAGATGGTATGACAGAGGTTTGGTTCAGATTTCCTCAGCCAGCACACTGTCACGATTATGTTTTGTTTTGAGTGAAACAAACCATTTAATTTACCTAAAATTATTTTTTTAGAATTTTTCATTTTGCCAAAAGATAGGAAAAAAATTCTATCAGCTTGATCCAAATGTATATTTTTATTTTTCATCCTCTGAAGTGAAAAAAGTGATTATGTGCGCAGTTCTACTTAAATTCAAACAGGTGTTTTATGACAATATAGAGATTAAACCTATAGTCCTTTAACTGTATGGCTGGAGCACAGATTCCCTGAGAGCTGCAGCAGCTAGCACAGTTCCCATGGCTGTAATACTGAAGCTGTTCATAGTTAAAAGGTTGTGGGAAAATATACTGTAAATAAAGAGAACGGGCAATTACACCGACTCAGAGGTTGCTGTCTGGTTTGTGGGTGTAACAGAAGCAGAACGGAGGGAGGCCCAGTCGCACATCTGTTACAATTGTGTAAAAAAACCAAACTAAGATTAAAAGTGAAAAGTTATTTCTACTGAAAAAAAAAAATCACATTTGATTTTAAAAATGTCAAAAGAACCTAAAAATAGTTAGAACTTCTTCCAGACAAAAGAGTCAGGCAAATTTGATGTGAATTTGTAAAATTTTGCAATCTACCTAAATATATATATTTTGGTGGAAAAAAAATCATCTAAAAAATGTCACCCATTTCTATTGTCCAAAAAAAATGCCTTCTAGGTAGTAATTTGAATTCCTTGGATTTTTTTCATATAAAAAAAGATGAAATATCATTATGGGAATCAAATTTACCATAAATATCAACTTCTTGTTTGATGGATTAGGTTCTCCTTCATTTTCTGATTAAAACACCTAAAAGATAAAAAATAGGTCATAGTTAGCTGCCGTATGGTCCCTAAGATGGCTAACAGCTTCCCTTCTGATCAACTTGCTTGCTGCCTGGCTCCTGGGTAGCCTGGATGGTGTGGGTGGACTGGCCAGTTGCCCACCTCCCCCAGCTTGTAGGAAAACTATCCAGCTTCTTAGTTGCCTGACTCTTGCTGTTTGGCCAGCTTTCCAACTAATCTGCTTGCTGCTAGCCAGCTGCCTGGCTTTTGAGCAGCCAGACTTGGCTGCTGACTGGGTTCCTAGTTGTCCAGCTTCCTGGCTGGCTGGAAATGGCAGAGTAATCTCCTAGAGAAAAAAGATGGACACATTTAAAATCTAATGATAAAAATAAGTATTTATTCTTAGTTCCATTATTAACACATTTTGAGATCCCAGAACAAAATGTATACTAATGAATCACATAGATCTGAGCAAAACTTTTGTAGGGAATGCAAAAATCACAGAAAGTTGTCACCTGAAATGTTGCTGCATCACAGATATGAAATTCAGCCCAGGTTCAAAGAAAGGCTGGCAGACTACATAAGGGAACCTTGTCTCAGTTGCAGGTGACCCACGTTCCCGGAAATCTTAGATGAGGTATGTTTTCTTGCTGAAAGCATGTATTCATTAAATCAGGTAGAACTGGTGGACCTGAAAGTTTCATCTAAGGTTTGATTGGATTTGGGGAGTTTGTTTGAATTGATAAATCTGAGTGAAATTCCAGAGACCAATTTCTGTAGGGCTTTAAACACCATTGACTTTAAAGGAAAGCAAAAGGAATAAGAAAACATAGAGGCTGTGTCTACATTGGAGCGATCTTGCGCAAGAGCAGCCGCTTTTGCACCAAAACTTGCTGCCTGTCTACACTGGCTGCAAGTTCTTGCGCAAGAACACTGATGTTCTAATGTATGAAATCAGGGCTTCTTGCGCAAGAACTCTGATGCTCCCACTCAGGAATAAGCCCTCTTGCACAACTGTTCTTGCGCAAGAGGCCAGTGTAGACAGGCAACATGAATTTCTTGTGCAAGAAAGCCCTATGGTTAAAATGGCCATCAGAGCTTTCTTGCGCAAGAGAGAGTCTACACCGGCATGGATGCTCTTGCGCAAAAGCACATGCCAGTGTAGACACTCTCTTCTGGAAGAGTTTTTGCACAAGAACTCTTCCGCAAAAGAGTTCTTGCACAAAATCATGCCAGTGTAGACGTAGTCTATAGCAAGGATACTCATCACAAGGTCTGTGAGCCGCATGTGGCCTGTAGCCCATTTGTTTGTTGCGCATAGTGCAGTTTGGGGCTTACGGTGCAGTTTGGATTGATATGTGTTTTAATAGTTTAAATTCTTGAACTGTCATTGCTCATTAAAAGTGCTGTCATATGGGTGGAAATTGGGCACATATTGCATTTTATTAATATCAGCAGAACTGACTTAAATGGGGCCTGCGTGTTGTATAGTCTTGCCTTAATCTTTGTATTCATGCCCATCAGTGTGAAAGAATCTATTTGCATCTGTATTGGCATGCATATGCAACCACACTTAAGTTGTAGCCCTCGGCTTGTGCTGTATCATTGTGGCCCCCAGGGCTTCCAAAGTTGATTAGCCCTGCTCTATAGGAATGTAGGAAAAACTTCATAAACCTGTGCACTGAACCCAAGTTTTACAGAGTTCTGATCATTTATTCATCAACCACTACATCATGACCCAGGGATCTTCCATATTTTTAAACTCCCTAGGCCCAGGATCCTGCCAGAGTCTGAATATCTACACCGCAGTTTAACAGCTCAAACAAGGTTTGTACAGTACATCTTTAGTCACAGTGCTGCAATTAGCCCCTGTGTGTATGGGGAAGGGGGGAAAAGTAGTGGATTAATAGAAATGCATTAATAAGCATGAACTCATTTTTCTTCACTCCAAACCGTGCAGTGGTAGTCTCCCCCTCTATAGGCCAAGAAGCATGTGTTTGTCATCCAGCTGCCAAAGGGAGGATGCCCAACTCCTCATGCCACTTGACCCTGAGTATAGAACTGAACTAGAGATGTAATAGTGCAGTTGATTAACTGATAAGCAAAAGCTCGTAGGTTAATGCTATAGACTACACGCATTCCCTTTCCCTCCTCCCCCAACCACCAGTAAGTTTTTTAGCAGGATGGCCAACAGCCTCTCAGTCTTGGCTTGCAATGGGTCCAGGACCTACTTCTGCTGTGACTCTGCATTTAATGTGTTGTTAGGAGGTAAGTGGGCAGGCACTCCGCGCAGAGGCAGCGGCACGGAGTGGCAGGGGACTCCTCAGGAGTGGGGCTGGAGCGTGCTGGCTATCAGCCCTGCCCCCAGGGACTATAGAGTAGTCGAGTAACCAATAAAAATGCATGAGGTTATTTGACTATTCAGTTAACTGATATTTAATATCCCTAATCTGAACCTTTGTCTTCTTGCTGCCCAGCCTGGACTGCAGGGAGGGGCAATACCTATTTACTTCTTCACCTGAGTACAGGCTATTGATCTTACAGAGCCTACAGCTCTGCCCAGAGGTTGGCCAGAGTCAGACAATGGGACACCAGTCAAATTCTCCTACCTGTGAACAACACCCAGCATTGTAGTGAGGAGGAATGACCTCCCATTGACTCAGAGGGAAAGGGACCCCTCTTCTGCACTATGATACATCAACCAGACATGGAATTTGTGCTGGTATTTTTTAGGAACTATTTTTTATGCTTTTCTCTTTCATCAAGAAAATCTAACTTTTCCTGATTTTTCAGAAGGGCTTCTTAAGGTCTCAAATATTTAGCTTGAATGCCCACAAAGTAACAGAAGAGGTAGCAAGAAAGGAGTTGAGTCTTTGACAAAACCCTCCTTCTTACAAATGTTCATTAGCCTTTGGAGTTAAGTAAGTATTAACAAAAAAGGGGGGGGGGGAGAGAATCAAACAGCTTGATTACAACTCTCTCCTGATGCTATTCTACTGGTTCTCCAGCCACCAGAGGCTTCTCTTGCAGACAAGACCTGAATTTATAATGTAAAAAACAAACAAGTTTGATAAACAGTTTTTAGACTTTCTTTGACCGTCATAAGAAAGCATACATTGGCACAAGGTTAAATTTTGTTTTGTTTTTCTCCTTTGTTGGTCACCTTTAAAAGAAGTCATGGACAATACAAACAGCACAAAGAACATATGGTATTTCAACAGCTCAAAGCACAGAACATACTAAGATTTTTAAATGGGTCCTTTTCTTGACTGCACTTCTGATGTTAACTAGTTTGGGGCATTATGAAGGAGTTCATTCATTCTAGGCACAACCCAGTGGTCAGGAAAGGCATACCAGACCCTCATCTTTCCTGGTATCCCTGTTGAATGCACTCTGATCCAGCAGCAGTCTCTCTCTTCTCTAACCTTCCAGCCAGATCACATGTTTTATGTCTGCCCCTTTTGTGGTATACAGAGAGTCCAGCAAGAGGTAGTTCTTTGGTTAGTCAAGGGTCTCTGGGTCTCCCTCTGGGTTGAGGCTCAAAGTCCTGCCCCCACAGTCCTTAGGGCCTTCAGCTAGGTCCCCTAGCTTTTTCATAATTCCATTTGACTGCATTATGTAAGAAAGAGATGATATTTTCTTGCTCCAGCATTCTACACTATATACACATATCTGGATGCATCCTACATGGAACAGTATTTAATACAAACTCACATATCACATTGTGAAACTTAGTGGGAGCACTACCTAATCACTGTTGTAAAGTTCCAGCTGCGTCCCATGGGTCCTGAGCTCTTAGGCGGTTTTATGATATGCCTTAGAGGCTTGCTGTGACCCTCCACATTGCCTCTTGTCTTTTCTAGAGACCAGTCATAGTTTACTGAGCCATTCTCATCATTGCCAAAGTTAAAGGATTGGGGCAAAACCCTTCAGTAATCCTGGCCTCCCTTTCCAGGAGCACCCACTACACTGGGTTCCAGCCCAGGGATCATGGGTCCCAGCAACAGGCTATGTCTACACTGCAGGCTTTTTGCGCAAGAACACCTGTTCTTGCGCAAAAACGTGCCGGGTGTCTACACTGCACGCGTGTTCTTGGTGCAAGTAGATTTACAGTACAGCATCAGAAAACAGGGCTTCTTCCAAAGGAGTTATTCCTCTCCCCACGAGGAATAAGCCCTCTTGCGGAAGAGCTCTTCCACAAGAAGGCAGTGTAGACAGGCAACATGATTTTCTTGCACAAGAAACCCCTATGGCTAAAATGGCCATCAGAGCTTTCTTGCACAAGAGAGCGTCCACACCATAGGCGTGCGCAGCACATTTCATTAGGGTGTGCACCCAAAGAATTTTTTTAAAAATGTACTCTTTGACCCCCATTAGCCACACCCCCTGACCCCCACTAGCCACGCCTCTGGAGGTAACACTTTCGGGGAAATATGGACACATGACCAGAAATAAAAGGTGTCATGTGACCACCCCCTCTAAGGACTTTTCCCACCATCCTCTTACCAATAGGGATTAGTTTGGCCCTCGCCAAACCCCCCCTCATGCAACTATCCTGCAATTGCATTAACCCAATGTGTGTGACATTAACTTGGGGGGTGGAGAGGCTGGGGGAAGTGTTCCCTCTAAGAGTTTCCTCCCATGAGCACAATAAATTTTGTGTTGTGCACCAGTACTGAGTTTGTGGCTTGTCTGGATGTGCCACTGTGGCACCCAAGTTAATAATAAATATCTTATGAACCTTTCCCCTCTGCTGCCATGTCTCCTCCCCTTGCTCTATCAGCTTCCCTGGTGACTGCTGCCCCCCCCAACCCCTCACCCACCTCTGCTGTCCTGACTCCTGCCCTTCTCACTGCCCTCAGCCTTCCTGAGACCTGCCCCTCCACCAGCCTTTCTCTCCCCGTGCACACTCCTCCAGTAGCCCCACTCTGATCATGTGAGCTACCCTCCTCATCCCCTCTCCTAACACCTCCTCTACACACCTGCCCTGCCTCTCTCCTCTGGTACTGGTCCCTCCTGCAGGTGTCTGCCCTTCTGCTTCACCTCCAAAATCCCCTGGCACCTGCACCTTCCTTACCCCCCGCACCCTCCTGGTGCCTCCCCTTCCCTCACTGCCCCTGCCCCTTTGCCCACTTTTTCCCTGATGCCCACCCCTCACCACCCTCTGCCCCTGTACCCCTCATGCCCTGTGCCTTCACACATGCCTTGCTCCATCCCTGCCTTCCTCATGCCCACCCCTTCTTTCAAGCCTTCTCCCAGCACCTCCCCTTCTCCCCTCTAGCCCCCAAAACCCTTCCCCTCTCTTCACCTAGCATCATCCTGTCCCCCCCTCCTGCCCTTTTCCTCATTGTCTGCACTTGGCCCCCTGGCATTTGTCTCTCCTCCACCCTGTCCCTTGGTGCCTTCCCCTTTCTTCTCCTGACCTGCCCCCCTCCCCTCAGCACAAGCCCCTTCCTTTCTGACCCTTACTCCCTATTTTTCCCTCCTCCTCCAGCAGCCGCCAGCTGGTCTGTAACAGAGTTCTAGGGTCGCCCTGACTGTCACCCTTCTGGTGCTCCCCCTACTCTGTCTTTCTTAGGTTTCTCAGCCCCCTTTTGGGCCACAAACCCCCACCCCGCACTCTCTGGTTCCCAAAGTTCCGGCAGTCCCCATCACTTGGTGCCTGCACCGCGTCCGAGGGTTGCCAGGTGTCCAGTTTTCTACTGGACAGTCCGGTTTTTGGGCCCTCTGTCTGGTAAAAAAAAATCCAGAAAATACCCGACACGTGCAATGTCTGGTATTTCCTGGTTTTCTGGCTGGGCGCGCCAGAATGAAGCCTGGCGGTGGCAGGAATGACTGGGAGGTGGGGCATGATTGGCACTGGGAGCCTCTAGTTGAGTCTGATGCCTTGGGGAGGAGGAGAAGCCCTGTCCCTGAGCACATTGTGGAGCTGCAATTGGTAGGGTTACCAGGTAGACCCCCCCCCCCAGAAAAAACCGGACACACTTGATCGTGGGTGGGGTGGGGGGAGGGACTGGCTGGGAGGAAGGGGGGCAGGAAGCAGAGCTGGGGGGAGGGTCGAGGAATGCGGGGCTGGCCAGTTAGAAGAGGGGGGTCGGGAGGAAGGGAAGCAGCTCTGGGAGGGGTGGGGGCCAGCCACGCCGCCCCTGACTCGATGCCCCCCTCCCCGGGCCAGCCGCGCTGCCCCTGACCCCGGGCCTCCCCTCCCCAGACCAGCCGCACTGCCCCGACCCTGGGCACACACACACACACACACACACACACACCAGCCATGATGCTCCCGACCCGAGCTGACCCCCCCCCTCCCCAGGCCAGCTGCACTGTACCCGATCCCCTGCCCGGGGCACACCTGATCCCCTGCCTGGGGCACACACCCCCGCCTTCCCGCCCAGGGTTTAAACTCACCTCGCTTGATGGGGCGGCGGGGTGATGTTGCTGCATCCCTGCCGCCTCTTTCCGTGGGGTCCTAAAACCTGCCGGTTTTTGCCGCGCATGCGCGGCAAACCCGGCGCAGTGTCCATTCCCCAGTGCGCCGAAGCGGCGCTCCTTCGCTCACGCCCCCCACACCACGGGCGGCCCATTGAAACATTAGGGTGTGCCTGGGCACACCTGGCACACCCCGTGTGCATGCCTATGGTCCACACTGCCATGGACACTCTTGAGCAAAAGCACATGGCAGTGTGGACACGCTCTTGTGGAAGACCTTTTGCACAAGAACTCTTGCGCAAAACAGTTGTTGCACAAGAAACCTGCAGTGTAGACATAGCCATGGGGGTTTTCCTCTAGCTCCAGTACCCCAGCCTTTTCTCTGGGCTACTTCTCAAAACACTCCCCTAGTACCTCCTCCCTCAGACCTGAGGTGAAATCTTTACTGCTTCACCAACACACTTCCTCCTTTCAGTTCTTCACTCTTCACTACACTACACTACACTACACTACACTACTCTTCTTCTTCTTCTTCTTCTTCTTCCTCCCTTACCTGAGGTGAAACCTGTTAAAGTAACCTAGCAGGCCTTAATTGGCAGCAGGCACCTGATTAGCCTAATGCTTCAGGCAAGCTCTTAATTAGCCTTAGATGCCTGCCTGCCTTGATTATGTGGCAGCAATCTCTAGCAGTTTATTCTGGGAGTTCATTCACCCAGCTCTTGATATGTCTACCCTCCACCCAACTATTGTAGCCAGCTGCCTTGGGTCTGTCACACCACTTTTTAACTAAAGAGATCACATATGCAACAGATTGGAACCTGTGTTTCCCTCTGATTCAGCCTGCTTCAGTCTGTCTAATTAAAATTGGCACTTCAGTTTATACCTCAGTTCCTCATCTGTAAAATGGACATAAAACCTATGATACAGGGAGATAGCATGGAGTTGATTCCTAAATCTTATAGAGCAAATTGAGAAACTTGGAAGCTACTAGATTTGTTTTTATTGTATATATTTTCAATTTTGAGTCTTGTAGTAACACAGGAACATGAGAGTGGCCAAATTGGATCACATTAATGGCACATCTAGCCCAATAACCTGTCTTCTGACAGTGACCATTGCCAGATGCTTCAGAGGGAATGAAGAACACAAGGCAATATACCATCCCCTCTCATCCAGGCCCAGCCACTGATTGACCTATCCCCTAAGAATTTATTTCATTCTTTTTTGAACCCAGTTATACGCTATGCCTTTACATTATCACCTGGCAATGAGTTCCATAGGTTGATTGTGTGTTGTGGAAAGTACTTCTGTGTTTGTTTGAAACTTTCTTCCTCCTAAAACATGTATCTGCATATTTATCAACTTTCATAACGACAGATTAGGGGAAGCATAAGTGTTCCATCCTCTCAGGAACTCCCCCAAGCATTGTGCCTCAGGCACACACAATACTTCAAAAAGCCCTGCTGCAGAAAGATTGTCTAGTGAGATATTATCAAGAGTCCTTACATTCAAGTTCTTGTTCAGTTCAGTAAGGCATGAAACCTTCTTGCCCTTCCAGATCAGATTTGGGCACCTGACAAAGCTATTACCCTTCAAGCAGATAGTGTGGGTGGTTAACTTGAGACTTAAATTCCTAATAAGCCTTGTGATCCTTGCAATTTCAGAATAAACACCAAGCAATTCATGTTTATATAGTATGTATTTTAACCATCTCACTCTTGGCGCTGTCTAATAACTGTTTTTAACTAAAATAAGACAAAAATAGATAAACACTAGGAATGATCCTCTGCCGGAGAATGTGTGCGACTGAACAAGACTCAGCATTTCATCTTTTTTCTAGGACTTGAAATACACTATAAACATATGCCCTCTTCATTTTTATTAACTTACCCCTTTCTGTGTGTCCTGACTTAAATAGCAGTGCTGTGAATCAAAGCAGCACTCAATCTAAGCTTGTCACAGCACATTATCAGCAAGATAAAAATATTTATTGCTGCTATAACTTTGAACACCAGATTACAGATAAAATGTTGCATTCACTACATTACACATGGCTTTTTAAATAACTTTAAAGTGTTCTAACAGAATATTTTATGCAAAGAGCCTTCAGTTATTCGTTGTTGCCAGCAGATAGTTATAATGTTGCTATAGAAGAGAAGATAAAAATGCTCACATTTAGGTTTAATGCTTATTTTACAGTAATTTCAATTCACATTTCAATAGTGTGGCATAATGAATTATTGAGTAATAATATCATAACTTCACAATATGAAATCAATGTAGAAATACTTTAAGAAAATATATATTTCTGATCATAAATATTTCTAATTCCTGTATTTAGTCATAAAACCTACAATATGACACCTCTCAAGAACATCTTAGTAGATGACCATTGAGTGATTTTAATGAAAATGTGAGGGAACTGATTTATAAGCTCCTCTAATATATCCAGCTGGGTTTTAATCATATGTCTTGGAAGACCACCAGTAGAATAAATGTTTGTCATTTACAAAAGTCATAAAGGATAAGTAACTACCTCAAACTTACATTTAAGCAAACCGGGATGAAATTTTTGAATAAAATACTTCATTAAAAGAGAAAATTCAGTACCACTCCAAACTATTTGCAGATTTGTATCAATATTGCCATATTATTTTGACTGATAAACAGCTAAAAAATCAAAACATTGTTTCAACATCATCTAAACAATATATTTTGATTCTAAATTTAAATTTACTTTCATTTGTTCATTTTAAAATTTAGTAATGCTTGAGATAAAAAAAAGTTTCATTTTGGGTTGAATGAAATGTTTTGTTCAACCCTAAATGAATTTTTCTTCAACCTTTTTGATTCACTAAAAATTCCTAAAAAATCCCAATTTTTTAATTGACAGAGAACCCCCCCCCCAAAAAAAAACCAACAACAACAAACTACCCCCACACCCTAATTATTCAACTGAATCTAGGGATTACAAGATCCAATGACTGGAAACTGATGCTAGATAAACTAAGAGTGGAAATAAGATGCACATTTTTAATAGTGGAGGAAGTTAACTTTTGGAATAAGTTAGTTAAGGACATGGTGGATTCCTTTGTCAAGATGTAAGGAGTGGCTCAAGAGAACAAGTACCAACCTCAGGGCAGACTGTTCAGAAGTTAGTCATAAATCTCAAAACTACCTGTGAATTCTCTGTTTAAATTCCACCAACCAAGCATCAAGTGTGAAGTTTTCAGACACTATGGCAGCCTTAACATGGAAGCTATCTTGCCACTCAGGTAAGCTTTCCTTTGTGGTGAATGGTCTCTTACAGGACAAAAATCACAATGATATTCAGATTACTCCAGTCCCAAAAGACATGTCACTTACTCCATGTCAGTTGCACCTAAAATCTTATACTAAAGACAGTATTTGTAGCCAATCCTATATGAATAAATGTTTAGTTAATTTTTAAGAAAAAGAAGTTAGAGTTATTTATAAGGTTAAAGCAAGTAAACAGACACAAATGAGTTGCAGTCTTAGGTTCTATAAAGGTAATAGAAGCTGCCATTATATGCAAGCTCTACATGTCCTTTAGGCTAACCCAGGCTAAGCAGCTTGCTAGTGCTTAGAAATATTTCCCTACCAAAGTCTAAGCAGAATTGAGATCCAATTCCTTCCTGTTACAGATTTTTATTTTCTTCTCCCAGAGTTCCAGCTGATGGGAGAAGTCTTTGTGCACATCTCTGCTTCAGTTTTGGGACTAGTTCTGTTCAATATCTTCATTAATGATTTAGATCGGGGTGGGGAACCTTTTTTGGGTCAGTGGCACTGACCTACAGAAAATCAGTCTGGGGCTGCACACAGGTGAGAAGTAAAAAAAAAAAACCCAACAACAACAACAACAACAAAAAACCAAAACACGGTCACTGACATAGAATCATAGAATCATAGAATACTAGGACTGGAAGAGACCTCGAGAGGTCATCGAGTCCAGTCCCCTGCCCTCATGGTAGGACCAAATACTGTCTAGACCATCCCTGATAGACATTTATCTAACCTACTCTTAAATCTCTCCAGAGATGGGGATTCCACAACCTCCTGGGCAATTTATTCTAGTGTTTGACTATCCTGACAGTTAGGAACTTTTTCCTAATGTCCAACCAAAACCTCCCTTGCTGCAGTTTAAGCCCATTGCTTCTTGTTCTATCCTCAGAGGCCAAGATTAACACGTTTTCTCCCTCCTCCTTATGACACCCTTTTAGATACCTGAAAACTGCTATCATGTCCCCCCTCAATCTTCTCTTTTCTAAACTAAACAAACCCAATTCTTTGTCATAGGTCATGTTCCTTCATAGGTCATGTTCTCTAGACCTTTAATCATTCTTGTTGCTCTTTTCTGGACCCTCTCCAATTTCTCCACATTCTTCTTGAAATGCGGTGCCCAGAACTGGACACAATACTCCAACTGAGGCCTAACTAGTGCAGAGTAGAGCGGAAGAATGACTTCTCATGTCTTGCTCACCACACACCTGTTAATGCACCCCAGAATCATGTTTGCTTTTTTTGCAACAGCATCACACTGCTGACTCATATTCAGCTTGTGGTCCACTATAACCCCTAGATCCCTTTCTGCCATACTCCTTCCTAGACAGTCGCTTCCCATTCTATATGTGTGAAACTGATTGTTCCTTCCTAAGTGGAGCACTTTGCATTTGTCCTTATTAAACTTCATCCTGTTTACCTCAGACCATTTCTCCAATTTGTCCAGATTGTTTTGAATTATGACCCTATCCTCCAAAGCAGTCGCAACCCCTCCCAGCTTGGTATCATCTGCAAACTTAATAAGCGTACTTTCAATGCCAATATCTAAATCGTTGATGAAGATATTGAACAGAGCCAGCCCCAAAACAGAGCCCTGCGGAACCCCACTTGTTATACCTTTCCAGCAGGATTGAGAACCATTAATAACTACTCTCTGAGTATGGTTATCCAGCCAGTTATGCACCCACCTTATAGTAGCCCCATCTAAGTTGTATTTGCCTAGTTTATTGATAAGAATATCATGCAAAACTGTATCAAATGCCTTAGTGAAGTCTAGGTATACCACATCCACCGCTTCTCCCTTATCCACAAGACTCGTTATCCTATCAAAGAAAACTATCAGATTGGTTTGACATGATTTGTTCTTTACAAATCTATGCTGGCTGTTCCCTATCACCTTACCACCTTCCAAGTGTTTGCAGATGATTTCCTTAATTACTTGCTCCATTATCTTCCCTGGCACAGAAGTTAAACTAACTGGTCTGTAGTTTCCTGGGTTGTTCTTATTTCCCTTTTTATAGATGGGCACTATATTTTCCCTTTTTCAGTCTTCTGGAATCTCTCCTATCGCCCATGATTTTCCAAAGATGATAGCTAGAGGCTCAGATACCTCCTCTATCAGCTCCTTGAGTATTCTAAGATGCATTTCATCAGGCCCTGGTGACTTGCAGGCATCTAAATTTTCTAAGTGATTTTTAACTTGTTCTTTTTTTATTTTATCTTTAACTTTATCTTTATCTATATTTAGTGTGCTGTATCCCCGTGGTGGAACTGCAGAGGTACTTGTACACTGGCCCGGGCTCCCCAGTGCTGGAGGGGGGGGACGACTGAGCTACGCAAGCCAAGGTCAGCACCTGGCCTCAGGACCTCAGGTTCCCAACCCCTGATTTAGATAATGGCATAGAAAGTACTCTTATGAAGTTTGCAGATTATACCAAACTGGGAGGGGTTGAAAGTACTTTAGAGGATAGGATTATAATTCAAAATGACCTGGATAAAATGGAGAAATGGTCTGATGTAAATAGGATGAAATTCAATAAGGACAAATGCAAAGTACTCCACTTAGGAAGAAGCAATCCATTACATACATATAAAATTGGAAATTAATGCCTAGGAAGCAATAGTGTAGAAATGGATCTAGGGGTCATAGTGTGACACTGGCTATGTCTAGACTGCAGAGCTTTTCCGGGGTACCTGAGGTATCCCAGAAAAGCTCTGCTGCCTCCAAGGAACGCATCCATTTTTTCAGAACAGTTTCCGAAAAAGCGGATGTGTTTTTTCAGCATCCTCGTATTCCTCTCAGTGAGAGGAATAAGGGATGTTCCAAAAGAGGACTTCTCTGAAATTTGGCCCTGTGTAGATGCGCCAAATTTTGGAAAAGCCTCTTTTGGGAAAGAAAGCTGAAAAAGATACGCAAATTGCGGTTTGCAATTTGCGTATCTTTTTCCAACTTTTCTCGGCAGTCTAGACGTAGCCACTGTTGCAAAAAAACAACACTCTGGGATGTATTAACAGGACTGTTGTAAGTAAGAATGAGAAGTAATTCTTCTACTCTACTCTGCACTGATTAGGCCTCAACTGGCATATTTTGTCCAGTCCTGGATGCCACATTTCAGGAAACATGTGGACAAATTAGAGAAGGTTCAGAGAAGAGCAACAAAAATAATTAAAGATCTAAAAACGTGACCAATGAGGGAAGACTGAAAAAATTGGGTTTGTATAGTCTGGAAAAGAGAAGCCTTAGAGGGGACATGATAACAGCTTTCAAGTATCTAAAAGATTGTTACAAGGAGGAGGGAGACATATTGTTCTTTGATTAATACTAGTTTGACAGACTTGCTCCTTTAGTGTTCCTGAAATATATACCAGCATAGGTGCTGGAACTAAAGGAGTGGGAGGTGGGGGGGCGGGGTGTCTCTCAGCACCCATTGACTTGAAGTGCTTTCCATTATACACAGGGTTTACAGTTTGGTTCAGCGGCACTCAGCACACCCGCTATATACATTGTTCCAGCACCCCTGCATACCAATAAAGAAATAGATGCTAAAATTTTATGAGTAGCTCAATTGTATTTTTCTCCTTTGTAACCCCATTACAGTACATCCCTGGGTGGCATAATTGCTCAGTTTCTCTACTTCCTTAAAACAGAGATTTTCTGCTTTTTTCCTCACAAGAACTATTGATTTCTTGCAGCTATCAGAATCTGGTTAACACAAAATAGAAACAGGACACAATAATCAAGCAGTGGAATCCATGTCTGCACTGCTCTATCTGGCTCTGATCCAGGACCCACTGAAGTCAATGGAAGGACTGTCTTTGACTATGCTGAACATTGCCTCAGGTCCTTATGAAGAGCTGTGGGTGAAATCTAGCTTCCTCATGGCTCAGAAAGGGATAATTTGAGGAAGGTGTCATCTCAGATTTTTGTAGACCACCTTGGCAACTGCCACTACTTCCATTAGCACAGTTTATATGGAGAGACTCTAATGTATTCAATTCAACAATCAGAGCTCAAGAATAAAAGGGACTAAGGAAACAATAGCTACCGCTATTCACACAGCAGCAATGGCAGTAACAAAAATGATTGCTACACTTACTCTAAAATCTGTTTGACCTTAATGATGATAACTTTTGTCCATTTGTCATTACCCAGAATGGGGCAGCTCTATTCAGGCAAACTCATTTCTGCTTCTATCTGCAAAAGAATATTTCCATAATGAAATAAATGACTGCAATATAGCTGGAGGAAACTGTTCTTCACACAGCTTAGCTCAGGGGAACATACTTAAAAAGGGGGTTTGAAACTTGCTTGAAAGCAATGTAGTAATCTGATGGTTGTCAGCTGCGATTTGAAGCTGCACTTTTTAATTCAACATTTTTTTAAAATATATTCTTTAAGTCTTTCTCTGTACCATACTCTGGGACCACAGGCCATGTAACTGCAAATTAAAAGGACTGAACTGGCAGTGCTAATGTAGATTAATCTGTAAACACTTGAAAAGCCTGGAGACTGAGGTAAATCTTTATCCTAAAAAAAGATAAAAGCAAAATTTACATTAACTTGCGTGAGATCAAGATTTGGTCCTGATATTTTCAATTTCTGGAGGATTTCCGTCTATGTGCCATCCAAATCTGTCTATGGACACCAATGGTACATAGACAACATGTTATTTTAAATAATATCAGAGAGACAAGGTGGGTGAGGTTATATATTTTATTGGACCGGTTGGTGAAATGTACAAGCTTTCGAACTTCACAGAGTTTTTCTTCAGGTCTGGGGAAGGAAACCAGAGTACCTAAGCTAAACATACATTGGGGCAGATTGTTAAGTATAAGGGGCTTTTACATGCTATAGGAGACAACTTAAAACAAAGTGCTCATTTAAGGGTTAGAGAGCAGTAGAATATGTTACAAACTGTTGTAATAAGTCATCAAGCCAGTCTGTCGTTGAGTCCACGGCTTTTAATGTCTAGTAGGCCTATGAATTTATGTTCCCAGACTTGTCTTTTGAAGGTGTTGTGCTGGTTTCCTTTGAGGATGAGTACTTAGAAAAATGTTCACACACAGGTGATGTGGTGTTCTTATCTTTCATTATTTTGGTGCATGAGCTCCTTCAAGAGCATCCAGTCTCAGGCAAATATTTGTTGTTGGGGTATTTGATGCACTGGGTGAGGTACACCACATATCGTGATAGGACTGATGGATCTTGAATGGTGCATTCTTGATCTTCATAGCAGTGGAGATTTTGCTTTGATCTGTCAGGGACCACTGCTGCTTTGATTTGGTATGTCAAGTCTGGGGAGCTAGCTTCTGATAAGTTTGGGAAGGTGGGAGGAGTAGGTTGTTTCAACACCAGAAGAGGCATTCGGGAAAGATTCCTTTCGCATGTGCCTGTGGCCAGGTCTTCTGGGTAGCGGGGTGGCCTAGTGATTAGGTCCCAGAGTTAGCTGGTGATAAAGGGGTATAAGCCCCTGCCACTGGCCCCCCAAGCCTAGGAATTCCAGCCTCTTAATCTGAGTCTAGTTCTTAAATTTGGGGCATGGCCCCAAGAGCCCAATTTCCCTGCCTCAGTTAGGGTTCTACATAGGTTCTCCCCCTTTGCACCAGGGGGAGGGGTTGGAGGCTTATGAGCTCCTGTGATTCACCCAGTAGACAACTCTGGCTCAGGACTTGCAGACAGCAGAACCAGCTCCTGTCTCTTCACTGGGCAGCCCCTAACTGAGCCTGGCTCCTTCCTTTTATACTCCCTGCAGGCCTGACATTGGCTGCAGGTAAAATGAGGTGGGGCTAGTTGGGCAAAAAGGCTTTGTTTAGCCCCTGCACTGCCAAGCCCTCCTCTCACTGTCTCACAATGTCTTGTAATTCTTCCATGATACACTGAATGATAACCATTAATTACTGCTACTTTCAGAGCAACAGAGTGAATTACAATAATCCAGTATGGAGACTGTGGAGAAATGGGACATGTCTGTCTTATTTTATGGCTGTAGACTCAGTGTTCCCTGTAATATATGTGCTTGTGCAGCCACTCAGGAGAGATTTCCACTCAGCTGATTAGTAGAGTGCCCACAGATAAGGGCTGGGTTTTTTTGTTCCAACTACTGATGCACATTCTCACATGCCTCAGTGCACATACAATTTATTCCAACCTATGGTGCATACTTCTGGTTATTTGCACTAAGGAGCATGATTGAAGAGGGCAGCCTGGGACACACAGCAACCATTGAAAGGCAACACAATGGCCTAGATAAGGAACATCATAACAATCCCTCTACACAATAGCCAGGTTAACAGCTGTGAAGAAACAACACCTCAGCCCCAACACTAATCACATAGCTGTTTTGACAAGGCTGAAGATCTGGAAATCAAAATAATTGTTAATTCAAAAGATCTGCCCTGCAGAGAGTGATGATCTAAGTTGACAGCTGCTGCAGGCTGATTAAGACTTAGGTCCACACTGGGCACCCCATAACTTAATGCTTCTGTTCTCTAAGGATAAGCCAGGTCTACTTAGGGGCTGGAACAGAATATCAAAAACAGATGAGGCAGTAAGGGTACAGAGCTCTAGTTTAAATCCATTTCTCTGATTGCTGTGTATCTTTTGGCAAATAAATCAAACTTTGTTTTGCAGCAGGTTTTTCTGGAACATTGCATACTGTTGCTGTCCACTGGGTCTTGAAGGCAAACTCTTACAGGCACCAAACTCACTGAGCCTGCTCTTTATCACAGTTGGAAACCAGGAGTATGTAACCCAGAAATCCATTTGGAGAGTGGCTGGATAGCAGGGTGCCACCCCAAAGAGAAGTGAAGGCATGAGACTTCCATTTGACAGCAGTGCACTTGGGAAACTGAAAAGGGGTATTAGAAGAGGCAGCCTATAGAGGCAGCCAACATAACAGAGATGATGACAGCATAGATCAGTGGGAGCATACTCTCCTGCCAGTGGAAGAGGCAATGTTTCCAAGCAAGTTGAAGGTGGAAGATGATATTTTCATCATGGTCACTAACAAGCATTCTATGTTAAGATCTGATACATTTCTATTCTATATAGATTCTTACATCCTGCTTATCACTTCATGAAGGAACAAGACTGCACATCTGTGACCTGCTGTTTGATCTCATCTTCTCAGTGAAAAATTGTATACGGCCAAGTGTCTTTGATAGTTTGGATAGAGTGGCTGTTACTAGGGGGTTGTGTTTTGAGATAGCAAGTCAAAGAAATGCACCTTGCACTTTTTATAGAATGCATGGCATTCATGATGGTCCCTAGATCTTGGGAGAATTCATTACATTCTTGGACAGCCCCTGAGAAAGTTCTGACTCCTGCACAGACAAGCTTTACTTTTTGTGTTGAGAATCCCATTGTGCCACAGGAGCATAACTGTTGAACACACTCTTTGCTGTAGAGCTTTTAGGCAGTTTTGGGGGTATCCTGGAACCAGGTTATGGAGTGCTTTGGAGATAAGGACTGAAATCTTGAACTTCCATTGAAATACCATAGGAAGCTAGTAGAGAACAGAGGTCATTTTGGATGTGACCTTCCTTGCCTGTACTGTAGATGCCTTCGACCAAAGGAGAGGGCAGGGATCAGTGATCCATTCAGTTCTTTTAAACATTTTCTCCTTCTCACAAGCATCATTTTAATCTTACTGGGATGAGCTTGAGACCATTTTTCACAGGCCTTCTTGTCTTGTAACTGGTTGCAGATGTGAACAAATTCAGAAATACAAGAGTGCAATCAGTGTATTGCTGACAGCAGATACTCTGTACCCCTCCAGGTGGTTTCATGTTAATAAAACCAGAGGAGTAAGAATAGGATAGATTTATGTGGGACTCTGCAGAAGAGGAATTTAGAGGGAGATGAGCAGTTACCCCTCATTTTTCTCATTGTAGCTGACAAAGTCAAAAGCTAAAGAAACACTCACGTATTATTAGTGGTGAGATGTGGCTTTCACCCATTGCTACTATGATTGTTACTGTGGTGATTTCCATGTGGTGTCCCAGCCTGAGGCACAATTGTGAAACATCCAGATTAAACACATATGTGTTCTGAAAAATTAATCAGTAGAAATATTGGGCCTTATTCTCTTCTCATTTAGCCCTGGTCTACACTAGGGAGTTATTTCGGAATAACCCCCCCCCTTATTTTGATTCCAGCACTCTGAGATTCCCCAGATTCCAGCACTCTGAGCTCCCTCTGAGCTCCCCATGGCTGCCAGCACTCCTGCAGCATCCTCTGCTGCCACTGGCTGAGGAGATCCTGGACCTCATCAAGGCCTGGGGAGAGGAGACCAACCTCCAGAATCTCCTCACCAGAAAGAAAAATGCTGAACTCTATGGCCAGATGGCCGCCAGCCTGGCCAACAAAGGCCACACTCAGATCCTCAACAAGGTCAGGATGAAAGTCAAGGAGCTCCACAGGCCTACAAAGAGGCCAGGGAGCAGAGTGGTCACTCTGGGGTGACACCTCTCACATGTTGCTACTACGACCAGCTCAATGCCAGCCTGAGAGGGGGGGCGGTCATCTCCTTGCCCTCATTATCATAGAGCCTGGCCAGGTCATGCCCAGCGTCAGCTTTCCCACAAGGGTGGGGTTGCAGAGGATAAGGAGGAGGAGGAGGCCAGCCAAGCAACCATGCCTGCAAGCCAGGAGCTGTTCCTCATCCTGGAGCCATTCTCCACCCGTCTCCGCCTGCCAGGATGTCTCCCAGGTTTCAGACAAACACAGGGACGGTACTTCATGTGAGTTCTGTAACTTTCCCTATACACAGACAAGGGAAGCTGATGGGCTGAGAGGGGCTATGTGCTCCTTGCTCAGCCTACTCGGCCTGGGGGGTCACACAAGAGCCTGTGCACATGGGTGCATGGAGTGCCAGTCCGGAGCACTCAGCCCCATGACACTGACATGCAGGAACCCCTCGCTCCTTCTCACAAGGTTCCTGGACAAGCCTGCCTCCATGGTGGGACACCTTCCCATGACAAGCCACCACTAAGGGGAATGAAGTCATGGATCCACTCAGCAGTGCCTCACATGTCACAGAGTCATGACTGCACTCAGGCAACATCCGCTCCCAATCAAGTGCATGATGCGGAGGAGATCGATCCCATGTATGGGAACCTGCCAGAGAGGAGGAAGAATAGGGGACCCCAGTAGCACCCTCTCCAGCAAGCACCGTCTGCCTCTCACACACATCTCAACCAACACACACACACACTTCCCCTCCTCCAGCCAGCAGGGATAGAAGTCCTCTCTCTGCAGGATGCTGTCAGTGCTGGACCAGGTATGTGCAGGACACAGAAGGAAGCCAAGCTGTTCTATCCCCCCCATCCCATCCACAGGCTCTTGTGCTGACTGGCACCTTCCCATGCCTGCATGTCCCCGGAATGTGGGTGTTGTGATGCTCCCCTAGGACAGTGGTTCTCAACGTGGGCCATATGGAAAAAAACGGATGTGCCTTACTTCTAGGGGGCCACATGGAAAAAATGGAATATTAGGGGGCCACACTAAGTTTCTGAGGGGGCCACCCAAACTTAACTGCCAGGCATATGATGAATGAGGCTCAGAAGGAGGCCATGAGCAAAAAAAGGTTGAGAAACACTGCCCTAGGACATCCATGCCCCTGCAGGAAAGTGCCCACTGTCTAGGCAACCGATGCCCTTGCTCAAAGCACATCGCCAGCATCTGAACCAAGACCTTCAGTGTCGGCTCAGAGATGAGGACTAGGCTTCAAGCACAGTGTCTCCTGGGATGACTGCCCTTATCACTTTTCTTCACAGCTAGGTCAGCTGTGAGCATGGTGCGTACACCACCTCCCATGCCATCCGCCCAACTCCGTGGGAGCTGCTGGAGGAAACACAGCCGGGAAGACCTGATGCATCAGCAGATGGCCTGCCTACAGTCCCTCATCTGGGGGCTTGACAAGGAGCACCAGGAGCAGGCCACTGACTGGGAGGAATGCCAAACTGACCAGGAGCAGTGGAAGGCCACCTCCAGCACAAGGCCTCAGTGATGGAGTAAATGGCCTCGTGCATGGAGCAGGCCACCAGCCACCTCCCCAACCCCACCCATGCCCATGTGAATTCCCATCTTAGTGGGACCTTGAGGGCAAGCTGATGCGCCAGTCCCAGCCCCATCTATAAGCTCCGCCCCCCCCATCTGTCATCCCCCTCCCCCATTCCAGGTTCTTTCCCCTGTCTCTTCCCTGTTTTATATCCCCCAAATAAACACGCCTTTTTTAAGAGGCTTTTTTATTTGTTCTGCATGGGAGGGGGGAAGGGAGGGGAGTGAAAGGGAGGGGTGGAGTGGGGGGAGGAAAGGAATACAGGGAGAATGCAGGGACCCTTTGTGGAGAGTCTCACAGCTGGCCTTGGCTAAAACTCTCCCTGAAGGGCCCCTTCACGTGCTCTTTGAATTGCACTGGTGTCCAGCTTCTCGTATGCCATTGCCAGCCATTCAGCATCTGCCCCCCCACCCTGACAGGAAAGTCTTCCCTTGCTCTCACAGATGTTGTGGAGTACACAGCAGGCTGGCACCACAAAGGGGATGTTGCACTCACTGAGGTCCAGATGGATGAGGACACTCCCAAACCTCCCCTTCAAGAGGCTGAATGCACCATGTGACACCTGTTCAGCCTGGCGTTGAACTGCTCCTTGGTGGGGTCTAAGCTGCTCGTGTAGGGCTTCATATGCCAGGGTAGCAAGGATGCAGATAGGCATGTCTACCTCCCCCACTCTGATGATGTCATCAGGGGAAAAAAATGCCGGTGTGCATCTTTCGGAACAGGCATGAGTTCTAGAAGACGTGGGCATCATGAGCTTTCCCCAACTAGCCAATGTTGATGTCCATGAACTTGCCCCTGTGGTTCATGAGGGCTTGCAGCACCATGGAGAAGTACCCCTTCCTGTTTATGTAGTCCAAAGCACAGTGGTCGGGAGCCAGAATGGGGATATGAATGTTGTCTATGGCCTCCCCACAGTTGAAGAAGCCCAAGGCGGCAAAGCCATCCATGATGCCCAGAGTGACAACCCTCCATAGCAGCACTTTACTGATGGTCTTGGCTACTTGCAAGAGCAAGGCCCCATGTGTGGATTTCCCCACGCCAAACTGGTTCCCGACAGAGCAGTAGCTGTCCAGCATGGCAAGCTTCCACAGGGAGATGGCAACGCTCTTCTGCATAGGGATGGTGGGTCAGAGTTGGATGTCTTGTCACCAGAGGGCAGGGGTGAGCCACCTGCAGAGCTCTAGGAAGGTTGCCTTCTGCATGCAGAAGTTCTGGAGCCACTTCTGGTCATCCCATCGCTGCATGACAATGCGGTCCCACCAGTCCGAACTGGTCTCCCCTCCACCAGAAGTGGCATTCAATGGTGTCCAGGGAATTGAGGGGCATTTGCAGCAGCAGAAGCACCAGGACCTGTGTGAAGAGGTCCTCCAGTTCAGGCTAGTCATCATCCTGCTAGAGTAGCATGCAGGCAGTCTGGATGAACTGCGCCATGAGATGCAGCATGAGGCTCGTGAGCATGGCACTGCTTTGCAGCAGCTCCACATCCATAGTATCAGTGCTGTGGCATCCGCAAGGGCAACCAGAGCACAATGCATCCATTTTGTATCCCACAAAGGGGAAGGCAGTAGAGGAGTGGTATGTGTGATGTGGCCATAGAGAGGAGCCCCTGAAAGCACACGTCACAGCTTGCTTGACCAAGCAGCCACAGGAATTCCTGGTGCCCTTCCCAGAGTGCTTTGGGAGGTCCTAAATCCAAGGCAGGCTCCAATCAGTGTGGACACACTATTTCAAATTAATTCTGAGCAAGTTCGATGCTCCCCCATAGTGGGGATGTGCTATTTCGATTTTGTTATTTCAGGAGTTATTATTTCAATTTTACTTATTTTGAATGTTTTTCCTAGTGTACACATGCGCTTAATGTGATGCAAATCAGGAGTAAATCAATTGATGATAATGAAATTACACCAACATAACACTGGACTCATTTATGAAGAGAATCAGACCCATTATTTATTTAAGAGAATTTCTTTACCCTCATTTCCCTGGTCTCTATTCCCTGACAGGTTTTATCAACCTCAAGAGACAGTATTTTTTGTTTGGGGAACAGCTTGAATATTCTAAAAATATCAAAGCTTCAAGTCTCAGCTCTTTTCTCTGCACCTGTTTGTATAGTAAGGACATTGTGCTATTGTTAGTTTGTTTCTAATGAAAGAGTTCTTTCATCCTTTTCAAACCTACCAGCTATGACTGGCCTAAAAGGTGCAGCTCTTATTTAATATAGATTGACTGCACCTTTGGTATTAAGCCTTCATTGAAGCCAACTGATTATTGACCACGTACAATGCCACAGGAAAAATACTGGACATGAAGTGATATATTTGCCTTCTTAAAAGGAGGCATGTATCCCAAGCACAGAGACTGCTTGCTACCTCCAAACATTCAACTCTGCCTTAATAGAATTAGAACATATTAAGTGGGCACACTTAAAATGTTGTTCTATTTGTTCATTTGCAAATTAAACCTTGCAGTAATTGCAGTTATTATTTTCAGTGCCTATCTTACGGTCTAATAGATCCAGCCAATGGGTAATCATGACCCCTCTGCTGGCTTCAGGCCCTCTCAAAAATATTAGCTGTTCTGTAGATAGATCCTTCAGCTAAACCATGTCATAGTCACTAAGGCAACTAGCTGTGTACAGCTAAGAGCAGCCGCATTTGTTTGCCTTATCACATTAAGGCTGCCAGAGCAACCATTTAATACTTTGTACCTCAAAAGCTACTTCTCCATTTACAAAGAGCTTAAAAATATATGAAGAAATACCTATCTCATAGAACTGGAAGGGACCTTGAGAGGTCATCAAGTCCAGACCCCTGCCCTCACAGCAGGACCAAGTACCATACCAGCCTAGAGAATTGTTATCAGCTGTGTGTTTTTACAAACATTTTTTCTGCATGTGGAGCAAGCAACCTAAGCCTAGTGGTGGCCATGAGAGAGGCATGACAACATATCAACAATAACTACTCGGTGGGTTGAGAGCTCATTCAAAGGGTGTGTCTAGACTACAGGGTTTTGTCGACAAAAGTGGACTTTTGTCGACAAAACTATACCTGCGTCTACACTGCCGCTGAGTTCTGTCGACATAACATCGACAGAACTCGGCAGTTTTGTCGACAGCGGTAAACCTCATTCTACGAGGAATAACTCCTTTTGTCGACAGAGCTCTGTCGACAGAAGGCGTTATTGCCTCTACACTGTCCTTTGCGTCTACACTGTCATGTCGACAAAGCGGCTTGCTTTGTCGACAGAACTGGATGGAGTCTAGATGTGCTTTCTCAACAGAAGCTTTGTCGACGGTATCTGTCAACAAAACTTCTGTCGACAAAAGCCTGTAGTCTAGACGTACCCAAAGAGTCCACAATAGGGACAGAAATGACCCCAGCAGAGTGCCAGGCTGTCTCACTGAGGTAGCCAGCAGTACAACTGTGTGTCCTCTAACTGCATAAAGCCTCTTTTGTCCCTCCGGTAAACCATTAAATGGCACTGCTTTATATAGCTGCATAACAGTCATTGGCCCCCACAGAGTACTTTTCCCTGGATGCTCTTTTATTGAGTAGGCATATTATGCTAAGTGACCCCTCTCGCAGATGAATATACCAATACTGCATCCATCTTATTTTACATTATGGAATCAGTGCTTACTGCTCACACTTTGCATACCCAGGAGCATTTAATTCGTTATGCAGAGTTTCATTTCTTTAGTCGTAGTATGTATGCCCAGAACTGAAACAAACCCACTTTAGGAGCTAAACCGATTTTAGGAGCAGAGTGAAAAGATATGGATGGGCTCAAAATAGGTCAAACATACATATCTTAGAAACAATATTCTCTTCAAGAGATTAAGGCAGTGATATAAATCTGCTGGTTAGCCTGTAAAAACACATAAAGAGGCTATCATTAAAGACATAAAAGCCATGTACCCAATGTATTGTACGACACCATAATACAGTCTGACTTTTCACTCTGCAGGGTTACTGAGCAACTACACTGAAACCTGCAATTTTGATGAAAATATTTCACTGTTTAGCTTAAGCTAAATATATAAAAGTCACTTCATGCTCTATTATTCATTTTTACACTGGTGCTTAGTGTTTCATAAGTTCAATATGCAATTGAATTATTTCAATAATCTAATGATACTGAAAACATAAACAATTGAAAATCTCTCCAAGGTAAAAAGAAGAGCAGTTGCTGAATTGAGTGTGTGTGTGAGAGAGAGACAATTCTTGGAGTACCCAGGACAGAATTAACCTTGTTACCCCTAACTCCAGTGAGAGGGAGTCTTGCTTGTGTTTAGCTGGGTGTCAGCTCCCTGATACTATCAGCCTGTCAGCCACTCAAACACTCTCTCCTAGGTAATACCAGCCCTATCTTCATCTTGCAGATTAACAGGAAGTGCAACCCAGTCCACAATTCCCTTTGAAGCAGTTTACTGTGCTATCCATCTCCTGGCACTGGCCACTCTGCTATGGAAGACCCACTTGCAGGATTCAGCTCAGGCCCAGCACTTTGCTTAACACTGCAGCACTGAGTGAAAATAAGAATACATTTATCAAAGACTAGAAATTCAGGAGATAATAAGGATACTGAAAATGTTAGGCCACATATAAAACAAACTTAAAAAGTTCTATTTGGAGACTCAGCATAACTAACAGGTTAACTTCCTGTCTAAAGAAGTTTCTCTATCCAAAGTCTTCTGCAGTGTTTTCAACAAAGACTGGTTGAGATCCTGTTATCATGAAGGTAAATACACTGTCCCATTTACTTACTACCTGCTGTATGAGGTGATGTCCTCTTTGCTTTCTACATATACGCCCAAAGTTCATTGCCTGAATGCAGAGATAGGATAAACACCAATGGCATTTTTTTCTCCTGTGAGCTGCTATCCTGTTGACTCTGTGTCTCTTTGTTAACATTATACACCATGTATAGATGGGCGTTCATTATGTTAGCTTACAGTGAATATTGTACATCCCTGACACAGAGAACTAGAGGAGGAAGAAAAGTTAGTTTTCACTTCTGCTCCTGACTTAAAATGTTGATACAGAATTTTTAAAAGTGCACATTTTTAGTATATGTAGGAAACTTCATACATAATATCTGTATATGCATTTAAAAATGATATCATTGACCAGTGTGACCACAACTTATGTTTAAAACTTCACATGGCATTCTGTGGTGAACTAGAATATACATACCAGAATCTAGATAACTGTGTGTGTGTGTGTACCAGAAAAAGATAAAGTGGCTTAAATGATTATTCTGTTTTCCTTCAGCTAATTAAGTTCCTTGTTCACATAAAAGAAAGCAGCATTCTGTATTTTTAACTCAATCACAAGACAAAAATTGACAGGGAAAAGAGACACCAGGATCACAACAGAAGAAAATAGAAATCAATACTTTTAACGACTGATAAATGTTAAAGATTGGGGTGGGTAGATCCCACTCCATCTCTGTGCTGCTTAGGTGGCACACACAGACTGTAAACAGCTAGATGAAGAACATTAAAATTTGGGGAAACCCTGCTGTGGCATATAGCTTCATAAACCAGCTCTAAATCATTTCTCACCTGCTCCCACTCCAACTTCTAGTTTGTGAACTAGTGAGCCCCCATGCAATAGTTGTAGTCCTCAGCAGCAGTCCCTGTCCAACAATAAGGCACAAGGAATTAGGGCTCCACTCCACCAGTTTCAATCCAGGGACCCTCGTGAACACTATAAAGAAGGTATCTACAACTTGTAGTACAGCTGACACCCTCCCTAGAGGCTCTTTCTATTGCTCTGTCCCTTTTTGGGGTACACTGTGACTTTCAATTGTCCCTTACAACCTGACTCATATGGGTTAGGAAGTACTAGCATTGGGCAGCAATATTTCTTCTTTGGGAATACCATCCTCCTATAGTCCTTCTGCAGTAGTGAGTGCAGATCTGTCTGTTTGGGACCAACACCCTTCTATGCTAACAAGATGCCCTTTCAAGTCCCTGCTCAAACTCAGACACATCCAACAGGCCTGTCAGGATGGGGTTGCCCAGGCCCAGAGCTGCTCATGAACCCTGTCTCTTGTGTGAAGGTTTTATCCACTTTAACACAAGGTAGCATATTGAAGTTGTAGCTAGGAGCAAACTCTGGCTGCCACGTCAGCTCTTTGGGAATTGCTGTAGTCATCTGTAACTCTGTATGCACCAGAGTCCAGACCAAACTCAGGGTCAGAGAAACTCAGCAATGGTGTAAAACCAACTTTATCTGAAATACACTTTGTCCTGTGGCAGATAGAGTTCAGCTACACTTGAGACTCAGGAGCCAAATTATTTAGGCTGCGTGAAAGCAGATATTTCAATATAAAGGGGAAATTCAAATTACATTTCCCAGACTTGGCTAAAAACAATCCAATTATGGGGCAGAATATATTTCATTAGGCCTGAACATCTCTTTACTTATTTCTGCAAAATTATTGGCTCTTGTTCAGAACAAATTGTATCCTGTTTTCATATGAGCATGCTAAGACATTGTATAAGAAATATATTTTGGGGAAAAAAAGGAATTATTGATGTGCAGAATGTTAATCTAAATGGTTCAGATGCTGAAGCTATTTTTGACCATCTATTCCTTCTTGAGTAATATTATTATGGATCTATTTTGGTGATCATTTGAAGTAAAAGAGAACTCTTATGAAACTAAAGTGTTTTTGGGGAAAATTATTCCTTGCGTGCTAGGGGTGGCATTTTATAAGCAATAAAATAGTTTTTAAAAGTATTATTCAATAATTTATTGTTGGATTTTGTTACACTTTTTATCTCCCTTTTAAGACTTCATTTGCTAAGCTATTTATCTCCTCAACAGTATTCTCCTAAGTACAGTGGCCTAGACTTTCCCTAATAGTAAGGCAGCCACAGAGTGAAATAGGAACCACTCACTCAGTTCTGGTAAAGCTGTTTGGATTGCAGCTGAAGGAAATGGAGGAGAATAATGACTTCATGTCCAATATCATCACTTCACGTTTGTAAATAAGAGTACGTCTATACTGCAATGGAGTATCTATACTCGAGTATCCCGAAATAGCTATCCCATGTCTTCACAGCAAGCCTGTTATTTTGAGCTCGCTATTCCGACATCCCTGTAAACCTCATTCTACAAGTATGAAGGGACATTTCGGAATAGTGCTTTATTTTGAAATTTGGCGCTGTGTAGACAACACCAAATGATGAAATAAGATATTTTGAAATAGCATAGAAATAAGATACGTAATTTGCATACCTCAAATTGCGTATCTTATTTCAAGTTACAGTGCAGTGCAGATGAACCCTAAGAGAACTAGAAAAATGGATAGTGGGCGGGGAGAGGTACAGCCATAGTACCATCACTCCTATGATGATTACAAATATGCTACACCCTGTAAAGAGCAATAGTAAAATAACTGTCCTAATCCTCCCATCATTACTAAAGAGCAAAAGTAATGGGAGGGGTATGTGAAAGGGAAAATTTCTGGCAGGGGGGGCGGGTCCTCCTGCAGCAGCGCATTTTATACATTATCCAGTGCTCAAAGTAGTGCCTAAAGACACAGACTATCTCCCGCACCTAACCCCTATGAAAACAGTGCTTTTAGAAGTCACATGGAATGTTCATTACTAAGATGACATTATTTTGTATGTGTACATGTATACAGAACTGTCTGCGAGTAATTCTGAGATATAACACAAGACAGCACAATTTTTTTCTTAGCCACCATCATGGTTAGCAACAGGTGCTTTTTATTGACAAAACCCATATATTGTGCAATTTTAACCGTTTGTTTTCTCAACCCTCGTTTGTCAGGATCAGTCAATATATTTAGTGATGTAATACTGTTAAAATATAATAAAAAAGGTCAGTTTTATTATTGGTTATAGAATTCTGTATGTCATTTTCTGCTTTAGAGATTGGACCAGTCAATGTCAACATGCTCAGTCCTGTCAAAGCTGGCACAAATAAAGCACTGTACCCACTGTTTTCTAGCAAACGCATTGTTTCATGCTTTGTTTTACCATTTTCTGTTCACATTCCTTTCATTTTTGTTACTAAAGAGGAGGGGACATCCTTACTTCCACATCTACAACAACGTAAATCGACTTGATGGACAACAAGAGATTAGAATATGAAACACTGACTGACTAAAGTTAAATTAAACACACATTGTGGTCTTGGGAAAAATTATAGCCAGCTCAAACATTCTTTTAGCCAAAGCCAAACCTTTACTGAGGTTTCCAGGGGAATCCCACATGTATTGGTTCTTGGCCCAATACTGTTTAACATTTTTATCAATTATTTGGAAAAAAATAAAATTAGCATTGATAAAAGTGGTTGATGATACAAATATTTCCATTTCTGGACTGTGGAAGGGAGGTATACTAGCCAGCTCACTCCTTGTATGCCTGCTCTGGTATTCTCAGATTGGGATATCCAGATGGTTTCTGTTGCCATTGTGTCACCTGAGTAACACAAGCATGGTAGAAAGGACCAACAATCTGTCCAATAACTAATCAATTTTGATGTATGATAAGAAACAACCAACTCCAGTGCGCTATAATGTAATTCCAAATGGGGACTGGTCAATATATTTCTATTTTAAACTTCAGACAAGCTGTCTGGGTAGTATCCTGCTACCCTCTCAATATTTTGTAGTTAGCAGGCCACTTAGGGTACGTCTAGACAGTGGGGCTATATAGCTACCCTGTGTCTTTAAAATATTTTTATTTTATTTTTTTAATTTCAAAGTATTTTTCAAAATAATGGGCATGTTATTCCAGCATCCCTGTAACCCTCACTCCACGAGGGTTAAGGGATGTCTCGAAATAGCGCATTATTTCAAAATTTGGCACTGGGTAGACACACCAAATTTTGAAATAACCTATTTCGAAATATAATCTTATGTATCTTATTTCAAGTTTAGGGTGCTGTGTAAATACACCTTTAGTGAACTTCAGGTCATGGCCCCAAATAAGCCAACTTTACACCATGTGAGCAGCTCAGGGCAACCTTTCAACTTACTTAACTGGCTACATGGAGTTTCTCTGAGCATAGAAAATCACCAGATGGCATAAAACTGGCCTGGTCAGTCTCTGAAGTGCTCACCGTTTAGAAAAGGGGAACAAAGGGCTGATCCCATCAGGGTAGAGGAGATAACAAGGTCACAGCAAACAGATGGGCTATAGGGTGGCCAGAGCACTGCTGAGTTCTGGCTAACTCCAGGTGTGAGGTTGGCCCTTCAGGGGCTATTGCAGCAGGATGTGCTCTAGAGACTATTCTAACCTGCATCAAATCCAGTTAGCCCCACAATTGGTAGTGGCGTGCAGAATGCTTCCTCACACTCACAGCACAGCCCAACTGTGCCAAATACTGCTTTGACACCGAAAAGATTCTGACCACAATGATTTCAAAATGTGTATTAGAGCTCTCACTACTAATGATTCATATCATCTGGAAATTTCATTCCCTTACACTATCAAACATCAGGAATTCCAAAATTCAGATAAGTAGATGGCTGAGTTACGGGGGGGGGGGGGGGGGGGGGGGGGGGAGAGGGTATTATGTTTTTCTTGTATTTTTGTTATGCCTGTCAGTCTCTTAGTATATGCAGTAGGGATTTTGTTACTCTGGGAAACATATCACAATTTCCACTGATGAGAGCTGGAACTCAATTAGAGGCTTCTCATAAGTGTGTTAAAGACATAATAGAAATAAATTGTAACTCCTGGTCTGTAGCTCTCAGGCAGTATCAGAGAAACTAAAAGCCGGATGGATGTTTTGCTGCTAATTTTGACACATGAGTGGGAGAAGAGACCAATGTTTAGAGTGTGGGTTAACATTGAATGAGTATCTGCACATTTCTAAAGATCAAGTTCCCTGCAAGTATGTGTTAAAATTATTTAGTTCTCTTATGATTTAGATTTGCTTTATGATTCATTTTTAAGATTATATTAGTTATAGCTATTATTTTCCCCTATCACTATTAAATACACATGAGCTAATTTTTAGATGAACCAAATAACCAGACTAGCTGATTTGGGTTTTTTTTGTTTGTTTGTTTCTTTACCATTTTGCAGACATGAAAAAATTTCCTATCAATGAAAAACAATGGATAATATGAAACAGCAAGATTTTATTTCTTCCACATATACTTTCAGTTGAAAGCCCAGCACAGGCCTTTTGTCTCAGATTTTAATTATAGTTCTAATGACCACTAGTAATTATGGTTCAGATCTTCTGCTTATATAAGCAGACCAATCTCCTTTGCAATCATGAATTGGGGTTTAAATTATCTAGGTTTTACTGGTTGATTTTAAAAACTCAGAATAGCACCAGATTCTTAGCAGGCAATAGAGCTCCATGGACTTAACACCAGTTGGGAATCTAGCTCCTAGATTTTTAATATGTGAGCTTTGACTTCCAAGTTAAACACTAAAACCCAAAGACCACATCTTTCAAACTCTGGTGCATAAGTGGTTCTTACTGTAGCACGTAATCCCACTGATTTTGCTGGATCAAAACCATGACTTTGAGCTGACAACGGTAATGATTGCTAATGATTGTAGAGGGTTATAAAGAGGATTTTAAGCATTGGGAGGAGGAAAATGGTCCATCCAGCAGCAAGAGGATCTAGCATTATGGCTTATTCAGTCAGTTTGCCCCAGGAAACCTAAAAGTAGCCTGGGTCAGTATAGAAGTTGTGACACCATTAGAAAGATGCACCATGTGACTGCCCCACTACCACCCTCACTCCCTCCACATGCACACATGCACACAAAAGCCAGCTTTGCTAGATAATTTGGAAACAGAGTGAGACTTGAGCCAAGAGCTTGGAACAACCCCTTTAGAGAGAGTATAGTGCTGCCAAGTGAGGAGCCACAAATGTTAGGTCCAGAATTTTGGCTGCAAGGTTGGCTTTTGTTCCCCTTCCCTGTGTTGGGCCACTGTGACACTTCACAGGGATACTCACTGTTGTGACATACCTAACTACCACCTCCCCTGTGCACAAAGAAGCTTTATCTGCAGCTGCTGTGGGTCAGTTCCCCACACCAGGCTAATGAGAGGCACAATTCAGCCCTCAAGTCCTCCAATCTTTTCCTAGGTGTGCCCAGTCCCAATCTCCTGGACTATCATAGAATGCCCATATCCTCTGTCCCCAGCAGAACAGTGCACTCCAGCCTGCCAGTTGTACCATAGAACACACTCAGCTCCACACACAGCTCTTAGATTTGTTTATAGAGAAAGCAAGTATAAGTTAACCTAAAGATTCAAATGACAGCAAGCAGCAACCATGGAAATCATATAGTGGAAAAGCTCAATCCAAAGGCTTCCAATATACTCCAGCCAGTCTTAGTTGTAATCTTTTAGTCATGAGGCAAATCATGCTGTCTTCTTGCCTTCTCAGTAGAAAGATCCCCTGTTTCTTTGACACCCCACTTTATATATAAAGCTGATGGTTCTTCTCTTCCTGTTGTGTTGAGCTTGAAATCTTTTAATTACCATCTGGCTCTTCATGCAGACGCACACTACACACACGATTAAAGACATAATCTTCTCCCATTCCCTGCCTCAACAGAATTTGTTCAAGATCAGTCACCTTCTGGTGATTTACCTTTAACATGTAGGGTTAAAATTTCTGAGGCAGGCTATGATATTCTATTAAGAACCCCTATTCTAAATTTCAAGTCTGGAACTAGCACACAGACACAGTACTCCCCACCCCCCGCACCCTCACACCCCGCCTAGCCCATTGGAGGAAGGTCATCATAGAGCTAACGGTCCAGACAACGGGTGAGTGACAGGACATAACACATTCAATGGTGCAAGGAACAAATGCTTACTGTCTCTGCTTTAATCTCCAAGTGCAACACCAATGGATCACATCCGTGCAAAGATACCATCCTGAAGTTAACAGACACATTGCCACTTAACACATAACTGATAATTGATGTCCTCTTTGTTTAAATGCTTGTTTAACTAGATATAAGGTATTCTGTAAGCTATGGTCAGAAAACACTATTAACCTTTAGATTATTGCTCTCCTTTTGCCTCCGATTAGCACCTATCCAGGGGGTCCGGGATTTCCTCCCCCGCCCTCCCCCCCCCCATCACTTCATCCGCCCATTAAGCATCCTACATAATTAGTTGTAACCTTTTGTCTGGCAGTGTTCACCAAGCCTAACAAGCGAATTGACACTCCACCAGCATTGTGTGTTAATAAATCCTTCTGCTTGCTTCATACACAGTGTCCAGAATCTGTTTCAACAAACATCACGACTTTTAGAAACATAACTTCTTAGCCATTACTTATGCATATATTTCACAATTAATAAGATGACCTGTGCATTACTGGTTGTTGGTAGAGATCTCAAAGGCCAGACTAGATACCAGACTCAGTGGATTCCTGTAATCCTAATCTACACCCATACCCTTTGCCATCTGGCACCAAGAAACCCCGGGGTCACAGCCAATCATGATCTAGCCCATCATTGCATCCAACATAGTTAGCACTACATATACTTAGGATTGTTCAACATTTCCCATTACAAGATATGGTAACAGGGCACAGCTGTTGAAAATAATCAGTATATGATCATGAATTATGGGCTGTGTATTAGTGCCTACATGCAAAGGGCCCAAATTATGGTTGCAGGGGTAACCTCAATTAGAGGATTCCCTAATTTTTGACTGCTTGACTATGCAACCTTAACATTCACTTAATTTTATATATGTCAGAGAAAAACAATGGAAATAATTAATTTCAAACTTGTGGCATTATAGAAATTAGTTCATGTAAAAGTAATTTGCAAAATGTGTAGATAATAAAATATAGATAAATCTACTGTATGTTTGGCAGGCTATTGTAATATCCATTATGATCTGTTCACAATTCCCTGGAATGTTTAATTTGCATAAAATTTGTAATATCCTGAACTGTAGCCTGGAAGAACACACACATTTATTTCATTATTTTCATATTCTCTTATAAACTTTAAATATTAGAGAGTAATCTTTTTCTCTGTACAGTTCAAAAAATGTTTTGCAGTTAGATTCTATCTCCAGTGTTTGCAGAGACAAGAGAATAAGCTTTATGATTAATGGGAATCTATTAAAGAAAGGATCTTACTGAATTGTTTGTTGAAAGTTCTAAATGCTAATTTACCAGTCTTTCAAAGTGACTATCATCATTATATATGATATAATGCAATATTGTGCAATCTGCTTTGCATTGTCTTTAGTGAGAGCCCTTCGTTTACTGAAGATTCTAACACAATTGTGATGGAAAAAGCAAGATGACTTTCTATTATACAAGTCTTCAAAATCTATGTAAAAGTTATTTTCTGAAAGTCTTTATTTTATAGATCTGGAATGATTAAGTACTGACAAGAAAGTATTTTATTTTAAAATATGAATAAAACAAACACATTAAAAATGCTGGACAATATTCTGATCTCAGCTCTCATATTTCTTTATTGTGCAAGTGTTCCCATCAAAATCAATGCAGCCACTGGTGTAGTAAGGTACTGCTCAGTATAAATAATGGAAATCAGAATCTGAACTTCTGATTTCAGTTAGGAAAGAGCTTCATTTCAATGTAGCTGTTTACTTCAGGCATTGCTCTCTATTTACACTACTGTAAGTGAGATCAGAACAAAGACTGAGATATCCATCCAGGAAAGCACTCTGCTATGTGTCCCCTCTGAAGTAAGCATGTGTGAGGCCCCTTAGTTGTCACTGAGATATCTGGCTTTGAGAATATAGAATTATGGAACCACAGTAGTGATGACATAGAAAGCTATGGGATAGTTAATTACAGGTCCAATTTTGATACTCACAACACATCTCAAAAATTATTTTTTTTCTGTAAAACAACAAGTAGACCTGTACCATGTTAAAAACTAACAAAATGAGCACATGATGAAGTGGGTTTTGCCCACAAAAGTTCATGATAGTATATATATATATATATATTTGTTAGTCTCTCAGGTGCCACAGGATTACTTGGTTTTTAAAGTTACATAATAACACGGCTATCCTTCTGAGACTTTTTTTCTGAAGTGTTGCTTGCTTATCCTTAGAAGACAGAAGAAGTTTGAGTGTGGCAATGTAAAGAGTGGGAATTTGAATGCAATCAGTTACAGTGCCCATAACTCAAATGGGACTAAAAAAATCTCATTTTGAAACGTCTTCAGATGTTTTCTTGCCATCTCACATAATCCTTCATAAAAAAAATTAGGTGAAGATGTTTTAGTTCAAAAGTTTGGGTTTTCATTCAGGACCTGGTCCAACTATGGGAATGTTTTCACTGAATTTGAGTTTTGAAAAATATTTGGGAATTGTTACATGTCAACATTACAAAAGATAAAGCTTCTGAAAGTTTCTATGACCATCACCAACTCTATTTAGAGCTCTGAAAATCTGTGAATATTCCTTTTATATCCACTGACATCTGTATCCAACATCCACATTCATATCCAATATCCGCAGTCATGGATGTCCACAGATCATGTGGGGATCCTGGATGGATGTGGATCCAAATTTTAAATCTAAAGTAATGTTCTAATCTTGTCCATCCATGTGTGTATTTTTCCATCCTTTTAGAAACAAAAATCTTTCAGGTGGTGCTCTGCTAATCAGCGAGGCAGCATTTGAATTTCTCATGAGTGGCTGCATAAGCACACAGCTTAAATGGAATACTGATCTTAAGCACTGCAAATCTACGGATATCCACTTTATACCCACAGATATCAGTGAACTGTGTTTGAAGATTGTTGATCTGGTGTAGATACAAATTTTGTATCCTCGTTGGGCTCTTAGCTTTATCTAGTTTTTAAATTTACTACAAATAATAAAAATAAAAATTTCTTCTATACATGAAGTTACTGATGACACCTTTCCAGAGATAGTTTTTTAGTGGGAGGAAGGGAGAGTTTGATATTAGAGACATTAATGATGTAAAAAATATTCAATTCAGAAAGAAAGAGTATGATGTATTCTGTGAAGAGTATGATGATCTGTGGATTTTGTTTAATCTTCTTTTCTATCTTCCTTGTATTAAATGCTCACCCACACACCAATCTAGAGCATGTAACCCTAAATAGAAAGAAGGCAACAAATATTGCATCTCACCGATTATTATACTTCAGACTTTTCAGAACTGTGGTCAATGCATTCAAATGACGTAGCTGTTTCCACACACAGCCTATTCATCTATATCACCTAGCAACCGCTCTTGTTTTATCCTACTCAACTGGATGAGCTGTGCAAAGCAAATGTAAGTGCTATTTATTGTGCTTTGCTATCTGGGAATCTGAATTTTACCAACACTCTGAACTAGGAGCCTGAATCTTCTCCGTTCATCCAATCCATCTGAAGCAATAATAATGCAAAAGTGCTGTAAGTTAAAGGAGAATCAGGTTTCAGAAGATCACTTTTTTATTACCAAGTATTTTAAAAGGAAAAAAAGAATGTGAATTCATAACGAAAGGATGAAAGAAAGTTTGCATGGGTTTGATATCTATTATAAGAATATTATGGATCCTTCATAAAATCAGGGATAATACTGTTCAAATATTTTTAGCAAATGTCGTATTTTAAAAATCTGCTTTTATTCTGCCGACAATCCTTACTCTTTTTATGAATATTCTAGTGAATGAGTTTACTGACAGTAAAAGCAAGTTTTAACCAAATAGAGCAGAATATTTGCAGAAATCTGTAATCCTAAACTTTCATGTTGCAAACACAAATTTAAAAATTACTTTGGTCCACACTGAAAATATATAACCTCTGCCTACTATATACACTGCTTGAATCCATGCAATGAATTTATTGTGAAAACAATGCAGATTAAAAAATATTCAGCAAACTAGATTAGGCACATGCTCAAAGCTCTGACTGAGGTCACTGCATGGCTGCTATAATGCAGGAAAAACTCCAAAAAAGGATTTTGATTAAATCACTTGCAATTCCTTCTGTTTCCCCTTTGCAAAACACCTTGCCTAAGTCCTTCCCTGGGCTGTGTTCCATGTATGCTGAGCACTTGGGTCGCCACTCAGGAGAGATTCAGGTGCCACTCAACCACCATCATGTGTTTCTATTGGTGGTGCACATCTGCATAAGCCTCGGTACACATAACATTTATTTCATACATCGATGGAAAAAAATAGAGGGGACATTTTCTCTGGGTACAGTTTTCTTTTCTTCTCGGACACCAATTTAGCTCCACTATCTGGTGCCTTAGTAAGATATATGGAGCCAGGCTCCCCCATTCCCTACTTTTCTCCTTTTGGGGAAAGGAGAATACAAAGGCTCTTTGTTCTCCACAACACTCCATGAAAGGTAAGGAACACCAGTTCTGTCTGTTACGGGATTTTCTTACCATAAGCACAACTTCTTGTGGCCCAGTGGGGCATAGTGGCTTTCTTTCAGTATGGCATCTCTTGCCAAAAGTCACAATGTTGCAGTGATGGTCTCTTCTTGTAACTTTGCCCTTTGGTCAGATCATGTTTTTGTTATCTTGGAAGGGCACGACACAGTCCAACCAAACTGTAGTCTAATGACCTTACATCAAGTCTTCTGTCTGTCTCTGGGCTTCATGAGCCTTACACTCCTTATCTTAGGAACTTTTTCTCCATCCTTGTCAGTGTCTGGTAGGGGAACCTAGGGTCTCTTAAAAACATAAGAATAGCTATTCTAGGTCAGATCAAAGGTCTGACCCAGTATTCTGTCTTCTAACAGAGGACAATGCCAGATGCCCCAGAGGGTATGAACAGAACAGGTAATCATCAAGGGATCCATCCCCTGCCGCCATTTCCAGCTTCTGACAGACAAACAAAGGCTAAGGACACCATTCCTATCCATCCTGGCTAATAGCCATTGATAGATCTATCCTCCATGAATTTATCTAGATCTTTTTTAAACTCTGTTATAGTGTTGGACTTCATAACATCCTCTGGCAAGGTGTTCCATGTGGTGACAGTATGTTGTGTGAAGAAATGCTTCCTTTGGTTTGTTTTAAACCTGCTACCTATTAATTTCATTTGGTAAACCATAGTTCTTGTGTTATGGAAAGGCATAAAGAACTATCCTTTATGCACTTTTCCCATACCAGTTATGATTTTACAGACTCTTTTATACCCCCCCCTTATTAGTTTCTTTTCCAATTAATCATCTATTTTAAATTAAAACTCTCTCCTTCTACTGTCAGCTCCAGCCTAGTGTCGCTACAGCCAAGGTCTCATTGCTTCCTCTCTGGGTTACTTCCTATCTTTTTTTATCCACCAGAGAGAAACTGCACCCTGTCTTTTTGGAGCCCCTCTTTCCCCATGAAAACTTCCTGCAGGGTGGCAGTGGAGAGGTGCAACAATCAGTCAGCAATGCGGCAGTGGTGAGTAGGCCAATGGCGAATGGCCAGATGAGTAAGATGCCTCTTTACCTCCCTCCATCCATGATGGGAGATAAGCTTTGCGATGCACCTCTGAACTCCAGATCTGCACTGGCCAAGAGAATCAACTATGAGTCAGGTGCAGAGAAGGTTCAGGGGGATAGCCGAGTTAGTCTGTAACTGGAAAAACTAAAAAAACAACAAATAGTCCTGCAGCACCTTAGGGTATGTCTACACTAGCCCCCTAGTTCAAACTAGGGAGGCTAATGTAGGCATTCGAACTTGCAAATGAAGCCTGGGATTTAAATATCCCGGGCTTTATTTGCATGTTCCCATCCGGTCGCCATTTTTAAATGCCACTAGTCCAGACTAACTGCCCGCAGCTACACGCGGCAGTTAAACGGTAATTCGAACTAAGTCCTTAGTTCGAATTACCTATTACACCTCATTCCAGGAGCAGCACTTGTGATAGACAGATTAATGACTCACCACCACCCTGTGATGGAAAGTATTACAAAAAGTCGATGAATCTGACTATCAGTCTAATCATCTTGTCTCCTGCCAATTATTAAGAGAAAATCAACTGCTGGTGCAAGGAGTGCAGTCTCCATGCCGAATGAAGGCTAACACACAAACTGGCAAGGGACAAATACATCTGCTCTCATCATAGCATTCAGTAAACTCACCATAACTGGAAGTTCCATGGCAATAATCATCTATATCACGGTTTTCCCATCCAAATATGGGTCGCCATTACATTTCAAAAGGGTCACCAGGTGTCTCCCCAGGTGGCTCTTAAGGAGCCATTCACACATTTTTTGAATTGCCCTGGATCACCAAGTCTTCCAGAATTGTCAAAATGGATCCCCATCTGGAAAAGGTTGGGAACCACTGATCTATATTGTCAGCATGGAGATGGAGTTTTTGAGCAGTGGTTGCACACACAGCACATCTGCCAAGAGAAGCCATCAACAAGGCATTCACAGTCTTCAATAATGGGTCCAGTTCTTTACCACTGGCCTTCCTCCTGGAAAGACACTGTTCCCGAGACCACTTTATCAATACTCATGTTCCCAGAAACTTCATCACCATAGAGAATGACACTGCAGGCAAGACACAGTGCTAGCATTAATTATCACATAAAATTAGCATTTCAATTAGGAATAAAAAACGCAATGTATCCACCTCTCGGCATGAAAGTTTCAAAGGAACTTCAGTAAGGATTCCATGGTGTATCTGCATTTTAATGGCACAAAGATATGTGCGTGCACTATTTAAACACACCCATCATAGAATGCCCACAGAAGAACTGCACCCACAAGTCTGAATAAGCTGCTAGAGTGACACACAGTTGCCTATAAATATGATTCAATTTTGTGCTCAATCCACATAATTAGAAGCTGCAGTTTGAACATTTGTCTTTCCAGTCTGTCCTCCCCAGCCTTCTGAGTCTGCTACTGCATTTGTAAATGCTTTCTGTGATAAATTTACCTTAGACTGAGAGTTGGTATGTGCTTTTCTGTGTGCATGTTTGTGTCTGTGCTACCAGCAACAGGTTTTCAAAACTCTTTTGACAGAAAGTTTTTAACGGGGCTATTTCTCTTCCATTGTTTCCTCAAAACATCTCCAATCCCATTCAAAATTTTTCTAAGTACCTATCTTCTTTCCTCCAGATTGACTTGAAATTCAGCTGGATAACACACATTGGCACATATGTGCCTTTAATGGTTATTCTGATGGTCACAATAAGTCTCCTGCATTCCATAATCTACTGAAAAGAAATGAGTAGCTGTGTTTCACTGAACATGGATTTGAAGGTTTCTCAGTCCTAGATATATTTCCACACAACTAATTAGACACAAACTCATATTCTGATTAGCCGTGGTAGTTATTTGTACAGTACTCTGTATTGGCAATGAAAATATTCCCATTATGGTCACTAGAATTTCAAACATCATTCTATTAAACAAGCATCTACACTTTACATCTGCAACATCTTCTTTCTAAGGCAGGTGCTAAGTTTGATTTCCTCTTACATAATCATGTTTCTGACATTTTGATTTTTCCTCCCAGACACTGCTACTGTTGTCACCACTGCTCCTATTATACCAAAATTACACCATAAGCAGCCATGCTATACTGGTAGTTCTGCTCATTTCCTCTGAACAGCTATGTTTACCATCAAAATGCTTGCTCCTTCTTCCTTTCTCTGTTATTCACCCAATAGAATGAAAGTTGGAAGCACAATTTAAAAAGCACACCTGACATATTGTAAACTAGATTTTAATCTAATAGTGGCTACTATGCATGACACAAGATTAACTATGGTAAAATTATTCATCCTGAAAGCCTGATGAAAGTATGCAGAACAATTAATGATATCTACTTGCCTATAAATCAGGTATTTAGAAAGTTCCCATCACATCTACATATTTAAGATAGAAACAACAATAACAATCTCTTTCTCCTCTACTAACCTGTACGAAGAATAGCATAACCACTCATACTAGCAAAGAAAAAAACGTTGTTTTGTATATCTATGTATAGACCTTACTGAGAGAATTCAGGTTTATGCTTAGATCTGATTTAGGTTAGGTTAGTAGCTGTTCTCTCTCTCTTGTGATGTTGGTACGGTAGTCCAAATCTAGCTCCTGTAAAAGGTCTGTGTTCTGCAGTCACAAACCTAACATATTGGAAGACTGTTTAATTTTTTCAGTGTTGTTTTGTCATGGGCAGAGTTCATTTTGAAAAATCAGAATGAAGACATAAAAATAAACTCTGAAATTCATAGAAAATCAGTGTAGAGAACAGACCACCAGAGTGATACATTCACCTGTGACATGTAATGATAGGAAAAAAGATTACTTTGTTCTGTACCAGTTTGAGCTTTTTCAGGCATGAAACTTCTTTCTTACATAAAAAAAGTTGCAGTAAGCGATCTTAGAAGGCTGAATACAAGAATTATAGTTTGTAGGTCTGCCTAATAAAATAATATTCTGGCAAGACATGCTTGGATATAGATTGTTTTTGCTGCCATTTTTCTTTGGACATCAATAATGCTGAGAAGTCAAAGACAAAGACCAACTTACCTATCTGTAGGTAGGGGTTCTTGAGGAGAGATTATGGAAGAGATATGTTCTTCAAAACACATCATTCTTATGACCAACAATGTCTTGCTTTTCTTGGGGTAAGCTTTAGCCAATTGCTCTTCATTCAGATGTTGATTTGGAGTAGGCATTGAGAAAGCAGTGAGATGGATACAGAATTGTTACAGAGTTCATGAATAGTATGAGTACATGTTCTCCTACATTATCATTATAGCTGTTTGCAGAGATATTGTACTCATCATAAAAGTTCTCTCTGATTTCTGGGTTTGATGTCAGCTGGCTGCTATGTTGAATATCCTCCCTCTTCTCTATTTCCTTTGTTAGTGTTTTTGCTGTGTATATCATTTTCCTCAGCACTGTAGGAAACGAATGACATAGCCTATTGGAAATTCCTGGTTGCCCATCGAAAAAAATATTTCCATCCCCCTTGGCTGGGATGTTAAGTAGAATAGTCAGTTGCACTCAAGTCTTTGAGCTCCACCTCAGCTAGCGGAGGTCTATTGGGCTTTGATTGGTTATTGATGGTTCCTACCACTTCCAATCCCTTCTAGCTACTGAAAAGCCCGATCTCAGTGGTTCTGAAAATGGCTGCCCTCAGACACATCTCTAAGCAAGCCTGGAGTTCTAATACCTGATGCACTTTTCTTTTCAAAGAGCTTTTTCCTGGGGTAAGGTGTAGCAGGGGTAAGGTGTAGCACAGACTCAAGCAAGCTGCTGTAAAAGCCAGGTATACTCCACCACAAGTAGGAACTGCTTATGTAACAGTGAGGGAAATCTACTCAATATCTTAGGGTATGTCTACACTACAGTGCTATTTCCAATTAACTTAATTCGAAATAGTTAATTTGAATTAAGCTAATTCGAAATAACGCATCTGTACACAAAAACTATTTCGAAATAGCTCGCACGTCCACACTGAGTGGACCCTGAACCGAAGTTAAGGCTGGCCAGAACCAGTACCGGCAGGGCATCAGGTTAGGACTTAGTGTGTGGGGCTGGTGCCTGACGCTAACTGAACTCCATGCTTAAAGGGACCCTACCCCCACCCCGGACAGACAGTTTTCAGGGTTCCCCGCTTGCTTGTCTACCTCGATGAGGGACAGCAAAGCAGTCCTGTCTTGGAGTGCCCTGAGTGCCTGAACTCGGGACACCACAACACTCGGTGACATGAAGCCAGAGCTGCCCCTGGGCATGCCAGTGGGTCTCGTGGGGTCATTGCCATCAGCCCGGCTGCATTTGCTGCAGGCTGCCATCCAGGGGGTTTATCAGGGGGCTGCCAGGATCCAGCAGGCCCTGCGGGAGCGCGTCCACCCCAAGGAGCCCTCAGAGACACCCCGGTCCTCCCCACCGGGGGCTCATGCCCCATTCCTCCCTCACGTCCTTCCACTTACCCTCCTTAGCCCCCCTTCCTGATGTCAAATAAAAGACATGTATGTTCAAAAATAGAAACTGGGTTTATTGAACAAAACTGGGGGGGGGAATGAACCTCTGGGGAGACTGGGAAAAGGAGGTGGGAGAGGGGAAGAGAGAGAGTGGGAGAGGGGAGGGGGAAACCTGGGAGGAGAGAGCTGGAAGGGGGAAGCAAGCAGAAGAAGGGGAAGGGGAAGCTCAGGGCTCAGGGTTGGGGGTCTTGCCAGACCAACTTGACTTTCATGCAAACCTGCTCCTGGGTTCGCATGTGGCCTTTGGTGGCCAGGCTGGCAGCTATCCTGCCATACACGGCCATGTTCCTCCATCTAATGCGGAGATCATGGACGTTGGGGGCATCCCCCCCAAACCTGAATAAGGTCCATGATCTCCACCCTGGACCAGGAAGGTGCCCACCTTCTCCAGCCCCTGGAAGGCTCCTGGGAGCTGGCAGACTGCTCCTGGGGAGCGGTGGAGGGCTGGCTGCCAGTGGCTTGCTGGATCATGTTTTGGGCCACTGCTGGCTCTGGGCTGGCAGGCTTGGAGCTGGCACAGGCACTGCAGCCAGGGTCTAACTCTTTAATGGCTCCGGGGCTGGGGGAGAGGAGAGTAAGTTTTCCTGGTTGTGCCCAGAGTGGCCACCAGGGCTCCCTGGGAAGGGCTGGAGGCCCCCTATTTCAAATTAAGTGTCTACACAGCATTTAATTCGAAATAGCTATTTCGAATTTGGCATTGCTCCTCGTAGAATGAGGTTTACCAAATTCAAAATAAGGGCTCCACTATTTCGAATTTATTTCGAAATAGCGGTTTGGCTGTGTAGATGCTATTAAAGTTAATTTGAAATAACTGTTGTTATTTCGAATTAATTTTGTAGTGTAGACATACCCTTAGATATCTAAACACAAATGTCAAGAACATGAGAAATGAAAAGGAAGAAGTGGATGTATTAGTGCATAAATTAAATTATAGCTTAATTGGCATCACAGAGTCAGTCACGTGATAAATCTCATGACTGTAATATTGATATCCATAACTATGTCTTGTTCAGGAAGACAAGTGAGGATCAAATGGAGGTGTTACATTATACATCAAAAATATACTAACTTACATTTGAAGTCCAGAGAAAGTGAGAAGTAGACCAGTCAAAAGTCTCTAGATAAAGATAAAAAGGGAAAAAAAATAGATGTGACATCATGGTACGAGATATACTATGGAGAATCTCCAATTCTATACTGTACACTTCAGGAAAGATATGGACAAATTGAACAGAATCCAGAAGAAACCAATACAAATGGTAAGGTTTTCTAACCCTTTTATCTACAAGAAAAGACACATTTAGTCTTGAGAAAAGATGGATCAGGGAAAAGCTTGAAAATGTGATACAAGCATAACTGTTCCTGTAACATCCGCCCAAGTTTGCAGATATAGACGGAAAATAATAGATCTGAAAGGGGTGAAATGGCATCCATCTCAACGGCACATTAGCTCAGACCCCAACCTCTCAGGTGCTCCACTAATCCTACTTCCACAGAGCACTGTATGTGGAAAGAGAAGATTTCCAGGTACTACCAACTACCCACGCAGATGAGGTAAGTGTGGCAGGGCCCTCCTAGTTGCCACTAGTGCCCCTCTGTGTGGGGAAAGGGAAACTTTGTTTCCACCCCTCTAGTTCCCAGTGGGAAGAGGCAACTGCAGATATTTCTGAGACAAGGAGGGAGTCCCATGAACTGGTCCTAGGAAGGGGAGAGGAGATCTCCTAGCACAACCACTCCATGTGGAAGTTGGGACCACAGAGGGAAAGCCGTGTGGAGACAACACTCCATGTTCTGGTGGGCTTAGACCACAGGATTTTTTTAAATTAGCCTGCATCATCAATAGAACTATGTCATTGGATACTAGGCAAGATTGGCTCATGTTGTAGGTGCTATGTAATCACCATTGAGGAACAAAGGTCCCTTTGCATCTCATGTCATTTCTGTAGCCAGGGAGACCAAGTTATCTGTGGGCACATTAAGAGAAGCATGTGAATTTAGATGTGATAGTTATAATTCGAATAGATACATAATGTATCTATAGCACCATATATAATAAAGTCACCGTGGAAGTTCTGGAAGCGTGACTAATTGATGCTTCTCAAAATCACAGCAGTGATGCATAATTGTTTGCTTTGGTTTAATGAAAATGTAACTTTTGTCATCTTATTAGCTAACTTAAAATGATTTGGATATGTTAATACTCTGAAAAGTCTTCATATTAACCTAGTGCTTAAATAACTGTGTGTGCTTAGTGAATCTTCTGATTAGTAATGCTTAAAGGCCAGATGTGTACTAGGATAAATTATAGTAAATGGAGATATAATATACCTCAGCTGAAGATACAAGAGCATCTGTACAAATTATAAATAGCCAGCATAGAGATCAAAGTTGGTTACTTAAGAAAAAATACATTTACAGAAGCAGGATTTGAATCAAGCAATGTTTTATGTTGACAGGTGGCACAAATAGGTTACAAGTTGTCAGTACTCAGACTGGGACTGCCTTCCAGCCTGGAACTAAACTTCCCCAGTTCAAAATCTTTTTTCTTGTAGGACTTCTTCCAGGTGTTGAAAAGTGGGGAGAGGAAGAAGAGAGAGAAAAGAGGCCCAGTGACAACATCTTTATATGACTTTCTTCCAACTGCTGGAAAGACCCTTGATGTCACCTGGGGATTAGGCAGTCCCCAGAGGTCAAACAGTCTTCATTGCATACATGCCACCTCTAAGGAGTCTCTAGCACAGTGGATTCTTTTCTGGATGGACCATCAATGCTGCCTGAGTCTCCTTTATTGCAAATGAAAGTCTGGCTGTGGCCTTTCCCAGTCTCACTACATATGAAGTATTGCTATATGTTTCATTGAAACAACTTCACATACAATAACAGAATGTAGGATATTGATGTTCAGCCGATCCAAACTTTTAAGATGCTATCTCAGAAGGTATTCTTTGTACAGAACATCTCAATCCATGGTGAATATGGGGCTCTTTAAGGTCATAATATATGTCTCTAGAAAACGAAGGGATTATTTAAAAAGTAGGGAGAGGAAAAATATGCTTAACATTAGGTAGAAGTTTATTATATTCAATATATATACTTCCAAGCAAGCCTGAGGCATATTTTTGGCAGGAAAGACTGAGAAAGTTGATGTTTGCAATCATTTGAAATCTTTCAATATTTTATGAAGCCAGAAATATATTATACAGACAGAGTTATTTTTAAACAACCTGATAACATGCAGAGCTTCCAAGGACAGTTTCAGCATCAGATCATTGTTTGACCTTTAAAGGACTTGTTCCTTTTTTCAATATGGGGCCAGTAAAATAAGGAAGCTAATTGACACTTATAGAAGTTGCCCTTCTGAGTCAATACTTACCAGAGTCCTTTCTTTGAACTATAATATCCTCTTGATCTGCATGAAACCTAATAGTGAAATGCCAGTACTTATAACATTTGTAAGAGGTAGAGTTAAATTAAAGTGAAAGATATAAATTTGCTAAAAATAGAAACACCTATTCCCTCATGCATTGACATATGACTTGTTATTGAGACACATTTCAAAAGTCAGCATATTGTATATTGCTCTGTGGAGAAAGGGATCATTTATTTCTTAATATCATACAACAGTTGTGACAAGGGAACTAGTAGGCTCTCATTTGTGCTAAAGTTTTGTTGTGCAATAGCTTTATTCTATTCTATAGCAAAATGTTAAACACATTTTGTTATAAAAAGGCAGATAACTGGATTCTTTTCTTCAAAACTTACACACACACACACACACACACACACACACACACGATGATTACGTGAAAGTTCTAACAGCACATGCCAGGCAGATTTGGGAACTTGTAATTTCCTTTTCCTTTTTTCTTTTTTTTTTATCTGTTCATCGGAAGACTTCATTATGATGACATTCTTCTTGTTGTCATATATTTCTTCTTTTTTTGATTTTCTGATCATTATGTAAAAATCAATAAAAAGAGTAACTGATTCTTCATGGAAAACATTGGAAAACATCCTATAGTATTTAGAAGTAACTCTAATATTACATTGAGGCCTAATGCTAATTTCCAGGTTTGAAGCCCCTTTTGGATCTAAAATGCTATATCCAGATCAGTCCTTTGGATTCACTGCTTCAATGATCAATACACCACCACCAATCACCTGTCAAGATCTAGGGTTCTTCATAATGGGCTGGCACCCATCTTTCATGAGCATTCTCTGGTTGAGTTCATACCTTCTACCTCTCTTTGGTGTTTCCACAACTGGGCTGTCAATGATTCAGCCCTCCAGCCAAGAGACACACATTGTCTGTATGTGAAACACAACAAACCTTTTCCTGTGTATACAGTCTTTAACTTGTCCTGGCCCTTGCATTGGGCAATCCCCCCAGGGCTTTTTCCCTGGAGACACCATTTTCCTGTGGCTCTGGGCTAGTCTTCTGGGCTCAGTCCTAGCAGCCTATACTGAATTCTCTCTTGAGTCCTCCATCACAGCCAGCACTGAACTGTTCATGATCTTGCTGCACTGTCAGCCAGCCAGGAACACATGCCTCTCTTCTCCAGCTCTAGGCATCAACTGAGTGACTTTGGTCCTGCAGATCCTTTAATATGGAGCCTTCTGGGCCCTAATTTGCTGCTTCCCCACAACCTCCCTCATTGGTTGTATCCTGTTAACCACTCTAGGTTATTTGGAGGACTTCTTTTCTGCTCCTCTCCGGGCTGGAGTATGGTAGGACCATAGGCCTAGAGCGAGGGCTTCTGGACCTAGTATACCCCATCTTAAGCATGCCTATCACAACATATTGTTTAAATGCCCCCCCCCCAGCAACTACATAGGTGAATCCAAACAATCTCTACACTCATTAATGAATTTACACAGAAAAATGATAAAGAGGAAAAAAACACCCTATCATCTCTAACAAAACTGTTTCACAAAACAATTACTCCATATCTGACCTCAGAATCCTCATCCTCCAAGGAAATTTACAATACCCTCAAAACACAAGTCTGGGAGTTTAAATTCATGACTTTGCTAGATCCTGAAAATCATGGACTTAAAAAGACACTAGATTACAAAATTATAGTATTATCATTGAATTATTACAATAATCTGTAAACCACTAACCTCCCTTTTCAAGAAGCCAACTGTCATGTTTTTGTCCTAGGTAAATCTCCTTGCACATCCTATCCCAGTCTCCTTGTCCAGACGAATAGTCACTTCCCCTCATTTCCCCACAAGTCCCACTTTCCCATCACTCGTTCACAAGCCTCTAGTCCTAGTTCCTTGTCCAGGCTCCTTTACTCAGTTTCCCTTCCATCCCTGCTCTTGTCCCCTCTGTGTTGGAATCAGGCAGCTTCCTTCTCTGATCCAGAAGAGTTGCAATTGAGAACATAGAAGAGAGGGTCTTCCTGCTTTTAGTTCCAGTATCCAGATCTGGCATAGTCTGCAGCAGTCCAAAGCTGCAACTACAGGGGAAGCCCTGATCAGCCCTGCATTTTACCATGCCGACTATGGATAGACTTTTCAGAGCTTTTAGATTCCAAGGTCTATCGAGTCTCTTCAGAGCATGTGCAAATTGTGATTTTTCGAAAGCAATAACTGGACCAAAATTGAGCAGATTTTTCAGGGATGGCAAATGGCACATCCCTGACACAAAGGCAACCCTTCTGACAAATGTCAAGTCCCTGATCCAATGCCTAGAGCTGTTCAAATAAAAGGTTGCTAGAATTTTTTAACACAGTTGAAACAATGTCTTTTTTTTCCTTGACTTATTATTGGAAAAACTGTACTGTTTGGCTGAATTTTTCTAACAATATTTAGCCTGATTTATATCCCTGGAATGGAAAATTTCATTCCTAATAATTAAAGTTCAGCCAAATTATAAGCACTGCAAGCAAAGTTTTATAATGGGAAATGCTACCAGGCAGGTAATACTTTACAGCATTGTTTCTCAACCTTTTCATGTTGATGACCTCTTATTCAAATTCAAAAATTTTAGCAAACCTAGGTACCTTTACTATAAAATTAAGAGAAAGTGTATCATGATAACTATGATAAGTCTATATCATTTGTGTGTGTTTCAAGAGGCTGAAACTTGAAAGGAAGAATGGGTGGACGGAGGGAATTTCTTTGATTTAGATTGTAATGAAGTATTTGGTGCCTTGTGGATTCCGTGATTACCTTTTATGCCCCTTCACTCCCCTACCTTCCTCCAGGGGTTGCAGTTCACTGGTCTCCTTTATTAATCTAATTTTTAAAATGATCAGTGGCGGCTGTCATCTTTATGATTGTGTCCTCTGGAGAAAGTTTAAAAAAAGGAGTTTGTTACTGACCTGCACTTCTTTCAAATGCTGACTTATTTACTTTTGTAATGCCTCCCTGAACCTAGCTATCTCAATTTGTGCCTCTGCTCCCATGAGTTCTATCACATACAATCCACAGTATCTATTCTATCTGTTCAGCCTTATTATTTTTACACATACCCTTCTAATAACATTTGGATACCTTTATAAGTTGACCTGAGTAAAATCATTTGTTCAGAGCACTGAATTCAGTCTTGTTTTTAATCGTACATATCCTTATTGTCTCAGGATCTTACTGTTTGTGAATTTTTTTAAATGGTGAGTAATGTGCTGGGTGAAGAGGTCCACACTAACATGTTGTTTTCTGGAACTTTTATAGATGCATTCATCTTTTATTTTGTAACTCATTCTCTAAGGTGCAGCAAAATGAAAAAAAAATTATAGGCACTGAGATAAAAGTCAGCCTCCTACCTCCCTCCTATTACTTCATATAATAATCTGAGATTTTCACAGAAAGAAAATGTAAAGCTCAACTGAGTCATTCTCTCTTACAAGGATGCCAGAAAAATAATACACTTTTCTTTCTTTGTGTAAGTCTCTGTTTCCCCCTCCATCTCCTCTGCACACAATACAGTTAACAAGAGCTGTTTGTATAAAGTTCCACATACTATATATGCCACTTAACCCAAAGATCTCATATTTATGATTAGATCGCTCTAGCCTATATCCAAACTTTATCTAAAGGCCTGGAAGAAAACTAGCCATATTTTCAGCTGCCTAGGCAGTGATTAGGACTCTCATGGTCAAATATTCAAATGTGACCTTCAGTAGAAGATTTCAAAATTTCTCAAGTAAAAATTGTTGTGCAAATATATAAGGCTACAAACTGCGACTCTAATACAGGAAATGCTTACACACTTGGCTATGTTGAAGCATGCTAGTACGGGCTAATGTAATCCTTGGATGCATAAATGGGGGAAACTTGATTAGGAGTAGCGAGGTTATTTTACCTCTATATTTGCCACTGGTGCAACTGCTGCTTAATACCATGTCCAGGTCTCATGCCCACAATTCAGAATGATCTTGATAAATTGGAGCAGGCTTAAGGAAGAGATAAGTATATTTAAAGGATTAGAAAACATGCTTTAAAGTGATTGAGGTCCTTGAGTCTATCTAACTTAACAAAGAGACAGTTAAGTGGTATAGCCACAATCTATAAGTACTTATGTGAGGAACAAATATTTTATATTGGCTCTTCAATCTAGTAGACAAAGATACAAGATCCAATGGCTGGAAGTTGAAGCAGATAAATTCAGAATGGAAGTAAGGTGTACATTTTTAACAGTGAGTGTAACTAACCATGGAAACAATTTACCAAGCATTGTGGTGGATTCTCTATAACTGGCAATTTTTAAATCAAGATTGCATTTTTTTCTAAGGGTATGTCTATACTTGCTCCCTAGTTCGAACTAGGGAGCAAGTGTAGATGTACCCTAAGAGATACAGATCTAGTTCAAAAGGAATTATTTTGGGAAAATTCTATAGCTTGTGTTAAACAGAAGGTTAGACTATTTGCATTTCTTTTTCCGATTTATCTTTATAGTCTAGACATAGTCAAAGACACGTGGACAGACAGATGCACAGACTCTCTCAAATATATAGTAGAAAAAGATGGGCTCTTCAGTCTACCAGAGAAATGTATAACTGTGGCTAGGGGTTAAAAGTAGGCAAATTCAGACTGCTAATGAGGACTTATAATGCTGAGTGTAATGAACCATTGGAACAATTTACAAAGAGGATTGGAGGATTCTCTACCACTGACAATTTTTAATCAAAATTGGATAATTTTCTAAATGTAAAATATTCTCTAGGAATTATTGGGGAACATAAAAATGGCTATACTGTGTGAACCAAAGGTCCATCTAGCTCAGTAACCTGTCTTCCAACAGTAGCCAATGCCAGATGTCCCAGAGGGAATGAACAGAACAGATAATCATCAAGAGATACAGCTTCTATTGCTCAATCCGATTCTGACAAAGGCTAGGAACATCATGCCTACCATTCCTGCCATTAATGGACCTATCCTCCCTGATTTTTTTCTAGTTCTTTTTTGAATCCTGTTAGATTCTTGACCTTCACAACATCCTCTGTCAAGGAGTTCCACAGGTTGACTGTGTGGCATGTAAAAAAATGCTTCCTTTTGTTTGTTTTAAGCCTGCTGCCTCTTAATTTCATTTGGCAACACCTAGTTCTTGTGTGTTGAGAAGGAGTAAATAACATTTACTTTTCTACTTTTTCCACACAATCATGATTTTTATTGTCCTCTATTATATCCTCCCTCTATTATATCCCCTCCGGTATCCCGAAATAGCACTGCAGTGTAGATGTAGCCGAGATGAGCAGTGGATGGGAGTCATTCCTTCCTGCCTGCATCAAGTGGAGGCCCCTCCACCTCACTATATCACCTAATGGCTAAAAGGGAATTAGCATAGTTATGTTCAGCCTTCTGGACAGGGCAGAGCAAAAGCAATCTGTGGCCCAGCTCCCTGGCTGGGGCAGAAAGCAAACAAATCCATGTTGCATAAGACAGGTAGGCTGCCATCTCCGGGGTGGGGTTGGCAGCAGGGAGCAGGGGGATTCATGAGCACTCTACTCCCACCAAGTCAATCTCCTAACATGGGATGGGGAAATGGTTTCTCTCTGCATCAGAAGGAGACCACTTCACCATACTAGAAGACTATATGATCACAATGGTTACGTCAGGGCTTGCAATCTATCAATATATAAATATTAATACTGATATTTCATGATATTCCCTGGAATCTATTTTGTGAAGTCTCTGGTAAATAGTTGAAACACAGGTTATACCTAGTTCCCCATGTCACTGAACTACATCTATTATATACCAGTGTGACTCACTGATTTCAATGGAGCTACACCAGTATAGGAATTCATTTACCATTGACAGAGCTAAGTGAAAAAATCAGAAACGTTATATGCGTGTAAATATATACAGTATATTATATTTATCAATCATACTCAAAACTTTCAGCCTCTATTCCATTATCTGAGACATAGAAAGAATGAAAATCCAAAAGGATGGAAGAGAGGACAGGGAAATCACTAAAATAACACACACTGATTGATAGTTTTGTTTGTTTCTTTGAAGTAAAGTTTCAGCAGATGTCCAGAAACAAATACGCCTATACAAAATAACTTTGCTCCTCCACCGATATTTCTGTTCCCTTATGTTCCCACTGAACCCCTCATTCATCAGCCCATACCTATTAAAGAAAGAACTTAGGCATATGCTTAAATTTCATTGTCTAGACTGAAGCCAGTATAAATTGTATCAGTGATGCAGCACTAGAGAGTTTTGTAGTGAATATATTCTGCTTCCTTACCGCAGTGTCCCCTGAAGACACCAGTCACATCACACTCAGCAGAGAGAACTTAATCACTTTCTGCTCTAGTAATTTTGGTTATTGGGAGGTGAGATTGATTTTCCTCACTTTGGCTTCTAAAGATCCAGGAGCCTGCTGTGACACAGTATGAAGTAGCACAAACCACAGAGGAATCTATACCCTAGCAGCTGGTCTGAGAAAGAGAGCTGGCAGCATCATAAACAATGCTATGAATTCATTGTTCAGGTATAGTACTCCTTCTTCCTCCACTCTTTAAAACTGAACAGATCCTATTATAGGCCAGGTAGCCTAATTGTAATGATTATTTTATTTGCTATCTTTTCTTGATGTTTGAACTTCTGTTGATTTGATGTGGTATGGGGCTGTCTACACTTTGATGGTTTCAGCATATATACAGCCAAATAGATAAATAAAAGGGAAAAAATAGTAAATGTGGTTGGTCTAATATTTTCAGTTTGCCTGTTAGTCAGCTGTGGTAGAGGTACAATAACAGCGCCTCAGAACCCAACCGAGCTGTTCATTTGCCACTTCAATAAGAGAAAGTGTCTTAAATCAGTCATTTTGGCTCTCTTGCATAAGAGAAAATTCTGACAATAACAGAATATAATTAATTATTTGTTGGCTTCAAGTGCTAAGACTGTTTGAATCAGTGGATACAATGTAGTCAGGTTGTTTTCCATCAATGAACTTTCAAAAACATTGGGGCCAACTGGCATTTTCTATAGCCAGAGAGCAGGACTGAATGTTGTATGGCCTTTAAGTTATGCAAATTTGACAAATTTCGAAAAGTTATCTAAAATTCTGGGAGAAGCAAGACAGCATGTTCCTGATTGTGATCTGACAGTGGAGTAAATCAGGAGGAATTAAACTGAAGTTAGTGCAGTAAAAACAATGTTCTATTCTATATTGTAAATCTTCTTACAATAGGAAGCACCTTTCAGTAGTACTTTAAGCAACATGACTGCACATCTGACGTGTTTGTTCTTTAACCCTCTCTCCAAAAGGAGAAGCATGTGCAATAGAGTGTCTTGTTTGGGTAGTTTGGGGTTTTTCTCCATTTAAACACAGGTTGGACCTCCCTGGTCCAGCACCCTGAGGACCTGAGCTATCCTGGAACAGGGAGTTTGCCAGACCAGGGGAGGTCAGTGTTCCCCTGCTAGCTGTCCTGCTGCTGGATTCTCTCCTTGGGGCTCCCTGCCCTGCCACTGGCCCAACTAAGCTAGCCTGGCATGGCTCCCCATCCTGCTGCCTCCCCGCTGCTCCTGGATCTCCTGAGGTTCCTGGTGGGAACTGCTTGGCTGCTGCCAGTCCCACTGCCACAGGGTATTTCCCAGGGTTCCCAGCTGGGGCCACCTGGCTGCTACTGGCCCTGCTGCTAGGGCCGCCTCACTGCCACTGGGGAATCTGTAGGTTCCCCAGCCTAGGCTGCCTGCCTCCACCAACCCTGCTTCAGCTGGGGGGTTCCCCAGTGGAAGTTCCCCAGTCACCCTGGTTCCTCTGCCAGGGTGTCCCAGGGTTCCTGGCCGGAGCTGCCTGGCAGCTCCACTGTAGCCAGGACTTCCTTGGATGGTTCCCCAGCCACTGTCTGGCCCTGTTGATGCTGGGCATCCCTGACCAGCACAGAGACTCCCGAGATGCTGACTGACCCAGCCTTCCCTGCCTCTGCATTCTCTCAGCTGGCTCCCGCTCCCCTGTGGGGCTCTTTGATCCAGCAACATCCATGGCCCTGCCGGACCACGGATGCTGCTGGACCAGACAGTCCTGGATTTTGGAGGTTCAACCTGTGTAGCTGGTGCTGTGTGTTAGAAATAGAGAAGACAAGGTCAAAGAAGTATATCTTGCAGTTGAAACAGAAGGTGGGAAAGTTTGTGATACTCCTGAGGGTGTTCTTTCCACAATCTCACATTCCTTTTGGAGAAAGTTCTTTCTCCTGAAGACTAGCTTTAACTGCTGAAAAAAAAGGAAGATTTAAAGACACTTTGAATGGAAGCAGTATTGAGATGCAGAACACACACTAATTAATATACGATTTCATAAAAACACTTGAATCCTTGAAAGTCTGTGAACTGTATGTCAAGCAGGTGAAAACTGCTACTTTCATCCAGATCTTTGTAAAAGGACATCTAGGAGAGTGTTAGGTCTTAAAATGCAAATATGAGGGTTACATAAACTACTCTGCATAGTCTACCTTGAATAAGTATAGCATGCACTCTGCTGGAATTTGACCTACAAATAAGTGATTCACATTTTCTCATCCCCACTATGGTAATTAAAATTAAATGCTTGGGAAGGTCTTTTTGGAAAACTTGATTATCTGAATTTGCTTTGTTTTTTTTCCCCCAGTAGAAAAGGTGAAGACAAAGGTAGGAAAATGAAAGCAGTTGTACTAAATGTAAAGACTGACAATGCTTTACTTAAGAAAAGAAAATATCTTTCTGATTTGTTGTAAAGTCTGTCATTATTGGGTCAAGAAATATTCTAAGAAAAAAAGAGCTAGCGCTAACCTCTATCCTCCTTTTAACACATAAAGATGGTCTCATCTACATCTCATGAATGGATAATGATTAATGAAGTCCTTTGGTTTAAATTTACATTTTGATAAGTTGGCCTGGCATTTTTAAATTTTTCAAAACTGTGCCAGATACATTATGTTACTGGGGTTGCTCAACTGTAGAAGCTATCCTAAAATAAATTCTGGCAGCATGCAATCAAGTTCAAGGCATATAAGCATCTCCTTCTGCCAAAAGGTGATGGCTTATTTAAGTATATAACACAAATGATGAACAAGAATCAGTGTTTTTCTAAATGGGAAAATAAGAACTCTCAAAAATATCAAGGACTACTTTTAAACTACAGCCCATGAATTTATCTACAGCAAGCATCCACAGTCCAACACAACCAACCTAGATCATTTTTAGTTTTCATTAAGGAGATACATCAGTCGAATGAATGCCTTTGTGGCAATCAGGCTGTTGTTCTCAAATGGCTTTCCCAGAGTAAGCAGCAATGTTATCTCAAAGTTAGACAAAATAAATCAAATAGAAGTTACTTAGAGAAGAGATAATGGGTATAGTTTGACATCGGATTAATAAATGTGCTACAGCAATCCCCCATATCCAACTTTTACAGATCTGCTGACTTGTTCATTTGTGTATTACAGCACAATACAATTTTTGCATCCATATCTTATGGTCATTTTCAGACAACAAAAGTTTATAACAATTGTTATGAGCAAACTGAAAGGAAAATGTTTTTCCTGGTGGGAGAGCTGTGGCATGCCCTGAGGGACTGGTATTTCAATGGAGAGGAAGGAGAGTGTTTAATTTTCACTCTTACAAATTATCACACTAAATTACCTTGAGTTGAACACAGCTCACTAACCACTAGTTAAAAGAAGAAGTCAATTTTTAATCCAACCATTTATTTCAGAAATGAAAAGCCAGGCCCTGACTATAAACAATGTTATCCAGCAGGTCTTGCTCACCTCTTCTACAAAATAAAACAAATTATTTGTACTCATGAGCTAGTGATGGGTACCACATACAATTACAGAATCACAGGACTGGAAGGGTCCCTGAGAGTTCATCTAGTCAAGTCCCGTGTGCACTCATGGCAGGATGAAACACCATCTAGCCCATCTCTGACAGGTGTTTGTCCAACCTGCTCTTAAAAATCTCCAATGATGGAGATTCCACAACCTCCCTGAGCAATGTATTCAAGTGTTTAATCACCCTGACAGTTAGGAAGTCTTTCCTTATGTCCAACCTAACATGAGATGTTTAAATCCTAATAAACATGAATGGGCTCATAACGTATCAATACATGGGGCTAAATTCAGTATTGCAGCACCTAATATTTACACACCCTGCCACCTAGTGCAATCCAAACACCTGACTTCATACTCCAAGACCAGAAGAGAACATCTAACTTGGCACCCGAAGTTAGAGCATGGAGAGAGTTTGCTCTTAGGAGTGGAATTTCGGGTATGTCTACACTTGCAGCCTATTTCGGAATAGGGCTGCAAATGTAGGCATTCAGAATTGCAAATCAAGCCTGGGATTTAAATATCCCGCGCTTGATTTGCATCTTCCTGGCCAGGTGCCATTTTTGAAATTTACAAGCCTGGAATAACTGCCCGCGTCTACATGCGGCAGTGAAACAGGTGTTCAAAATAAAGCCCTATTTCGAACTACCTGTTATTCCTCCTGCAATGAGGTTTAACAGGTAGTTCAAAATAGGCTTTATTTCAACGCCGTTTACCTGCGCGTAGACGCGGCAGTTATTCCGAGCTTGTAAATTTCAAAAATGGTGCCCGGCCAGGAAGATGCAAATCAAGCGCGAGATATTTAAATCCCGGGCTTGATTTGCAATTCCGAATGCCTACATTTGCAGCCCTATTCCAAAATAGGCTGTAAGTGTAGACATACCCGAATACACAAAAGCCAAAATTCATGAACCGGGAGTCACTTAAACTAGGAAGTGCCAAAGAAAAGAGTATGACTTAGTTTCCACACATTTAACAAACTCAGGTTCATAAATCTGGTCTGGAGGAAGCCACCTGTAATCAGGATTTACAGCCAAGACTCTTTCCTGAAGATAAGCACTGAAGCCCATCTTGGACAAAATAAATGGGAAAGCACTCTCCCCCTCCCTTTTACCCTGTATCCCTAAGGTGACAATACTCACCCAGAATATCAGGAGGGCAGGTTCAAATGTCCCTCTGCTTGATATAGAGGAGGGACTAGAACACAGGTCTCTAAGGGTGTGTCTAGACTACATCCCTCTTTCAACAGAGGGATGTAAATTAGGCACTTCAAAATTGCAAATGAAGCCGGGATTTGAATTTCCCGTACTTTATTTGCATAATCGCATCATGGCGCTCTTTTGAAAAAGTGCTATTTTGAAACTAAAACCGCAGTCTAGACGTGGTTCTTTCGAAAAGGGAAGGCTTTTGCGAAAGATCCTGTAAACCTCATTTTTGGAGGTTTACAGGATCTGTCGAAAAAGCCTTCTATTTTCGAAAGAACCGTGTCGAGACTGCTGTTTTGCTTTTGAAATAGCGCTTTTTCGAAAGAGCGCCATGACGTGATTATGCAAATGAAGTGCAGGAAATTCAAATCCCGGCTTCATTTGCAATTTTGAAGTGCCTAATTTACATCCCTCTGTCAAAAGAGGGATGTAGTCTAGACACACCCTAATATGCCAGTTATGTGTCCTAACTCCCAGTCTATTGGCCATTCTGAGCAGCTTACTTTCATTCTCTCCTGCTAAAATTATTTCATTTTGTGTCATTAACTAGCCATTGGAACAAGGACATGAACTTGGGTTTCTCACAACCCAGGCGAGTGCCCTCATTACTGGGATACTCTGTCACCCATGCTGTTTCTCTGGCCCACTGACTATTAAATATGTCACTAGAAAAACCTTGCATAATACAAATATCACCAAAAAGTGGATAGAGATGGAAAAATTGACATAGTAACTATTGTTAGATCAAGTCACTAGTTGAATGGGAAATGTGCAAGCAACACCAAAGTGGTATAGAAAGCAGTTTTAGGGTTTCAGTTGACAGCATTGGCTCTTGTCAGTATTACATCACTGCTTTAACACTCAGTTGTTGTGGAACATCACATGGGAGATAGCTTAATACCACATTCCAAATATGGTATTAAGCTGAGGCCAGGACTGCAACAGAGCCACGCAAACTACAGGAGGTTAAAGGGCAGCTGAGTCCAATTTTATAATGGAGCTTGCTGTGGCTAATTGGGGGCGGCAACACAGGGTGGGTTAGTACACTTCTGGGTTCTCCTTGCGAGTGTAAATGGGCTCTGCAATAGGTAAAACCAGCAATTTCCAGAAGCATGATTTCTCCTGCAAGGGTTTTGTCAGGAAAGGCATTCTCTGAGGTCATTTTCCCTGACAAAGGGACTTATTAATGGTATCGTATTTTGAGGAGTTTTAAATGTATGGTCTGTATAAGATTTGAGACTTTCATTCACACACACAAAAGTAGAGCATAACTGTAGACTTGAGACTCCCTGATTTGTCCCATGCCACAGTAAAAATTTATGTTCATTATACCCCTTTCAGTACTTTTTGTAAAAGTCGGTACCTTACTGTCCAAGCCAACTAGGCAGTGACACTGTGGAGATAGCACAAAATATTTTGTTAACTCTGTGAATTGCTTTGGGATCCTTCATGATTACCAGCTCTACATACTACATATTGTAAATATCCTGGGGAAAAATAATAAGTCTGAGGTGTCACTGAAAATCTCCTTGCAAAGTTTGCATATATCCTTCTAATTCTTCAACCTTAACAAGCATCAGATTAATAGTTTGGCAAACAAAACAAAAATACATTCACACACTAAATACTGCAGCAAACTGCAAAAACAAGATTTCTTGAAAAATGCTAGTGTCATTGAAAAAGGAATAAAAAGTAACAGAGTAGAACAGTTACAATTTAAATGAAGGACAGTTACATGTCTTATTTCTACAATCCATAGTTGCCCTTTTTGCCCTTGTTCATAGCCCATAATAGACTAAGCCAACAATATCAACAAGAATGTTATAAAATTCAGTGCATTGAAGGGAAAGAATATGTTGCCTCACATAATAGACAGCTAATCAAAAGACGTGTTGGGAGCCACTGACTCCTCCACTTCAAAACAAAGACAATTCATTGTGGCACCTTTGGGAGCCAAAGAGGAAGAATTTTAAAAAGAATAATGAAGTTATACTTGGTGCTTCAGGGTATCTCAAATCACTCCTTTGGGTATGGAGTGAGTTATGTACTATATGTTGTTCTCTGCACGTCAATGAGCACATTAAATGACACACATAAACAGATTTTAACATATTACAACCATATACTTTTACAACTACCATAAAGTAGTGGCTGATAAATACCAGATAGATTTTCTGCAATATGTTGTGTGGTGTTTAATGATCTGACTATTCCATACTTTGTACTCAGTAACATCTTTTTAAAATAATAAATGCCATGCCAAAACAAAATAATTGTGTATTTGATAGGCACACAATTCCTAGAATGTAAGCACTGCTGGAATTGTTAATAGAGCAAATTCCAAACAGGAAGAATAAAATGCTAAGTTCAGAAAAGAAAAAAAATACCCCCATATATAATTCATTATGGAATCTCAGTGCTCTATTGTGCAGTCAGAAATTGTGATGCCAGCAGCTATGGTAATTACTTTTGCATTCATTATTAGAGTGCATAATAATTAGGAAAGCCTGCAGGCTTCATGAAGATGGCTTTTCCCCCCTTCCCTATACCTGTTTAATTTTTTTAATTAATTTTCATTAGAAGCGTGCAAAATATTAGTCTGAAAAAGCAAGATATTCTACAGCATCAAAAGTTCTGCTCCTGTTAGAGCTAAATTACTTATTTGGCTTTCACTGTGAAAGTTTGTCCTTCCTCGTGGGAGTTAGACAATGGGGTTAATGCAACAAAGGCAATTGATTTATTTAGCAGATATTATTTTCAAAGTCAGCTTTCTGTTTTTTCTTGCTGGCAGATATTTTGGATGTTTACCCTTTAACTAGACTATGACAGGCTTCATGTATAAAATAAAGTATTTATAGTAGTACAGTACTATAATTTTGTTTGTTTTTGTATAGCTGAAATGATCTTAACTACAGAAATGAAACAACCAAACTTCAATCAAACATTTTACAAGGATAAACTTCTTGTGATTGGAGTAAACAACACTTGACTTAATCATGAAATTGATTAAGATTAAATTTCCAGGATCTAAAACTGTCTGGCTGAATCTGTAATCAGAGATATTAGTAGCTGTTGACAGATGACTCCAAACCTTTCTGTTTCATCAACCCTGGAAGTTGTTCGGGGAAGCTCTGCCCATGAAGGCTCACCTCATTTCCTAAAAGTTGTCCACTCTTGGATCCCTGTACCCACAAACTCAGTGCCCACGGGGACCTCTCACCTAAGCTGGTTTTTCCTCTTGTCTGCCAATAAGGACCTGGAAACCACACAAAACGCCATTCTCTGAAATGTTTAGATATAGATATAAATATAGATATAGATATAGATATAGATATAGATATAGATATAAACATTTCAAAGGATGGTGTTTTGTGAGGTTTCCAGTTCCATATTGGCAGACAAGAGGAAGAACCAGCTTAGATAGATATATAGCTATATAGATATATCTATATAAATATATAGATATATAACCAGCTTAGATAGATAGATAGATAGATAGATATAAAAATCTCTAAGTACTTTAAATTAAAATACTCAGTAGTTTCAGACAAATATGAGAATCATCTTCTAAAATTTGAGATAAGTGATAATGCCTGGCATGTTGATTTTACTATTACGACATCCTCTTCCTCTCCTAATACAGATCCTAGCAGAATGGGACCCTGAACCTTGTTGTATGGGAAAGGGCACCAGAGGGAGGGATCTAGGTGCTATTGTAAACAAGAGTATAAAGATTCACAATTTTGTGAGTCCCAGTTATTGGGTGCCTGTGATTGGGTGCCCCTCAGTAGCAGAAAAGGGTTTCAAAGTAGCCCTATGGGACTGTGCAGGAGGCAGACAATCAGAGAAGGGCTGAAGGAAGCAGTCAATCAGGGCCACGCAGGCTCATATTAAAAGAGAACTGCAGGACAAAGAACAGAGTTCTCTATTGGGAGTCCAGGGAAGAAGGGCTGTGTCTCTGGAGGACTGAGAGAACTGCCAGCACCTTGGATAGAGCAGTGCTGGCAGCAGGGGCCAAGGGAGCAAGAGAGCTCCTGGCTGGCTGCTCGGAGTTACAGGCTGAGGTCCTGATCTAAGGGCAAAAAGGGGACTGGAGCTATGTGGAAGAAGATGGCCCTGAAGTAATGGACTGCAGTTGGCCACTGAAAGGAGTAGCTGGACAGTGGATTACAGGTCCAACCAGAGGGCTGTGTTGCTGAAGTGGATGCCTCCGTCCTTGTAGAAATGTGAGTCCTAGAGCAGGAATGATGGTGGTGAAGCACCACATGAAGAGGGTTAACTACTGCTCAGGGATAATTTCGTAGAGATAATTTCGTAGATAATTTCGTAGAGAGAGCAAAGTGGTGAATGAACCCCATTACAGTGCCCAATTGATGATACTTGAAAGGGGCCTGATTTTCATATGCCTTTTAAGTTGCCCTGACTTGGGCACCCAGCTGAAGCAGCAAAATCACTACTTACTTTTGAAAGTCTTGTCTGCCAAATGCATCATTTCAAGTTCTATCAAACCAATAGTGAAAATGAATATGGAGCTGTCTGTGAAATAAGAGTTAAAAACAATACCTGCTACACCATTACCATAACTCAGTTAGAAACTTAGCCTTGTTGCCATGGCATTCTGTGTTGTTTCTATGTCACTTTCATTTCTTCACAGCTCTCTTTTTTTTTCTACTCATGATTTTGCATGTCATCAAAACAGAGTCTTGACATAGTTAACACATTTCTGGTTCTTAAATTTGATATTTTTAAAAATATTTCAGTCCATTATATGGAACATTTTTATAGTAAAATAAGTTTATATTACATTGATTTCAGTGTTTCTTGTTCTTAAGCCACTTTTTAAAGCTTTGTACTTAGAGCAGCTAAATATACTATGATGGTCTTTAGTCAGGTATCACAGCAGCAATTGTAATAATCATACACGCATATATAGAATTATCAAACTCAGTTTTCTATAAATCATGGAGTCATGTTATGTTATTCATGAGTATCATACAATTAATTAGTATATGTATAAGTCATCCTGAAAGCTGTATTGATATTAGTGCAAATTATTCATCCAACTATCCAAAAGATATATTATTTATTATTGGCTAATCTTTTGCTTACGGAAGTTTCAGCCAGCCAGTCAGGGGGCAAAACCATATCACTTTAGTTACTGGTCACACACCATGGCTACAGATGAGGGAGTAACAAAAAGCTAACAGTTTGTGAACATCCCACTGTCTGAAAATTCATCCAAACTGACTCAGCTTCAGAATAGCTACTACATTTAAGGGCCTAAATTTGTCAGTGTCCCCTATTTGCTTTTATAGCATAAACATCAGATATTACTACAAAAAATTTCAATATAGATATATGTGGCCAAATTCTATTAGGGGAAATTGTCAGGCCTTTTGATTTCTAGGGGAGCACTTAGCAAAGTATTGACTATGCATTTCTGGTTTATGTTCAAAACAAACAATCACAAAATCACTATCCAGTATTCAACACTTCAGTTCTTTAATTCAAAAGGGGAAAAAAACCTATTTAGCAAATTAACTAGAATAAACAAGGAATTTGCCAAGAGATTTTAAAACAATTTCTGCAGCTTTAGCTGGACAAATGGAAATAGCCATATGATGGCAGCACAAGCTAAAAACAAGGACTTCTACAGTGAAACTAAGAAATAGCATGCATGTTAAAAAGACAATCCTTTGTTTAAGAAGATGGCATGGGATATACACACTGTGGCATAGAAGCTGTCATTTGCCTGGCACCCACTGCCCACAGTCATTCTGTCATTATAGCAGTCTTGTCCATAAATCAGTATTCCAACCAGATCAAGATTTAGTCCTCCACATCTGGGGTAACTACAAAGTCCAACATAAGACAGTCTAAGAAATTATTCTTAGCTGTTGTGTCAGGTATCCATCCCCTGACTCTGGGCACAGAGGTCACTACATCACCCCAGGCTTTCACCTACCCTTATTCCTTTCTTTCAGGGGGCCTTTTGATTACTACCCAGTTGCAATCAACCAAGGTCTGCACACTTCCACTCCTTGTCACTGTTTCCTTGGACATCTTCCTACCCAGCCTCTCTCAGGCCCTCTTCCTCACAATTTCTCCAGGTTGGCTTTCTTTCAGCACTAGAATCCAGGGGTATAATCTCCTCCCTGGGTTTCTTGCTCATCACCACTCACATCCCAGAGAGCGACTGCAGAGTTTCTCCTTGCAGCCCTCTTCTGCTAGAGAACTTCCTCTTTATGCTAATCATCCTGCCCCAGCCCCACTAGATGTCAATCAGTTGAGCCCGGCTCTCCCTCCTTTTGGAGCTAGGTAACATGACTTGCCTCTCAAGCCTGCATTAAACCATTCAGGGCTCCTGGTATGGTATGCACTGTATCATAGAAACTAACAGTGAAATGTCTTAATGTTTATATAAACATATTATTTCATCCCATGGAGGGATGAAACTTTTTTCATGAAATCTGATTAATTGGTGTGACAGCTTGGGCAGATGCATTTGTCAGATCGCAAATTCTTTAGTTCTGTGAATACCATTTGTATTTGTAATCTTCATTGTAAAACAGAGCTTCCATTTTGTAGCAGATGCTTGATGCCTATTGGACAGACGGTGTCTGAGAAGCTGTGACAGAGCAATCAGAGACATCAGAACTGAATGGCTCTTCCTTGCTGGAACAGGTTTTCTACAGGTAGGATAATTGACTTTGCATAACCCTCTCTACAGAAGTTGAGGGTGGAGAGGGAGATAGGCCCCCTAAACCCAGCTTGCAGGTACATGCAGAAACAGAGGAATGATCCAGATTTAAAAGCAGTGCTTCTCTTAGCAAGGAAGCAGACAAATGCCAGAAATAAAAGAAACTATGACAAGCAGGCAGAAAATGATGCTTGGCCTAAGGACTCAGTCCAAAGCCAGGACTCACAGGGTCAATCAGCACAGGATAGCTGAACTGTTAACTAATTTCCATGGATTTGCAATTCTTTTGTACTGTACTCCTTTGTGGATAAGAAGTTCCTAAACCTGTGTTCATTGCTTGTATGTCACATTGTCCCTGAAAGCAGCATTCCCACAGCTAAGTGGTCTTTGGAGGAGATCATATCTAAGCATTTGGAAGGACTAGGGGCAGGACTGGTGCTGTGATCCTAAGCAGCCAAAGTGCAGGGTTCCACTGCCCAACAAGGGAATCAGATACAGGGCCTCCATTTCGGAGTGCATTTGAGAGCATCAGAGCTTGGATCAGTGATCAGTCTCAATCAAGACCCCGAGGCCTTAGAAAAATGTAAGATTTAGCCATTGGATCCAATCACAAGAGACTAGTGTTCCTCTGGAGCATGGGACTGGGTCAGACTGTGACAAGCAGAAATTTGGATTTTTGATTAAACACAGGTTTTCACAAAAAAAGTCTGTTGTCTAGAAAAAAAAAATAATACCCATATACTGAAAAATGTTGTCTTAAAATCAAAATATTTGTTTGAAAATGCTGGCAGTGTGTCTTATAGGAGTATTGGTTCTGTTGACTCATGTCCCAGTTCTCCTGGCTCTCCAGCCACACTATATGTCTCATAACACACCATGGCCAGGAACTCTCATGATGACCCCCTTTCTCCTTCTTTCCATGAATTAAGATTGGTGCATTATGAAAGATGCTGTCACGTCAGGCAGTACTAGATGACAGAAAGTATAATCAATGAGCCTTTGAAAAGTAGTTTTGAGGACCCACTCTTCTGCTGATTCTATTTTATCTGACAGTGTTTCCATACCTTTCTTTTATTCGACAAGAGGACTTGTCTGGCAGTTAGGAGGAATTGATTCCACACAAACTCTGTTTTGTAAATTCTTACTTCAGTGCAACCACTCCATTAAGGCACATTAGTATTTGAAAACCTAAGTCATGACGCACAAATTTAGCTCTCTTCTAGCTACAGAGAAGCTTGTTTATCTCAGGACTCCCAGGATTCAGTCCAGATTGTATGTGTGTGTAAATTCTCTTTATTTTGTTGTTTTTCCCTGTAAATTACATTTTGTACCATGTAAAGATTCCTATACAGATGCAAAAGAACATGAATAAGAGAAAATAGGTAAAATAATTCCCACAGGCACTATAACAAACAGTTCAGGAAAGCTGAGCATGCAGTTTTGGTACAGAGTTAGTGAGAAAGTGATAGTCTATGGAGGGCTTGAATTCTCATAGAGCATTTTCTAGAGCCCTCCCACAAACATCCTTCATGGATCAACTCATATTTGTGTGACTATCAATTTTACTGCCTATTTACCTATAGCCTGTAATTTGCTATTATATTATGTATACCCAGTAATTAGATAACCCTAGATTAAAACGTGTGTTAATGTTAATGTATGAATGTTCTGGATATGTAAACTTTATGAAAACTAATGAAGGAATGCTTCTGGCTAGCACACTGAGTTTACGTTATGTATCATCAAGATTGGAGCCTTGGAAAACTAAAAGATTGCTAATTTCAAAGCAAGGAGCACTGTGTTTGACAATGGAAATTCACAGATACTGTTTGCATTTAACCAACAAAGAAGAACCCATGCTGTAAATAAAAGTATCTGCCAGATTGTCTTCTGTGGAAAGATGCCATAAGAATAGATACAGGGGCTGATCCGATATCACTGAACTATTTGGACATTCATAGGGAAAGATTCCAGATGCAAGACTGAGTTACTTTGGGTAACTCTGAAAAGAATTAGAAAACTAGCAGATTACTGCATCTGTGCTAGACTCACCTGTTAATGTATTTTACCTGTTTAACCACTTGATAATTCATTTCTTTTTTTCTTTGCTAATAAATCTTTAGATAAGTTACTGGAAAAATTGGCTGCAAGGAGTATTGTTGTTGTGAGACTGAGTATCCCTTGACCAGGGGTAAGTGATTGACACTTTGGGGTTGTGAATAACCTAATGGGACTTGGTGTAGCAACCAGTATCACAAAACACAATTTGTCTGGGTGGCAAGGTATTCTGGAAAGCCTAAAGGGACTCTTTGTGACTCCATGATAAGACTAATACAGGGATCCAGGAGTACATATTTCTTATGGGATTGGTGAAATCTAACTGTACTATCTACCACAAGTTTGAGATATGGATTTACAGCTTACGTGCCACTGGGCACAGCATTGTCAGTGCTCCTTCTGCCTACAGCTGACCTTTGTGCTGTCCGGTAAAAAAACTAAACTTTTAACCCACTTTTAAGTTGTAGGTGTCCTGAGAACGCTGGTGCCCCATGGCCCATGGCTATCTGGCCCTGGGGATGTCTGACCTGATATTGGCATTCATAGTTGTGAGCCACTTCAGACAATATCACAAAGAGAGAGCCAAATGCAAATAAATAAAATAAAGTGGAAATTTTAAATACAACATTAGGAGGATTCTATGGAAAACAGATGGATTATTTAAAATCCAAATTTATGTAACCAAAGATACATTTCTGCAATCCTAAAAAAAATTCCATATAAAATCCTCTGACTGATTAAATTTCAGTTTATTAATGTATTGCTCTTCTTGCAAATGATAATAGCAGGAAACCAAGCATCATACAATGACCTCAGAAGACAAAGAACAAGCATGGCATATGTATACTGAAAAAAATTTAGACTGGCTTAGTGGTGACCTCATTGTTTATCAGGGGATGATTTCAGTAAAACAGCAGGCTAAAGCTTCTGCTAATACAAACCCAAATCTTCCAATTAAAACACACACAGACACATATACAGAGGCAGTGGGATACCATCCCTGTTTTGATCTACACTATTCCCTTTTTTACCCATATAATTTTATGCTCAGGCCAAACGTTTTTCCCTCCCACACACACAAACAAAATTTTAATGCGTTTTTATTCTGTACACTATTGGCCTCATTTTCCCCTACTGCGGGTTAGTTTGGTACAGCTCCCGCATAATGTTAGCCCTAATCATAGGAACTTAATTCATACCTGCTGTTTATTCTAAATGAAGGTATTAAACTCATTTCCATACAGTTGACTCTTGAGTTTAACAGACCTGCCATTTCTTATCTTGCAATGGCATCAAAAGCTTTCAAGGATGTAGCATATAAAGGGTATGTCTGCACTGCACAGCTATGTCAGGATACCAGAGGTATTCTGAAATAGCTACCCCGCATCTACACATGCCACTCTTTATTTCAAAATATTTTTGAAATAATGGGTGTGCTATTTCAGCATCCCAATAACCAGGGCTCAACAAATAATACAATCTACTCGCCCGTGGCGAGTAGATTGTAACCCAGAAGATCTGGGTTCGGGCAATCTGTGCATGCGCAGATCACCGGACAGCGCGGCTGGCGAGCGGGGCTCACCGTGGTTCGGCAAGCCCTGCCAATAACCCTTGTTCCACGAGGATTAAGGGATGGCTCGAAATAGCACATTATTTCAAAATTTAGTGCTGTGTAGACACGCCAAATTTCAAAATAGCCTATTTTGAAATTCAATCAAAATAAGATACACAATTTGCATAGTGCAAATTGCATATCTTATTTCGAGTTTAGGGTGCTGTGTAGACACACCCGAAGAGACATAGTATGAAGAGACAGTGGAGTCTCCATAATAAGACCGACTATGCTTTTTTGTTAGAATCCTGATTCTGACATTTTTACCCCCCTTCTGATTTCTCAAAAACTTAACTAATTCCCTTTAAGTCTATTAAACCTAAACCCCAGCTGGTAAATAGATCCTTCACACACACACACACACACACACACACACACACACCCTTAAAACTAGAAGATGATTAGGCAAAGACATAAATCATATGTGAATATTAGAGGTGTCAGTGCTGTTCCCCAATCTGGCACTCAGAGTGCAGAAGATGGAGACCCTCAAAGAGCTCAAAACCGTGCCTCTACAGACACTGATTAGCAAAAACTTCCCCCAGAATCACAATACACAGATGTTGGGGGATTTGCTGTCACCATCAAGTGCTTTTTATTCCTAAAACTGGAGTAAACACTTGAAACCACCCCCAGGGTACCCCAAGCTCTTTTGCCCCAAAAGAGCTTGAAAAAGAAAAGAGAAAAACAAGCTGCAGTCTCTAGTAACTGACCTCTCAGTCAGAGGCATGCAGATTCACACAGACAGACCTTCCAGGACACAAGAATCAAGTCATTGCCTTAAAAGAAGTTATTTTTATTACAAAACAAAAGATAAACTTGATAAAGCATACTTGGTTGCTAGCTGTTACAGAGCAACTAAGGGAAACAAATTAAAACAGAGAAAAAACTCTGGCACAATGCTTAGATGTAATGGGGGACAGGAGGCACAGAATCACACAGAGCAGTTCAAAACAAACAACAAAATAAAGAAAAATTACCCTGAACGCGACTGCATTCACATTTCCCTGTTACTTACTCCTAATTTTCTCTTTGTTCAGCCCACTCCCATGCCCTGAATTCCATGAGGGCATGGTAGTCCTGCCATGGTTTAAATCACTCTCTCTCTCAACTCCAGTTTCTCTCTCCCACACAAAGCAGGCAAGAAACCTATATCCAATTCAAATTTCAACACCAGGGGTACGTCTAGACTGCATCCCTTGTCAACAGAGGGATGCAGATTAGGCAGGTCGACATTGCAAATGAGGCAGGGATTTAAATATCCCGTGCCTAATTTGCATAAAAATGGCCACCGCGTTTTGCCGACTCAGTACTTTGTCTGCAAAAAGCAGTCTAGAGGGGGATCTGTCGAGAAAGAAAGCCTTTTTCGACAGATCCTGTAAACCTCCTTGCAGGAGGCATAAGGGATCTGTCGAAAAAGACTTTCTTTCTCGACAAATCCCCCTCTAGACTGCCGAGTTTTTCCGACAAAGTGCTGAGTCGGCAAAACATGGCAGCCATTTTTATGCAAATTAGGCACGGGATATTTAAATCCCTGCCTCATTTGCAATGTCGACCTGCCTAATCTGCATCCCTCTGCCGACAGCGGGATGCAGTCTAGACATACCCTATCATGATTTGTTCTCCCAGGACCCTGGTCAAAACCTTTGCTAGCTACCTGAGTTAATCCCTTAGTCACTGGGTGCTGGTCAGCATGCCTCCTGTCCATTACAAGAGGTAATTCTTATGCAAACACTTCCTGATTTTTATTTTTAAGAATATTAGATCTTAAAAATATCTTCCAGAAACTTTTAAACCTAATTTATTCTGTTCTGAAATTTTGGTATAGATTAATTCTGACATTATACAATACAGGCAGTCCCCCGGGTTACATGGATCCGACTTACATCGGATCCCTACTTACAAACGGTGTGAGGCAACCCCGTACTAGGTGTGCTCTCCGCCCCCCCCAGCAGACCAGGGAGACGCGGAGCGGCTTTTCTCAGCAGACACCTCAGCTTGAGAATAAAGGACTGAGGGGAAGTGAGGTGTGGGAGAATAAAACTGAGCTCTGGAGAAATGTTTGGCTAGAGTTTCCCCTACAATATGTACCAGTTCCGACTTACATACAAATTCAACTTAAGAACAAACCTACAGTCCCTATCTTGTACGTAACCTGGGGACTGCCTGTACATTTTTTCCTGACATGAAAATGTTATTAAGTCTAAAGACTATTCTGCAAGATCACCCTCACCGATTTTATGAGTACCACAGTGTCTGTCTGCATGTCATATGTGGAGAATAAGCTCTATAGGGACACAGATCTTTACCTCATATCTTTGAGGGATAATCAACATGTTTTTCTGGCCAAAACCACGAAGATCACATTTCAAGGTAGGTCTTGCTGGTCAGCCTGTGAAGATTATAAGTTCCTTGGAACCATATAAAGATATCAAGCTAACCCACAGTGGGGAAAATGAGACCAACAATGTAACAATACCTTACATCTACAGATCTTATCAATTATTCTGGCTCAGACTTGGTAATCTTCTCTAGATCTGCAGAATTTTTCATATGGATTACATAACAGAAAGAAATGCTAACTGAGAGGAAATGTATAATGTAAAAGATCAGTGTGGTTATTTTTTCTTATGTGATGAGAAATCCTTATACTCAGTCATTCCTGCTGCAGCTAAGAAATGCTACCTTTATGAATGTGCGCTGATATTTCAGTCTTTTCTTTAAAATAAAAAAGTAGAGATTAATGTAGTTAAAACCAAAGTACTATATCTGTTAGATTTTATAGGATAACTGAGCCCAAAACAAAATCAAACATATTTGTTCTCTTTATGCCATTATCTGAGAATTATTCTTCCAAAACTAGAACTTGGGAACCTGGTGAACTATATACTGAATTTTATGACTAGCTTGAAAAATTATTGTGGGAGCCACTTAAGATGCAGTCTTTCCCTTGCTTGTGTCTTTATATTTTGTTTCATATTCTAGCTCCAGTTGATAGTGTGAAACTCTTATTGAGACAAATAGAAATGCAAAGTGAGAAAATATTTATATATATTTCTCATTGCTGTGAAGAGCCAAGCAGAATTATATTAGGATTTCTAGAATGCAGCAGTTGCTGCCCTGTTTTGATCTTCATTTTATACAAATTTAAAACTGAGAACCATACGATTGTGTCCTGTAAAAAACTGAAGAATTTTATTGACAAAGAGACTAAAAAAAAAACCCTAAATCATTTTAAATAGTGTATTTGCTTTGGAAAGTAGCAGTACTTAGAAAAATTACTAACTCATTACATGTGACAAACAGAGATTATATAGGGATATACTGTGTCCTAAAATATATATGCCATACTGTTGAAGTAAATAGGAGCTGGACATGTTTCTAAGGGCAGAATTTTGTCTATAAAATTCAACTAAGTGTATCTTTGTCAGATATCTTAAATACCATTACATTGGGTGGGTAGCTACCTTTGCTACCTAAGGAAATTAAGTATTAGGCTCCCATTGTGGGTCACTTGGAATGGAATATCTCCCTTATATACCTTTGAAACTTTCCTTGGTATTTTGGTCATTAGGTTTCTTTTATTTCTATTGCATTAGTGCCCAAAGTCTCAAAAACAAATCAGATAGCCAAGAGCACTAAGCACTTCTCTCTCTACAATATAAAGAAATGTGACAAGTGAACAAACAAGATGGAGGAGCTTCAGCAAATAAAAGTTATAAAAGAAATAGGTGCATGTGCCTAAGTGACTATAAAAAGGGATCCAGTAATCTGCTCAGGAGGATGTTCAACAAGGCTGTACTTGCTTTGCTTGCTCAGCACTCCAAGTCTACACAAGCCTTGAAACATAGATGAATAGACCAGTGTCACCCTCGTTTGGCATCCCCGGCAGATTTTAATTGAAAATAATTGAATATTTAATTAATGGTTAATAATGTATTGATTTATTTTTTGTATTACCATAACACCTAGGACTCCTAATCTTGGATCAGGCTATCCTTGTGCTGTACAAACAGAACAAAAAGTCCAGATTTGAGAGTAAATATTGCCAGGATTGGGAAAAAAAGTCAAAATTAAGTTGACATTATTTTCTTCTATGAATTATTGTTAAATAAGTACTGCCTTACTATTTATTTGGAAAAGTGACTCATGAAACTGTCCATATTATCTAAACTGAACACCTTTTACAACGTATATTTCACTTACAACGCGTGGTAATCTAAAATGAATGTTGCAGTATCTAGCTTTGTTGGTCTTATGATAGCCCAAAATAATACAGAAAAAATGTTGTAAGAAGTCAGGAGGGCTAATTTATGTTAGATTTGTGTGTGTCATTAATCCAATGTCTTATGTAGTTGATTAGATTACACATATGGATGTTTCCTTAGTTACTGTAAGAGGATTGATCAGAGGTCTCTTGGTTTAGAAATGCAGAATTAATGTTTCATATGCTTTAGACATTTTAAGATGGCAAGTATAAATGAGTATCATAACGAACATTCTCTTTTACTGGGCATTGCTAGAAAAAGTCTATGCTTGCTCATAACCAATATACATCAAAGGAATCCCAGCAAGGGAGAAGCAGTCAGTTTCCATCCCCTTTGGGCATGGAAAGCAATACAAAGGAACCAGCACAAGCCAGTGAATCTGACCTATTCTTTTAAAAAAGAACTGAAGAACTTTAAAGTTGTGAGGCTCTTTTCTTAAATTATATGGCAGAGCATCCTCTAGCTCTGTTGCAGGCATTTGTTTATAGACAACTTTATATCTTGTTCTGTAAGATAGATGTATGACAGTAAATAATAACAACTGTATAGCAATAAATAGATGTCATCAGGTGCTGGGAGTAGCTGCAGGGAGAGAAGAAATGAAATACTAAAAATGCATAAAAAAGGTATCCTGGTGTAGAATAAAGGCAGCAAGACAGTGCCCTGTGGATGCATCTCGTGGATGCTAGTGGACTATGAAGGGGGCAGAGGTTTAGGATATCTGGATTGTATTATTGGATCTGCCAGTGGCCAACTAAGTGACCTAGGCTATTACTCCAACTCTTTGCTTTAAATTTCTCCATCTGTCACATATTTATCCTCACTTGTAAAGTTCTTTGAGATATTGGATTGGAGAGTATTGTATAAAAGCAAAAAGATGTTACCAAGCAGTGAAAGCTGAATGTAACTCCAGGAAAAAAAGCTATGCTGATAATGAATGCAAAACTGTACTCCATGAAGAATCTGTAGTATTGAAACACTGCAATATCATTTTGTGGTGTTTTTGTGAATAACTTATCACTGTAGCATGAAAAGAGGAGGGAATCTTTTGTGTTCAGTTTCAACCCTTTCACACACACCCCTCCATGGAAAAGTACCACATCCAAAATTTGTTCCAGTATCAGGTGACTTGGCCACATGTCTTAATAAGAACAGCCATAGTATCAGCTTACCAGAAAAAAAATATACAGATCATTATCTTGAGCACCAGGCCATTAAGCTCCTTAAGTACTACTAATGGCTTTCACTAGAAGACCTAAATTAATAAACAGGTTTACACTTCATATTTCTAACTTCACATACAAGAATGATAAATGCACACAAACACAATATGCACAGTCAATTACAAGTTTTTCGATGAGAGGTTACGTGCCACATTTTGCATAAAGTGTATTCAAGCTAGGCATATTCATATTCAAAAACATTTCCATAAAAAGCATGGGGATGCAGCATCACACATTTCCCCTATGTTGTTCTAGAAACATAAGATCAACTGTCATAGTCCTTTGCTGTTTCTGGTATATTTTTACATGTTTTATCAGAAGTTTCTCAAATATAATGTATAAAGTTATTAATACACAGTAGTACATAACAGGATTTTGTATGTCTAATATAATTAATGAAGATTGGATAATCAGCAAACCAGAGTATAAGGTACCACAAACATAGATAAGAGATTTCACAGGAGAGCTTCCCCCCCAGAATCTGTAATAGTGTATGTATAAGGGAGAATTGGGTGTAGCTGGAGCAACTTTGAGCTTCAGTTATTATATGCTACTGCAGTGGCCTCCTGGTGAACCTTGCTATCAATAGTAAATCAGGCTGTTCTCACTTACATTGGAAGCTGAATCAATTCCCTACAGGCATCCCTTAGAATCTATAGAGGTGACAGAGCCAAGATGCAGCTCCCTCCCACCTCTAGAAGTGTACTCAGCCACAGCTCAGTAACAGTCAGATTCCCTGGGCTCTTAGGGCTTAATCCCATATCCTTGGGGCTTATACATCCTTTGGGTTTAAGCCTGTCCTGCCTACATTGTAGCTGGGAGACAGGAGGCAGCTAGATTATGTCAACAGCTAGCAGCAGACTGGATGTGTTAGCTGCATTTCAGCATAGTGTGGGCAGGAAGAGATAAGCTGCTTCCAGCCACAGGTGCTGAGGGTAGGTGTGACGGGGGCAGCCCCGCCGCGCACTATAAGTGAGCCTAGAGGCAGGGCCCAGCTGGCTGAGCAGATCCAGCTGGCGGAGATTACCCCTCCCCGGCGGCCTTGCAAGGCATGCTCACTGGTGAGCCGCACCATAAAAGGCCCTGAGCCAGCTCATTTGGGGCTGGTAGCCAAAGGGGAAGGACTGCCAAGGCTAGCTCCTAACTGGGTGGGGTCCCCGCCGATGGGACCAATGTGACTGCCCTAGCATCTCTGCCAGACTTGGACCCAGAGACCTCGTAGGGGTGTGCCCACGGGAGAAAGGCAGGGAGGTAGGAAGCAGCCCAGGGTGGGGAGGAACAGGCCCCTGAGTGTTCAACAGGTTACGGGGGGGAACCCCTCACTGAGCAGGCAGTGGACCCAGCTACTGCCCATAGGGCCCTGGGCTGGGACCCAGTGGAGCGGGAGGGCCCAGGTCCCCCTATCCTTCCCCTCTGCACCACCCTGAATCCAGGAGTGCTGGCCGGCCTCAGGACTAGGACTAGGCCACAAGGCCATATTTACCCCCAGAGAGGGGAACTCTAAAGACTATGCCCAGAGGCTGTATTTACCCCAAGAGGGGGGACTTTAAAGACTGAGCCGGTGGGCCAATATGGGAGAGGGGGGGCACCCCTCGACAGTAGGGAAGAGCTCTGCAAAGATGTGGGTCAAGTTCTCTCTTTCTCTACCTTCCCTCCCCTGCAGCTGGAAAAAGATCCCAGCCCTTCTCTCCTGCCCCATGACAAAAAGCAGCTGTTGGCCACATTCTGGTGTGAACCTTAGCAGAAATCTAGGGGTGGGGGGCATGTGACTCGGTATCCCAGAAAACTCTTCTGCATCCAGAGAACGTGTCTGCTCTTCCGCAAAAAAAAGCGGAAGAACAGAGCTGCTCTTTCAGAAGCCCTGTCTTCCTCTGTCCATGAGGAAGAAGGGCTCTTCTGAAAGAGGAGATTTTTCCGAAATTTGGCCCGGTGTAGATGGGCCAAATTTCGGAAAAGCCTCTTCTGAAAAAACTATTGGAAAAAGGCATGCAAAGTGTGGAGCGTAATTTTTTCTAACTGATCATTGTAATCTAGATATAGCCCCACTCTAACATGGTTCTTTGTGTTAGACCCATTTTGAAAGTGACTTTTACAATCTCTTCCCTCTATGAACTGACCAAGTACAATGGTATCAACCATATACCAAGTAGGATAACTTACATGATACTTGTATGTGGCTCCTTTTAACAAATCCTAAGCAATGGGATGCTAAGGATTTGGGGAGGACATGGGGAAAGAAGAAAGGCTTTTAATCACTAAAGATGTAAAAAAACAAATTTAGCAGTGTACAATAAGGGTGTATTCTCTACATTTTCTAGGTATAATGTAGCAAGGCAGGTCCTCTCGGAGCAACTCCTCAAGGCTTGAGGTGGTCCTTCAAGCACACTGTCCTCATTTCCCCATTGTGACAAGCCAGCCGAGGCCCGCACTGAAACCGGCAGGGCGCCAGCTCCGGCCCCGGTGGGGAGGCGCTGCCTGGCAGATGTGTGGCTGGAACGCCGCCCCCGCCGAGCCCCATATGGAGCGGGACCACTCGGCATTGGGAGGCAGTGCTTGCTGGTGGCCCGGGGCAGGCCACCACGCCCCAGAGTACCAGGTTGTAACCCCGCCCCGAGACCCGACGCTCCGTACATCAGGATGTCGGGGGAGAGGAGAGGAAGGGTGGCGTGGCCTCCGGCGGGGAGTTTAAAAGACGCCGAGAAGGCGGAAGCAGTGGGAGAACCATGGGGAAGCGATTCCTCCGTCCGCACTGGAGGCGGGAGCACCGGACGCCGGAGAGCCAGAAAGGGGAGTCCCGGACCCACGCCAGAGGGGTAAGACCCGGGGTTCCAGGACTGGAGGCCCTCAGGCCAGGGGAGGCTAGGAAGCAGCCCGGGGCAGAGCACTTTTGGCACCCATGGGCTGACACGTTTCGGGGTGGGACCCCGTCAGCCGGGTAAGGGTAGTACCCGAACCCCATAGGGCCCTGGGCTGGGATCCGGTGGAGAGGGTGTGCCTGGGTCCCTCTAGCCCCCACCCCATTATCTCCCATAGAGACTGCACAAGTAACCTTGAGAACCTCGAGAGGGACAGTCACCCCAGGGGGACGTTTTTACAGAAGGCCGACCCCAGGGCGGGGTCGAAGGGCCACAGGATTTCTCGGACGGAGGGCTCACTGGGCCCTATTCAACCCGGAAAGGGGGGAGTTGGGAGCTCAAACCCGTCTAGCCACCGGGCCCCGGGTGGGCTCGCTGGGCCCCACCCCTGAGGTGGGGAGTGGGAGCTCGCGCCCGGACAAAATCCGTCACACCCATCATAAAGTTTGCCCTTGCTCTTTAGGAATTCCAGCAGTGCTCTCCTGTGCTATCTTCCACATGGGCCCATCTGCCCCTTCCTTTTCCCACTCCCCATTGCTGCCTGACCTAGTGTTTTCTCTACAGTCCCATTAGAAGGCATGTGCTGGTAGACTGAACCCACTGAATTTTAGTCTGTAAATCCCGCTGCCCTTATTTGCTACATCTTCAATAAGCATATACTATTGTATCAGTCTATTGAGCTTCAGACCACCTTCCTCTGTCTTCCTGATGCTGTGGCTGTGTTTTAAACACCAAAATAAGTCACCACAGCATTTAGCTTGTAAGAGCCCATAAAGTGCTTATAGCCTGTTTTCTCTGCTTTCCCAAATATATTGGTCCAGCTTTCACCTAGCTAAGCCCTGGTCTACACTAGGGAGTGATGTCAAAGTAACCCCCCTTATTTTGAAATAATAAGTAGAGCATCCACTCTTCCAAGCCCATTATTTCAAAATAATGGGCTGGTTATTTCGAAATCTATATTCCTGCTTTCCTAAGGGAATAATGCTTATTTCGAAGTAGTTATTTTGAAATAGCGGTAGTGTGGATGCTCCACTGCTGCTATTTCGAAATTACTCCCCAGAGTAATTCAAAGTAATTACTCCCCAGTGCTTCCTGCGTCTTTAAGTCAAGGTAGCACGTGCACAATAATGAAGCCTGCTTTGGACTAATTTCGAGGCTCCCCCATAGTGGGGACTCGCTATTTTGATGTTATTTCAGGAGTTATTTCAAATTTAGTTATTTCAAAATAATTTCCTAGTGAGACATGGCCTAAGAGTGCTAGCTGGAATGGAATCAGCTTCATGGCATATGCCTATTTTAAAGTGTTTTTTGGATACAGTATCTCATTAAGGAGTCCTGTGAGGAGTTAGTGACCTGGCAAATTGCAATTCTTTTGGAGATATGGACTGAAGTACATACTGTGTTAAAATACATATAAAACTGTTGCTTTCACATCATTTTAAAATGCTTGGAGATTTATAAGGAAGAGGTGATTTAAATAAGTCATTTATCAGTCCTCTTTCCTACCAGTGACAGATTTCAATAAGATTCTAGAGTGGTTATTAAAGTCTTGGGAATGATTAATGTTGCCTGATTCTAGTCCAGAATCCTCCAAATGAAAAATAAATTATTCCTCACTTACTATGTGTTGCGTCAGTTATACTTTTCTGTTTATAAAAATGTTTAACAATATATATATATTACATCAAGAGTTTATAAATATGCATTGCAAGTGCCAGTTATTTTAGTGAGAAATAATTACTCATTCAGATGTGACTTTATTTTTAGAAATCTGAGTCACTTTGAAGCAGTAACACATATAGCAGAAATGTTTTTCAGCTTATGAAACTGCTTGTTTTGCAGCCTTTCAGGTACAACTTAGTCCTTTTCCCAGTGCCTTCAATAATATTCCTCTGACTTCAAAGAAAAAAAAAAGCATAAACTTGGACACAGAATTGCATGTCAAATTTGGGACACCTGTTCATACTGGTGGTTGCAGCACCTATGCATTTAGGGGTCCAACTTTAAGGGCACATCTCACAGCAGGGCAAAAGTCAAATTAAGATATGTAACTTCAACTACGTCAATTGTGTAGCTGAAGTAGAAATAGCTTAATTCAGCTTTATGGCGCTGTCTGCACAGCAGGAAGTTGAAGGAAGAACACTCTTCCTTTAATTTCCCTTTCTCCTCGTGCAATGAGAGTTACAGGAGCTGGAGTAAGAAGTCTTCCATCTCAACATTATTTCAAAATAATGGCTTACTGCATAGATGCTCACAATGTTATTTCAAAATAACATCAGTTATTCCGAAATAATGCTGCTTTGTAGACATAACCTAACAGTCCAGGCAGTGCAGTGACTCCTATAGCCAGTACATGTACTAGAATCAGGGCTATCATTATTTTGACTGTGCATGATAGAAGACTTTGACTTACAGAACTATAGATCCTGCTTCCTTTTTCTGAACATGTAAGTAAAATCAATTTTTCTTGTGCCAGTTAGTAACATGTGAATAAGAAGACAATCCTGAGTACTGCTGTGTTAACTCTGTTTCCCAGCTGTTCTGGTACTAAACACAAATTACTTATGGTAATCTGACACCTGCTGTGAATAAAGCAATTAGTTATCAGGTGATAAGGGAAAGGAACTCTATGGAAAACCATTCTGTGGCCCCCAAAAGACACCTTGTTGATGCATAAGGCCTTGACCCAAAAAATTACCTTAGAAGCCTCACCATGTGGGTGGTAAGGAAGGCCTGATAATCTACACCATCAACTGGACTCCTCCAAAGCAGAACTGAGGAGAACCACCAGACAGAATTAACTAGGAGGAAAGTAGAAGACTTTGCACACACTGATGGAGCGTGTTCTATTCCACGTCTGCTACTTGGACCAATCTTTGTGGGATGGGTTGCCTTCTTTATACCTGCTCAAGAAGTTGACATTGCTCCTCAGGGCACAATGAAAGTCCTATGTGGCAAATGTAACAGAAGACTGTCACATTCCACAGGCATTAACTGTTCTATTTCAAAAGTTAACTCCAGGAGAATTGTGGAGGAAGCTCTTGCAGGGCTGAAAGGTAATGAAAGACTTGCACATAACATTGTTTTGTTAAGGCACAGTTCATACTCAAATTAAGAGAAGAGTTAAGTGTTGCAATTCAAATTAAGTTGCAAGAGTTCAACTGTTAGGGTATGTCTACACTACAGCGCTATTTCAAATTAACTTATTTCCGAATTAGTTAATTCGAAATAAGCTAATTCGAAATAACACATCTAGACCCAAAAACTAATTCGAAATAGCATTTTGCTATTTCGAAATAGCGCATCCACACTGGACGCTGGATCGCATTTAAGGGCAGCTGAAACCGGTTCCAGCAGGGCATCAGGTCAGTAGTTGCTTTGTGTGGCTGCTGTCTGAGGCTATCTGAGGCTCGAGTGTAAAGGGACCCCCCCTGGACAGCCGGTTCTCAGCTTTTCCACTTGCTTGCCTACCTTGCTGAGAGACAGCAAAGCGTTTTCCTCTCCGCCTGCTTCGGTCGCTCTCATTTGGGACACCGCAGCACTCAGCACCATGGAGCCAGAGCCACCCCTGGGCACTCTGGTGCTCATGTTAAACGTCTTGCTGCAAGCCTGGCAGCAATTGCTGGAAGCTGCCTGGCACCTTCTGCTGCAGGCCAGCCCCCTGGCCCTCCCTCTGCCCCCACTGGGGGCCTTGGAGGAGCGGCGTCCGGACACCAGCATGCCCCGCCGCATCTGGCGTCTGGACACCAGCAGCGACTGGTGGGACCACATTGTCCTGGAGCGCTGGGGAGACCAGCAGTGGACCCAGAACTTCAGGATGAAGGACACCTTCCTGGAGCTCTGCAAGTGGCTTGCCCCTGCTCTGCGGCAACGGGACACACGCATGAGGCCCGCCATTCCCCTCCACAAGCGGGTAGCCATCGCCTCTGGAAGCTCTTCACGCCGGATAGCTACAGATCTGTCAGGAACCAGTTCGGCGTGGGGGAGATCCACCGTCGGAGCGGTGCTCATGCAGGTACGGCACTCACCAGCCACTGGGCCAGGACAGGGGGCTGCAGGGAGGACGTGGGCTGCCCCAGGGAAAACGGGGGGGGGAGGTGGTGTAAGTGCCCTCCCCGGAGGGGTCAGTCCATCCCAGCCGCACTACAGACTGCCCGCGGTGGCCAGGATTGCAGCGGGGCTTGCTCCTGTGTGGGGGGCACGGGGCAGTGGTGGGGGAAAGAACACTCCCAGCCACCCTGGTGCCCCAGTGACCCTCAGTTTTGTGTCTCTCTCTGCAGGTGGTCAAGGCCATGAACAGGGTGCTGCTCTGCAGAGTCGTCCACCTCACCGACCTGGACGCGGTCATCCAGGGGCTCGGCGCCCTCAGCTTCCCCAACTGCAGGGGGGCAATCGATGGGATGCACATCCCCATCCGTGCCCCGGACCACCAGGCCTCCCTCTTCATCAACAGGAAGGGGTGCTTCTCTGTGATCCTGCAGGCCATGTCTGACCACCGGGGCCAGTTCACGGACATCAATGCTGGTCAGGCAAGGCACACAACGTGCGGGTGTACCGCAACTCCTCCGTGTGCCAGAGGCTGCACACCGGGACTTGCTTCCTGACCGCCACATCAGGGTCGGGGACATGGACATGCCAGTGTGCCTGGTGGGGGATGCGGCCTACCCCCTACAGCCCTGGCTCATGAAGCCCTACACGGGACACCTTGGCCTCTCCCGGCAGGCCTTCAATGCCAGGCTCAGCGGGGCCTGCATTGTGGTCAAGGGTGCCTTCGGCCGACTGAAAGCACAGTTTAGATGCCTCCTCACCCACCTTGACCTCTCCCAGCACAATATTCCGCACGAGGTGGCAGTGTGCTGTGTGCTCCACAATTTGTGTGAGAGGAAGGGGGAGTCTTTCCTGCCAGCCTGGATGGCAGAGGCTGACCGCCGGGATGGCCAGTACGCACAGCCCCGCATGGCTGCCAGCTGGGAGGCCCTTTGGGGGGCTGTCCACATCCGGGAAGCCCTGCGGGAGAGCTTCCAGGCGGACGAGGACTGAAGTCCCCCTGGCGTGCCCCACTGGGGCCTGGGGCCTTACATTCCTCCCCCACCTCCTTCCCCTTTCCCCTCCCTAACCCCCCTTCCTGATCTACAATAAAAACACCTGTGTGGCCACAAAAGAAGTCTTTAATTCACATAACTGGGTTGGGGGGAGGGAGGGAATGAGGGCTGAAGAGGAGGGGGAAACCTGGGAGGAGGGAGCTGGAAGGGGAGGCAAGGGAGGAGGGGAGGGGAAGCTCAGGGTTGGGGGTCTTGCTGGCTCTCCCATCTCGCAGCACTGCGGGTGTGGGGGTGTCGGGGAGTGGGTGTGGAGGGTGGGGCAGGAGGGATGGGGGGGCGGAAGAAGCGGGAGGGGGAGCAGGGGCAGGGAGGAAGAGCAATAGCTGGGGCGGCCACAGGGGCTGGAGCAGCAGGAGGCAGCAATCGGTCCCCCAAGGCCTGCAGATGCTCGCGGAGGGCACGGCCCTGCTCCCGGAGCTCCCTCAAGCTCTCCCGCCACAGCTGCAGGTCCTCTTGCACCCACTGCTCCTGGCTGTGGAGCTGCCATCCCTGCAACGGCAGCTGCTGCCTCTGGAACTCCTCCAGGTTGCGGGTGCACCTGCTGGCCCGGGTTCGGGTGGAGGGTCCAGGTGGGGTGGTGCGTCGTGCACTCGCAGGTGCTGCGGCTGTGGTGAAACAGGAGAAGTGGTCAATTCTCTTTGGAGACACAGTGGATGAAACCCAGCCCCCCTCTGCAAGGCGAGGATGGCAGGTGTCCACACCATCACATCCTGCTATCCCCGGGAGTGTGAGCTGGCCCAGGACTGCACCCCAGCCCCTATGCTGCCTACAGTGTGGTGGGAGGGGGGGAGGAAGGGAGATGTGCCCTGCCTCTGTGTAGAGAGGGTGTCTGGAGGGAGGGCAGTGTGCAGTCTCTCCCCCCGGGGTAAGGTACCTGGGCTCCCCCTCCCACTCCACCCCGCATAAGGGGGCCGTGATGTCACTCACATGTGGAGGCCTCCCCGGCCTCAGATGAGGCTACTGACGGGCTCTCTGGTTTGGCTCGGGGTTCCTGGGTGCAGGGCAGCCTCCCTGCAGGCTCCTGGCTGCCGTTGTCCTCTTCCTCCTCTTCCGCTGGGTCAGGGGCAGGGCCCACTGCCCAGGGGTCAATGATGACCAGGGGGCATGGACCGTCTGACCCCCCAGGATGCAGTCCAGGGCATCATAGTAAGGGCAGGCCTCCGGGTCAGCCCCTGGTTGGGAGGCCCTGGCATAGGCCTGCCGCAGTTCTTTAATTTTTCTCCGCGCCTGCTCCTGGCTGCGCATGTGGCCTCTGGTGGCCAGACTGGCAGTCATGCAGCTGTAGATGGCCGCATTCATAAAATAATCATAGAATAACTAGGACTGGAAGGGACCTCGAGAGGTCATCGAGTCCACTCCCCTGCCCTCATGGCAGGACCAAATACTGTCTAGACCATCCCTGATAGACATTTATCTAACCTACTCTTAAATATCTCCACAGATGGAGATTCCACAACCTCCCTGGGCAATTTATTCCAGTGTCTGACTACCCTGACAGTTAGGAACTTTTTCCTAATGTCCAACCTGAACCTCCCTTGCTGCAGTTTAAGCCCATTGCTTCTTGTTCTATCCTCAGAGGCCAAGATGAACAAGTTTTCTCCCTCCTCTTTATGACACCCTTTTAGATATCTAAAAACTGCTATCATGTCCCCCCTCAATCTTCTCTTTTCTAAACCAAACAAACCAAATTCCTGCACCTAGTGCAGAGATCATGGACATTGGAGGCCTCCCCCCAAATCTCAGTGAGGCCCATGATCTCTGCACTTGACCAGGAAGGCACCCGCCTTTTATGGCCCCTGGCAGGCTCCTGGGAGCCGCCAGCCTGGTCCTGGGGAGTGGTGGAGGGCTGGGTGGCAGCGGATGGCTGGCTCATGGTATGCCAGGTGCACGGTCTGCTGGCTGTGTGCTGGCAACTGGCTCAGGCACTGTGGCAAGAGTCTGCCCCTTTAAGGGCTCCGGGGCTAGCGGGGGAGCAGACAAGTTTTCCTGGTTTGGCCCAGAGTGGCCACCAGGGGGAACTGGGAAGGGCTGGAGGCCCCCTAATTCGAAATAAGTGTCTACACAGCACTTATTTCGAATTAGGTGTTATTCCTCATAGAATGAGGTTTACCTAATTCGAAATAAGGGCTCCACTATTTCGAATTTATTTCAAAATAGCGGTTTGTATGTGTAGACAGCTATTAAAGTTAATTTGAAATAATATCTGTTATTTCGAATTAACTCTGTAATGTAGACATACCCTTAGGTATCTCTGTTGTAGCTGCAGCTACATTAGTGCACAGTCACAAATAAGTAATAGTTATAAGCTAGCTGATAGATTATAAACTGTACTAAATGAACGTATCACTATAAAACAGATTAAGGATGTTTCATTTTCTTCAGGACTACAATTCTGAATTCAGTAAACTGAATATAAACAAATCTCTCTCAGAAGAATGTTAATATAACCAAAAATATAATTTTTCTACACTATATTACTGGGTATATCCTTGCAAAAACTCATGACAACAGCTGTTAGAATACGGTGACTATTTTTAACACTTAGCAAAAAAAAATCTACTTTGCCTGGTCTTGGATCCTTCATATTTAATTTCATTAACAATCTAAAACCAAAATATGTCCAAACAATCCACCAAAATCATATTTCAGAGTTCACAGCCTGTTACAGATATTAAGATTGAAATACCACATAGAATTGCTTTTTCTACTTTTGATCAAAAAACTGGTAGAAGTCAAAAAGAACCATATCCAAACCCCTTGGGCTACGTCTACACTGAATCATTTTTGCGGAAGAAAAAATGCAAATGAAGCGCTCATTAGTATTTCTCATGCTCTCATTTGCATAGTCTTTCCAATCCTTTTTGCGGAGAGGTTTTTGTGGGAAAAAACTCAGTGTAGACGGGGCCATTTTTCGCAAAAAAAACCCCTTTTGCACAAGATCCTGTAAACCTCATTTTTTGAGTCTGTGCTTGCAGACTCTAGTTAAACACCTGTTTGATCAACCTCATTTCTGTTTCTTTGTCTATAGCAGTTTCCTTGCAGTATAAAAGTCACTGGAAGTGTGGTAATTGTTTGCCATTGGTAGTTCTTCACTGTATCTCTTTAATTAGGTAGAGGAACACAGCACATCTGACATGTATTTTTGTGGACCATTGGGTTGTACAGGTTAAAGCAGCAATTATTTTGGTGCCCAGGAGCCAGTCAGAATATTCCTTTTTTTCACATTTAATGATATCACTGATTAAAACTTCCATTGATGATGATATTGTGTCCTGAAAGCTCTGTACATAAAATGCATGTTGTCTATGTGTTCAAATATATACAAATCAGTCTTGAGTAAGAAAGGATGAAAGGCTAAAATACCTATGTTAAAGCAATTACTTAGGCTAACAGCCACTGGGTTTATTTGTTTTTTTGGTAAGTCCCAAAAATTAATTAAAATACATATTAGAATACAGATGCTTCTAGCCATAGCAAAGGACTGTGAAAAGAGACACTGCAAGATATAGCATCATAGAATACTAGAACTGGAAGGGACCTCAAGAGGTCATCAAGTCCAAACCTTTGCAGTCACAGCAGGACCAAGTGCCATTTAGATCATTCCTGACCGGTGTTTATTATTGGAGATATTTAAGAGCAGATTAATTAGATATTCCACAACTTCCCTAGACAGTTCATTCCAGTCTTTAACCACCCTGACAGTTAGGAAGTTTTCCCTAATGTCCCACCCAAACGTCCCTTTCTTAAATTTCAGCCCAATGCTTTGTCCTATCTGTCCTATCATCAAACATTAAGGAGAAGAATTTTACTCCCTCTTTTTTGTAATATCCTTTTAAATATTTGAAAGCTACTATTATGTCTCCCCTCTGTCTTCTCTTTTCCAGACTAAACAAACTCAATTTTTTCAGTCTTCCCTCATAGGACATGTTTTCTAGACCTTTAATCATTTTTGTTGCTCTTCTGTGGACCGTCTCCAATTTCTCCACATCTTTCCTGAAATGCGGTGCCTAGAACTGAACTCAGTACTCCAGCTGAAGCCTAATCAGCACAGAAAAGAGCAAAAGAATTACTTCTCATGTCCTGCTTACAACACTCCTTATTAATACATCCTCCAAAGCACTTGTGAACCCTCCCAACTTGGTATCATCCACAAATTTTATAAGCATACTCTATGCTATTTTCTAATAATTGATGAAGATATTGAACATGTGAGAACTGCTACAACAAAATACAGAGTAGTTTGAAAGAAAGTAAGATAGAAGACAAGAGAAGCAAGGAAGATAAAAGTGCAACTTGTTGCAATCCGTATTAGTTGTGCAAAATTATTTTTGCAGATCCTCAGCCAGTATAAATCAAGGAAGTGTGATTTCAGTGGGGCTGTGTTGCTTTATGTCAGGGAAGGGTGTCACCCATTAAGTTGTTTGGTATATATAATGTGTTAAGATGCATGCAAATTTGAATCTTGATCCTTAGGTAGAGCTTATGGTCTACTCCTTTCTGCTCCTAGAGGCACAAAAAGTGGGGAAGAGGTAGAAATAAGGGGACACACCTGGAGAAAATCTCCGGACTAATCAGTGCCAGCATTGTCACCACAAAACAGGCAGTATGAGGGGATTTCACTTGTTCACGGCAAGCAGATCTTTTCTCTAGTTTTTTTGTAGTGTCAACACTGCCAGCTCTGTAATGCTTCTGCTCCACAAGAGCACTTTTATTGCATTGCTATTGTTCTTCAAAATATGCTAGTCAGATTGAAATGTTTTAATGATCCTTAATAAAAAGAGAAATCACCATGATTTAGCATATATATCACTTTAGAGTACACAATTCAAAGCACTGTACTATGGAAAAATGGTTGTGTAATATCAGGGACCTGTAATAACTGGATTGAAAAAGCTTCTGCATAACAAATGTTTGTACTAACTTAACTAAAAAAGAGAGTGGTAGCCTCCTGAGACAGCAAACACCCCTTTTCCCATGGCACACAAAATGAATATCAGGGTTAAGGAGAATAAACCTTGCTAAAAGCGATCAGAAATCTAATGGTATAATACAGTAGATACACAGTTAAAAAAGTGATGGCAACCAATAATTGGGTTACAGCTATGCAGCATTTCTGCAAACAGTTATCAAGATATCATGAAAATCAAATTGATGTGTTTTCACAGCACCCTACAGCCATTTTTATCAGTTTAATTTAACAAAGGTCATGGGCTGGTAAGATCAAGGAATAAACAGAATTTTAACTAGTAAAAAATGTTAGGACTTTGTAACCTCATTGTCAGCTTTTTATTTTGCACAAGTTTTAGTTGGGTATTCAGTAATCCTACTTTGAAGAGGGGAGTATCTTTTAAAATCTGATTTTAGAGAGAAATCAAAACTTCCAGTGGGGGGAGTCACCAGGGTTGGACTAATTCTTCTGGGGGCCCGAAAATAATACATTTTGTGGAGCCCCCATAGGCTCCAGAGAAGGACCAAAAATGAGGGGTTCAATGTGTGGGAGGGTGCTGCTAGGAAGCAGGCTGGGAGTGTGGGTGCAGGGTCTCGGAAGGTATGGGAGGGGTTGGGGTGAGAAGTCTTGGCAGGAGGTAGGGTGCAGAAGCAGGGTGGCGGTGAGAGGGTAGAGTCTGGAAGGGAGGGACAGTGTGTGGGTGTGGGAGCAAGCTAGGGTTGAAGGTCTGGGAGAGAGGTAGCGTGCAGGAGCAGGCTGTTGATGCTGGTTCTGGGTGGGAGGAAGGCAGGGGATTGGAGGGCTCCCCTGGCACAGCTCCTATTTGACAATGGAAAACAGGTGCTTCTGCACCACCCGTTGATGCTCCTATTGGCAATGATTTCCAGCAGTGGGAGCAGAGGGGGAAAAGCCTGTAGGTGAGCACAGGGGCAGAGTGTGTTCAGGGTGATGTGGCTCCAGCCCAGAGGGGAAAATGCCTTAAAACCTGGCCTTTAATGTTTCTAGGGGCACTGGTGAGTTCACCCTCTGGGGGACCTACCCAATTCCTTTAGAACAGATATAATCTGAACTTCCCCCAGTGCAGACCCAAACCTATATGCAGTGCACAAGAGATGTGGGTGTTAGGGTATATCCACTCTACAATAGAAGGTATGTCTGCAGCACAGATAGACATGACACCTGAGCTAGCTAGCTCAGATACCAATAGCAGCAATGTTGCAGCTGCACAGGCTTCAATATGGACTAATGGTATGTACTCAGGTCCTCAGAAAACATGCTGAAGCCCAGGCTGCCATGGAGTCACTGCTACTGGTACCTGACCTACTTTGATTGGTGTATCTACAAGCACTACAGTCACACTTCTGACTGCAGTGTAGAAATACTTTTAGATAAGTCATTACTATCAGCTACTCTTTTGTCCTGTTCTCCTCCCCTGAAACCCTATCAAGGGAGCAGTTTTTGAGTCCAAGGCTGACAGTGCCATATAGTGGTGATACTCTGGACTGTCACTCAGGGGTGAGAGCTAATAGTCACTTCATCTAGTGACTGGATTAAATGGCTGTGTTGCACAACGGCAAGAGCCCAGTCATACTGCCCAGTAGCAAGAGTCAGTGGCTGGGGTCAGTGTTCCCTCTAGAGGCAGCATAGCTTCACAGGTGATTAATCAGCCCCGCCCAGTCAGAAGCTCAGGGCTCTGTGTAGGGAGCTGACTGACTGGGCGGGGCTGATTAATCACCTGTGAAGCTGTGCTGACACACAGTTTAGAGGGAACAATGGCTGGGGTAGGGAATCCAGACCTATTCCAAGTTTCAGGCTTGAACCCCCCCAAAATCATTCAAAATATGTGGGTATGGGGGCAGGCACCCCTTTACTGCTCCATAGGCCACTTTCTACCCCAGGTATGGTTCTTCTGTTGGTGCCACTGGTTGTCTTAGGGTCATTCTTGGAGTTCTTCCTGGTTACTTTGTGGAGAGTCTCCCTTTCTCTAGTGGCTTATTATCCTTGGACCCTGCAGCTGAAGGGTCTGTAGCAGCTTGACTGGAAGGGCCTGATGCTGGCCCAATGGAACCTCAGGAACTTCTCTGCCGGAGACTGCAACACCCAACGGCTCTCTTCTTACCATCTGGACTGAGCTGAGATGCTCCTTTTTTGGGCTTTTCCTCCACAGTGCATCTGCCCAGCTGGGTGTGGCCCCGTGTCCAGAGGAATTCCATAGTCCTCACTTCACCACCTCATCACAGCCCTCTAGATGAGTCCTATTGGAGAATATGCAGCTGTGAAGACTGCTCTTTTTGGATAGATGTTAGGAGAAGGCGGGGAGGAAAAAGAACCAGCCTAGTTTTTAAAGGGAATCTTGTTCCTCCGGGGAAGAAGCCATGTGTGTTCACTAATACGTGACAGATTGGTGATGCAAATCCAGGGCCAGTAGAAATTAATAGATATAGCAGCAGAATAATATTTGGAAAGTCTGCCTGGGTGGACACAGTTGATTGTGCTGGCACCATCTGCCACACTGACAGAAGCTGTACAGTTAAACTGAAGTCAGTGGTGGCTGCTTGTATGCAAATGAATTAGTTCTGAAAATATTTTTTCCTGCCTCCTGACTGCAGACAGCTGGGCAGTACTGTGTGATATGTCATGAGAGCATCAAACAAAAGAACACAAAGTCTGAAAAGCACTGATGTTTCTATGAAATGGTCTCTTGAATCATCAGGGGAGAAAAGGAGTGAGTTAGAAATTGGGTAACAGGAGGGTGAGGGTCAAACATGTAATCTGAGCACTTAGATGTCACCCAGGCTGCAGCCTTTTTGTTTTCAGACCTGACATACAGCAGGACTTATGACTCACAGCAGGTCTTATTTTTCATCATCTGTGGAAGACGATACTCCATAGCACTTCAAAAATTTCATTAAAATAGGGAGTTGACATTAACTCATGCTTTGATTTGTTTTTTCAGAGTACAACTAAAAGAAGGAGATGTTTTTGACTGATATAGTCCCTCTCTTGACTATAAAGTTCAGCAAGCCCATGGGTGAGGTTTGGGGATATGTACACAGGCATTCATAGATCCTGAATATTTTATTGGTCCATTTCAAATATACAAATAAATTAATTTAAGGGATTGGATATGCTCTTTGTATTTTAAGCATAGATTATTTTTCCATATTAGCTCTGCATTAAAAAAAAAGCAAACAGGCCAAAATAAAATCTGTCTCCAACCTTTATCAGCCCTTCGACTAGATTATTTCATTCATTTTCAAAAGAACATTTCATTTTGTGCTTGGAGAAAATCCATGCACAAAAAGATACATCAAGAAACATTTTCATTTTGAATGTGCAATGTGATCTCAAAGAAAGAAAGCAATGCCTATTAAATACAGTACATTCCGCATGCTTATAAAAACACTGAATCTTCCATATGTATTGAGAACTTAAGATTTTCTTATACAGAGAAATCTTTTATATTCTGGTTACATTTGAATGATCTTTTCATCAAATTATGTAAGTGGCAGTTACACTTGATGAAAAGCTACCAACTCCCTTTCAAGTAATCTATCTTTTTTTTTTTCTGTTGAGAATGTACTGGGTAGTATACAAAATCTGTGACAATCAGGAGGCTCTTGTCTTTTCCACAAGTATTCAAATTGCATATCTAGCTGCCACTGGGAAACATATTGTTTGGTCAGTTTCATAGTGAGTATACCCTCAAGTGATAACATCAGTAAAATCTTCAAGGACTCACAAAAATGTAGGACTGCCTGGTAAGGACCACAGTAGGCCATCTTGTCCAGGGTCTGCACTGAAGCAGGGCTAAGTATTATATAGACCACCTCTGACAATGTTTGTTTAAACTGTTTTAAAAAACCTTAAAATGACAGAGATTCCGCGATCTCCCTAGGTAATCAGTTCTACTGCTTAACTATCCGCTCTGCCCTCCCTCCCTCCCCCATGTCTGAGCTAAATCTCCCTTGTTGTAATTTAAGTGCATTACTATGTGTCTGGTCCTTAGTGAACAAAGAGAGCAATTTTTCAATCTCCTCTTTGTAAGAACTTTTGTGAACTTGACTTACATCCTCCTTCAGAGTCAACCAAAGTAATTTTTAAAAATCTTTCATCACAAGTCATGCTTTTTAGATCATCCTGTGGACTTTTTCAATTTGTCCACATCTTATCCAAAATGTGGTGCCCAGAACTGGATGCAATCAGCCAGATGAGGCCTTATCAGGATTGAATGGAAGAATTACTTCTCATGTTTTGCTTACAACACTCCTGCTAACACTTACCTGAAGGAGTCTAGATTTTTTGCAGTAATATTGTATTGTTGATTCATACGGTTTGTGATCCACTCTAACCCTAAGAACCTGTTCTGCAGTACTTCTTCCTTGGCAGTAATTTTCCATTTTTTATTTGTGCAATTGATTATTCCTTCACAAGTGTAATACTTAGGATGAAATTCAATAAGGAGAAATAATATTTCAGACCATTTCTCCAGTTTGTCAAAATGATTTTGTATTCTTATCCTGTCCTGCAAAAACCTTCAGCTTTTACCAGGTTTGCATCATCTAACAACTACTCTTTGCAATTATCTAATTCTTTTATTAAGACACTAAACAGAACTGAACTCAGGCCATATTTCTGCAGGACAGCCACCCACACACTTGATATGTCTTTCCAGCTTGACAGTGAACCATTTGATAATTATTCTGAGTATGGTTTTCTAACCATCGATCACTCATCTAATAATAGGCTGATCATCTAGACTACATTTCCCTAGTTTGATTATGAGACAGTCCCGTGAGACATCAAAAGTATTACTAAAGCTGAGATATCACATCATCTGCTCCTATCCTCATATATTATGCTATCAAAGAAGGTTGATATTAGGTTGGTTTGATGCGATTTGTTCTTGACAAATCCTTGTTGAGTGTTACTCATTGCCTTATTACCTACTAGGTGATTAAAAATTGATTGGTATTTGCTCTGTTAATGTTCCAGGTATTGAGGATAAACTGCCTGGTGTATAATTCCGTATGTTGTCCTTATGCCCTTTTTTATGGTTAGGAACTATTTTTGCCCTTTTGCAGTCCAGAAGGATTTTTCTGTCACTAGTGGCCCAGAGATCTCTTCAGCTAGTTCTTTATGTATTCTGAGAACCACTTCAATAAATTGCCTAGGCAGGTTGTAGAATCTTGATCATCAAATATATTTAAGAGCAGGTTAGATAAATACCTGTCAAGGATGGTTTAGATGGTGCTTGGTCCTGCCATGAGTGAGGGGAACTGGACTTATTGATCTCTTGAGGTTCCTTCCAGTCCTATGATTTAATCATTTTAAGACATCTAGTCCACGTAATTCTTAAATTGTTCTTTTCCTAATGTAGCATCAGATCCTACCTTATGAGCTATGAACTTTCATGAGACAGCTTGACTCCTTCAGTTTTCAAAGTGTAGGAATATAACTGTGGTCCACTATTCTTGAACTTTAAGGTTGTCCATCAAAACATGGGGAAATGATACCAATCATTTTCTCATTCCTTCCAGCAAAGGTAAGAGGTGTCCTTATGAACTTTTATAAGGCTGAAGGGGGACAAGATACCATCTGAACAATGGAACTCTTTTGTGTCAGAGCCTGCCTTGATGGAGACTGAGCAAAGGATTGACTGTATGAAGACAAGCCATGGGTTGCACAGGGTCCGGCTGAAGACTTCTCAGATGACCCTGCTCTCTTATTTTTGGGTTTTTTTACCTCAGAAAGGGTGAGTCTCAAAGCTAAAGCACGTCTCCAGTGAACTCCTTGAGAGAGAATAATTGTCAAAGACCCTGTCACAGGACTGCTCCACCAATTCAGGCTCTATCACAAGGAAGTTTTGATAAGCTTTACAAACTTCTTTCAGTCTCAGAAATGATAGCAAATAAAAGCTTTAACTATATGGTGATAACAGATTATAGCTCAGCAGATGGCACTGCTAAGTGATATAGCAAAAGACTCTGCATACATCACTATAAAAAAATTCAAAAACAAGCTTCCCTCACAAAGGGAGAAGCAGAGCTCTGCTCTACACCCATCCTAGTCAGTCCCAAACTTAGTGAAGCATTCTTTTAACTTCTTTTTCCACACCTGACATCTGCTGCAGGCGCAGGAGAGGGCCCAGTTGGGTCCACAGGCTCATTACATTTCTCCTTTTGCTGGCGTGGGTACCATCACTATTTTTCTTTGGCTCATTTCTACATTTTTGAGTTTCATTTGTCATGAGAAGTACAAATAATTTTACTTAGCTCTTATATACCACTTTCATTATAAGATATTGCCCTCAAATAATGGACAAAGCAATTTTACCCAATATTATTCAATCCTTTAGACTCAGACTATGGGAGTCAATGCAGAATCTTCATTGACTTTGCTGGGAGTTGAATCAGACCAAACATATAATCATAGGGTTGGAAGAGACCGCAGGAGGTCACCAAGTCCAACCCTCTGCTCAAAGCAGGACAACCCTAACTAAATCATCCCAGCCAGGGTTTTATCAAGTCAGGACTTAAAATCCTCTAGGGATGGAGATTCTATCACCTCCCTAGATAACCCGTTCCAGTGCTTCACCACCCTCCTAGGAAAATAGTTTTTCCTAATATCCAACCTAGACCTCCCCCACTGCAACTTGAGACCATTGCTCCCTGTTCTGCCAACTGTCACCCCTGAGAACAGCCTCTCTCCATCCTCTTTGGAACTTCCCTTCAGGTAGTTAAAGGCGGATATCAAATTCCCCCTGACTCTTCTCTTCTGTAGACTAAACTCTTCTCCACTGTGGACATGGTTGTAAATAAGAGGTAAAAGTTCTCTGGCAATTTGTGTCATATGAGAATTCTCAGGACTTCCCTTACTTTATTAATTTGATAAAGACAAATGGTGATTTATATTATTTAGAAAGCAGAAACAAATTAAACATATGATCTGCATTTGTTGTGCTATCTAAGCAGTGTTTAAGTATCAAGCATTAAGTAAATGGAATCTGAATTTTTCAAACTGATTGTGAGCTTAGAAAGTTCTCAGGTTTTGCTCAGTGAAAAAAAGAGTATGTTCAGTTGTTACTTTACCTTGAAGCATGCGACTCTCAAGATTATGTGGTGCTACATAAGTGATAGGAATCACACTTTGAAAAACTATGTCACAGATAGTGCCAGAAAGGAACTACTGAAGCTTGATTTAAGTTTGTTTGAAGTATTCTCCAGTTTAATTTTCAAACTCAGGTAACACTCCTAACCTTTTCCTACCTTGTGATTTTTTTTAATTAAAAAAATCAACTCAGAATAAGTTAGAAGAGGATTAGATCATTTACTCTGTTCTTCTGTCAAGAAACAGTTTTTCCTTCTTATACATCTGCTAGTGTCTTGTCCACACTGCTTTTAAGTGTTCCAAAGAGTAGGACCTCCACCACTTTTCTTGCAAGACTATGCCACAGCCAAATACATTTGACTCTAAGGATATTTTTTCTATTCTTTATTTCATCTCCTTTGTGTTAGTTGCAGCACTTTGTGATGGGGTGTACCAATGCCGCATTGGACCTAAAGCAGTCAACTTGGGCTATCTGAGAGAGACCCACCCCCACAGCCCTGTGGGGCATACTCCAGCTGGAGGACCAATATAAAGGCCAGTGGAACAGCTCAGTCAAGGCTTACCACTGCAGAGGAAGGAGCTGCTGCTGTGAGAGTGCTGGAAGAAGAGCTGCAGATGAACGTGGTGCTGAGGTCAGTCAGCAGAGAATGGCTGGAGAAGCCCTCAGCCCAGATGCAACTGGAGAAGAAGCCAATGTCAGGGAGGCTGGTAGGAAGTAGCCTAGGATGGAGACGAAAAAATTCCCTGAGAGCTCAGCATGGTTTTTGTTTGTTTGTTTGTTTGTTTGTTTTTAAAGAACGGCCGTACCGGGTCAGACCAAAGGTCCATCTAGCCCAGTATCCTGTCTGCCGACAGTGGCCAGCACCAGGTGCCCCAGAGGGGGTGGACCGAAGACAATGATCAAGCGATTTGTCTCCTGCCATCCCTCTCCAGCCTCTGACAAACAGAGGCCAAGGACACCATTTTATCCCCTGGCTAATAGCCTTTTATGGACCTAACCTCCATGAAATTATCTAGCTTCTCTTTAAACTCTGTTATAGTCCCAGCCTTCACAGCCTCCTCTGGCAAGCAGTTCTTTTATTAGTTTTAAACCTGCTACCCATTAATTTCATTTGATGTCCTCTAGTTCTTCTATTTAGGGAACTAATAAATAACTTTTCTTTATCGGCCCTCTCCACACCACTCATGATTTTATACACCTCTGTCATATCCCCCCCTCAGTCTCCTCTTTTCTAAACTGAAAAGTCCCAGGCGCTTTAACCTCTCCTCATATGGGACCCGTTCCAAACCCCTAATCATTTTAGTTGCCCTTTTCTGAACCCTTTCCAAGGCCAAAATATCTTTTTTGAGGTGAGGAGACCACATCTGTACACAGTATTCAAGATGTGGGCGTACCATAGTTTTATACAGGGGCAGTAAGATATTCTGGGTCTTATTTTCTATCCCTTTCTTAATAATTCCTAGCATCCTATTTGCCTTTTTGACCGCGCTGCACTGTGTGGAAGTTTTCAGAGAACTGTCCACGATAACGCCAAGATCTCTTTCCTGATTTGTCATAGCCAAATTAGCCCCCATCATACTGTACGTATAGCTGGGGTTATTTTTCCCGATGTGCATTACTTTACACTTATCCACATGAAATTTCATTTGCCATTTTGTTGCCCAATCACTCAGTTTGGTGAGATCTTCTTGGAGTCCCTCACAGTCTGCTTCTGTCTTGACTATCCTAAACTGTTTGGTATCATCTGCAAACTTTACCACCTCACTGCTTACCCCTTTCTCCAGATCATTTATGAATAAGTTGAACAGAATTGGTCCTAGGACTGACCCTTGGGGGACACCACTAGTTACCCCTCTCCATTCTGAAAATTTACTATTTATTCCTACCCTTTGTTTCCTGTCTTTTAACCAGTTCTCAATCCAAGAAAGGACCTTCCCTCTTATCCCATGGCCATGTAATTTACACAAGAGCCTTTGGTGAGGGACCTTGTCAAAGGCTTTCTGGAAATCTAAGTATACTATATCTACTATGTTGCTGGCGGATTCCCTGCTGAGCTAATAGTGGGACACACCCACCACTGACAGGGCCCTTGGCTGGGACCTGGTGGAGAGGGTGGGCCTGGGTTCCCTTACCCCCACCCCCTTAACCTCCAGGGGTGCACTATAATTGTGACTATTGACTCTGGCCACTAGGCCTCATTACCCTGCAAACAAGGGGGTTGCTATTGACTCTGGCTGCTAGGCCTCCTTGCCCTGAAAATAGGGTGTGATTGGTGTGGACTTAGACCACTAGGCCCCACTGCCCTAAAGGATAATTGACTTTGGCCACTAGGCCCCACTGCCCTAAAGCATAATTGACTTTGGCCACTAGGCCCCACTGCCCTGAGGGAAAGGGGTAAAAAGGACCCTGGCTGCTGAGCCTCACTACCCTCTGAGAAAGGGTGCTGTATTGACTGTAGCCACTAGGCTGGAATGTTGTAAGGAAGAAGGGGCATAGTGAGAAGACTTTGTGGCCATAGTGAGAGTGACTTAGCTGTGTGACGTGATGCTTCAGCAGCTACTGCCCTAAACTGCACTGAAGTTCTCTTTTTCCCTCAAATTCATAATGATATGTTTGATTATAGCTCCATGATAATGCATGCAATATCCCCTAAAACTAGTCAGTAAGCCCCTGATTCTTAAGAATGTGCCTAAGCTAAGTACTATACATGTCCTTAAGCCCTTTGTGAGGCAGATGGAAGCCTGTAAATGAAAACTGAGTTCCAGAATTGAGAAGACAGACAAAGTCTAACCTTTCATCCAAATACTGTGTGTCAAATGGTGATCAGAGTTCAACCACTGAATGCCAAAATATAAAAAAGGGAAGCAAAGCATCTGTCTCAACAGAACAGTGCCTGTGTGTGCATAAATGAGTGGGATTGGTTTTTTCCTATGATTTCAGTTTCAACTATTTGCCAGTCTGGCTTTTGTTAAATTTTTGGGCCTGGATTTCTTGTAGGATGATTCAGATAATGTCCATGGATTGAATCATGATCAAGAAAACATATAGCCCTGCTGACAGACTGGTTATCTTTTTGAATCCACAGATTTCCAGAAATTACTGGAATGGGTGAGTTACTGGTGAGTTTGGGCAAGGAACTCCTCAAGGGCAGCCATAACACTGGTCTACAATTTTTTAGAAGTCGTCTGCTTCAGAGATAAAATGTGCTATTTATTATGTATTTTGATGTGCTGAATTCAAATATGACAATTAAAACAACTGATTGGCTACTGTTTCCAAGATATTTAAGTTTTTACATTTTACGTCTATGTATATTGTGTAGATAGCAGAGTTTTAATCATGAATTGTAAACCTAGGTCTTTTCATGTGTTTATGGTTGCTTTACATGATAATATTTCACCTGTCCTGTTAATGTAACACTTTAAAAATCAGCAAAAGGGTTATATAAATAAAATTTATTATGAAACAAAAGGCAAAAAACTATTATGTACATAGTTTAGTCCTATTCAGTGTCTACTCGGCGCTTCTTGGCTTGTCTCTTGTATTCATTAAATGGAGCATCTCTTGTCACTGTCAGCAATAGTCTGCAAGCATTGATGGGCTCCATTTGCCCTGATTGCGTTTCTCCATTGTTGCAATGTCCTGGTGAAATCGCTCGCCGTGCTCGTCGCGCACTGCTCCATGTTCGGTGGAAAAAAATCTAGATGAGAGAGCAAAAAATGTATCTTTAGTGACATGTTGCAACCAAGGCTTTTGTATGCCTTGAGGAGGTTTTCCACCAACAACCTGTAGTTGTCTGCCTTGTTGTTTCTGAGAAAATGTATTGCCACTAACTGGAAGGCTTTCCATGCCGTCTTTTCCTTGCCACGCAGTGTGGTCAAATGCATCATCTCGAAGAAGTTCACGAATCTGAGGACCAACAAAGACACCTTCCTTTATCTTAGCTTCACTTAACCTTGGAAATTTTCCACGGAGGTACTTGAAAGCTGCTTGTGTTTTGTCCATGGCCTTGACAAAGTTCTTCATCAGACCCAGCTTGATGTGTAAGGGTGGAAACAAAATCTTCCTTGATTCAACAAGTGATGGATGCTGAACACTTTTCCTCCCAGGCTCCAATGACTGTCGGAGTGGCCAATCTATCTTGATGTAGTGGGAATCTCTTGCACAACTATCCCATTCGCAGAGAAAAGAGCAGTACTTTGTGTATCCAGTCTGCAGACCAAGCAAGAGAGCAACAACCTTCAAATCGCCACAAAGCTGCCACTGATGTTGGTCATAGTTTATGCACCTCAAAAGTTGTTTCATGTTGTCATAGGTTTCCTTCATATGGACTGCATAACCAACTGGAATTGATGGCAAAACATTGATCTGTTGGCTCTCTCCAAATCATTGGCACTGCAAAAGGCATAGATTTCCTTTTCCTGTTCAACCACTGGCGAAGATTTGTTGCACAAGTGTTGCAGCATATGTGTGGGGCCCACCTCTTGTCCTGATCTCCAATTTTGCAGCCAAAATAAAGGTGATAGGCTTTCTTAACCATAGTGGTTATACTGCGCTTTTGTGATGCAAAAGTCACTTCACCACAAACATAGCAGAAGTTATCTGCACTGTTCACACAAGTACGAGGCATCTCTGCTCACTTTGGCTAAACAGAAATGTGTCCCTTTGCAAAATCAAACACTGACAAATAAGAGAGCACGACACTGTATGATTTCTAGAGCTGATATAGGGCAATTTGTTCAGCAGAGTGATGTAAGCTTCGTTATGATTGCATCATCCATGACTTCTAGGAATAACATGATGCAATTCATATCATGTATGACGCAATACCAGCTTCAGATTGCATCATTCATTGTTTTGCCTAAAAGCAAGTACTGTCCAAACCCAGTCATAGATTTATTCATAGATCCAGTCAAAGATGTATTTTAGTCATTTCTGGTTTAAATTGAGATCCCTTCCTTTATAACTCACTTATCCTCCGCTATTCCCAAGTCAAGGGTCGTATATACTGACCCAATAGCATATCTTGAAAACTAGAGCCAATCAACAATTTTAAGCATCATTTTCGTTCTCAGTGACCCAGAATTAGTAAAGTTTGACTACATTTATTTCAGAAGCATTTTGGCTGTAGAGCAGTGTAATGGGGAGGAGAGAGGTGTAATGGGGAGGAGAGAGGTGTAATGGGGAGGAGAGAGCAGTGTAATGGGGTCCAGGCCACCATTTTCAAAAGCTCAAAGTAAAGAACACATTGCTTTGGCTTTGGCTCCCATTGCCATGGCTGCTTGCTACTCCTATTGGTCACCAGCCTCTAGCCGTGCAAACCCACCATGCCTGACAAAGAGTCCTGTTTTATCACTCTTCTGGCTGGCTACCAAGGGAAAGGAGTTCATCAGTGTTTGATATTCAACATTTGACACCTGTAAACAGCCAGCATATCCACTTACAAACCAGATAAGCTGAGAAAACCAGGTAATCTTTCAATCACTTATCTGAGTCTTTCCTTCCATTGTTCTACTTATTCGTTGTATCATGTTAAATTGATTATAATTTTAAGGGTTTTCCTCTTACTAATAGGAATCCAGTGCTACCAAGGCCTCTACCAGACAGTTTTACAAATAATAAAATTAAGTAAAACATTGTCAGTAGGCTAGAACAAAGAACTGATGGCCCTTGGAATAGAGACAAAAAACTAAGACATGGATACCTGAAAAATAACGTAAAATGAATAAAAATATTATCTACAAACTTTGTCCAATGCAGTATACACAACAATTAACTGATAAGGGAAATGTAAACAGTTATTTCTACGGGTCTGTTACATATTCCTCAGACACACCTCTGTGGAAGAGAGAGTGAACCTAGAGGGCAAAGTGAACTCAAATGTGTAACTGGGACAGGGAGAGACTCCAAGGAGGCAAAGAGGGGAGATGACAAGGCACTTCATACAAGAAGAGAAGGACTTCTATTTGGAGAAAAGAGTCTGGGTCTGAGAATTTGTCTCCGAAGGGTGAGGTAGAAAGAAAAATGGAAGAGTGAAGATGTGCTTTAAGAAATCTAAGACCTTGTTTTTCAGAATATAGGTCTCATCTACTGCTTTTCCTGCAACTAATTTTATTAGTGTTTATCAAAAATAAAATCTAGTTTGGCAAGATTTATTCTTTATTATCAGCTGCTGCTTATCATCCATGGTTTTTCCTCACGTCTGTTTTGATATCCTTCATTTAGAGGTCACAATAAGGCCACATTTATCCTTAACATCTTTATTGTCAACAAATTGCATTTCTCATTAAATTCAACTGCTGCATGTTTACAACCAGTAACCCAAATTTCTTTCGGGAGGTAAATGACTACAGTTTTAAACTAAGTCCATCATTTTATACTATTTATTATTTTCAATACATTCTTGATCGTGAAAAACATTAACAGAATTCTTAGGCTAGTTTAAACAGCTGAGATTTTTAATGGTCAGTTTTAAAGTCCATTACTCATGCAGGACCGATTACATCCAAAGAACTCTAAAGATATGTAGAAGGTCATGATAGAAAGTAAATGTATGCTTTCTCCTGCATGGCCCTTTATACATTATCCTGTAATGTTTATGAACTGTCCTCTTTCCAATTCCTTTATTTTTTTACAGTGATGCCTTCAAATAATTATCAGTTGACGATACCAAGGTGGAGAGCCAGTGGGGATTGTGGATGCTTATGTTAATAAAATAAACTAATTCAGAACCATCAGGTTAGGCGAGGTAAGGGCATATGTAAACATGTGATCACTACTAGTCTCATCTTTTGCCCCTTCTTTGTTACTTTCGCTTCTTCTACCTTGTATTACAGTGTTTCTCAAACTGTGCTCCACAGAGCCCCAGGATTCCACAAGACATCTCCAGGGGCTCCGTGAGGTTGACAAACTGGAAACATCGATAGGTACAACACATACAATCAGTGGACCGCTGGGGCTCCGCATAAATTTTTACACATGTAAAGGGCTCTGGAGCCCAAAAAGTTTGAGAACCGCTGTTGTATTAGATTAAGTCTCTCAGCACACTGTGAACCATGCAAGTGGATCCCTGTGCATGAATGAAGCCCTTTGAATTCAGTGGGGTTCCAGTCGGCCTACATGTCCATACATGAGGTTCTCAGTGCAGGACTGAGGTCTTAGATGAGGGGTGGGGAAACCTTTTGGAGTCAAAGGCTGCTGACCTACAGAAAAAAAAAATCAGTTTGGTGGGGGGCAATGGGGGCTGGAGTGCCAGCGTGGGCTCCCCAATGCTGCGGGGGAGGAGCTTGAGGGCTGGATACAGGCAAGCTGGGAACCACATCTGGCTGCTGGGCCTTAGGTTCCCAACCCCTGCCTTAGATACTAAGCACTTTCAGGACTGGATTTACACGTTATACAACTCTAGGCACAGCATATTCCGTGTCCCCCTCCCCCCCCCCCCCAACAGCTGACTTGTGTTGCATAGTTTTAGAAATGTAAATCACCCCTAAAATGCCAGCACCCAAGGCACATGCTTGTATGCCTAACTGGAAATCCAGCCCTAAGCACTTTGGGCAAGTCTGTATCTTCATATATGATTATGCAGAGTTAGCATAATGAGGGTGTCAGAATCTTAACAAGGGCAGTTGGGGCCAGGGGTCAGAGCAGGAGCAAACCTGAGGCTGGGAGTAGCCAAGAAGTTAATGGGTTGGAGTTCCAATCAGGTTTCATGATCTGAGTCAGGAGTCAAAGTCAAACAAGGAATTCAAGAGCAAGGCACAGGAACAGTCATAGCAGCTACAAAACAACAACCACCAAAACTTTACTGTTATCTAATTAATTCCTGGTTTTATATAGGGCAGGGAGCCAATCAGGAGCCACGGGGCTTCTATCTGTCAAATCCTTGAGGTGAAACTTCCCATGGTCTGTGTCCACATAGGGTCCTGGGAAATAGAGCACAAAAACAGTTGCAACAACTCCTGGATGGCAGCCTGGAGAAATCAGCCTTGTGGCAGGTCTGGGTCCTAGACCTGTGGGACCTTACAGAAGGGCTGATCATTAATGTGGCCATTTAGCACTACCCCATACAACAGCAGTTCTTCATCTAATAAGCTATATCTTAATATTGTTTCCCCTTTTTTATTTCAGCCTTTTTAATTCTATCCTTCTCTACCTTGAATAACCATTATCTGACCCAGACAACAAGTGACGTGAGATTTTTTTCTTGGCAGCAGCACTTTCGCCAAAGGACTTTGTGCTAGTAAATTTGAGCTGCTTTTCTGCAGCTTATCCTCCGAGGGACACCTTCTGTCTTCATTGTCATATCAAATGTCATAGCTGTCAGGTCTTTTTATAAGCAGCTTTACATTTATTGTCAACAGTCTGTTGAGTTTTTTTTTAAATCCCTGCACATTATTTAGACACATAAGTATATGTGATCAGATGAACTGTGGCCTGATTTCTTTTCCTGATGTAATTAAACCCACAAAACTTGTACCTGCAAATGAATTATAGGTGCAAGCCTGAGCACTTACAGGTGAAATTCTCTAGCTTCCATCTTCATTTAGCTAGTTAGGAGAAGGAATTATTCACATTTACACCTTAAAGTTGTAGGTGCAAGTTTTGTGGAATCACACTGCATACACAAAGTGAGGTCATCAGACTGAAAATGTGGACCACAATGTGCAATCATCCTTACAGCACACAATACCTGGGCAAATACCATAAAATTATGTGATCCTTTGTGTGTGCACAAAGTTATCTGGCATAATTTCTAATAAGGCTGAAACTAATGTAGATGTCTTTTTTGATGAGAGGCAGTAATATAATATTTCTGAGTATATTTGACATCAAAACAAATGAAGGAAAAATCATATTTCCTCTTGTATCAAGGAAAGAATCTATTCTTTGTTAGAAGGAGAACTTATTTGCCATACCCTGCCAAAACAGACTTATGTTATCTTTTGATTAAATTGTCTGAGGAAAAGTATGCCCTTGAAAAGCCACACAATCGGAAGACTACAACTATCCATCACTTGACATGGAATGATAACACTATGCAGTTCTTACAGAGTGAGGGCACCAAATCTCTTTTTCTCTTTTTATGAAGAAACTAATAAGCAAATAACATTTTCCACTAAGACATTCAAACATTTGTAATATCTTTTTCAATATGTCTGTATGAATATTTTCTTTAAGATTGCACTATAGAGAGTTATAATTTTCTTCATAACAACCTCCCATAAAGAATCTCAGGGCACTTTTGAAGGAACAGGCTGCGATCTAAGTCTACGGTAGTCAAAATCAATGAGTAGCTTTCTATTTATCAACATTCCTTTAAACTATGCAGCTTAATTTTCCATTGATGCAATAGATATTTACATAGATAAATCTCATTAATACACGAGTACTGTAATTGATGCAGGAGGTAAGTTATGTACAACATTTTTTTCTCTTCCCTTTCCTGCACTTCAGCCTACCCATTGACCAGCGAGTTTCTGTAAGGGCTTTTCAAATATCATTATACAGAGTTATAGCCCAGCACTATTATATTGGAAGCTCTGAATGTGGCTGTTAGTAACAGTCAGTTTCAGGGATAATAGGTGTTTTAATAATTAGGGTCCAGCAGGCCTACTTAAAATTATTAGCCTAACCGGTGAAGAGTCGGTAAAGATTCATGAATTGTCATAAATAATTTGCTATATAATACTGCATAAGAAATTATGTAAGAAGGAGATGAAAACTGAATTAATTTAAACAGAAAGATTGCTGATACCACTCAAAGACTGTGTTAAGATGATGACTGGTAAAGTAGAGAAGTAGGAGACCAAAAAAAAAAGCACCAAAATTGGTCCTTTGAATATTTTAATTAAAAACAATTTAAAAAAAGAAAGATTGAAAACTCCATGAACACTGAGAAAAAGAAAGTAGGTCAAATCTCAACTCTTTCAAAATAAAATTACTTTTGAAATTTCCAATTTGTTTTGCAAAACTAGTTTTACATGTTCATTGACCAGCTATACTTGCAAACGAGTTCTGAGTGTGAGGCCTAATATACTTTCATGCCACCGAATAATGCACTTAGCTTTTTCCTTTCCAGAAAATATAACTTTAGAAAAGTTATAAACATTCTTATAATATTCACTATCAAGGAGTCACTCATCACAATGGTACCCCCTCTTCTGGTCATTTCAGGAATTAGCTCAATCGCAGTAGATGTGCCCTTGGGTGTTGGTAGGTCTCTGACTTTCATCTCCACTTGCAGACACATTATAGATGTAGAAATAAAGAGGTTAAACCAGAGATATTAAGTGAGAGGTTTCTCCAGAAAAGAGTTCCATACAAATTCAGAGACTTCATAACAGTAAACCCTCACAACCAGATGGAATTTCTCAAAATTCCAAAATAAGTAAAAATATGAAACCACTGAATTCCAAACACAGAATATATCCCCATCTCTAAGGGTTGGTAAGTGGTCAAGATGGGTTCTATCTTTTAAAAAGTAGCAGAGGTTGAAAATGTAGACACAGTCAGTATGGGGAAAGTGGTTAAAAGCAACATTACAAGCAGATGAAAATACCACTTGAATGAATCTCAACTGGTAGAAATAAATTAGCATGATTTCTGCAAAGATGTGTCATTTCTGTCAAACATGCCACAATTGTGGGAAAAGGTTAATAAAATAATGGGCAAAAAGGAACAAATGTATATAATTTACTAGGATTTCCACAGGTCTTTTGACAGGGTCCTTTACAAAAGATTTTTAAAGAAATGTAATAGTCATAGGGTGAGAAATAAGGTGTAAGATCATGACGTGGATCAAGCACTAGTAAGGAAATTCGAAATTATAATTGATAGCGTGGAGAAAAAAATTAGTGGGGTGCTCAAGAGATAAGGTCAAGTAGTGATATGGTTCAAGATATTTATTAATGATTTAGAAGATGGATATAAAAGGCACTAAACCTGCAGATAACATACAATTATTCAGGTGGAAAAACCATCACAGATTTGTAAGAAACTCACGAAGGATCTAATTCAATTAAGTAGAAAGCAGGCAACATTCTCACAAATTTAATTTAAATATGTGAAACAAAAGATGTTGGAAAAAATATTGTTGCTTTTCAAACACACAATGATGGATCTGAACGATCTATAACCTTCAGTGAAAAAAATCAAGGTGTTGTACCTCGGTGTTTTCGTACCTCGGTACCTTCGGTGGTCTGGACTGTCAGTGTCAGCGTCGTCTGGTCAGGGTTGTCCTGGCGCGCTCCTGACAGGACCTCTACTCCGTCGGTGATAATAAACTTTCGGCTGCATGCGTAACCATCGGTACTCCCTTTATCTAGAGTGTTAGACCCCGTGCACTTGGGTCAACACAAGAGATCTCTGAGAGGCCCCGGAAACAACAGATGCAGGCAAGGTTTGAAATCAATCGAGCAGGTTTATTGTCAAATCCGAAGCTCTACCAGTTGGTAACAGAGATCAGTACAATGTTACACCACTGGGCACTATGGCCCGCGTTGACAAGGTACCAACACCAGGCAGGCCTATTTTGCCATATAACAGATATTAACAGTAGTTAGTCAAAGTTAAGCTACTGTGCGTTCTGTAAGTTCAGGCAATGACACCTGCCGTTCAGGCGCCTAGTGCGCCCCAAGGTCGGCCGGAGAGCACCCTTTGCGGTGTCCTTTTATAGACAGGTACAAACGACTTACATCATTTCTTTACGTACCGGTTTGCCACCCTCTGTTGCCTAGATACCACCCCTCACCTTATGGAAGGGGGTCTTACTTACTATCCTTCATGCTGTCATTTCTGACCTGGTCCTGAACCTAGGTCAGTATGTGCATTAGTTTTTAGGGAGTCTTTGTACCAAGACATTTCTTATTAAGATGTTCCGTTACTCCCCTTTGGCTTACAGTTTGTTCTCGTTGCCGCCCTGTGTCCTAACTTACACAATCATACAGTTATCAGTACAGCCTCTTTCTTGGCTCCTGTTACTGAACCAAAGTCTTGCTCACTAGATTGCAGGCCTGTTGCTGTTTCCATGTTGCAGGCCTCTATTTAGGCCTGCTGACTCCATGTTACTGACCCTCAACTTACTACACAAGGAAGCCTTGTGGAGAAATCAAGGAAGATGACTGATGCACAGCAATGATCTAAACTGGATCATTAAGAAGAGAATCGGGTATTGTCAGATCCTTCCATTCCCCATCCCCTCTGCCTCCCTGGAGTCTTCTGCCCCTCTTTCAACATAAAATCTGTTTCACAAATCTCCAACGTTGGTTCATCCCCAATATTTACCTCAGACTTTCATGATATTGACTTTCTCCATTATGTATTTAATCTCTCCTCCCTCTGTTCTGATGTGTTCCTTCCAAACACTACAACAACTTAGATCTTCATGTATGTCTGAGATCCACTCAGTGCATTTGAAGAACAGGGTGAGAAATAGGTGATTCTGGGGGCTAATGAGATGGGTTTGGATGAATGAATAAGAAGAATACCTTAGCTACAATCTACATACAAGAGGATTGTGCCACACACAATACTTTCTCTAGTGAGGTCCCCTGAACTAACTGATACAGCCTAATAAGTCAGTGGCACTGACTTCAGGGGGAGTATGATCAGAATGCCAGCAGATGCATTGAATCAGATCATCTTTCCAAGCAGCCTTAGCTATGCTTAAAAGGCAGCTCTCAACTCAACAGAGCTGGGGGTTCTCCCACTTCAAGAACAGCTATTCACACAAGGATAGTTGTACAATTTGCATCCCTTTTTGTCAGCCTAAATTACTCAGATTTATTCTACCAATTGCTTCAGGTGAAGTGTACAGAGATATCACAGCTCACCCTAGAAGTAACAAGGCAGATTAAAATGAGACCCAAGATGCTCCACACTCTATTGAAGCATTTCTCACTTTTTGGTTTATTTTTCTTCTATTTTATAATAAAAACACTGAAGGAAATGTAATCAAATCTTAGTCAAAAATATGCTAACTTTTGGGCATGACAGATGGCAACTCAGGGTATGACTTCACTGCAAGTAACAGGTGTCTTCTTAACTTAAGAACAACAAGAAGTACTGTGGCATCTTATAGACTAACAGATTTATTGGAGCATAAGCTTTCGTGGGCAAAGACCCACTTCGTCAGATGCATGTAGTGGAAATTCCAGAGGCAGGTATAAATAGACAGGCATAAGAAAAGAGTTCCAATCAAGAGCAAGGTTAGAGGTAATGAGGTCAATTCAGTCAGGGAGGATGAGGCCCACTTCTAGCAGCTAATGTGGAGGTGGCCGAGCTCTGTGACTTTATCCTCACACACAACTATTTCAGATTTGGGGACAATTTATACCTCCAAATCAGTGGCACCGCTATGGGTACCCGCATGGCCCCACAATATGCCAACATTTTTATGGCCGACCTGGAACAACACTTCCTCAGATCTCGTCCACTAGCGCCCCTCCTCTACTTACGCTACATTGATGACATCTTCATCATCTGGACCCACAGGAAGGAGGCTCTGGAAGAATTTCACCATGATTTCAACAATTTCCATCCCACCATCAACCTCAGCCTGGACCAGTCTACACAAGAGATCCACTTCCTGGACACTACAGTGCAAATAAGTGATGGTCACCTAAACACCACCCTATACCAAAAACCTATGGACCGCTACGCCTACCTACATGCCTCCAGCTTCCATCCTGGACACACCACACGATCCATCGTTTACAGCAAAGCACTAAGATACAACCGCATTTGCTCCAACCCTTCAGACAGAGACAAACACCTACAAGATCTACACCAAGCATTTTTGAAACTACAATACCCACCTGAGGAAGTGAGGAAACAGATCAACAGAGCCAGACGTATACCCAGAAGCCTCCTGCTACAAGACAGGCCCAACAAAGAAAATAACAGAACACCACTGGCCATCACCTACAGTCCCCAGCTAAAACCTCTCCAATTCATCATCAGCGATCTACAACCAATCCTGGACAATGATCCCTCTCTCTCTCACAGACCTTGGGAGGGAGGCCAGTACTCGCCCACAGACAACCCGCCAACCTGAAGCAAATTCTCACCAGCAACTATACACCACACCACAGTAACTCTAACTCTGGAACCAATCCCTGCAATAAGCCTTGGTGCCAACTCTGCCCACATATCTACACCAATGACACCATGACAGGACCTAACCACATCAACCACACCATTACGGGCTCATTCACCTGCACATCTACCAATGTAATATGTGCAATCATGTGCCAGCAATGCCCCTCTGCCATATACATCGGCCAAACTGGACAGTCCCTATGTAAAAGAATAAATGGACACAAATCGGATATCGGGAATGGTAATACACAAAAACCTGTAGGAGAACACTTCAATCTCCCTGGACACACAGTAGCAGATTTAAAAGTAGCCATCCTGCAACAAAAATTTTTTAAAAACAGACTTCAAAGAGAAACTGCAGAGTTACAATTCATCTGCAAATTTGATACTATCAGTTTAGAATTAAACAAAGACTGTGAATGGCTAGCCAACTACAAAAGCAGTTTCTACTCTCTTGGTATTCACACCTCCACATTAGCAGCTAGAAGTGGGCCTCATCCTCCCCAACTGAATTGACCTCGTTATCTCTAAGCTTACTCTTGATTGGAACTCTTTTCTTATGCCTGTATATTTATACCTGCCTCTGGAATTTCTACTACATGCATCTGACGAAGTGGGTCTTTGCCCACGAAAGCTTATGCTCCAATAAATCTGTTAATCTATAAGGTGCCACAGGACTGCTCGTTGTTCTTGCAGATTCAGACTAACATGGCTACCCCTCTAATACTTCTTAACTTAAGTTGAGCCAGCAGTGAAGGCATGGCAATTCAGCTTTTAATTACATTTTATAGAGTGATAAAATGCCATAGTTTTACAGGGATAGTGCTAATATTTGGGAATTTTCTTATATAAATGCCTATTATCCCCACTCTCAAGTCATGATTTTTCACAATTCCTGTTTGGTCACCTTAGCTACAATTAGCAGCTGAGGTTCAATCCCAGCTAATTTGAGTCGAAAGCCAAGTTGCCATGTTCCTGCTGCTACTTTAACCTGAGTTAGCTAACCCAAGATAAGAACACACGTCTTCTACAGTATAGATTATTCCAAAATCCTCAGGATATTGTTAATTCATGCTGATGACCAAAGTATCACACCATATCCAGTATAAGACTATCCTTGAATCTCTAAAATAGCTAAATATCCAGGATTTAAAACCCTAACTCACCAGTTTCTTGGCATAGTCAGTCTGTCCACTTTAACAACATTTTGCATTTGATTTTAGTACACGTTGGACCTCCCTGGTCTGGCACCCTCCAGACCTGACTGATCCCAAACAAGGGGATTTGCCAGATCAGGGGAGGTCCCTCCCCTCCTGGCCAATGCTAACCTGCTGCCCACCACCACCACTAGGGCTCCAGCCTGCCCCAATGCTGCCTGGCCAGCCATCGCTCCTTGGACCAGAGCTCTCCAGCTCCTACTCACCCACTGCTGCTGGGGCTGGAGCTGCACAGCAGGGGTTGGAGCTTCCTGGCTGCTGCTGGGACCAGAGCTGTGCAGCTGGGCCTGAAACTCCCTGACTGCTGCCAGGGCCGGGACTAAATGGCTAGGGCTGCTGCCAGCTCCCTACTACTGCCCAGCTGCTGTGGCTATATCTCCCCACTGTGCCGTCCTTCTGTCCCCCTACACGGGGCTTCTGACTGAGTCCCCAGCACCCCCTGCCATGCTCCTGCCCCATGGCCAGATTACCCTATATCTGGACTCTGTGATCCAGAAACAACTGTGGTCCTACAGGACCATGGATGTTGCCAGACCAGAGAGTCCCAGTTAAGAGAGGTACAACCTGTAATGATGTTTTCTATTTAGCTTCAATTCCATTTAACTTAACTTGCCTTTCACCTCTCCAACTGTGATTTGAATCTAATCCTCAAAAAAGGGACTAGACATATGCTTAGAAAATAACTGTTCTTTAATGAAAGATTTTGAGCTTAACTTAAGCAGTTTTCATAATTTTTTTTCCAAAAGCATAGTAAAGCTATGAAGATTTGAAATTTTTTTTGCCTTTGAATATTTCTATCCATGGCAAGATCATTCACACCAAACAGTAATAATTCATATTTTAACTTCCTTCATTTTCTGAAGTCTTCAGCTCTTACTATAAATCAGCGAGGAAGCAGTATTAGTTCAGAGAAGTCTGATGGGGAACGGAAAGAGGGAGAATAGCAGCAGAGTTGTAGATTCCAAAAAAATACTTCAGATTTGATGATGGATATCTCTTGGGCTGCTGCAGATTTTTCAGCTATCTGCAAGATGAAAGATTGCTTCAGAATGTAAACATGCCCTCCCTTCAATGTGGTAAATCACACCATTTAGTTATGGATATCATGTGAGCTGTAATTTTGAATCTCTTTTTTTGGAGAGTTAGCAATTCAAATGTGGATTTTTTTTCTAGTGAAACTACATATCAATTTGAAAGTAAAAGGGAACTAAACAAGGTATAAATAGATTGCATGTTTTGATTTCCTATTCATAATTTTTAGCCAGCAAAACTCCTAATCATAGCTACATTTTTAAGAGGGATTTTAGCCACATAAATGTCATTGTCTTGAATGAGAAGTTTGTCCCCAAAACGTAGAACAACTGATAATTCAGGGTCTACTGTGTAATTAAATAAGGATTTAACAATACAGTTTAAAAGGTATTGAACCTTTAGTCTTCTAACTTCCACTGGGCCAGTTTCTTTTTTACTTTTTACAACCCAAGCTTTGTACATAAGCTTTTTGTTTTCTACGTACAGAACATTCTCTGAACTCCTCTCCTACTCATCCGGCTTGCATACCAACCGCTCTGTTAGGTTCATGATAGGACTTCATAATTTGCCTATGTTCTCCTATCCTTCAATGAAGATAGTCAGGATTGCTCATTTTTACAAAGAATGTGTCACAAGTCATAGAAAACTAGAGAATACATTTAACTCATCTAAATATTATAGTAGGAATAAATCCCTATGGGCATGTCTAAACTACATCCCTCTTTCGAAAGAGGGATGTAAATTAGACAGATCGAAATTGCAAATGAAGCCGGGATTTGAATTTCCCATGCTTCATTTGCATAATGGCAGCCGCACGTTCTTTGGAAAATGGGTATTTCAAAAGTGAAACTGCCATCTACACGCGCGTCTTTGGAAAAAAATCCCTTTTTCGAAAGATCCTGTAAACATCATTTTTTGAGGAGTATAGGATCTTTTGAAAAAGGATTTTTTTTTAGAAAGAACCGCATCTAGATGGTGGTTTCACTTTCGAAGTACTTGTTTTCGAAAGAATGCACGGCCGCCATTATGCAAATGAAGCGCAGGAAATTCAAATCCCGGCTTCATTTGCAATTTCAATCTGTCTAATTTACATTCCTCTTTCGAAAGAGGGATATAGTCTAGACATTGCCTATATTAGGGAAAACATCATCTGAGGAAAGCCTCTTTCTAGATCAGTGGTTCTCAACCTGTTTCCCATGGTGGACTATCTATACAGCTCTTCATATGCTATGTTAGCCACATCCACACAACATATATACTACCCTGAGGATGTCACATCGGCCACAGCTGTGTGCTGATTGGGCTGCAAGTTGAGAACCACTTTTCTAGACAAGTCTTCTACAAGGCCAAATACACTTGGGACAAGCTCCTTCAAAGATTTAAATATGCTGGCATGCTCTCCTCTAATTCTACCCCCTCCCAACCTTCCAAACTGAGGTTCTCTTATTAAAACCTCAGTTAGGGACTTAAGGGAGAAAGGACACTAGAAGGGATTCTGTTTCAATAATAAACCTTCAAAAAGATTACCCTTGAAAAATTTACTCTCAGAAGTGAAACAATTCAGTGAAATCACATATTTGTTAAATGATTCAGTATCACTGGATCTGCATTTTTCAACAAAATTTTAGTAGATAAATTTTACCCAATCCTACTCACAAGCAGCTATTCTGACACGTATTCCTCAGAGCATCGTCCTCCTGTCCTGCAATGTAAATACATTTTTAGCTCAACTGGGGGTTTCCAGAAATCCATTCTAATGTTTCCATTTTTGTCATAGGCAATGAGAAGAGCAGAGACTGTCAATATGTGTTGCACAGTGCCTACTACTACAGAGCACAGATTGTGACTCAATCCCCTAGGTGCGCTAATACAAGTTCTTAGTAACTGACAATCTTGTATGTCAAATAGAGTGAGCCAGGCAACTGAACTTTACATCTGTGAAAAGTTTCAAGGGTTTGGAATTATTTTCATTCCAAATTGCAACAAAAAGCCAAAACCTCACCTGCTTGCTGCAGTGAAGGCATTTCAGTATTTCATTTTGTAAGCACTGAAGTCCCTGTAGTAGGGAAGAAAAAGCTTGGAGCCTGGAATCCCTGACTCCATAGTAGCCTGCAGGGTAAATTGCCAAGCAGCTGGGAGCCTAGAAGGCCTTGGAATCCTGGGTCCAAACTTCCCACCAAGCAAGCTGTGGATGGGCAATTCCATTCTACATTTAATGCTAAGATAGTCCAACTTCTTAGTGATGTTCCACAGAATGGCATCCTTACTGGTCGCACTTTACAGAGGTTGCCATTTGGTTCTGCAATGCATGTTCTAGGGCTGGATGGGAATCCATCACACAGGCTACCAGTTGGACCTCTGTTTTTGTAAATTTGGGGGCATGCAATGGATGCATTGTATACATTGACAGCATGACAGAATAGGCCACACAGAAAGATACAGAACAGATGTAAACCTTACCTGAGACAAACCTGAATCTCTCAGTGGTTTTTCATAATACCTAATGCTGTCTGCTCTCAGAATATGTATATTCACCATATGGGTAATTCAGTTGCCTTCTGAAGAATTACACTAAATATGGAGACTAAATTCAATAACTGAAGTGTGATAAAAGGTATTTTATTATCTCTTTAAGTGAAAATCTCAATATAACCTTTCCTATAGAGTTGCTGCAGATACCAATACAATATACATAAACATATGTATGTGTAACTTCTTTAATGAACTCTTTCAATTCTTCTAGCATGTTAATATAATCATGCTTAGTGTACCAATATAGTCTCTAGTTTGTGTTGTATATTAAAAAAAGATTAGTAAAGTAGCAATTTTTTCATTCTCTCTCTCTAAGGGTACAGCTACACTGCATGCTTATGTTGGAATATGCCATTTCAGAATAGACACTCTGAAATAGCTTATTTTGAAATAGGGTGTCTACACAGCAAATGCCCATCGAAATAGTGCTGAGCTATTTTGAAATAGAGCATCCACACTCATTGGATGCTAAATCACATTTAAGGCCACCTGGAAGCACTTCAGGTATAGCATCAGGACAGCACTCATGTTCTGGAGCTGTTTTCTGAGGCTGTCTGAGGCTCGAGCTTAAAAGGTCCCCCCGCACAGCCATGTCTCATGCTCCTTTCCTTTGCCTACCTCCTTGAGGAACAGCAAAGCCTTTTCACTGCCTGTTCTGGTTGCCTTTGCGGACACCACAGTGCTCCATCCATGGAGCTGGACCTGCCTCCAAGCAGTCTTAGACCCCATGCTGCACCTCCTGCTGCAGTTTCTGCAGGCTGCCCTCTTGGCTCTGTAGGAACAGGACCCCCAGCTCATTGTGGGGCCCATCCTCTCCTCTCTCCATGTGCTGCTTATGCGGTACGACCCCTCCCTGCACACTGTTCACCACCGCTTCTAGCAACTGAACATCACTTCTAACTGGTGAGACCAGATCATCCTGGAGCAGTGGGATGACCAGCAGTGGCCCTAGAATTTCCACATGCTGAAGGACACCTTCATGGAGCTCTTCCTGCCCCCATGATGGGACACCCACATGAGACCCATCATCCCCCCTCCAGAAGCAGGTCACCATCATTATCTGGAAGCTTGCCACACCAGACAGCTACCGTTCCATCAGGAACCAGTTCAGGGTGGGGAGATGGATCATGGGGGCCATGGTCATGCAGTTTGGCGCTCTCGTGCTGTTGTCCCAGGAGGGTGGTGAAATGTTGGAATGGGATCCCTAGGGAAGGGGGGGGGGCCCTCCCTGGAAGAGTTTTCAGTCCCACCTTCATAAAGCCCTGCGGGGGATGGAGTAAGTAGGGGTTTGGTCCTGGTGTGTCGGGGAGGAAGGGGGGGTTGGCCTCGGGGACCTCCCTAGGACCCTAGCAACCCTGTGATTCTCTGTCTCCTTCCACAGGTGCTGAGGGCCATCCTGCTGTGCCAGCTCATTCTCCTAGGTGATGTGGACCCTGTCATTGCTGGATTTGCTGCCATGGGCTTCCCCAAGTGAGGGGGGCCATCGAGGGCACTCACATGCCCATCTGGGCCCCCAACCACTGGGCATCTGAATAAATCAATTGGAAGATGCATGCCAGCACTTTTTTCCCTGACCACATCATCAGAGTCGGGGACATGGACATGCTAACGTGCATCGTGGGGAACACAACCTACCCTCTGCTCCCCTAGCTTATAAAGCCCTACATGGGACACCTTGACCAAAGCAAGACTCACCTTGACATTTCAAAGCCAGACTCAGCAGGGCCTGCATGGTTTTGGAAGGCGCTTTTGGCCATCTGAAAGGGAGGTTCCACTGCCTCCTCACTCGGCTTGACCTTGGTGAGTGGAATGTCCCCCAGGTGATAGCGGCCTGTGGTGTCCTGCATACTGTATGTCAGAACAAAGGAGAAACTTTCCTGCCAGAGGACGAGCAGTTGGCCAGGGCCTTTGAACACCTGCGCACGGCTGCCATGCAGCAGGCCCATCAGGGGCTATGCACATCCAAGAGGCCCTGAGGGAGAGTTTCACACAAGCACCTCAGTGACACTCTCCCCTGGGCCTCCTGACAAGGGGCCTCTGCATTGCCTTCTATGCCTTTCCTCCCACACCCCTCCCTTCCCCTGTCCTCCATTCCCACCTTCCCCTGTTGATACAATAAAGCAGACCTTTGGTTTTTGAAACAAGAAACTGTATGTTTGGTTTAATTAGGAGAAAATGTAACTGGGGAAAGAACCTGGGGGGTAGATTGGGGAAAGCAGAGGGAGGTGGGGAGGAGAGGCTCAGGGATGAGGTTTGGAATGGCTCCTTCCTTGGGTGGTCCCACCGCCTCGTGTGCGGATCCCTCAGCAGCCACAGGGGGGAAATAGGGGGAGAAGCTGAAGGGGAAGGAGCAGGGACAGGAGCTGGGGCAGAAGCAGCCAGTAGGTGGTCAACAGCAGTGGTGTAAGCTGCGCACATGGTCTGGGCCTGCTGCAAGAGCTCCAGCCTCCAGAGACCGCAGCAGGGCATGCAGGGCTGCAATGTCCTCCAACTCCAGGTACTCACAGGCTCGTCTGCAGCGGTGCCTCCGAGGGGTTGAGAGGGTGGCACGGGAGGTGTTGCAGGAGTCTCACTCACAGCTGGTCCAACTGTGAAGAACAAAGAGAGGGATAGTCATCCCAGTCTACAGGGTGCCTGAAGACTAGCCCTCATCTCTGAGGTGATACCAAAAGGTCTCGGGCCAGATGAAGGCTATATGCTTGGGGCAAGGCCATCGGTGGCCTAGACAGTGGGCCCCTTTCTGCAGGGGCACAGATGTCCCCGGGGGGAACTCACTACCCCCACATCCCAGGGACAAGCAGTCATGGGACGGTGACAGCCAGACCAGGAGCCTATGGGCAGGAGGGGGAGACAGATGGTTGGGATTTCCCTGTGTGGCATCCCGCAGGGAGAGGACTTATATCCCTATCTGCTGGGTGGGGGGAGTGTGTGAGTGGCAGATGCCACTTGCTGGGAAGGGTGCTACTGAGATACCACTTTCTTCCCCTCCCAGCAGGCTCCCCTAGCAGGGGCTCGGTGTCCTCCACCTCGCCGTCATTGCCCAGGAGCGGATGCTGCCCCGAGAGTGTAGGCCTGATCATATGCCATGTGTGGCACTGCTGTATGTGTGTGAGTCCAGGACCCCAGCCTCCTTAGTGGTGGCGTGCAGTGGGAAGGTGTCCCACCAAGGGGTTGGGACTATGGCAAGACTCTGCAGGAACCCTGTGAGCAGGAACTCCAAGGCTGTGTCTAGACTGGCAAGTTTTTCCGCAAAAGCAGCTGCTTTTGCTGAAAAACTTGCCAGCTGTCTACACTGGCCTCTTGAATTTGCTCAAGAGCACTGACTTTGTAATGTACAAAATCAGTGCTTCTTGCGCAAATACAATGATGCTCCTGTTCGGGCAAAAGCCCTCTTGCGCAAATGTATTTGTGCAAGAGGACCAGTGTAGACAGCTAAAAAGTGTTTTTGCAAAAGCCCTGATAGCGGCAGCGATCGGGGCTTTCTTGCAAACCGCGTCTAGATTGGCACGGACACTTTTCCGGAAAAAGTGCTTTTGCGCAAAAGTGTCCATGCCAATCTAGATGCTCTTTTCCGCAAATGCTTTTAACGGAAAAACTTTTCCGTTAAAAGCATTTGCGGAAAATCATGCCAGTCTAGACGTAGCCCAAGGGTTTAACATGTCCTTCTGGCCTGGACAGCGGGTGGGGCCTCAGGAAGGAGAGAAGGAAAGAGGGCAGGGCCTCCACTGAGGGGCATATGGAGGTCTCAAAAGCATTTTGTGTCCAGGGCCCCAGTAAATCTTAATCTGCCTCTGTCTGTATTGAATATAAACCTAATTCTTTCTCAAATTCAGAAACATTTTATTCGCTACTTTATTTAAAAGATTCTTGTGTGCCTCTTTGCTTTCTAAATGTAGATGATCTATGAATGAAAGGTATTAAAAAAATGGCTTATTTTTTGTAGTATAGCCAACCAGACTGGAAAACAGATAAACAGAAAACTCAGAGGACCATGGCTGACAAGTGCACTTCTCTGGCACAGTGGAACTTTCTACTCTAATAGTAAAGGTCATCTGTGAAGAGAGAGGGCTTTCTCAGGAGCTTGGCTGAGACTGTGAAATGAACTCCTTCAGAACTAAGGGTCATCACAAACCCCCACCACTTTTCTGCTCCAAGACCAAGGGGCAATTCTTTGATCTGCCTTCTCTAACATAAATACACAGCAACAGGTCCAGAAGACCTTTGTGTCTTTCACCCCCAAAAGCTGCAAACAAAGAAACCTACCAGAACAACTCAGTCCACTGCACATCCACCTCCATCTCTGGGAAGAGACTGACAGAAAGATGTTGGGCACATCACTTAATGCACTACGAGAGGCTGTTCACACATTACAGTAATGAGCATGTTATAAGTACCTGTATAAAATAGAATAAGAAAGCCTGTGATATTTCCAACCCAATTCCTAGATCAGAGTGATTTGATTGTATCTCAGATAAATATATAAAAATGCCAACATTTAGTCCAATCTTTCTTCTTGAGCCTCATAAGTCACTATTAAAAATTGGTTGCAGTTCCAATTCTGAGTAGTATGAATACTTGCAGCAGGGTTTTGAGTGTCCTTAACTACCACTGAGTTCCATGAGGAGTTGAAGTTGTTTAATATGATGCAAGAGACATTGAGTGCCTCAGAGGATGGGGACTTTAGATTGTATCCCAGAATATATTCCATATCCTTTCTGTGCATTTGACAATTAGTAGTGTTGTTTTCCTCTATTGGACATTAAGGTAGACCAGGACTACTCAACTTTCATAGAATTATAGAATACTAGAATTGGAAGGGACCTCGAGAGGTCATCAAGTCCAGCCCCCTGCCCTCATGGCAGGACCCAGTACTGTCTAAACCATCCCTGATAGACATTTATCTAACCTACTCTTAAATATCTCCACAGATGGAGATTCCACAACCTCTCTGGGCAATTTATTCCAGTGTTTAACCACCTTCACAGTTAGGAACTTTTTTCTAACGTCCAACCTAAACCTCCCTCGCTGCAGTTTAAGCCCATTGCTTCTTGTTCTATCCTCAGAGGCCAAGATGAACAAGTTTTCTCCCTCCTCCTTATGACATCCTGTTAGATACCTGAAAACTGCTATCATGTCCCCCCTCAATCTTCTCTTTTCCAAACTAAACAAACCCAATTCTTTCAGACTTCCTTCATAGGTCATGTTCTCTAGACCTTTAATCATTCTTGTTGCTCTTCTCTGGACCCTCTCCAATTTCTCCACATCTTTCTTGAGTGTGTTGCCCAGAACTGGACACAATACTCCAACTGAGGCCTAACCAGTGCAGAGTAGGGCAGAAGAATGACTTCTCATGTCTTGCTCACAACACACCTGTTAATGCATCCCAGAATCATGTTTGCTTTTTTTGCAACAGCATCACACTGTTGACTCATATTTAGCTTGTGGTCCACTATAACTCCTAGATCCCTTTCTGCCGTACTCCTTCCTAGACAGTCACTTCCCATTCTGTACGTGTGAAACTGATTGTTCCTTCCTAAGTGGAGCACTTTGCATTTGTCCTTATTAAACTTCATCCTGTTTACCTCAGTCCATTTCTCCAATTTGTCCAGATTGTTTTGAATTATGACCCTATCCTCCAAAGCAGTCGCAACCCCTCCCAGCTTGGTATCATTTGCAAACTTAATAAGTGTACTTTCAATGCAAATATCTAAATCGTTGATGAAGATATTGAACAGAGCCGGTCCCAAAGCAGACCCCTGTGGAACCCCACTTGTTATACCTTTCCAGCAGGATTGAGAACCATTAATAACTACTCCCTGAGTACAGTTATCCAGCCAGTTATGCAACCACCTCATTGTAGCCGCATCTAAGTTGTATTTGCCTAGTTTATTGATAAGAATATCATGCAAAACCGTATCAAACGCCTTACTAAAGTCTAGGTATACCACATCCACCGCTTCTCCCTTATCCACAAGACTCGTTATCCTATCAAAGAAAGCTATCAGATTGGTTTGACATGATTTGTTCTTTACAAGTCCATGCTGGCTGTTCCCTATCACCTCGCCACCTTCCAAGTGTTTGCAGATGATTTCCTTAATTACTTGCTCCATTATCTTCCCTGGCACAGAAGTTAAACTAACTGGTCTTTGGAAGCACCGGGGGCCACAATGATACTCACAGCACATGCTGGGGGCCATAACTTGAGTGTGGTTGCATATACATGCAATTATACATGCAAGTATATGCAAATAGTTTCTTTCACACTGACAGGCATGAATACAAAGATTAAGGCAAGACTGCACAACATGCAGGCTACATTTAAGTCAATTCTGCTGGTAATACTAAAATGCAATATTTACCTGATTTCCACCCATATGACAACACTTTTAATGAGTAATGACAGTCCAGGAGTTTAATCACTAAAACACATATCAACAGAAGATTATTATATTGACTTGCATTGTGGAGCGTGTTCTTATTGGAGGCCATGTTCAAAAGATCCCACCCACAGTCGCATGTTGAGGCCCGCGTAAACCCAAACCACATCACGGGCTGCAAACAAACAGGCCACGGGCCATGCCGCGTGTTGAGTAACCCCGATGTAGAGGATGGAAACAAAAGCTAAAACATCTGACTCAAAAATTAACATGAACAGATGGCATTGCTCATTCAAATGCCCTTACAACAAAGTAAATAGGTTTTAAAAGAATGAGGATCAAAGGATTCCCAACTGGGCAAAAACTACATTAAAATACTGCATTATTTAATGATGAAAACATTCAACATCATAAGGCATTTCTCAGATAAAGAATTTGTTGATTTCAGGTCAGACTTGAGAGGGAAAGTTACATTTGTATTGCAACTATTTTAAAATACAAGTGACAGTATGTTATGGTCTTCACTAATTGCTTGCCTGCTTTAATTTTTTTTTTTTTTTTTATAATGCTTTTAATTTAGTCAGTGTCAAGAAGGTCTACAACCTATAAACACCCCTTTTTATGTTTGTAGAATTTTAAATAAATGGTACTGTTGTTGACAGTATGAGTTTAAAAAAAAGTTTAAAAAATCTCTAGGCTGGGTCATTTATATCAACTTTCATCTATTTGGGTAATTATTTGTTTAAGGAAAGCATAATACAAACTTAGGCAGACCCTTACATAAAGAAACATTTAAGTACCTCTCTTGTATATCAATGTGGAAACAGTTTTATTCCCCTCCCCCCCAAAAAAGCTACAGTATGTATAATTCTTCAAGAGACAGAGATCTCATTTTAATAGTGAAACATCCAGCAGATGCTCCAAAGGATAAAATTAAAACATGTATAGACAGAGCTGAAATACAAATGGGAAGCCTCTGGCTTACACTAGGATGACCTTTTCTGAGTGGAGGAGCTGGCAATTTGGTATGATCCCAATTCCTTAGATTCAGCAAACTGATTTCTTCTGGTCCTGATTCTGCTGGAGGGCAGACTGGCTGGCCATCACAACGGTCTTCCTCCAGTTCAGGCTGAAAGGAGAGTTAGGATCGGCCAGTGAATTAGTGTAAGCTCCCCAATAGCAGCTTAATTAGCTTGTGCCCAAGGTCACCACATAAGTAAGTTATTGAGCTGTTATGGACTCATTCACAGTGTGCAGTTAACTGTATTCCAGCCTGAAAGCTGGACACATTTCACATATTATGGCATGCATTAGCACCTATGTTGGATAAACGCATAGCTTTGTATATAATATCACTTGAAGATTTGTTCAAGACACAGCAATTAGGCACCCACATCTCTGAAACTATAATAAATGATTACATTAGAATTTTTACAGATGGCACAATTTGCCTCTGTGGTTTGCAGGCCTGCCAACATGGAGCAAAAAGGGCAACTGCCCCAGGCCCTTTAAATCACTACTAGAGCCTGGAGCAGTGTGCTCCTGGTGGTGCTGAAGGGCTGCTGAGGGAAGGTTAGTCCTCAGCCCTGCCCCTTCCAGCCAAAACCCCACCCTTCCTGGGAATACAGAGCTACCCTCTCCTTTGCCTAGAGGCCTGAAAATTCTGTCGTCCCCCTGTTGATATGCTAGGCATTATGCAGAGCAAAGGGAAGATTGTAAGCATCAGCCATTTCAAATCAGCTGAGAAACCTCTTCATCAGCTTGAGTATTGAGAAATGGTGTCTACTTTGTTTGGTTTCTGTCAAGATAAGAGTGATAAAACGAAGGGAAAATTTTCATAAGTGACTAGCAATTTTGAGTATTTGGGAGGTTTTGGCTATCCAATCTGAGACACAATAAAGAGATATGGTTTTCAGAAAGTGAGTGGTCAACACTTTCCATGGAGACAAATTCCACTTCCTGACCAGCTCTGTTAACACGGAGGTTTTAAACTAGCACTGACTTTAAAAGAAGTGGGAGTTGGCCCTAAACTAGTTTAACTTTCATTTTAGAGAATAATCATAGCTACCAGTGTGGCTGTGCCTGAATTGAGTCAATAGTTGGTTAGTTGATTAGTCAGAATAGTGAGGCATCTTAGAAAACTCTAATTTGGACAATCTGTACAGAATGTCAGAAAGCAGATAGAACATTAGGAATCATTAAGAAAGAGATAATAAAGACAGAGAATGTCTTATTGCTTCTATATAAATCCATGACATGCCCACATCTTGAAAACGACATGAAGATGTGGTTACCTCATCTCAAAAAACAGATCTTCTCATTGGAAAAATTCAGAAAATTGCAACAAAAATTATTAAGGATATGGAATGGCTGCCATATGAGAGGAGAATCAGTAAGACTGTGACTTTTCAGCTTGGAAAAGAGATGAATAAGGGAGTGAGTATGATGACAGAATTCTGTAAATAAAGAAGAGTTACTTACTCCTTTCCAAGCACAAGAACTAGGAGTCACCAAGTGAAATTAATAGGTAGCAAGCTTAAAATCAACAAAACGAAGTGTTTCTTCATACAATGCACAGTCCAAGACTATAAAAGAATTTTTTTTAAAAGCTAGATAAATTCTTGGAGGATAATTCCATTAATGGCTGTTAGCCAGGATGGGCAGGAGTGCTGTCCCTACTTTCTAGTTTGTCAGAGGCTGGGAATGGATGATAGTGGATAATCACTTGATGATTTCCTGTTCTATTCATTCCCTCTGGGGCACCTAGCATTGGCCACTATTAGAAGACAGGATACTGGGCTAGATGGACCTTTGGTCTGACCCAGTATGTCTGGTTTTTTGTTCATACATATGGTTGTCAACCATGATTTTCAATTCTCTTACATTTCTGGTATCAGTTCATTCTAGAATACAGATATTTTTTAAACTGATTCTCTTTATAAAACAAAGAAAATGAAACCACAGGCAAGATCACAGTGAATTTAGCATTGACGGAATGCTCTCAGCCTCGTAATGGTAACCATAGAAACACAGTTTTGCGGTCACTGGATTTTAATACTTGTTCTATCTAAATAATGAAATAGATGCTCTGAGTTATTTAATTAGTGATATTTGCATAGGTTTGAGCTAATCATCAGCAATTCCTATAGGCAAACTTACTGACCTAAAAAGGTGACAATAATTTGTAAGGATTTCAGCATTCTAATTTGATTTTTTAATCTTATAAAAAGTTTTGATTTTTAGATTTGTGTTTAACTGCAATCTGAAAATGCCCTGTCAGTAGACTAGATAAGACCTGATTCTACATAAAAAAACACTTGAAGGACGCACTTGCTTTGGAGGAATATGAACCTCAAACAACTAAATATTTTGATTAAATGAGTCAATTGCACTACAGAAAGTTACATTTTGCTTCCATCTGAAGAAGAGTGTTCTAAGTGTATGCAGGCATTCACTCACCTGTTACCCAGGGTTCTTTCAACCCAAACCTCTCGGTAACTTTTACTCTCTACAAGGTGGTGTCAGGAAATAATTCAGGGGAGACACGGTCATCCGACCGATAGATGGATGGTACAAACAGGACAACACAAGAGTGCTTTCACTTAAAGCTAAACTTTACTTAGTCTCAAGCACTTACACGTCTGCAACAGGTTAGTAAACACTCCCACCTCGATAATTACCGGGTTGAGTGTGGCTCTCGGTGACATTGAGCAGGCTTCCGATGGCCAGTCTTCCGTCTGCGGTGGGGGCGAAGATCGTCAGAAGTGAAGAGTCCTCAAGGAGTCCTCAAGGCGTTCCTTCAAGTGTTCCCCCAAATTGTCCCCCTAACTCAAACTTTCCTTCCCTATTTATCCATTACAATAACATGTCACTCAAAAACTTGTTGAGCAAGCACTTTTTAAAGGTTAGGCAAGGGGTTTTCTTCTGATCATCACATTCACCAGATGCATTTTTTCTTTCTCAGAGACTCCATGCTTGGGGGCCCTGACAGATATATCTCTTAGGGCATTTAGACAAACGTCCTGTTTTTCTTAATGTATAGGTCAGCGATTTCACTAGAGATTTGAGCCTCAAGTTGCCCTCTCTGTGGCACCCAAACTCCCCTTCTTCCCCTTCCCTGACGTGGTCACGCCTTCTAGGCCTATTTTGAGCCTGTTAGCTTGGTTGCTAAAGTTCAAGCAGTAAGCAATAGTAGTTCAGGCACATTACTGGATTTGCCGAAATCTCTCTGTACAACCCCTAGAGCATCTTTGTGCCCAGGCATAGCTAGTCTACCTACCCTCACTCACTGGGAAGTCCTGCCAATAGCTGCTCCAACTCCATGGTGGTCTCTCTTCTTATGACTTGGCCCTCTACCAAGTTCACCTTAATGTCTTTTTCCCTAAGTAACAGAAAGTCCAAAGAATAAATAGTCCCTTACAGCAACCCTTGTGCTGCAACTCTGGGCCCTGAAAGTTCTTTTTGCTCTCTCTCAAGGCTCAATTCTTCTTCCCTTCTCTTGACTAAACATCACCCTACTAGTACAGAATCAAAGGCCCTCCTACTACATTGGGTTCAGGCCAAGGGACCCCATAACCAGCTCCCAAAGTCTGTTCTTTTCCAACTACCTGCTGATGCTTCCTGAGTGTCTTTCTACCAGGGAGTGTCTTTGGCCTTCACCTCCACAACTTTTCTAGGCTTACTATTCTCTAAGTGCTGAGACTCTCGGGGCTCTCTCCTGGAATCCCCTAACAAAAATCCCAAACTAAAATGATAAACTGCCCAAATCCTGCCCTTTTATCAGGGCTTACTAAATGGAGCCTACTCCACCCTCCAAGGGTTGTCTACTCAAGAGAAAAACCCATCACTCTCCCTTTAGTTCTTTTAGTTCCTAAGTTCCTCTCCCATTAGTTCCTGAGAGGAACAACTAACTCTCTGGGTGCTTCCCCACTCTGCTTTAGACTCTTTATACTGTACTATCAAGCCTACTTCTGCCCAATTGGGCTTCATGATCAGTTAAGCCTGGGTATCCCTCGAGAGACAGCCTGGTATGCTAATTAGCCTCACAAGTCCATATTCACTTTCAAGACCTGTGTGGGTTCCATGTACTCTCCCAAGGCGCAGATGAATAGGCCTTCACAACGGTTGCCATCATAAAACATTGTTTGCTATGATGACATCTTAAAAAGACATTAAATATATTGGAGTATTTTATTTGACTTCATGCTCTGGCACAGATCACCTTGATAAAGATCAACTGAGTTCTGCTAGTAAGCAGTGTGTTATGCTACAACAGGGTTTGCCCAGCTTTATGCCCTGAGAAGTAATAGGACAGCACAAATGATTTTGCTTTTGCCACAAACATTTTGCAGTTATTAGAAATGTAATAATTCAATCCTAAATTAACGTAACACAAAAGATTAGATTTTAATTAGATTTTAATCAAAAGTTCCAATTCCAACCTTAATTCTATCTTTGCACATGTATTACAATTTTTTTTAATTTTGTGGGGAAGGGGGTTTAAAAAGAATCACTTGACACAGTTTATTCCAGCTGTTCTCAAACTGCAGTCCAAGGACCAAAGTTAGTCTATGCAATATTTGCTGGTGAACTACAGAGAGCTAGTTGGTGACATGGCACTGACTTCTTGTTTATGGCAAGCGGGAAGGCAGATGTCCTTTGAGATATTAAAGAAGAAGAAAGATGGTGTTGTAAATAATTACAAAAAGGGCAGGGAGTTGTTTCACAAGTGTGTGTGGACGTGGTCAGAACACTAAAAATATTTGAAAACCCATTCAGGTACTATCCACTCTCCACAGACACTTGCAGATATTTAGTATTTTCACTTCCTCTCCATAATTTTCATAGCTAATAAATTCCATTAGCTAGTCAAATAAATCTAACATTAGCTGCACATATTCCATATTTGTTTAATGAACTATATGTTATGACAGTTTATGTTACTTATCCTCATTCAATTAGAAAAGGAAAACATGCTCATTAACATAATTTAAAGATTTTTTTTTTCCTTTGGCAATCTTTTTTTGTATGTTAAAGATCAAATTATGGTCAGTTATAAAATATACATCAGGAAAGTCTTATTAATGATTGGGAAATAATTATAACTACCAGTAATAAAAAAACAACCTTGACAAAAGCTGAGGCTTTCCTAAGGAAATATTTCCTAATATGAATTAAATAGATATTTCCTTGGTCCACTAGTTTTACAATCTGTATGTACCTTTAATATTAATCTTATTTATTCACATCCTCAACAGCTATATTATGTGTTAACTTTTTTATGGCAATCTTAAAAAATGCTGGGAAGAAAAATGACTGTATGATGCATTCATGTAAAGTTTTATTATACCTCCCATTAGTCAGGAATCACAGCAAGTCGTCATTCTTTGAAAATATTTGAATTCTGGAATAAGTCTCCAGAGATGAAAGATATATCTGTGTCAAAGCTTATGAGCTTTTTCCTTGAAGTTTTGAAAGTTACTTTCTTTCATGTGGTGTAGAAGTGGACAGGAGTAAATGACTTTGATCTCCATAGTTCTTAGCTCATGACTTGTATTCATCTAAACATTTTTGAAATCTAATGATCCACACTGCAGCAGGGGAAAATTTAATGCATTTGTGAATGTTAAGGGGGAAAAAAAAGAGTAAGCATCATTTCACCCATATTTACTGCTAAATCTATGGAACAGTAGGTGTTAGTAGAGATAAACAGGACAGTTTACTTTACAATAATTTACCTTTACAATAAAGTAAGCTGTCCATTATGCATCATTTGTAGACGTACACAGGGAACTTAAGCATTAAGTCCCCGATTCTTACTGTATAATTAAATTTGGAGAGCATAACAAAACACTTGAACAATCTCCAGAATAAACTATGGCACTATTTGTACTGAATCATGGGACTGCATTTTCTGTGAGTTTTCCTAGTCTTTGAACCATTTTAGTTTCAAGTTCAAAGCAACCTGAAAAAATAATTTCCTTTCGACCGTATGTAATGCTATGAAATGGTTAACTTATGTAAAGTGTTGGAAGAATGAAAAAGTCTCTACAGCTCGTGCTAATTGTTACAAAAGTTATTTTAAAATATAACATTTTAAAATGACATTTAGAGCCAAAATGTTAAGAAACAGTGATGTGATGCACTAAGGCAGGAATAAATAGGAGCACTGACCTAGTACACATAATTACTTGCCCGGGTAACCACTAGTATATCTTGTGAGTTTCTTTTTAACATGCAGTCCCATCTTCCCCCTGTATTCAGTTCTCTCTCCCTTCTGCCCTCAGAAGGTAGCAGGGCAGATCAGTGTGCCAAATGGCCTTTCAGATATGTTGGTGTAGCCCAGTGTTTCTCAAAGCGGGCTGTGAAACCACTTTGAGATAGCTGGTAACCCGTGCCAGTGTGTTTATTTACTGGTGCAGTGGCCACAGAGCCCTGTGGCTCCCATTGGCTCCGGTTTGCTATTTGCAGCCAAGGGTAGCAGCAGGAAGTAGCATGGGCCAGGCCTCCACTTTCCGCGCAGCTCCCCTTGGCTGCAAATGGCAAACAGGAGGAGCCAATGGGAGCCTCCAGACTCCATGGCCACAGCACTGGTAAATAAACACACTGGTGCAGCCAGTTAGCAGCTGTCTCAAAGTGGTTTCGTGGACCACTGTGAGAAACACTGGGGTAGCCCTTACCTCATTCAGAGAACAGGGCGACAATCCCTCTGGCAGACCTCTTCTCCCCTCTCTATCAGAGTTCCTGATCCTCTAGAAAGCCCAGCCCCCAAATGGAAAGACGAAGAGGCTATATTCAGGCTGAGCTACATTAGGCTATTCAGGCTGAGCCTAACCCTAACCCTAACCCTAGCAGAGTGGCTCTTTCTTCCCTCCCATCCCATGGTGCTTCTATTATTGGTGGCAGAGGAGTTTGCTGTCCCCAAACTCAAGCCACAGAGGAAGCAACTTTGGAAAGTATAAGGAAAATGAGCCTCTGTATATTAACTGGAGTCTGGAAGGAGGGAGAGGAGCTGCTCAGCAGAGGTTATAAGACTACATGAAAACCCCAACATGTTCAGCAAACCTGGACCTATACTACAAAACCCACTATTGCCCACTATAGCTCATGAAGATATATATATAGATATAGATATAGGTATAGATATAGATATAGATATAGATATAGATATAGATATATAGATATAGATTGTTAGTCTCTAAAGTGCCACAGGACTACTCATTATTTTTAAAAAGTAAGCGTACATCTAGACTTCACTGTAAAATCGAAATAAGGTACCCAATTTGCACTATGCAAATTGTGTATCTTATTTAGATTTTATTTTGAAATAGGCTATTTTGAAATTTGGTGCATCTACACGGTGCCAAATTTAAAAATAAACCACTATTTGGAAACATCCCTTATTCTTTGTGGAATGAGGCCTACAGGGATGCTAAAATAGCTTATCTGTTATTTTGAAAAAAAAATTGAAATAGTGGATGCATTCCTTGGACACAGGGTAGCTATTTTGGGATACCGGAGGTATCCTGAAATAGCCCTGCAGCCTAGACATACCCTTACAGACTATCATGGCTACGCCTTTGAGACTTATTTCCAGTTACCGTTCTGCTGAATCCTAAAATTAAAATGCAATGATACTCAAGAGAACAAATATAACCCCAACTTTTGCTGTCACTATACCATATCTGTATTAAAGTTCTCATCTGAATTATGTTAAGATCTTGTGTTTCAATTGTTCAGCAATGATAGTGCCTCATATCATAATATTGGACAAGTAGTGAGTAGTGTTAGGAGATTAGATGACCTATTTAGTCTGTCCTACTAATCATTAAAATTAGCTTTCTGTTTTACAAATTTAGCAACATTTTCTTTCTTAAAACATGACAATGTTAACAATATTCAAGGCAAAACTGTTTTGTGTGATCAGCACAGCAGATCTCTGGGAGTTCTGAACATGGAACAAGTGTAGAATATATAATAGCAACCTGCACTGCAGATAAGTAGTATAAAGTGCAGTTCAGAGGAGAAATTTGCCTTGGGGAAATAATGGAAGACTGGAGATAACATCTGTTTTCATTTCCACAAGGCTTACTATTAGTTCTAATCAAAGCAGTAAATTATCACAGAAATTTAAGGCCCATAATTGTCTTACACATTATAAGTATATTTAAAATATTTTCATATTCATATAATTATGTTCTAACATTCTAAACCCTTACCATACTGTGAGAAGCTCCAGAGTAGATATAAAATATAACTAAAATTAGCTTTAAGATTTTGAGTTATTCAGATTAATTTCTGATAGGAACAAAATCTATTTAAATATTTGGTTGCATGCTTAAATAGAAGGATTACTGCAATGCTCAGCTAACATGAAACCCTTGGAGTTCATTAGCCACGGTAAACACGTCAATGCATGGTTTTGTTTCAACTATATCCAGATGCTCAACAACATCAGGGCAGAATGCTCCATGATTTCAGACAGCGCAGCAGGAATATTCACCTCTATGGTGACATCTAAGAAAGGTTAGTGAGGGCAGATATCCATTGAATAGCAAAGCAGTGCAGAACATGAAGTTCCTGTACTAGGGGAGCCAGGGACTCGAACAATCAATCTGTCATGCATATTGTACACTGTCCAACACCTTTAGCATTATGCCTGAAGTAGTTCACAGTGTCCTTGTAAGCCTAGCCAGCCTCATTGTCCAGCAAGACAGTCAGCACTAACACTGAAGGTATTTGAAGTCAGGTGTAATTACGTTTGCTGCTCTGTTTAATGTGGCATGCATTGCTTTGTGTCTGTGTATTGAGGCATTCATCACTGAAGCCATAGCAGTGTTCACCACATCCCCTTATCAAATTCCAAGGTTCCCCTTCCCTTTCTTCCTCATGCTGAACCCTACGCAGAAATATTGCTGAAGAGGAATATTGTATGCAGCGTTGTAGCCCTGTTGGTCCCAGGATATTAGAGAGACAATGTGAGTGAGATCATTTCTTTTATTGGACCAACTTCTTTTAGCTGTGGCATTCTGAGTAAATTTCTCTGACCTGAGGAAGAGCTCTGTGTAAGCTTGTCTCTCACACTAACAGAATTTTGCCCAATAAGACGTCTCACCCACTTTATCATTCAGGAGAAATAGAGTTATAAATCAGTGAATCAGAAGCATAGAGTCTGCATTCACAAAAAGCAAGTTTTTGTGAACACTTTGCAAATTAGAATAAATTGTGTCCCTGGGCCTGTCAAGGCTGTGCCTTTTTCTGTTGACTTCCCTGACACAGCCTGTTCCTGTGACAAGGAAGGGTTCTTGCCACAGGACATTATGCTGCTAAAAATAGTAGTGTAGATGGGGAGGCACCACTTGGGCAAGTAAGGAGCCAAGTATGGTATATATCTGAGTATATCCACATACCTTCTGGTGCGTCTTTACTTACCTGAGCCTTGCCTCACTGTCTGCACTGCTATTTATACAGTGCAACCCACCCAAAGAAGCATATACTGTAGATTCATCTTTGTTAACGTGTTTGTTGAACATTTAACCAAAAAATCAAACAAATAATCCCATAACATAAGGACAATCATATGGTATCTATCAATTCGATGCAACAAACCCATTCTCCCACCTCAAGCTATGTAACTGATTAAGGGAGTCTCTACAGGTATTACTTATAACTTACAAGGGCTACAATTCCACGTTATCACTGACCATAGTGATTAAAGTTCTTCCTCTCAGACCTCCTCATAAGCACTTTACAAATGTTCAAGCACTCCTATGAGCAATGATCTGTAAAGATGTGGCACTTCAGAAACAAAGCAAAGACATGAAAGCACACAAAAAGTGTATTGCGATTTGAGGATCAATTCCACAGGCAGCACTTTTTAAAAAGGGGTTTTTAATTAAGCACTGAAAAGTGTTATTTTGTAAAGTACTTCAAACACTGGATGTGCAAAGTAAGTGCTAATGCACCCTTCACCAATGTAAAGAGAACCCTGAAATCATTGCATACACTGCATCAAAGAGGGGTCCCATTATACTTGTAAATGGAGTTTTATATGTTACCCACCAAAATAAAACAAAGTAACAATGGCCAAAAGTATTACACTCCCACCTTAGTAATGATTCTAATAATCTAAACATAGGAAAAGCCTTTTATATAGGTGTTAATGAGAGCAGCAACAGTGAGTGCATAACAATGCAACCACCACCATCAACAGCAGTTAACCAACATCAAGCTGGTAGCACAATGTGGTTTCCCCACAATAATTCCCTTATATAATGTGTGCACTGACACATGAGAACAGTTAACAGAGCATATTAATAACAATTCGAAATGGAACACAGAATTGCAAAGCTATATAGGTTCATAAGTGTCTATATATTTTCCCTCATTTACTTGTACTGCAAGTAGAAGAAAAGGATGGTAAGGTGTCTCTTAGCATAGACAAAATGCTGCTATTATGCTTTCTCCCCCTGCTGTGCTGTGCTGTGTGCATGTATAACATTCCTAATTTCCTTTGCCCACTAGAACCTGCGTGCATGTAGGTTGGATCTGGCTACCTGTAAACAGTTAAAAAACCAGACCTGTCCTGAGCCCACTCAGAATGGAAATGTCCTCCTTAGCCTCACAAATATTGTGGAGTGTGCAGCACAATATTCTAAAAGCACTTTTCACATTGCATTACAGACTTATCTGTCAGCATCTCCAATGAGTTTTCAGCCTATCAAATGCACATTCCATGGCGATTTTGCAGCTACTGCATTTGAAATTGAAATCCCTTTTCTCTACACTTAAGGTTTCATTAGCCAAGTCATAAGTGGATATGCAGTGTTCCCCAAAACAGATGTTTCAAATTCACCTTACAGAACAATTTTACACCTGGAGAATAAAGTTCCAACTTCCACCATTGCAAACAACCCTGATGTCCTCATAAACCTTTCCAGTGCACCCTAGAACGAGTGTTCATGAATCTGCCCCTGTGATCCACAAGGCTCTGCAGAATGCTAGAATAGTATCTTCTTCTGTTCATATAGGTATTTTCCCCTTGTAGTGAGCAAACTATTGGGATATAAGTTCAACAATAGCCCTGCAAAGTTTGCAAACCACATCCTCTCAAAACCAGCCATTGTTTCTGTGATAGCTCTTATGCCAACCACCCCTGGGTAAACCCCATAATACCCATTGTCTCGCAAACCTCCAAAAACCACAATCCCTACAATAAACTTCCCAATCCCTAATTCAGTTGCCATAGATCTATAGCTGCCTGGAATATCCAGTTTACACAGAGCAATATAAAACCACTTCTAAGCAGATACGGCTTCCCTAAATCAATTAGTATGCTGCTTGAGTGTTAGTATAGCACCACACCTAGTTTCAAGTAGGTTTCCTTCCTCATTCATGCTCAATAGTTCCCCCTCCCCCACTACACTGTCTGCCAATTTGTTGCCAACTACATGTGCTATTACTACAGTCATATCCAATTGCACCAATTCAGTTAGCAGTAATATTTCATTAAGCATATAATTTCTGCTGTCAGACTTGCCATTATATGGTGCCTGCACCATTATAAGGAATCAGACAGAATGGCCATGGCAGCTGGCCAGACATCTAAGGCCTAAGTTAATGCCAGCAGTATCCCATTAGCTCAGCCATAGAGACAAAGTCAAAGTTATGCTTTTGAGTTAGAATACTGGCACAAAGCAACCCAGTTCCTACTCTAAAGGTTCCTTACTCTCTGGCGCTATCAGTGTACATTTGACAATAGTGTCCCTACTTATCACAGATCTATTACTTATTGTATCTTCTATATTTATCATTCTCCTCCTTTGGTTTATTTTATTTTATAATTCTATGTTTTCAAGTTGGGGCAGGGGGAGTGATTTTCCAATGTTAAAATATTTCCCCAAAACTATTGATTTTGGCCTCTGTTAAGCCACACATATCACTGAGAGCCTTAATCCACTTCTTTACCCTTTACATGACGAATTTTGAGTTTTTGTTCTATCCAGTCTCCACTTAATTCCGAACAATCAATATATATTAGCTTAGTATCATCTTCACTATTATTTAATGCTTTGACTGAACAGGTACAGGAGCATCATTCTAAGAGAGACGGGAATTTCTCCATCGGCTCTTGGCATACAGACAGTAATGAAGACATTTCAATCTGATGCCTGGATACAGTCTAGTTTTCCCAGGCTTGTTTTCAAGGCCCAAAGCTATATACAATAATAGATCGGATTAGTGCTCTTATAGCATTAGCACCATTTTCTTGTCCACTCCCCAGGAAGTTCCAGATGTAATTTTAAGTAAACAATTCTTCCTTTGCACTTAAAATCTTTTCAGTGTGATCTCCCCAGGTGACCTTTTAATCAAATAGCATACCTAAGAATGTGAGCTTTTTCCACTATGCTTATTTTCTGGTCTTTTATATAAAATTGTATCTCTTTTTGAATTGCCCTTGTTGTGAAAGTAATTTCCTATGTTTTGTCAAATGAGAACTTAAAGCTGCTCCTGTTTCCTTATTCTGTACACTCTGAAGTGCATCAATGATTCTGTTTGGTGGCACTTCCAAGGTTTCTGATTTAGTCCTATGGCAGTCATCAGGAAGTAATGTAATACTCATTCCTGCACTCATCTGTTTTGGAAGGTCAGTTATTTGAAAAAGAGTTAGGTTAATGATACTACTCATGGAGTTCCTTCTGTAGCATAATACTTGATGAAAAAGGCTTTCCCTACCTGGAGTTGAATGGGTCTTTTGCTTAGGAAATCCCTTAACCATCTGTACATTCTTCCAACAATACCTATAGTTGCCAATTTTATATAATATTCCTTCTCTCTGTAACACATTGGTATAAACATTTTTTCAATGCCCATGAAAAAATATACTGTATTTGTTGGTTGTCAAGTTTTTTTGTGCTTCTGGGTGACCACATTGTGCATATAAGCAGACTCCTACCTCTTTAGAGCCCGCTGTGAATTCCATCTATGAACCTATTTCTAAGGGTACGTCTACACTGCACACTTATTTCGAAATAAGCTATTCCAGAATAGTTATCCCAAAATAGCACATCTACACTGCAGGGAAGCCTCAAAATTAGTCCAAGGCAGGCTTCCCTAATGTAGACAAGCTATCTTGATTTAGAGCCCCAGGAGACACTGGGAAGGAATAACTTAGAATGGCCCTGGTGAGAGGCTATTTCAAAATAGCAGCCATGGAGCATCTACACACGCCTTATTTTGAAATAGCTATTTCAGAATAGGCATCATTCCTCATAGAATGAGGTTTACAGATTTCAGAATAAGCCGTCCATTATTTCAAAATTATTTCAAAATTATTGAATGGCTGTGTAGATGCACTCATTGTTATTTCAAAATAATGCTAGTTATCTCACAATAATGGTGCAGTGTAGACACACCCTAAGCTTTCTACTAATCTCTCTGTCACCAGTTTTTCCATAGTTTTACCTAAACATGTTGTAAGGGCAGTTAGTATGTATTTTCTTAGGCCTAGAGTGCATTTTGCCTCATCTCATAACTGGAACAATACTTGCATATTTCTACTCCTTAGATATTTCCCCCTTTCCCCAATATGGCACTTTATAATTTTAATATTACCCATAGGTCTTTGTTAACTAGGGTACATCAACACTACGGAGGAAGCTCGAAGCTGCTACTGTCGATCTTCCAGGGTTCGAATTAGCAGTCTAGTTAAGACAGCTAATCCAAAGTGAGAGGGGCACTCCAGTCAATGCAAGTAACCCCTCTTTCATGAGGAGTAAGAGAAGTTGAAGGAAGAGTATTTTTCCTTCGACTTCCTACACCACAGACAGCACCAAAAGCCAAGTTAAGATACTTCAAACTTCAGCTACGCAATTAACATAGCTAAAGTTGTGTATCTTAATTTGACTTTCTCCCTGTCAACTCACAGGGACAGGGCCCAACAGGGTTGTAGATTTGCTTCAAGACAGAGTCGATTAGGGATAGTTGTTTTTATTAATCTCACTACATCACTACTGCTATTACAGGCTTAATACTGCCAGATGGTTACACAGCTACTGCAAAGTAATACGTCAATAAGCATAGGCAGAGCAATGCATAAAAGCGAGCAACAAGCACTTGGAAATGCTTACGCCCCTTCAGTCTGCAGGAGTCCCATTCCTGTCACCTCACACTAGGCCGCAGTGGATGTGGCTCCAGCTGGGGAAATCCAGGGCACCCTCTGAAGTCTAGGTCCCTGGTGAGACTCACAGGGCATGGGACTCCCTACACTAGTTATACTATAGTTGTTTATGGGTGTGCATGTACTGGCTCAACGACATTCTTATCACTCTTATGAGCTGAGACTGGGGTCAAACTTGTTTACCATTTAGTAGTTTCCCAGCTCAAGGCATGGTTTAAAGCTGATAAAGCCCAGCTGCTGTTTGTGCTTGCAGGGTCCCAAGCTATGCTAAGCTGGGTACAGCAGGGATGGAAACTTCCATCCCAGACCTGCTAAGCTGAAGGACCCACATATGACTCTTTATGTGACAGTCCCATAGTGTAGACATACGCTTAGCTGTCTGGGCATTTCAAAGCTTATTTATTTTGTGCTTGTTTGGTGTGATGGTTTTGCTTCTTATAATCACCTTTTGCAATTCCCTCAAACCAAAGTTTCCATTTAAAATAAGATCTACATCCTCTTTCTACCTCTTCAACTCATAATTATTATTAAGGAATATTCTCTTCATTTCCCTAATTTCTATCCTCTGATCCTCACTAGCGACTTTTTGAAATGTGACTGCTAAAATTTCCACTTTTTCTTTGTTAGAGCTTATTACTCTATGAACTTCAACTGAAAGGGCAAGTTTCAATGCATTGCCCTTACTTGTTAGTCCATTCATTTTCTGAGGTTCCTTATACAGCTCAAATGTATTGATATCTTTATTTACTCTTGGTATTTCCTCCAGCTTTTTTTTTTTTTTTTTTTTTTTCATTTTTGCCCTTTTCACAGACCTTTATGTAACTGACTTACTTTTTTTGATGTCATGAAGTCCTTACTGTTTAGCATGAATTTTGCTTTGTCTGCCTTTTTTTATTACCATAATGCATGTTTTCTATTTTAATTACGGTTGATTACTTGGAACAGTTAGGCAGGCTGTCTTTATAATTCCCCTAGTAACATTAATAAAAAATTGCTTAATATCCTCACTTTTACACTGCTCGCATCCAAAGTCCTCACATTTGTGTCTAAAGAGTTTCTAATTTACTTTTTCTAATTTCCAAGTAGGGATACTAATGTCATCTTCAATATTTCTTTTTTTGTAGAACCACAAGGTTGGAAGAGACCTCAGGAGATCATTTAGTCCAACCAGGCCTTAAAAACCAATAATGATAGAGATTCTACCACCTCCCAAATTTACCTGTTGCTTTGGGGTATGCTTATTTATTAGGGTTACTCTTCTGGGGCGGGGAGTTAAAAATTTTATTGGAGTGCTGCTTGTGTTACTTGTGTTTTCATATGGAGCTTTACTTCTCCCTTCTGCCAGTTCCCTCCCAAAGAAGCTCTCCTGCAGGATTAGATTCTCCAAGACAGAGTTCTTCCCACCCTCAAATCAGATGAACACACACATACTCTAATACACTACCAGAGCACATCTGAGAAGAACCAGTTAATCAGTGCTCACAAGCTGACCCCTTATATGTCCTTGGGCTCAGTTGTCTGGGCTGCACAGTAATGCCAAGCAGCGACCCTCATGTGCCCTTGGACTCAGTGGACTGGGGTTAAACAGCACTTTAAGCTGCCACCCTCATATGCCCCCCAGGTTCAGCACTTCCCTATCCCCACTTAGACACCACAACCATTCTTTTAGTAACCCACCTGAGAAGCAAACCCCACAGGATTTTTGGGAAATACAGGGATACAAGGTACAAGCTTAGGTATAAGGAGCATTGTTGCAGAGTGAATGGGGAGCCAAAACACCCCCAAAGGGAGAGAGAGAGAGAAAAGCAACCAGCAACAATGAAAGTTATTTATTTCTAGGCAGTAACCATACAGAAGGAGCCAAACAAATAAAACAGTTACAGTATTAAATCTAACTTAAATCTGATTACAAATGTTAGGGCTAGCAAACCAAAACTGATTACATAAGGCAGGTCAGGAGGCTATACTTAGAGAGAGGAAGAGAGAGATCTCACCACTCTGTGAAGCTTGAACTGAATGGGGTTCCCAGATGGTGATGGTAGCTGGGGGTCCAGAGTGTTGGAGACAGGCAGAGCAGAGGCCCTAGTATCTTCAGTAAGGAGAAGATGAAGTCCCAATGGAACTAATGCAGAATTTAGATCCAGGCATCAGAACACTCTAATTTGAGTATGGGTAGGGGGTTTTGTAGGGAAGCAACAATGGTTTGGAGGAGGGGGGAGGACACACTAGATTTGTTTATGGGTAAACAGATGGCTTAAGGAAGTATTCAAAAGTTGTTTGACTTAGGTCAGACAATAAAGACTAATGATTCCTGGCTATGGGTGATGTTCCTTTGAGAGATCTCATAATGAAATTAGGCAGTTTCAGTATTTTGGATAGCAATAGAGGATTTATTACTAAAATTGGACTAATTACTGATCTGGGTGTGAGCAGGCATGGGTCCATTAGCATCTCGAGTAGAGATTTCCCATGAGGCAGTCCTATCCTACAGTTCAGTGTGATTCTTGCTTTTGAAGCACTGTTCTCCCTTAGCATACAGAATGGAGGTGTCTTTCTGTCCTATCTTCAATGCAGATGAGACTGGGGGAGTTTTCTTAATCCTATCACCTTTGTCCAGAGGTGTTTAGGTATGTCTTCCTCTGACTTTCCATTGCTTTGGGTTGGTCCAAGCAGAGGCCCAGGGAAGATGGTGCGGGGCGGAAAAACTTCCATGAATACTATGCCCTGCTTCCCCAAAAACACAGAGCTGGGAGGTAACACAAAATAACCCATTCTAGTGCTTCATCACCCTCCTAATGAAATAGGTTTTCCCCCCTAAACTTCCCTTACTGAAACTCTAGATCATTGCTTCTTGTTCTGTCATCTGCCACCACTCAGAATAGCCTGGCTCCATCTTCTTCAGAATCCCCCTTCAGGCAGTTGAAAACTGCTATTAAATCCTCCCTCACTCTTCTCTTGAGTGGAGTAAATAAGCCCAGTTCCCTCAGCTTCTCCTCATAAATCATGTGCCTCAGTACTCTAATCATATTCTTTGTTCTCTGCTGGACAATTTGTAATACATCCTTTCTGTAGTGGGGAGAGAAAAACTGGATGCAATACTCCAGATGTGATCTCCCCAGTGCCAAAAAGAGGGAATAATCACTTCCCTTGATCTACTGGCAATGCTCTTTCTAATAAAGCCCATATGCCTTTGTCTTCTATAATCCTCTACTGCAGGCAGCGGCGGATATAGGGCAGGGCGAGCGGGGCAGCTGCCCCGGGCCCCGCGCTTCAATAGGCCCCGCGCCAGCGCCAGGGGCGGACTGGCCCAGCAGGATACCGGGAACTTCCCAGTGGGCCATCCGCCGAAGGGCCGGCTGGCGGCTGCTGCAGAAGGGGGGCGGACTGTGGCGGGGCGCCGCAGCCCTGCACTTTTGAAATTCCCCGGCGCCGGCCAGTACGGGCCACGTGGGGCTGAGGGAGCGCGTGCTCGGTGTGCTGAAACGCCGCTCAACAGCTGAGAGGGGAGACGCCCGGGCGTGGCGGGGCGTGACGTCACGGCCCGGGACTTCAAAACCGCGTGGCCCAGCTTTGCAATGCTCGGTTCAGCACGTGGCCTGGGCTGGGGTTGCTGCCGCCCTGCACACTGGAAGGCAGAAGGTGGATGGCAGAGGAAGGGGCTTGTGCTGAGGGGAGGAGAAGAAAGGGGAGGAGAGACAAATGGCAGGGGGACAAGTGCAGACAATGAGGAAAACGGCAGGAGGGGAGGTGTCAGTGGGAGGGGGGAAAGGGTGATGCTGGGAGAGGAGAAGGGAGGGTAAGGGCATTGGGGGCTGGAGGGGGAGGTGCTGGGAGAAGGCTTGAAAGAAGGGGTGGGCATGAGGAAGGCGGGATGGAGCAAGGCATGTGTGAAAGCATGGGGCAGAGGGTGGTGAGGGGTGGGCATCAGGGAAAAAGAGGGTAAAGGGGGCAGGGGCAGTGAGGGAAGGGGAGGCACCAGGAGGTGTGCAGGTGCCAGGGGATTCTGGGGTGAAGCAGAAGGGCAGACACCTGCCGGGAGGGACCAGCACCAGAGGAGAGAGGCAGGGCAAGTGTGTAGAGGAGGTGTTAGGAGAGGGGTGAGGAGGGGTAGCTCACATAATCAGTGTGGGGCTACTGGAGGAGTTTTTTCTCCAAAGGGGGGGGGCCCGCAATATTGTGCTGCCCTGGGCCCCGCAAAACTCTCATCCGCCCCTGACTGCAGGACAGAAGGATCACATGTACTAAATGCAGGACTCTGAACTGGTCCTTATTGAACCTCATCAGATTTCTTTTGGACCAATCCTCCAATTTGTCTAGGTTACTCTGGACCTGCTAGCCTCCAGAGTATGTACCTCTCCTCCCAGCTTAGTGTTATCCACAAACATGCTGAGGATGCAATACAGCCCATCATCCAGATCATTAATGACGATGTTAAACAAAACCGGCCCCGTAACTGCCCTTTGGGGCACTCTGCTTGATATCGGCTGACAACTAGACATTGAGCTATTGATCACTTTCCATTCAGCCTGATGATCAAGCCAGCTTTCTATCCACATTATAGTCCATTCATACAGGCCATACTTCTCTAACCTGGTGACAATACTGTGGGAGATGGTAACAAAAGCTTTGCTAAAGCCCAGGTATGACATGTGCACTGCTTTCCCTATATCCACCCCCATTTATCTTAAAAAATTGCATACTATTTTCCATTTTCATCATAGAAGGCAATCAGGCTGGTCAGGCATGACTTGCCCTTGATGAATCCATGTTGACTATTCCTGGTAACCTTCCTCTCCTCCAGATGCTTCAAAATTGATTCCTTAAAGATCAGCTCCATGATTTTTTCAGGGACTGAGGTGAGACTGTCAAGTCTGTAGTTCCACAGATTCTCCTTCTTCCCTTTTTTTCCTTAAAAAGTAATTACCATCAGGAAATGGTCACTATCCATTCTCTTCTCTCTTACATTTCTCATACATGATATGTTACTAGAAACTATTCCCAAGTCTAGCCAAGAAAGGCTTCTATCTGCTGTATTAAACTGGTATATATTCCATCATTTAATGTTATTAAATTATTATCTTCAAAAATTGTACAATATTTTACATTGTCATATGTCCTACTTCCCCAAAATCTGTTGTGACTGATCAGAACACTGCAAATAATTTACAGGCATATGACACTATAATTCTTTCAGCATCTAGTTTTCTGCAGAAGTTATAAATATTATACAATTTGAGAGACAGGAAGGTTTTTTTATATCAGTGTCTCAATAGCATTATATTCAATATTAAGCTTTTTAAGCTCTCCTTCAAGGTAGCTTGGATTCTTCCCACTTTTGTATTAATCTATTATGTCTAAATCTACCATATCATGTGATTTTATAGTCTAGTTTTTCTATTAGCCAAGTCTCTTGTATGCATAATATATCAGGCTTTCTTTTCAATATCAGTAATGTTTCTTTAATCCCAGCCCATGGCCTATAAGACTGTGTGCATTCTAGCTAAAAGCAGTCATCCCCATTCACTTAACCTTCAATCCTTTCTTCATTTTGGAAAGCACGGAGTCGTTCCATTGATAGGTTACTCCCTCATAAATACGTTCCAACAGCTATACCTATAATTCTTATTGTCTCTGGGGATTTTTCCTCTCTGAGAAGTACAAGTTTATTACTTGAATCAGAAATGCAATGACTCTTGCTCTATAAATAGCATATCATCTCCTTTTACGCTGATGTCACTCATTACTTCCTTCCCAGCATTTTGTTGTTTACTAATCCCTATCGCTCATTGGCCTATTTTTTCCTTCTCCTTTTACATGCTTTCTAGCAACTTGCACATATGAGATGCTAATTATTTGGGCGGGGGGTGTATTTCTCTAGTTTCCTTTGCCTCAGCACAGCCTTCAGATGGTGGCCTGTGTTTTTTCTCCATGGCTGCAGGACTTTTGTTTTCTTTTCCTCACACTGGCCATGGGAATGATCACCTTCACACTTGCTGTACCATAATTTCCCCCCTTGCAATTAGCTATTGTGTGACCAAATCTTGACACCGGTAATGTCTCAGGGGAGGAGGTATATATGGAGGAGAATATTTAATATACTAAAGTTACTCTGTCTTGAAATATATTTTCCTTTATTGAGGGCTTGCTCTCACACCCCTGTCTACTAATTAGGCTCTTAGCATGTATCACCTTTTCTTCATCTATGCCTTGTTTTATTTCTTCTTCTGGCATTTCAAACAGTACATAGGAATCTGGCTGGCTGACAATTTATTTTTAGATTTCTAATACCTTTGTCTTAAAGAGTTTCCCTAGTTTCCTTTACTTTTGCATTCCATCACCAAGTTTCCAGAAGGTGGTTTCCTAGCTCTTACTGTGTCTCCAACATTTTTTTTTGAACACTCTGCGATCCTCAGGGATTTGAAATCTACTTTCTTTATGTCTTTAGCTAGGGATTTTACAATTAAGTAATTTTCCCCTTATGTCCCATGCCTACCTTTCCATTTGTTGTTCCCTCTGCTGATTCTAAAGAATCTACCCTTTTTTTCCTTTGCATTCACTCTTCCTCCATCTTTTTCCTATCCACATTTTCTAGCCTGGCTTTAACATCACTGTAATCACTTTCATTTCCTTGGATCAGCTAGTTTAGTACAGCTGGCCTGAGCTTCAATAGCCAGTCAAACTCTTCCCTCCAAGCCTTTACAGACAACCCAATCCCCTTCTGCGCTAGAGGTCCCACCTTTTATAGTTACAACCCTGTTCCTTTCCCAGCTGGTCTTCATATTTTATTAAACCTGGACCACCCTCCAGCTGCAGCCAGATATCATAATTAGTTTATAAGGCCCATTCTCCGGGGATTAAACCTTGTTATTTGTCATCTGTTTGATTCACTTTCTGTAGATGCACAATCCCTACACATCTTGCTTTGATTTCTGAATTTTAATCAAATTTAATTTGCTGAGTTTCATGTGGTTTTGAACAAACTTTTAATCCCTCCCCAATATCAGTAGGGTGTGAGTGGGTCCACAACAAACCTGGCCCATGATTGCACAAAGTTTGGCAAGCCCAGTATCCATTTGACATTTTATTGAAAGGTTAATGAGCTAAAATGCTGCATCCAAAGGGTGGGGGGAGAGGGTAACAAAACATGCACATAACAAAACATGCACATATAACAAAGGGCCTATTGTTAAGCAAAGACCTATAAAGTGAAGCAAGAAAACTTTCCCCTAGAAAACTTTCACAATAATTATTAATAATTTAAAATAATATGTTTGGTTTTTATTGATAGTAATTAGAATGGACAGTTTAGATACTTATAGTAATGTCTTGTTTATTAAAGCTAGTATTTTTTAATTAAAAAAGATACTAATTGTAATAGTATGGAAAGTTCGGATATTGCAATATGTGCTTGGAAATTTGCAATATGTATCAACAAAAGTGGTGGCTATCTTCTGCACCTGATAGGCAGAGCCAGGGACATCCAAGGTTTTTCTCATCCTCATATTTACCAGTGACGGGTGCTGTGACTTCAGGTTCTCACTAGAAATGGAAGCCTCAACACAATCCTTTGCTACTCCACCACCACAATCCAGCCTAGAACAACTTTTCAACTATGGTCTTTGCAAAGATTTTTTTTTACAACCTATTCCTTTTTACATAAAAGGATTTATTTTATTTTGATTTATATGAGGGCATGTCTACACTACAGCACTAGTTCGAATTAACTTAATTCGAAATAGTTACTTCGAATTAAGCTAATTCAAAATAACGCATCTATACACAAAAACTATTTCGAAATAGCGTTTTGCTATTTCGAAATAGCACATCCACAGTGAGTGGACCCTGAACTGAAGTTAAGGCTGGCCGGTACCACTGCCAGCAGGGCATCAGGTTAGGACTTGAGTGTGTGGGGCTGCTGCCTGAGGCTAACTGAGCTCCATTCTTAAAGGGACCCTTCCCCCACCCCAGACAGACAGTTCTCAGAGTTCCCCGCTTGCTTGTCTACCTCAATGAGGGACAGCAAAGCAGTCCTGTCTTGGAGTGCCCACACTTGGGACACCACAGCACTCGGCCACATGGAGCCAGAGCTGCCCCTGGGCACGCCGGTGCATCTCGTGGGGTCGTTGCCATCAGCCTGGCTGCACTTGCTGCAGGTTGTCATCCGGGGGGGTCCATCGGGGCGCTGTCAGGATCCAAGAGGCCCTGAGGGAGAGCGTCCACCCCGAGGAGCCCTCAGAGCCACCCCGGTCCTCCCCACCGGGGGCTCGTGCCCCATTCCTCCCTCATGTCCTTCCACTTACCCCTCCCTAGCCCCCCTTCCTGATGTCAAATAAAAGGGCCCAGGGTTGGGGGTCTCGACGGACCAACCTGACTTTCATGCAAACCTGCTCCTGGGTTCACATGTGGACTTTGGTGGCCAGGCTGGCAGCTATCCTACCATAGACGGCCATGTTCCTCCGTCTAGGGCTGGATCATGGAAGTTGGGGGCATCATCCCCAAACCTGAATAAGGTCCATGATCTCTACCCTGGACCAGGAAGGCGCCCGCCTTCTCCAGCCCCTGGCAGGCTCCTGGGAGCTGGCAGACTGCTCCTGGGAAGCGGTGGAGGGCTGGCTGCCAGTGGCTTGCTGGCTCATGTTTTGGGGCCACTGGATCAGGGGCCCTGGTGGCCATTGCTGGCTCTGGGCTAGCAGGCTTGGAGCTGGCACAGGCACTGTGGCCAGGGTCTATCCCTTTAATGGCTCCGGGGCTGGGGGAGAGGAGAGTAAGTTTTCCTGGTTATGCCCAGAGTGACCACCAGGGCTCCCTGGGAAGGGCTGGAGGCCCCCTGTTTCGAATTAAGTGTCTACACAGCACTTAATTCAAAATAGCTATTTCGAATTTGGTGTTACTCCTCGTAGAATGAGGTTTACCAAATTCGAAATAAGTGCTCCACTATTTCGAATTTATTTTGAAATAGCGGTTTATCTGTGTAGACGCTATTAAAGTTAATTCGAAATAACTGCTGTTATTTTGAATTAACTTTGTAGTGTAGACATATCCTGAGAGAATATATTCTATTGCCATCTGCATTCATCCTGACCATTTCTTTTTCACTATTCCCTGTTGTACCAACTTCAAATGGGGAAACTTACTTTGTATTAGTTTCATTTTTACTTTGGTGTTAAAATAAACCAGTTGGAATCAATCAATATTAGTACTAAATTTCTCCCTCTGTTATGTACATGTACCAAACTAACTCTTTGGGGATCCTGGTCTTCCCCATCCATTATTTTTGGAAAGAGAATTACATGTTTTGAACTACAGTTTAGAGCATAATTTTATCAACTTGAATTCTTACTCCATGCTGGCAATTAGGAAAATGAATGTTGCATAAAAGGGGAAGAAAGAAACAAGGGAATGTGGCAAAAGTCTGGGAATGCATGGGGGTATTGACAAAGCACTTTGTTAACATTGATTAGAACAGAGAGATAACGTTTAAAAAAAAGCATGAGTTATAACCTTGGACTTCTTGCTTATTTGTCACTCCCTTTTCCCCCCAATTGCTAATCTATGTAATTGTCATGTTTTGGAGTTCAAACCAGAGCAATGAGATTGAATCATTATTTGTCCTATAACCCCCGTATGCCTTAAAACATTCTTTTGCTATAGCTCCCTGTCTAGTTTCTTCAAGTCAGCTTAAAGCATATAATGAGTGCGTCTGTGTTAAGCAGCCCTCATTTAGCAATTGTTACTCCAACAGCTTGCTTGTTACACCACAGCCACGTTCTGGTCTGCACAACCCTTGGTTGCTACTAGCAAAGTGACCCCAGTTTTGCATTGCCACAAAACTGCCTTCTCTGAATATCAAGCCGTCTCTGGGAACATTCAGATAAGTAATAAGATCCATTGCTCCTTTAAAGAGACAAAAGCACATCAGCTTGTTGTAACAGCAGGTGTTAATAACCACTTCAAGTCAAACACAGTACTGAATAGATTCAGAATAAAAATAAAACAGGCTTTTGTTAAAAATAGATAGGTTTCAAATGAGTTCAAATTTAAGATCAAATATTTACAAACAAAGGTGAGAACACACATTCAAAAATCTAAAATCTAATTTACCATGATATAGTCTCTGTCCAAGATGTTTTTTCTCTTATCCGCACTGTTCTTTCCAGCTTGTTACTGGCAGGCCAGGCAAAGACTGAGAGCAAATCTTTTGGTTTCTTTTTCTCCTTATGTGAAGGATAACTTAGGTATTTGCTCCCCCCTCAATATGTAGTTCAATTTACCTGTGAAATATATTCTCAGGTATGTCCCCATATAATGTTCATTTATTCCTGATGATTATAGAAGCAATGAGATCTGGAAGATAAGGCTCCATGCCGGTTCTTTCCTGCTGGAGACTGCTACTATTCAAACTCTCTCTTCCTGCTGCAACCTCTGATACAAATGAGTACTCCACATCTGATTTGAGATGTCAGTCTCTTTGCTTTGTCTGGAAAAAGCCTGTTTATCAACTCTTCTGACATGCTTGGTTTTTGCACATTTTGGTGACATCACAGATGTTAAAGCCAGGGCAGCAGGCTCTGGGATGGAGCCTGGGTGCTGGCTCTGGCCTGGGGTAGGGGTCCTGAGTGCAGAGGACCTGGGAGGGAGTTCGGGAGCTGGAGGGGGAGGGGTACAGGCTCTGGAGGGAATGGGATGCACAAAGGATGTGGGGGGAGATGGTGAGGGCTTCCCTACTTACCTGGAACACCCCACTCTGGCAATGGCTCCTAGATGGGGTAGAGGTCTCCAGGTACTACACCAACTCTGTGTGTCCCCCAGCCCTACCTGCCATCCCCAGGCAGCTTAAAATACCCAGGGGTGGTGTCTCTATGTTGTGTGTTGCTCCAGCTGCTGGGAACAGCATGGACACAAGTAGCAGGTAGCTGTGCTAACCCTGCTGTGCTGCCCATGCTCATGGCAGGGCCCCGGATCATTTTAAATTGTCTGAGGGCAGCAGGCGGAAGCAGGGGACACACAGTCAAAGTACGCAAGGTGGCAGAGAAGCCAGTGAACACAGGGGGCAGGGAACATAGGGGGTGGCAGGAGGCGAGCTTTGGTGGAGCCCAGCCCTAAGCCAGGAATATTCCTGGTGATGGGGCACCACGGGCCCATATAACTCACCATGAATGGTTAAAGCATAATATAAGCATAATATAAGTGAGTATTCATAATTCCACATATAGGATTATTACATATATTATACAATATTAACCAGTATGTTTTTAGTTTTCAAATTATACTTCACAAGGAGTATTCCGAACAAAAAAATATTACAGTAGTGTGTAGGGTTTGAATACAGGGTGCCCAGGGAAACAATGATGTCTATTTAAATAGCAAACACAGTCTGGGGCACCTAGAACATAGGGAGCACTACACAAATAATAAAAACCTTACTGAGTCTTTTTTTATAGCTCTAAATCATCGCTCTCCTTTAGGTTTCTTTCCCTTTACTGTCAACAATGGAGTGCTGTTGGGAAACCAGGTAAAGTTTATTAAGCCTTATCCCATATAAATTATCTTGCAACTTTGCTATCACTGCAGTTTTTCTGGACAGTGGGTAAGAGGATATTTTCATATTCTGAGAAGATTAACAGATATATAAGATTGGCAAATAGATTATGCAGGCACACAACAGAAATGGCACAGGATCAAGAATAGCTGCCAAAACACATTCACTATTGTCCCTGAAACTGGCAGAGGGGTGTCTCACGTTTCTAAAAGTTCTAGGCTTAATCCTTTTTCTTTTTCTGTTGAGTGAGCTTGTCCTTGTTGTCAGATTTTCAGTTGCTATACAATGTACATAAGGAAAGATGAAACAAAGGAAAGAAATAAACTCTCATCTAGCATAAAAATCAAGATGCTGAGAACAGAATTAATCAAGGAACTAAAGGACATGGAGAAGAAATTCATTAATCACATATACAACAATGCTAGGAGCCTGACTAACAAACAAAAGGAATTGGAATTGTTCTTCAAAGAGCATACATTCAACTTAGTCATTATTCCTTAAAGGTGGTGGAAAGAGTACCATGTTTGGAAAGTTAAAATCAGTGGTTATGACCCATTTAAAAAAGAATGAGTGGGTAAAAGGGGGAAGGGACTGGCACAGTGTTTTAATCTAGGTCCTGCTGCCCAGCCCTGGAGTGGCTGTGGGATCCCACCCCTTCTCATACTTACCAGTATGTTTATCAGTTAGCCATTTATCATCCCTATTCTTAACCATACCTCTTAGGGATCTGGATTTTTCACACTTCTGAGTAATATAGTTACTTTGATCTAAATATTAAATGTAAACATGGATTAGGTGATAACAATAGTCCTTCCTGGAATTAAAATCTCAAATCTATGCATCCTATATATTCCAATAAAGAGGCCAGGAGAAGAACAAGATTTACAACTTCATTAGTAGCTCTGGTTTAAGCTTAATACCTGTGCCTTACTTTTTTTTTTTAACAGAGGAAACCTTATTACCCTTATTTATCATTATTATTTTTTAATTTTTATTATAGTAGTACCAGGAGGCCCGACGGGTAGTGATCAATGGCTCAATGTCAGGTTGGAGGTCGGTTTCTAGCAGAGTGCCCCACGGATCTGTTCTAGGACCGGTTTTGTTATTAATTACCTGAATGAGGGGATGGATTGCACCTTCAGCAAGTTTGCAGATGACACTAAGCTTGGGGGAGAGGTAGATATGCTGGAGGGCAGGGATAGGGTCCAGAGTGACCTAGACAGATTAGAGGATTGGGCCAAAAGAAATCTGATGAGTTTCAACAAGGACAAGTGTAGAGTCCTGCACTTGGGATGGAAGAATCCCAAGCATTGTTACAGGCTGGGGACCGAATGGCTAAGTAGCAGTTCTGCAGAAAAGGACCTGGGGATTACAGTGGATGAGAAGCTGGATATGAGTCAATAGTGTGCCCTTGTAGCCAAGAAGGCTAATGGCATATTAGGTTGCATTTGGAGGAGCATTTCCAGCAGATCTAGAGAAGTGATTTTTCCCCTTTATTCAGCTCTGGTGAGGCCACATCTGGAGTACTGTGTCCAGTTCTGGGCCCCCCACTATAGATTGGAGAGGGTCTAGCGCAGGGTGACCAAAATGTTTAGGGGGCTGGAGCGCATGACCTATGAGGAGGAGACTGAGAGATGTGGATTTGTTTAGTCTGCAGAAGAGAAGAGTGAGGTGGGATTTGAAAGCAGCCTTCAACTTCCTGAAGGCAGATTCCAAAGAGGACCGAGAAAGGCTGTTCACAGTAGTGACGGATGGCAGAACAAGTAGCAATGATCTCAAGTTACAGTGGGAGAGGTCTAGGTTGGATATTAGGAAAAACTATTTCACTAGGAGGGTGGTGAAGCACTGGAATGGGTTTCCTAGGGAGGTGGTGGAATCTCCATCCCTAGAGGTTTTTAAGTCTTGGCTTGACAAAGCCCTAGCTGGGTTGATTTAGTTGGGATTGGTCTTGCCTTGGTCAGGGGGCTGGACTCGATGACCTCCTGAGGTCTCTTCCAGCTCTATGATTCTATGATCAAGATCAGGGATAGGCACTGACCGTGAGCCCGCTAACTACCATAAATACTCAGACCATGAAGAGGCTACCATTTCTAATAGGCAAGGCAAAATATGTGTGGATAAAAGAAAGTGTTATCATTCCTGTTTTACAGTTGGGAACTGAGGCACAGAGAGATGGAGTAATTTGCCCAGTAAATCTGTGAAGGGATTAATCCAAAATCCCGTTCTTCTAGGTCCAACACCGTAACAAGTGATATGGTCAGAGCTGACTGGTGCACTTCTGTAAAGCCACAGGAAGAAGAATGATACAGATAGGTACTACTACTACTACTGATACTGCTACTTTCAGTCATATTTTCTATAATGTTCGATTTAAAAACATATAATATATAAAAATGATGATCTACTTCATTCTTGTCACTTGCTATTTTCCAAAACTAAAGATCCTTTTTCAAAAAGCAAAAAATGCATTGCCATCCATCACTCCTATCCATATTTGTTCCTCTTACCCCCAGCAAACCATACATGTCCTTTTCAAACACTTTCTAAAATGGAAAGTGTCAATTTTCACTTTACTTTCTTGATTTGTAGCATTAGGTGTTAGTGCCGTCCTATATGACCAGTGCCAGAGGGTTTTTTTCTTTTTAAAAATATGTTCTCCAGATGCCTTGAAATTGCATTTTTCTAAGCCTCTACTTAATGTTACTGATGGTGTAAGGTCAGCCAGGCACACAGGGTAGAATATCAGAAAACACTGAAAGGCCCATTCGTCTCTTATGGTGCAGTTTTCATGGGCAGAAATGTAAAATGTTTCCCTGCAAGAGGGTTTCATTGTGTTTTTACACACAGATGACAATGCCTCACAGGATCATTTTCCTATGCTCTTTTTACATCCTGGCTATGACAACCTAATGTCATTAGGACAGAAGAGTCAGAAAAGTTTGCTTTTCCATTTTGAAAACCTACACAAAAGAAAGAGCATCCCAGGGGGCATCATTACTGAATGTGCCTCAGTTCTGAAACAGCAAATGCAGCAACAGACACAAGACATCAGGAACAGAAAGAGTCTTTTTGCTAGGAAAGAACATTTACATATGAGAAAAGAGTAGTCCTCTGGGTGATTTCTCAGTCCCATTTCAGGAACAGATTATAAAATAGACTGCAATGTTCAACGGAGCAAAGATTACCCTTTAAAGAAAGGTAGAAGAAAATAAAGCACAAGAGGTTAGTCAGATTGACTACTATCTGCCTACTGAAATTCCATATAAGAGTTATGTTTTGCTCTCTTTCAGTCATATTTAATTTTAAAAAACCTAGTACATATATATGGATTTTACAGGCCTAGTCCTCTTCTCTTTTACCCTTATTTTACTTCTCTGTAACTGCAGTTATGTTTATTTTATACCATAGAAAGTAACAGCAGAATCAGGCCTAAGCTTGTACATCAGTCATCCTGCAACTACAAGTTCTATTTGGTTGTAAGCCTCTTTATACTTAGCTGCTGAACAACTGTACTCTGAAGTATCTGAGGGGGTAGCCGCGTTAGTCTGGATCTGCAAAAGTGACAAGGAGTCCTGTGGCACCTTACAGACTAACAGATGTATAGGAGCATACGTTTTCGGGCAAAGACCCACTTCGTCAGATGCATGTACTCTGAGGTTATTCACATGGGTGCATCTACACAAATTGAGCTACACAAATTGAGCTACGTCAATTGCAAAGCTTATTTAGAGATAGCTTATTTTGAAATTGGGAGCATCTACACAGCACTAATTTCGAAATAGAGCACTCTTCCTCCCACTTCCCTTACTCCTCATACAATGAGGGTTACAGGAGTCGGAGTAAGAAGTCCTCCAGCTTGACAGTATTTTGAGATTATTTTGAAATAACTTCCTGCTGTGTAGATGCAAACTAAGTTATTCCAAAATAATGCTAGTTATTTCGAAATAATGTTGCTGTGTAGACGTACCCTCGGTGTGCTATGTCTGCTGAAATAGTATTTGAATTGTTTTATAGAATCACAGAAGATCAGAGTTGGAAGAAACCTCAGGAGGTCATCTGGTTCAACCCCCTTCTCAAAGCAGGACCAACCTCTATTAAATCATTCCAGCCAGGGCTTAGTCAAGCCTGGCTTTAAAAACCTCTAAGTATGGCTACTCTACCATCTCCATCTCTAACCCATGCCAGTGTATCACCACCCTCCTAGTGAAACAGTTTTTCCTAATATTCAATCTAGATCTCCCGCACTGCAACTTGAGATCTCTGCCCCATGTTCTGTCATCTGCCACCTCTAAGAACAGCCTATCCCCATCCCCTTTGAAACCTTCCTTCTAGGAGCTGGAAGCTGCTATTAAATCCCCTGCCTCTTTTTTTCCTCTTTTGCACAATAAATAAAACCAGTTTTGTCAGCTTCTCCTTATAAGTCATGTGCCCCAGTCCCCTAATCATTTTCATTGCCCTCCACTGGACTCTCTCCAATTTGTCCAGATCTTTTCTATAGTGGGGGGGTCCAAAACTTGGCACAGTACTTCACATGTGGTCTCACCGGTGCCAAACAGAGGGAATAATCACTTTCCTCAATCTGTTGTCAGTGCTCTTATTAATGCAACCCAAAATGCTGTTAACCTTCTTGTCAACAAGGGTTCACTGTTGATTCTCATCCACTCTCTTGTCTACTGAAATCCCCAGAACCTTTTCTGGAGAACTGCCACTTAGCCAGTCAGTCACCAACCTGTAGCTGTACATGGGATTCTTCTGTCCTAAACACAGGACTCTATACTTGTCCTTGTTGGACCTCAGATTTCTTTTGGCACAATCCTCCAATTTATCAAGGTCACTCTGGACCTTCTAAGGGTATATCTAGACTACAGGCTTTTGTCGACAGAGGCTTTGTCGACAGAGACTGTCAACAAAACCTCTGTCAACAAAGAGCGTCTAGACTACAGCCAGTTCTGTCGACAAAGCAAGCTGCTTTTTCGACAGAGAGTTTAGATGCTCTCTTTTGAAAAAGCACAGTGTGGATGCAATAGCACCTTTTGTCGACAGAACTCTGTCAACAAAAGGCGTTATTCCTCGTAGAATGAGGTTTACCACCATCGACAAAACTGTTGCGTTGTTGACTTACAGTCGACAGAACTCAGCAGTAGTGTAGACGCAGGTATAGTTTTGTCGACAAAAGTCCACTTTTGTTGACAAAACCCTGTAGTCTAGACACACCCTAACATATGTATCTCTCCCCTAGCTTAGTGTCATCTGAGAACTTGCTGCAAGTGCAATCCATCCCATCATTCAGATCATTAATGAATATATTTAACAAAACCAGCCACAGCAGGACCAACCCCTGGGATACTCTACCTGATATAGGCTGCCAGCTAGACATTGAGCCATTGATCACTACCTGTTGAGCCCAATAATATAGCAGCTCTCTATCCACCTTGTAGTCCATTCATCCAAACCATATTTCTTTACTTTCTGGCAAGAATACGATTCTCTCCTCCAAGTGTTTCAAAAAGAATTCCTTAAGGACCTGCTCCATGATTTTTTCCAGAGACTGAGGTGAGAATGACTCTTCTGTAGTTTCCCAGGACCCTTCTTCCTTTTAAAGACGGGCTACTCCATTAGCCTTTTTCTAATTGTTTCCTTAGAAACAATTTAGGAATTTATGTCTGAAATGAAATATTGCTCTTTATTAAAAAAATCATTTATCAAATAAACTGGACTACACTGGTTGTCTTCTAGTCAAGAAATTAAGAGAGTACAATAGCACAGAGCTAAGCTTGAGTGCCAGCTTTGCTACACTAAGGCTATCAGCCTGGTTTATGAGGAGGAACATAATCATCCAAGGCAGGCTACTATTTCAGTATAATTCATGTCCTCTTTTTGTTACCCAGAAAACTTTTGAGTGAAATATCATTGGTGAATAAATTCATTCTTCAAATTGTGGGATGACAATAAGTGTATTAAATGTAGGATTACATAATCTTTTGAAATTCATAATGTACCTTTTGAAGCACATGAACATTAAAGACCATTCCGCAGATGTCTAAAGATTCTGAGTACTCCATACAGCTGGATCATGAGAGCCCATCCTATATTCAAGAAACCTAGGCAGTCTTATTGGCAGAGACTATAAGTATTCAAATACATGTGTGCCACCAGTTTTCAATTTTTTTCTAAGAGATTTGTTAATTATTCTGCAGTTGGAAGCTGTGAGCTTCTTCATGAAGATTTGAAATCTAGAACCCTCTGTTCATTGGTCGAGCCTCAGCCAGGGGGCAGGGCTATCAGGAAGGCCAAGGCTTTATAAAGCCCATGACTAAGCAATTAGGGAGCTTTGCGAATAGGGGCCGCTAACAGGGAGTTTCGAGAGGGAGTTTTCCAGGGGAGTTGGAAGGGGGTGAGGTAGACTTGCCATTCTTTAAAACTTTTAAACTAAACTATAATCAAAACTTCCTGATTTAAATAAAAACCCTATCGATAACCTAAGTTGCTGTAGGAGAGAATGCAGGCAGAAGCCTAGCAGTAGAGTAGGGGCTATCCTGTTTATTCCACACAATGTAGCATGTATAACTACCTGCCCTGTGGGTGGGTGGCATATGTGTGCATTTGGTGCAAGGAGCTCCTGGCCCTCAGAGATCATGTACAGGCTCTGGAGGCCAGGGTGGCTGAACAGGAGGAGCTAAGGAAGGCTGAGAGGTATGTAGATAAGGCTTTCCGGGTCACTGTAGAACTGTCCCACCTCTAGTCAGACAGCCCCTGTGCTATTAAGGAGGATGAAAGGCTCGGGGAAAGAGAACATTCAATTGGAGCAGAGGAAAATAATCCCATAGTTGGGACCCTCCTTCCAGAGGATGTTATGGTATCCTCTCGCACTGAAGATACATCTCCAGGGGAGGGAACTCCACTCATTAGGAAAAGGCAGGTGTTAGTAATAGGGGATTTGATCATTAGACACATAGATAGCTGGATTTGTGCTGACTGGGAGAACCGTATGGTGACTTGCCTGCCTGGTGCGAAGGTTGAGGATCTCTCGAGACATATATATAGTCTTATGTCTAGTGCTGGGGAGGAGCCAGCGGTCGTGGCACATGTAGGTATCAATGACATAGGGAAGGTTAGGAGAGAGGTTCTGGAGGCCAAATTTAGGCTGCTAGAAAAGAGATTGAAATCCAGGACCTCTATGGTAGCGTTCTCTGAAATGCTTCCAGTTCCATGCGCAGGGCCAGATAGGCAGGCAGAGCTTCAGAGTCTCAATGTGTGGATGAGACGATGGTGTAGAGAAGAGGGGTTTAGATTTATTAGGAACTGGGAAAACCTGTGGGATAGGGGGAGCCTATACAGGAAGAATGGGATCCACCTAAATCAAAATGGAACCAGACTGCTGGCACTTACCATTAAAAAAGTCGTAGAGCAGTTTTTAAACTAAGAACTGGGGGAAAGATGACAGGTGTGGAGGAGCACATGGATCGGACAGAGACACCTATTAGGAAAGGTTCTATTAATAGAGATGCTCTATGTTCTAGTCAGGAGGAAACGATGGAAGTATGGGTCAGATCAAATGAGACACAATCAAATGAAAAATTCTAACACATCAGGAAATGGCAGACAGATAAATTATTAAAGTGCTTATATGCAAATGCTAGAAGTCTGAATAGTAAAATGGGTGAACTGGAGTATCTAGTTTTAAAGGAGGATATTGATATAATAGGCACCACAGAACCTTGGTGGAATGAGGATAATCAATGAGACACAGTCATACCAGAGTACAAAATATATCAGAAGGACAGAGCAGGTCGTGCTGATGGGGGAGTGGCACCATACGTGAAAGAAAATGTAGAATCAAATGAAGTAAAAATCTTAAATGAGCCAAAATGTTCCATAGAATCTCTATGGATAGTAATTCCATGCTCCAAAAAATAAGAATATAGCTGTAAGGATGTATATAAATGTATACCCCAAATTAAAAAACACGGTAAAGAACCAAAAAAGTGCCCCGTAGCCTTAACAACCAGATAAAAGAAGCAGTGACAGATAAAAAGATATCTTTTAAAAAGTGGAAGTCAAATCCACTTTAGTGAGGAAAATAGAAAGGATCATGAACTTTGTCAAATTAAGTGTAAAAATATAATAAGAAAAGCCAAAAAGGAGTTTGAAGAACAGCTAGCCAAAAACTCGAAAAGTAATAGTAAAATGCTTTAAAAGTACATCAGAAGCAGGAAACTGGCTAAACAACCAGTGGGGCCCTTGGACTATCGAGCTGCTAAAGAAGCCCTCAAAGATGATAAAGTCATAGAGGAGAAGCTATATTGCCACACTTCATTTGCATAATTAATTAGGAGCTGTTTTTTCAGGAAGAACGGCTCTTGCGCAAGAGGGGGTTTTGTGCAAAAAGGCTCTGTGTAGATGGCGCCTTTTTGCGCAAAACCTCTTGCACAAAAATGGCTCCTAATTAATTATGCAAATGAAGTGTGGCAATATGCTAATCCATGCTTCATTTGCATAGGTTTTTGCGAAAGAGTGAAGCTGTATAGACGTAGCCTAAATAAATTCTTTGCTTCAGTCTTCACGGCTGAGGATATTGGGGAGATTCCCAAACCTGAGCCATTCTTTTTAGGGTGACAAATCTAAGGAATTGTCCCACACTGAGGTGTCATTAGAGGAAGTTTTGGAACCAATTGATAAACTTAACAGTAACAAGTCACCGGGACCAGATAGCATTCACCTAAGAGTTCTGAAAGAATTAAAATGGGAAATTGCAGAACTATTACCTGTGGTTTGTAACCTATGCTTTAAATCAGCTTCTGTACCTAATGATTGGAAGATAGCTAATATGACACCAATATTTAAAAAGGGCTCTAGAGATGATCCTGCCAATTACAGGCCGGTAAGTCTAACGTCAGTACCGGGCAAATTAGTTGAAACTATAGTAAAGAATGAAATTGTCAGACACATTGGTGAATATAATTTGTTGGGGGAATATCAACATGGTTTCTGTAAAACTAAATCATGCCTTACTAATTTGCTAGAGTTCTTTGAGGGGGTCAAGAAACATGTGGACATGGGTGGCGAGTTATATGGGCTCATGGTGCCTATGCTCCAGGAATATTCAGAGCCAGGGGCCCTGCTCCACCAATGGACTGAGGCTAGGACAGCCTGTTCTTTCTGTTTGCTGTTCATTCTTTGAATGAATCAATCAATTAAGGGCAATAGCCCAGAAGGAAAAGGCAATTAGGTAACAAGTATGTGTGAAGAGACAATAGCCAGAGGCAAGAGAGATCAGAGCTCCATCCGGTTGAAGAGAAACTGAAGGGGGGGGGGTTGGGCTGCCAGTAAAGTGCCTTTTTTTTTTTTTTTTTGGAAGAAAGCATCAGAAAAAAAAAGTAGTCTTTGTGTTTTAAAGTAGGTCTAATTCAAATAAAGCCAACTTTGAACTTTTTATTAGTGAACTTAAAATCACAATAACTGAAGCCGTGGCTAACACCTTCACACTCAGAAATGTACATATTAAAGCCAATTATCAAATTGACACAAGGTGTAACCATTTGAGAGCGATTGCTTTATTACAAAATAGTCAGGGAGAAAGTTATAAGACTATTAAAAACATTGAAAAATTTCTTATACATCACTAAAACAAAACCAAGCCAGTACATTATGATAAGATTTTGACCAATCCACTGCGTTACAAAATCACCTGACAATATTTTACAAAATCCTTGGTTTGAATATAGACATCATTATGGAACATCCATGCAGGCACAATGGTATGGTGACATTATTTTCATGATCAATTAGACATCACTGTAAGCAGAAGAAAGTTACTTTATTTCATGTAAAAGAACTTTGGGAGATCTAGGAAACAAAAGAGATTCTGTGAAAGAGAGTAAGGGACAAAAAGAGATAGAAAGAGTCAATTATGGACAATATTTCTTTCCTGGATTCACTTAATATGTTAAAGAGTTCTCTTTTAAAAACCCAGGTAAGATGCAGGCAATTGCTGAAAATGCTGTCTTTTTGTTTGTGTGTGAATTATGAAGGAATTCACTTGTAGGAGTTTTGATAAAAGAACTTTACAGACTTATCATTTTCACTTAGCAAATACTTAAGACTTTTCTTTTGATGGGAAGGAGGCTTGAAGGTTTAGAATACAGTGCATGCTATGATAATGAGGAGTCATTAAAACATTAATTCTGTAAATTTTGATCTTCAAATTATGCAAAAGTAAAAAATAGACCACAGGTTGAACCTTTCTAATCTGGGACTGACTGGTCTGGCAATATCTATAGTTTGGCATCCTTGGGGACCCTGTGATTGGAGCAATGTGTGTGTGGGGACTATGGCAGCAGTATCATAGATGTTGCCAGACCAAAGAACCCCAGTAGTGGAGCCAGGTTGACAGCAGGGGACCAGCAGCCGAGGACCTAGCTGGGGTTGGGAGAGGAGCTGGGCCAAGTGCCCTTGGGTTTTCATTGACCTCCCCTAACAAACTCCCTGGTTTGGGACCAATCCAGTCCAGGGGTGCCAGACCAGAGAGGTCCAACCTGTACCTGCAGGTTAGGAGAAATATTTTCAGTAATGTTTGAGATATTAATTACTAATTAAACAACCCTGTCTTCTTAATCTCTGTGAAAATATCAATTCTAATTTATAAAAATAAACCTTAAATATAAACACAGGGCCACGTCCTGCTTATTTAAATGAATGTATACATAGAGTAAATCTGCTGATGACTCCAAATTATTTTGATTTACACTCATTAATTGAGCACAATTGATTAGATTTCCAAGGGTGGGGGGCAGGGGGAGGGAATCAGCTACCGGTAATTGTTATTGTTAAAACAGAGTCAACTCTAGCCTCATGATTACTGAAAATGTTTCATCTCATTTTTTCTTCCAGACCCAAGAAGCCATGCAACAGAGTACACATGCAAATAAATTTATCTTAACTGACTGCATTCAGTTCCTTGTAGGCCAAAATTATGGATCTTTTAAGCTTGATTAGAATGGCAGTCTCAAAAGAGCAATTTTTCATGGTTACAATGGACAAATATACACAATATAACAGAACGTATTACATATCCAAAAACACCCATCCTAACATACCTGCAGAATGTATGTAACAATACCTGAAACATGAGAACATCTGGAGATACTATTGTATGTCACATTTATCTCTTGGATAAAAACACTAGATAGTCACCCAAATAAAATATAAGCCTACACTGTGCAACAAGCATCCTAACCACTTAACTAAAAAGTGATAACTATGAGGATACAGTTTAGCAATAAAAAGATGGTTAGAATTAATCAACGCTGTTGCCACAATGTATGTTTGTTAACTGGAATTTTTAAACATATTTCTAGGTAACTGAGCTTTAAAAGGCCCTACATATTGGTTTCACAATATGAAGGCCATAACTTCAGATGCTCCAGGGCCATAACTTCAGATGCTGTAGATAATATTCATCCAACAGCAGAAAGATGGGAGGTCAAAGTATTTACGAGAAGTTAAAAAATAATCAAAGTGTTTCTAATAAATATTTCAATCTTTATTCCAACATGCACTTTGATAGCAATCTACAAGCCATAGCAAAATTCTTACATAAGAAAAAACGTGCCAAATTAGCTAACTTGTACTCAGGGAGTGTTTTGTTGGTTTTTTATAAAAAAAGGTATAGATAAGAATCTCTGCACTTAGACCCCACTCAATCTTTGTCATTTATTACAATTAAAAAAAAATATTAAAACCAATTTTCTCCAACGACTGAGTTATAAATTTTATACAAAACATTGTTCCAAAATCTGTTATATATGGAAAAGCCACCTCCTACAGCTCCCAGAAGGGTGGGGGCCTGAAGAACATTGCAAAAGAAGGGGCTATATTTGTTTTAATTTTAGAAAGTATTTGCTTTTGAGGGTTATTGATCAAAGAGTGCTTGGTTGTTTCCATATTCAAAAGAGTATTAATAATGCTGATATTCTTAGTTAAATAATTTTTTCTTATGATAGTGATATTGTGCAATAAAGGGAAACTGTTAAACGCTTACGGTTTCCAGTCCATTTTTACCTTATTTAATAAAATATATATCGGCTTACTGGGTGGGTAGGCGGGTAGGGGCCACCAAAAATTATACAAACCTGCCACCCCTGCATGTGGACAAGGGGGATCCAGTGGATGTAGTATACTTAGATTTCCAAAAAGGTCCCTCACCAAAGGTCCCTCAAGGTCCCTCACCAAAGGCTCTTAAGTAAAGTAACTTGTCATGGGATAACAGGGAAGATCGTTTTGTGGACTAATAACTAGTTAAAAGACAGGAAACAAAATGGAATAAATGGTAAGTTTTCCAAGTGGAGAGAGGTAACTAGTGGGGTCCCCCAAGGTTCTGTCCTGGGACCCATCCTATTCAACTTATTATAAATGATCTAGAGAAAGGGGTAAACAGTGAGGTGGCAAAATTTACAGATGATACCAAACTGCTCAAGATAATTAAGACCAAAGCAGACTGTGAAGAGCTTCAAAAAGATCTCATCAAACTAAGTGATTGGGCAACAAAATGGCAAATGAAATTTAATGTTGATAAACATAAAGTAATGCACATTGGAAAACATAATCCCAACTATATGTACATTATGATGAGGACTAATTTGGCTACAACTACTTCAAGAGAGAGATCTTGGAGTCATTGTGGATAGTTCTCTGAAAACATCCACTCAGTGTGCAGCAGCAATCAAAAAAGCAAATAGAATGTTAGGAATCATGGAAAAAGGATAGGGAATAATACAGAAAACATCTTATTGCCTTTATATAAAACCATGGTATGCCCACATCTTGAATACTACATACAGATGTGGTCGCCTCATCTCAAAAAAGATATATTGGCATTGGAAAAGGTTCAGAAAAGGGCAACAAAAATGATTAGGGCTTTGGAACGGGTCCCATATGAAAAGAGATTAAAAAGACTAAGGGGGGGGGGATATGATAGAGGTCTATAAAATCATGACTGGTGTGGAAAAAGTGAATAAGGAAAAGTTATTACTTATTCCCACAATATAAGAACTAGGGGTCACCAAATGAAATTAATAGGCAGCAGGTTTAAAACAAACTCAGCACACAGTCAACCTGTGGAACTCCTTGCCAGAGCATGTGGTGAAGACTAGGACTTTAACAGGGTTCAAAAAAGAGCTAGATAGATTCATGGAGGGAAGTGTGGTGGATTCAAGTCCTGCCCACCCAGTGAGAAGCGGGATAGCCAACACACAGGCTGCCCCGGTGGAAGGCAGGATAAAGGACGCCCTGAAGGTAAGGTGGTGGGGTGGCTATTAGCCAGAATGGGTAGGAATGGTGTCCCTAGTCTTTGTTTCTCTGGAAGTGGGAGACAGGGGAGGGATCACTTCAGGATTACTTTCAGTGATTCCTCCCTGTGGAGCATCTGGTATTGGCCACTGTCAGCAGATAGGATACTGGGCTAGATGGACCTTTGGTCTGACCCAGTATGGCTGTTTTTATGTTTTATAAATGTATCTTCTATTTTGGGATTTGTCTTTGCAGATGAAGATCTCTGGGCAAACTATGCAGACAAAAGCTAAACTTAGAAGATTAAAAAATGAATATATTCTTAGAATTACAAAACATTCAATGTCATACAGTATTGTATCTAATCTCACATTTTCATTGGTACCTACCATCACTCCCTAGTGCACAAATACCTTGCTTTGGTTACCTAGATGTAATTCTTTAGATATTTTATGGATGCTGAAGAGAAAAAAAAATCAGTTTAGTTAGGCTATCAGGTCAACTGCAAAATGTTTACTGAAAGTACTATCTGTATACACTGGAGAAGCTGTTTACCTCTTTTGTGCATTCAACTGCATGATGATCTAATTAGCATTTATGTTACAGATGCAGTAGAAAAATTAAACTAAATTGTATCATATTAGACTATGGATGTGAAGATAAGCAGATTTTGTTGAAGTGAATCAGTACTTATGAACTCTCACTAACATATACTAAGAAGTATTGTTAATGTAAGAATATACTACAGGCTTAAACTAAAAGACAGTTTCCTGGAAGTGGTATTCTGATCAAATATACAAACTGTTGTCCATTTTACATTCTTGGCTAGAACTTTCTTGCCATTATATCATTTTACAGATAGTATAGTTTCTTAGAGCTATTTCAATATAAATGGATGAAAAAGCTCAAATAAAAGAAGCCTGAAACTTGTATCAGACTCAAGCTTGAAACTCTAAGTTCTGAAATATTTTGAATCAATTTTATTTTGTTTTCAAAAAAGTGTGCACTTTTGCACTTCCTAGTTTGGGCTAGGAACCAGAGTGATTGTAAGAGTGATGGTTCTCATGTTTTATGGCTTGTTTGAAATTAACAATAGAAAAATCTCACAAGAAAGCCTAAACTCAGGGCATTTGCATGTGTAAATTGAGATGAGCCTCTGTATTTTTCGATGTTTGTGAACTAATTCTTTGGAAGCCCACTATCCATTCCTGGTTTCTAATAATGTAGTCATCTTATGCTACGAAAGGCTTTATACAAGCCATTGGCATTACTAGGTTTTTTTTAAATGTGAGGGTAATTAACAATATTCCATATTATAATCCTTTAATTCTATTGCAGATCAGCAAATAAAGAAAGGCACAAATGATTGCAACATTTCAAATTAAATGATAGCTACAACCCACAGTGAACTGGCTATGGTTACTGACAGAACTTCTGTTACAGTTCTAGTTTTTTCCTGGACTTTGGCAGGACCCATTCCTCCCACATGCTCATAATGTGCTGATACAATCGAATACTGCATGGATTTGTTTAGTACAGCATCACCTGATTTCAATGTGGACATTTCAACAATCATACTTCCTTTAATCACACCCCTCATGTTCTAACAAGACTTCTGCTCTATCGAAGATGGATGCAGTATTGTTTTTGCCATGTTGATCCCAGGATACTGGAGAGATAAGATGAGCGAGGTAATATCTTTCATTGGATCAACGTCTGTGGGTTCTCCTACCAACAGAAGTTGGTCCAATACAAGATATTACCTCCTTCAACTGGCCTATTATCAAATATGGGTCAAACAAAATCCCAGTTGCAACTCAACTGTGTCAAATTTAGGGAGATATTCAGATCTTAATCCAAACTTTATGGATGGCACTCCATCTGTGAAATAGATTGCATCTCAGCCCGGAATCCAAATGCTCAAGCTCATACAGCTCACAGTATAGTGATGAGACTTCTAATGGCTATTGAGGGTACCCTGACAAGCCTCTTAAGGCTCATAGGCATGTGTTTGTTAAGAAGGTCTTAAGTACTTAATGACTCTCTTGTTAGAAGTCTTTGATTGCCTCCTGTAAAGGGTGCACTCAGCTCTTCCAATGTGTGTGCCTATCCTCTCTGTTTCAAGTGGTTCTTTGTTGACTCACTCCTCTGGCTGAGTCTCACACAGTCTGCATGTGAAATAAAACAAAGCAAACCCCTTCCAGGGTACAAATCCAATGGGGGGTGTCTCTCAGTGCCCTTTGTAATGTCTCTCTCTGCCCTTACTCTGGAAGGGTATGTCTACACTTGCTCCCTATCTTGAGATAGGGATGCAAATGATGTGTACCGAAATTGCTAATGAAGTGCGGGATTTAAATATCCTGCGCTTAATTAGCATATTCGCGTCCGGGCGCAATTTTGAAATCACATTATTGCGAAATAAAATGCCCCGTGTAGCAGAGTTATTTCGAGAGAAAACCCTTCTCTCAAAATAACACTGCTACATGGGGCGTTTTATTTCTCAATAACGCGATTTCAAAATGGTGCCTGGATGCGATTATGCTAATTAAGTGCAGGATGTTTAAATCCTGTGCTTCATTAGCAATTTCAGTACACTACATTTGCATCCCTATCTTGAGATAGGGAGCAAGTGTAGACATACCCGAATAGAGCAGGGGCCAGGGCTCCTTCCCTACAGGTAACAACTTTGCTCTCTTGGGCCTTTCTGGCCCCAGATCTTCAGATGAGTCAATATAGATCATTTCCCCTCTGAAGTGCCTCAATGTCCAGGCCACTTCCTCCCATTGGCTTCTATCAGATTCAGAAGATGAGCTTCCTATTAAAAAACAAAACAAATGTCTAAGTCCCTCATTCAGGGAATTTACCACTCTTCTTCAAGCTTCATAATGCCTTACTCTTCAAGTAGTCCCATTGATTTTAAAGGAACTTTTTACTGAATACTATTCAATTTGAATCAGAGTGGAAAAATCTCTCTCTTAGATTTTAAGAAAGGTCATAAAGAAAGAAGAAATCACTAGAAGATTTTTCTTCCACTTACCCAAAGTGGGGGTAACTTGGATTGTAAACAAGAAAAATCAGAGGAAAAAATCAGGATAGACTATTCCAATGTAGTGTTTTGCAACTGTGTGGAAGACATGGATTGATACTCGTGACCTTCAGCCTGAAACGGAATAAAGCAAGAAGACAAAGACAGACATGAGCACTAAAAAATAGCAAAATCAGCCATAAATAGCAATTCTCTTCAGACCCAGCTAAGCAGTTCTGTGTCTCACAGCATTCAGAAATTTTACAACAGAGAAGGACTATCCCAACAACACCAGGCGTCTAAACAAAGGGGGGAAAAAATCAAAAAAATTGTTAATCTAAAAGGGCTTCATCATTCATATCTAAGCATCACTAATTAAAGTCACAATTTTGCCTTCCTCTAAAGAATTTACTAACAAGAAAATGGAGTCCTCTCTGAGGGTACGTCTAGACTGGCATTTTTTTTGTGGAAGAGCAAATGTGCTCTTTAGGGGAGCCCTGTATACTTCGTTTTATGAGGAATAAGGGCTCCTTTGAAAGAGGAGGCTTTTCTGCCATTTGACTCTGTCTAAAAGCCTCTTCCAGAAAGGCAATCAGAAAAAGCGGAAGTGATCGGAAAAAGGGGAGCGCAATTTGCGTAGCGTTTTTCAACAAAGGACTGTAGTCTAGACCTAGCCTCAGGGCAAGTCTACGCTACCAGGACAATTGATCTAAGGTACACAATTTGGCTACGTCTGCACTACGAGTTTTCGCGGCAAAAATATGCTAATGAGGGACTCATTTGCATGAGTCGCAATCTCATTTGCATATTTTCTGCCGATCCATTTTTGTGCTGTGGTTTTTGTGCAAAAACAAGCAGTGTGGACATTTTCTTTTTTCACAAAAACCCCTTTTCCCACAAGATCGGTAAACCTCCTTTTTTGAGGCATAAGGATCTTGCGGAAAAAGGGGTTTTTGCACAAAAAGAAAATGTCCACACTGCTTGTTTTTGCGCAAAAAACCCAGCGCAAAAATGGATCGGCAGAAAATATGCAAATAAGATTGTGACTCATGCAAATGAGTCCCTCTTTAGCGTATTTTTTGCCGAGAAAACTTGTAGTGTAGATGTAGCCTGAGAGTTATGTTAGTAGCGTTTCTCAAATCAATGTAGCTTAGATCTACTCACCATGGAGTCCACACTGTGAGGAATCGACGGAAAAAACTCTCCTGTTGACTTCCCTTACTCATCTTGCTCTGCTGGAGGACCAGGGCTGAGAAGTAATTGGCAGCTGATTTAGTGGATCTCTACTAAACATGCTAAATAGACCCCCAGTGGGGAGATCATTTCAACGTCAATCCACCCCATAGTGGAGACAAGCCCAGAGAAGAAACAATAAGGGTACATGTTCAAGTTGCTTCTGCAGCTTTCACTTACTTTACCAGAGCTGCTTTTCTTAAAATGGATAACTTGCCAATCTCTGTTTGAGCTTTCAAACTACAGGTTAGAAAGATTCCTACTGACTTCCGTGGGTGCTAGTTCATGCTTTATGGGTACAGTTATAAAAATAAACAAACCAGAGTACAAGGTCTGTGCTCACATGTGCTGACACACAACTGAGCAGAGAGCAAGGTCTATGCATGTTATCAAAAAAATTAAACAAAAGCAATATTTGGATCACAGTACCACGCTGTTAGTTTAGATTGTAAGAAGAGCTATAAAGCTGTATTATTTTGGAGAACAGTGGCAGAGCTTTTCAAGAATTCTCAGCTCTTAATAGAACTGCAAGTTCCCTTATTGACTGAGAGGAGCATACATTAGGAAAGGGCTACAAAAATGAAATTTTTATCCCATTTCACATTTTTTCCTAATACCTTGATCAAATGTACTTTGGGGGGAGTAATTCAGCTACACTACATTTCACCTGACTTAAAGCTTTCCCATACAAACTTCCTAGGAATCAAATGAGGCTATGTCTACACTACAGAGTTTTTCCAACATTTGGCCCAGTGTAGATGGGCCAATTTTTTTTTTTTTTTTTTTTTGGAAGAGCAGATTTGCTTTTTTGGCATTCTTGTAAACCTAGTTTTACTAGGAAGAAGGGATGTTCTGAAAAAGGATTTTTTTCTGACATTTGTCCCAATGTAGATGGTTCACAATTTGTGTAGCTTTTTCCGGAAGAACAATGTAGTGTAGCCATAACCTCAGACCCACATTTGAGATCTTTGCTACTATAGTCTTTGAAAAGATATGGCTTTATCTAACTTCATGTGTCACAGGAAAAGAAAAAAATATAACAGACTGAACTATCATATCAGAATTAAAAGTGAGGCAATTGAACTGATTATGAATCCAGGGTACATAAGTGAGGGTAAAATAATGATGGGGAGAAAGAATACATTTGAAATAAATAATGGTCATGTTTGGTGGTTAGAATGGGGGTGAACTATGAAACACTTTGAAATATGAGGAATTCTGACAAATAAAAATTGAGAAGGAAATGTTTATGACCAAGATCTTGTCATTTTTATTTTCAGTTGTATTTACTGGATGGAACTTTGAAATATTAGCACTTGTCAGCCAACATACTACTTTATTCCTGCAGTTTCGATAGAACCAATTTGGAAACTCATCTCTGAGAAATAACTATTTCAATTAGTCTCCTATAGGAAACACTTATTTAGGTATTTTGCAATAAGAGCTAGGAAAAGAAGGTTCCTCATGAATCATTCACATTAGTACCATACAGTACTTTTCTGCTTCTGTTCTCTGATGGGCATGCTGGATACATCTATGAACATGCTCCCACTAGTGCTTAGTAGACACTCCTCATGAGTCTGGTGTCTGTCAATTTTGCCACTTGTGAACTAAGATTATAGTTACTTTTCTCTAGAACAGAAAGTCCTAATTGTTTCATCATTTGAGGGATCCTGTTGGAAGAACACAGCTTCTATAGCACCCTGTTCACACCCACATCTCTGTATATTGGAGCACCTAATTGGTGCTGCACATTATCCGTGCCCATAACAGCTCCTATTCCACTGCTGTCTACCTCATTTCACAAAGTAGCTCCTTCAAGCACATTTACCACAGGAAGTGCTAGAAGGAGATTTATTATACTGCAGAGACGCCAGTGCCAGGAAATGTGATTGGAAACAAAGAAAAATCTTTTAAGTCTCAATGGCCTCATAGCTAGTGGCTCCTTCATTGTAAAAATGGGAATGTTGACAACTCAGATAAAGGAGGTGAACTCAAAAGAAAAAGTAGAAGGGAAGCCATCAACAGAAGGATAAGCACTCACTAAAGGATGACAGGTAAGAGCTGAAGAACTGGATGAAAAGAAACATGTGGTTGAGAAGAATCTGTCCACAAGCTAGACTGGGGTGGGCAAGACAGTCTCCATGGGCCGGATCTGGCCTGCCAAGCTGGTTGATCCAGCCTGTGGCCAGGCTGTGGCCACCCTGCCACTCCCTCGCCCTCAGGCCAATCGAGATCTGGGGATGGAGAAGTGTGCAAAGTCTCCTCCCCACACCAGGGGCGTGCAGCTCAAAACAGCTAGCAGTTCTCTCTAGGTGCTGTACACTCCTGGCAGGATGGAGGCAGGGGCTGAGAGACTTTGCGTGCTCCCATGATTGGCCTTGGGTATGTGAGAGTGTGTGACGTCTCCTCCCCACACCAGGGGCACGAGGTGCCTAGAGAGGACCACCAGCTGTTTTGAACATCTGGCGGTTCACTCTAGGCATCGCGCACCACTTGCAGGGTGGGGGTGGGGAGCAAAGACGTCACACACTCCCCGGCCCCCAGGCCAATCAGGATCTGTGGACAGGAAGTGTCCTTGTCCCGCCCCTTCTGCCTGAGGCCCTTCCCCTCCTGAGGTGGCTTGGGGCCACTTTAGACATTTGTGAAGTGGCCCCCCCTTCAAAAATTATTGCCTACCCCTGGACTAGACTGAGAGTTGTTGTTTTGGTGGACAGGGAAGATTATGATGGAAAGTTAAATGAAGAAAATTATAGAAACTGGAGAAAAGATGGGGAAAGAGTCAGTAGGAGAGGAAAGAGGGAATATGGGGAAACAAGACAGAAAGGCAAGACAGAAAATTCTAAAAAAGTGGTGCCCAAGCTTTTTATCTTTCACACCCCCTCCTACCAGTAATGAATGTGTTCATGCCTCCCCCCTCATAATGGCATAGTTAGGAGAGGAGCTTGGACTGGGAGGCAGAACTGGTGCTGGGGGAGAAACTGAGGCTAGAGGTGGAGCTGGCCTAGGGGCAGAAACAGAATCAGGGCAGGGCTGGGCTGGGGGCAGAGTGGAGCTGGGTGGCACTCCCTCCCTGTCCCTTATGGTGGCTGTGCCTCATCGTGCATCATCCCTGAGCTTTCCTCCAGTCCCCTTCAGGGGAGAGCTCAGGTTGGGGTCCATTCTTCTAAAAGGAAGGTTAGATGGGCAAAATAAACAGAAAAGTAACTGAATAATCAAAAAATTGTTTTGAAGAGACAATCATTTTTCTGTTCATCTCTTTAAAAAATTAATTATTTTCCTCCAACTACTGTATTCTTGTATCTTATTTCTGATATAAGAAATAGGATACAAGAATATAGTAGTTGGAGGAAAATAATTAAATTTTTAAAGAGATAAACAGAAAAATGATATCAAGGAAATTGTATTGTCTGTTGAACATTTTCAGTGTATGATAAAAGGCAAGCATATGTGCACACGATATAAGCACATACATGCACAAACACCCTTTTGTTATAAATATAAATCTGAGCTTTGGCTCTATTGGCTACAACTCCCCCTCAGCAATAACCTTCACATTTTCTAGTCTTGTTCTGGCCCTGTGCACATTTTGGGAAAAGTAAAAAAATTCACAAGAATGATACTCATATAGGATTTACTACTAAGCTATTTGAAGCTATTGGCAAAATGCCCACAGTTTACAGTGGCACAGGAGCAGGCTGTTAATTTTTATGCTGTTTTGGACAAAGCACTTAGTGTTAGTTTCCTAGGTAATTATACATTAAAGTGTATTCTAAAGTTAATTTTAAAAAGCACTAAATTGGATGTAAAAAATTGTCTTATTTAATGTATTTCAGTTTTCTTAGACTTTTTAAAATGTTGTTTTATGTCTTAAAAAACCCTTTCTTTCACTGGACATTATTTTTCTCCAAATGTATAATTCTCCCATTCTGTGCTAATGTGCATATGTCATTAATAATAAATCTTCATATGAAATAATGTGTTTAACCTAAGGTACACATGCTGTGGAAATAATAATAAATAGGGAACATTTAAAATGTTATCATTGCAAAGGAAAGATGCAGAAATTTGGGATTTATAACAAGTGGTCCAATCTGGCATCCCCTTCACATCCAAATTTCATACTGAGAAAAATAGGATGTATACAAATTAGTAGCTCTACTTTCAGGAATTATATGTGAAAGTAAGACCTTGTCAGATAAACGTATATGGTGCCAGTGCCAACTGAAATGATAATGAATCTCTGACCTAATAAATTAATGTGATTTGAGAAAAAGCTGTGAGTCATTCATCATTCATTTTTTATTTATATTATTCTTGTTTCAAAGAAAATTTGGGATAACTGGAGGATTAGGGATTGATAAAATATAAATCCTTATTTGTAGTCTTGAAGAATGTATATATGTCACTAGGCAACTATTTGAGAGGTGGGTAGGGGTGGTTATATTTTAGTATACATTCCATCATTATAGATGGAGTGAGTTGGCAGGGGATGTAGTCAACTATGAAATGCAAATGTAGCTCAGATAATTTTTTCCTGCTGATACATTGTATAAAATGTATTTTAAAAATCCAGCTCACTCTCTCTTCTTTGGAAAGACGCTGTTTTCCATACCACAAATATTTTTCATACCACATAGAAATGTACATTTGCAAGCAAATGCTGACATTCAAAGGAGCATAGCATAGGGACTGAATACAATAATCCCCAAACAAGATAAGTGTTGCAGACCAAGGTAGTAACCAATGCTTTAATCAATTGCCTGTATAGTTCCAGCAGTAAACTTTCCCTGAAACTGATGAAAAGCTACATCAAGAAGCTGGATAAACCACACATCTAATTAATGTTATTGTTGCTGTCCACTGATGTTGTGGAGTATTGTAGGATATAGCAGATGTTACTGGTTTTGATTTATTTATAATTCCTCCTCGAATATTTGTATGCTGACCAAACATCTCAGCTTCACAATATTTTGATCATCTTTCACAGAATTAACAGATATGTATAGTACAGAAAGTGACTCTCTCTGCTAGTTTCAGAAAAAGTAATATAATAATTATTTTGTCTCATCTCAGCAGTCCATCTCTAGTCAACAAAGCAGAGATGTGTATCCTTACATTCTTTGCTAAATTGTACATTGACAGGGTAACAAAAATTAACATTTCTGGAAACCTAGAGATCTCATTTAAAAACTTACTTTAACAGTTCTAAAAACCGCTTTGGAATTTTTCTAATACTACATGTGACCATGAATTTGGAACAACATGTATTTATGGTAAATATGAAGGAATATTTAGTTGGGAACCAACAGAATGTGTTAAAGTCTAAATAATGTCAATATTTTAATTACTTTAATGGAGAACTTTTGCAAATGACTATCACCTCTACCCATGTAAAAAATTGGATTATCCTGAAGCGAAGTCAAATTTATAATATGAATATAAAACAATTTTAACCATACCCCTTAAAATAAACTACTCAAAGTTTAAAAATCCATACCACTATTATCCACTTCATCTAACTTTGAAAACACTTCAGTAGCACACAAAAATTATATCTTAATTCTTACTCCTACAAAAAAGTATAAAATCTGGTGTTTTTTATATCTATACAAAATTCTCAAAAGCAAGGGTATTTTAATAAATTAAAACTGAATGAACCTCACATACAACAATATTATCTAACTCAGCAATATAATTCTTCATAGCCATAATTAAACAAACTCAAAAAAAGGAACAATACATAAATAAATGAATAAATAAATATGGTCCAGATCCTTTGCTGGTGTAAACAGATGTAGCTCCACTGCATCAATGGAAACAACCATGGATTTGGTCCCTAGCAAATTTCAAAAGGTGATGCAAAGTACAGTTCTCTTGAGTGGCAAAGAAAAATTAATGAACTGATTTCTATTTACCTGCAAAATTTAGAATTAAAACAACAAGGAACGGGGCATTAAAAAACATAAGGGGACGTTAAAAAGAAGAGAACAATAATAGGTATTCAAAAAAGGGTTTAATAAGTACATATCCATTTGCAGCTAATATATCATTTTAAATTCTGGAATTCTGGAACTGCATATTATCCGGTTTTGATTTTGTTACAAGGTCAACGTCAAGGTAAAAATAATAAATAAACTTACCTATATTTCTATTAGCACCGTTTGTGTGGTTTGTCATACACTTTCAGCAAAGTGGATAATGAAACTTGACTGGTTAATTATATTTTCTGATTCTAATGAAATAGCACAGTGCTCTAATATTTGGATCCCAGTACCTCAGGGCTCTAGTTAGATCCCCTAAAACCATTTATATTGTATGTATTTTTAAATTACAATGCTTTTGTTCATATTAGTTTCACTAGCCTTATTACCTGCAAGCCTCCCATTCTGGGGCTAATTACAGTGTACTGCTATTATCAATTCTGAACATCTATAATTAACAATTCAGTGGTTTTGTATATTTACAGCAATTTTACCATAACATTTCATATTGATTTTGATCATATACCATCTGTGCTGTCATTAATTTGTATAATATTTTGAAAGATGATTCCATTTAAGGTATTCTTTTCTTGAGTTCTATTTTGTAATAAAACATCTTGCAGATAAATTGTGGCTTTAGATAGCACTCTGTTCAAATGCATTATTAATTGCTTATTAATATCTTTCTCCATGTAATTCTTTTCTGCTGTTGAGCATTCTGTATTGCATTCAGTATTAGTATATCTGTCTCTTTCTCTATTGAACTGAACATGACAAATAGGAAACATTAATCAGGCCCGTTTCTGATGAAGCACTTACTCAAATTTGACTAAGATATTCTTCAGCTAATGGTGCATATTAGAAGCAATGTGTAGGTTTCAAAAAAGGGGGGGTGGCTTTGATAACTGGGGAATAATCTGTACAATTTTTAATTGTGTAAAATTATGAATTCTGTATGTAAGCGACAAACTCCATCTAGAATTTGTAGCACTTTGCCTTTTTTATTGTCCATTTGCCTCTGTGTTGGACTGGAATTCCTGAAGGCAAGTGGCAATGGGCTGTTAATTTAAATGTTCAACCACTGAAATTGTGTTGCTCTTCTCGAGAACAGACTGACCCTAGCCCGGAGAAAGTGGTTTAGCAGGGAGACGCTGTCTAGCAACAAAGTCTCCTGATAGGGGTTTATGATCAACTCTAGAGTAGCCATGGAGATACCTGACTGGTGAACTTGGATGGTTATAAAATGAAAGAAACAGCTCTATCTGGGTGCTGGCTTCTGCCATTTTCCCCCAGTTTGATATAATGGAAAACTGATGTAGAAGCTGAATAAGATGGAGGTAAGTTAACCCTGTTATTTCTATTCAGACCATCCCCCAAAGACTCCTTAGGGATGGGTAAGCTATCAAGGAGAAATACATATTTATTGACTGATAAAGTAAAGAACAACAGAGGGCTTTGACAACATCAAACTGGCCAGGCCTAGTGTTTGGAACCATGGTCAGGTCTAGTGGTCAGAGCCAAAGACAAAGAGAGTCAGGGCTAAGGCACAGGAACAAGGACCTGAGTTACTGTAGGAAACCAGAAACTAAAAATAGACATAATCTTGGACAAGCAGAGTAAACCAGATGCAAGCAGTAATTCAGGGCTCAGGATCAGATAAGCAGGATGGGTCCATAGTAACAGCCAGCCAGTGATTCTTCTAGTTCCTCGGATAACTTCCTGGCCTGCTTCCTGGTTTATATATAAACCTTCAGACAATCAGAGGTGATGGATGTTGGTGGGAGGGGCAGAACCCTGGGTAAGCTAGTACTTGGCTGAGTCCCTTCTGTCATTGCTCAGCTGGATGGTTGTTGAGCGTGAGCATTACCTGGAGCATTACCTGATCCCATGCACTGGAGTCCAGAGGCTGGATTTCCCTCACAGAAGTCTTCTGGACTGCTGGCAGAGGGTGCTGTAGAAAGGGATTTAGGCAACCTGACACAAAGTACAATTCTTACCCCCTCAATTTGGGGGCAGGTTCCTTATATATTGCTTAGGAGAGACTGGTGTCTATGGATGGGATTCACAAACACCAGCCCCCGAGCCACTTAAGCAAACCTGAAAGAAATGAAGAGGAGAGGAATGTGTTCTAAGTCCTACCCTTCAAAGGAAGTAGGTACCTAAATCCAGGCTGGAGGGAGGTACCTCTCTCTACTTGGGAGGTACTTGGGAGGTACCTCTCTCTACCTCTCCTAGAGTTAGGCACCCAAACAGAGGAACAGATATAACAGGAGAGATGGAGAGACCCTATCCTATAATCCAGGGCTTAGGGCACTGTCCTGGCACACCATATCCAAATCTCTGCTCCACATCTGGTAAGTGGAAAGGTGTCCAACTCCTTAGATGAGTGTCCTAGCCACAAGGGTAAAAGTTATGAGGAGACATCTACTCCTGCCATTCCATAGACATTTAGGCCACGTCTTAATGAACAATAATTCAGTTGTACCACTAAAGTACGTCTGGTGAAGATGCTTTATGTCGATGGGAGAGAGCTCTTTTGTTGCCATAAAAAACCCCACCTCCACAAGTGGCATAAGCTATGCACATAGCACTTAGTTGGTGTAACTTATGTCACTCAAGAGGTGGAATATTCACATCCCTGAACAATATATGTTTTGCTGACACAGGCTTAGTACCAGTTGCACCTCTATAAACTGAAACTCTCTGGTCCGGTAACACCAGTGGTCCAGTTGTACCATGGATGTTCCAGGATCAGAGAGTCCTGGCATGCTGCAGGGGAGTGGAAGGGGCTGGGAGCCCAGCACAATGCAGGGAGGGATCTGGGAAGGCTAGCACGCAGCCTAGCTGAGCTGCCTGGGGAAGCCGGGTACATGACTCAGCTGGACTACGGGGTTGGGGAGCTGGGAAGGTCGGCACATGGCCCAGCTGGGCTGCGGGAGGAGAGGGACGCAGGAAGCCTTAAGCATGATCCAGCTCGGCTGCCAAGGGGAGCCAGGAAGCCCAGTGAGGTGGCAGGGCAGTAGAAATGATCTTCCCTGGTCCAGCAAAATCCCTCATCCAGGACCAGTCAGATCTTGAGGGTGCCCTACCAGGAAGGTCCAATCTGTATAGACATAGTCTTAGAAATACCAGATCAACCCCTGAACATGAGATAGGTGAGGATAGCTTGTGAATCCCACCTCTGATTTTCACTGTCAACCTGTCTTTGATGAAAAAGAAAGGGTTAATTTTATTTCCAGTCCTGCTGGGTAAAGGATATTCACTTCTCTTGTTTTAAAAAGCAGGCAGACACACTCAAAGGTGAGAAAGAAACAGGATAGGAAAAGGAGGAGAAATATGGCTTTTGTTTATGTTCTTGGAACACTGAGCGTCTGGTCAATTATGAATGGATGCTTTGGGCTGGCATCTGAGCCATGACACCAGTTACTTGAACCTTGGCTCACATTTCAGTTAGGGAAGTGAGTTGCTTGGGTCCTTTCTCCTTAGACAGGGCAGGTCTGGGTGGATTGTATCATATTGCTGTTCTGGATTAGGTAATACAGATGATTTCAGGATCCAATGAAATGCAGAGGGAGATAGGAAGGAGGCTAGTAAGGCAAAAAAAGTAACACAAAAAGGAAAGGGAGAAAGAGCAGGATCTTATGTGCCTCTGATTGCAGCTTCTACATTGCTGTCAAGTAGGTATCCCCACTGATAGGCTGAGGATTGGATGTCATGATATAATGATTTTCAGGACTCTCAAATGAAAAAAAAAACAGAGTTCCTTAAACAAGAGTTAAATTTCCTTAAATAAGACTAAGGCCTAATGGCCTTCCTGTCGGCAAGAAAATTGTTTTATCTTCTCTGCCACGAGAGAATATGACTAAGAACAAGATGAGTCTAGATGATACACCAGATGATTTTTTTAAAGTTCCCTTTTAAGGACTCCCACAAAACAGGAGGGGGTGACATAGTTCCATTTCCTCACTATTTCATCTACCAACTATCACACCAATCTTTGTTACATAATTTCCAGTTCCATATCTTATTTACCAGGTATGCTCTTAGCACAATCTTTGAGTTTTACCAGTAGGCCTTTTTGTTACTAATTAAATGTGTGTTTGATTATCTTACACCTGTTTAAAACATTCTTTATTGAAAATAACTTGACCTACTTTTCATGGTTAATCCCCAACCTGGCAAAAAAGTGATAGGCCCAGTGTTATGAAGGCAGCAGTGTGTAGGTGGGGGAAAGGAAAAGAATGTTTCCAAAGAGAATGGTTATAAATACCTACCTTTACCAAAGTATTACGTCGGTATTTCTGAATTAATAGAAAAGACACATTCGGATCCTGCTCTAGATAATCTCACAGAATCTTTATAGCTGTTTCTCTTCAGTAAAGCTTGTGTTTGTTAGTCTGTTTCACTGATTAGTGTAATGGCTGCAAATGCATTATTACAATATTTATTTTGTGGAGCACCCAAATGATTTTACTAGCGGAACAACCTATAAATAAAATGTTGCTTGTCTTACTTAGTCCAAGTCAATTCCTGCTTTCTCATTAGTTTTTTCCCTTACAGCATGTTCAGGGACTCTATAAATAATTCAGCCCCTTATTAAAGATTCTGTTGCATCTCAATCCCATATTTTGGTTGGTATTAAAAGTTCTTAGTTTTAGTGAACTATAAATTCTCTTTCTTTCTCACAAGAGAACATATGGCACTATCAGAGAATATTTTTCCTGTGAAATATAGTAATCACCTGGACTATTTTAATACTGCTATCTATAACTACATCAAAGGGATAAATACCCGGGAGGAAGAGTGTTTAAGTTAGCCACCAATGTGGACACAAGAACAAATGAATATAAACTGGCCATCAACAAGTTTAGGCTTGAATTAGACAAAGGTTTCTAACCATCAGAGAAGTGAAGTTCTGGAACAACCTTCCTAGGAAAACAATAGGGGCCAAAAAATCCTAACTAGTTTTTCAGAGGAGGTTTTGCAGAAGAGCTGTTGCTGATATTTGGCCTCATCTACACGGGACCAAATGTAGGAAAAAAACACTCTTTCACCAGACCCCTTATTCCTCGTAAATTGAGGATTACAGGGTCTTGTGAAAGAGGCGTTTTTTCCGATATTTGGTCCCGTCTACATGGGGCCAAATATCGGCAAAACCTCTTCCACAAAAAGAATCGAAAGAAGATATGCAAACGCTAGTGCGATTTGCATATCTTCTTCTGAAAAAACCCTGGCAGTGTAGCCCGTAGCCAAAGAGTTAAATCCTGGCTCCATTGAAGGTAATGGCAAAACTCCCATTCACTTAACCAGCCAAGATTTTACTCCAAGTGTTCCTATTGTTGATAAATTGTATAAACAATTGCTTGAGTCGCTTTATACGCAAGAGACCAAATAACCAATGTTAGTCAGGTTTATTGTTCCAAGTCAATAATATACTACCAGAAAAAGTTTCTATATCATACCAGTGTCTGGTGGAAGCCAGCTGGTGCAGAGTTATTACACTCACCTATTACAATGCAAAAAGGTGTGCTCTTAAAATTACACATGTAAAAGACATCTTTTTATACCCTACCTGTTTACAAGTAAAAGCTAGTGTATATGTCATATGAAACCATATTTAACCAGTTTTCTACCGTGTTTCTCTGATAGCGTAGTTTGCTCTGAACACATGTATTCCAACTACAAAGGGTTGTGAAAGCAGCTCCCAGCTTTCTACTGGGGTAGAACAATATAGTCTGTTCTCTTCCTTTGGGATATTCCAGTACTGGCCTATAAAAATAACTCCCTACTGTTGGTGTGATAAAATAATCATATCTCCTGACAACTATCCTATCTGCTTAAGCAAGGTACTAGCCTGTGAGGGGCTGGAATAGAAATCCCTTCACACTGCACACAGAGTCCTCCTCAATGGTGCTCCCTCACCCTCAGCTTCTGAGTGGGGGATGTTGTTTGTGTGTTCCACTCTTATGGTCATTTCAGCCTCATGCAGACAGCAGTTATTTAATTCTTGTTAACATATGATGTCAGTGGCATCCTTATTTAGGGATAGGCAACTGTTGATAGAGGCATTCCATCCTCTGCATATGCACTGTTCCCTCCCTATAAATATAAACTGTACAGAAGTTTCAGTGATAGCAATCTGAAAAGAAATTATTACAGACCTAGGTAAAAACCTGTCATGGGCATAATTCATAAAGTTAAAAAATGGTTGAAAATTTAAAAATTGGCCAGTAAGAGACTATGAATGCTAATGATGATTCAATCTGGTGATATTCTAAATCAGTGGTTCTCAAACTATTTGCAGGCCTGCTTTAAAAAAAGCTGCTAGTAGGCCTGTGCTGCTTTGTTTACCTAAAATCTCCATAGCCAGGGAATCTCATGGCTCCCATTGACTCAGGTTTGCTGTTTCTAGCCAAGGGGAGCCGTGGTAAGAGGCAGACCGGGCCACGCTGCTTCCCGCCGTTCCCCTTGGTTGGAAACAGAGAACCAGAGCCAATGGAACCTCGAGACTCCGTGGGTACTGAGCTTCTGGATAAACAAAGTGGCATAGGCCCATTAACAGCTTTCTTGAAGTGAGCCCACAAAACAGTTTGAGAATCATTGTTCTAAACACCTGTGCTTGCAAACTGTTGCAGTCCCTTCACAGTGGTTCAGACATTCTAGGCTTCAAAGTGACAAACAGAGAAAGTGAAAATCCTGGATTTTGATTATATAAATAGCAATAGCATTTATTTGGTAGTTTTCAGAAATTAATATGTTAACCTTTTACTTCTTTGATCATTCTAGCCCAGTGTTGTTGCCTTTTGAGACCTATGAAAATTAAACCAAATAAAGAAACATATATTCCTTTTTAAAAACTACATCAGTGGTCTATTAAGGGACAAATTGTAAAGCTTTTACTCTGAGCAGGTCCCTGACTCCTTGAGTAGTCTCATTAACTTCATGGTTCTTTGTTATTTCAAAGGGATTTTTTTGGAGTATGGTACCACTCAAAGTAAAGACATCAGAATCTAGCCCCAAATGAATTCAGGGAACTGAAAAGTACATTATCAATACTCAAAAACCTAATTAATTACAATACATGAGTAATAAGAATAAAAAGATAACATAAAAAGTGAATACAGAAAATAACTAGTAAACATCTTCTATTAAGAAAATGTACAGACTGTGTGTTACACAGGATACCTAATGCAATTAAATGATCCTAAACAGAGAAATCAATATTGAAGAACAGAATTTGAGGCTGCCTATTTCTGCTGCTCAACTACAAATCACAGGTCTAAAATATACAAACCAAGAGCTGCTTGCAGTTCATGAATTAAAATTATTAATTAAAACATAATAAAAAGTCAAGTTCAACACAATTTCCTGATAAGTCTTTATTACCCATTGTCAGATTGTTCAGAATTGGCGTAAGGACAAGGAACAATTATTCAGAGAAAGATTTAGGTCCATCAAATGATAGCTAAGTCAAAACATTTCCTCAGCTATATGTTCTAGTTAATGCTAATTGTAAAATCCAGTCTATTTTTCATTCTCAGCCTAATTCTCTGTCTTTGGAGGTGGTATCACATGACTTTCTGCTCTGTATCAGATTTTTGACAGCTCTGCTCTTATCTGGATTTTGCATATAATTTGTTCTTCCTTTGCCAATTCATTTTATTTTTGTTTATTTCATCTGCAAAATACCAGAGGCCACACAGCCTTTTGTACTTTGTGTGACATTCAGTGACACCCAATCAATTAATCTTTCAATAGTTGAGTATAATATTCTACTTGTGGCCAAAAGAAGAAAATATAGCACATTTTAAATATATGGCCACTGAATAATTTATTTCTTTAAGCAATATATTTACATGATGATTATAAAAATGTTAGTCATTAACATTTTGTGTTTGCATAAATATTTGTAGTACTTATGAGTATATTAGCATTTTTTCTTTCTTGTTTTCCTTAACAGGGCAGATGATATATTAAGCTTTTTATATAGTCAAAATATGAAATCATAATTAAGATTTTATCTTTCATAATTTATAAAGCACTGGATGTTATTTTTTGAGAATTATCTTCAAAGAGGGCCAAATTCTTTGCTGAAATCAATGGCATTATGGCAATAGAAATTTTTGCTTTATGGTTGGGGGGGGTTTGCTTACATCATGGCCATTGTTAAGGGAGATAATCAAGCCTGGAATACTAAAAATAGAATCTACTGGCCATTTTTTAGGTTGCAAGCATGTATGTATTCAAGGAACTTTTCTCCTTACTGTGCAGGTATACTTCATTCTTTTGTCAGCAGGTAGCCTATTGAAATGTCTAAGAAGTCTCACAGAGGCATTTCTTAGACATTCTGCCTGATCACAAGTTCAGAGCACTCAGAGACATGAAGGAAAATCGTCTGTTCCACTGTTGTGTGTGTGTGTGTGTGTGTGTGTGTGTGTGTGTGTGTGTGTGTGTGTGTGTGTGTGTGTGTGTGTGGTGTTTATACATAACCTTAGCTTTTTTGTAAAACATTGTTTTAGTGTCAAAAGGATAATCTCCATTTTCCCCATGTTGTATAAGTATAAAACATGAAAGGATTATCAAAGCCTCAACCATGAAAGGTGCTGAGCGCCCTCAACTCCCTCTCACTTCTGGCTTCACACCCCTTTTTCTGAGTCAAGGCCCAGAAATATTTTGCTGAAGTTCTGCTGCAACTGTTACAAAGTGAACTTCAGTATTCTGAACTCTCTGATCTCACGTGGAAGGACAAGGATGTTAGAATACTGCAGAAAATTCTACTGCATCTGCAAATCAAAGTATTTGAGGGTATGTCTACAGAGAAGATCGAAGCTGCTACTGTCCATCATCCAGGGTTCGATTTAGTGGGTCTAGTGATGACTGAGAGGAGCACTTTGGTCGATGCTGGTAGCCCTACTTCCATGAGGAGCAAGGGAAATTGAAGGGAGAGCGTTCTCCCTTGGACTTCCTGCAGCACGGACAGTGCCAAAAGTCAAGTTAAGGTACTTCGACTTCAGCTACACAATTAATATAGCTGAAGTTGTATATCTTAATTTGACCTTATCCCTTAGTATAGACATACCCTCACATAACATATTTATGACCTTTCCATTTATCATTGCTGTACCTGAGACATTCCAAACTTCACTTTATCCTCCCTGTGTTTCTTTGAAATATTATCCTCATTTTACAGCTGAGGGACTGAGGCACAGAGAGAGCTTTGCCAAAGTTCCAAAGGTAGTCTGACACTGAACTAGGAATAGAACTCCCTTCTCCGAGTCCCCAATGGCCATTCATCCACTAACATATCAACATTCCCTTACAGGTGGCACCTCCCTGGTCCGGCACCCTCAAGACCTAACTGATCCTGGATAAGGGATTTTTCTGGACAAGGAGAGGTCATTTCTGGCCCCCCCTCCCCCCGCTCACTGCCACCCCACCAGGCTTCCCAGCTCTTGGCCCCCTCTTGCAGCCCAGCTGAGCAATGTACCAGGCTTCCTGGCTGTAGCCCTCAGCAGTGCAGCAGCTTCCCAGATCCTGCCCCTCCCCAGCAGCCCAGCTGGGCCACACATCAGTTTCCTGCCCCAACAACTGTAGCTCAGCTGAGCCATACACTGGACTTCCCCCCCTCCTCCCCACAGTGTACAAGGACTCTCTGATCTTGGAACATCTGTAGTCTGGACTAGAGTGTTCCAGTTTATAGAGGTGCAACCTGTACTATGCAATTGCAACTTGTGGGGCATTTCTAGATTCCAGTGCTGAAAAATAGGGGGAAAGCGTGCTGCTATGCAGAAGCTTCTGGGAGGTGACTTCCAGTGATACCCGGGGAACACTAAGTAGGCCCTCTGTTCAGCTCCTGAAAGCTGAGAGGATAAGGTGGCTGCTGGACTCCCACAATGAAGGCCTACTAGCCAGGTAGGGTCTTCAAAAAAGAGCTGGATAAATTCATGGCAGTTACGTCCATCAATGACTATTAGCCACGATGAGCAGGGATGATGTGCCTAGCCTCTGTTTTTCATAAGCTAGGAATGGGCAGCAGGGGATGGTAACTTGATCATTACCTGTTCTGTTTATTCTTTCTGGGGCACTTGGCATTGACCCTTGTCAGAAGGCAGGACACTAGTCTAGACAGATCTTTGATCTGGCCCAATATGGCCCTTCTATGTTCTGGTAAAGATTGTTGGGCCTTCCTAATTTCATTATCTGAACTCCCTACACTCAGCTCAGTACTAATGATGAATGAAAATTTAATGGAGGTACTCTTATATTTTCCAGATCAGCTAGTTACATGAAATTAGTAATATATATATATATATATATATATATATATATCTTCCTATGGTAAAGCAGAGGGAGAAAATGCAGGGAGTTAATTTTAGAATCACAGAGCTGGAAGAGACCTCAGGAGGTCATCGAGTCCAGCCCCCTGCCCAAAGCAGGACCAATCCCAACTAAATCAACCCAGCCAGGGCTTTGTCAAGTCGAGACTTAAAATCCTCTAGGGATGGAGATTCTATCACCTTCCTAGATAACCCATGCCAATGCTTCACCACCCTCCTAGGAAAAAAGTTTTTCCTAATATCCAACCTAGACCTCCCCCACTGCAACCTGAAACCATTGCTCCCTTTTCTGCCAACTGTCACCCCTGAGAACAGCCTCTCTCCATCTTATTTGGAACCTCCCTTCAGGAAGTAGAAGGCTGCTATCCCCCCTTACTCTTCTCTTCTGCAGACTAAACAGACCCAAATCCCTCAGCCTCTCCTCATAGGTGATGTGTTCCAGCCCCCTAATCATTTTGGTTGCCCTCCACTGGACCCTCTCCAATGCGTCCACATCCTTTCTATAGCGGGGGGCCCAGAACTGGATATAATACTCCAGATGTGGCCTCACCAATGCCGGATAAAGGGGAATAATATAATAATCATTTTGAAAAGATACTGTAATGATAATATAATGGTTTTTGGCATCATGAAAATATGAGGTTACCACCGAGCAGAGGCCTTCTGATTTCACAGACAAGCCCGTCTCAAACATATCTCTTAAACACTGGAAATCTCTCTCTATATATAAAAAAAACCCTTTTCCTGTGGGACGACAGAGTGACATCATCACGTCACTCTGTGTCCTGCCTGCCTCCTCCCTTCCTTTCTCCTCCCTCCTCTTTCCACAGTGCTTGGCTGCCATGCCACGGCCTCCCTCCCACCCACCCACCCCCGGTGGCTGAGGGGGGAGAGTGTGGGGCCCAGTAAGGCCTTGGAGCGGCCCCTCCCCTCTCTCTGGTGGCTGGAGGAGAGTGGGGGGCCTGGGCAAGGCCTCAGAGAGGTACCCCCCAGTAGCTGGGGGGAGAACTGGGCATGACCTCACCCCAGACACCCTCCCCAGCATCGGGAAAGAGCCAGGACCGGGGGAGGAGGGAAGGGGACAGCTGACTGCTCCCCTCCCAGGATGGCATCAAGCTGGTAGTAGTACCAGCATGTATGCGGTGCCGCCCCAGAGCATCCACTCTGCTCCCTGGCCTTATTGTAGGCCTGCCGGAGCTCCTTTATCTTCATGTGGACATGGTCAAGAGTCTGCATGTGTCCTCCCTCAGCCAGGCTGGCAGCCATCCAGCAATAGATATCCACATTGTGCCTTCTGGTGCGGAGACGCTGAAGGTTGGTTTTCTTGCCCCAGACCTCAATAATATCCAGGATCTCCACACCAGTCCAGGCCAGTGCCCTCTTGCATCCCTGGCCACTTGCAGCCGAGGGTGCTGCAGGACTGCTGGCAGCTTGGGGGGGAGGGGAGGGGAGGGGAAGGGAGGCTCAGAAGAAGCGCTGGGGTCGGCCATGGCTCCTGTGCTGTTGTGGTGTGGCACAGGGCTCGCAAGGCTGTCCTCATGCCATAAGACCTTTTCTTTCAGCCTGCTACTTTAAAAGTGCCACAGGAGAAGGGGAGCAATGGAGCTGGCAGGTGTGGCCAAAGAAGCCACACGTGCAGCTGTGAGAGGCCCCTGGAGGCCAATTATTTCAAAATAGCAGCAGCTGAGCATCCACACTAATGCTAATTTGAAATAAGCATTATTCCTCTTGGAAATCAGAAGTACAGATTTTGAAATAACCAGTCCGTTATTTTGAAATAACGGGCTTGGTAGTGTGGATGCTCTGCTTGTTATTTTGAAATAAGGGGAGTTATTTTCAAATAACCCCCTAGTGTAGACCAGGGCTAAGTGGCCTGTGGCTTTAGGACCAGTTTTCTGTATTATGTTTTCCATATGAAACAAGCCAGCAAGTACTCCTACTCTAAATAACTCTAAATGTACACATTAAACAAAAATGCCAAGAATAGACAAGAGACTGAACTATGTGTATCTCTTGCATGAATAAGTAGGCAGCCAGCAGCAGCAGAGGAGATCCTCATAAAAGGTAGGTCTGCTGCATCAGGGAGCCATGCCCAGCGTGGGGCAGTGGGACAGGGATAGGTGCCTTGAGCGCAGGAGGGCAGTATCTCCATATGGAGCTGTGGATGCTCAAGTGGCTCCTGGCCAGAGCATTCATCACTCCCCACAAGTCTGCCTTGAGGAGGTGCTTTAGGAGGCTCCCCTATCTCTATGAATTCCTTCTCCCCCCTACCTCCTTCATGCTCCCCTATCATTGCCTGCCCACCTAAGGTTGGGGCCCACCCAAATGTTCCATTCTGTCTATGCCACTGGATTACAATGCCTGAACTCATTCAATTCCAGTTAACATGTTTGTTACCCAGTTGCAGTGAATAGCAAAGAATTCAAATCCCTGAAAAAGTATAAGTCAATGGTACTAATACTTCTGGCTATACCCAGGAGATGTGCAAGGTTGTTTTTCTCCTGAATCTGCTGTTCTATTTGTGCATTCTGATCAATTTTACAACACACACTCTTATTTCATGTACAGCCACCTCCAGAATAGGACATGCAAGTCATGCACCATTATGTAGTACAGACAAATATCCTTAGGAGACCAGAATAAGACCACCAAATGTAATTCACCTCTCATCCAATCAGGATTTGAACGCACCATGGAGGTAAAAGGTAAGTATGGTAGCCTACTGAGCTTCTTAACCTTCCTGGAATGCTTTGGCTTTATAATGGAATTCTGACAGACACGGAATGGTGCAATTTAAAGTGGGAGTATGGGGATTAAGCAGACTCCAATTAGCAGGGTTAGCAGATGCTGCTGTTGTATAACCTAACATTCCACTTTAATTTTATTTTCTCTCCTCTGTATTTTAGGACTAGCACAAAAGAAGTTCTTCCAGAACCTTAACGATTGTTCTTCAATTCTTGGGTGGTGTGGGAGGCAGGGCAGAGAGAAAATGTCATGGCAGAGTACTGTATTACTTAATTGATCTTTTATAGTTCTATTTTCATATGTGAGACTAATTTACATTTACGTGCAAATAGAGGAGCATGTTAGATGTAATTCTGCATTCTCAGGATACAACTAATAATCAGGAATCAATACTAACAGAGGTGTGATTCTGTAAAAATCTGTCTTCTAGTGGCAAGAACACTGCAGATAATAAACAACCATCTTACTTCTCTCAGCTTGGCTTTCTTCCAGAGCATGTCTTTTATAGCACGGTGCTATATGAAGTGACCATTCACAGCAATGGCAAAAGGCGGAACCTAACCCTTCTGTTGCTGTTTAACTTGATGATAGTAGACAAGCCACCCACACTCCTAAAGATTGGGATTGAGGAGAGGGATATGAAACTTCCTTGCCAGGTTCTGTATCCACAAAGAAAAGAAATCAGGACTGGAGCATCATATTTGCAGAAGGGCCAGTCAGCTCTTGACAATGACATCAATGTATTGTGAGATCATCCTACATACTGACTATCCAAATACAGGGGTCTTGATTCTTCTCTCATTTACACTGATTTGTGATAGAGATGCAGCCGTGTTAGTCTGGTCTAGCTGAAACAAAAGACAGGACTATGCAGCACTTTAACGACTAACAAGATGGTTTATTAGGTGATGAGCTTTCGTGGGCCAGACCCACTTCCTCAGATCAATATGTGGAAGAAAATTGGCACGACCATATATACCAAAGTGATACAATAAAAAAAAAAAGTGAACGCATATAAAATTGATTTAATACCCTTGTAATTACATTCACTTCATTGGAGTTGCTCCAAATTTACAATGGCGTAAGTAAGAAAAGAATCCATCTAAGAGGCTTTTCAAAGTTCAGTTGCCTTAAAGCCTTTAAACCATGGGTAGGGAGCCTACAGCTCCTGGCTTGCCTGTATCCTGCCCCCAAGGCTTGGGGCTCTCCCGGCCCCCCCGACCTTGGAGAGCCTGAGCTGTCACTTCTGCCCCCCACTATCCCACCTTGAGGCTGGAGCACACAAAATCTACTTGCCTAGGGGTCAGCAGCCCCCAACCCAAAAAAGGTTCCTAACCCCTGCTTTAAATGCATTCAGAATACACAATCCTGGAAACTAAAGAGCAGTTTATTTAATTCATTTAATTTATTTTTAAATATGAACTAGGCACACAGGTTATGTATGGAGAGGGGAAACTAGAAACTGGCATTCAAATTTCAGCAATGTTGATATTACTTTGGCAATTTTAATGCATTTGAACATGTTCTTTTTTAAATCTTAAATAATACTTTGAGTTTCAAGATTCATTTTTGTTTCTTTGTTTTTAGAGAATACTACACCTTATTCACTCCTTTCTCCCCCGCCCCACACTGAAGAGTGGGTTGTTGTTTTTTTTCATTCCAAACTCTTCAGTTACAAAATTTTTGCCTGGGGATTTGTCTTAAAATCCCAACCCACAATTATGTATTTGCACACTAGTAAGACTTAGGACAACTGAATCAATGAGACTACTGAAGGAATAAGGGACTACTCGACGTAAGTGTGACAGGGACTAGTCCTTAATTAACAACCAGTTTTCCAATACACACCTACACAGAAGCTCACATTTTCCTGAAGAAGAAACACAATTTGATTGTATTAAAAATGTGTACTAAGTCAGTTGCCAGAAGAAAAGGTCCAACACTTTCTAAAATAGCATGCCTTTTAAATATAGTTATAATAAATCTCCCTGACAGGGTGCCAAGAGACATTCAAATATCATTTTCATTTGCTGAAATGCAGACTGCTCCAAAGTAATAAAAAGTCACTGAAAGAACTAGATTATGTGCGGTTAAGAGATTGAATGGTAGATGTTTAAACTGGAGAGTATCAAGTATGAATAAGCATTTGTAAGATCATTACTGAAATGCAGTGTCCAGATCTGGTGTCCACATTTAAAAAAGGATGTTGAAAACTGGAAATGGTTCAGAAAATAACTAAAAAATTATTCAAGGTCTGGAAAACATGCCTCAAGGAGAAACTTCAGTTCAGTTTATTTACCTTATCAAAGAGAAGATTAAGAGGATCATTCTCCATAAGAACCTAGATGAAAAGAAGATTTCTGAAAGGGAGAGCTCTTTAGCCAAGCAGACAAAAGCATAACAAAGTCCAATGGCTGGGAAATGAAGATAGATAGATAGATGCAGACTGAAAATAAGATGCACATTTTTAAATGAAGTAATTAGGTACTTGAACAATTTTACTGAGGAGAGTAATGAATTCTCCATTATTCGCAGTCTTTAAATCAATATTGGATTGCTTTCTAAAAGATCTATCATAGCACACTAAACATTATGGCCTTGATATAGGAATCACTTGGTGAAATTCTATAGCCTATGTTATGCAGAAAGTCAAAGCAGATAATCACAAAGATCCCTTCTGGTTTTTAAATCTATGAATATAGATAATGAGATTAGATAAAATTAGCTTTTTACTAGATGGATATTCCCTCCTTCATAGTATCAGATATTATGTGGTAACCAGGTGGGGAACCTTTTTTTGGGTTGGGGCCCACTGACCCATGGAAAATCAGTCAGGGGCCACACACAAGTGAGAACAACAACAACAAAAAACACTCACTGACGTGGCCCCCCAACTGAGAAGGAGAAAGACACCACCCACATTCCCCTCGCACACTAGAGAATGGGTGGGGGGGAGGGGAGAGAACACAAATTAGTAGCTTTTGAGTGTTCCAGCTGCGACAAAGGTCTAGATGAGAGGGCTCGATCGCCAGAGCAGGGGCTCGATCCAGGCAAGCCGGGGCCTCATCTGGTCCTCGGGCCTGAGGTTCCCCACCCCAATGTATTGTATCATCATTAAAAAGAGCAGAATTTTTTTCAAGGAATTTCAGGACCTAGGATATCCTACAGTCTTTGTCCTTATGCTTCTTTTGTTCAGAGGGAATATTTGCGCTTTACAAAGAGGCCAGTCAAAAATTTGCAGAAGAACACAGTTTTAGGATTGTAGGGCACAGAAGTATGATAGATAGATAGATAGATAGATAGATAGATAGATAGATATGAAACAAACAGTATGACATCACAAAATAAAAATGTCACAAAAGGTGAAAATGTAGCCCTACTGAAGTCAAAGGGCAACACTTCCATTGATTTTAATGGGTCAACATTTTGCCTGCAATGTTCAGTTACCATTATAATCTCAACATTTACCAACTGTTATCAGACATACATTAGAACCTCAAAGAATATCAGTTATGGATTGCGCAGTCAACTGGACACCAAATAAATCTAGAAGTAACCAATCAGGCAGCACTAGAGACAAACAAAGCAAATACTTCCTGTATTGCATCTTAAAAGTTGGCACATCTCGGGGAGCTTCAGGCACTCCCATCCTCCCTAAAGGACATCTGGGGGTGAGAGACTCAAGGCTATGGCAGTCCCAAATGGGGGGAAGGGGAGTCATGCCCCCAGCCAGCCCCTTTCATCTATCTGGTGATTCTGTATGGTTTTAAGAGAAGCAATCCCATTCTAGACACATCCCATTTTCTTGGCACAACCAAACTTTCTTTAAAAGTTATAAGAGGAGGGTCTATACCAAGTTTGGTGGTCCTAGTTCTTCCCGTTTAGGAGGAGTACTTGAACAAACAAACACACAGATGGACAGTCAGACAGGCAAACTTTCTCAGCGTATGTCTACACAGCAGGGCTAAAGTTGAATTAAGCTATGCAACTTCCATTATGTCAATTGCGTAGCTGAAGTAGAAATAGCTTAATTTGGCTTTGAGCACTGTCTACACAGCAGGAAGTCGAAAGAAGAACACTCTTCCTTTGACTTCCCCTTACTCTTCATGAAATGAAAGTTGCCATGAGTTGGAGTAAGTTCTCCAGCTCAACATTATTTCAAAATAAAGGCTTGTGGTGTAGACACGCACTGTTATTTCAGAATAATGTTAGTTATTCCAAAATAATGCTGCTGTGTAGACGTATCCTCAAATATAGTAGAGATGCCTTGGTTACTAGAAATACAGAGAAATAAATAGTTATCACAAAACTTGTTTAAGTATCCAACTCACTTGACAAATTTTAAAGTAATGCCATGTGACTACATTGGGATACTATGGGAGAAAGGTTTTATATTAATAATATATAACTGCATTTACTAAAGGAGCAAAATTTACATAAAGTAAAAATTGAAGGTAAGAGTTAACATTTAAATGTTTATTATTTCAGGTTCTGCTGTTTGGAAAGAATATAGGTTGTAGATATGAGGTCTACATAATTTTAAAGGATTGGTGTTTCAAAGGCCCCAATTTATTTTTGGAGCTGCAGATAGACCTATTGCAGTTTATATATCAATCACAATACAAGTCTGATCCAAAGCCCATTGAAGTCACTGGAAAGACTTCCTTTGACTTTAATTAACTTTGGATGAAGCCCTAAGCTTTAACTGAAAAGCTTATAATTGAGAAATGTGCAGAGGCTCCAAACAGCGTGCTTTTATTTAAGAAAGTTGTAAAATCAATTTAATTTTTCTTAAGGAGTCACTTTGGCTTTCTTACTATCGGAGTGACTTGACATGCATGATAATATGCTTGGTGAAAGGCTCTTGAAGGAATAAAACACCATTTCGGTCTGAGCTACATTTTTAGACAGTTTTATTTTGTCTGATCAAAAGACTGGATAAATACTGCTGTCTTCTAAGCTCTGTAGTATACTACTACAGTAATAACTACATGGTTTTTCTCAGTAACCGAACAGATAATACAATAGAATCGTTACAAACTGATCTTATTTCATTATGAATTAAGGCACTTTTTTAGATTAGCAAATTGTATGTGAACAATCTTGATTTTCTTTGACAGTATTTGTCTTCTTAGCATATAAGAAGTGGCCCTTGACCAAATTTGGTCTGCTGTGGTTAGCTTCCCCAGCTTGAGCCAGGAACCCGGGCAGAGTTTGATGTGAGCACTGATCCATGCTCCCCTTTGAAGTTGCTTATTTGTGTTAAATGTGCTGCTGTATGATAGAAGATGACCATTTAGATCATTGATATATATTATACAACTGCAACAAATCTTGTATGAAGTGTATCATGTAAGGTGTCAATGGAAAAGTTACAATCTGTCAAGGATGATTATCTTGATTAAATCCATGTATCATCACAGTACCTGAAGTTATGGATATTAGCCATGTATTTGTATCTTAAGTATGTTTGTTCCTGTGGTGATAACCACAAGATAGTTTACATAGTTTCACCAGTCCATTATGAATGGATTATTTAAGCCTGAAGAACCAATAAGAAAAATCAACTCTCCAGGACAGCAAGGGGCCAATGACCTCCCTTGTGATTCAGCAAAAACATATAAGGGCATGTGATATGTACATATGACTGCAAATTCCATCTTTTGTCAGTAACTTTCCACATACAGGGGCTATGGGCTTTGTTTAGCACGATTAATTTCCATGTGCATGGCAGAGGATATAAAAGACACCTGAAGCATCTTCATTTTGCCTCTTTCCTTCTCCAACTACTCTGGACTGCGGACTTACAAATAAAATTAAAATTTTGAACTGTGCACTGAGAACCTTTCAATCTTTCAGAGATAACCAGAGAGACTTTTGCAAACCAGCAGACTATTCTATCACTACTACAAACCTGGTCTAAGGACTTTGCAAACATTTGTATGTATATGATCTTTTAACCATTTAAAAATCTTTTTTTTTTTTAAATAAAGATTTTAGTTAGGTTTACTAAAGAATGGCTGACAGTGTGATATTTGGGTAAAATCTAAAATATATATAGACCTGCAAGTAAGTGTTTCGTAAAACCTCATATATAGTGAATTGGATTCTTTCACTATATTATACCTTTCACTATATTAGACCAATTGGTCTGACTGAGGATCAAAAGCTGGAATGCCTAAAGGAAATTATGTTTAATTTCTTGTTAACCAGTGTGGTGCTACAAAATATATTTTGTTTCAAGTTTGCTTAATCTAATTTTAGAATCAACTACAGATTTTGGGGGATTGCCTGTCCTCTTTCTTGCAGTCCGCCCTCAGTATGGTCCATTCCAGGCACCAGGTCACAGTAAGCATTTAGCAAGTATTTTCAGACTATATATTCATAAACTTCAGTTTCATTTTTTTTCATGCTGCCAGTGCTTAAAGTGTTCAGAGGAAAAAAAGAGTCTCATCATACATGTATCAGCTCTTCACCCTGCCAGGCAATTAAATCTGCCCCCCAAATCACTCATAGTCCCCTAATTATGTCAGTTTTGTCTCCATATCTGTCCTGCTCCCCAAACACCTCCACCAGTTATGATCCACTATCTGTCCTTCCTCTAAACAAATTCAGTTCAATTCTGCTTTCCAAACCTCTCCCACCCCCATCAGTTTTTCTCCCATGCAGTCTCCATCTTATACATTTTCTCTCTCAAGTCTGTGATCCAGTACACTTTAAGCAGTGGTCCTCCCATTGCCTTCCCTCAGCTTCCTCTCACACCTTCACAGGGCTATTGACAGGAGGAGGAGGTGGGGAAGGCAAAGGAAGCAACTGCCCCAGGGCCTGGCATTTTAAAAAGTCATGGCAGCAGTAGCCAGGAGCCCTGGGCCTTTTAAATCACTAACAGAGCCCCTGGCGGCGCATACTCTGTGGACCCAGTGATGTTGAAGGACTGGCTGTGGGACGCTGGCCCTCATCCCTGCCTTTCCTGCCTGTGGCCTCTCCCCCTCCAGAGGGGATCAAAGCTGGTTCCCACTGAGAGCCGGCAAAGACTTTTGTCAGCCTTGCTCCTTCATGACATCACTGGGACACAGGTCAAAGGATCCTGATCTGTGTTAGATACACAACCTTGCCAGACCAGATGACTGGCCTTTCTTTGGGACTAACATCTCCATCCCACCCAGCCCCCAAACAACCAGACAAGCAGATTCTGGCCAAAGCAGAAGTAGATGGGAAGAAGCATGGCTCTGTCCATGGGGAAAGAGATCTGGGTAGCAGGGTGGTAAAGCACTTCCCCTGAATGCATAACCAAGTGCCTGTCAGGCTAAGTAGTGCATAATGCCTCTGCAGAGCAGAGGCTAAAACTGGGATCAGTAGTTTCAGTGAGAATCATAGAACTGGAAAGGACCTGGAGGGGGTCATCTAGTCCAGTACTCTGCACTCTTGGGAGGACCAAGCACCATCTAGACCATCCCTAATTATGTCTTTCTAACCTACTCTTAAAAATTTCCAATGATGGAGGTTCCACAACCTCCGTAGACAATTTATTCCAGTGTTTAACCACCCTGACAGTTAGGAAGATTTCCTAATGTCCAACATAAACCTCCCTTGCTGCAATTTAAGTCCATCGCTTCTTGTCTTATCAGAGGCTAAGGAGAATAATTTTTCTCCCTCCTCCTTGTAACTACTTTTTAGGCACTTGAAAGCCATTATCAGGTTACCTCTCAGTCTTCTATTTTCCAGACTAAACAAACCCAATTCTTTCAGTCTTCCCGCATAGATCATGTTCTCTAGACCTTTAGTCATATTTGTTGCTCTTCTCTGGACCTTCTCTAATTTGTCTGATTTCCGGAAATGTGGCACCCAGAACTAGACAATACACCAGCTGAGGCCTGATCAGTGTACTGGAATAATTCCTTGTTTCTTGCTTACAATATTCCTGCTAATACATCTCAAAATGATGAGGGTGTTTTATTTCTGTGTTTGTTGGGGGGGGAGGGAAGGGTTGGCACTAGTGTTACACTGTTGACTCGTTTACCTTGTGTTCCACAATAACACCTAGATCCTTTTCTGCAGCACTCCTTTGGAGGCAGTCATTTTTCATATTGTGTGTATGTGCATGTGTAACAATGATTGTTCCTTCCTAAGTGGAGCTCTTTACATTTTTCCTTACTGAATTTCATCCTATTTACTTCAGATGATTTCTCTGTTTTCCCCCAAATCACTTTGAATTTTAATCTCATCTTCCAAAGCACTTGCAAACGCTTCTAGCTTGGTATCATCTGCAAACTTTAAAATGTGTTCTCTATGCCATCATCTAAATAACTGGTGAACATATTAAACAGAACCAAATCCAGAACCAATCCCTGCAGAACACAACTCAATATGCCTTTCCAGCTAAACTTAAGCGCTGATAATTACTCTTACAGGGTGTGTCTAGACTACAGGGTTTTTTCGAAAAGTGGCCTTTTTTCAGAAAAACTTCACCTGCATCTAGACTGCTGCCACGTTCTTTTGAAATTAAATTGAAAGAACGCAGCAGGTTTTTCGACTGTGGAAAACCTCATTTTACGAGGAATAACACCTTTTTCGAAAATGCTCTTTCAAAAAAAGACGTTATTGAATGCAAACAGTGATTTTTGAAAGAGAGCATCCAGATTGCCTGGGTGCTCTCTCTTGAAAAAGTGGCTCTCTCTTTCGAAAATACTGGTTGCTGGCTAGACAATCTCTTTTGAAAGAAGCTTTTTCGAAAGCCTCTTTCGAAAGAGGCTTGTAGTCTAGATGTAGCCTAAGAAATGGTTTTCCAACCAGTTATGGCCCACTTTATAGTAGCTCCATCTAGATTGTCTTTTTCTAGTTTATTTATGAAAAGGTCATGCAAGCCAATATCAAAACCCATAATAAAGTCAAGGCATACCACATCTACCACTCCCTTCCCCCCACCTACAAAGTTGTTACCCCATCAAAGAACGCTATCTGATTGGTTTGACAAGTCCTGCTTACTATTCCTTATCAGCTTATTATTTTCCAGATGTTTGCAAAATGATTGCTTATTATTTGCTCCATTATTTTTCCCAGTACTGGAGTTAAGCTGACTGGTCTCTCCTTGTTCTTCACATTGTCCTTATTCCCATTTTTATAGATTGGCACTATATTTGCCCTTTTCCAGGCTTCTGGAATCTTTCCCATCCTCCATGACCTTTAGAAGATAATCATTAATGGCTCAGGTATCTCCTTAGTCAGCTCCTTAAGTTTTCTAGAATATATTGTATCAGCCCTTGGTGACTTGACGTCCAATTTGTCTAAGTAATTTTTAACTTGTCTTTCACTATTTTAGCCTCTGATTCTACCTTATTTTCACGAGCATTCACTATGCTAGATACCAAATTGTTACCAATCTTTCTGGTAAAAACTGAAACAAAAAGTCATTTAGCACTTCTACTATTTCCACATTTTCAGTTACTTATACCCTTGGTCTTCCTCTGGCTTCTAAGGGTATGTCTATACTCGCCCCCTAGTTCGATCTAGGGAGGCTAATGAGGGTGACCGAAATGGCAAATGAAGAGCGGGATTTAAATATCCCACGCTTCATTAGTAGTTCGTCGTCGCCATTTTAGAAATTGACTAGCTCAGTATTGCCCGCTGCTTCACAAGCGCAGTGAACGGATTCAATTAAAGTTTTAATCCGAATTAGCTGTTATTCCTCCTGCAATGAGGTTTACCAGCTAATTCGAGATAGGACTTTAATTCAGAATCCTGTTTCACTGCCGCGTGTAGACGCGGGCAGTTACTTTGGGCTAGTCAATTTCTAAAATGGCGACCGGCCGGGAACACGCTAATGAAGCACAGGATATTTAAATCCCACACTTCATTTGCAATTTCGGTCGCCCTCATTAGCCTCCCTAGATCGAACTAGGGGGCTAGTGTAGACATACCCTAATATATTTGCAAAATGATTGTTACCCTTTTTGTCTCTAGACAGTTTAATCTCATTTTGGCCTTTCTAATTTTGTCCCGATGTACAAGTGTAATTTATTTATATTAATCCTTGGTAATTTGTCTTTGTTTCTAGTTGTTGTAGGACTCTTTTTTCAGTTTCAGATAATTGAAGATCTCCTGATTAAGCCAGGGCAGTCTTTTACCCTACTTTTTAATTTTTCCTACATAGTGGGATAGCTTGCTCTTGTGCTCTGAAATTTTGTCTTTGGATAAACTGTCTACTCTCGAGTTGTTTTACCCCTTAGACTTGCTTCCCATGAGATCTTACCTACTGACTCCCTGAGTTTGCTAAAATCCGTCTACATGAAATCCACTATCACTATTGTGTTGTTTAGAATCATGAACTCTACCCTGTCAATCATTTTCACCTAAGCTGCCTTCCACTTTCAAATTCTCAGCTAGTTTCTCTCTAATTGTCAAAAATCAAATCTAGAACAGCCTCTCCCCTCAGCTTTCTCCATATTCTGAAATATTTTTTAAAAGAAGGTCTCCAATGCATCCCTAATAATCTGAGCCCAGCTGTGCTATTTTCCAAACACGTGTTTGGATAATTGAAATCCCCTATCACCACAAAAGCCTGTGCTTTGGATGATTTTGTTAGTTGTTTAAAAAAAGCCTCATCCACTACTCCTCCTGATTAGCTGGTCTATAATAGACCACTTCCATGACATTACGCTTGGTTTTTTACCCATTTTATCCTTACCCAGAGACTTTCAATAATTCTGTCTCTTATTTCCATCTCAGTCCAAATGTGTACATTTTTACATACAAGGAAACATCTTCCCTTTCCTTCCTTCCTGTCCTTTGAGCCACCTATACCCTTCTATACCAATGTTCCAGTCATGTATGTGTATTTCCCACCAAGTTTCTGTGATACCAATTATGTCGTGCTTGTGTTTATCAAGTGCATCCATTATTCCCCAGACTGCTCACCATAGTATACAGATATCTAAGATACTGGTTTCATGTCCCCAATGTTCTCTCTTGTTGCTCACATATCCCTGCTTAAATAGGCCATTCACTCTCCAGCTTCTGACCTTCTCTGAGATTACCTTGTTTTTGACTTATCTGTGGTGTTTCTTAGTGTGCCTTCAATGATCCGGCTCAAATTTTATTTATTTTGCTATATCTGCAACTCCTTACAATGCTGTCCACATTAAGCACTGTGTTCTGGTCACTGAAGTCATTTGATATTGTTTCAGATCCCTTCCTGGTTGATAGAAGCTTTTTAAGCAGAATCAAGCAAAGATGTGTTACCTTTCAAGAATTATAAACAATATATAATATGACCGCCACAAAGACTCAATTTTCATTCACTGAGCTATCTAGGAATCAGAGTCAACCAGATCTATTCATCAGCAAGTGTGACCTAAATCTTCATAGTATTCTTCTCCATTCCAAATATTTTGGCTCAGTAAAAGCTAGATGTACATATCCAACACCTCCTGCCAACTTTGAAAAAAAATATTGTCACTCTTGAAATTAACACTATAGGTATTTAGTCAAATAAGGATTGAATGATAGTTGATATTTGTATGTGGTAATTCTACCATGCATTAGAAGCAACGGGTAGTATTCTTAATGTTAACAGAAGTGTCTTTGCCATAATAGCAAAAGGCTGGCTGCTAAACTACAGCTCTTCAAATATATTGCAGACCACACTGAATTAGGTACAAAAAGAAAATTCAGAGGGGAAAAAAACCTTGGCAGTTCATGTGGGTTTAATAGGATATATAGAGCCACAATGAAGTGGACTGAATTGAATTTAGTTCAGCTAAGTAAGTGAGTGACCCAGAATTATTACCATCATTGTTCTGTATTTGATACTGACTTTGGATCAGGGTCGAAAATAGATGGGCACTTGACACCTATTGGAGCAGCACCTAAATTTGATGAGTATACTGTATCCTTCTGCTCAGAGATTAGGCAAATTTTTTGTTTTAGAAAACATAGAGTAACATCTTCGATTGATTTGGAACTGCTTAGTTAATGCTTATTGTGACAAAGCTCCTATGAAAACTTAGTGGATTCTACACTTCCTGGTGGATTTGCTTGCCTGAGAGGCTCACGGCAGCCCACAGTTTTAGGCACCACGCCTAGGGCTTTAGTTTGCTGAGTTCTTTTCACCATTGGCCAGTGTACAGTAAAATGGAGAATAAACTCCACAATCCTTTTCCCCAATTTGAAATGGGGAGGTGGGTGTTGGGGGAGAACCCAGGCCCAACCTTGACTCTGGCCTTGTAATAGTAGCTGCCGGTGTGAATCCCCAACACCTGCTATAGGACAGCTCCAAGACCACTGCGCTACTTTCCCACACCTTCCCCAGCACCTTCCTTCTTTCCAGTTCATCCTCCTAGTATTCAGTTGTCTCCTTTCCTCCCACTCCAAGCAGCATCCTCTCAGCTACATACACACCCCAACTGTAGGGGAAATGTCTCTTATAGGCAGTCTGAACTGGCTTTCTTAATTACCCCCAGGTGTCCTAATTAGCCTAGGCTGGCCTAACCTGCAGGACTGATCAATTAGCCCCAGGTATTCCACTGCCCCTAATTGCCTCTGCGGGTTCTAAACCAGCCCCTCCCTGGTACTCCAGCAACAAAAATCTCCTCATTCTGAGGCTTATACATCTCCCCACCACTACTTTTTTATATAGCCTTCTGTTCTGACCCTGTCACATTATGAACACTGTATACTAAGCTCATAATTAGGATGTTCGCTGTAGGAATGTGTTAGTTTAATTTAAAGAGGCAATCAGAAAAGCAGGCAGAGTGGGAAAGAATGGCTCAAGAGAAACCAACCCTCAGTAAACACTTCAGAGTTGTTAAGGGACAATGACCAAAATATTAGCTTTGAAAATTCTCTCTCCTCTCCAGCCACTCTATAAACTCCAGCCACTTTTTGAACACAGATGGGAAAAAATCTGGTGAACACAGAAGAATAAAAGGACTATATCAGGGTTCAGAAAATGTACACTCTCCCAAGATATTTGGGGGCACCAGACAGACACAAGCACCTGCTGAGGTTGTCTGAAGAAGTTAGTTCTGCCTGAGTATAGTAAGCCCTAAGGTAAGATTGAGATTCATGTAGACTGTTGGTGGGAAGTTTTTCTGGAAATGCTTTGTTCTCAAAACAAACATTACTTTGATTTTAAGATGGCTGCATAATCACTATATACACAACTGGTCACAGACTCCCACAGAGAAGAAACACAGGCACCTGAGAGACAGGATTAGGCTTCAGAGCCTGAGCTCCAGCATGACCCTGACATGGATACAGAGACACTTTTATGGCTGTAGCATGAGACCTTAGAGCTTGAGTCCATAGACCCAGCATTTGAAACTTGCACCTATGGGATCCTGCTTGCTGTCTAGATGTACCCAGAGAAACCACAAAGAGACAGCAAAGCAGCTATATAACCTGCAACTATGACAAAATCTTCAAAGGGAAATTATATACAATGAGGAAACTAAGAATCATTAACTTGGACAGATGGGCTGCATTGAGGACTATAGCTTTTCTTCGGTATATGCATATTTTTGTTACAGATAGCTGACCTATTATAGTGCTGCCCATGACCCAGAATACAAATGAATTTTCAGAAGAGAATATTCTGCTTGCTTTATGGGGACAAGTATCTTGCTCAGATCTCTCACCATGGAAACTGTTCTACTATCTATATTCTTGCTCAAGTTTCATAAATTGTACAGTATTTAATTTTTACTTCTTAAAAATATAGAAGTGCTCCTTTTGGCTGATTTCAAAACAGGGTCAAAATGTATCTAAGGAATTTCATATCATGATTCATTGCCTATTTCTAACTGTTCACAAAAGAATTTTTCCTTGATAGACCTCAAACTGTCTGAAATAACCCTGTGAGAGTATTATGAATAGTAGGCTCAGAATACTGCAGAAACCTTTATATAAAGATTTAAAACACTCCAAGCAACCACATATTTGCAAGTTTTGCAATTTCAGAAATGAAAAGGAAAGTTAAAGTTTCAGGTCCCATGAAAAATGTGTTTTACTATTGTCTTCTTGGCACAGTGGAACCCAAGGGTTATTACAAGATTAAGGATATTCTGTGCAAATCCATCCACCTCGGGTAAGTAGGACAGCTAGGAAACACCTTCAAAACTAGCTGTATCAAAGAGGAGTTACAGAAGCTGGCAATCCTGAATGCTCAAAAGATGTCTGCAATCAAGGGCATCACTTTAGTTGCCAGTAAAGCACCTAGCACTCCTGAGGGCACTAAAGAATAATTAATAGAGCTAGCTGTGAAATGAGGATCACAGCTGAGCAAAATTCAGAATTTCTGTCCAATGGGAAATTCCAACATTTCAACATTTTGGTTTTCCTTCAAATTAGAGTAAATATTTCAAATTTTATAATTTTGAAATTCTGAAAAATAAATTTGGAAATAAAGATTTCAAAGATTTCATTTCTGAAATTAAAATGTTTAGTTTCAATTTATTGAGCTAACCTAAAATGCTTTCTTTAGATAATTCAATATTAAACTACATTTTCCTTCAGTGGTGCATTGCCTTATGGGATTGTACAGTAATCATGCCTGTGTTCTGCCCTATGGACTAGGCTCCCTGGCTAGACTACATTTCCCATGGTGCATCACAGAGGTTGGTTAAGGGAAATCCACACTGCATTATAGGAGATGTAGTCCTTCAGGAAACTTAGCTCAGAGAAACTGCAAGGAGTCCTGTGGCACCTTAAAGGCTAACAAATTTATCAGGGCATAAGCTTTCTTGGGCCACAGCTCTCTTCATCAGATGCATGAATTGAATGAATCAGGTGGCAGGGATTGTTTCCTGGGTTAGTGTTTCAGTATCCGTAAATCCCTGCTATTTGATTCTTTCACTTCCTGCATCTTATTAAGTGATCAACCTCCCACAAAAACTTATGCCTAACAAATTTGTTAGTCTGTAAGGTCCCACAGGACTTATTATTGTTTTTGCTGAAACAGACTAATTCAACTACCTCTCTGAAATTTGTTAGCAGAGAAACTGGGTACCTAACTAAAACTTTCATAAGGCAATGTACCAATAAATACTGCTTAATGTTTTATTGAACTGAATCAAAATGAAATGTTTCAGGTCAAAATGAAATATTCCAATTCAAATCAAACCAACATAAAATTTACTTTAAATTTTCCCAATGGGAAAAAAATTAAAAATTTGAGTAAAAAATTTAGATTTTCCTGTAGAAAATGTCATTTCTAGAGAAACTGTTAGGAATTCTGTTGGGAAATCATTCCAACCAAAAATTCCCAAGCAGCACTGCTGAGCACTTGATGTTCCAAAAGCTGGCCCAGTATGCACAGCATGGATAATTTAAATAAGTGACTCAAACTAGATAAAAGTAAATCTCAAGCTCCTGATACTGTGGAAAAAACAAACAAACAAACAACAATTGTATTGTAATGCAACATTTATATTGTGGTTGCACTTAGTGGCTTTGATCAAGTTTGTCCCATTGCTGTAGGCATTGTACAAGTATATAATAAATGACAGTGCCTGCCCCACAAGGTCTACAAGGCAGGGTATAAGAGATGGATGAGACAAAGCAACAGGTCAGGATAGCACTGGAAGAGGAGTGTAATAAATAAATCTAATAGTATGTGTGCAAGACCTAGTCAATAGTAGCGATCACAAGCATGCTTTATGAGAGAAAACAGGGGCAACCTGTTGTAACAAATGTACAATACAAGGAAACTCAGTCATTGCTGATTAGAGAGAAGCTTGCGGGTTGCCAATTTTCTTACTGAACAAAAGTCAAACACCCTTGCCCACCCCTTCTGCAAGGCTGACCTTACTCAATCCATCCTCATTTTCACCCAGCTGGAGCCGGTCCCATTTCAATTATGTGTTCAGTTGTTAAGTAGACACCTGGCGACCCTAGAAAAAGGTTGAGAACTCAGCCCGGTCCCCCCTTCTCTTTAAATGTTGGTAGAAAGTGAGGTGAACTGTTCAGAAGAATCCCAATCCTGCCTGAATATCTGGCTCACACTATTTTCTCTGAGGCATTAATCCCTAACTGTGCTTAATCAACACTTTCAGACATGGTACTAAGAGGGGAAATGCAGTTTCTAGAGGTTTCAATCAACAAAGTGGAGTCAGGTAGTCTGGCAACAGTGGTACTAGTAGCCTTTAAAAACTATATCAATTTAACAATGCTGAGGATGGAGGAGTCACACTGAGCAGAGGTTGCTCTGAAAAATGATAGTCGCTACTCGAAATAAAATAAAACACATTTACAGCGGTGGAAAGTGGAATTACCAATACATTCACTTCTGGAAAACTTCCATGTAGCGTTTTTTTAGATTACTTAGATTTGCAGTTCATTGGGACGAGCTATGTTCGCCAATATCCTGCTGCACCCCTGAAGCAATTTGTGTTCTCAATGGATAATCATACCTCAACTCAGCTACTTATTTTTTACCTATTTCCTTGCAACCGAGCAATCTCAGTAGATTTATGGGAATAAAAAAATGCAATGTTTTGTCAACATAAGGTGCATGCAAAAGCAGATTGGATTTTATATCCCATTTAAATCCAGTATCCCATCATAACAGGCTGCTAAAGAAAATCATCATGCTGACTAACAACTACAATAATTCTGACACAGCCTGTAAGTGAAGATGGGCTCTAGCAATTTATTCACAATATGCAATGATAAATAGAGAAAATTGCATATACATTCTTTGTCAGGTCTCGTTTGTGTTTTACAAATGGTTGGGAGAGCTCTGAAGGCTAACCAGAAAACGTTGAACATAATGGCACTGCAAAGCACAAGATTTCACTAAATGCTGAATTTTGAGTGACACTAATACTATCTTGCAAAATATAATTATACAGCTACAAGCAGAAAGACGCTATGTGCGGTAGTCCTTAACTCTAGCTTTAGCATTCTGACTATCACGTGTACTCATTTTCATTATATCTACTCCAATAATGATACCTTTGAAATCGAAAGAGTACTCATAGTAACACTTTGTACACCTAAATCATTTGTAGAAGAGCAGAAAAATCAAAATTAACACACATGCCTTTATTATTTATAGGTTCTGAAAGGATCCAACATGACAGTCCTGATGATTGAATTCCCTAATGTGGTTTTCTGACATGGATAAAGCTCAAATCTCAATGAATCATCTGTATAAGAAATCCAGATACTACAGAGTACTTTGTAAGTGTAATGGATGAAATTCTGGCCCTACAGAAGTGAATGGGAGGCCACTGACTTCAATAGGATCAGGATTTCTCTGAGGGTATGTCTACACTGCATTCCTCTTTTGAGAGAGGAATGCAAATGCAGCCAAGTGAAATTGCAAATGAAGCATGGATTTGAATTTCTCATGCTTCATTTGCATAATCACATCTGGCCACTATTTCGAAATACCCTATTTTGAGATCAAAAACGCCATGTAGATGTGGTTATTTTGAAAGAAACCCTTTCTTTTGAAATAACCCTTACTCCTTAAAAAATGAGGTTTAATGGTTATTTCGAAAGAAGGGGTTTCTTTCAAAATAACTGCATTTACATGGCATTTTTTATCTCGAAATGGGTATTTCAAAATAGCGGCTGGACGTGATTATGCAAATGAAGCACAGGAAATTCAAACCCATGCTTAATTTGCAATTTTGCTCAGCTGCATTTGCATTCCTCTTTCAAAAGAGGAATGCAGTGTAGACATACCCCTAGTCACTCAAAGCAGAATATAGCATATGCCTTTTGGGAGGCCATGTGTCCTAGGGCTTGCCTTCATCTTCATCTCACAGCTAACTCTTACTCCCACGTTGTCCCTAACCCCTCTGCACACAAAACTTCTAACACTTGGCTTAGCTGGCCAATCCTGACTGAAGTCTGAGTACTGCTTACACTCAGGCTAGAACAACCCCCCCCCCCCGCCACACACACACACACACACACACCCTACCACCACCACTTTATATTGTGGATGTTGGTTAACCACTAGAGTGACTTCAGTCCTCCATTTCCTTCTCCGAACTCTCCTTGAGTGTCTCCAGGACAGACAATTTCTCCTACTGTTGACTGGAAAAAAAATCCTACAGCTGTCCAGCTAACTACAGTGACAAGGATAGGTGATATGACTTCTGAGGGAACCTTCCATGATTGAGCTGAGTGGCCACATGAGTGCATATGCTTGGGTAAGCCACTTTGCCTCTCTTTCCCTTCCCAAGCTTTGCCTCCTCTATTTAGATGCTTTGTGTGCTCATTGTCACTCACTGGCTGTGTCTACATTGGCACCCTTTTCCGGAAAAGGGATGCTAATGAGACAAGTCGGAATTGCAAATGCCGCGGGGATTTAAATTTTCCCTGTGGCATTTGCATGAACATGGCTGCGCTTTTTCGGCTCGGGGCTTTGACGGAAAAAGCGCCAGTCTAAACAGCTCTTGCAGAAAATAAAGCCTTTTCGGAAGATCCCTTATTCCTGATTTTAAGAGGAATAAGGGATCTTCCGAAAAGGCTTTATTTTCCGCAAGAGCCACGTCTAGACTGGCGCTTTCCGTCAAGCCCCGAGCCGAAAAAAGCGCAGTTATGTTCATGCAAATGCCACGGGGAAAATTTAAATCCCCATGGCATTTGCAATTCCAACTTGTCTCATTAGCATCCCTTTTCCGGAAAAGGGTGCCAATGTAGACACAGCCACTGTGTGTTGGTACAATGTACCCCAATGTCACTTGGGATCATTGGCGTGCACACGGGGTGTGCCGGGTGTGCCCAGGCACACCCTAACGTCTCGGGCCAGCTAGCCCGAGCCATTTTTGTGTCCTGGGCCCCACCCAGCACTGCAGCACCGCGCAGCACCCCTGAGACATCTGGGGGTGCCCCCGGCAGCATTGCACAGCGCCCTTGAGGTGCCCGGGAGCACCCCCACCCGGCCCGGCAGCATGGTGCGGTGCCCCTGAGGCGCCCCGGGCTAGGGCCCGGCCGGCCTGTAGCTTGAGCCGGCTCTGACTCCAGCCCCGCAAATAGGAAGGCAGAAGCCGAAGGTAAGGTAAAGGAGGGAAGGGGAAAGGGCGGGAGAGGAAGGGGCTTGTGCTGAGGGGAGGGGACAGGTCAGGAGAAGAAAGGGGAAGACACCAAGGGGCAGGATGCAGGAGAGACAAATGCCAGGGGGGCCAAGTGCAGACAATGAGGAAAAGGGCAGGAGGGGAGGTGTCAGTGGGAGGGGGGACAGGGTGATGCTAGGAAAGGAGAGGGTAAAGGCATTGGGGGTTAGAGGGGGAAGGGAGAGGTGCTGGGAGAAGGCTTGAAAGAAGGGGTGGGCATGAGGAAGGCAGGGATGGAGCAAGACATGTGCGAGGGCACGGGCATGAGGGGAATGGGGGCAGAGGGTGGTGAGGGGTGGGGGCAGTGAGGGAAGGGGAAGCACCAGGAGGGTGCAGGGATAAGGAAGGTGTAGGTACCAGGGGATTCTGAGGTGAAGCAGAAGGGCAGACACCTGCAGGAGGGACCAGCACCAGAGGAGAGAGGCAGGGCAGGTGTGTAGAGGAGGTGTTAAGAGAGGTGATGAGGAGGGTAGCTCACATGATCAGAGTGGGGCTACTGGAGGAGTGGGCACAGGGGAGAGAAGGGCTGGTGGAGGGGGGCAGGTCTGCTGAGGGCAGTGAGAAGGGCAGGAGTCAGGACAGCAGGGGAGGATGAGGGGTTGGGGGGCAGCAGGCACCAGGGGAGCTGATGGAGCAAGGGGAGGAGACATGGCAGCAGAGGGAAAAAGTAAAGTTTTATGAGATATTTATTAATAACTTGGGTGCCACAGTGGCACATCCAAACAAGCATGAACTCAGTACTGGTGCACAACACAAAATGCATTCTGCTCATGGGAGGAAACTGAGGGAACACTTCCCCCAGTCTCCGCCCCCAAGTTAATGTCACACACATTGGGTTAATGCAATTGCAGGATAGTTGCATGAGGGGGGCTTGGTGGGGGCCAAATTAATCCCTGTTGGTAGGAGGATGGTGGGAAAAGTCCTTAGAGGGGGGTCACATGATACCTTTTACTTCTGGTTATGTGCCCATCTTGCCTCCAGAGTGTTACCTCCAGGGGTGTGGCCAATGGGAGTCAGGGGGTGTGGCCAATGGGGGTCAGGGGCATGGTTAACAGGGGTCAGGGGTGTGGCTAATGGGGGTCAAAGTACATTTTAAAAAAAATTCTTTGGGTATACACCCTATGAAATGTGCTGCACATGCCTATGCATGGGACCCATATTTGCAGCTTTAATACTTGTAACAGTTTCAAGTTTGTGGTATCTAGTTTATCTATGGAAAGCATTTTCTTGATGTAGATATGTAAAATGTTAATTTTGCCTCCCACATAAGTCTCCAAGTGATGTAAAAAATGAAGCTGTCTCACAGAACACAAGCAACTAAAGGCTTCACAAATTTACCCCAGCAGAAAAATACTGCTGTAAAACATTCATTATTTCATTTATAAATACACTGAATTACAAGAGAAAAGCAGACAAAAAACATCTCTGTGGCCTGTTCCTAAAAGCTGTTCAATTATCACAATCTGCAGGTAGGTATCAAATTGACCTCTTAAAAATTTCATATAATGTTATCCAATATTGTCAATTTCAGCCTACAGCTCTGAAGCATAGTCTCAGTTCTCCAGGAATAGTACAATACTTATGTCAGCAACCAAGGAATAACATCCTACCAAATGCATTGCTAATGCTTCTGGTTATTCAGCTGATGCTGAGCAATCATTTGGGGAGATCTTTTGGATTGTACCAAAAAAATGGCACTTACACATAGCATCTCCTATAGCTTTAGGTTTTGATGGGTTTTGCCATGGTTTAGGTCAAAGCCCACGGTGCGGTTTGGGTTTACGTGGAGCTCAACACACAGCCCGTGAGTGGGAGCCAAAACAAAAAAGTAGTTAATATAATGGTCTTCTGTTGATATGCATTTTAGTATTTAAATTCCTGGACTGTCATTGCTCATTAAAAGTGCTGACATATGGGTAGAAATCGGGTAAATATTGCATGTTATTAATATCAGCAGAACTGACTTAAATGGTGCCTGTGTGTTGTGTAGTCTTGCCTTAAACTTTGTATTCATGCCTGTCAGTGTGAAATAAGTTATTTGCATATATTTGCATGTATATACAACCACACTAAAGTTGCGGCCCTCAGCATGTGCTGAGAGTATCATTGTGGTCTCCGGGGCTTCCAAAGTTGAGTAACCCTGGTTTAGGTGGTTGCATCACTTTTTGTTTGACTCAATTCTCTTGGCTCATATTTGGAAGGGAATCCTAATTATAATTAGTTAGACTGATATCAGGAACTTAATCAAATCATTGATACTTCTTTCAGTCTTCCTGATTAGGGACTTTTAGACAATGGAAGCAATCCCACTGATTACAGTTTATATTAGACTGGGTACTACTACTTAAGTAACAGTGCTATAGGCAAGAGCACTGTTTCAGGAGAGCGGAGGGGTGAGGAGTGGCAGAAGCCATGCATACTGGGATACACCTATAGGTGACAAGTTTCAGAGGGGGTAGCTGTGTTAGTCTCTAAGGAGCCACAGGACTCCTTGTTATGTTTGCAGATACAGACTAACAGATTTATTAGGACAGAAGATTATGCCCTAATAAATCTCTTAGTCTCTGAGGTACCACAGAATTCCTCATAGTCCTCTAGGTGCCTATGGTTTTCATCACAATTTGAGTAAATTCTCAATAGGTCGGTATACAAATTTACCAATACAACAAGCATAGAGCAGATCCTTTATTTATGAAGTCTTTTTGTTGCCTATACAAATCACTACCAAATATTTGCCTTGTCCAATTTAATGTTTTCTGAATGGGATGACATAAGTAGAAATAGCACTATTCACAGACATTTCCACATTCTGGTAGAAAACAAGAACAAAATATTAGAGGGCTGAATCAGCAGAAAAGGGCACCAAAGCAATTGTATAGCTGGCCAGCTAGTGATTTCCATTATGTCTTCCCATGATTCCTGCAACAGCCTTTTGGGAGCAGTTACCCATATATATTGTTCATATATTACAAGAGTCTCTGAATTTCAGTCCCATCTCTCTCCCTTGCTTTGAAATTAAGGCTATGGGGTAGTTGTTCCCTCCCTCTACACTCCTCTCTTTGGCAAATCCCCAGGGACCTCTACAACACCTAGGCTGCCTGTATTTAGTGTGTTTATTTGTTTTGGTTTGGGAGAGGTGGTAATTTTATAAAATATTTTTCCTGCAATACTTACTTTGCAAAAACCTATTAGATATTTCTGCTAGCAGAAAAATGCAGTCATGGAATAAGCAAATAAAGTTTCATATCTTCCTTAAATCTTCAGACTTTAACTCATTATTCTTTGCTAATATTGGTTAGAGTAGATGCTTTACAGAGAAACAAGAGGACACAGACCCTGGATTGTGAGCGTCTCAGATAAGAATAGACAGATGTTAGCAGAACAGTCCACAATGTATAGAGTGGTGGAGGTTGTGCTTGTCCCCATCTTGGTAAAACGTGTCAGTGTAAAACAACTAGATTCCTTGTAGAGAGCATGGCATTAAAGGGATTTAAATGGGGAGAGAGTAGGGGCCTTGGAGATGAGCTCAAGAAAGATGCTCCATGCAGAGCAGACAGCAAACCAGGCAGCTTGGTGTGAGAAGTGGAGATAGATAGTGAATGCTGGCATCATTGGCTGATCAGAGGGGGTTGATTTATTAAAATTATACCTAGTCTTAGTGAAATACAGTATCAGTTTGGGCTGGATATAAAGGATGTGGGGGCAATTTATCTTTCACGTCCTTTGCAGTCTGCCTCCCAGTTCTACCAGCTCAGTGCCAACCATTTCTAAATGCCCTGCTATTATTTCTGGCAAAGTTTCGACACACTTTTTACCTCTAGAACTGCTCTGAATTTGAGACCCATTTTATGGTCATCTGGCAGCTAGTCTTTTGTAAAGTCTCTCTCATAACTTCTCTGTCCCATTAAGATACTCTACACAATAGTGGGGATCATACATTAGATTAAATTTAGCTGTTGGTTGGCTTGGTTCGTAAGTGGGGTTTCTCCCGTGTCTCTTCCACAAAAATCACAGGGGCAGCTTATCTAGCCTCTGCATGCTCCTCTAAGTATTTTAATCTCAGCATCTCTGTGAATTTAGCACCGTAGCAGCACATTCTTCAACTCTTTACCACTCTGTTGATTAAAATCTCTGTACATTGCAACACAATCCTGTAACTCAGATATATCCTCATTTTCCTCAGCCAGGGCCTCTAATTTTTCTTCAAGCTCTATAGCTTTCTGTCAGCTTTATCGCTTTGTTCTTTTTTCCTGTGTGGCTTCTGCCGACACTTTGTATATCAATTCCTATGCTTTGGAGATACCATCTTCCAATTTTTTGCCTCTACTTTGCTTTTGTTTGACAAAGATCTTCCCTCAGATCCTAATTCTTTAACTTGTATTCCTTAATGTTGTTCAGTTGGTACTAAAGTAACTTCCAAACTGATTCACTTATATCTGACGATTTTATTTTTACTCCCCCTTCTTTTCTAGTGGTCTAACACATCTATCTATCTATCTCAAATGCTCACTTGTCAAATCAGTTTCAGTAGTTAAATTTGCTTTCCTATTCTTTAGTTTGAATTTTAAACAATTAATCTGCTGCTTCAGTACCACTACTTGTACCATCTTCCTACCCAGAAATAATCTGTCTATACTAAGGCCCTGAAACTGCAAGCACTTATGCACATGCTTCATTTTCAGCAGTGGAGTAGCCCCATTAAAGGTGATGGGGCTACTGATGAGTTTAAAATGAAGCATGTGTAGAAGTACTTGTAGTTTTCTTTCAGGAAAGATATGGACAAATTGGAGAAGGTCCAGACAAGAAGAAAAAATGATTAAAGGTCTAGAAAACATGAACTATGAAAATAGGCTGAAAAATTGCCTTTGTTTAGTCTTGAGAAGAGGGGGACATGATATCAACTTTCAAGTACTTACAAGGTTGGATATTAGGAAAAACTTCCTAATTGTCAGGGTGGTTAAGCACTGAATTAAATTACCTAGGAAAGTTGTGGAACCTCCATCATTGGATATTTTTTAAGAGCAGGTTAGACAAACACCTGTTAGGGATGGTGCTTGGGCCTACTGTGGGTGCAGAGGACTGCACTTGATGACTTCTTGAGGTCCCTTGCAGTTCTATGATTCTATGTTGTTTGCAATGGCCAAAACCTAAATGAATCTGACAATGCCTCACATTCACTACTCTTTTCTTCTAAACTGTCCATAAGGTTCTTTCTTATATCTAGCAAACCAGCTCTGTCACCATGTTTCCTTAGGGAAAGATGTATCAAGAAATGCTTTATATAGGCCGATCCCTCATTAATTAAATATCATAACCTTTTCACAGTACTCCACACAAACAGGTACCTTTGCTTTTAGCATTAAGATGAACCTAACTATACTCCTTTAAAGAACTGTAGATTTTGTGTTGAAATTATGAAAGGTTACATTGATTTTGATCTACATTACAAGTAACTCTGTTGAAGCTAGAAGTTTCTTGGACCACATCAAAGACTTAATAAACTTTTCAATATTACCAAAATGCTGGATTTTCTTTATGAAAAAAAATTCGGTTATTAGCAATCCCACACAATAACCCAAGACACAGGAGTCTACACTCTACTCAGTTATCTAGAATCTACATTTATTATTTTCATCAGAGAGGAAGAAATCAAATTGTATAATCATATCACAGTCCAATACTTAAAGGCCGCATGCCTATCATTTGCAAGATCAACTACAACTATAGGTTATAGATTGGAAGGATTAGATTTTTACTGGTAAATGTCAGTAACCATTGATTTCACTACCCTCTCTCTTTCTCACTAGGACTATGTCTATACTGCTTCCTTCTTGCACAAAAGCCTATGCAAATGAAGTGCAGATTAGCATATTGCTGCACTTCATTTGCATAATTAATTAGGGGCCATTTTTGCACAAGAGGCTTTTGCACAAAAAGGAGCAGAGTAGATGGCTCCTTTTTGAGCAAAAACCCCCTCTTGCGGAAGAGCCGTTCTCTCTCATTTTTTCAGGAAAGCCTCTTGTGCAAAAATGGCCCCTAATTAATTATGCAAATGAAGCATGGCAATATGCTAATCCATGCTTCATTTGCATAGGCTTCTGCACAAGAAGGAAGAAGTATCTATTGACTTTGATTCTTATTGCTTCGTTTTAACTACTCAATCTTCAGATACTTATTGATTCCCTCTAGCTCTCTGTCTCCCACCCCCCCTTCTTTTTTTCCCCTCCCCCCTCCTATTTATTTTGGGTGTGCACATCCTAAACTCATCACTCCGGTCATCTAAAGAAGTGGGCTGTGCCCACGAAAGCTCATGATACCATCTACATGTTTTGTTAGTCTTTAAAGTGCTATCAGACCATTTGTTGTTTTTTTCTGTAACCGACTAACTCAGCTACCCCCTGAAGCTTCTTAAGAGTGTGTGAGTGTTCTGCTGAAGAAGTCTTAGCTGGACAGTACAGTCCCAAGTAAAGATAGTGCAGATAATTTTTGCCAAAAAAAAAGCCAAAGCTTTTCACAGTTCTGTGCAGAATGGCTTTGGGTCTGAGGTACAGCATGGAAAAAAGAGACTCTGTTGTTGCATGGTGAGTGTACTATGACACCCTGGTTTGTGTCCCTGCTTTGCCTGATTCAGAACAGATTTAATCCTGCAACACTCCAGAAGTATTGGAAGACTAGTAGCACTTGAGTAGTTTAATCTGAGTCCTCACCACAAAGTTGGCAGATTCTCAGCCCAACTGAAATAATCCCTCAGGTTTTAGCCTATAGTCCTAACTGAGCCCAGCAGCCTAGCTTGAAAGCATCACTAAACTCCAGTGAGAACATTGTGTGGGTGTCAGTAGGAACCTGGGTTAAGTTTGCAGTGAAGACATACCCCTAGTTTTTCTGGTTAATTTCCTTTTCATTGTTAATATGTTATTCTCTCCTTTCCTTTTCTCAGCTTCTTCTTTTTCCTTCTCTCCTCAACTAGAACAATTGTTGGGTACAAATAAAGAAGAGAGCATCTTATGCAATGTGTATGTATGCTACAACTAAACACTTGTGTTAAAAGAAAATTAAGGTTGCCAAGTCAAACATGCAGAAGTTAGGAAATGACAGAGTTAAAGTTGCTAGGTCTTCTTTGTAAAGTTGCCCATCTTCCTGCCGAGCCAAGTCTTCAGAGGCTCCAGACCTCCTCATCCCCGTCTTCCTGCCACAAGTCCCCATCTTTTACACACATAGATGCACACCTCCCAATCCAGTCACCCATCCCAGGCTTCTTGCAGTGTCAGACATAGTCCCCTCCACTCTGGATTCTAGTCTCATCCCAGTCTTCCACTATATCACATAGGATCCAGTCCCCATTCTCCGTGCCCACTCTTATTAGTTCCAGTCCCCTCCATCTAACTCCCAGCTCTCAGTTGCAGTCTCTCCCCTTCACTGCTTCTCCTCACCCAACAATCTGGCTCCTCTCCCTTCTGCATGTGTGTCAAGTTGCTTCCTCCACTACACGGCCTAGGTGCCAGCATGGGAAGCATTGAGCGCAGGAGGCCAGATAGTCTCTCCATCCTTTCAGTTCCTGTTCCTGGAGCCCATGGCACCAGACGCCCCAATTTCAGGGAGCATCCTATTCAGTCCCTGTATTGCTGGCAGGCTAGTACACAGGAATTTCTGTGAGGGGGGTGCTTTTTTTGTAAATGTGGACCGCAAGGATGTGAATGCACCCCATGGTCCCCCAAGTAAGCAAGGAAATTAGCCCCAGCCTTCCCCTGGCTGGCCAGAACATAGGGGAAGGAGGCTTGGGCAGCATGCTGTTCCTGCCTTTCCCTGGCCGCCACAGCATGCTTACTTCGGGGACTATAGGGAGTGCTTTTGCACCTTTCACATACACCCCATGCATATAGGCCTGGCTGGGCTGGAGTAAGCCCAATGCTAACAGAATCTTCAGAAAATGTGTCTGGATAGTTATAACAAGTCTCTCCTGATCATGTGCAAACACTTTGCAAAGGCTTACAACTTGACCAAACTTCACTATAGTTCCCTCTATTATAATAAAACCTATAAGAGTAAAATCTTCAAAATCACCACACTAAAATACTTGCATCAGTGCTGACATTTGGGTTCAGGGCTGGATTCTGGGACCCTGAAAGTGGGATAAGCCCTGCAGGGTTCTTTGTACTACAGATATATCTTGTGTGACCTAGGAGCCTAGATCTGATTTTCAAAAGGGTCTTACTTAAGCCCTTAAGAGTCTAAGTCTTATTAAAAGTCAATAGGACTTGATTTCTCATTGCCTGAGGGTATGTCTACATTGCAAAAACACACCAACCACCACCACCACCAAAAAAACCACACCAACAACCACCACCACCACCACACACTACTGCAGTGAGTCTCAGAGCCCTAGTCAACTAGCTAGGGCTCAAAGGGCTCACACTTGGGGGCTAAAAATAGCAGTGTAAATGCTCAGGCTTATGTGGGAGCCAGGGCTCCGAGACTCCCCCTTCTCTCAGCTCCAGCCTGAATACCTCTATTTCTATTTTTAGCCCTGTAGTTGACCCGGGCTCTGAGGTTCATGGTCGCATGTCTTTCACTGCAGTGTTAACAAACCTAAGTGGTTTTTGAAAATAAAATCTAGAATCCCTAGTCACCCAGGCATTTCTGTGGGATGTTTAACAAATTAAATGGTCATATGTAGAAATATTCAATTCAATACATGTTGTTCTTATAGAAATAGGCTCCCTTTCTTTACCATGGTTAAGAACTAAATTATTTCAGTTAACAGCTAAATTCATGTTAACCCTTATTTTTAAGCAAGTGATGCTATACCATCAATTTTTGTTTCAAACTAATAGACGCCCCAACAGGCATTTCCTCTTTTATATTCATATGCACATTTAGACAGCCCTGCAATCACAAAAGTCTTTCTTTGTTAAATGACTAATAAAAGTCTAACTTGAAGTTTTCAGACAAAAGTCAGACCATTAATATTAATGAGTGGCAAATGTTTTTCACTAAGGTGATGACACATTCTTCAAACATAAAAAGTAACGTACGTCTTGAGGAAGAAAGGAACAAAGGTGAAATGAGGCACAAAGAGAAAAGAAAAAAGGAGTTAATTTGTACCAAATGCTTCTTTGTTGCCACTTCCTATTCGAGATAGACATGTTCACAGGAACATATCTATTGCATGAACTTTATAGGTTGGTTATCCAAGCCTAAAACTCTTGGTTTGAAATTGGAGTTTCTCTTTTCCTAAGTGAGCTGCTTACTGACACTAGCACATCCCACATGCCCTGGCAAGACTTATTTTAAGGAGTTTCTTTATTTTCCTTGCCATTCTAATCATATGCCCTGTGTGACATATTATACAGGTAACTATGCCAGCAGCTTCTCCACCACACCCCGCTGAGAGAGGCTGCCAGTTGGTCTGATAAGTTACCAGACCATTGGAAGATGTCTGGCATCTTCAGGATGTTCCCTTACCTGGGGAGGAGGGGAGCACAATATGGCCCATGGGCTGAATCTGGCCCACCAAGCCACCAGATCCAGCCTGCAGTCCAGCCAGAGTCTCAGGCTCCTTCATGCCACTGAAAGCAGCCGGCTGCAAGGGCCATATGCTTCTCAGAGTGCCACAAGATGTGGGGGGAGAGGAGGGAGAGAGAGGTGCTGTCCCCACCACCAGCACAATCTCGCAGGCCCTTTAGTCAGAAGCACATGGCCCACGAAGCCAGCTGCTCTGGGTGGCATGCAGGGGTATGAAAGGCAGGGAGGGACCTTTCTGAAGGTTTCACTGGGCTCCTGGCCAGGAGCTGCTTAGGTAAGTGCCTTATGGCCAAAGCTTGCACTTGGCACTCCAGGCCCTTCCCCCCCCACACCCTGGCCCCAGGTCAAAACTCAAATTCTCTGTATGCCTGCTCCTGCACCCATACCCTCTCCCAGACTGTGCACCCCAAACCCCTTCTCCAAGTCACAACACCATTCCAGACCCTACACCTTCATCTACACCTCCAGGTCAGAATCCTCTCCTGCACCTATACCCATATCCGCTCCTGGACCCTGGACCCCAATTCCCTGACCCAAGCAACAACCACCTCCTTCACCCAAACTCCCTCTCAGACCCCACACTGCCTCCTGCACCCCATCCCTCACCTTGAGCTCCCTTATGCACCCAACCTCTATCAATATCATACAAAAGTACCACCACTTTGACCACTTATCAAATTCTCAGGGATGTACCTAATGAAAAACATAATAAGCAACTTAGAAGTCCAATGATCACCCCTTCACAGCAATTTGTACCAAACATCAGCATAGTTTCCTGTAAGGTGCACACCTTCATGGCCGCGCACACACACAAAAAAATCTTTGCCTGCCCACCCCTTTGCAGAGCCATGTAGCACCACTCACTTTCTGCTGGAAGGTGAATGGTGCAGTAGGCAGCTGCCCCGGGCTGGGGGCAGCTGAGGCAGAGTGGTGTGGGGAGGACCACTCATGGCGGGGGCAGCTGAGGATTCGTGGTGATGGGGGAGCAATGTGGTGGGTGGCTGCTCCAGCAGGGGGCCATGGCCTGCTCTGGCAGCCAGGGACTGCTCCAGGCACAGGGCTGGGGAAGGGGGGGATGCTGAGGCCTGCTCCAACGACCAGGGCCTGCTCTGGCCACATGGCAGGGGAGGGGCGCAGGGGTCCACCTGCTCCAGCTGTGTGGCAGGTGAGGGCTGGGAGCTGTCTGTTCCAGCCTTGTGGTGGGGGTGGGGCACCACCTGCTCTGGCCACGTGGCAGGGACTTGGGACTGCTCCAGCAGCTGGGGCCATGAAATAGTGGAGTTGCTCCAGTGGTTGAGGCTCTTTCCCAGGGCCAGCTCCAGCCCTTCCCAGGGCTGGAGCTGTGGCCAGGGTCGCAAAGTGATTTCCCAACTGCTCCCTGGGTGGGCCACATGTGGCTGCCCAAAGCTAGAGCCAGGCTGTGGTGCTGCTGCTCCTGGGGGCCCCTGCATCTCTCCCCCCTCCCCCGCACATCTCTTTTGCCCCTCAGAGCCCTCTGTCCGTCCAACCCTCTGTCCCTGCTCCCTGCATGCTCCCCACATGTCACTGCCCCACCCCCAGCACCTCACTCCCTGCAAACTCTGGGCATTGGCAGCAGCTTCCCCTCTGCCCCAGGTAGGGCCTCACAGCAGCCCTGCAAGGAGCAGCCTGGGGCAATCCCTGTCCTGCACACAGGCTGCCCAGGGATCAGTGCTCCCTGGGGTTGGAGGGACAGCACATCTCTTCTCTCCACAAAGTGGGAACGCTACCTGGGAGAGTCTCTTGGGGAGCAGTGCCACTGGTGGGTGCCACAGTGGCACACATCCGAACAAGCACACATGGCCTCACTCCATTCATAGATGGAAAACCTTAGAGGGACCACTGAATATCAGTAATAATACTGAGGCAACTGAAGGCTAGCCAGATAAAGATGGCATTACCCTGGCCATCTGCTAAGTTTAAACATGAATGCACCTGTAAACACAAACAGATTCTATTGAAGACTCAGCTTACATCTTGCTAAGTTTTATGTACATGTTTAACATTAAGCTCAGTAGTAGTCACACTGAGTTTATTAGAACTACTTATAAGTGTAATGTTAAACGCACTCTTGAAGTCTTTACAATGCTGAAGCTTGGCTTAATGGCAAGCCCTGCACCTTTGATGTTAATAATAAAATTCCGATTGAGGTCAATAGGTAGAAGATTAGTTACTACTATTTTCTATGACTGAATAGATTGTTCAAAAAAATCTTGGTATGGAACTTCTCTGTAGTTTTTACTTGACAGATGTTTCGTTATTGGAAAGCATTATGTTCCTGAGCAATAAGCAACTGCTGTAACATTTCACTGAACCTCTGTTATAATTGAATTGCTTACAGCCCTTTTGGCTCAAGATTATATCAGGCTGAAAGGGGTATCATGAGTTTAGGTATTCCATCAATATTCCTTTCTGCTGTGAAATGAACATCTAAAACTAATTATTCTGCCTATTAAATAGCAAATGATGGAGGTATGCCAGAGAGCCTGTTAACCACACACATCCTGGGAGAGCAGGAATCAAATGCTTATTTTTCATAGGTAATAAAACCATTTATTTTCTGCATAGTTTTCAGTTTCAAGCACTATTTTGAAGTATTTATTTGTGTGTGTTTTCAATTTATAAAGCATTATTTCAAAAGTTATATTATATCACAATAAATCAGAAATATTCCACATGCTTTCCATCTATGTAACAAAAAATTGATCCACTCTTCAAAGTTTAAGCCCCTTATATTTTAAAGGGCATTTGTGAAGTGTGAATCCAAACCGTAGAGATATTCAAAGCTCACTTGTTGTTTAATGACTATTTCTACTTAATGACAGGTGAAAATATGCAAATATAAGCATGACTACTTTAGAATAAAGGTTAATGATATCACAGCTTGAGGCAGCAAGTCTGTTAAATGACAACTGGGTTTTGATTTTCAAACTAATTTCTATGTTGCTTATCCACTATACAACAATTTATAATACCTGCACAGAACTAATTTTATACTCATTATTAATCAGGACAATCAGGTAATCTAAAATTATGATGCCTATCCATGAGCCTGATGCTGAAAATATCCAGTGAAGTTCCAAAAATTGTGCACTGCAGAAAACCACACACATTCTCTTTAGATCAGTATAACAAGCAGATCAATAAACAGTACCTGTAACTGATTGCCTTCAGCCAAACTCTATTTTCAAGTACTCAGTCATGTAAATGAAAGAAAAAGGTGCTAGAATGTTACCCATTCTGCAGATAAATGAAGTAGAGGATCAAGAGTGTCTTTTCTTTGCACAACCCGCAACAGACCTGAATGTATAAAAGCCATTGTTGTATCTGTCCTCTGCCACAGCTCTGAACACAGTCCCTTTATGGAGTTTCATGAAACACTATGCACATAAAGCAAAAGTGGCACATTTAATCTTTTCTGGAGTGGTCAAAAGAGGAATAAAAGATTCATGTTCAACCAAGGTGAATTCTCTGTAACCTGAAGTCTTTAAACCAAGATTTGAGGACTTTAGTAACTTACCCAAGTCTATTAAAGGGGTGGGTGGGTGAGGTTCTGTGGCAGGAGGTCAGACCAGGTGATCATGATGGTTCCTTCTTGCCTTAAAATCTATGAGCTTAAGTAACATTTTTATTAGATTGAGGTTGTTTTGTTTTGTTTGTGGCAACAAAAAAATACCACATTAGAACAGGGGAACATGATAGGACCAGCCACCTCCCAAGTTCACTCTTATGAACTGCTCAAATAAAATTTTATCCATACTTTTTGAGGTAAAAAAATACCCTCCCTTGAGGACTGGGTTTATTGATATAAAAAAAAAAACCTCCAGACAAAACTCAGAAGCTCAGAACAAAGTCTAACTAAAACCCTCACAAAACAATAAGTTCTTTCCCTTTTCTTTCTTCCTTCCCTGCTTGAGAGAGCCACTCCTAGGCCCTACTTGGCTAGACTCCCAGTCCTGACACACTTCTTGAACCTGCTCATTAGCTCAGGCATTTAGCATTGCTCTCTTTTGCAGGTTCCTGCTGCTCTATCTTCTCAATAGAGAAATCACCTGATTGCTCCCCAGTGTGGTTTCTTCAGTAATTAGGATTAACTCCTACCCAAACCTCCAGCCTGTAAGGACAAGTCCCCTGACACAGCACATAAGAAAACAAAGTTGATACGCTGTTTGCTGCATTTTTAGTTATTGAAATTAAATTTAAGCTGGTGATCAGCCATGCTAACTCACTGAACACCAAAATAGAAAACAGTTGCAGGCAGTAAATACTAACCTTTACTTAAAACTGATTTCTGTGATTTACAAATTTAGAAGCACACATTAAAAGTTTGTTTCACTTTGTTCTGCACAGGTTTGAGCCAAGAAGAAACATAAACATGTTTTGTTTTGCATTATTACTAGGGAGAGAAAGAAAGCATAGAAAATGAAGAGTAAAAGAGGTATAGATAAAAGAAAAGAGAAAAATTAAATGAAATGCCAGAAAACAGCTTTACCACACAGCAAACTCCCAGCACCAATACAACTGACACCTTTGTTTCCAGCCTCAGCAGAAAGTGCAAGGGATTGAAAGAACATGAAGACTATAAATCCTTGAGGTAGCCCTCCAAATCAGACTTAAGATACAAAGACACAACAGGTCAGGGACTTGGTATTTTACTTGTAATCGTGAAAACTGGAATGACCTTTTCCAGCTGTCTTAATGGGAGCATTATAAGAATAATTATTTAATAGAAGGTATTGCATTCATCTTTCTAAATAAACTAAAATGTATAAGAGTGTGTAAAATGCAAGTGGTAATCTTACATTTTCTTCATATAATTGAATCTAAGGGGGTAATACCCAAATAGCTAAAGACCTTCAGATCAGTCTCTGTTGAAATAGCCTAATGTGCAATGAAGCAGGACAAGTACAGTATGAATACTCAATGCTCAGACTATTAAATGAAAAAAGAGGCAGTTTTATATGTCAATGACTGATGAATATGATCTCAAACTACCTGTTGCTTGGCAACACTAAGATCTGAAAAGCTGTTACCCTGAGATCCCTGAATCAGAAAACTTTACATTAATGTAAAGCATAAACAATCAAAAATAGCATGGAATGGAATGAAGCCAAAATATAAATGACTGTTTTAAGTATGACATGTAGTAGAGAGGTAGCCGTGTTAGTCTGATCTTGGTAAAACAAAAGGAAAAAATATGTAGTACCTTAAAGACTAACAAGATAGTTTATTAGGTGACGAGCTTTCGTGGGCTGAAGAAATGGGTCTGCCCCACGAAAACTCATCACTTAGTAAACTATCTTGTTAGTCTTTAAAGTGCTACATATTTTTTCCTTTTGTTTTAAGTATGACATGAAAAAAGCTACAGTTTTGGGAGACAGAAAAGGAATATCGGAGTGAAGGGCAAAACTTTCACTGGCTTCAATGGACCAGAATTTCATCCCATATCTTCTGATCACGTCTATGTCACTGATTTTAGTTTAGTACATTTTGGTAGCAATTGAAATTTATTACAAGTTAATAGTTAATTACTGTCCAATGCTATGGTATTTTAATTCAGTAAAAACTGAAGTAGCATCTACATTAAAAAATCCACCATCAGAACTTTGCTGTCAGTCTCAGTAGATACCAAAAATGGAATGGACCTGGAGATTGAATTGATCCTTAGACATAAAGGTGGCTGTCTAAGTCATGAGTGGTTATGAGTAGTTTCAGCATCTAAACTGTACATGGGTCAGGAATGGAAAGATGACAATCTCAGGGCTCTCAGTGCAGCAACTTTTAGAACAACTAAATTCACTTAATTATGGAAAATATTATTTCTGAATATTTTTAATTAATTTTAATAGTGTATTTTAAGTGAACATCAATTACAATTTTTGCCACTGATGGCAAGAAGACATCTTGGTTAATAGGAGATATGGAAGTGAATATATAATGGATGAAAATCAAAATACAAAGGATGAAAAAGAAGGGACACAAAAGGTAATGAATACAAGTTGCAAGCTTTAAAATGTAGGTGACTGAAAAGGGAAGCTAAAGGAATCAATGAAATACCAATACCCAACAGAGCTAGAGACAATGAGAAATATTTTTAAACATAATAGGAACAAAACAAGAATACCAGATCATGTATAATGATCATTGCTGGATACTAGATGCAGTCAATAATGATGTACAAAAGGTAGACCTATTCAATAGATATTTCTGTTCTGTATTTGAAATGAAGTATTTCAATTACTATTTCAGACAATGCTGTGAATGGAATCAAAAGTTAGTCATCTGTATCAAAAGTGTATGTGAAGCAGCAGCTGCTAAAATTACACATTTTCAAATCAAGAGGCCCATATAACTTAATGCCCAGAGTTTTAAAGGAGCTAGCTAAGCAGCTCTCCAAGCTACAAATTTTTTTTAAAATTTTTATTAGGAAAACTGGGAAAATTCCAAAAGATTGGAGGACTTTCAGTGTAGCTCCAATATTTAAAAAGCGTAAAAGTGATGTCCCAGAGAACTATAAATCCATTTGCATGATATCAAACAGTTAATTCAAAATCATCAAGAATTAGAAGCTAAATAGATAATTATTGCCAGTTAACATGGTCTCATGATAACTAGGTCTTCTCAAATAAATCTATGTTTTTTCTTAATAAGAAAAAGGCAATGGTGATCTAGCACTTGTTTTTTTCCCTAGTCATTTGACTTAGTGCTGCATGATATTTTGACTGAAAAATTGGCATAGACAGGACACAAAACTGGCTCCCTGGCAGGTTTCAAAATGTAGCCATTAATATAGAGACAAACGAGTGAGGCTGGAAGGAATTTTCTCCAGATCAAATTGGCAAAGACCATCAGGGTTTCATGCTTTCTTCTGTTGCCCATGGCATGTACCTTTTGCTACGATTATCTGTCACCTAATCTATTCCTTGCAATTGCAGGGACCTCAGGCACTGGTGGCATCTCAACCTCTCTCTGTCTCTGTGGAAGACAGAAGTTTAGTAACCCAAGGAATGATATATGTTGTCTTTTTTCAAGCTGAATGCTGTAGATTGACTAATCTTGAGGAGATGCCCCACTACTGAAGATACCTTTTACAGTGGAGGCTTCAAGTTCTCTCTCTTTGCCACCAATGTTAAGGACAACAGAGCTTAGATAGGTAAAATTGCTGACCAGTCTGACTGGGTGGTCACCCACTAAGATGCTAGAGTCTGCAGCATGTTCCAAATCACTGACTGGAAGAATTTTGGTTTTACACCAGTTAATTTTCAGGACAACTTTTACCACTGAGTTTTCCAGGGCATTAAATGCCATAACTAGCTTATGCATTGATTTGATGACTAGTGCTATGTTATCAGAAAAATCAACATCAGTGAGGTTCTTATCAAGGCATATGCCTGAAACGCATTTACTTAGTGTCTGGTCAAGCATATTGTCTACAATGGCATTGAAGAATTCTGAGGGCAACAATGCATCCTTGTTAAGTGCCTGACCTAACTGAGAAGATGGTGTAACTTGATGAGACATCATACCAGAGACAGAACATTCCACAGAGCATGTCAGGGAGACCTATGAGCTTCAAAATCAGCATAGCGATTTCCTTTCAATAGAAAGAAATGTGGCCTGGATATACACCAATGCAATATGAGTTGTTGAATTCTCATGTTTTCTTGATAATCTGGTGCAATGTAAAAATGTTCTCTGTCATTGAAAGCTACAAGGTGAAAAAGCAAGCTTGTGGGCTGGAGAGAAGAGCAATGACACAATAGTTACACCAGTCTCATTTTCTGCCTTTCATTTCCAAAATAATAAAATATCTGTTTTTCTAGTCAGACAGGGCTGATTCTGTTTTCCAGATGAAATTTAAGAGAATCTACAGTCACAGAAGAATAGATAAGTAGAAAGACAAAGCTGGAAATATATATTGCTTTGGTATAACTGAAACATCATCCCTCAGATCTCAAGATTGAGAAGCTGGACACCATTCAGAGGAAGCATCTCCAGATTATCAAAAACATCGAATGATATGAATTCAGTTGAATGTAAAGCTCATTTTTCTAACTAAACAAATCCCGTTCTCACAAATAGTTGACCACCACTCTTTAAGGTGTTATGGTCATCTGCTCTGAATTTCTACCAACTTCTCTGAGAACTTCAGTTTCAACTTCATCTTAGACTTTGACCCAATGAAAAAAGGAAAGAAATGGCCCCTCAAAAGACCTAAGGCATCATGGCTAGAGGGTATCAACAGATATTTGTACCTGACAGACTTCCTATGCCAGATTTGGCTCAGGACACATAGTGCACTGGTGACCCCTAATGCTGTCCAAGCAACATCATAAGAACTAACCTCATCTGTTATACAGGAGGGAAAATACAATGATCTAATTGGCTGTGATGAGATTTGTATTATAGGTAGGCCCTGAAGGGGATAATATTGGCTTGAGGGGCCAGTTATGGTACCTAGCTATACAGCCACTCTTAAATTACCATGGAGGCCAGCTGGGCAGGTGCAGGCTGGTTAGTTGAGAACAAAAGAGGGCTATAGGGAGAGAGTCTGCAGTCATTGTCTAGGAGTGCAGAAATGATGAGGAGAAACCTGAGGCAGGAGAAAAATAAGCCCTGGAATCCTGACCCTCAAAGAAGGGTCAACCCAGAGAAGTTTCAGAAAAGAAAGCCTCAGAAACACTGTGTTGAAAGTAGCCAAAAAAAACATAGGATTGTGCAGACCTTGGCTACTGGTTATAGGATTGCATGGCTGGAACCCAAGTCAGGGCTGGCTTTAGGAAGTGTGGGGCCCGATTCGCGGGGGCGGTGCCGCGCATGTGCCGTGCGCCCGGGGGCAGCGCATGCGCCACGCGCCCGGGGGCAGGGCCCTCTTAGGTGCGGGGCCCCCCTCTTAGGCGTGGGGCCCGATTTGGGGGAATCGGCCTAAAGCCGGCCCTGACCCAAGCAGAGGGTGGGCCCAAGTTCTCCTACTAGCCCACTAGGAAGCAATGCAAAACTAGTGAATTTGGTCCAGCAAGATGTCAATGCCCCAGAAATTACACAGTGACTGGCCAGAGAGCTGAGTCTGTGTGAAAGGGACTACATGGTGAACAAGTGATGGAAGGGAGTGCTAAACTGTCAAGAGCAGATCCTCAGACCCAGCCCCAAAGGGATGCCCTAGCAGTGAGTGAAACCTGTTACATGGTCCCTTCTGGCCTCAAATGCTAAACTAGCTGGGTGGTAATTCAATAAGAAGCCTAGAAGAGACTGGAAAGTATTAATTAAAAATCACAGAATAATTCAAAATGCTCCTCTTGAACTATCTCCACTGTGTGATATTGACATTAAATTCATAACTTTGCTAGACACTAAAAATCATGGTCTTGATAAAGATACCAAATTTATAGCTTATAACAACAATCTGTAAACACCCCTTTTAGTCCTATGATCACAAGGGTGTTAATAGGCCTCTTCACCTTGGTTGGTCCCTTAGAATGTGCGCTATTTATGCTAAATTATCTGTTGATAGTCTGAGTACATTTCCCAGACTTGTGGAAGAGCTCTGCATAAGCTTGAAAGCTTGTCTCTTTCCCCAACAGAAGTTGGTACAGTAAAGGATACTACCTCACCCACCTTGTCTCTCTAATATCCTGGGACAGATACACTGTATATATTATGTGAAGTCAATCAACATCTTTTGCATTCTAGTCTCCTGGATATAAGGCAATTATGGTGCAGCACTGCCTATTACTCCATAATTGAGGCTGTCTGAAATATCTTTATGTACACGAGAGCTTATGTAAATGTCAGCATATTCATATCTGCAATTCTCCCTTCTCCTTATGCAATTATCAGAATCTTCTTGAAATTATATCTATCCTATATTAAACTCAGTGAGTCAGTCAACTATAGTGCTTGGTAGGTATTATTATAATAAAAGTGGGGTAAGAAATCACAATTTCTACTTCTATTAACCTCCAGCCTTTTAGGTCCATTTATATGGTTGTTTTGTGTTTTTCCTTCACAGGTAATGGACAAAGCATTGACGTGAAGCAAGATATGTTTTACTTTAATCTCTAGATGAACTTGTGTGTTGCTTCTGAATAATTTACATGGTCTCTTGTGACTTTTAGCACTTGGACTCTAAATGAAAAGGCATGCATCAAGGATGTGTCTGGTGTTGTACTATATATAAGTTTCCAACATTTTTGCCTCTATTCCTAAGTTTTATGACTGCCATCATAATAGTTATATTTACAGTTTACTTTTTCTTTCTTAGCATAACATTAAAAAATAAAATAAAACTCTACCACAACTTTCACAGGTTCTTATTTAATCTTCTTGCTGTCTTCCCCATCTCTTTTATGGATTCTTATTACCAGAAATTACTACATGGAACTCAGACTGGAATTAGAAGGTAGCACAACAGCAGTTAAAACAAGATCTGTCCTTTCTGATTTACAGTAATGGACTAGTTGCATACAGTACCTCCTCAAAACTGTTATTACGTGTGAGCAGTAAAAACATATTTTAACTGGATTCAGTATTTTATTCTCTTTCTAGTAACACCTCGTCTATTACCATGTTTTCAAATCCTCTCTACTTCCAGACATAAATCTGAACTATTGATTTTTTCCCTGCCTTTCTGTATTTGCAATCAGGCAGCATCATTGGGAACAGGGTAGACATTTGTACAGACATCTAGTATGACTGGAAATAAACAGGCAGATTCTCAGATGCAAGGAATTGCCACTGTGCTATTGAAATCAATGGCACAATGATAATTCATACCAGCTGAGGAGCTGTGCCTTTGAATCCATCACTGTGTCTTTTCTTCTTTATATAACACATGTAAAATAAAGGCACACAATCACACTGGAGCTGAAATATTTGTGGTCATTGGTTAACTATGTACACATACATGTTGCTGCTCGGGCAGGGTTCTGTGATTTCTGAAACACAGAAGTCAAAGAGGACTAGTCAAGGATTCAGGGGTACTACTCAATTCCTACATACTACACATCAACTCCTGGGTTGAGCATTTCATTGGCAGAATTTATTAAATGCTAAACTGAGAACAAACAAAAAAATGAGTTTGATTCATGCATATCAATTGCAATGGAAACAGGACTGTGCCCTAAGTGGCCAACTAAATTAAGCAAAATGTGGATTTTTTTAATTTTGTTGGACAAGAAAAAAAAATATGTCAACGTAAATCGAAAGACCCCTCCCCCAGTTACTTGAATGGGCTTTGGATCTGGACTTCTACCAGCTGAAACAAAATAGGAACTATTTATAGAAAAAGCAACATGTAGAAAGATTCCAAGTGTAGGCAAATAGGATGCTTCAGGTCATTTTAGGTCTCTCATTCAGACAAAATTCTATTCTTGCCCAAGTTTAGCAAACTTGCATAGCTATCAAACAATGCAAATACCAATTTTACCTCCTGATCCAGCACCCTAGGGACCTAATTGGATGCAAATCAGGGAATCTGTCAGATATGGGGAGGTCCAGCCACATTGACTGAGTGAGGATTGGAAGGGGCACACAGGAGAAGAGGTAGGGTGGCTGCCACCAAGCTGTGCTCCCTGCCCTCACCGCCAACCACGGACTGTACTCCTGGCCCCCAGCTATGGGACTCCACAGCCACCCTGCATCTTCCCCCAAACACCCCTCAACTCTCTCCCCTCCCTCTGAGCTTGAATGCAGCAAATGAGCTATGTGTTTCAAGCCAAAAGCTCTGGGAGGGCAGGGAAGGTGTTGCTGAGTGTGGGGCCCAGGCTTTTCCCTGTGAGTACTCCAGCCTAAGAGCATCTACAGGGATGCCAGACCACAGACGTTGCTGGATGAGGGAGGTCCAGAAATAAAGGTCCAATCTGAATTCATTTGTTGACATTTTTATTTATTTATACTTTGCTGGGCATCTACATATTGTAGTATTGAACTAGATAGTTCCGGAAACAGTAAAACAGCAAAGTGACTAACAATAAGAGTAAAAAATGCCCTATGAATTTGTTGAGAAAAGAGGCTGGTGTACCTGAGGATTAGTTCTAGGGCAGGTCTGTCTGCATCTAATAGGCATATTTGCTCTTTTCCAATGGAGATGTATATAACTGCTTCCGGACCTGGTCAAACAGTCTGTGCACCTTTCCCAGTTTTTTTGTAAACATTGGAGGAGAACTTTGACTTTCTTATGTTTGTACCTGATTTTTATTTTTATTTTTTTGACTAACAGTTTTTTTTGTTTTGTTTTGTTTTTTTACGCAAGTGGGAGGATGAAAGGCAAGGGAAGGAGATCTGAAAAATATATTTAGAGACTTTAAAAATAAGTAAGTAATCATGCATAAACAATTCTTACTTATTACAGAATGACAGTTTGATCCTGCTGCCAATGAACTCTATGGCAAAATTCTTACAGATGGCAATGTAAACAGGACTGTGCTCTAAGGAAATATCTACACAGCAACATTATTTCAGAAAAACAGATGTAATTCCAAAATAATGTAGTGCTCATCTACATAGCAAACATGTTATTTCAAAAGAATATTGAAATAACGGGATTCTTACTCTGACTTCTGTGAACCTCACTGTATGAGGAGAAAGGGAAGTCAGAGGAAGAGTGCTCTATTTTGAAATGTGTGCCCAAATTCAAAATAAGCTATTTCGACTTAAGCTATGCAGTTAGCATAGCTCAGGTTGTGTAGCCCTGCTATGTAGATGTACCCTAAGTGGCCAGCAGAATTTCGGTAAATGTAGATTTTCTTCATTTTTGAAGAAAAATGGAAGAAAAATTTTTCAAGTGGAAAAAAAATCCCATTTTTGAAGCTGAATTTTCTGCTTACATAACACTATGTGCTGATTTTACTTGAAGTACCTTTGGTCTCCACTTGATTTTATGAGTGAAAACAAGAAAATACCTGCCAAATGTGCTCTGAATCATCATGAACTGTAATTACATCTACTAGAGAATGCCAGAATTCCTTCTGGATTTAAAAACTGCCTTCTTTTAAAAATCACAATACTAATGGAGTAAAATGCAGTCATATATTCCAGCAGAATGAGTCTAGGAACCCAAAGATTCATTTTCTTTCATTCTCTCTCTCTCTAATTAATCGCCTCAAACAGTAGCAATAATGCTGGGAATTAATCATCTTATCATTTCTTGATTATTGTTGACAGTTTGACGTGTTAATAATCTGGAAAGATTGCACTCATCGGAAGCAATTTCACATTTGAAATCCAGGCATTTTCATGGTTGCCTGTATAATTCTACTGTGTATAATACCAGAAGAGCTGACCCAGGCTACGTCTAGACTGCAGGCTTTTTGCACAAGCAGCTTTTGTCGGAAACGATCTTCCGCAAAAACTTCTTGCACAAGAGAGCGCCCACACTGCAAAAGCGCATTGAAAAAGCGATGCACTTTTGTGAAAGAGAGCATCCAGACTGCCTGGATGCTCTCTGGCAAGTAAGTAGTGATTGCTATGGACAGAATGGCCACCAGGGCACCTGTGCTTTTTCCTCTTCCCTCTTCTTGTGCAAAAAAACCTTCTTCCCCATCCACACTTGCTTTTTTGTGCAAGAGCTCTTGCACAAAAAGGCGTTTTTCCTCGTAGAATGAGGATTACCAATTGCGCAAAAACCCCTCTGATATTTCGATTTACTTGCGCAAAAATGCACTTGAGATGTGGACACTCCTCGAGTTTTCCCAGAAAAATGGCCATTTTCCAGCAAAAACTTTGTAGTGTAGACATAGCCCCGCTTGTGAGATACAAGGGTTGGCTTTCCTATTTCTTCTGTGAGTTCTTTACACTATGTTTTGCCCTCTAATTAGCATTTACACTCTTTGGTCAGAAACTACAGGTAGGATCCACAAAGGGATCCACTTAGGTATTCCAAAGCTAAGCATCCCAGCATCTAACTTCTAGAATAATTATAGGAACAACATTGCAATCTGCAAAGCTCAGTTTGGTACCTAGGATTTCTCTACAATAAATAGGAAAAGATAGAATCCCCCTCTCCTCCTCAGAACATAACCTACAAAAACTAGTGTGCTAGGTGGGGAGCCACCTAAATTAGCCAATGATAGATGTGAACTGGAGCGGTACATGCTGAGCCCCACCCCACTTTTGGAGACATTAGGCACCAAAGTCTAGACTGCATGGAGGTGCCTCACCATCCATGATTGAGTGAAGGAACTGGTGATGTTACCCTCCCTACCCAATTTACATCTTTCACCCCACTGGTCCGATCGATAGGATATTATGATGTGGAGGTCCACTGAAGCTGTCCCACTGTGGATAAATAGAAGAGTGACTGGACTATGGGGAGTGGACCCTGGGTCTTCCATCTCCTAGATGGTGACAACCACTAAATTATAGAGTCATTCTTTCTCTTGCTCTCTGTCCATTTAGTTATTTACAGTGGAACTGCTTTAACAGGAGAGACTGAAGGAGCACAAGGGCAGAGTTTGGGGGCAGCCGCATGCTCCGGGACAAGGCTAGCTTTTCATCCTGTTCCCTGGATGCTAAGGGAGTGAGGGGAAAGTGCTTGCATTCCTTGCATGTGTCTCACACCTGGCTGGTGAGCTCCCTTCACCAGCCAGGTGAGACACGCATGCACAGAATGCAAGCACTTTCCCCTCACTCCCTGAGAGTCCAGGGAATGGGATGAAAAGCTAGTTGTGTCCTGGAGCACACGGCTGCTGCCCCCCCTACCCTCCTGAAACTCTGCCCTTGAAGGAACACCACAAAATATCCCATAACTCCCTCATTAGAGAACTCTCCTAAGAAGTTGGAGGCCCTAGTTCCAATCCATTCTTTTTCTCTGGCAAAAGTGGGACATGAACCTGTGTATTCCACAGCCCAAATAATCGCTAGGGTATAAAATCTCCACCTTTTTGTCCTCCAACCAAACTTTTAGTAGGATCCAACTCAGGCCCACTGTGATTTAAGTAACTAGACACCCTGTTTTGTGAATCACTCTGGAGCTTAGGCAGGAGGTCGGCATCCAGGCACCCAGTGCTCAAATAAGAGGGGGCTGGAGAAATGGACCCCTTTACTACTTTTACCACTTCTGACTTATTCAAAGGCAAAAGGGGGCTATGTTTTGTGTCCCTCACTTCTTCCTGCAGGGCTAACTGTAGGCACTGGGACTGTAGGGAGGGCAGCAGCCGCAGGTTCTGCTGCACTCTGGTGGGGAGAAGCCAGGGTGCAGCAAGTAGACAATCTGCTGAGAAAGGGTAGGCTGCCAGAGCAATCAAGCATTATTGCTTCATCATGAGAGGGGTGTGCCTCCTGTCTAACCACTCATCCAGTGATGGGCTGGGGAGAGAGATGGGAAAGGGGCTCAGGACATGGGAACCATGGGATAGAAACTGAAGACTGAAGGGTCAGAGATCGAGCCAGTGGGAAGAAAAGTAGGTCAGTGACTCTGGTGACATAGTAGGTGGGAGAGAGGAACAGGACACCTACAAGGGGAAAAGAGGGCAGGGAACAGGAGCTGTCACCACAGGAACCAAGGAGTAATCCATGTTAATGAGAGAGGAGGCTCAGCTGGACCAGAAATATATAAAGCACAGTAGCTGAAACTAGAAGGGAGCTCCAGAAAGAGAGCTGCGGTCACTCTCAGGGTATGAGAAAGCCAGGGAGGCAGCAGCTGAGGGATACAGTAGTAGAGTCCAGGGACTGAGAACCAGTGTAAAAGGTGCCCCTGAATTTCTGCCTTACTGTCATTTCACTTATATAAGCATGACGATCATCACCATCCTCAATCACCTGCATCCGCTTCCTGTTCTTTCTAAAGCTGACATCGTGGGGTATGTTCCAACATATAAAACAGACACTGATCCTCTTTATTCTCATCTCAGATTCATCCACATATCTGCTTTCTCTGTGCCTTGCCTACCAACAGCCTTCTTCTTTATTGTACCTGCCTTCTGGAGCAGGCTTCCTGTCTCTTCCCATCTCCCTTTTCTTTCCTGCTATATGACATTTTGCTCATTACTTATAGTGGAACATCCCACTTATTCACCAATGTACATTTACACAATTGATTTTTGTCATTTGTCCCATGATTATACTATAAAGAATGATGGGAAACAGTTTGTATGAGACACACCTGACAGGATAAATGTGGAGATTTCAGTTTTCTTTTTGTTAATTGAGTTGGAGTTATCTATTTAGATGAGCTGTTTTAAATATATGGATGGGGAAATGAGTGATCCCTTTAGTAATACTGGCAGAAGATAAACATGCTTTGAATTTAAACTCCTTACATGGCTCCATATTGCATTTAAGCAGATGATTTGAGCATTAGCCAACACAAATTATGAGCAAATAACCCTGGAGGAACAGCCAAAGCATAGGCCAGCTAACCCGAGACACAGAGAATACCTAGAAAACCAATGTTATCTAAAGTCTACCCAGGAATTTGGGCATACTTCTAAGCAACATGTGGAATGGCAACAAAAATATTACTGACCATGATAAAAATCCATGGGTTTCTAAGGGTGTGTCTAGACTACAGGGTTTTTTTGAAAAAAGTGGCCTTTTTTCCAAAAAAACTTCACCTGCGTCTAGACTGCCACCGTGTTCTTTCGCAATTAAATAGAATGAATGCAGCAGTTTTTTCGACCGCGGTAAATCTCATTTTACGAGGAATAACGCCTTTTTACGAAAGAGCACTTTCAAAAAAAAGGCATTCTTGAACACAAATAGTGCTTTTTCAGAAGAGAACATCCAGACTGCCTGGGTGCTCTCTTTCAAAAAGGCAGCTCTCTTTCAAAAAAAGTGGTTGCTGTCTAGACGTTCTTTTTCGAAATATTGGCTTGTAGTCTAGACATACCCTAAGAGACTGCCTATAGACATAATTGAAATTGAAACCAGTCACTGCAAAGTGCTTTGCAGATCTGAACTTCTCAGAATGCAATAGAAGAGAACCTCTCATTTGAAGAATATGGCTAGACATGATAGAATGCAACCGTCACATAGGCCAAAAAAAAATAAAATAAAGCCTTTACAGAATAAATGTGTAGACTTGGAAAACTGATCTGAGCACTCCAAGTTCTATGGGACAAGGCTCCAAGTTCTGAACAGCTACGGAATTAACTAGAGATCTTTGCCAGCTGTATTTTAAATTCTAGCTGGCTGTGTTTTAAATGGGAAAAGATAACCAGTGTCACAATTTTCCCTTAATGACTGACTAAGATAGAAATTTACCTGAAGGACCCTTAGCCAACTACTAGTGTCTCTGGCTACTTACCTGATTTTCCCATTTCATGGTCTACTTTATTACCATAGCTGATTCCTTACAACAAAGCCTTCTGCTTAGCCCATGAGAAATGACCAGGCATTGTAACCCTTTTAGGCACTGTCACTATTCATCTTGAAGCCTCAAATGTCTCAGGGAACTGATTCCCAGCACAGAACTGAAATAACTGAGTTGCCTAATCGAGAAGACTGAAATTTTAACAAAATTAGTCAATGAGTCAACTTACCCATCAATTTGTTTGAATTAAGGACCAAAAAAGAAAGGGAAAATAAGAGTGATGAGTGAAATACAAAAACCTACTCAAAAGAAAAGAGAATAGAAGGGAAAAAGAGGAAAGAGTAGTATTCAAGGTCAACAACAAAAGAGTGAGTGAACACCCATTCCCTCACACTTGAAAGAAGAAAAGGTGATCTTTACTAGACTACTGTTAAAAGTCATACCAGAAGAGGAGCTAGCCTAATATAGAACAGGGAGTCTTTGTTGTCTGCTTTATTATTCTACTCTTGAGTCAGTATTAATAACTAATATGCATTTATTAGTCTGTTTATTTAAGTCATGAACACATTCATACTTACTGTAAACCCAGAATGGAGATTACTTACCAGTCGGTATTGATATTACCTTCACCCCCCAGTCCAACACACACAATTAAAAAAAAATTTTTTGTCTCCCCCTGGATGGTAAGGCATGATTGCCCTCATTAGGTTCCTTCTGAAAATGATAAACTAGATAAGGCTTAACAGATCAGCCTCAGTGATTCTCTCCCTCCTCTGCCACCCACATACCTCCTTTTTTATTGCATTATGTCTGGTTCAGAGTTAATTGCTAAGAAATTTTTATTACTTTTTTATGCTCTGAAACAAAATATAGTCATTTAATTGGATAAGTAATTAGCCACCTATGGATATCTGTTTGTTTATTTTAACTTCACATGGAAGAGGCAGAGGATAAAATTAATAGATATGCTTAAAAGCCTGGCACAGGAAAAAGTCAATACTTTTCATTCACCTAGATTGCGAGCATCATAGCTATCGGTGAAAATTATGCCCTGATTGAGTTCTTCCAACTTTACACATTACGTTGAGTCTTTATTACTCTTTCTTCTGGATATACAAACTGATTCTCACTGAGGAGGCCCTCAGTCCTGCAAAAAGGTACAATTGCATGTAACCTATACATGTAGTTAAATCCATTGACTTTAGAGGGACTATTTGTATGAGTAAAGTATATGGGTAAAGATCTTGTTGGCAGGACCAGGGTTTAACAATAAAGTAGTAGTATTACATTCACAAGGGAGACATAGATGTCTAACTGCTTGACACTTCAGATGATACAGATGTTCACAAAACTCCTGCGCAGCTGCCACCCAAGCCTGTATGTACCCAAAGTCCCTAGATACTTGAGTTTCCACTGTTAAAATACCTGTAGTGTTTAAGTTTCAGGGTTGGGGATGTGCACAGACACCTAACCCGTAACACACTGCAGCATCTTGCCATCTAATGCCAAAGATCCAGAGAAATTCCCAAATTATGCGTTCTCTCACCTATTTAGTAGACATGCACAGAGCACACCTAAACCTTCACAAAAGACAAAGGAGAGTTCAGAATTAACCGAATGTACTTTCATTTTTACTTGATGTACTATACTATAAAATGAAATTTTTAAAAAAGTTAGAAAATGGCAGGATTAGGATGGCCGTATGAGATTGATTCTGCCCTCATGTGCATATACATTAGGATAGTCTATAACTATATGATTACACACTTTGTTCTCACCACAGAACATACATAAATGAGGTAGGATTATATTGTGAATGAGGCTGCTGTTTCAGAAATGCAAACAATGGCCTTGTGATTAAAGCACTGGGCTGCTACTTGAAAGACCCAGCAGTCAGAAGCATGCAGTAGTATGTATAACAATAATGTACACCATACAAAGATTACCCAGAATTCCCAATGGGCAATAGATTTTAACTAAACATTGAAAGAATGTGCCAGATGCTAGTAAAGTTCTATATTCTCATTTGCACCAGTATTCAAGAAAATAACACTCAGCACTTGCATTGCATTTTTATTTTTATTTTCAAAATGATTTACATATATTTAATCCTTGCAGCATTTTTCAAGGCATATTATACTCAAAACAGATTTAGATGCAGGTCTTCTGGAAGGCTAACAGAAGATATCTAAAGCCCCTAGATTGACTTACCATGCATGAAGATGTGCATCTAACTTTTTTAGACAGCTTTAGAAATCGTAGCTTAAGTTGCTTCTCAAACCATATTAGTGAAAGAATGAAATTTCTAGCTGCTGTCCTGTTCTTAAACCGTATCTCTACATCACAGCTTGCTCAAGGAAAGGAAGACAAGGAAAGTTCAGATCAGAAATATGAGTTAGCCTAATCATATTAAAACAAGGCAAAAATGGAGAAATTTATTTCAGAACATTAACCATCTTTTGCTCCTCCCAGGTGGTTAGAAAAGTGGTGAAGTTTTGGTTTGGTTTTGCATCAACTGCAGTATATACTACCATTTTATAGTCTTCAACATTCATTGCTGGGTTTTGTTTTTGTTTTTTGCAACAATTTACTGTTTCTTATATGCAGCATTTAACATATTAGCTCTCTGTTTTGCAAGGGGGGGTTAGCTCATGTTATTGTTCCCCTCATATACAATCTCTAGGGTGTGTCTACACTACAGGGGTTTTTCGAAAAAGTGGCCTTTTTTCGAAAAAACTTCCCGTGTCTAGACTGTTGCCGTGTTCTTTTGAAAGTAAATCGAAAGAATGCGACAGTTTTTTCGACTGCGGAAAACCTTGTTTTATGAGGAATAACACCTTTTTCTAAAGTCCTCTTTTGAAAAAAGGTGCTAAGTAATGCAAACTGTGCTTTTTTTGAAAGAGAGCATCCAGACTGTCTGGGTGCTCTCTTTTGAAAAAACTGCTTGCTTTTTCGAAAGTACTGGTTGTAGTCTAGATGCTCTTTTTCGAAAGAGGCTTTCAAAAGCCCTAATTTTGGTTCTGAATTTAAAATATCTACTCTTTTTGTCTCTGTTGTCCCTCTGTTCTGCCTGAATATCCCATTTCCAAACAACCACCCATGCAATACATGGAACAGAAACCCTGTAAAAGAGTAGCTCTCTCAAGATTTCCAAAACGAAGTCCTCTCTTATGGCAGAAGGTAACTAGAATTTTGAACCAAGCAGTAAAACAAGAGTTACAAACCCAAAAGTTGCCTAAGGAGAACACTAAAACAGCTTCAAAAACATCTTAAAAATTTTGAATCCACTAGATTTATGTGCACATAAGATCATGCAAAATGTGTTCATTCCTATTGTACAGTTCTGTACAAAATCCCAAACTGGATATTTTCCTGTACAAATCCCAGATCTGTGCCCTGAATATACAGTGCATTTGTCCTTTACTTGCTTATTGAATTAATTTCTTTATTTAACTATTCAAACAAAGGTAAATATTCTCCTCAGCTAGCCAGCAAATTAAGTTGAAAAGCTACAAAAGGGAGGGGAAAACCCCACTCCTCTACCAAGACATAGCATTTACACTTTTTTCTGTACTCTATTTAGCAAGTTGTACTGATGGACATATGGCATGTGAGCAATTTATTATCTATTACTGTTGCCTGAGTGTGGAAAAAAAGTCTCAATGAAACAGCATGAGTTCTAAGATGCTGCATGAAATATAAAGAAACAATTATGAAGACACGCCTCTACCCCCCCAAAAAAACCTTTATCTATTTGAACAAAGTGAGTGTTATACTCTAACAAATTGATTTTTGAATTCAATTCAAGTCATAGTGCAGAGTTTGGTATTTTATGAACCACTATAACAGCTAAATTCATTCTGTCTGAGTTAAAGTTTAAATAGAATCGTCAATGCCATTTACAATATACAGGGTTCGCCAACTCTATCTTGTGTAAATGGGAAGAATAAACTATAATTACTTTGCTAAAGAAATAGTCACTCTTCTGGCCTGTAACAATAAGTTTTAACTTCCAGCATATTAGGCACTCTGTCCACGCTAATTTCAATTTTATAGACAATTATTTTGTTGTAAAGACCACAATTTGAAAAAAACAGGTGTGCAAAACCTTCCCTTCTCCCCTACAATGGAAGAAGTAGGAGGCTATGTTATCTTGTCATAAAGGCTCTTTTTAAAGCAGCAGATTAACGGCCACAAAGTGCTGCCATCTTCAGTCACATCCCAATTCTTTAAAATACAGATTTCTATAATCTTCATAAAATCGTGGAACTATTATTGGCTACCTATCTTTCAGAAGCCTTTCTTCTTCTATCATACTGGAGCAACTGAAACAAATACTAAATAGTCAAATTACTCAGATGCATGAAGGCATGACATGCTAGATAACAGGAAATCAGTAACGATTTCCTGCCAAGTATAGTAATTCTTTCTTACTGCCTCAAACTTGAGCAGCACTGCTCTGCCCTGGAATGATGGAGACATGGGCTGCCACAGTAATTTCAGAAAGAGAGAGTTGTATTGACAACACAAACTAGGTGTACTGGAAGTGAAATTATTCATGTCAGGGAAAACAAAGTTCTTAGTGCCATCATGATCTCAGAGCACATCTTACCTCACTGTTGATTCACCTCACCATATATCACTGAAAGAAAATAATGGTCCATTTGTGCAGGGTGAGAGAAAAAGGCAGAAGCTTTCCTCTTGCAACGAATGCCAGCCTACCCCCAAGTGAAGATGGAGGGAAGGTGCAGGGAACTGGCCACCACAAGGTAGCATTTTGGGGTACAACAGGTAGAAGAAAACAGGGACAATCAGATAACTCATGTGATGGGAAAAGAGGTTAGGGCTATTAAGTGCCTTGGCTTCAGAGTGTGGGAATTTATCCTCTTTCTCCCTCAAGATTGGTCTACCCAGGATATCTCCAATCCTTTCCCCATGCCTAGAGATTAGGCTCCCAAGTTTGAGAATCGGTCCTCTCCATTCCAAGTAATATTGCATGAATGCAGTCTCACCTCTCATCTCTTCACCACTTGGATGTGTAACTCAGGTGGGTATGGGTTTCTCTTCATCTTTCACTTGAAGTGTGCTGGGAAAGCAGTAAGGACTCCTATTCAACCTCCCTCTCTTTTGGCAGCAGGAAGGCAGGCCTACAGGGGAAGAAAGAAGTGTGAGGGGGCCCACAAACAAAACCAATACTCACTTCCTGAAGTTATAGAAGCATCATGGGCCAATGTTCTCACTATAATTATTCTCCCTATCTGAGGTGACAGGTTTGTTTTTTGCTCATGTGAGCACAAAAGTACTCCAGCTGCTCTGGATAACTGAACTTTTCATCCAAAATCTTAAAAGTTCTTGAAAATGGTTTTAGCCTTAGCATTTACAGACTATAGTTTTGTAGCTCTCCTGTGTGCCAGTTTATTTGCATGGATGGAATAGTCAAAAAGGATTATCAGATGAGCCAATGTGAAACTGGTAGTTGCTGTAAATAGTGAGTGGCTGGAACAGGAAAGCTTGGAAACAGACTGCAGGGTTATCACTAGCTTGATGTTTGTCTGTCTGCCCTGTGCTTCTGCATAGTTGATCAAGTTAGCAAAACTAGAAGGGGAAAAAAATCCTGTTCAGGTTTAATTGGTAACACAAAAGTTGAATGCTGAGTAAGATTGTGCTGAGATAATTGATAACACTTCTATTACTATAAATCCTATTATTTCTAGTGCCACTAATGTTTTATTTGCTTCATCATAGGTGCTCCTATATATCACGTATCCCAATAGCTTACATAAAGTAACTGTGAAACAGCTCAAATCATCCTATTTATCTTGCTCATTTCTCCACTGAAAGCACATTAAATGGGAAATAAAGGTGGATGTGTGTGTAAAAATCACAGCCTGGGGTCAATCCAGGTCTATTTTCTAGCTATGTAAGAGATTTTCTGGGTTGAGTTAGGAATATGACACTACTCAGACTGGCAACCCAGTAAGGTATGTTCTAATGCAGTTAGCTGTAGGGCTTTACATTTCAGCAATTTCTTGAGCAATCTAATACCATATGAATTTCCATGATTGCTCTGTCTGATGCAGGCTGCTTTTCAGCATTACAGGCGCTGAGTACTTCAGTAAGACATGTCAGTTGTAAGATTCACCTCCGTTCTGTAGCAGATGCTGTCAGATAATTCAATCCAAGCTAAGGCCATACACTTTGGCAAATACTGAATCATAATGACCACATTTTTCAGTCCCATTAAGGACATGACATTGGCAGAATACAAAGAGCCATGCTCTGATAGATCATGGCATAAATTACACATTTGTTATGTGAGTGCCATGCTCTAAGGCAGGGGTGGGGAATCTTTTTTGGGGCAGGGGGCGTTGACGCACAGAAAAAAAATCAGTCAGGGGCCACACAAGTGAGAAGCAAAACCATCAACAACAAAACCCCCCCACCTCAGTGACGTAGCCCCCAGCTGAGGAGAAAGACACTCCTCACATTCCCCTCACACACCAGAGCTTAAGGGGGCCCAGCCTAGTAGGTTTTGCGTGTTCCAGCCCTGTGGGGGGGAGTAGGGTTACCATGTGGCTTAAAAAAGGAAAAAATACTGGACACACTTGATCTCAGATGGGGCCGGGGGGGAAACCAGGAGAGCGGGGCTGGCTAGGAGGAGGTGGGGAGGGTGATCGGGGGCAGCAGGGCTGGCCGAGGGAGATCGGGGGGGAGGACCGGCCAGCGGGAAGCAGGGCTGGCCGGGAGGGAGTCGGGGGAATGGAGCTGGCCGGGGGAGATCGGGAGGAGGAGGAGGGGAGGAGAACGGGCTGGCGGGAAGCAAGTATGGCTGGGGGCAGCGGGGCTGGCCGGGGGAGATGGGGACCGACCAGCAGGAAAGCAGGGCTGGCCAGGAGGGGGTTGGGGGGAGCGGGGCTGGCCAGGGGAGGGGAGCGGGGAGAGAATGGGCCGGGGGGGAGCGGGACTAACCCGGCCACATGCAGATCCCGGGGTGCTACCCATCCCGCTCACGGTCCCAGCGAAGCACAAGCGAGTCCGGCCCTGGGGATTCCATCCTGCCCCCGCCCCATAGTTGCATACTGCCTGGCTGGTAGATATACTCATGCAGCATGAGCATGTCTACCAGCCAGGCAGTACTCAACTACATACTGATACTCCTAATAATAATAAAACTTACCTAATTAGAAAATATCGGACATTTTATATGTCCGGTATTTCCTCAATTTGTTTCCCAGACAGAACCCTCAAATACCAGACTCTACGGTTCAAAACTGGACACCTGGCAACCCTAGGGGGAAGAGGGGGGCTGGAGCACCAACATGGGCTCCCCAATGCTGGGGAAGGCCCTGAGCCTCAGGGGTCAGATCCAGGCAAGCCAGGGGCCGCATCCAGCCCCTGGGCCTCAGGTTTCCCACCCCTGCTCTAAGGCAGAACCAGGAACTTCTGATCAAGAAAAGGAAAACAGGAATGGCTCATTAACTTAAACCTTTTGTGATAGTCAGGCACCACTGGTGAGGTTCTGACAGTTTTTCTGCTTCTTTTACTTGCCCTTATTTTACACCTTTCATAGATGTTCCTGTGTCGTTTTCCTGTTAGAACTCTGCCACATCCATATCTACGTAAACACACATGTACATGATCCTTGGAATTTTAGTCAAATGCTTATCATCATGAACCAAGTACTGAATAAATTTTACTTCTAGCTTTTCCAAATCAAAGTTATTATCATTCAGGTGGCCAGGAAATACAAACTAGATTAATAAACTAAGCAAATGGGGCCTAACAGAGGCTGGCATCGCTTCTGGCATTACTACCTCTTCATATATCTAGTACTGCCAACCTCCCAAGATCAAAAATAAAAATCTGGGGGGTTTTAACCTTAAAAAAGTTATGTTTTGCTTTTGGTCTGTCTTTTGATTTGTGAAATCTCCCTGCTGATTGGTGTCAGAGTGAGAATTGTCCAGCCCATGGGGGAGGAGCTTTAATTCATACTTCTGCTCATACCTCCACACAGCAATTAATTCTGCTCTCATCCTCATAATGAATCCTTGCCCCTGGTTCTCACATCAGTTTAGCCCCAACATCCTCACATCTGCTCCTCCAGAGTTTCTTCACCACCCTCATCTGACTTTTCCCAGACTAGGTATTGTCAGGGAGATGAAAGAGGAGCAGAGGCACCATTCTCTCCCCCTGGCTCTTGGGAGGGCTGTTGGAAAGAGAAAAGAGCTACCCTAAGCTACTTAGCTCTTTAGCTCCATACTTCCCCCCCACCCTTCCTTTGAGAATGGTGTTGGGTTGTGGAGAGGCAGGGGGAAGAGAATTCAACCTATAATACCTCTGATTGGATGCTGTGGCATAAGATGTGGACAAGTGAGACAAACAGCCAATCAGAAGGGGTCCCCCATTCACTGAGGCTGGACTCAGATTTGCTAGAGGGCTGGAATTTGTTCCTGAAGAGTAAGAGGGGCTTCAACCTCTCCTGAAGTCTCATCACTTGCAAAAATATCACAAAAGTTGCTAACACTATTTCATGCCCCATATAAAAGGAACCACTTGTGTAACAGAGGAAATTATCCAGGACGCATAGATAGGCCACACATCCTGTGTCAGTGCAGTTGCCTAGTTATCCACTGAGGTGCTGTAAGCTGGATAATGGAAACAAAAAAGCACAGAGCAGTTGCAGGCTTCAGCAAGCGAGTAGTAGGACACCGTGGCTACGTCTACACTGCAATGCTATTTCAGGATACCAGAGTATCCCGAAATAGCTATCCCACATCTTCACAGCAACCTTGCTTCACAGTTATTTCGGGCTCACTATCCTTGTAAACCTCATTCCATGAGTAAGGGATGTTTCAGAATAGCGGGTTATTTCAAAATTTGGCACGGTGTAGAAATAAGCTATTTTGAAATAAGATTGAAATAAGATACGCAATTTGCATAGCTCAAACTGCATATCTTATTTCGAGCTATGGTGCAGTATAGACACATCATATGTTAAATTCTATGCAGAAATAAGGTTCTTCCTAATAAAGGAACTGATCTACCTAGTCAATTAGGGTATGTCTAGACTGCATCCCGCTGTCGGCAGAGGGATACAGGTTAGGCAAGTCGACATTGCAAAAAGCGGCAGTCTAGAGGGGGATCTGCCGAGAAAGAAAGCCTTTTTCGACAGATCCTGTTAAGTGCTGAAGTCAGCAAAACGCGGCGGCCATTTTTATGCAAATTAGGCACGGGATATTTACATCCCTGCCTCATTTGTAATGTCCACCTGCCTAATCTGCATCCCTCTGCCAACAGAGGGATGCACTCTAGATATACCCTAAGATACCATGCCCCTCTTTATAGGAGTAGCTTCATTTATGGTGGGAAGCATAAATCCTAGATAGATTTACGCTATGTCTTCACTGAGTTCTTCAGGAAGAAAATATGCTAATGAGGGGCTCATTAGCATAAGTCAATCTCATTAGCATATTTTCTGTCATTTCTTTTTGCACAAGGGGTTTGTGTGCAAAAAAGCAGTGGACTTTTTTTTTTTTTTTTTGCACAAAAGTCCTCTGCTTCTTTTTGCACAAAAACCCCTTGTTCAAAAAGAAATGGCAGAAAATATGCTAATGAGATCATGACTTATGCTAATGAGTCCCTCATTAGCATATTTTCTGCCAGAAGAACTCGCAGTAAAGACAATACCTTAGAGATAATGTCAGCAGGTCTCTCAATATGCATATTTTTATTCTTCCTTTTCAGTCTGAATAGGCATACAATTTTAAGGTCAAAGGGAAAGTTAGGTGCCATCCAAAAACTGGTAAAAATCCATTTAAATAGAAACAAAAATTCATGTTGTTGGATCCATTGTCCCTTTTGCTTTCTGTGGATGTTAGTCTGAACAAGTATTTGCTTCCACAAGTTTCTGTATACTAAACATCTCCAGTATTTTATGGAAACTGTGAAGGCTTGTCTTTATAAATCACGTTGATGTATATAATTTCTATGGTACTGAAATAAAACATTATGGGAGGGATGTTGGGAAAAGGGAAAAGAGCTACCTTGTAATGTTATGTGAATCACCTCCAGTCACTCTTAAAAATGGGTACTGCAGATGATTCTAATCTAATGAGACTTTAGATCAGCCATTCGTAAGTTTGTTCACAGTTCTTGGATATACATTTTCGGGTCTTAGAGATATGTTGCTCTTCAGCTTATCAGTTTGTTCCAGCATCTCTACATGATCTGATGCAGCTCATTTTTAATTACATGACAGGATTAGGTATCTCCCCACTATTTTCTGGGATGAAGGCAGGTGCAAAGAATTCACCAATAGCCCTCAGCTAGGGCCAGGTATGTCATGTCTTTTTGCCTTTAAGTTTCTTACATTGTTATACTGTTTTTATCTCTGTTAAAATAAATCTGATCATTTTCCTCTTTCACACTTCATAGAAATTCCATTTTCGAATGCATCTCCACTCCTAACAAGAGAGCTATGAAATTCTACCCAGTCCACACATCATTTCAACAGATAATCTTCCTAACCCTTGTGTGCTTGTGACATTTTTCTCCTTTTTAAAGAAAGCATGTATCACCTGAATCAGTTTTGCACACACAAATCTCAAGGACCCTACTCTGTGTTTAACTGGCATTTTATTCTTAAAGTTTGAGAAGTTCCTAGATTTGTTTTAGTTTTGTAATGGAGCCAGCAGGATGATTACATATGCCCATTCAGAGAACAAAAACCAAACAACTTCCAGAGACTTAATTATAAGCAAATATGGATACTTAATGTTTGAACTTGTTCAGCTATGCTCCTTCCACCAGCATCACCTCATTGTGAGACATAGGATTCAGCTTGAAACAAATTATCTGTTTTTCATGAAGGTTGGATATTCACTCCAACTACAAAGGAGCCAATACTATATAAAAGCCTGACTATTCGCACTCTAGGTAGAAGAAATATGGGATAGTTAGGAAGACATTCCAACTCCTCAACTCAGAGGTAGTTTTAGGTTCCACCATTCAGAGCTCCATTACTGCTCATACAGGGTTGGAAGGCCACTGGTTTTGTGTTAATGTGAATCTTCAGCAATTCTGATGAATTGTCACCTGTGTTCCACATACCTGCTTCAGATACCTAGACATATTCAAAATAAAGAACGGAAAGCATGTTAGATTAACAAAACTACAAATAACCTTCTGTTACCCCAAATTTCACTGGAGACCACCCCAGGGTTACACTCATACGGATTTATTAAATGAGGAATTAATCCACTACAGGGTTGAACTCAAGGGGACTAAGTTATCATTGTATGCCACTATAGGGTTAAACTGAAGGGGATTGAGCTGTGTGTCTCTCACACCAACACACACATCCATTAGTCCAATTACACACATTCATTCATTCATGCCCTCTCAGGCACTCACACAGGCAAAAGGTTGTAGAGTGGGTCAAGGCATATTGACTCCAGAGGTTTGCCTCTAGCCATTGATCCTGGCTGGCCCGGGAGCTGATCAGAAAGAGGGCTTCTGCCACCATGCACTCTCTGCTTTTATTGGAACTGAGAGGCTCCTATCACGCAGGGGTCCTTCCTCCACATTCCTCACCAAGGAGCATGCACAGACCTCCCTCACTGGAGGTCCTTTCTTTGCTTAGGGCAGCCTTGTGCCTTTACTTAGTCACCACCTAGCTCCTGGCTCCACATGTTTAGACTTGCTATTTCCCTCACCCTAAATATGCGCCATTCACATGCACACTCTTATTGCAGGGTAGCATGCAGCTTAGAGCAAGTTACAAGCAAAGTGGCTGAGAGTTACAAAGATGACAAAGTTGCAAGGCTCAACAATCACCAAGCTTACAGTAGGCTTCTGAACTTCAAGCAAAGTGGCTGAGAGTTACAAAGTTGCAACAATATTGCAACAAGGTGCAGAATGTAAAAGGCAAGATAGCTGAAAGTTACAAAGAAACAAGTACAAAGCTTCAAAGCTCAATGGTTACAAAGATACCTTTCAGAGCACAGCATATGACTGAGAACAATGTCTAGCTTAATAATCAGTAATAAAATGACTTAGAAGACAATTGCGCCCCTTAAAAAAAGTATTCACAGCAATGCAGACAACAGCAGGTTGTGTCATTCTCTAAGTCATGTGTTGGCAGGACCTTACAGTTTAATACATTTCCAGAAAATTTGTGTGTAAGTCAAGCAATAGCTCAGGCGGAGGCTTTATGCAACACCTTTCATGGTTGCCAAAGGTTATATGTTCATCAGACAAAAAATATGCTGCATTGATATGGAGGTGAGCATAAACCTCCAGTTTTAGTGTTGTGCAGTATGCCCATACAACATTTTCCACCAAGTCTTCACTAAGTGCAAACCTTTACGAATTGCTCTTTACAGAGATATAGTTTCTCTATTACTTAAGTCAGGCAGTGTTAGATATTAAAGTTGACAACAAACAGCATCTTTGATGAACACAGAACTGGTAGAGAACCTGGAAATTACTAATTATAGCTATCCTTCTATAGTCTGGTCATCTGAAGTGGGTTGTGCCCACAAAAGCTCATGATACCACCTACATGTTTTGTTAGTCTTTAAAGTGCTACCAGACTATTTGTTGTTTTTTAAGTTTTGCCTGTTACAGACTAACTCAGCTACCCCTCTGAAACTTCTAAAAATTGACAGACTCTTTTCCAGCTGCGTGACACCAACATTTCTATTAGCATGAGTGCACAGTTTGATCCAAAAGATTCCCTTTTAGGAAAAAAAATTCCATGGGAATTAAATTACAGATGTTAAAATCGAGACTGGATTTTTTAAAGATACACTCTAGCTCAAAAGGAATTGTATCTCAGCATCTCAATGACCTCCTGAGGTCCCTTCCTGCCCTAGGATTCTATGATCTCAGATGGCATCCTAGGGGTCCTGAACCATCCCACACACACACAACTGGCTGCAGTCATTTTTGCCAAAGCACTTTGCACTAGAATTTTTTTAAATATTAAACCAATTTTAACAGCCTTTTGCAACTGCAGATATTTCTTTAGTTTGGTATATTCAACTAGTTCAATGACTAATTCATTCAAAGTTAAGAAACCAACTGGGAGTTGAAAAAGCAGGGAAGAGTCTTTTCCTCTTCCAATCTATGAATAAAAATGAGATAAGAGGATGACTTCTACAAGTTCTAAAGTGCTGAAGGACCAGAAACAATGACTTCAGTTCACTAAAGGATAATACTTCCTTTGTTTTATACATCAGCTAGTTTTTGATAAACGTTTTTCTTATGTACCCAGCACATCTAAGGTAGATTTAATTATGAGAAAGAGAGAACGCACATGCAAAACACTGAATTCCAATTTCTATCCAAGTAGAGCTTGACAAAAATCATAAGTAAAACTTCAGACACACAAGGTGGATGATAAAAGACATTACCTCACCCAGTTTCTCTCTCTAATATATATTAAGCTATGCAATTGCTTACATAAATTGGTATAGAACCGCATATGCTCCTGGTTAGCAAAAAGTAGTATCAAATTTAGTTTAAAGTAGGGCTGTCAAGCGATTAAAATAATTAATTGTGATTAATCGCGCGTGCTGCCTCTTTGAATGCTGCGGCAGCATTTCAAAGGGGCAGTACTGTGGAAGCCCAGGATCAGCTGGAGTCCTCAGCTGACCCCAAGCTCAGTGCAGCTGCCTCTTTGAAACGCAGCAGCGGCATTTCAAAGGGGCAGCACCGCAGGAGCCCAAGATCAGCTGGAGTCCCCAGCTGACCCCAGGCTCCATGCAGCGCTGCCCCTTTGAAGCTCTGGAGCAGCACTTCTCAGGCATTAATGCTGCGCTTTCCCTTTGATTAACGCGTTAATCCTGCCCTGTGTTAATGACAGGCATTAATGCAGATAAATTGACAGCCCTAGTTTAAAGGCTCTATTTGGTTTCAAATAAACAAGTTTTAATGGTTACCAACCAACAAGAATCAACTTTTCTTTAGGAAAATAACTAAAATGTACAAATGCAAAACAGGATTTAATTCATTATTTAAAATCAAGCTTTTTTATTGCTGATATTGCATTAAACCACTCAACATAGTTAATCCATTTTTCCCTGTACATCTGCAGGACAGATTGATCTAGAAACGTCAAATGAAACTTGAAACATCTGTTACTTCTATAAATCTCTGCACTGTATGTATTTCAAGTGACAAAACTCATCGAATATTGTACTTTATGGTAAATAATACTTCAAATACATTTAGAAAGATTAAAAAGCAAATGCCAGGAATAATGTTTGTTTACTGGGCATAATAGGCCCCACTTCAGTATATGCCATACCACAATATTTAATTTTACTATAATGTTGGATTTTTGGTATTTCCTACACTCAAAACAGAGACCTCAAATACCACCATAAGTGTACCTATCAAGGGTAGGAATTTTAATTATTATTTGTTCACTAAAATATTCAGTTACAACTATAATTAGATGTATGGCAAAACCCATAATGCCTTGGAGACTATATTTCTCACTCAGGCTTCATGCATGTCTCCCATTCCATTCAGAGGAAGACGGAAGCTCCTTACTGGACATCACATTGGAGCAATTGTCTGCAGATCAAAAGAATGCTGGATTATAATAGGACACAAATAGCAAATCCAGATGCTGATTGAGGGATTCTAATTGGATAAAGTATTGCTTGGCCTCCTGTTAGAAACAGACAAAATAAATTCTGGATATGGATATTCTCCATACTTATGAAAAGACAGATTATCCCTTAACGTAAGGGATTTTTTATGCATCTCACCACTGTTGGCAATCCCACAACCTCTTTTAACAGATTGTTTAGTTGACAACTAGTTTTTTTTTTTCATATAGTTAGGCTATTCTTGCAACTTTACTATTAGAGCTATCAAGAAACAAGAATTGTTTTGTGAAAAGTTTCAAGCTTTCAAAGACTGATTGCCTTCGGATGCAAAATACGTTTCATCATTTTACATGTTTTAAAAAAAACGACTCAGCAACAACACAGAATAGTATTGTGAAATAGCTTAGTGAAAATACTGTCTATTTGGCCAAATAGAACAGCCTGGTGCATGGGTCTCTGACATTCCAAGTACATGTCCTAACCACTGGGCTGTTGACTATTCTGCAGTATATTGTTACCTTTTGCAATTTGACTCTGGATCTGAGAAAACTTCTTGACAACCGTTTTATGAAAACTGATACTTACTGCCAAAATCTTTGGTTTGATGAAGTGACATTTTCCAAACAAAACACAAAGTTAATTTAAAAATTTCCAACCTGCTCTAATTATTATGTCTCATTGAGTGAAAGAATACTGTTGAGAGGTTTTATTGTAAATCTATTCCAACAGCTTGGTGATGAATGCGAAAATGTCAGACTAAAAGGTGTACCACTGTACGATTCTTATCTCAAATATAAAATGACTAACACTGGTAAAAATGATTGAATGGACCTTCACTAGAAATACACAAGTGAATGGTGTAATTCTCAGAAGTGTTTGTGCGCACAATCTCTCTGGAAAGTCACGACAATTTTTCATTCAGGATATGGGAGATTGAAGTTCAAATCCTATTCCAATGACTATTGGATTATTTAAATTCAGAGGAAATGTTTCATCAAGAGAGATTGGGAGTAACCCCACATCAGAACATCCTATAGCCGAGTGACTAGAACAGTCTCCTGCAATGTGAAAGCCCTTCACTAAATCAGAGAGAAACTGATCCCTAACCACTAGGCTATCAATTATAAATGAGGGTTTCCTCTTCCTCCACAACTTTTTGTGAAAAATGCCTGCAATGGAAACAACATTTTTTTGTTGGAACAAAAAGTCACGTTTAATGTGAACCCAACCAGTGTTTTCCGCAGGAACTGAAATTGGGGGGGGGGGGGGGAGGGGTGTTCGAATTTACAGGGTGTGTGTGTCAGGGCCGATGAGGGGGGTGAGACTGAGGGTGAAGGTGGGCTGTATGGCACCATAGTAAAAACTGAAAAATGTTTCATGACCATTTTATTAGATTTAACTCATGTTTTAAAATCACACACATTAAAGTTGGCTACTCAAGCCTTCTATGAAGCACTATGTCTATATCCTTCTTGGTTTCTTATTATAATTTTGCACAACTCTGTTAATGAACTTCTCAAATGCAATGCATTCATCTTTGGTGGCTTCTCGTGTGTCCGGTACTTCCATTCCTTCAGTTGATATGCTCATTAGTTCATTCACATGATCAAGCAGAAGGCGACTTCTTTCAGAACACAAAATTGTATTCAATGATGAAAAAGAACGCTCAGCTGTAGCTGTTGTGACTAGGAGTAGCAAGAGATGAATTCCTACTTCTTTCATCCCAGGAAACATAGCACAAAGATCCGGTTGAGCCTCTAGTGATGATAAAAAAGAAGTTGAAGTCAAATCTTCATTCATTCGTCGTATGATATTCCACTCTGTGTTCAAATTCTCTATTCTGACCTGAGCACGTGGCAGCCCCATTGCTGGTAGTGCCTCACTCCACTCAGCTGTCGGTGTTTTATAGGACAGGCGTCTGTAAAAGCTACGTAGAAGTTGAGTAGAATCTAGAAGTCGCTGTTGTAGATTTTTAAGAATCAAGTCTGTGTACTTTTTTCAGTTGTCTTAAACACTTCTTGTCCTCTTCACTTAAGGATTCAACAAAAATGCCATCATTAGTCAACTTCTGGACTGAAATCTTTGCTTCTTCCAGTACTTTTTTAATGGATAGCTCTCTGATCCAAATGTAGCTTCTAGTGCTGTACAAAGATCTACTATTGTTGTAGCAGATGCCTGGATGGCATTGTTACCAGCAAAGGCGCACTAGTAAACTAATTTAGGATAATTTAGACTGGGCTGCTGACTAGATGGTAAAGTGCCTTTGTCCCAGAAGGAGATCCGGCCTGGAACCCACTGTATCTATCACCAGCGGATTTCTCAGATGGAAATAAACACAGACTCTGATGTATTGAATACAACAGATAACCAATAAACTTGAATAACCCTAAACAACACAACACTGTAAAACCAACCCCTCAACCTCTGAAATGACAGGAGATAGTACAGTATAAACGGATGACAAATTATACTCAGTCTATCTAGGAGGTATGATAGCTGGCTGCTGCCGAGGCTCAGGACCTACGACCCCTTGGCTTGGGATAGCCTTGGGGGAGGAACACTGAGGAGTCCTTGGTGTTATTCCATCGATGGTGTGACAGTAGTGTGGCAGGGAGAGTGGTTCTCAGTTCCATAATTAAAGGGTCTTCACCACAATAATTAGAGCAGGCTGGAGGATGGCTCGGTGGCACAGGTAGCTAGAGTCCACTACACTGGGCTTTCGCCACAGTGGTGGCTGAAGCACCCTGTGAGCAGCAAATGGTGATCTGTTCCAAGCAGGTCTCGGCCTTCACCAGGGTCCTTTGGAGAACAGCAGGCTGCTGGTATGACGCACGAACGAACCGTCCGAACCAGAAGGAGAAGAAGAATGGAGAACCTGAGCTTCCCTGAGGTCTGGGCTTATAAGCATCCCTGGGCGGGAAGGCAGCTGGAGTGCTGAGTGCAAAGGATGGTGCTGCGTACAGACAAACTGGTGCGGTGTGCACAGCCACGTGCCGTGTGCAGAGGATAGTTTTGGCGGCAAAAGGCCTCTCAGTCTGTTGGGTTCCATTTTAAAATCCCATCATGCACCACAACTCCATTTTGGATTGTCCTTTTAATTTCAGTCTCCATTTTGGTTTCAGTGCATTTCTGTTAACCTTAAATTCCTGCTAACAGCATTGTTTAATGACCCAAGTGGTTTCAACAGTAGATTTACGAGAGAGAGAATGGCAATAGTCTTCTCTGAACGTAGTAGCAAAAAGTAATCCATCAGCCTCACTGCTTAGATCCATCCCATCTTGGTAGATACTTTCCAAAGCCAGTAATAATGGCTGGAGTAATTTTAAGACAACAGCCAAGGATCGCTCATGAGAAAGCCAGCGGGTTTTCCCAGGTTGGACTGATTTGAACTTCAGTCCCAGTGTATCTTCTATATTTTTCAAGATATTCAGTCTTTTCGGACTCTTGCTGAAAAAAGAATATAATGAAGACATTAAATTTATAGCTTTTTTAATGTCTTTTGAAGATTCTGCAGCTCGTACTAGTGCTAGTTGGAGTAGACAGCTTCTGCAATGTGTATAGGCGAGATTAGGGTTACACTTTTCTCTGAGCAAAGCTTGTACTCCACCATGTCTTCCAGAGAAGTTTGCAGCTCCATCAAATGCACAAGCAACCATCTGTTTGTGGTCCAATAGACAAGCATTTAACTCTTAAGATGTGGGTTGTCAAAGATGAAGCTGATGTGTTTTCTATAACTTGAACATCTAGAAATTCATCTACTGGCCTACCACTGACATCAAGATAATGTACACAATGACTTAATACTTGATGCTCATTTGCATCGGTGCATTCATCAGCCATGTATGCAAATTTTCTGAATGTGGTGAGAGTTCTTTACTTTTTCAACTGTTGCGTCTTTCACTGTTGCACCGCATGCTTCTAGCCAGTCAGTTGAGTTTCTTGCAGGAAGATAGTGAGCATTTGCTGGTCTTGTTCGTAACCAGTGTTCCATTTCAGGATGAACAAGTGACAATGCACTTAACATTGGCCTCCAGTTTGTAGTGTGTTGTATCTCTTGCTTAAATAGAAAGTATGATGCCACAGCCATGTTTGTTCGCATGAACTGTGTTGTGTCTCCAGCATTCTTAACAGCCTCATTAAGTACTTCTAAAATTGGCTTTGAAAGTGGGCTTATAAGGCTTTCTGCATGTTGATGCAGTCCAGAGGCCTGGTGTATTGCTGCCTTTTCACGAAGTTTGTCAGCATTGGCTTTGCTGATCGGTCTGACAAACCAAGTTCCTCCACTTTTACCAGTTATAGCATTGGAAAGCTTTCCTTCTTTGTAAGCTTTTTTTGCAAGAGGTGCACCAGTAGCCATCTTTTGTAACTTCAATAAATGGGAACACTGATCAACAAACATCGGGAACTTCCTTTAGGTTTTGGAGACACTTTCTACAGTAGGTAGCTGTATTTGTGCTTTGGGCTGGTCGGATGTAGATACACCACTTGACCCTTCAGATGACATATTGATATATTCTTGGTTCTTGATGTGTTCTTCACCTTGGTTAGTTTTCAAGGCCTTTGAGTAGAAAAATTGTTGTATTGTGTTTTGTCTTTTCATTTTCACTTTGACCTGCAACGTATAAAAGAGATATAAATAAATTAAATATTTTGTTAGGATAATGCAAATTTAACATAAGGATAATGCAAAATACACCAAAACACAAAACAGAAACTATCATATTGCCGCTATATAAATCCATGTTACGTGTACACCTTGAATACTGTGTGCAGATCTGGTCACCCCATCCCAAAAAAAGATATTGGAATTGGAAAAGGTACAGACATGGGCAACTAAAATGATTAGGGGTATGAAACAGGAGGAGAGATTAAAATGACTGGGAATTTTCAGCTTAGAAAAGAGATGACTAAGGAGGTATTATGATAGGGGGTCTATAAAATCTTGACTGGTGTGAAGAAAGTGAATAAGGAAATGTTATTTAATCCTTCACATAACACAAGAACTAGCAGTCACCCAATGAAATTAATAGGCAGCAGGTTTTTAAAAAAACAAAAGGAAGTACTTCTTCACACAACAAAGTCAACCTGTGGAACTCTTTGCCAGGGGATGCTGTGAAGACCAAAACTATAACAGGATTAAAAAAAGAACTAGATAAATTCCTGGAGAATAGGTCCATCAGTGGCTATTAGCCAGGATGGGGAGGGATGCAATACCATGCTCTGAGTGTCTCTAGCCTGTTGCCAGAAGCTGGGAATGGGCAATAGGGGATGGATCACTTGATTACCTGTTCTGTTCATTCCCTCTGAAGCACCTAGCCTTGACCACTGCCGGAAGACAGGATACCGGGCTTTATGGACCACTGGTCTGACCCAGTCTGACCATTCTTATGTAAAAATTAATTATAATAATGTTTAGTACAGAAACTCCGCAACATAATGACCTCTCAAGATAGCAATGATGTGAGATGATAACCTTGGCAAATAATGCATTTTAAAAATCTTGGCCTACTAGGAAACACATTTATATAAGTTTCCATTCCCAATCACAAATCTAGCATTCTGGAGCAAAGTCACCAAAATATAGTCCAACAAACAAATGTTTATTTAACGTGCCCCTCATTTTTCCCTCCACCTCACCCCACTCACCGGTGTTGTCCTTGGTCAGTGGAGACTCAGAGTTCAGAGGTGCTTTCACGTGAGTACACCTCCCAAGTGCGGGGCAAGAAGGCACCTTTGCTTGTACCTCCAGCTGCTCACTGTTCGCTTCAGCCACTGTTGTACGTTGTGCCACCGTTCACTCCATCGCTCTGTTGCCAATGGACCTGCACTGACACCTTCTGCTGCCACCTGCCACTGTGACCTCTGCGAGTTGGTCTCTTGAGGTTCCACCCAGCTCTGTGATTTCAGCTGAGCTCTCAGTGGGGAAACCTCACTGCTAGTGCAGTCTGGGCTGTCTCTTACACAAAAGCACTGTACCCACATCAGGACTTAGCACTTAGACCTGACTATCAGTTATTTCAGCTGTAGTGGTCACTTAACAAAACAAAAGACTATATATGGAGCCTAATCAGCTCTGTCTTTAAACAGTGGAGAGGGGCAGGTCAAATAGTACTTGTGACTCAGACAGACCATCAAGCAAAACACCTGTCCCCACCCTCTCTCTTGATGCCCTCAATCAGTACAGGTTAAGTACAGTTCTACTGCCCTTTACTCATACAATAAGAACAACAACATTTCATTTCCCCACCCCCACATTCAAGTGATTTCTAACCCAACCCCTGCCAAAATCTATCACTTGGGCAACACAGCTCTGTTTGCTGGATACCTAGGTAGATTAGGTGTGAATGTAAATACAATCTGGTCCTAAAGCCTTTCCCCCCAGCCCCCAGCTCATCACTAGCTGTCAGGGGAGAGCTCATTTTGACTTTGCTTACAAATCATAATTTGAAATTATTAGGTTGGCCAACATCACCAAAATGAATGCATTGACATTGTCATAAAAAACAACAGCTGTATAAGGAAGCTAGTCTATATTCATACTTTTCAAATCTATTATACTTTTTCAGATACACATATATTATCATACGCTGTATATGCTTTTAAAGTGTGTATTAAGGTTTCAATTTCAATACAAATTTCCAAACAATCACCAAATTGGCATGTAACTAGTTCACAAAACTGGGGAATTAAGGGGGTATACACTCCCATGGGGGGGGGCGGGTAGGGAAATCCCGGAACCTAACTGAAGATTTTTCTGACTTTGATTTGCTGGGAGAAATTGGTTTTGGTTCAATCTGAATTTGTATATACTGCCAGAAAACTGAAAAAATCCATCACACACTCAGCAGACGTAGCCTTTCAAAACTGCATGAAGAATGGACCTGGGAGCATATTGTAAATACTACTCACACTTCCATCATCTAAAAAAGGAATGCTTCAGCTATTTTAGAAAACTATTGCTTTCACACTGAAGAGTTGTTCCATCTGAGTTACTACATAAATCTGTTTTGTTCTGCTAACCTGACGCTCATTTTCCACATGACTAAACATCAAAAAATAGTATTTTCTAAAGATTCTTTTCCAAGAATCACTTCATCTTTCTCTGAAGATCTGCTTCTTTACTTTCTAAAAGATTTATCCCATGGTTTTAGGTTCTTTTAATAACACATTGCATTTCCCCCCCAATGGCTTTATACATAATGCATAGCCACCACATCTCTCCTTTTTCGATGTAGCAATACTGATCAAGCCATGTCCTAAGATAACTACACAGATCAGTGGTACCTCCCGTTCACAACAAATAAATGCCTGGAAGCATTGGCATCCAAAACCTTTTTTCTGTAACCTAATACTGAAGACGACAGAAAGCTTATGAACTGTTCTGAAAAACGTCAGGAAAGGAGGCACAATATTTCTGATTGTCTTAAATTGTATGGCACAGATAATTCCTGCCCCAAAGAGCTTACAAACTAGGACACGTCTATATGTATAGCACTGCAGTAGCAGTGTTGTACCAATGCAGCTGTGCTGAAACAACGCATGCATTGAAGACACTTTATGCCAACAGGAGAGAGCGCTCTCATTGGCATAAAAAAAGCCACCTCTGTGAGTGGCAGATGCTGTCAGTGGAAGAGCCCTGTGCTCACAAGCACTTATATCACTGTAACTTATGTTGCTGAGAGGTAGTTTATTTATACCCATGAATGATATAAATTGTTCCCAGCATAAGCTGTAGTGTAGACATAGCACTAAATAAAAAGGCCATGCTAGAGGAAGGGCTAGAACCCACAAGCAGAGTGAACTATGTGAGCACATCAAATGTTCTAGAATCATAGTAGAAGGTATCTCCAGACATCATCTAATCCAGCCCTCTGCATTCAAGGCAAGTCTAAGTATTATTTAGATCATTCCTGACAGGTAGTTGTCTAACCTGCTCTTAAAAATCTATGACGACACAACCTCCGTAGGCAATTTTTCCCCTAATGTCCAACCTGAACCTCCCATGCAGCAATTTAAGACCATTGCTTCTTGTCCTTTTATGTGAATGAAAACTTCTCTCCTCAGCCTTCTCTTCTCCAGACTAAACGAAGTCATTTTTTAAAATCTTTCCTCAGGAATCATATTTTCAGGGTCGTCAATACTATTGGAAATGCTACCCTTCACTTGGGTTAGTGCTGGCAGGCATAGGCTGAGTTTCATGGTGATTATTAATATTAATTAGACTTGAGATTTCAACAGTTATTCTGTTCCTTTGATTATTGTATGTTATCAGATTTTTCCAAGTGTTTTAGATACGTGTTTCTCCTTATTCTATAAGCTTTCTACTAACCTCAGGCTCTACAAATGCTCTTGTCCGTTCACACATTTTATGATGGACAACACTGAAGTAATTAAAAACTTCTTGCCCCTCTGTGCAGGGGCAATAGTTGTTTTAATACTGCCCCTCATGGAAATGACTAGTGTTGGGGGAGGGGCCTACTTGCTTTTTGCTTTGAAAGCACAGTATGGCTGCACATTCATTTATAGTTGGCATCTTGACTTAACAAAAAGTGTGACTGCAGCAACATAAGTACTTTTATGTGTACTCTTGCATGCCTGCACAATCCTAAGACAGTTCCAAGATAACTGTTAGGAAAATCAGGAGAGAGAAATCAACCAGAGATTTCAGTACAGAAAGTCCCAAAAGAGGTACTGCTGCACTGCAGGACAGGCTGGTGCCACCACTTCCCCAGCATCCCAAAACCTAGAACAATGCAAAGAAACTGGCCTGCACACTCTGGAGAAAGTAGGATCCAAGTGTTGCCTTCCCTCTCCACTCCTACCCTGTCATGCAGTCTTGAGGGGCAAATATGCAAAAGAAACCAGATAGTAGAGCAGCTGACAACTTTCAATTTCTCCCAACAATTCACAGAAGTCGGTCACAATTCAGTCAGTGCAATATCTTTTTACAGTAATTATGCATATTAAATTTGATGTTAAACTAACCCTGTGCTTTAAACTACCAAAACCAAAGACCTTGAAGACTTCCATGTACTACTCATTCTGTGGTGCCTAAATAAAGGAAGGGCTCCAAATACTTGATGATCTTGCTCGTTACCATGCAGTTTAAGTTTTTTAGTAATTGGAACAACAACAAAAGGCTAGAGGAAGTATTGTTTTTGAAGAGAGAACAATGGAGATGAAGAAGAGTCCTTCCTACAATCAATTCAATAAGATCAGCAAGCCAAGGGCTATTCAGCAAAGAGTTTTAAGAAAGTATGTCTTTCAGGTACAGAATTTTCCTTTGTGGAACAAGAAAATTTATTGTTCCAAAAGGCCCTTTGAAATTCCTACTATCTTCCAGTGATTGAAATAGTCGCTTAGAGAAGTTACATACAAACACATACTCAAATGCATTTTAATATAGTGGACTCAAGGTTTTAAAGCTAATTCACCTTCTGTAGTAACTGGAGCTCTTCATAGTGTGTACTCCTGTGGGTGCACCATCTACATACCTTTGATCACAGAATTTCAGTAGCAGTACCTGTTTGACCTATGCTTATACTCTACATTTCCTTGTGCCCAGTACCTGAGCTATATACAGCTACATGGGTGAACTGTCCTTAGTTCCTTTTCCACTGTGAAATCCCACAGATGAGAGACTAAAGTGGGGGGCAAGTAATGGAAGACCCACAGGAAGCTACATATGAAAGAAGGCGGCAAATATCCTCTCCAAGTTCTGTCCCTATGATCTCCACTTCAGGTAACACCCAAGCAGAGTGTGTAAGATGGGAAAGTTTTGGAGCCAGATGCAAGACTGTGAGATGCCAACAGCAGATGTTGGCCTACAGGCAGTATTAGGGCACAGTGCTTTGAAAAAGTGTGAACAGATGTCCAGCTTTGGAAAATTTAGTCACTGGCACATCTTTCACCAATGCCATGGAGGTAGAATGGGACCTAGCAAAGTGAGCTGTTACATTCTTAATGGACATTAAACATTAACTCACTCTTAACAAGTAAGGCTACAGCCAAAAGCCCATTTATGAAAACATTTGAGTGGAAATTGTGAGCCTTTCTGATCTCTCGGCAAATGAAACAGTCTCAGACACTCTAAGCTATACTGTTCTGGTCAAATAGAAGGCTAACAACTTTCAAGCATCCAGAGTATGGAGAGTAGATTCTAGCCTAGAATGTTGATGCTGTGGGGAAAAAACCACACCCACACACACACAAAATACATAACCTAACTGATGTGGAAATTAAGAGGATCTTTTGGGTTAAAAATTTAAGATGTGGTCATAAGGAAATTTTCTTTAAAAGAAAATGTAAAAACAGCCACATGTTCTCCAGCACTGTAGGCGGAAGTTATGGCTACCAAAAATGCTGTTTTCTTAAGTAAGTTAGCATAGAGTAATTAGCTTGTGGCTCAAATGGAGGCTTCATGAGGCAGTTAAGAACTTAGTTCAAATGCAATGCAAAAGTAGGTTCTCTTATTTGTGAAAAGAAGTTAAACAATTTGTCAGGGTGCAGAACAGCAGCATTTATATTTCTCTCAAAAGTCCAGTAAGGTGACCCACTCACAACAAGCACATCCTGAACATGTTTAGTCTAATCTCTTTATACTGTTTGGAGGTTTTTACATGCTCCTGGAAACACCAGATCAATTAGTAGACAATGGGTTTTCATCACAGGGCATAGCTTCAAAAGGGTGAATTCAAAGTAGCTATTTTGCATTCCCTTTACACCATATCCAGGAAATCCTAGTAAATTCGCTTTACATGTATTGTTTCAAAAGGCCCTTTGAAGTTACTAGTATCTTCCAGTGACTGAATTAGTCAATTACTTAGAGAAGTTACGTACACAATTGCATTTTAATAGAATGGACTCAAGGTTTTAAAGCTAATTCAGTAAGGGTGCATCTACACTGCACTGTTATTTCGAGATAATTAGCGTTATTTTGAAATAATGCAAGCACCTACACAGCCATTCCATTATTTCAAAATTAATTTTGAAATAGACGGCTTATTCAGAACTCTGTAAACGCCTTTTCCGAAATAGCTATTTTGAAATAAGACATGTGTAGACACTCCACAGCTGCAATTTTGAAATAGCCCCTTACCAGGACCATTCTGTTATTCTTCCCCAGTACCTCCTGGGGTTCTAAGTCAAGATAGCACATCTACATTAGGGAAGCCTGCCACGGACTAATTTTGAGGCTTCTCTGCAGTGTATACATGCTATCCTGAAATAAAATAACTATTCCGGAATAGCATATTTCAAAATAGCTATGCAGTGTAGACATACCCTAGAGACATACCCTAAGGCAGGAGCAAGAGCTATCATAGCCATGGCGGACTGATTTGAACAGCAGCTGAACTGCTGCTAGGCTTTGAGCTCATCTTTCCAACTAGTCAGTGTAGCCAGTTAGGCAGCTCACTCCAGGCCAGATGTACTCATTAGGTTGCCCCAGGGGTCAGCAAGATACATCTATATATGGACACAAAAGTCCATGATAAACATTTTTAGGTCCATGGTAATGTTTTAAAAAATTGAATGACTGAATGACATAACTCCCTCTCCCCCCCATCAATAAGTACGGTAATTTTGTTGAGTGTCCTTCATGCAACATGGTGGTGCTGACCCAGGGGTTACCGTGAGACTAGTTCTGATGCAGGCAATTTTATGATAATATGGCTCCCTCAAGTTTCTAGCCAAACAGATTTACTTCCAACTATACCCAAGTAAAGTATATTTTAAGTTCCTAAACTATAGCTTTGTTCTTATACAGTTCTTTTTATATTAATTTCATAATGCAGGTAACCTAGCTGGTCCAATTCAGTCCCCGGAGTAGCTAGTAACCTGGTTTTCCAGAGTGGCTCATTCAGCAAGTTACTCAAGATTTACAATTATTTCACCCACGGGGAGAAAAATTTGGCTCAATCTATGTTTACAAGACAGAGATGAACCTGTCATAGCTTCAGGGTTAACTGCAGTTTGCCCTCTTCCCATCCCAGTCTCCCTTGAGGACACTTACTAAGTTTTCAGGCTTGCAGTCCCTCTGCACCTCACTGTGATTTCCCTAGAAAGTCTGACTATGGTTATCTGTGGTTACCCTTTCTTCAGGGACTACAAGTGCATATATCGGTTTTACCAACCAGCTTGCAAAAAGCAAAGTATATTTATTCTGGTGATAAAAGCATTACAGAGACAAAAACAAATGTTCCTGCACACATGCTAAAAGCATATCAAGAGTCATCTGTTTTATGGGCCCCTAGTGAGTCAAAAATCTTTCCAATCCTTCCACAACTGTTGGGGCCCCATGTAGACAGAGGCCCTGTCCATTTGCTGAATCAGGAAGCAAGCCCATTGACATTATGAACTCCTCGTTTTCATACCAAAAGCTCTTATAGCTTTTTGCAAAAACCCAGTTTGAACCAGCACATACCTCCACAGAGGCTGATAATTCTCTGGAAGCGTTTACAACTTGACTGATTTACCTTAATCACCCTCCCACTGTTTTTTATTTCTTGGAGGAGCTGTGGTAACACTCCTGCAGTAGAGCTATATAGAATCCCTGGTCCACAGTGACACAAACCATTCATAAACACAATATGGTCACTTGAGATATTGCATGCAGTTGCAATCTCTCTCACAAAACCCTCTTAGAGAATATAATACTGATCTTTAAATCATGATGAAAATAGACTGAATTGTGTAATTTTTCTCAACAAGTATAGAAATGATATCTTCAGTTAAGATACGACAACTTACAATATTTGTTTTCATAAAATTTTTTGGACCAATCATCTTGCTATCCATGCCGATATATCCTTATTTTTATCTCAAGAGCAAATATTTTTTTTCATACCCCTATCAGATACTTTATATAAATGCTAGCTCAAAAGTTGCTACAAAAATGCATATAGGCAGTTACAATGTAAAAATAATGTTTATTAATACTTGGGATACTTCAAACACTACACATTATCAAAGTTAAATCAGTATTCAATATATTTAAGTTTTTTTAAAGATGGGCTTATCAAAAAAAGACAGTCTTTGTACGTTTGATATCGCTGCGCAAGGTTGTAGCTATTTAGCATTAGAACTTCAGATTTGTTCTGTTCTTTTACTTCTAAAATATAAATGTGTTTCTGGATGGGAAAGACATGGTTTCCAATATATGCAGCTCACTGTACTCAGTCATGAAAATACTTATGAGTTTCAAACTGACCATTTGAAGAAGCAGGTGGTGGTGGTGGTGGTGGCGGTGGCGGGGGGAATGGGAATGGTGGATTATACGGATTAGAGAGCAGACTGGGCCTTGTCCACATCATGTTTAGATTTGGGGGTGGAAAATGATGTATCTCGTTACCAACAGGTCCAAATCCTGGAGGAGGAAAGGGATATTGTGGCATCATAGGATTTCCATGTCTGAGAGGCTGTGGAAACATTGCAGATTCTTGATGTATCCTGTGATCTGAAGAGTACGAGTGTGGAGGTCTTAGCTGTGGTCTTGAAAAGCTCGGATGAACAGATGGATGAGGAAATCTATCCCTTGAGAAGCCAGGGTTAAATTCTCTGCCACAATATCCTCTTGAATAATTTGAAGTAGGCTGTTGCACAGGTTGATTCTGAACTCCATTACTCTTGCCTTAAAAAAAAAAATTCCACAGAATTAGTATTTCTTTTTCTATTAATATTCAGTTTCTAGAACGTTGACTATAAAATAGCTTACTCTAAAGGTCTCACAAGAGGTGGTCTACTCCTCCTAAAAAGGCCTAATACTTAAACAGTATATGAATAAAAATATGCGACCTGAATTCAAACAAACTCAAAGCAAGGACTATGCTATGCTTAGTGTTTATCAGCTGATTTAGTGTTTTAAAAATTATGAAAAAATACACATTTGAACTTTAAGAGATCTTTTGAACATCTGAAATTAGTAAATGCATTTGATTAGTATGGTCAATAAATTACCATTTGTAAACTGTTAAATGAACTCCATTTGTGGGGAGGGTGTTTGTTTTGGAACAATGCTGAAATAGTTTAGTGGCTCTCTCTTCTAAGATTTGAAAGAATGAAAATTAATGTCAACTTTTACACACACACACACCCCCCATGTGTGTACTTATTGGATTATTTACTGCAGGGATACCCATACTATCAATAGCTCACCCAAAAGTTCTCTTTACAATAAAATGTAAGCGTTTGTTACGAGTACAAAAAATGTAAAACTGAAGATATAAAATTAGTGATCTGATTCTGTGCATGAGTTTTCAGTTTTTAATTCAGTTGAAAAAACTTAATATTAAACCCAATAATTTCCCTCTATCATTTATATAAACAAACTGTCAAATTATATCATATTGATCTACTAAGAAGCCAAAAGATAGTTGACCTACATATGCAGGGCTCTCATATTTTTATATTATATATGTATATATATTTCTAGCAGTTACAGTGCCTGTTTTGACCTAGGCTAAGTATGCCATAACACTTGATGAAGCTGAAGTCAGCTTTGGCATTAACACAGGAAATGTCCCAAAATACATTAATGTTCTGTCCTACTACAAGCTGCAGAGGCATCTCCATGAACTAGTATCCGGAATACTAGCACCCAAAACAAGGATAAGTACAGAACAAGAACTTAAAGAACCGGGACATACTGGTAGATTGGATATTAGTGAGATGTAAAAAGTTTTGTAAGTTGCAGTATTATTTATAGGATGATAAACATGCCTAACTAAAACATGCAAGTTTGGGAGCATCCCTTATATCTGTTAAATTTAACAACATTGCACGGAACAGGTTCCTGGAGACTAGAAACTTTCCTCTTATACTATCCTGTACAAGCAGTAAACCTGACTAACATTGACTATTTGATCTCAAATACACTTCATACCAAACCTAAGTGTGGTCAAGCAACTGACACTGCAATTTATCAATCACAATATGACAAATCTTGATTTCACCATTTAAATGTTGCATGTCTTATGCAAAGTAGTATCAAAGGTTATCCCCTATATTAACTCTACATTATTTAGTTTATCAGAGTAAACACAGAAGAGACTTAATTAGGATTTTGATTTTATGATAACAAAACAAGCCATGGAGTGTTAATTAAATATATTTTGATTCACTATGAAGATCATTTAAAAAGCATGTGCATTAAAAAGACCCTTAACTCACCATGCCACTAAAAGGAAAATCATCAGGATGTATTCGGTCATAAAATATTCACAAGATTTAGCATTAGTCATCTAGGGACATACCTATTGTTGTAATAGCTAAGCCTACCAGATAATTACAAGCTCAACTGTATTAAAAAAAAAAGTGAATGTGTTCATATGAAGTCAGAATAAAAAACAGATGTTAATAGAAAATGGTACAGAAGCAAAATAGACTTAATTAGTACCAATAACAAGGCCTGATATAATTTAATGACAGTGTTAAAAATCATCAAAATCAAATCAAACAAAAAAAAGTAGAACTGAAAAACAATAGACCAAAATTGGTGAACAAAAATAATAAAAGAGTATTCTATATGATCCTGCTTTTCAGGGTCCTTAAAAAACAAGACAAAAAATTAGCAAAAGCAGCCACTGAATGCAAGCCTCTCCATCATGGCTGCCAGACCCGCAGACTCCTTGGACCCCAGAACTTGAAAGATGTCAGACTCGGACAGGGAGAGAGTGCTAGATGATACCACCAGCAGCTCCAGCTGAATCCCGAATAGCTTTTAGGATGTTAGACTTGGTCAACTGCTTGATGCTCCTGTGTGTCCTTTTATTTTTTCATCTTACAACTCTTTCCTATCCCCCACTTTTTTACCTTCGGTCTAATAAAGATCTAGCTTTGCTAGCCAAAACTGAGTATTTTGCAACACTGTTATAAGCCTGTACCCATAAAGAGGCACTTAATAGTCCAATGCTGGCACAAGTTGGCCAAGTCTTGTTGATAGTTAAAGTCAACACCAGGGACAGAAGCTGCATTTCCTAGTTCTGCTGTTCTACCCTCTCCTTTTATGCTTTTTTTTTTAAATCTTTGTAGGAAACAAGATCAGACTTTAACAGCAGCAGCAATAAATGGCTCCAGCCTATCGTATTAGGCTTACTATATTTGATATAATCTAAAAGATTGTCAAACCAAAGACTGTCCTTCCAAAAATTCTCTTCAGGTCAAGGGCAAGGGAAAAAGGAATGTTGTTAAAATGAAAGTTTTACCGAATACTTTACATTTTAAAAACTGTTTTCCTTTCTTTTCTGTATCTTTAATAAAATGTAGGATTTTTAATGGACATTTACCATGTCACCAAGAAGCTGAGGTCTCTGTATTATCAAACATTGACTTGGTTTAAAATGTTTTAATGCTGATGAGCAAGTGGGTTATGTTAACACTTTTGACTCTTTGGGCCCATTTATTTAATCTAAACTAGTATCTCAAAAACCACCATGTGCACACATTCAAATTTAATCTTAAGTATATATAATCTTCAGGCAATGTAACAGTTAAGCAAAGTCATATTTTAGTTTACAAAGTTACCATTTAATAAATAAATAAATAAATAAATAAATAAAGCTCATGTGATAGCAATTGTTTGCTCCAAATTAGTGAATACAGTATAACTCCAATAGTCCGGCATCCAATAGTCCGGCACTCCTGATAGTCCGGCATCAAAATGGCAAGAACCTAGTGAGTGAGCTTCGCCAAAAAATGAGTCACAAGGTAACAGCGGCAGCAGCTGAACTGAGCAAAAAGGCTTAAAAAAAACTAAAACATTACAGTATACTGTATACAGTATGTACAATAAAAAGGGTTAAGAACACTTTATATACAGTATATAATGTATACAGTATATATATAACCAGTTTATAGTACCTCCTGATAGTCCGGCATATCTGATAATCCGGCACCACCTAGGTCCCATAGGTTCCGGATTATCGGAGGTCTACTGTATATTAGTATTTGGCTTTTGGACTCAAAATCAAAACAGAAAACCAATGTTGAAATTGCAAAATCTAGATCACCACTAGAGGACAACTATTGCCAGTGGTTTAAGGGTTACACTTTTCTAATAAACTTCAGTGCATTTGTGAAATTTCTAAGACATATAACTATAACACAGATACTCCGCTTTTCCAGTAAAAAAAAAAAATGAGATTATTTAAATGTCAGTTGTACCAGAATCCTTGCCAGCCTATGTACTCTTTAATGGGTTATAACAAACAAAAAAAGAGCAAATACTCTTCCCTTGTTAATTGTTTGTTAATAGTTGTAAGCCAACATTCTTGCAAAATCCATCCTAAAATTTAAAAGTATACAGGGTACAAAACACTATGCAATATCACAATAAATACGTTCTGAAACAGTCTGTGCAATTCACTTGACAAACAAATTAAAATCCCTTGATCCCATAATTGCAACATTATGATTTGAACGATTGAGTGCATCATCAATATTAAATATTTTCATTTGGAGGGGAAGATCTTCTGTCTTCACTCAGTGGCTCTGTACTGTGGCAACTTTGTCCTTCCAACCAAGGTGGCCGTGATTGTTCCATGCAGTCTATCAGTTTTGACAGGCGTCATCTAGATAGTGCCACTAATGAGTCATTACTCCTTTTGCAAGAGTTTGTCATAGCTGCCCTCACTGTATTCATAGCCCTTGTCATCTATGGGGCAAAGAAATGAATTCCATCCCTAGTCATGTTTCAACAAGCCCATTATCCAATACTTTTTCATTATTGGATAGTATGTGAAGTGACAATTTAGAAAATTCATCATACATATCACTAATGCTTAATAAGTTATGTATAGCTGCAGAGAAAAAGGTGATCATTTAGCAAAAAACTCCTCAAAACTTAGGGCTCATCTGTATCAAATATTCCAAGTTTAAGGGAGATGCCCTCAGGAGTTTTTAATTACAACTTTTAAAAAAATTGAAATGTTTAATGATAAATTGTACTGAAGTCCCAATATTAAACAAGTATGAAATGTAAAGAAAAATTCATCACTGCTTTTCAGATGTGATTTGAAAGGCAGAAGTTAGAACATTTATTTTCTGTATGGTATTTACTCACTTGATTCATTCATTTCTGATCTGGGTTTCTTTCTTTCTTGATTCTGAGGTTTCTTTTTCTTCTGTTTTGCCTGCCTCTCCATTTCATCATCACTGAAATCTAAGGCCTTAGAAAATTACAAAAAGATATTAGATAAATCATCAAAAAGTTGTTATAAACCTAAAAGTCAACATTTTAACTGTTAGAACGCCTTACAGAGGTCCTTTGGAAAATAGTGTGGTCAAGTTACTACAAATTGTATCATAATGCACATGTACAAAGGATCTAAATTAGAGATGCATAACCATAATTCTATCATTTCCTAGCTTCTGAATTCTTAATTTGCCTGACAAAATGCTTAACTCTGCAACAGCAATTTTCTTAACTTAGTTTTTGGGATGTGATAATATGTGTATATAAACCTATATGTAGTGTTGTCAATAGCTACTCAATGCTGCCTGTAATATATCTTTACTTATTAGAAGTAGGGATGTTAAGAAGTGTGTAATTCATTAATCATGTAGTTGACAAAAATGTTGTCGCCTACACAATTAAATCGATAAGGGTAGCACTGCAAACACTCAGTACCGGCTTGTGCTGGGTCTGGCAACTATCCCCACTGTGGCTCTGCATGAAAATTTAGGAGCCAGTGCTTAAGTGTGTAAGAACAAATAGAACAGTGCATGTGTAAGAAATTGCAGTGATTTTGTTAAAAAGAGAGAACAGATTAAATTACTAAGAAAGCTAGAAAAAGACCAGCTTGAAGTAACTCTAAGGTTAGGTCTACACTACCCAAGTTTGGTTGACACAACTTAAGTCGGCATCCAAAAATCTACAAAACAAAGTCACCAGAGGGTGTTCACACTTGCTTCCTATGTTGACAGATCACGTCCACACCCCAGAGCACCACTATGAACAATATACTGTGGGTATGTATCTCAGTGCAGTGTTGTGAGAAGGCAGAGCTGATCACATCTTGAGATTCCCTCTGAATTTTCCCACAGCCTCCTCAACTGCTATAAGTTCTCCTTTTGTGGAATGTGAAAGCAGCACAGCGGTCCATTCCACCTCCCACTGAAGCAGCACTCTGCCTGCTGCTGTGTTCCTAGTGCAGGGCGGAACGGAAGCAGTACAATCATTTGTTCTATGTTTGTTCCCAAAAGGGAGCAACACACACAGCGGTCAGATACTTCATGGAACTTTGAAAGAAGAGGAGTGTATGCCTGCAGGGCAGCAGAGATCAAATTGCCTCAGAAGAGCAATTGGGGCAGGCATTCTGCGATACTGGAGGAAGACAGCTCTGTGGACACAACAAACAGCACTGTCTATACTGGCTCTTGGTCCACAATAAAGCGAAGAGGAAAGAAAAAAGTATCTTTCAGGATGTCAGTGGTTAACCTGTTACTGATTACTGGTTAACCAAAGGCCTGACCTGAGCAGCCCCCACCAGCGGTGGACCCAGTCTGGCTAGAGCAGCCTGCAGCATTAGAAGGCCTGGTCAGGGCCACCACACTACGCATGGGGGGTAAGGAGGGCTGCTCCAGACCGGCTGAGCCCACCCAGACGGGTGGCCACTCCAGCCCAGCTGTTAACTGATCAAATGGGTTTTCACATCCCTAGTCTCCTATAAGAGTGCAAGTTTGTCACTGAAAGTGTACATTCTTCCTCGACAAAAGTTGTATTGCAGTTTGTACACTCTCTCTGTTTTGATGACAAAAGGCAGTTTTTTACTACAAATCTTGGTAGTGTAGACAAAGCTTAAGACTTTACTAACAGGAGGAAAATTAACATGGAAATTAGAGGCTAACACTTATAAGAAAAGAAAATTATAAATAAGTTTGTGTAATAAAGGGAGGTTGACGTATCGTCTAGCATTGAAGGTAACTGATGAGATTGTTCTGATGAGCTTTTTACTTCAAAGTAACTAATCACCACTTTACTGAGCATTTTGCCTTAATAAAGATTTCTTAGACCCTTGTGCAGAATAAGTGAATCTCTAACATAGCACATACCATAAATTCTCATATCAAGGGGTGGAAAAACATACATTTTTCTTTTCTTCCTCAGCCCAACAAATCCCCAGCTACTAACTATTAGTACAGATGAAAAATAAAAAGCATATAGGTGCCTAAATACCTTTAAAACTTGGGCCAGACACATGGAAATCAATGGGCACCTAACCGCCTTTAAAAATCAGATCCTTCTAATTATTCAGCTTCCTAAAGGCAGTAATGAGAAAGTAACCATTTACACAGAGGACAGACTGCTTGTTAAGTACTCATTGTAACAAATCAAGTTGAAAAATAATCCAATACATACAGTATTTTTTGTGAATAGCACTAATCAACAGCAAAAAAAACCAATACATTTTAACTTGATGCCTCTTACTATAGTCTGCAATCCACAAGTATAGATTGTGGCGATCGGGGCAATTACAGACCGGTAAGTCTAACTTCAGTACCGGGCAAATTAGTCGAAACAATAGTAAAGAATAAAATTGTGAAGCATGTAGAAGAACATAATTTGTTGGACAAAAGTCAACATGGTTTCTGTAAAGGGAAATCCTGTCTTACTAATCTATTAGAGTTCTTTGAAGGGGTTAACAAACATGCGGACAAGGGGATCCAGTAGATATAGTATACTTAGATTTTCAGAAAGCCTTTGACAAGGTCCTCATCAAAGGCTCTTGTGTAAATTACATGGCCATGGGATAAGAGGAAGGTCCTTTCTTGGATTGAGAACTGGTTAAAAGACAGGAAACAAAGGGTAGGAATAAATGGTAAATTTTCAGAATGGAGAGGGTAACTAGTGGTGTCCCCCAAGGGTCAGTCCTAGGACCAATCCTGTTCAACTTATTCATAAATGATCTGGAGAAAGGGGTAAGCAGTGAGGTGGTAAAGTTTGCGGATGATACCAAACTGTTTAGGATAGTCAAGACAGAAGCGGACTGTGAGGGACTCCAAGAAGATCTCACCAAACTGAGTGATTGGGCAACAAAATGGCAAATGAAATTTCATGTGGATAAGTGTAAAGTAATGCACATTGGGAAAAATAACCCCAACTATACATACAGTATGATGGGGGCTAATTTGGCTACGACAAATCAGGAAAGAGATCTTGGAGTTATCGTGGACAGTTCTCTGAAAACTTCCACACAGTGTGCAGCGGTCAAAAAGGCAAATAGGATGCTAGGAATTATTAAGAAAGGGATAGAAAATAAGACCCAGAATATCTTACTGCCCCTGTATAAAACTATGGTACGCCCACATCTTGAATACTGTGTACAGATGTGGTCTCCTCACCTCAAAAGATATTTTGGCCTTGGAAAGGGTTCAGAAAAGGGCAACTAAAATGATTAGGGGTTTGGAACAGGTCCCATATGAGGAGAGGTTAAGCGACTGGGACTTTTCAGTTTAGAAAAGAGGAGACTGAGGGGATATGATAGAGGTATATAAAATCATGAGTGGTGTGGAGAGGGCCGATAAAGAAAAGTTATTTATTAGTTCCTAAATAGAACTACTAGAGGACACCAAATGAAATTAATGGGTAGCAGGTTTAAAACTAATAAAAGAAAGTTCTTCTTCACACAGCGTGTAGTCAGCCTGTGGAACTCCTTGCCAGAGGAGGCTGTGAAGGCTAGGACTATAATAGAGTTTAAAGAGAAGCTAGATAATTTCATGGAGGTTAGGTCCATAAAAGGCTATTAGCCAGAGGATAAAATGGTGTCCTTGGCCTCTGTTTGTCAGAGGCTGGAGAGGGATGGCAGGAGACAAATCGCTTGATCATTGTCTTCGGTCCACCCTCTCTGGGGTACCTGGTGCTGGCCACTGTCGGCAGACAGGATACTGGGCTAGATGGACCTTTGGTCTGACCCACTATGGCCGTTCTTATGTTCTTATAGAATATAAAAATATACACATTTCTACAACAGAAGTTTAACAATAGTAAATTTTAAAACTATTTGGTGGCCAAGAACTCTGCTTGCTGAACACTGGACTAGTAGGAAGAAAACACTTCTTTCTTTTAAATAATATAGATCTTCAATGACAATTTACTATTATTCTAATGCATTCAATACTACTGTATCATTTATTTTATGATTTAGCTTGGATATACAGCATTTGGAATTCTGGCTAACACAAGTCACTTAAGACCAGTATTAGTTGGCAAAAAGTCAACCCACACACTATAAAAAAAAAGTCTTGTGGTATAATTAGTTCTTTGAGAACTTGCTCCTTTGTTTTGGACTTAAAACAAAAAACTTAACTAAAGCCTGAATTATTTTGCTACTACAGATTGAACCTCTGTAGTCCAGCACTCTCTAGTCCGGCAAGATTTTAGTTAGCCAGACGTCCATTTACCATGGGTGTGGCTAAGTTTCTCACTCCTATAAAGTTTGTTTACAGCCACCAATCCTGGCTCTCAGTACTGTTCTGTGCTATTATTTAGACCTAAATTTACCCCTATGTGTTTTGTAAGAGCCCAGTAAGCTGTGGAAGTGTTGGTAATGCTGGTACACAATATTGACCTCCTGGCAAATTCTCTGGTTTGGCATCAGTCAGATCCTAAGGGTGCGAGACTAGAGAGGTTCAACCTCTAACATGGTTACTTAATGTAGCAGGTGTAAAAAACAAAATGGGCACTATTTCTACAAAAGATGACAAGCTAATACACTGATGAAACGATTGGATTTTAAAAAAATCCTTTTAAAAGCAGAATGGCAAGTAGTTATATTCAGAACTTCCATGTATGAGTGTAATAAAGTTATGAAGTATATCCCAACAAAATGTTTATTATTTAAGAAACCTTTCAGCAACTTTTTCCAGTCATGATTCCTAAAAGGCGCTGCATGAACTTTGTACTTCTTCTAGAACAACTAGGGCATCTTATTCAGTTAATCCTTTAAAAAAACCAAAACATTTAACAGTAAAGCAGTGTTAAGCCCATATGTGTTACATGTAATTAGGGAAATGGTAATCAAGATATGTAATACGTAAAGAGTGCTTGAATACTGAAAAGGTATAATCAGTAATTCAAAATGGAGTCTGCCTCCATGGAACTGTGGGGAAGGGATAAAACCAGTCAGATTTGGATTTTCCCACCTGAAGTGCTCTGCACTCAGTCCTAATTTGTGCACCCAGCCTAAAATCTGTGCACACGACACGATAGATTTATGCTCACAGCACCAACGAGATGCACTCAGCACGCAACTAACTTTCCCACAGTCAATAAAAGCCTCGTGCAAAGAAAGTTCAGCTTGCTGTCGGCTTCTCTTTGGATCCAGACCAAGGGTGCATTGTTATCATCACTGTTGCCCCTGCCCTGTAGCGAAGGCTCAGGATATGGACTGGACACTTGGGATAACAGCAGCCTTCTCTTCACTAACAGCGTCTAGACTACCCTCTGGTGTGTGTGGTTACACTGAAGAGTTATCCACCTCCACACTAAGGAACAACCGCCGCCCACTGTGGACTGAACAGCTTTGGATTCCCTCATCATCCTGTGCCAAAGGCCTGGATTCGTGCTTCTAAGGATCTCCTCGTTGTTCCTCCAAGGCTTTACATTCTCCAACAAGTAGTAGGTCATGAGCAACACCAGCATGCCACAATCGCTTCCACTTACCGGGAGTGTGCAACGTATTTCCTTTCCTTGTTTTTAGGGGCTTTTCTATCTTCTTTCTGTTCTGGGTTAGGGTTGGGTTGGTTCTCGACTGTTGTAAGTTTCATGCATTGTTGTTTTACAAAATTTATAATATATGGTTTAGCCCTAAATTGGTGTGAGTGTGCGTTATTTCTCTCAAGGAAAATCACTGGTGATAGACAGTAGTTCACCAGCTGGCCTGGCTTCTGGTTTCAGGGACGCTTAAATCTTCTTATAGAAGAGAGCCTAAAATAATTCAAATTATTCTAAATTAATCCGTTGCAGAGGATTAATTTATGTTACAACATATGTTAAAGGTAGAACAAGGCAAAGGGGCATGAAATGCAATAGAAATGGCAACACTTGAATAGAAATGGACTTGAATAGAAGTGGCAACACTTTTTGTCGAACCTCCTAGTGAGCAGGTCCATGTCTTGCTGCTCCCAACTGGAAAATATGCTCTGAATCAACTAATCTTTCAGGGATCATTCGTACATTTGAGAACTATCTCTACTGAGAAACTGCAATGGTGTTCTCTCCTGCTAAACACACGACCACCAGATAAACCTCATGAAGAATGCACCAGTCCCAAAACCTGATCATCTCTGCACATAGCTTACCAGGGTGAGCAGACACGTTTGTTGGCATAACACATAGAAGAGTTTTGCAGGTAGTTCTGCTAAGTGAGGAAGGAGTCATCTCGGTGTCAGACAAATGGCTCTCAGGTTCACTACAATGTGCAAGACTCGAGAGGTCCAGTGACCTCACACCTTAAGATGCAATCGCCACCTCTCTCAACATCTGTTGACACAAGCTACTATCAGCAATTACAGGAGATGGTGCTGCACACCTCTGAATACTGAATGTCAATCTGAGAATGACTACCACATCAATTTGTCCAAAAATATCTCAAGGCACAGTAAATAATATTTGAAGAGTGTCTAGATTTGGTCTGTATACTCAAGACATCTAATACTGTACTGGTCTCATTGTGAGGCATGTAAATGAAATCTTGTAATTAGTAGCTGCCATAAGAGCCAAAGAAAGATTAGTATCTGAATTTGACACATCTGAATGCTTATAATTTTAAATTTCTGTCCTCTGATACAAAGGCTCTCCATGCTACTGAGTCCAAAAAAGAAGTCTAAGAACAAGATTCTGAGTTGGAGAGAGATTTGACTGTTTAACATTCAGCAGCTGTCCCATGTTTGAGAAAAGGGTGATTATAAAAGCAATGTGGCTTAGTAGATCCTTGCAAATGGCCAATCATCCAAATAGGAGTAAACAGAAATATCCTGAATTCTCAATTGAACTGCTATCACAGAGAAGAATTTTGTAAAAACTCTTGATGCTGCAGGCAGGCCAAAGAGCAGCACCTTATCCTAGAAATGTCATTTTGCTACCACAATAATACGGTCCAATAAATTTATGGAGAAGTGTCCCCTAAATTGAGAGTCATGAACCAATCCATGACAGAAAGTGAAGAGATTATGGAGACAAGAGTTAACATACAGAACTGAAACTTCTGAATAGTTCAGGTATTTTAGCTCTAAAATTGGATAAAACACTATTCTTCTTCTGTACAGTAAAGTAAATTGAATAAAACTTCTGATCCCTCAGGTATTTGGATACCTTCCCTACAGAAGTCAAAGAAGTAACTGAACTTCTAAAATAGAATGGCCTCATGAGGCAGTTTGAAGAGAAGGGCAGAAGAAAAAGTTTTACAAACTGAATGGCACAGGCCTTTTCTATAATGTCTAAGACCTATTTCTTTAATTTGCTGATAAAATGGGCTAGCTATCCCCAGCTGAGGAAATGAAGGAACCCTGCTATTATCCCTGGTTCTGGTCCCTTAATTTTCACATCACATCTCAGGTTTGGTGTGCAACAAAGATGGTGGGGAGGTAGCAGACTGCTTAGATCAGGGCTACTCAACTCGGGAAGCTCTGAGGGCCAAAATGACACTCACAGCACATGCTGAGGGCTGCAATTTAAGTGTGATTGCATATACATGCAAACATACGCAAATAGCTTATTTCACACTGATGGGCACAAATACAAAGATTAAGGCAAAACTACACAACACACAGGCCCCATTTAAGTCAGTTCTGCTGATATTAATAAAAATGCAATATTTACCCAATGTCCACCCACATGACAGCACTTTCAATGAGCAATGACAATCCATGAATGTAACTACTAAAACACGTTATCAACAGAAGACCATTATATTGACTACTTTTTTGTTCTGACTCCCACCCGCTTTCTGCATGTTGAGCCCTGCATAAACCCAAACTGCACCATGGGCCACAAAGAAACGGCCCACGGGCCACCTGTTGAGTAGTCCTGGCTAAATTTAGGCCTTGATTTAAACACACACACACCCCCAAAAATACTTTGTTCGGACTCTGTAATGACATACCCTGCTGATGCTGTTGATGTATTTGATCTGATGACAAACAAAGCAGAAAATTACTGCAGATGCTACTATGATAACAGAAAGGAGGAGTAAAAGGTCTCTCCTTAATTGAAGGAATCAAACCCAAAGAGCAGATAATTGATCTTGTCTCCTTTAGTTCTTGTCCAATATAAATACCAACCCCGTCAAAGAGGAGATATTCCATTTCAATTCTAGTATCCAAAGTTAAAGAAGAGGAACAAAGCTAAGCATGTTTTGTCAAAGTAACAGTAGACGCCAATGCTGTAACAAGAGTTCAAGGTGTCAAATGAAACCCACAGACACAGCTTTGCCCCAATATGACCCTCTGTTAGGATTGCATTTGCCAGTTTGTTTTAATCATCAATAAATCCTGCCATCACAGGTGGAATTTATAACAGGCTATAACAGCTTGTTAATTTGACACGCTATTAGCAGGAGGGAAAGAGGAGACCATTCTTCTTCCTCTATCAGCAAACGCAGAACATGTGTCCAGACCTCAACCTGCTACTAGCAGCAGTCATGGCCAATGAATTACATACAAGGTGAGTACAAAAATATGAAATCACTCCAAAAATATTTGATGATATTTGTCTGCTTTCTTGGCTATAGACAAGAAGCAAGAGTGGACCAAGCTGTCTTAACAGGCTAGAGTAAGATATTCTTTGGGCTACCTCCAAAATATAGACTGTCAAAGCCGGGATGAGATTAAAAATGTAAAGGGGTACCCGATTAACCAGTTATCCGATAAGCATTGCCATAAGCATTATAGTATGGTGGGCCCTGCCCGGCTAGAGCAGCCCCGGCCCAGAGAGGCAAGCCAGTTAACCAATTAAACATATCATTTAACCAGTTAAAATTTTAAACAGGATTTTTGCGTCCCTACCTGAGATACACAGACACTAAAGGCAAATTCAAAGTGGAAACCAAGTGATCCACTAAAACTTACCTCAGGTGGTGGTTCTTGGTCATTCTTCCATGATGCATCAGAACCTTTCACCCTAGAAAAAAAATTGGACACAGATTTTGAGAAGCTTTTAATAGCAACCTACTTCGCTGGTTAGCAAGAAATTCATAATTCTATAACTAATTATTTTACAAAAAATCATTAAGATAACAGGTAGGTCACTAAGGCACCCTGAATAAAATATAAGTGGATTTTAAGCTTGTTTTTAGAACCATTTCTATCTAGTTGACATGTATTTCAGTTTGGCAGATCGTGTTGTCGCTAGCCACCACTTTTAAAATGTTCCTACTTTGAGTGAAAAGTGAAAGTCCTTATGCTTTGGCTGAGTACTTTTTCAAACGTTTTAAAAGCAAAATATGGTAAACTGAGGCACAGCCCCACACTTTCCTAGGGGCTTGTTTTGACAATAGCACAGTGTAGTTGGGAAGAGTAGACAAAGTTAAAATGAGGTTCTTCATATTTATTGCTCTGTCTAGCCAACTCATTCTCCTCTTTATTGATATTTCAGGTTTGTGCTTACCATTGCACTCTCTTTTCACTCCAAACTACAAAGATCACATACTACCTCTTGCTATCATATTATCTCATTCTCCTTCCTGTTATCAGAACCCCCTCACACCCACCTCCATCCCCAGCTGGAGTGCATTCAACTGTTCTAGCAGGTTGCAGATTCTGTTGTGCCAGTAAGCAAACTGCAAAAAGAAAGATGGCTTAAAAGAAAAAATATATATAAATGCTTCTTGCGTATTAACACAGAAGAAGAAGAATTAACAGTCTGAAGTTAAATTTCACTCAAAAAATTTCTAACACCTTCCACAAAGATATCAATATAAAAAGCAAACGTAAAAATGGTCAACTTGACTACCCCCCGAGTTTCCACTAGTCAGTCTGCTGCAAATTAAAAGATATGAAAAAATAATTTATGAAAACATCAACATTGCATTAAGAATGTTAAGAGGCAGGTAACTGGCTAATTGTGTAGTCAATACAATTTATACCAGCTACACAATTAGTCAATAAGGAAGGCGCTCAATCCAGAATCTACCCCCATTGCAGCTCTGCATTTTAAATGTAGTAATAGCCAGGCGGTTCTTACTACATTTAAAATGCAGAGCCCAGCAGTCCTGGTCCGGGCCCACTGCGAAGAAAGACTGCTTCACAGCTGTCCTCTCCTGTTCCCCCCACTGCTGCTGCCTCTTAAGCTGGCCCCCCCAACACCAGCTCCTGCTCCCCCCTTGCTGCCTCTGACACAGAGGCAGTAAGGGAAGGGGGATGGGGAGAAAATGTGAGTAGTTGAGTAGCTGCCTCAACTACCCGATAAGCCTAGTTCCACCACCTGTGCATGATGGTTCCTAACTATGCTCTGATTACAGAAATTTCTCTCTGCTCATATAGATTTTGAATGTCAACACATTATCAATGAAGACTGTAATAACCTACAAAGAAAGATGCTCTGAACAAATTCTGTTCTAAACCTGGCCCCAGCACTAGCACCTGCTGCAGTTTTGAGTTACTGAGGTGCTATTAAGGCCTACATATGCGATTCAGCAGCATGGAATACCGTTTGATGAAGGGAACAGTCGATGGGAGAGAAAAGTCGCTAAAGCCAGAGGATGGGCTCAAAGATGTTAGAAATGGCTCAGCTGGACAAAATTGTTAGAAAAAAAGAAGAGAGAATTAGCAGATGAACTACTACCGGCTACTGAATTAGCAGATAAACTGGAGCTGGGATAAGGTGAGGTAACAAAAGAAGAACAGTAGAATAAAAGTAGGGGAAGTGAGAAAAAACAATGAGAAGGAAAACAAAAAAGGTTTCAGGTCAGAAGAAGCAAAAAAAAAAAAAATAGAATTGAGCATATGAGAGCAGACACTACTAGAGAATGGATTTAGAGGAAAATAAAATGTACAATGTACTGAAGAGAACGTATCAAGCAGAAAAAAAATGAAAGGAAATATAATCGGTGAAAAGAGAATGGATCAAATAGTTGTGTTGAAAACAGTAAATGAGGAGACCCTCTTCAAAAGGATCTAAAAGAAGTGAACAGAGAAGATTTATCTGAATATCTACTGAAAGTATACAGTTCAAAGGCACATAATGGAAAAATAAAGAATCACGAGGTGAAGAGAAGCAAAAGATAAGACAGCAGAAGTAGAGCTGGACAATGAAGGAGAGGTTTTGTTCTTGTTAATAATGATATATTTGGTGTTAATTGTCCGAAGTAAGGAAGTGAGTAAAAGCTCACAAAGGTTTATGTTTTATTAACTTATGGCTAATAACAACAACAACAACAACAACTAGCATAGAGAGGTAAGGAACTAGTTGACTACCCGATAACCATATGCTCCCCCTACTGCCTATCAGAGAGAGGTAGCAGAGTGGGGGGGGAGCAGGAGCCAATGCTGGGGGGAGTCGAATTAAAATCTGGTTCCCGCCCCAGAACTGTTGAGGGGGAGGGGCAGGGGGAGACAGAGATGTAACTGGGACCGGGCGCAAGCCAGGAATTAGCTGATTCCCAGCTCGTGCCCTGTTCCAGACGCTGCACCTCTGCTTTTTAAATGTATTAAGAGCCATCAATTTAACATCCCTAAAGTATAAGTATATTGTCTAGCAATATTACCAACACTTCTACTGCTTACTGGGCTCCTAAGAAACATTTAGGAGTAAATTAGAGCTAAATATCAGCACAGATTACTGAGAGCTAGGACTGGTTGCTGTAAACAGTCTTTATGAGACTGGGAGAAAACTTGTCAACACCTGTGATAAATGGACATTTGGCTAACTAAAATCTTGCCAGACCAAGGAGTGCTGGACTACAGAGGTTCAATCTGTAGTAGCAAAATAATTCTGGCTTTAGACAGACATCTGGCTCACCAAAATCATGCTGGACAATGGAAGTTGCCAGACCAGAATGCGACATTTTAGAGGGGGTCAACCTGTAATATCTTACACTACATATTTGCCTACTACAATTTTGGGTTTTCCCTTTTAAATTCTAAAAATTTAAAATTATCCCTTTCGTCTTGCCTCCTGCCTTTCCTGATGTTAAGCATCGCCTACCTTAGGCTGGGGACACATCAAAGTGCACATCAAAGGTGGTGGCTTATGTTGTTAGGTCCTGTGATGATGTTGCTTGTATAGGTAACGGGGATAGAGTTGGCACAAGACTGATTGCATGGGTGGGTTCTTGGGTGAGAATGATGGAGTGTGCTGCATGATTGCTAGAAAGAATGTGTTTCAGGTTAGGGGTTGTCATGACCTAACCACATAAGCCACCACATCAGAGGCTCATACAACTGCACATCCCCCAGTGTGATCTATGTTCTATGCCATCAAGTGCCAGCAATGCCCCTCTGCCATGTACATTGGCCAAACTGCTCAAATACTGCTGCTAGGCAACATGGTAGTAGCAGGGCCACAAGCTGCAAGGCCTTTAAATTGCTGTTAAAGGGCTCACAGCTCCAGCCCCTATCAGGGTAGCACTGTGACCAGGAGCCATTTAAATAGGATCCTGTTGCCTGAGCCACCACCTGGAAATGAGGTGGCATGGGCAGCAGGATATAAATGGAAAACAGCCAGATGCAGTCTGCTGGCCAGATCAAAGTGTTAAGCGGGCTGGATCCAGTCCCCGGGCCGCATCTTGCCCAGCCCTGATATTGGGCATTATAATTGGTGTCATCAATGCTGGATGCACAAGAGCTGAATGTATAAGAGATCCAAGCTAGCCGTGCTAGCTGGGACTGTGCGGTCAGTCCCAGCATGACAACATGCACAAAAATATATCCTTCAGTGCAGCTGGAATGAATCTGGGCGATGAGAGGAATGCAAAGCCAGTATTAAATGCTTTGTGGCAGCCTTGCAGATAACAATAGGCCAGGACAGACAATGTTCTACCACTTAAGGCCATCCTCCTCTCCACTTGTTGCACATGGATGCAATCTGAGTTGGGTAATATTAACTACAGTTGCACAAGTACTACTTTGTCATGTTGCTAGACAATTTTATATTATAACATCAAACTTGGAATCAGAAATAAGTGTCAGGAATTTTTATAAGGATGATAAATTCTTAGAAGGATTTGCATTTGTAGAAGAAAAATGCAATATATTACAAAGAAAGGGGTTTTTTTTGCAGAAATTGTGCTAGTTATAATAAAATTAAACTATTTCAGATAAAATAGTGACATGGAAAGACTGGAAACTTGATTATGTATTTTAGGTTATTTTAACAATTTACATTTCAGTAATTGTTCATAAACACTTAGCTTACATTTGTTATTTTTAATAATTTTCATTACTATATGTACAACCTACAGCAGTGTTTCCCAAGTGGTGTTCCAGGATTCCGTGAAGTGAAAATAAGGGTTCCGCAAGAAAATTCCATTATAACATTTTATTATTTAAAAAAAATTAATATTTAAGCATTTATGAATTTTATTGAAAACAATTTTCATTTGTGTTTGCCACGATAAGTATCCCTATGTAATGCCAGTTTAGCTAGAGAGTAGGGATGAAGATGTCACTACTCAGCGCTGCGCACGCAGTCAGTCAGTAGTGTGATCACCTGTTATATACCTCCATATGTTAAGACTGCTATTAGGGGTTCCACAACATTCTTTCGAGTTTAAAAGGGTTCCATGGCCAAATAAAATTGAGAAACACTGATTTACAGAATGGTTGTGTATTCCTGGATCAGTTTTGTGGGGGTGTTTTTGTCTTTAAAATCAACAGCTACAAAATACATGCAGAGAAAATGAGATTAATCTTTGTCCGAGTTGGTATTGCCAAACTTGTACCGTTTTTGTTACTACCCTTCTTTAAAATACTGCGCTTTGTTTAGCTACAATATACATTATACTAATATTTTAATAAGTTAAAGACTCACTGTTTTAGTTTCTCTGTGAAAATATACTGAGTGAAATCCTCCACTGATGGTGCAAAATACACAGTATCTTTGATATGAATACCTTTTGCTTCAACATGCTCAGGGCTGTTGAACTGTAACACATAGAAGGGATGCAAAACAGGACCAAATATTTCAAATACCTGAAAGCAAAAAAAAAAGTTACAATTTACCTGAAAAAAATACTGCCAAGGAGAAAGACAACTGTGAAATTTTAGATGTAAATATTATCATCATCAAGACAACATTAACTATTGTGTTTAAAAAAAGCAAATAATTTTCTGCATGTTGAGATTAGATTTTTTTTGGTGGCTTGTTTAACAGTTCTAGTCTTTCTTCAGCAAATATCACTGCTAAAAGATAATTTTCTTTTTCCATATCCAATCTTGTCACCATGGCACCAATAGCAGCATCTGTGGGCACTTGTGCTTTAGAAACGTACAAGACCAGAAGTACCGCAGGGAGCACAGGGTGAGCAAGGACTCAAGCAGTGCCCACTTGCCCCATGCTCTTTGCATCGCATGCCCCCTTCCCCCCGTGTTGCTGCCTATAGGCAACAATGGGGGGAAAGGAGCCAGTGCTGGGGGGGAGCCGGCTTAAATGCCGGCTCTCCCCAGCACCATCTCCAGGGTGCCACCTGCCCTCTCCCCCCACTGCCTTTATCAGAGGTGGCGGGGGAGGAGGAAATAGGGGCTGCTTTGCAGCAGCACCCCTGTGCACAGGAATCCCAGCGGGGAGCTGGGCCCCCCTGTGGACAGGGGCTGTTGCTGTCAAGCAACCCCTGTTCACACGGCCAGGGATGGCCGTGTGCGGAGGCTGCTGGACTCAGCACGATTGCTGCGCCTCTGCATTTTAAATGTAGGAAGAGCCCAGCAACTCTTACTACATTTAAAAGGCAGAGCTGCAGTGTGGATGGCTCCAGAGCCAGCATGAGCCAGGACTGAGCAGTCCTGGCTCAAGTAGGCTCCTGGAGCTACTCCCACTGAGGCTCTGCAGAGGCGCTTATTGACTAATCATCTAGTGACTAGTCAATACAAATTGTATTGACTATACGATTAGCCAGATAATCGCATTTTAATTTTCTCAGCTCCAACTCCCCTGCCATCTCCCACGGGGCTAGCACACACAAAACCTACTGCCTGGGGCCCCTACGCTCTGGTGTGCAAGGGAAATGTGGCGAGTGTCTTTATCCTTCTCAATCAGTGAGGGTTTGTTGTTTTGTTTTTTTCTTTGCTTCTCACTTGTGTGCGGTCCCCGACTGATTTTTCTATCGGGGGGCCCCCGTCTCCAAAAAGGTTCCCCACCAATCGTATACTAAGTGTAGGTCAGTTTTCTATTGATGAAAACACAGAAAAACTCTTCTTCCTTTGAACGTGTTACAGCACATTATTCCACAGGCAGTTGATTCAGACAGATGGAAACAAACCCCCTACTAAGCATTCTATCACATTATCTTCCCTATGACCAGTTGTCCACTTTCTGAAAAGTGGTTCATTAATGTTGGGGTATCTTCTCCAGGAGAGCTGCAGATAATTCCTGACTACACAAAAACTCACATTCCTAAAATCAGTTTGCTAATTAGTAGTTAAATGTCAGTATGACATGTTGATAAAGAGATGTCACCACTTCATTTTTTTTAAATGAAGGATGCATTCAGAAGCATCCTGACTCTTTGTTTTAAGAATTTTTTTAAAAAATTCTGTAACTCACCATCATTGTTTGCATCAGAACTTAAAAATTTTCCAAGTAGTAAGCTCTGTAAATCACCTTTCAAAAGCAATTGATGCTTATCAGCCAATACCACTGATTATGCTTGACCACCACCACATTAGCTCAAGGTTAAAACTGCAGCATAGATCTAAAAACAGCCAAACCTTTCCTTCCGTTTAGAAATAGATCCTAGTCTTTTCAAACTTTTCCTAGTTCCCTGCACAATGCCCATTTACTGCCAAACAAGCTTTTAGAATATATTTACATGCCTGAAATCAAGCCACAGCAGAAACTCTTATCTTGTCCTGTAATTCTTTTAAAAACAAAGATATCAAAATACAGTCAGTTTCAAATAAAGTGGGACAGAGTTTCACTGGTGCAGCCCCACACAAAAGAAAGAATGTTTGTAATTTTCCAAACCCTTTTCCTGGATCCCGCTGCTGTCCAATTCCAACATAAATAAGAGGAAACTGACTATAGTGAAAATGACTGCAGAGAAACGCTCTCAAAAGCACAAAACAAATGTTGATGTTTCATTTATAGTTGTGTCAAATGTAACTCATAAGATAAAGTAAAATATTCATATATGAATGACTGTAGGTTTGTGTTCCTTTAAGAAATTCTCATTTACAAGTATACCTCTGAAGACTCTTACTGAAAACTCAGTATTATAAAAACACTTTTTTCCTTGCAAGTATTAGAAATGATTAATTATTCTAGTATTACATATACAGTCTGTTAAATGTAAGATGCATACTTTGGTTTTCAAAAACCGTCACACTGTAAATTAAAGAGCTAGCAAACTAACCTAGCAAATGTTTTATAGAACAAATTGCAATACAATAGATAGCTTTTGTATTTTACACACCTTGCCTGCTGCATGCCGATCTGCTTTAAAAATGATGCTTTCCTCATTTACTGCAGGTAGGCCTTTCAGAGATTCAATTATTACTAAAATACAAGAAGGTTTAAATTTCATTCACCTTTACAAATGTATTTACCCAATTATTTTAGTAAGAAGCAGTGACTGAAAATAAAGAGCATGTTTAATTTTGAAACAACTTTAAATGATAAAATTTGTGGATGAGACACTGATGTACATTTGTCATGAGATATATACACATTAAATGATTTTCCAAATGAAGTTTTATCTTTATACACATAATACATTAAAAAGCACTTTTATAGTATCAACATTTTATTAGCAAGCTGATGAATTTATAAAGGCACCCACCCAAGAAAACTGCAGCAAACAATAACTTCAAGATTATATTATAAAACCTCCCTTGTGATACTGCAAGAATGACAAATTGATAGTGATCCTAAGCAGGAAGAAGGGTAAAGGAAAAGTTATGTATGGACCAATATTTATAGTAGACTTGCATGGTGAGAGAACAGTGTGAGAAGAAATTAATTGAGGGGGAGGTAGAAGGGGGAAGACAGAATAGCTTCACATACTAGGCACTATCATCGCTAGGCAAAACTTGCCTTCTAGCCCAAAACATCACGTGGATCCCCTGAAAGCTTCTTCGCTTTCAAATGAAGGGCAACGGGATCACAGGAAGAAGTAGCAAGTCATTACTTGTTATCATTAAGTATCATTTGACCCTGTCAAGCTTGTGGAGAAAGTAGTTTGTGGTGTAGATTTATTTTTGGATGCAATCATTGAAGACTGAAATTATGAGCTGGACTAGGGATGCTAGATATTGGGTAATTGAATAGTTGTGTAACTGCATGAAACCTTAGTGGTTACATGACTATTCGATAGTCCTCAGGGACGGGGCCGGCAGCCAATGCACTTCAACCCCACTCTCAAGGAGCCCCTTACCATCCCACACAGCTGCCTCTGCATCAGAGGCAGCAACACTGGGTAGCAGAGGGAGTCAGTCCACAAGGGAAGCCAGTTTAAAAACCAGCTCCGCGTGCAGACCAGCTGCCTGCCACCCCATGCTGCTGCCTCTGATACAAGCTCCGCACAGACAGAGGCTGCTCTGCCAGATGTGGAGCAGCCTCTCTCCACAGAGCACTTCTCCTCTGCCTCCCCCCTACTGCTGCCTCTAATACAGGCAGCAGCGCGGAGGGGAAAGGGGGCTGGCAACACCACAGAACCAGTGCTGGGGGAAGGGGGGAACTCTCCCCCCAGAACAAGCTCCCGCTTCCCCCGCTTGAGAGGCAGCAAGGGGACAGGGAAATGCATGTAGTTGACAAGATTAATCAATAAGCCCAGGCTTAACGGTTAATCGTATAGTCAACTACATGTTGACATCCCCATCTTGGACTGCGGGTGATAGTCTTTTGATGCTAAAAGGAGTTGTTTTTTTGGGGAGAGGGGGTTGTTTCGCGTGATTTTTTGCTGGCTTGTTCAAAAAACTGTTTTACTAAATCTCCACGGTAAATCCCAGATCAGAAGAAGGAGTAAATATTGCAGATTAAATGCAAAATTGCATAATGCACTATTTGAGTTGCATTCAACATCCACCATCTTCCCCTCAGCCCAAATTGTATTACAGAATTTAAAAGAAACAAGACATACCAATTCCCATAAAAACTGCAAAACTTGTTAGTTTGTTACAGTTGTAAATAAAGATTTTAAAAGTCCAATATCTTTAAAGCAAGAACAATCTCCCACAACCCTATTATATGGAGTTTGAACTACAGAATCAGCTGCATCATCTGGCAGTAGATGTGTTAACATCTCTTAAAAAAAGTCACATGAATCTTTTATAAGTGTTCTTCAATCTAAATATAGGTGTCATCACCAGCTGCCACTATGGTTTATAATATAATGCACGTTATAAAATTTGAACATAGTTGTTAAAATACTATGTTAGTCTCTATGAAGCTTTAGCACCACCTCCTACTGGTACTGCTAGGCAAAGCTCTCCAGCTTCAATCCCTTGGGCCTAGACACACCAAAGTGGAACACGGGGCTGCATCTACTTAAAGATGTATTAACTTTGTATGTTTTCAGTTATGTACAAGTGCCACGGGCGTCAGGATAGTCACTTCTTGCTATAAGAGTGAAGAAAACAGCTCACTAACTCAGTATGAGCAGATTTGAAAGGCACTGCCTTATCCCCAGTTAAGTGGATGATTACCAGAGCATTTGTGAAAGAGATGATGTACAACAGTTAAGCACTAGAAAACTGCTGCATGGGAGAGAAAGAGGGGAGGGCTGGATGTAGGAAAGTAGTGCTCTGCAGACATGGTTGCAGCTCTATGCCAAACTGCCGGGGATAGGAAATTTTTTCTGGTGTTTCTTTTAATTTCGTTTTTAGTGATAAGCTTTGAAGACAGTGCAGGTTGGACCTCCCAAAACCAGGACTCTCTGGGACAATAGATGTCCTGCATTAGGGAGTCCTGGCTGAGCACCAGTGGGAAGAGGGCTGGTGTCTGGGAGGCCGGCAGGACTAGGGCTGGGACTTGAGCCCCAGCAGTGCAGCAGCGCCAGCACCGGTAGCAGGCTGTGGACGCTGCACCCTGGGCTGCCAGGGCCGCAGCAGCCCAACAGATGGGGTGGCTGGAGCCAGCAGTAGGGAGGGGCAGTGAACTGGGGGGCCAGTAGCAGGGGACTTCTCCTGGCCTGGCAAATTCCCTCGTTCGGGACTGGCCAGATTCCAAGGGTGGATACCAGATGTATCCACAGTCCAGGTTGGACCTATCTTCATTTTGTTTCTACTGAATCAGTACATCTCCATTTGTATTTTTTAAAATAATGCTACTATCTTTTTCCTGCCTTTTTAAAAGGTCATCCCAATAGCCTCTATTGTGGTAACCCTACCTTCCTGCAGAGTACTAGATTTGTCAGAAGGGAAGATCAGATGTGCCAAAACAACTATGGCATGGAGGTTATAACTTCACGTTATTCTGTCGCTATAAATATTGAAGCTTTACTGCTTCTACACAGTGCTGCTGTTAAAAAAATAATTGTAAAGTAATTAGATTTCTGACAGAGTTGTAATACTGCATAATTGATGGAAGCTTACTAGAGTGGTATAATTGAACAGACACTGAGAGGTAGCTTTTTAAAAAAACAAAACAACCCACTAATTATAGTAATCTCTTCTAGAACATTTATGATTCTGCTACCTTGGAATATTTAATGAGCATACCATAAGGTACACTTCATGTGCCTGAAAACCATTACCTTGTACTGAAGTGTTTAGCATAAGTATACAGTAGTACTAGAAAACAAGCATTCTTAACGATATAGCCACATTAAAAGGCATATAAGATTATATATCTCTAATAATTAGAATGAGATTGTTAAAGACTATAATTCAGACAACAGTCCAAGAACTAGAATGAATGAGGAAAAAAGTTCCCTGAAAGTGGATAACATTTCCTTTAGGATTGTGGGACACTAACCCCTGCGGCGGGAGGTCCATGCAGACAGAACAGGCTCTCTCAAATATTAATACATTATAATATCTGCTTTGAAGTATTAGTTCTAACAGACATACTCTTTTAAAAAGATATGCAAGAAATTATATTATGAACACAATTTGGTAGACAGGAAATGAGTCTACAGGATTCTTAATTAAATTTTTTAATTTATCTTAATTGAAAATGGAAGTTTATTTATTTTCTAGTCTCTTAAAAAAAAAAAAAAAAAAAAAGAGTTGACTGTGTTCTAGAGCTTTGTTTCCTTTTGTTGCATTACTGCAGAGAAGCATTTAAGGTTTACTCCTTTATCCTACCAGAAGTCAGCGTTCATAGTTGCTGGCCCACAGAAACTCCAGGGGCCTGTTGGGCATAATATCCAGGCATACTAAATCCAAACTCAAAGTAAATTGACCCCTCTCGAGGCAGCACAATGCTCAATTAGGCAAGCTCATTGCTCCCTCACCATTTGTGTGGTCTCTTAATCACTTAATGTCTCTGCAAAACTTTATTAAACATTTCTAAGCAGCAGTGTTGTTGATCATCTTTTAGCATTGGAACTTGAAACTGAAGTGTCCTAGCAGATGAATTTCTTAAAATTGCTAAAATTACAATGTTTCCGACTGTTAGTCTGACTTACTTATGATAGCATGCCTGCAAACTTTATTGGTAAGACAACCCCTCTTCCTCAGCCTAAGGGCTCATCTAGACTACGCGGAAGATTCGAAAAGAGGATATGCAAATTCTGCTGAATTTGCATATCTTCTTCTGATCTCACTTTCGAAAGTGGAACCTTGAAAGTCAAAGTAATCAAGGTGAGTTTTTTTCAGCAAACCCCCTTCCCCTTTTTCAAAATGCCGCTTTTCCTCCGCTTTTGAAAGTGAGATCGGAAGATATGCAAATTCCGTGGGAATTTGCATATCCTCTTTTCGAATCTTCCGTGTAGTCTAGATGAGCCCAGAAGATGTACAGAAATAGGTCTACCTTCAGCTCTCATAAGCAGCCAAAGTAAACAGTAAATAAACATATTGGAAGCTAAGTTCAAACACACAATGGAAGACACCTAAAAAACATTCATATATGCCTTTTAGCACCATGATAAACTACCTCCACCCTCCATGTACTCTGCAGCAAGACAAACTCAAGTTCTGTGGCAGTTTGACGCAACCCGCCAGTTCTATGGTAGCTTTAGGTGAGTTTTTAGTTGGAGATTTTATTGTACAATGCATTTTCACAGTAGCTGAGTATTTACCTGCGTAATTTATTCTAACTTTAAAAATTAGTTTACTATTTGATAAATATTGAAAATTTTAGTAATGTTGTTATGATACACGTGTGCCTCAATCTATCGACCCATTTTGTTCCACTATATGCAGATTGCCAGAGTGGGAAGAATAAGAGATGGGAACGGAAAGGTCACACATTTTGAGTTGATGAGAAGCAGCCATCAAAAACTGAAAAGAAGAACATATAATTAGAAACTCTGGAAGAGACAACAAGACTTTCAATGACTGAGCATTAATGATTAGTACCCGGGAAGCAAAAGCAGGCTTAATGTGGAATAGAGAAGTTACAGCAAGAAATAAAGGAATGAGGTGTCATGTGGCTTTTAAGAACTAGGCTCACCCAGAGTTTAGGACATCGAAGGTGTGTCCACATAGCAATGCAAGTCCAAGATTAGTTGGACTTGAGTCAACTGACTCAAGTCTAGTAGCCATATCCCAGAGTTCCTAGCACCCTGCCCCCAGTGAAATGTGGCAGCTGTAGCTCTATGACTGTAGTGCTCTGTGTGAGAATTTAACTGCTCATCATCAAGTTACACGAAGTTTGAACTACCCACCAACACAGCCTGCTGAGCGGTCACTTTCATCTGTGCATTTTTCAGCTACTAGAGCAAAAGGGCCTGGAAAATATGGCCTTCCCCTAGTTTGCATGCAACTATCTGGAGTTTCTGCTTCAGGAAAAGCGTGCCACTATTAGCAGCCAGAACTGGATCAGAATCCATGAAGGAATTAACATGATGCTAGGCCTTTTGTTCTGCCTGCAGCCCAGAGGGAAACAAGTTAGACACCCAAAACTCCCCTCTGTTCCCACCTCACTGCACTAGTCCCCCACCCTGGAGGAAGGGAGATGCTCACAGGCTAGGGCCCCCAGCCTACACGCCCCACATGTGAACCGGGAAGAGCAGCTCCAGCCTACCTGGTGCTTGGGGAAGGTAGGAGCAGCTGCAGCATGAGAAGCCAGGATGTTCCCACCCACCTCCAGGACTGGGGGATGCACATGGGGCAGGCGGGAAGGTCTCATCTCCACAGGGAGCCTCTGTTATCAGCCAGGGCCCTCTGGCGGCCTTTCCACGGCTCCCCCCAGCAATAGTTGGATCTGTCCTGCACTGGCCACACCGCTGCTCCGCACTGGGGGAGAGGAGTCTGCGTAAACACTCAGCCACAGGACCAGAGCCGTGGCAGCTAGTACTCCATGGGGCAGGTGAATCGCTGTGAGCTGGCTGTGAGCTGGTCTCCTGCTCGCTCCCCCCAGCAGTCCCTGCCCTCTGCTGAGCTAGGCAAAGGGGGCAAAGAGGCCAAGGGCTTCTCCCGTGGCCTGATGGGGTGCCAGACCAGCACAGAGACCATGGGGAGGTGCATTCTCACCCCCCTGCATACAGGCCTGTCAAGGCATGGGCATGGCCTGGTAGCGTGCGGCAGCCTGGCAGCCAGCAGTTCGTGACCTGACATCAGTCTACGAACCACTGCCACAAGCTACCAAGGGCTGCTGCTGGCTCCAGCCCCACTATTCTGGGCTGCTCAAAGTTGCCACCAAGACCTAGCCCCTGTCCTGCTGCTTCAGCCCAGTCCCTCTTTTGGATAATGCTCTCTGATCCAGGATCATCCATGGTCGTGCCAGACTATGGATGTTGCTGGAGCAGAGATTGCCGGTTTTGGGAAGTGCAATCTGTTTCTTGTCTAAATTACGTGAAATACTAATAGCTAAAGTGATAACTGAAACAGCTGACTCACATTGCCATTATGTTTCAAAACTGACAACCGAGATTAATGGACCAGTTCACTCCCCTCTACTATTACATAAGGCAGACTGCAGATCAGGAATACAGCACTCCCACAATAGTTTACATTTGAAAGGTCACATCTGAAGCCATAAGGGCTAGAAACTTGATTCAAATTTTCAAGCCTGCAAAATCAGGCTTACATTAGACAGCTGCACTGCTGTAAGATCTCCCACATAGCCATGCTATGGCAACAGAAGGGAGCTCTCCCATCATAATTAAACCACTCCCAACCAGCTTTAGTAGCTATATTGGAAGAAAAGTGTCTCCTATTGACGTGTTTAACTTACGTCGCACAGGGTGTGTTTTTCACATTCCTGACATAACTTCTACCAGTGGTGGGCAACCCACAGGCCTCATGCAGCTCATCAAAGTAAACCACTGGCAGGCTGTCAGACAGCTGTTAACCTTGCGTCAACAGATATGGCTGCATGCAGCTCTCATTGGCCATGGTTTGCAGTTCCTGGCCAATGGGAGCTGCGGGAAGTGATGTCACGTGCAACAGAAGTATTTCACAATATACAAGTTTGGGATCCATATGGACTTGAAATATCCTTTTAATATATACTGCCTATACCTATGCTTTTGTCCACTATACTTCACAATTCTACCCAGGCTTACCCTTCAATCAGTGCAATAGATGTAACACTTCTGCACTTCAGTCATGCTCTATCCCAGAGGTCAGCAATCTATGGCTCGCGAGCCAAATATGGCCCACTAGGGAGCCAGATACGGCTCTTCTAGATTCCCAGATCAGCCCATCCCAGCTTCCCTCACAGCAGGGAACCAGTGTAAACTTCAAAGAAATGTGCGAAAAGATGCAGCAGCAGGAGTACCATTAAATAAAATCTGTGAGTACAATATAAGTACAATGTGAGTACGCTGTTTCATTTATGCTATTATTAATCATATCAATCACCAATATTATTAAGTTGTATATTTTCAGTCATGCAAATGGGCATCCTTTTATGACTCTTTGTTGACCACTTGTTCTGAATTTTGATGTAGTTTGGCTCTTTGGTTTGAAAAGGTTTCCAACTCCTGCTCTATCCTATGGTTGCCGATACTGGCAACCAGTACCTGGATGAAGTGCGAGGAACAAAGTAAAAAAATGTGAAAAAGATAATCAAATTCATAGTGCAAGTGTGGCGAGTAGCGATGTTAAATATCGGTTAATTCAATAGTCGAGTAACCTCATGACATTTTATCGGTTAGTCAAATAGTCTATAGTCCCTGGAGGTGGGGCCAGCAGCAGTGTGGGGTGCCAGGTTGGAACTAGTCTGCGAGGGGAGCCAGTTTAAAAACCAGCTTCCCTTGTGGACCAGCTGCCTGTCACTCTGCTGATGCTTCTGAGAAAGAGGCAGCATTGCAAGACGGCAGTAGTCCCAGTCTAAGGGGGTCTGAGCTCCCAGACACAGTGTGAGCCAGAACTGAGCTGAACTGCCTGCCCACCTGGCTGGCTCTTAATACACTTGAAGTGCAGAGCTGAAACGGGGACAGGTCACAGACCCATCACGTCAGGACTAAACCAGGCTACTGGCCAGCCTGCTAAAAAGTTTACTGGCAGGGAGAGGGAAATGCATGTAGTCTATAGCATTAACTGCTAAGCTTTTGCTTATCGGTTAATCAACTACACTATTACATCCCCACTGGGGAGGGGAGAGCAGACAGCTCCGAGCCAGTGCTTGGGGTGGGAGCCTGCTTTTAAACTGTCTCCCAAGCCCAGTGCTCCATGGTCACCCTCCTATTTTGACAGCTGCTTTTTAATGTAGTAGGATGACATATTACATTGCAGGGAGGAAGAGGGAGCGTGAGTGTCGCAGGGAATGTGTGTGCGCGTGTGCTCTATCAGCATGCTGTCTTGTAAGCAAGAGGCAGGAAGCAGCCCAACCTGAAGCAGTAGCGGGGGGGTGGGGAGGGAAGAGAGGACCGCAACATCACCCCTCTCCCCCCCCACACTCTACCTCCCTCCCCAAGTCCTTGCACAACAATTTCTCACAGACAGATTCCTGCCTCTTTATTCCAACAGCGTAAGTATTCTTGACAGTATAGACAAGCCCTGCATTTCTCATTGTCTCTTTCAAATTCTCCATTTACATATGCTGATTCTATTCAGTTTTTGATGACACTGTCACACTTACTCAGATAAATCATGTGACATACCCATCTAATAGCCACACAGTGGCATTCAGCACAAGTATTACTTATCTGTTCAATACAATGCATTCAATGCCTACCCTCTTTTCCCTTTCATTCTGCAAGGGCATCTCATCAAGGGAAACAGAGAACAGTCTTAAGAAATGTGATATTTGTGGCAGCACTGTTCCCAAAATACTGATAACACAACTAATATTATATAAAAATGTATTTTCATTTAAACAAAATAAGAGAACTTGTATTTACTTACCCAACTGCTCAAGAATGCTTGAAACTGTCCCAAAGGGCTTTAGCTCAACATCCTCAGGAAGAACTATTGTCAAATCTTCCACAGTAGGTAGTTCCTGCTAATATAAAAGTAATGTTCAAAATATAATATTTCATAGTTAGAGTTATCCTGCCAACCATCAAGGAAATGATTTTAAACATTTTACATTTGTGGATCTCAAGAAAAAGCTAATTCTAGTAATAATTCATTCTAATAAATGACATTTAAACAAAATTGTTCAAATTAAAGGGCTGAAATTACATTGGGGAATATTATTTTTATGATTTTTTAAAAATACTTGCATTGCACGGCACTTCTGCATGTATATCCATTATATCTAAGCCAGTTTTACTCAACCATAGAAGATGAACTTGAACCGTTAAGAGAAATTTGGTTTTAAATTTCACTTTCTGGCATGAACTTATATAACTGCATCCATATACAACACTGGAAAATACTTTTGTAGCAGCAAACAAAATGGTATCAAATGAAGTACAGCAGAGATTATATATCTGATGACAGCATGAAAAATATATTAACATAAAAATATTTATTTATATAGGATAGCAATAGTTAGGAATGTTAAATTTAGATTTATCAGCTTCGTCGTCAATATTCCAGAGGTGGCCAACCCGTTACAGACGAAGAGCCAAAATAGTGGTGGATACCACACAAAGAGCCAAGGGAAAAAAGTTGAGCCTCCCCCCCCCCGCAAAAATGCCCTGGCCACCACGTTTCGTCAAGAAAAAAAAAACCAGTTTGCTCTTTTAAGAGCAGAGTAGGCATCGCCCTTTTAAGGCAGCCATTTTGAAGTCTGCACAGGACCTGTGACTCCGGCTTTGTCTCTTTCAGACAGAAACACACTGCCCCTTTAAGAGCCGCGAGTGCGGGTGCCACAATTTTTTCTTTGAAGAGCCGGGGGTTGGCCACCCCTGGAATAGTCAGTCAATGCAATTTGCATTGACTATCCCATTAGTCGATAAGGGCACCTCTGCCTTTGAAGTGTAGCAACAGCCCCACTAGGGCTGTTGCTACACTTCAAGGGCAAAAGTGCTGTGGGGAGCACAGGGCCAGCGGGGGACTTAAGCAGTCCCCCACTGGCCCTGTGCTCCCCGCAGCATTTCAAAGTGGCAGTGCCGCATGGAGCCCGGGGTCAGCAGGGGAGTCCCCTGCTGATCCCGGGCAGCATGCGGAGTTTCAAAGCGGCAGTGCTGCATGGACCCCAGGGTCTGGCCCCTGGCTCCACATGGCACTGCCGCTTTGAAGCATCCTTTCATCTCCCCCACCCCTTTTGATGCCTCCTTCTAATAGAGGTGGGGAGGGTGGGGGGAAGGATGAAGAGAAGAGCAACAAGTCCACTAGTGTGTCAACTATCGGATAGTTGACTACTCACTGACATCCACAGTAGTACTGCAATACATTATTAAGCCTTTAATAAGAAAACCTCCGAGCTGTTGTCTGGCATATTAGATTAGTTATCTGAATATTTAAACAATTTTTTTCGAAAGATACATAGTGTGACTGGGTCAAGCCAAACTGCTACAAGAAAGCAGGTATATTAACAAGTCCCTGTTGCCCTGTTAACGAAACAAGGTATACACCAGTTTAAATAAGATACCTGGAGTCAATCAAGAATCTGCTACAATAGGCATGGGGAACCTGCGGCCCCGGCTTGCCTGGATCTGGCCCAAGGCTCAGGGACTCCTTCCCCAGCACTGGTTCTATGGCCGCCCCTGCCACTCCACCATGAGGCTGGAGCACACCAAATCCACTAGGTTATCCACTAGCACACCAAATCCCCAAAAGCTCTGATGTCTGAGGGAAATGTCTTTCTCCTTCTCAGTCAGGGGCCACATTAGTGAGGGTTTTTTTTTTTGTTTTTTCTTCTTCTCATTTGTGTGTGACCCCCCCCAAGCTGATTTTTCTGTGGGTCAGTGGCCCTTGACCCAAAAAAGGTTACCCCCCATCCCTGTGCTACAGCAAGTGGAGACAGGCTGATTGGGATACCTGGTGACAATCAAGGACAGTCTGGAACTAGTTAAAAAGCCTCCCTTTTAGTCAGTTCAGTAGCATGCCAGGAGCTGGAAGAGGAGGAACAGTAAAAAAAAACTTCAGAGGGATAGCCATGTTAGTCTCTAAAGTGCTGCTGGACTATTCGCTGTTTAAGTTTTTCCAGTTACAGACTAACAAAACATGTAGCTAGTATCATGAACTTTCATGGGCACAACCCACTTCTTCAGATGAACTCCTTTCCTCTGAAAAAGTAGGTTGTGCCAACAAAAGCTCATGAAACCAGTAAACAAACACACACACACACACACACACACACGTACGTCAGTCCTGGCTTATGCTGGTTCCGGGTGCCATCCGTGCTGCAGCTCTGCATTTTAAATGTAGTAAGAGCTACTGGGCTCTTACTATGTTTAAAATGCCCAAGCGCAACATCCCGGACCAGCACAAGCTGGGACTACTCGCACCTGGCTCACGCAGAGGCAGCAAGGGGAGGCAGTGATGCAAGTAGTCGAGCTCACGTTTATCAAGTAGGCAACTACTCGCTAACATCCTAGTTGGCAGTGATCTGTAGTGCTTCATCCAACACTATTAGCTCTCCTGTTCTGAGATACAGTTTCATAACACTGTAAACAGATATAATAAAGGTTCCCATTTTTACTGAATTTTTATATTAGCATAAACCATGCTTTTCTGAGGGTTTCATGTATACAAAAAGTATTTTAGGGATAATATAGCAACGGCAATGTTTACTCTATTGATTCACATAAAATACACGCAAAACAAAAAAAAGGAAACTGGAAAGTTTTATCCTTACTTTTAGTTATATAAAACGATTCAAACACTGGGAACCAAAACATATCAGCATGACATTTAATACCACAGTCCCTCCACACATAGAATTATAGAGCTGAAAGAGACCTCAGGAGGTCATCAAGTCCAGCCCCCTGCCCAAAGCAGGACCAATCCCAACTAAATCAATCCAGACAAGGCTTTGTCAAGCCAAGACTTAAAAACCTCTAGGGATGGAGATTCCACCACCTCCCTAGGTAACATTCTAGTGCTTCCCCACCCTCCTAGTGAAATAGTTTTTCCGAATATCCAACCTAGACCTCTCCCACTGTAACTTGAGACTATTGCTCCTTGTTCTGCCATCCGTCACTACTGTCAACAGCTTTTCTCCATCCTCTTTGGAACCTCCCTTCAGGAAGCTGAAGGCTGCTATTAAATCCCCCCCTCACTCTTCTCTTATGCAGACTTATGCAAACCCAAATCCCTCAGTCTCTCCTCATAGGTCATGCTTTCCAACTCCCTAATCATTTTGGTCACCCTCCGCTGGACCCTCTCCAATGCGTCCACATCCTTTCTATAGTGGGGGGCCCAGAACTGGACACAATACTCCAGATGTGGCGTCACCAGAGCTGAATAAAGGGGACTAATCACTTCTCTAAATCTGCTGGAAATGCTCCTCCTAATGCAACCTAATATGTCATTAGCCTTCTTGGCTACAAGGGCACACTGTTGACTCATATCCAGCTTCTCATCCACTGTGCTTGTTGAACCTCATCAGATTTCTTTTGGCCCAATTCTCTAATCTGTTCAGGTCACTCTGGACCCTATCCCTGCCCTCCAGAGTATCCATCTCCCCCCCTAGCTTAGTGTCATCTGCAACCTTGCTGAGGGTGCAATCCATCCCCTCATCCAGGTCATTAATAAAGATATTGAACAAAATCGGTCCTAGAACAGATCCTTGGGGCACTCTGCTAGAAACCGACTGCCAACCTGACATTGACCCGTCGATCACTACCCATTGGGCCCAACAATTTAGCCAGCTTTCTATCCATCTTACAGTCCATGTATCCAATCCATATTCCCTTAACTTGCTGGCAAGAATATTGTGGGAGACAGTATCAAAAGCTTTGCTCAAGTCAAGCTATAGCACATCCACTGACTTTCCCATATCCACACAGCCAGTTACCTCATCACAGAAGCTAATCAGATTAGTCAGGCATGACTTGCCCTTCGTGAATCCATGTTGACTATTCCTGATCACTTTCCCCTCTTCCAAGTGCTTCAAAATGGATTCCTTGAGGATTCCCTCCATGATTTAAGAGAACATCCAGCTAACTAAAATCATGCCAGATCACGGATGTTGCCAGACCAGACAGATTCAACCTGCACTGCAATGGGTTTAAGATTTGGGGGGTTTTCCTTCTTTTTCTTCCCTACAAGGAGGTTGAATTTAATTACTTGATAGCTGCTTTACCAAGAAGTTCAGGTATTTTCAGCTCTTGGACCATACCCTGTGCACCGCTTAGGACTAAATCTTAAATCATCAAATCCAGTACTTCCTAACAAGCAAAAGCCATAAACCCATTAATTATTTTATTTTTTAAAAAGTGATTTCACAAAAGCTGTAAATATATTGAGTTTCATATATTTAATAGGATAACTGAAAAAAGTTGGATAGTTTTCATAATATACTTACCTCAAGAGGCAATTCATCTTTTTTTTTAACATGGTAGGATGTGTTATCCTTTCCATTTTGATGACCACCACTTTCAGCAGATTCAGTTGAAAGAGAACATGAAGAGACAGAAGATGAACTATCAGAATCCGTATCACTGCATAAGACAAAAAACAGGTCATTTATAAACATCTATATCTTTTTATAAGAAAACACCTGTGCTACAGTAAAATAAAAGGCATAAGGATTATCCTTAAATCTATTATCCTAACTCAAATAAGGGCACAACAGGCCAGTTACCAGCAATGGAACAAGACAATTATATTTCTTAGATTGTAAATTTACTGGGTCTACGAGAGTTTATATAGCCCTGACTGAGGCCCCATTTTACTAGGCTTGCACTATTGTAATTAAATGTATGTTAAGGTGTTTTAAGTGTCCATTGCTATAACCGAGGCATAAGACAACATTACACTTATTAAACTATCAGCTGCAGAGAACACAGCCGTCATTCCTCTACAACCAACAAAAACATTAACATGAAGTCTAGCCCAGTCAAGCAAATGTTTGCTCCAAAAGATACTTTCAGAACATAGTGCAAAATATAACTCCCAGTTCTTACAGATAAGGAACAAGTTTCACAGCCAGTGACAACCCCCTGAAAATGGCTTCTCTTTATTTACCCTGTCATAAAGGTACACAAGGCACAAGATGTCTTTAAAGTAGCCAGTCCTACGCCATTAGACTTCATAGGTAAGAAGCAACACTTTGACTTCCACACAGAAGCAGTGCAGTTCAAAAAGTTTATGGTGCACAGTTATAACTCAAATAGACACACAATGTCAGGAACCGTTAAGAAAGGGAAGGAGAAGTCAGAAAATATAATGCCTCTATATAGATCCCTGGCATGCCTACAAGGGATGTAAAAAGAATTAAAAAATACTAACCATCTAATTGATTACAATTTAATCAGTGAGACATTTAAACAGTAATTTTTACCCCACTAGAGGCCCATGCCATGGGAGGAGTTTAACTGGTAACTGGAACCATCTAAACTCTTACATCCCTAATGTCCACATCTTTAATACTGCATGCAAAACTGGACATCCCATCTCAAAAAGATTAAAGAGGTTCAACCTGTATGTCCACCAACATCCGTGGTCCAGCATGATTTTAGTTAGCCAGATATCCACTTATCAAAGGCGTGGCCAAGTTTCCTGTGGTTCATACAGTTTGTTTACAGCCACTATTCACAGCTCTCTGTTATTTAGCTCTAATTAATCCCTAAACTGTCTTCTAAGAGTCCAGTAAGCAATGGAAGCACTGATAATGCTGCTAGACAATTGATCTCCTGTGGTTTGGCAAATACTCTGGCTTGGCACCAGTCAGGTCCCGAGGGTGCCAGACTAGAAAGGTTCAACCTGTATTATAACTGAAAGAGGTTTAGTGAAGAGCAACAAAAATGGTTGGATGGATGGAACAGATTTGGTATGAGAAGTTTAAAAGACTGACTTTTCAGCTTGGAAAAGAGATGACTACAGGAAGATATGATAGAGGTCTACAAAATCTTGACTGGTATGGAAAGTAAATAAGAAAATCCGACAAGAATCAGCCAATGAAATCAGTAGGAGGCAGGTTTAAAACAACAGGAACACCACACACAACACCATCACCCTGTGGAACTCATGCCAGGGGATGTTGTAAAGGTCCAAATTATAACAGGGTTCAGGAAAAAAAAAAACTATATAAACTCATGGAGAATAGGTCCATCAACAGCTATTAGCCAAGATGGCTTAGGGGTGCAATACCATACTCTGAGTGTCCACAGCTTGCTCACCAGAAGCTGGGAGTGGACCATACAGAATAGATCGCTGGATGAAACCCTGTTCGGTTTATTCCTCCTGAAGATCCTGGCACTGGCCACTGTCAGAAGAAGATATTAGGCTAGATGGACCATTGTAAAGCCTCTCCACCTCACAAAAAGTAGAGATTAGGATTTGTCTTAAAATACCATTTGATACCAATCACCAGACAGTTACATTCTGTCTTGAATTTTTTCTTAACTGAGTTTTCACATATTAAGCATATATGTTCAGTTCTCCTCCTTTCCACAGGGAATCCCATACCTGTGAGGACGTGGAGGACAAAGCACAAGAGTACACCAGGATAACCAGAACAACTGAAATACACGTGAACGGGGCAATAACAATTCCAGACAGTGCATACTGACAGGCCCAGGGCTCTGCTTGCTGCCCAGCACTTCCCCAAGCCGCACAAGGTGAAACTGACAAACCCGTGCTCAGGTCCACCTCCGCTGCTACTGCCAAGAGCGACCCGACCCGAGCGGTGAGCGCCAGCAGCGGTTGCGGGATTGGCACGGCAGTGGGCATGGGCGGCCGGCACAGGGACGAACACGGGCTACGCACCTGTCCGAGTCGGTGCTTCTCTCCGCGGCTTGCTCCTCCTGCAAGCCCTCAGCGCCGGGGGCTGCTTCGGCCGCAAGGGGCGAGACCTTGCCCTGCTCCTCGCTGCCCCCGAGGCCCCGCGCCTCGCTGACCCCGGGGCCCTGCTCCTCGCTGCCCCCGAGGCCCCGCGCCTCGCTGACCCCAAGCTCCCGCGCCTCGCTGACCCCAAGCTCCCGCGCCAGTTGCGGCTCCAAAGCGCTGGGACTCCCCAGAGCCGGCATGTTGTCAAACTTCAGCGTCTCCAGCTGCGCGGTGACCTCCATCTCCTCCATCTCGCTGCCCCCGAGCTCCCGCGTCTCACTGCCCCCGGGTTCCCGCGCCTCGTTGACCCCGGGGCCCTGCTCCTCGCTGCCCCCGGGTTCCCGCGCCTCGTTGACCCCGGGGCCCTGCTCCTCGCTGCCCCCGGGTTCCCGCGCCTCGCTGCCCCCGGGTTCCCGCGCCTCGCTGCCCCCGGGTTCCCGCGCCTCGCTGCCCCCGGGTTCCCGCGCCTCGCTGCCCCCGGACTCCTGCTCCAGCTGCGGCCCCAAAGCGCTGGGACTCCCCGGAGCCGGCATGTTGTCAAACTTCAGCGTCTCCAGCTGCGCGGCCACATCCATCTCCCCCACTGCAACCCCGCGTGTCTAACGGCCGCGCTTCTGGCCCCTTCCAAACGCAACTTCCGGTTTCCTCTACACACACGTGCGCGGTGGGAGTGGTGAAGCGAAACAATTCTCCCGGGAGGAATGGCGGAGCGTGCGCATTCAGCCCGCGGGCGCCCGCTTCCACTCGCCCCGCCTTATTCGCTATGCGCGCAGGCGCAAAGAATCAGCCGCCTGGGAAGCCGCTCCCTAAGGATGCCTCTTCCCCCTCCCCTTCGGCACTTTTGCCAGTCGCAGGGGCGGAGCCACCGCGCCTGTCAATCAGGAGGCGGGTCCAGCAGTCAGCTAGTGTCCCCAGTCCCCGTCTGAGAGTGTCTGCCTGGACACCCCCGCCATCCCCTTCCAATGGGGCAGGGGTGCTGCTGTGTGACCCCGCGCAAAGCCCCTGCCGCGTATGCTTACGTGCCCGCCCCCTCTCAGCTCCAAAGCAGGGCGGGGCAGCGAAGTACGTACAACGAGCACAAACAGCGGCCTCTCCGAACAGCGCCTGTGGGGCGGTACCCAGGCCGTCTGTTGAGAGCAGTGTGCCTTGGCTCACAGGCTGTGGCAGGCCTGCATGGCCATTGGCCCGCTGCCCGGCCTTCCCTCAAGGTGTAAAGTTCCTTAAGCCCATATCCAGAGCTGCAGGTGCGGAGCCCAACCGGGTGAGTGAGACCCTCCTCACCCCTGCTGGGCTCCTCGCATCATAGGACACAGAGGAGAAAGAGGGTGAGGCATCTTAGGCTATGTCTAGACTGCCGCTTTTAATCGGAAAAAGATACGCAAATTGTGCCCCACAATTTGCATACTTTTTTCTGATAGTTTTGTCGGAAGAGGCTTTTCCGAAATTTGGCCCGTCTACATTGGGCCAAATAAAGGAAAAACCTCTTTCGGAAGAGCCCTTCTTCTTCATGGCATGAGGAAGGCAGGGCTTCCGAAAGAACGCGTCTGCTCTTCCACAAAAAAATGTCAGAAGAGTAGATGCGTTCCCTGGATGCGGCAGAGATTTTCTGAGGTACCTCTGGTATCCCGGAAAAACTCCATAGTGTAGACACTTTGCACTTTGTAAACATTTCTTTTTACTTAAAAGGACTTTCCAATGCTAACAGAGAAACCATTCCTCCGGGCTTCAGGAGCAGCAATAGCAATAGAGTACAACAGAGGAGGACTCTGGTGGACTTGCTCGCTGGCATAGACACGAGGAATCAGGAGAAGTTTGAGTTTTAGTGCAAAGAAGGAAAAAAGTCTTAGCCAGGATGAGGCTATAATGACCTGTTTCCTACAAATGGAGATACAGCACAGTCAATAAAAATGTGCAGAGTGAAATGGACAATGTACTCAATGTACTATAGTCCACCTGGTAGCAGAACACTTCTGGGCACTGCCTGCTGCTAAATTCTGTCTGGGAGTACCACCACTTCCTCCAACTCCTCCTACAGCAGCCTGCTAAGCTGAGACTATTGCTGAGACTGTGAATCCCATCACATCCATGATGAGAAAAAACATGCTGGAAGCTTGACATAGCATGCTCCATAGACATTTGAATTTCCTTGCAGAGAACTCATAGGATCATTTAAGGCAGGAAACAATGAGCCTGATCCTGTCACTGGTGTCCATCCAATGTTTAGTGCCCGTGCGCCCCCCTAAGAGACGTTCCCCTTGTCCCCCAACACACAATTCCTCAGGCATGTCCCCTTTGGCGAGGGGAAGGGCTCATAGTTGTTTCCAAAGTCCATAACATTTACTTACTTATTAGGGACTTTTCCTGATTTTTTGTTTGATTTGTTCCTATAACAAAACATTTTTGCACTAAGGTAAATGTATGGGTACATCTACACTAGCCCCCTAGATCGATCTAGGGAGGCTAATGAGGGACCGGAATTGCAAATCAAGCCCGGGATTTAAATATCCCACGCTTGATTTGCATAGTCCCAGTCGGTCGCCATTTTTAGAAATTGACTAGACCGAAGTAACTGCCCGCGTCTACACACGGCAGTGAAACGGGATTCCGGAATAAAGCCCTAAATCGAATTAGGTGGTATTCCTCGTGGAATGAGGTTTACCACCTAATTTGATTTAGGGGCTTTATTCCAGACTCCTTGGTGGCCACTCCAAGCCCCTCCAGTTTTTGCTCTCATTTCCACTCCCAACATGTGCGAACTATTAGTAATAGTAAGTTTGGGATTTATTATTATCAATTTGTATTATTGGAATACCCCTAGAATGTCTAAATTCATGGCAGAGGTACCTTTGTGCTAGGTGCTATATGGACACAGAACAAACAGTTCTTATCTCAAAAGGTAGGGCTCAGTCTTACAAAACACAGAGCATCTTTCACAGCCATCATGCCCTACTGCTTGGGCAAGGTACTGAGCCTGTTATAGCCTCTGGGGAAAAAAAAAAAAAGAAGTTCTGGACTAGGACAATGCAAGCAGAAAGTTAAGAAACTCTTGTCCTATTGTGTAGTTTGTTATTGGCCTGATCTAGTACTTTGTAGGATTTGGGGCCTATATTAAAATGTCTTTTTATGACTGCATAAAATTAAGATAAATATTGCAATTATATTTAATTATACATTATATTATATTTAATCTATCAGGCAAAAGTACAATCAATGTTTATATTTAATTAGTTCTTGCCATCTCTAATAGTTTTTGATTTGTCATCATTTTAAAAATCCTGTTTGCTTAATTGATTCCTAATTTCAATGTTTACTGTATTTCATAATTTATTAAGAGTAGTAAATTATAAATTTTATTTTCATTAGCCATGTATTTACTTATATGTTGGAACAAGATAGGGACCACTGCTACTGTTTGAGTAGGCATCATTATGAAGTTTTTTTTAAAAAGAAATCTTGAGTGGTGATGGATATATGATGAATTTTCAATTCATGTTAGTATTTCAAATGGCTCAGGTCAGGGGCTGATAGAACAGCACCATATACATTTTCTATAATTAAAATTAATTTAAAATGTGTATATACTATCTCTTAAGAATAACTCTCTAAAGTCTAATCAATACCCACTATTTGAAAGTGTCAAATTATGCCCTATTACCATTGTATTTAGGAAGGTTTACCATTATGAGTATCATTATACATTTTTATTCTCTTGTAGATTGTCACTTTTTTGCCACTGAACTATCAAACACCTATGCACTGGCTTAATTTTACTCAAATGGTTTGACTCATGGAAATAATAGGACCAATTCACCATGTAAAGTTAAGTCCCTGAGTAAATGTTTGTAGGATAATTCCTTTGCTGTCAGCAAATATCTGTGAATCCTGCTGGCAAAGTATCCCATCTTCACTACTATTGGACCAGAAAGGATGACAACCTACTACTCCCATCAGTCCTATCCATTTGTTCAAGTGGCAGTGGACTGTGAGATGGACCAAATGCAGCAGTTCTCAAACTTTATTGCACTGTGAGCTCTTCTCACAACAAACATTACTACACAATCCCAGAAAGAAGGATTGAAGTCTGAGCTTACCTGACACACCCTCCCAAGCAGGGAGGTCAAAGCTTGAGCCCTAGTTATAATGTCAAAAAGTTAGCTTCCATACATTACTCTATACAAGACCTAATGTATAGAAGCTAACTTTTTGACATAACTTTCAAGGAGTACTGAAGACAGCAGCTCAAAATGCAATGGGCAAGGAATAGGCTAAAGAAACCATATATGTATCGGGGCACAAAAACAATATTACAATTAATAAATAGTATCAGCGGCTGCAAATTTGTCAAAAGTACTGATTTCAAGTGTCATTGTGACAATTTTTTTGATGAATCTGGGTATGTCTACACTACAGTTTTGTCAGAAAAATGGCCATTTTTCCGACAAAACTTGAGGAACGTCCATACTGCAATTGCATTCTTCTGCAAGAAAATCGAAAGAACAGAGGGGTTTTCCCAGCATTGGTAATCCTCATTCTACAAGGAAGAAGCATTTTTGTGAAAGAGCTCTTTCACAAATAGGTGCGTGTGGATGGGGAAGAGGGAGTTCTTTCGGAAGAAGAGGAAAAGGCACAGGTGCCCTGGTGGCCATTCCATCCATAGCAATCACAGCTTACATGCAAGAGAGCATCCATTCAGTCTGGACACTGTCTTTTGAAAAAACAGATTGCTTTTCCAATGCACTTTGGCAGTGTGGATGCTCTCTTTCGGAAGAAGTTTTTTCAGAAGATCTCTTCCAAAAAAAGCTTCTTCCAAAAGAAGCCTGTAGTCTAGATGTAGCCTCCATGGAAGGCATCCTAAAGCCTTCAGCACCATACCCAATTATTCCCTGAGGAGGAGCTACAGTAGACAACACACTGGAACATCACATTTTATTCCCCAGCCATAATTAAGAGACAGTCTGGGAACACATTCCAAGCTAGTAGAGAATTAGAGTGCATCTGCACTGCACTGTTATTTCGATTGAAATAACAATGCGAGCATCTACACAGCCATACTGTTATTTCAAAATAATTTCAAAAAAACCAGCGGCTTATTCTGCAATCTGTAAACCTCATTCTACGAAGAATAACGCCTATTCCAAAATAGCTATTTCAAAATAAGGACTGTGTAGACACTCCACTTCTGCTATTTCGAAATAGCCCCTCACCAGGACCATTCTAAGTTATTCCTCGCCAGTGCATCCTGGGGCTCTAAATTGAGATAGCATGTCCACATTAGGGAAGCCTTCCTTGGATTAATTTTGAGGCTTCCCTGCAATGTACATGTACTATTTCAAAATAAGCTATTTCAGAATAGTTATTCCAAAATAGCTTATTTCAGAGTAAGCGCTCAGTGTAGATGTACCCTTAGATGCAAACAAGTTCCCTGCTAAATGTAAACATCATTATAATAATAAAACACTGAGGGTGCGTCTAGACTGGCAGGTTTTTGCGCAAAAGCGGCTGCTTTTGCGCAAAAACTTGCCAGCTGTCTACACTGGCCGCTTGAATTTGCGCAAGAACACTGACGATCTAATGTATGATTGTCAGTGTTCTTGGCAAGAATACACTGACGCTCCCGGGAAAAAGCCCTCTTGCACAAATGCTTTTGCGCAAGAGGGCCAGTGTAGACAGGTAAAAACTGTTTTGCGCAAAAAAGCCCTGATGGCGAAAATGGCCACCGGAGCTTTCTTGCTCAAAACCGCATCTAGATTGGCACAGATGCTTTTGCGCAAAAGCACTTTTTGCGCAAAAGCATCCGTGCCAATCTAGACGCTCTTTTCCACAAATGCTTTTAACGGAAAAACTTTCCCGTTAAAAGCATTTGCGGAAAATCATGCCAGTCTAGACGCACCCTGATTCCTTCTAAGTTTTCCCCTCCATGAGTACAGTGAATTTGGTCATGTGCACCAATATTGAGGTCATCTGCACTTGTGCACATGTGTGCCACCACGGCACACATCAGTTACTAACAAAAATCTTAGGTAGAATATATTTTTTTTAAATATTATGGAGGAAGAAAAATACTAAAACAAGATAATTAACAAGGTGCATAACTTTATATGGTTACTTAATATGAAATCAAATAAAAAGAAAATTAAAACTGCAAAATTTTCAGTAGCCATTTGGTATCTTATTAAAAAGGTGTCTGCTCTTGTTGTCTTTCCAAGGGAAAGTAGAATTAAATGCACTGGGGCCTGAGCTGGCAGGGATTGTGTTGGGCTTTTGGGACAGAAGTTTACTGGCTAACATACAGGCCAGTAACATAACTGGCTTAAATGTTATTTAACACATGGGCCGGGGTGGAGGGCGAGAGTGTACAGAGGGAACAGGAAGCTGCCACTGGCTTTCATTCAAAGCAGCCCAGCACATGGGGTTGCCTTGGAGGAACAGTGAAGGAGGAGTGCTGCTTCTATTTGCAGGTTATGAAAGGCATTATACATAATAAACATCAGCATCCATTTAACATGGGCAGAGAATGAAAGCAACTCAATCACAAATGTGTTCTAGGATAAAAAAAGAAATATTTAATATATGAGGAGCTGAGACAGTATAACTCACACACCTATTTTATTTTCTGTCCTCTATTGCAATGGAAAGATAATGCAATTTCAGTTTCTTTTAAATGGCTTAGGTAAATTATGCATAAATATGTTTACAAAAACAAATCTTTGCTTTTATTTTACTGAGTTTCTCCTTTACTGCTCTGCTCTTTTTTGCGTTTGTTTTGTGAGAATGGCAGAAAATATGAGAGCAACTATCTCATCAACTGGAAAAAATATGTTTTCAAAAACCTTAGTTACATGGAGCATGCTGATTTCTTATGTTAGGGGAATATTAATTAACCTTGAGTTGCAATGATAACGTATCGGATGATATTTTCATTAATTTGCCAAACAGGCAAAAAAAAAACCCACAACTGAATTGTTGATGTTCGTACAGTTTACAAAATCAGCTGTATATCAACTTATTATTCAATATGTTTCATTTCAGAGACTGGCTGGCTATGCATTTTTGAGGGCAGGATTGTGATCTATCATTCTGACATTACACAGGGCAGTATGAGGACACTAATGTCTCTTTTCCTTTCTTTAGAGACCCAACACTTACCAGTTTTATTTTTGCAGATTTTCATCATAGAAGCCAGAGTCAAATCCAAATAGAATATTTTCTGCTGAATTAACTTTACCATTGCTCCATCAAGGACAAGTTTCATATTCATGCTGGCCTGGATTCTTCCACCCTTACTCAAGATGAGTAGCATCTTACTCTGAAATTGGGATGTAAAATCCCATTTAAATGTAATGTTTAACCAGTTAACCAATTATAGGTAGGGGTGACAGCAGGGGGGCCATAGCTAGGCTGGAGCATCTTCCCTTCCATGGATAGTGACTGCTCCAGCTGGACTGGAGTTCCCCTTGACCATGGTGGGCCCCAGGGGCTGAAGCAGTCCCCTGCCCATGATGGGTGGGAAGCTGCTTCAGCCCCCACCAATTAACTGGAACCAGGTGAGGCTTACCAGTTAACCGGGTAACCAGTTAATCATTCACATTCCTATTTTGAAAACAGCTCTGTAGTATTTAGTAGGACTATTTGATGAGTAAAGGACTATTTAGCATAAGGATTTCAAAATCTGGTTTGTAATTGCATGTTTGAATGTTGTGCTAGCTAGAGTTAAGTGCAATACATGTTTGTATCTGCAGTGCATAGTTTTTTGCATTTATTATTAATATAGCACGCCAAAGAGTTTTAGAGAACTCGTGAAATGTAAATGTCTCAGCCACAAATGCTTCACAGTGAATAGAATCAAGAGAAAATGTGAACAGCTGATAGTCTCCCTATGGGTAGGAAAGTATTCAATGAGCTGCTTATGTGAGCAGGCCCATCAACGGAGGAGTGCGGGGGAAGCAGGGGAGAATGGTCTGGGTGGAGCTGGGGGCTGGCTGCCCTGCCCCACTCCTTCTGTCCGAAGCCCAACCCCTTCCGGGAGCACAGTTGGCCTTGCACCTTGTCAAGGGGCCTGGCAAATCTGTCAGCTTGCCTGCATGTAAGTAAAGTTATGCATGTAAGTAGATATATGCAATCAGGAACTTAGTAGCAAGAAAAACCAATGTATATGGAAAAGGGATAGGCATAGATTCTAGAAAGGCTTGCGTGTTGCTAGTGCCATGATATTTTAAATGTACAGCCAGTCCCCCGAGTTGTGAACGTCGACTTACGACCGTTCGCAGTTACGACCAAAGTGGTCGTAAATGGCGGACCCTGAGTTACGAACGCGATCCGCGCTTACGAATAGCGTGGTCACGTGTAACTCAATGGGGTCTGACTTACGAACGAACCGAGTTACGACCAATTGCTTGGTCCATAACCGGTTCGTAAGTCGGGAAGAGGCTGTACTGTTAAACTATTTAAGAATTGTAATTAATCGTGATATAAAAAAATAGTCACAATCGCGGTTTTAAACATTTAAACATTAATAGAATATCTATTTACATTTATTATAAATATTTGGATGTTTTTCTATATTTTCAAACATATTGATTTCAGTTACACCACAGCACAAAGTGGTGTTACAAATATTTGCACAGTAAAAAAGATACACTAAAAAGAGAATAATTTTTCAATTCACTTTATACCACTAGTGCAATCTCTTTATCATGAAAGTGCAACTTACAAATAGACATTTTTTACATTATTGCACTCAAAAACAAAATAGTGTGAAACTTTAGAGCCTACAAATCAAAGTATGAAGGAGCATATGCAGATCTGGCATGAAAACATTGTTACAGCAGTGTCATGCTAACTCCTACTTTCAGGTGACATTGTAAATAAGAAGTGGGCAACACTGAGTGTCCCATAAATATAAACAAGCCTATTTGTCTTAACAATTGGCTAAACAAGAAATAGAGTTGAGTGGTCTTGTATTTTTAATTACAAATATTTATAATACAAACAATATAAATAAAACACTGTATTATGTGTCATAATTGAAATTCATGTATTTGAAAATGTAGAAAAACATCCCAAACTATTTATAATAAATGTAATTTTGCAGTCTATTATTGTTTAACAGTCCAATTAAAACTATGATTGTGACTTTTAATCTTATTGTTTTATGTTAATCGTATGCATTAATTCACATCACTAGTATGATCCATTTCCCTCTCTGTTCCAATGGGTGTCTCATCTTACCCTCCCTTGCCAGATAAAGTAGGCATAATCAGAATTACACTGTGTGGGGGATACATAAAAACAATTTGCTAAGCAGAAGGTGCCCAGTCTAGTCAACATGTTGAAACTTCTGTCCATGGCACCGCGGTCAACAAGGGAAGTCTTTGTCGAACGCTCCGGTAAACCTCATTTCACGAGGCATAACGGAGCGGTCAACAAAGGCTTCCCTTGTCGACTATGGCGTGTCCAAACTGCCCCGCTGTGCCACCAAACAGCTGATCGGCACAGCGCGGCAGTAATTTTGATGTAAATGAAACGGCGATTATTTAAATCGCCGCTTCATTTTCCTATGTCTAGTAAACTCATCTACATGGCTCCGTCGATGGAGCCATGTAGTCTAGACATACCCTTCCTGTCCAGGATATCCCAGTCAGCAATTGCCACCTCCCTTCAGCGTAGAGGAGAGTGAGCAGAATATGTTTTGGTGGAGCAAGAGTGAGAGGAGGAGTTTTTATGGCTGGTCCTGCCCCTAGATTTTGTGCCTACTCATGCTGTGCTCACTTTTCTTTTTCTAAAGTTTCAGAGGGGTAGCCGAGTTAGTCAGTAACTGGAAAAACTTTAAAAACAACAAATAGTCTTGCAGCATCTTAAAGACTAACAAAACGTGTAGATGGGATCATGAGCTTTTGTGGGCACAACCAGTTATCTGAAGAAGTGGGTTGTATTCACGAAAGCTCATGATACCATCTACGTGTTTTGTTAGTCTTTAAGGTGCTGCTAGACTATTCATTGTTTTTTAAGTTTTTCTTTTTCTCTCTCTCTTCTTGGATGGCAGGGAAGACAGCTGTCTTCTGGGTCACTAGTAGGGTATGTCTACACTGCCACCCTAGTTCGAACTAGGGTGGCTAATGTAGTCATTCGAACTTGCAAATGAAGCCCGGGCTTCATGTTCCCGGGCGCCGCCATTTTTAAATGCCCGGTAGTTCGGACTCCCTGCCCGCGGCTACACGCGGCACGGGGCTAGGTAGTTCGAATTAAAGCTCCTAATTCGAACTACTGTTACTCCTCCTGCAAGTTCGAATGCCTACATTAGCCACCCTAGTTCGAACTAGGGTGGCTAGTGTAGACATACCCGTATAGATCAGCAGTTCCCAACCACTGGTCCGTGGATTGGCAGCAGGTCACAAACCCCTGCCTGCAGGCTATGGCACGTTGCCCGGCCACACCTCCAGCTTTTGATTAGCCCCACCTGCTGGGGGTCCCTATAAAGGAATTCCCTTCCGCCCTCTTCATCATGCAGCAGCAGAGTAAGTGGGGCAGCAAGCAGGGCTGGAGCTGGAGCCGGGGCCATAGTGAGGCTGTCCATACTGGAGCAGCCTCATCCTGGCCCCAGTCCCAGCTCCGACAGTTGCTACACAGCCTGGCTAGCGGGGCCAGGTGGAGAGTAGCTGCGGTGCAGGGTGGGGAGAGAGGCCACAGCCGCATTGTGAGCGGCCGGGACCTGTTCTAGCAGCTGGGGGCAAGGCCTATGCTGCAGCCGTGTTGTGGGTGGCTGGTTCCTGCTCCAGCGGGAGGACTGGGACCTGTCATGGCAATGTGGTGGGCAGCTGGGGCCTGCTCAGGGAGCGGGGCTGGGGCCTGCCACTTGAAAGAGAGGCTGGGACAGGCTGGAGGGGGCTGGGACCCACTGCAGGGAGGAGGGGGACGGAACCTGCTGCATAGTGAGGGGCAGGGATCTGCTCCATCTGCTGGGCAGCTTCTCTGGCCGCTGGGGCTGAATAAAATAATATGGGGGGCTGCAGGAGTCAAGGTTGGAGTGTATGAAGGGGTTGGGGGGTATATATTTAGGCAAATAGGAAATGTTTTATTTGCATATTTGTTATTTGCATAATGAATATGGAAATGTGACCAGTTCACCACAAGTTTGTGAACAGCTTCGCTGGTCCCTGGAAAAAAAAGGGTGGGAACCACTGGCGAAGATCATCATGTCCATAGAGACATTTTCAAATTGTTACATATATTCAGTAAAAATGTTCCATTACAATACTCGTTTTCATCGTCTTAACATTTAATGCATGTTCATATTGGGACTGCAATCCAATGCCATCTGTTAAAACAGGACTAGAAATTATTTTAGGCCCATTCTCAGCCATGTGTAATTCCTTCTGTTGAAGCTCCAGGAAGCTGTTGTTGACACTTTATCAATTCCTGCCAAAAGCTGCTGATGGAGTTCTGCTTGCATGATTCCATCATACTTTTTAAGTTAAAAGTGACACCATATAATTGCAATATATGTTATGGTGTTGGCTTAATTTTTTTCTGTACTTTTTAGGAACCAGTTAAAAATCTCATCTTAAATCTCATTCTTTGGGATTAATATGCTACTTTATGTATGTGAGGAGAAAAAATAGAAAAGAGAAATAACGAAAAGGAGAGACACATTCTATATTGTTATTGATAAATGTATTTAATTTCATCATTGTCTTGCATTTCAATTAATATTTCTTTTGCAATCATATTTGTATCAATCCCCAATCCTTTTGTTTTGCCATCATATTAATGTCAATTTTTATTTGCATAAATGTGGGTTTTTTTGGTTCAAACATTTCATCTTTGCCACTATGCTAATGCTATGGTTTGCACAGTTAAAATGTCTTCTATACAGTAACTTTTCAACCTTTTTCAGCATTTTGTGCCATTCTAAAACTTCAAATTTGTTTCTCTTGTGTCAAAATTCTGGCTGTGCCCAGAGTATCCCGCACTTCTGGCAGATAGTGTTTGCCTCAGAGGCCTGCTGTGACCTTCCACACAGCCTCTTTTCTAGAGGCAAGGGTCTTCTACTGAGCCATACTCATCATAGGCTAGTCCTAAGTTTGGGGTGAAAACCCCTCCATTGTCCTACTTTCCCTTCTCAGGGAGGGTATGTCTACACTACAGCATTATTTTGAAATAGCTTATTTCGAAATAATGTGTCTACACACAAAATGAATTTCGAAATATCATTTTGCTATTTCAAAATAGTGCATCCACACTGAGTGGACGCTGAATTGCATTTAAGGCCGGCCGGAACCAGGTCTGGCAGGACATCAGGTCAGGAGTTACTTTGTGTGGCTGCTGCCTGAGGCCTGTGCTTAAAGGACCCCCCCCCCCTCCCCCTGGACGGCCAGTTCTCAGCTTTCCCTGGTTGCTTGCCTATCTCAATGAGGGACAGCAAAGCATTTTGTCTCTGCGTGCTGTGATTGCCTTCACTCAGGACACCACAGCACTCTGCAACATGGAGCCAGAGCTGCCCCTGGGCACTCTGGTGCTTCTCGTGGATGCATTGCTGTGAGCCTGGCTGCACTTTCTGCAGGCTGCCATCTGGGAGCTCCATTGGGGGGCTCTCAGTATCCAGGAGGCCCTGTGGGAGAGCTTCTACCCTGAGGACCACTAAGAGCCTCCCTGGTCTGCCCCACTGGGGGCTTGTGCCTCATTCCTCCCTCACATCCTTCCACTTACCCCTCCTTAGCCCCTCTTCCTGATGTCAAATAAAATACATATATTTTCATGAACACAAACTCTCTTTATTTAACAAAACTGGAGGGGCGGGGGGAATGAAACTCTGGTGAGACTGGGGAAAGGAGGCGGGAGAGGGGAAAAGAGAGGGTGGGAGAGGGGAGGGGGAAACCTGGGAGGAGGGAGCTGGAAGGGGGAAGCAAGGGGAAGAAGGGAGAGGGGAAGCTCAGGGTTGTGGGTCCCGCCGGACCAACTTGATTTTCATGCACACCTGCTCCTGGGTTCGCATGTGGCCTTTGGGGGCCAGGCTGGCAGCTATCCTGCCATGGACGGCCGCGTTCCTCCGTCTAGTGCGGAGATCATGGACGTTGGAGACATCCCCCCCAAACCTGAATAAGGTCCATGATCTCCGCCCTGGACCAGGAAGGTGCCCACCTTCTCCAGGCCCTGGCAGGCTTCTAGGAGCTGGCAGACTGCTCCTGGGGAGCGGTGGAGGGCTGGCTGCCAGTGGCTTGCTGGCTCATGTTCTGGGGCCACTGGGTCAAGGTCAGTGACTGCTGGCTCAGGGCTAGCAGGCTTGGAGCTGGCACAGGTACTATGGCCAGAGTCAACCCCTTTAAGGGCTCCGGGAAGGGGGGAGGGAGAGGAGTGTTCTTGGTTGAGGCTGGAGTGGCCACCAGGGCACCCTGGGAAGGCTAGAGGCCCCCTATTTCGATATGTGTGTCTACACAGCACTTATTTTGAAATAGCTATTTCGAATTTGGTGTTATTCCTCGTTGAATGAGGTTAACCAAATTCGAAATAAGCGCTCTGCTATTTCTATTTAATTTCGAAATAGCGGTTTGGCTGTGTAGACGCTAGTAAAGTTATTTTGAAATAACGGCTGTTATTTCGAAATAACTTTGCTGTGTAGACATACCCGGAGAGACTCTGTAGTGGCATGGGGAGGGTTGGGGGATACCTGGGCCCACCCACTACTCTGGGTTCCAGACCAGGGACCCTAAGGCAGTAGCAACAGCAACAGACAGACCTTTTCTCTGGTACCTGAGCAAGTCTATCCTGCTCCTCCATAGCACTCTATCTTGCTCAGCCCTCAGCTCTCACCCACTGCACCTTCTCACTCTCAGATCTTGGGCTTCGTGCCTTCCCTGCCTTCCATGTGTGACGGACTGGGCCGGGTCTGGGCACAGCTGAGGGCGTCCACCCAGGGCGAATTGCTCAAATTCGGGGCTCCTTACAGCCCCCAGACTGGAGACCTTTCCAAACAGGCCACAAACCAGTCCCACGGAGCACTTCAGCTGCCTCCCTGAAGCCTCACGAGCAAAACCCCTCCGACACCCCAGCAATATCCGTGCCCCAGGCCCCGGGCCTATACACAGGTGCGGGGTTTTAGAACCCAATCTCACCTTCCCCGAACAAGTTCTGTCCAGTTCCAAGAAACCAGCCACAGATCCCAGGTCAATTTACACTCTGGATCTTACCCACAAATCACGCTGAGCCAATCCTTTAGAATCTACACTCTAAAGGTTTATTACTACAAGAAAGAAAAGCATGAGAATAAGGTTGTCAAAGAATCATACATTACATGCTTCGAATCTCCCAGTTCTCGATGCAGGCTCTAGCAGAGATGTTATAGCTGCTGGCTTAAAAAATCCTTATTGCACATCCTATAGCAGGATGGGTCCACAGTTCTTCCCGGCTCGTGATTCTCTGTGAGGCCGCATCTGGGGTCAGAAGCAGATCTGAAGACCCCATGGAGTCGGCCACATGGCCTACTTATACCCCCTCCTGGCTTCTTCCAAGCTGGAGGGAGTCACATGGCCAGTGGCCAGGTGTGTCTTTGGCCTTCAGAGGCCCATTGTTCCCTGGAGCTTCGCTCATTAGCGTGTCCATAGGCAAACATTCCTAGCCCATTACTCAAGCACATTCAGAGAGACTTCCAGTCTCCATACAGAGTACAGATTCCTAACTCCACACACATACATTATACAGATATATGAAGAGCAGATACAGAATCAGAAGAAAGTAAGCTTTTGTTTGACCCCTCACATGGCCCCCTTTGTACCACTTTTGGGGCGAACACCCCCCCATGGGTGCAACAGTGACCCGGCTGCTCCCCCCTCACAATCCAATAACGTGACACCATGTCTGTAGCAGCCTCTGTTTGCCAGAACCTGGGAATGAACATCAGGAAATGGATCACTTGATGATTACCTGTTCTGTTCATTCCCTACGAAGTACCTGCCACTGGTGGAAGACAGGATACTGGCTAGATTGGCTTTTGGTCTGACCCAATATGGCCATTTTTATGGTAGAAAGACCACTCAACAGACAAGATAACATAGGAAAGATAGAGGCTATTGTTAGTGGGTTTTCCTTGACCAGAAGAAGGATTATAAGAGAATGGAGATGGGCAGAACAGTGGTTGAAATGTGGTCCAAATTCTCTGACAGAGATAGGAATTGAACACACATTATGCAGTCCCGTTCTAGTACCTTAATTACAAAAACTTTGTCTCCATATGCGAGTGTGATGTGTTCTTGCCAGCCCATTTCCCTCATCTTGCACTTGTAATACACTATTTTTATATTTAAAAATTTTTTAATATTAAGACTCTGGTTCATATAAAACACAGCAAAATAGCAATCCACAGTTAAATTCTCTATTTTTTAAAGGGAGAAAGGCCTCTGTCTCACCCTGTTCTCTACTCTGGATTTGCACATACATATTCCAGAAAGCATGTTTTTGTGCCTTCTCTTGCACTTTGAGATAGCAAATGATGGAATTTGTCTAGACAAGTTATAGAGGTTTGCTCCTGCATGTACTGAAATCTTATTGTGTGTATGACCGTGCATAGAGAGTGTTCAGACTCATGAAACCACAAATGTCAGCATGGTCCTATTGGAAACAAAACCCAGAACGTCAAATAGGCTGTGTCTAGACTGGCAAGTTTTTCCGCAAAAGCGGCTGCTTTTGCGGAAAAACTTGCCAGCTGTCTACACTGGCCACTTGAATTTGCCGCAAGAACACTGATGATCTAATGTATGATCGTCAGTGTTCTTGGCGCAAATACAATGACTCTCCCACTGGAAAAAGCCCTCTTGCGCAAATGCTTTTGCGCAAGAGGGCCAGCGTAGACAACTCAGAATTGTTTTGCGCAAAAAAGCCCCGATGGTGAAAATGGCAATGGGGGCTTTTTGCAATAAAATCAGCGTCTAGATTGGCACCGGATGCTTTTGCAAAAAGCATCCGTGCCAATCTAGATGCTCTTTTCCGCAAATGCTTTTAACGGAAAAACTTTTCCGTTAAAAGCATTTGCGGAAAAACATGCCAGTCTAGACGTAGCCATATAGTCTTAGATTTCCGCTTTCAAAGTTGTGCATGCACATTTAAAACTCTAACCCTCCTTCTCTAGATCATATGAAAAAGTCAGTATTGTTAAAGTCAGAATGGCAGATTTGATTGAAAAGAGCTGCCATGACAAACAAAAGAGACTAACCAAGCTGAGATTGACTGAAAATAAAAGTGTTAATTGATATGGGCAGGAGTTCACTTATGTGGATATGCAATTGTTTTATTCAAGGAGATAACTGATTATTATCCCCTGTACAAATTAGAAAACGGTCACATAGAAAAGTTAAAACAACTCACAACGCGGCTATACAAGATATCCCTGGGAGAGTAGAAGTAGATATCAAGTTTCCTAATTCCCTGATCAGTAACTTATCCACAAAAGCATTACATCCCTCATTTCTCCTCAAATAAGGAAGATGCAGTTTTGGAATCCTCAGCAAAAGACTGTAACTAAGATTATTTCTGGGTACTCTTCAATATGGCAATCTTGGAAAAACCTGTCTATTATACATTCCATCTTTACAGGGGAAGTGGACATGAATATAAAACTGAATGGTATGTTTAAACGAGCAGCAGTGTTAAAGTGAATTAATTTGTTTTGATCTGTGATTTCCAAAACATTTCTACTGTGATACTCTACTTATAGTTTTGAAGCAAGCATCAATTTTGTACTTCCAAATGAAGACAAGAAATCAAATTACTTTTCTATCAAGAACATTGAATGCAGCTGACAAAACCATGCATGGATTGAACAAGAAACTGTCAGTATAGTTTTGGAGATTAGATGTGTTCATACAGAAGGCCATTTACTTGGAATACAGAGCACTGTTCTAGACACAGCATTCTTCAATAGCAGAATGCCTACAACAATGACCTCCTTTCTTGTTTGTTCAAACTTACACCATGCAATGCAAAATATTAAATTGTATTCCAGGGCTTAAGGCCTCTCACATGTGCTCTGCATAAATTATAATAATTAAGAACTACTTCAGAGATCTTTGATGAAATGGACAAAATTACCTCTCACTACTGATGAAAACTGATCCACTGAGAGAGAGGCAAGGATGTTACTACTCATGAAGGATGTTCTTCACAATGTCAGCAGGAGACTGTTTCTGATTTAGTACCATATGCAGTGGTGAAAGTAACTTAAAATTTCTTACAGGTACTGTCCTATTGTAGCCTGGATCCCTGCCAGCTCTTTGAATAGCTACCTGCTGGCTTTTGCTGCAGATCAGCCAGCTCTTGTCAGAGCTGTGCACCAGAGTACACCTGCTTACTTTCACCTCTGACCATATGGCACATCTTTCTGTGCTATAGCTGATTGGATTTACCCCAGGTTTCGCATGCTTCTGCTGATAAAAATCAGGATGCAGGATCCCATCACTGGAAAGTTGTTCAAAGGACTTTGCACCCACATAAGGCAGCCATAATCTACCCTCTTCCAGGCACGAAGGGGTTCAAGCACAGCTCAAAAGCATGCTGTGTTATTCTGGGACAGAAGGGCAAGGCAGTTAGGGAGATGCTCTGATTCAGTAGAACTCTTCAGCAGCCTTTACTGGTGGGATTCTATGGAGCTTTGGCAACAAATTAATACTGTCTCTCCTCTCCAGGCCAACCCCTTAGGCTGGAAATATCTTCTGCCCTCTACGAGCAAATTTCCACTACAGAGCATTGGACCTTACTGGCATAGAGATTTGCAGTTTGCATCTTTCTGCACTCACTGGGGTGGATCTAACTCAGTAACGTGCTAGAACTGGAAATACTCTGAATTGATTGTCATCTGTATCCATCATAACCTCATCATGGTCTCATGAATTTTACATACTTCTCCTCTGTAATGTTTCTGGATAGCTGCTACAGCAAAAGTTGGCTGTGCTCTGGCAAGAGCAAGCCCAGGGTGGGCACTTTAAAGAGCCGAGCAGAGGGGGGGGAGGAATCGGCCCCTGTCCAACCGCAGCTATCGCAGCCCACCTTTGGCCCCGATCCTGGGGCAGGTCCTGTGGTCTGGCCTTCATCTGCCATGGGAGGGGTTGGCATTGGTCCCCATCTGGCTGCAGCAGCCTGGTCCCACTTCTGCCACAGCAGGGGTAAAAGAGGAAGTGGAATCTGCCATGACGATCCTAGCTCAACCCCTGTCTGGCAATGGCCACCCAGCTGCATCTGCGTGGCACCGTCCACGTAAGTTAACCCTGCCCCATGATCCCTCCACACACTTTCCTCCCTTCCCCCAGCCTCCTGCCTTGCCTCCTATACCCCCAACACCAACCACCTGCCCTGAGCACCTCATGTACCCCTGCTCTGACTCCTGCACCCCAGTACACATCCCAACCCTTTGCCCTGAGCTCCTTGCACTCTATCATACACTTGACTTTCTTACAGGTGCTGTTGCATCACAACTCCCTGCCCTGAGGCACCCCCAAGGATTGTGATAGAATAATACCTGTAAGAAATTTACGTTACTTTCACTCCTGCTGGAAACCCAAAAAGCCATGGTCACAAAAACACCCTTTTCCAATTCATGTCGTATGAGAAGATTGTGCCCCTTCTGTTTTCAGATTTAACATGGGATCTATGTCCATATGCTCTAGATCAGTGGTCCCCAGCGCGGTGCCTGTGGGCCATTTCTGTGCACCCGCCGAGTGATCGGGGCAGGCCCCGCCCCGGCCCCCGGGCGCGCGGCACAGGGGCGGCGCCAGCCCTGGGCACGCAGCACATGGGCGGCCCTGCCCCTGGGTGCGCGGTGCATGGGCTGTGCCAGCCCCGGGAGCACGTCGTATGGGCGTCCCCACCCCTGGGCACGCGGCACAGGAGCGGCGCTGGCCCTAGGTGCGCGGCACATGGGCGCTGCCGGCTCCTGGGCACACGGCACAGGAGCGGCGCTGGCCCCGGGCATGCAGCGCATGGGCTGTTCTAGCCCCGGGCGCGTGACATATGGGCGGCCCTGCCCCTGGGCGTGCAGCACAGGAGCGGCGCCAGCCCCAGGGGCGTGGCGTATGGGCAGCCCCACACTTGGGCGTGCGGCACAGGAGCGGCGCCGGCCCCGGCAGTGCGGCGCATGGGTGGCGCCGGCACCGGGCATGCGGCGTATGAGTGGCCCCGCCCCCGGGCACCCGGCAGCCCCAAAAGTTTGGGGACCACTGCTCTAGGTTTAATTACTGGAGTTTTGCATACCTATAAATGCAACTATCAAATTTACAGAATCTACAACTGGCTCAGAATAGAGCACATAATTTGCTCTGCAAACAGGTTAAACTCTAGTTATAATAATAATAAACCCTGTGATCCCCAATGGAATCAGAACACTTAATTTCTTTTGATTTATGGCGGGAGGGGCGAAGTGTGTGAACAACAAGACACTTCAAGGAATCAGAAGCTGTAAATAGAAAACAAAATATAGTGGAAGCAATGGATTTTGCCACTTCTGCTGACCCCTTTGGTAAACAAATTAAATTTAATTTCATCAGGGGAAAAGGCATCATTTATTTTATAGGAAGACAAAGACATCCTGAAATTTAAAACTCATTAATGTCACTGGAAAAACTCAACACTGGCTATAATTTTCTTAATTGGTTTACTTACTGAAGTAACTCAATATATTAAAAAGGAAACATAATCCAGAATAGCTCATTCATTTTCAGTCCACTTGGGAATTTTTGTTGCTTGGGAGAGATTCAACTCTTTGTTTCCACTAACATGTATGGGGTCAAAACAGCATATATGCCAAATGGTTACTTACACACCCACAGAGGTAGCATGCATACCTGCACTATGTCTGCAACTCCAGGGCAGAAGAAGAGCTTAGCAATGGATGAACAAGAAGCTTGGGATGCTATCTGTAGCTCCAAGTACAAAGCAGAGCTACTCTCTGAAACTCCCCTTCTTTGTATAGTCAGCCTGAACTGAGATGGTTTTGTAGGCAAGTGGTACCCTTGATCTGACTTCCCAGTGCTCTCTCCTAACAAACTGTATATAGACCATTTTTAGCCCCTTCTAAATACTTCTTTTCTCTATGGCAAGTAGGCAGTCAGCACTTCTTAGAAGATCTCTTAATAAAGGCTGAGAGAATAAAAGATGAATGATTGGAGGCCCCATTGTTGTATAGAGCATCAATTCTGTCAATACAGGGTAGAACTGGGGAAACTGACATAGGGCAATGAGGCGTAAGTGACCGACATAAAAGGAAGAGGAATCAAGCAGAGCAGATGGAGACAAAATGAACCAGCAGTGACAGTGAAAGGAAAATGGCTTGGGGCAGACAAAGAGAAGTGACAGCAAAATATGACATGAGGAAGAGATTTGTACTATCTGGAGGAAGTAATAGTAAATTACTGGATTATGGCTATCAAGAAGAGATGTGAGGAGGGTTAAGCAATTACGTTGGAGCAGAGGGCAGTGTAGGGTATTTAAAATGTTAGTTTAATGGGGGCACCAACATGAAATCATTGCCTATGGTTGCAGTTAAAGCAAAATGCTAACTGATCAATCAAAAATTCTAACTCGGGAAAGTAATCATAATATTTACAAACATTGGCCATTTATTTTTTGTGATTTGTTTTCATGGTTGTTCAGCAAAATTATGTCTCTCAGAGAATGAAGGCTTTGTCAGCTCTATGAAAAGTTAATGGGAACATTGATTCAGATCTCTAACAGACCATCAAAATACAGCATCTTAATTCCATTAAGTATCACATAAAAGCAAGCAAGCAAATCCCAGCTACCTAGGTCAAACAATTACATATGGGCCTATCAAAAAGAGCCCCTTAAATAATTTAGATGAAACAATTGTGTTTCTAATACAGTTACATTTAAATTAAATACATTTTCATTAAAGTGTGATTGTATCTGAAAAGTGACTCAAATCAAAATTTAGCATCACAAAATTTCACTTAGTCTTGTGAGAGAGGAAAATCAGTCCAATATTCCTTATTATAGTAGATTGAGTGTTACTATTATTTAGTTTTGCTATGCCTTGATTCTATACCACTAAAATCAAGAGAAGCAGGAGCAGGGTCCCACAGATGTTATACAAAATGGTAATATAATCAAGCAACAAAATAGTCTTTACAATGTATGGTAGCCATTGAAATATAAAACAAAAAAGTAGTTTAACGAAGGTGAAAAAAAGGTTGAGAATATTTGGAATATGACTACAGAGCAATTATCTGCAACCATATTATTTGCATGCCTTTCTTTTTCTTAATTTCTGTTCTTCTTAATCTTGATAGCCTTCATATGCAGAGCATAAAAGTCAAACAACAAAAAGACTGCTGAAAGATAATCATGGTAACCAACAACAATAGGCAAATAATTTGTTTGCTTTATCACTTTTTTGCCACTTCCCTGTTTAATCACTGCTGTATAAAATATCTTTTATTCATCTGGCATTACATGGTATAATAAATGTACTTTAGATTTGTACTTTTAAAAAAAACAGTACAAAGGTATGTGTATATGTTTTATGTATTGGATGAAGCTGATTAGGATCAAATAATCTGGTAGAATTACCAAAGCCTTTTACTGTTTTTCAAAAGGTTGGTTAACCAACGCAACAATTCCTTAACCAGGTACTCCTAGCTGATTTCTAATTTCACACTACCGTATTTTTTATTTACATCTCATATCTAGTAACAACTGGGTTTATTCAGGCATCCTTTTCTTTTTGTATATTAAAATACACTCAAACATGAAAATAATTAATATAAAGTATAGATTCCATTTTCAATTCCAGAATAGATTCAGCAGTGAGCATTTGGCATTTCTTCAAACTAATAATCCAGATGGTGAAGCATGTTGAGAACATAATTTCACCAATTACTAATAATGTTTCTTGTCTTTGCAAATGATATGCTCAGTTTTCTGACCTCACATTAGTTAATTTAAAAGGGATATGAATTTACACCACTGAATCTCAACTTTGGAAAAAGGCAGTATTTATATATTTAAATGTTCTCGAATACTGAGCTTCTTGGACAGTTCTGTTCAAGGAAGACAGAGAACAGGCAATGTTTCTTACTGACAACTATACTGTTTCTCAGCGTATGCAAATGTGTGTTTTATCCAGGCCTAAAATTCATTGATATCACTGTAATTCTTCTGCATAAATGTGCCAAATTATGGAGACACTATGCAAGTGGATTCAGCAGCCACCTTCATGTTGGCAGACAAGTATGGATGGAGCTACTCTGTAATATCTAGCCAATAGCAGGCTACGTCTATACTGCTTCCTTCTTGTGCAAAAGCCTATGCAAATGAAGCACAGATTAGCATATTGCCAAACTTCATTTGCATAATTAATTAGGGGGCGTTTTTGCGCAAGAGGCTTTTGTGCAAAAAAGGAGCTATGTAGATGGCTCCTTTTTGCGCAAAAACCCCCTCTTGTGCAAGAGCCATTCCTCCTCATTTTTTTGGGAAGAATGGATCTTGCACAAGAGAGGGGTTTTGCACAAAAAGGAGCCATCTACACAGCTCCTTTTTTGCACAAAAGCCTCTTGCGCAAAAACAGCCCCTAATTAATTATACAAATGAAGCATAACAATATGCTAATCTGCGCTTCATTTGCATAGGCTTTTGCGCAAGAGGGAAGCAGTATAGACGTAGCCACAATGGAACAAGTGGCTTCAAGTTGTTATGGGAGGAGTCAGTGTTCCCAAAACAGTGATGCAGTCTTTTCCATAGAGCCTGTATTAGACTTAGGGGCTGTGTCTACATTGGCACCCTTTTCCGGAAAAGGGATGCTAATGAGACAAGGCGGAATTGCAAATGCCGCCGGGATTTAAATTTTCCCCATGGCATTTGCATGAACATGGCTGCTGCTTTCGGCTCGGGCTTTGACGGAAAGCGTCAGTCTAGACGTGAGCTCTTGCGGAAAATAAAGTTTTTCCGGAAGATCCCTTATTCCTCTTAAAATCAGGAATAAGGGATCTTCCGAAAAGTCTTTATTTTCCGCAAGAGCCGCGTTTGACTGGCGCTTTTTCCACAAAGCCACGAGCCGGAAAAAGCGCAGTTATGTTCATGCAAATGCCGCGGGAAAATTTAAATCCTCGCGCATTTGCAATTCCGACTTGTCTCATTAGCATCCCTTTCCGAAAAGGGTGCCAATGTAGACACAGCCAGGGTGTGTCTAGACTACAGGGTTTTGTTGACAAAAGTGGACTTTTGTCAACAAAACTATATCTGCATCTACACTGCCACTGAATTCTGTCGACATAACATCGACAGAACTCAGCAGTTTTGTTGACCTCTGTAAACCTCATTCTACGAGGAATAACACCTTTTGTCAACAGAGTTCTGTCGACAAAAGGCATTATTGCATCTACACTGTCCTTTGCGTCTACACTGTCATGTCGACAAAGCGGCTTGCTTTGTCAACAGAACTAGATGTTGTCTAGACGCTCTTTGTCGACAGAAGCTTTGTCGACAGTATCTGTCGACAAAACTTCTGTCGACAAAAGCCTGTAGTCTAGACGTACCCTTAGTGTTAGTAACAGGTCTTTCTACATACACGGCTATTAAGTGAAATGCTAGCTCCATTGAAGAGAATAGCTTTTCTATTGATTGCAATAGAATTTTGATTTCACTCATTGTTTCTATCTGGCTATGCAGAGTTGGTTTAGTCCCAATCATTGATCTCAGAAGATGTTGGATTGGATTCTAAAAACATTGTTGTAGTTTGCATTCAGAGTGCTTTGTCTGAAACGATAAGGGTTAGAATCTTAAACAAATTGATTTAGACCTTTTTTAATTTCTAGATCTCAAAGATGGTAAATACGTTTGTATTTTCCAGAAAATAATCTGGTACATCAGAGAAATGAAGGCATAAATCCCATAAAGTACAGTTCAATCCAACACATGGGTTTGGATCTTTCAAAATGTTTGCTGGTTTTGTAACAGAAAGCTATCTTATTTTCTTGTAGAGTAAATTTCTGGTCATTATGTACTTTCCTTTGCTGGAGTACTTTTCCTCAAATGCTTGACAGCTGGTGTGACAGTTCTCCAGACATGTTCTTCTTCAGATCAGTCATGATTACCCAGCGGTTTAATAAAAGTGATATCCACACATGACTCTAGCTATATAAGAAAAGGTAAAATAACACATTCCTGTGATGATCACAAGCAGTATGAATATGTTAATTGAGGAGCTGTAGCTCTAATAACCATTCAGTTTCAAAGAAGGTTTCAGGTATCATTCTGTTCCTGAGGCTGAGAAATAAATCCATGCTTTCTCACCATCCCCATTTTGAAAATTCAGAGGTTGAAAGAACCCATTTTATGACAAGAATTTGCAGCAAATAACTATGTCAGTGACTGAAAGCTTTTCTTGTCAAACTAATGTCTGTTGTTTTCTGCAATGTGTACGATATCCATAGTTGCTGTCTCCATGGACTAGGGCTCAGCACAGTGTTTTATGAACTGGAGGTCAAGTCAGTCACTTCCTGAAGAATGGATTTTCTCAGATTCATAGCCTATTAAACTTTGACAGGAAGCCTTTGTAATGCAAAGGTCGATGCTGTAATTTGGTTACTTGACATCTGTCATGTCTGATTCCTTGGCTCATTAAATAAGACATAGACTGTGGAAGGAATCAGTTATGGTTTCCTGTCTCCAATAAATGTTCATCAGAGTTGAAGCACCCCAGAGAATATGGCATAATGTTTTATCGTGACCTGTGCACATCTTGTCAACATCATTGAGACTTTTGATAGAACAACCAATCACACGTTTGTGTGATTCTTTGATACAGGCCCACACTAATTTTTCAGTTAAATTACTCAATTTAAAGGAAAACTATGCACCATACAGGTATACTACAGGAGGAGACATGCTGAGCTTCCTGTTTTGTTCCCCAATTCCATTCTTGATTTTGGTGTCGTAAGTCATTGAAAGATCTTGTGATACTGACCTGGATCCACAAAGGAACTCAGGTGCCTAAGCCAGAGATTTAGGCACCACAGCAATCCACAAACTCCTTCTTGGCTACTGGCTAACCCTGTAGGCTCCTAAACTCATTCATCCTCTTTCACTGGAAAAGTTCCCTAGCACCTATATTTCTGCCTCTAGGCATCTGGCGTTCGCCACTGTCAGAAGATAGGATATTGGGCTAGATGGACTTTTAGTCTGATCCAGTATGGCCATTCTTATGTTCATGTACACTGTTGTTTGACTCATGGCATCTAGTTGCCTAAAGCCCCAGCATGATCCGAACTAATGGAAAACAAGTGTTCTTCCACCTATCTCACCTCTGGGGCCTGATCTGGTAGGTGTGCTCCCAGGCCACTTAACTGCCCCCCAAGAGAGCACGAGACAACTGAGTTCCCTTATAGCCTTTAGCCTAGTGCTTAGGGTACTCACTCAGGATGTGACAAGACACCCTAGTTCAATTCCTCCTGCCTGATGATAAGAAGGGGTTTAATAGCAGTCTCTCAGATGAGTGCTCTATAGATTACATTTTATATACCTGCCCTTTCCTCTTGCATTGTCTAGGGATCATAGGTGCCGAACACAGGTTTTGCTGACCCCACTGCTCTTCCAGAGATTTTCTAGGCACCTGAGGCTAAATGTTGTGATGCTCATGATGAAAAGTCTCATTATGGATCCAGTCCTTAGAAATAACAGAAAAAAGTCATATCTTTATAATGCTACTTAGCCCTTAAGGTAATGCAGGGTGTTCTGTTGTATCATTAACTCTGTCTGTCTCTCTCTGTGGGAGCAGGACATTAGGTCTCACTGCTGTGGCTACAGATTTCACTTGTTTTCTCCATATATCTTATCTGAGGCATTTTCATTTTTCTCTGCCCTAGCTGAGGAAATCAAGTGCTTCTTGACCCAACGTATTCAAGCTCGTACCAACTCATTATCTTATATACATAAATGAAGACTCTTGTTTTCAGCATGCTATCAGCTGTGTCTTGAATTTCTTTGTAGCTCGCTAATGGGTTCTGCATTAGTCTGGCATTTGCCTTTATCAAGAGGATTTTCATAGTATATACTGTAGAGAGTTTAAACCGCAATGTTACACTTCATAGGTGCTGACTTTTGGTTTTGTTGGCAGATGCCCCATCCAGGCTCTCCTCTTTCCCAGAGGCCTCACCCTTATTCTGCCTTAGTCCCCAAAACAATACACCTCTTCCCACCTCCACTGTCCCCTTCCCCCATAGGCTGCCTTCACTGAGCTCTCCCCTCCCATCCATTGGGGGTTGTTCTGGCTGTCTTCCCAAGTATACATAACTGTCTCCCTGCCTCCCAGCCCTGAGGCTAGATGAGAAATTGCCCATGTCCCTGCTTGCCCTCCAGTCAGGCTCCTTTTGCCCTGGCTCACCTGCCTGCAGTCAGAGCAGAGCTGGGAGCTGCAGCTATATATGCTGTGAAACAGCTGATAGGCAGCTTCAAACTGTTGATTGGATGATGGGGAACAGCTGATTGGCTGCACTGCAGCCAGTAGCTAATGGGGATTCACATGCAAAATAGTCCTGGTGGGTGTTCAGCACACGCTATTTTTTTTCCATGTGTGATCCAGCCCCAGAGCACTTATGAGGTTGGCCCCTATGCAATACTTAACACATCTTTAAATCTCCAAAAATAGATGGCATTGTTTATCCTCTTTGTTTGATAGGAGATCTGCAAGTAGGAACATATTTCTAATCTTCAAGTTTGTTCACTTTGAGCACTGAGTGAAAACAAGGAGGTGATTTTTTTCCTTTGCTTTCATTACTTCAACATTGAACTTCTATTGGCCACGGAAAGGTGTGATGCCTGTGAGCACGCTGTTGGTGTCTATGCAAGTGACATAGATGAAAATGGAACTCTGTACAGTTGTGTAAATGGCTTTCCTATCTTTTGTCTTGGGGACATTTTTGTTCTTTTAGGGCAAGGTTCTCTCTCCCCTCAGTTCCCCTGAAATAATGACACCACAGCTTGAAGTCTCACTGAAGGATGTCACTCTCATTGGGGAACTGCTCTCTGAAAGGCCCTTCATTATCAGTGGTGAAGATGAAACTGAGAGGGCAATGGTTTAGAGACAGGGGAAAGGATTTTTTTTGGGGGGGGGGGGGCTAAAAAGGAATAGTTCCAAACACTCTCGTGATTTTGATCTCTTGAGGTTGACAAAGCTGAGTGATGAGGTTGTTCTCTCATCCTCTCCCAAGGGGGAGAAATGTATGCAGCCAAGTGTTTTCTTTATTGTTGTAGTTGGGACTTTGGGGATGGAGTGGGGGGGGTAGAAAATGGGCAGCTCTGTGTTGATTCTCAGGGTTCCCATGGCTAAGAACCTCCTTGTTGCCACCTGCCTCCAGTGTGAGAGATTTGTCAGTGCATGGTGGGTGTTAGCTCCCTACTTCAGCCAGCCTGTCAGACACTCAAGCCACTATACCACCCCTATTAATTGAGAGTTAGGGTACGTCTAGACTACATGGCTCCGTCGATGGAGCCATGTAGTCTAGACACACCCTTAGAGTGACTATACAACCCATTTGGGGCAGGACAGTCCCCTTTAAGCCATGTGTTGGCTGTCCTGACTTTTTTGGAAAAAAATAGGCATTTTTCCCATTTGTTCTTGCCAACTGATCTAGTTGACAAGAGGAAACAGGACAAAGGCCCACTGTGTCCAAAACAAAAAAAAATGGGGTACAGACGAACATGTGGGGAGGTGAGCAGCAATGCTAGGGTCTCACACAGAGCTCAGGTGAGCAACACCACCAGCCCTGCACAGGGATGGGGCCTTCCCCAAGCAGTGATGCCAACTCTGAGTTGGGGAGGAGACTCAGACCAGGTCTACTTGCAGGGGTGGCATGGCTCAGGTAAGTGGCTTGTGTGTGTGTCGGGGGGGGACTTGGATGAGTGGCACAGGCCACCCCCATGCGGGGATGTGGGGAGAGCTCACACAAGCTCCATTCAGTCTCTCATTTTCCCTTTGAGAAATATGGTCACCCTATTGAGAGTAGATGCACACTCACCTCCAAGACCATTCAAAGTATCCCCCGTGATATCTTGATCATTGGATACCCACAAAAATCCCATAGGACCTGCTCCCAAAAGAACAGTGTAACCTTAAACTGCCATTCCTGTATCTTACAGCACACAGAAGTTAGATTATAGCAGCATTCCTCAAAGTGGGCTGCAGGCCCATTTTGAGAGAGCTGCTAACAGGCCGCTCCAGTTTGTTTATGTAAAGGTTCCACGTCCACGGGAGCCTCACAGCTCCCATTGGCTCTGGTTCACTATTTCCAGACAAAGGGAGCCCTGGGAAGTGGTGTGGCCCAGACTGTCACTTCTTGCAGCTCCCCCTTGGTTAGAAATGACAAAGTGGAGCCAATGGGAGCTGTGAGGCTCCATGGATGTGGAGGCTTTATATAAACAAACCAGAGCAGCTCTAAGCCCACTTTGAGAAGAGCTGCTATAATCTAATATCTGTGCACTGTAGTTAGAATATACAGTGTTTTATAAACTGTTGCAGACCCACCCCACTCCTTTCTTTTTATGCCACCGAAACTGGTTTGGATCCTACTGGCTGTGTCCACAATGCAATTTGTTTTACTGTCTTGCAAAAGTAATCCATTAGTTTTTGTGAAGCACACTCTATATTTCCAGGTACCTCCTCAGTGAATCGACCCAAACTGTGGTACACTGAATCAGTTGTTTTGTCTTTATTCACATACAGGACAATCTGCTGGCTGTTACATCATTCCTTTTCACTTCCAAGCAATTTTGATGTTTACATCCTGTCTTTGTCTTCCATGAGTTTTCTGGGTTATTGCAATGATGGAAAATCCAGACCCTACCCACAGAAACCTCAATTTTTATACTGGCAACCCTCTCTGTTAGTCTCCACCTTCTGTCTTCACTTTCTACTTTCTCCTTCACCCTTAGTCGTGCTCTAACTTGTGATTCTCATTCTTAATTACATTCTGGTGCCTCTATACTGCTTCTAAGTAAAGGGATTAGATAGCAGTTGAATTCTACTACCACCACCACCAAGCAAGGATTCCTGGTGCAGTTCCTGGATCTGTCGAAGGGCAGAGGTGAACACAGAGGCAGGCAAAAGCGTGATTAGAGTTCTTTATGTAGCTACTCTTGGGAAGATGTTTGAAACTGCAATGATTTTAGAGAAGGCTTTAGGCTAGTTCAGGCCAGTCCAGACTTCAGAAGGCACAAAAGAGTCTAAACCCTGTCCCAACCCTTTAATCCAGTCCCAAGCTGCACACTTTGAGAGATTCAGCTCAGAATCTGGACCTTGTCTTTACTCAGTACTGCCCTCATTCTCATTACTATCACCCAGTTCCCGGTCTGACCTCCATCTCAGCTCCCTCCTGTCCTCTTTCCCACTCTTTCAGTCAGCACCCTGAGTTCTCTTCTTCCCTTCCTCCCCTCCCTCACCAGTGTTTACACCACAGTATGAGCTTTGGCTCATATCCATAATAAGATCACATGTGTTGTGTGAATGTATGGTAAATACATAGACAAATATCCTTACCTGTCACAGAGGAAACCTTTGGTTTCTCTATGGGGATCTACTCATTATAGTGAAGTCCCTTGCCTAGGACCTATGGTTTTAAAGTCATGAGTTTGAACTAAAGCAGTGGTTCCCAATGTTTTTGATACTAGGGACCAGTAAACCCATTCACAAGCTTTTGGAAGACCGGTAACATTTATTTGCATATTCATTAAGCAAATGATGAATATGCAAATAAATTGTGTCGCTGGCCCTTCCTGTCTGGCAGATTGTTCCGCCCCCTCTCTTGGCCCCAATCTCGGCCGCCTTATCGGCCGCGCTGGCTCCCCTGGCTGTGTCCAGTGCCGGGCATTCTGCGGGTCGGTGCGCACGGGTCCCAGCCTTCTCCCTGGGTCCTAGCGCCCGCCATATCTAGCCCCGCCACCCGGGAGCATGCCCAGCAGAGATGCCGCGGCGGTGGGCTCTCTTTCAAGAGGGCCGCGCTGCCGCACTCAGCAGTGCTACCCCATCACACAAATTAATAGGATCTTGTGCAATAATTTTTCTAAGGACCGGTTTTTTTTTTCTAAGGATTGGTACTGGGCAGTGGACCACACTTTGGGAAACGCTGAACTAAAGCATACAGTTCTCAAGATGAGGCAATTGTGGCCTCACAAAATATTATATTTAGTTTAGCCTGTAGAGGGCAACGAAGAGCCACATTTGTACTAGCATGAGTTACTCTTGGCCCATTCCTTTTATCTTTCTACATCTTTATTGGTCTTGATCTGATGGTCTAATTGGCTTTTATTATTTTAACTACTATGTTTATGATGATGATTTATGCATAGGCCTTTGTAAGGGACTCAAAAGCAAATTGAGCTCTCTCATACCATAGTAGATAAGACAGAAGTATCAAACCCTCAACAAAAAATACATTTGAGTTTAGTATTGTTAAAAATATAATACAGTATTTATGCGTCAACATGAAATTGCTGCAATTAGTATTTTGATTCTATTTTTCTGGTATATTCCAGAATCTTGTATCATATCTAATTATATATAATGTCCTATATGCTTATATCTCAGGAAAATCTTGTGTCCCATTTCAATGCCAGCATCATATTGACGGAAGGATTGCTTCTTGCCAAAGTTTATGATAACATGAAGAGACACTAGGACTGAACTGATAGTCATTTACTAAAGGGGAGAAACAATGATTTTTAAATGGTGAGTGAGATGAGAGACCAACAAGAGTACAGGAATCAGGAGCAGTGAATTTAAAGCATGAACCAATACAGGTGTTGGCCATATTAATCTATCTTGGGGAAAGAGGATACAAGAACAATATGACCAAATGCATTATTTATGCCACTATGTCTTTGTAAGTACAAACCACATATTATTCCTTTTGAGTCATAATTTTGGCCTGTTATGTAAATTTATCTGATATTTAGAAAGTCTCTGGAATTCCAGATTCTTTTACTGTAGAAGTAGCTCATTACAATGTTGCTGTAAGCCATTTCCTGTGGGGAGTTGAATTAGTATGTGTCTTTGATCTTGTGCAGTGCCATCAGTGGTGGTGTCCCCAAAATTTATGGGTGGGTGATCTGTAGCCTTTGCTTGTAGGAGTAGAAGCAGCTGTTTCATTTGGATATGAGCCATCTATGTTCCATACCACGCAGTATGAATTGTGCTATTTGGAAAATAGCAAGTTCAGTACAATTGCCAGAAAATGCTCAGGAAACAGCAGCAGTATAGCAGATCTAGACTGAAGTACTTTAGAAGAGCATTTAAGGCAACAAAAATCCTTATGCTGTAACTGATTGCATGCAGCTCCCCATTGGGGCTCTGTGCAGGTGCACTGGCATGCCCACATGCAACTGATTGCAGAATTATGGCCTTACACAACACCTGCTCACATCATATTATGTTATGTGTGAGTAAGGCATTGTGTTATCAGTTCTTTCATGAGCGTAAATATTTCTCAAGATGGCCTTATACACTAGATGTACAGCACAACTGACTATGTTGTCATGGGTTACACTGCAATTATAGCCTTTTCACTGTTATATATATATGAAATGTTGTTATATGTACACTACAAGAAGGCTTTGTGGTGGCAATTAGCATATTGTCCTAAGTAAACAGCATACACCCTTATACAGGTTTTTTTTTTCATTTCCAGTTAGTGCAATGAAGCTGATTTACACAGATCAGCATCAACAGTCCTTTTACAAGAAAAATATTTATGTACCTAAGTCTTTAAATAGTATTTATAATGGCTTTTATTTAGAAGTATAAAGAACTGTTTGTATTTATTGGTGTACTAAATTGCTACTGTATTAATTCTATTACTTCTATTCAGAGACAGATTCATAGATTCCCAGGCCAGAAAGAGCCATTGTGATAATCCAGTCTGAGCTCTTACATAGCACAGGACATAGAACTTTCCCCAAACCATTCCTGTTTAAATGAGAGCATATCTTTTTAGAAAAATAAAACTGTGCAGTATGTGCAAACAAGAGAAAACTGACAAAATCCACTGAAATTCCCCCCCACCCTTATTCTTTCCATGGAATCTTCCTATTGTTAGAAGTGGAGAGGGACACTATTTGCTTTACCTTGGAGCAGGCTGTCATGATATTCCCAATTTGAGAGTGCCCTGTGGCTGGTCAGAAAGTCTTATGGATCTTAGACCCATCTCTGAGAGCTGGAGCATTCATGAAGAGGCCAAATGCCTCCATAATTCTCCCCTTCCTAGATGTCTTTCATGTTCCTGCTGGTTTAAAGGGGAATGAACCGGGGAGAGTAGTCATCCTCTACCCTTCCCCCACAAATAATCTTTTTTTCATTGCCCAGAAAAATGAGCCATAACCACTTCCTCTGAAGAGCCAGTGGAACAGTGTGGACAGGACCCTTTAAGAGGCAACTGGTCTAGCCCAGCTGTGCCTCATTAACAGCCTCTGGCTGGAGCTTGCTAGAAGACCTATGGACTGTATAAGAAGCTAGAGGGGCAGAAGAAACAAGGACAGGAAGTAGTGGTAGAGAGATGGTGAAGGAGCTAGAAATCTCCTGTAGGCTGTTGAGGCTAGAGGATTGCAAGACAGTCTGAGACTTCAGGGACCAAGAATCCAATCAGGTATGTATGGGAGTGACCTCCACAAAAGCAGAGAATAACCACAATGAAGTCAGAAGGCTTGGATCCTCTCTGAAAAGCGTAGAAGCCCAAGACTGAGGCTACGTCTACACTATAGAGTTTTATCGGAAAAAGATATGCAAATTGAGAACCACAATTTGCGTATCTTTTCCGGGTTTTTTTCGGAAGAGGCTTTTTTGAAATTTGGCCCATCTACACAGGACCAAAATTTGGAAAAAAACTCCTCTTTCAGAACATCCCTTATTCCTCTCACCGGGAGGAATACAGGGATGTCAAAAGAACGCACCTGCTTTTTCAGAAACTGTTCCAAAAAAACGGCCTTGTTCCCAGGACATGGCAGAGCTTTTCTAGGATACCCCAGAAAAACTCTGCAGTCTAGACGTAGCCTGAATTTGAGACATGAGAGCAAAAAGACTCTAGAAGGTAGGTAGGGGTGGATATGACTCAAGAGAGAGGAGGAGTCTCCTCTGAAAAAAAGAGAAGTCTCAGGACTGGGTGCTGTTTTCAATTCTGTAAAGTAAATTAAACTAGAAGAGAATGTTTTAAGGACTCTGGACTGGTGGACTTTATTTAAGGAACTCTCAGGAAAAATGAGGTAGGGTGCTGCAGAACCACCCCAGGCCATGAGCAGTGCATGGCTGGCAGCTACCCTTGATACTGCCCTAAATACATGAACATGGCATCTATGGAGATGGAGATGCTTCTGCATGGCTCAGCTCCCATTCTCTGGCCATGATTTCCTTACTTTTAAGGAAATTCTGGAATGTTCCCATCCTCCACAGTATTATCTTGCAGGGGGCATTGACTGTCTGAAGTCAGGAAATAATTGTGTAAACTAATAATTGAAAACCATTGAACAGAAAATGGAAGAGAATCTTCTCAAAATAGACACAGTCAGTGTTGCTGGAACAAACAAGACTCTTTCCTTATGTGTTCTTGCCCTAGGTGCCCATTTGTTGGTCTATGTAATTAGAAGGTGAAAATGATTGTTCTCTATTTAACTTTGCTTTTTGAACAGCCCGCACTTGTCTATATTTCTAAGCTTTCTGTATAATTTTTTAAATCGGATATTCTTCTTCTGTAGACAGTATTTGAATTAAGTGATGAAACTTTATTCTTCCACAGTACATCAACCCCATCCATTTTTCCACAAATCCATTAGCAATAAAGCACCCCCATCAGTACTTGAAATTAGTTGCTTCTATACCCAAACTGGCTGTGTTACCCAGCAGGCTAGGCAGTCTTTACTCAATCACTGTAAATAATCTTGTAGTATTAAATTTGCCACCAAAAACTAGCTGACCTCATCAATAATGGTATTGCTCAAATATATTTTGAGTGAGTAAGCAATGAGATGAAGCTGTTATGAATGTGACTACTTTTGTTTTTTATTTATAGGGGCCCTTTAAAATGAAATTGGGGGGAACTTCATGTTTGAAATATGGGAAATGTTGAAGTGGTGTAAAAGCTCTAAAAACACATTAGAAAATGAAGAGATAAAAAGAAGGGTGAAAATATTGTCTGATTTACATAAAAAAATAAGCAAGCCTGATATAGGTATTGAACTGTGTGATTAACACGTTTACAGGTTATTCAGACTGCACATTATTTCAACCATTTTAATGGCATATCAAAACTTGATCCAAAGTTTTTCTATAAATTGATTTTGGACATCCAGGAAAAAACATAACACTGTGGATAAATCTCTGTAACATTTCCATATAACCAGGGCTTGACAAATGGCTGCGAAACCTACTCGCCAGCCCCGCACTGTGCATGCGCTGCACATGCACGCGCCACCGGTGAACGAGGCAACTGGCTGAAATCTACTCGCTCCGGGCGAGTAGATTCAGTGATTTGTCAAGCCCTGCATATAACCATGTATCATTCTCATATACTTTGTATTAAGAGATTTTATATATACATATCTTGTTCTTTTAGATATATCTTTATGTTAAGCTTTCTTATAGAAACCTTGTATTAAGAGAAACATTGTATCCAGTCTTTTCCATAGAAACTTTGTATCAAGCTCTTTATGCTATAGGTCTTAGGAATAGTTAAGTAAAGAAAATTGTCTTTTGCTAGGAGTAGAATAGATCTCTCCCGTCCTCCACAACACTATAAAATCATGAGTGGTGTGGAGAGGGCCGATAAAGAAAAGTTATTTATTAGTTCCCTAAATAGAAGAACTAGAGGACACCAAATGAAATTAATGGGTAGCAGGTTTAAAACTAATAAAAGAAAGTTCTTCTTCACACAGCATGTAGTCAACCTGTGGAACTCCTTGCCAGAGGAGGCTGTGAAGGCTAGGACTATAATAGAGTTTAAAGAGAAGCTAGATAATTTCATGGAGGTTAGGTCCATAAAAGGCTATTAGCCAGGGGATAAAATGGTGTCCTTGGCCTCTGTTTGTCAGACGCTGGAGAGGGATGGCAGGAGACAAATCGCCTGATCACTGTCTTCGGTCCACCCTCTCTGGGGCACCTGGTGCTGGCCACTGTCGGCAGACAGGATACTGGGCTAGATGGACCTTTGGTCTGACCCAGTACGGCCGTTCTTATATTCTTATGTTCTTGATTGCCCTGTTGAAATGAATGAGGTGTGAATGGAGAATGAAAGGTGAGCACATCCAGCAGCAGTTGCAAGGGTGGAGAGGGGCCAGGAGCCAGATCCAAGACAATACCTGTGAAGTGAGCTCATTAAGAAAACTGGACATACAGAAGATCTTGGGAGTCCAGCAGCAAGTGCCTGCCCTTGGAAGAACTCTTTGAAGCAGCATTAAGCGAGGTGATGACTAATTGCTGTATGAGAGGGATAAATATGAGGCATCTTGCAGAGGGACCCCGGGTTTTTCATCTTGTCAACATGGGAGCATTGATCAGGATCGGCAGAAGCCCAGCTCCACCCTTCCCCCATCTAACTCACCTGGCCAGTGTAGTTAGGGGGGAGCAACTATTGGTAACAACAAGATGGTGTGTGTGTGTGTGCATGAGTGTAATGTATCATATGCATATGATAAAGTGTTGATTGAGCTATGTATGTTCAATAAATGTGGCGTGTTGCCTTATTCCCCTGAAAAAGATCCCGGGTGCTTCTTTTAAGCACAACAAAATTACATAAGATATTTGAGAAAGAAGGGTTGGCTATAATAAACACCTAAACATTTACTCAGGGGAATAAGACTTCAGTATCTCCAAATGGATTACAAGTGTTTTGTATGAAATAAGCTGTGGTGCAGTGTTATACAGTGTTCCTTCTGCAATGTGAAGAAAATGATGGTGGTTCCGGCGACAGACAAAACCTTTTTTTTTTTTCAGAAATGAAGACTGATCCTTAGCTAGTGTAAATGGTTGGAAACAGAAGCCTCCATGAGCTGCAAGAAGTAGCCATGCATGACTGACACAGCTGCATGGATTGATTTGGGGGTGGGGATAGTATTTTATCTAGGGCTAGGCAATGCTGCATGTAGCCTCAACTCAGGTGGAACATTTTGATTCCCTTGTTAAAATGCTGGCAGCAAATCAATGGATGAAAAAGACCTTTATCCTTTCCTGTTTCTGTATTTGGGAATATTTGAAGGTATTTTGTGCTCAGCTGTATTTTTCTCCCATTCAAATCTACACAATAATCAACTTTCATTGCTTATAATAATTAAGCTGAGATGAAAGGCCAGAAAGCTCCATGGAACTGGGACTGTTGAGGAAAATGACATTAATTACCACAGACAAAAACACTCTTTAATTGCCTAAAACAGATAGAATGTATTTCAACTGTTGTCTTTAAGGAATTATATTCCTAGCAGCAAGTTATATTAGGCAGTATTTTTTTCAAACAATTAAATACTGAGGTAAAGTCACCGTGTTGATTTCAGAGGGGTGAAAAAGAGTTAATTATACCCTTGAACTTGCTAGAAACATTATTCCTATTACACAACAGTAAAAAAAAAATAGTAATCACCAACTTTTTAAAATTACATTTGCTGCTTGTCATTTGACTTTTCTGTACTACCATGTTCTTGGCTTTGCTTATCTATTTTTTTATTCCCCCTTTGCATAGCAGCTGAGCCCTCTCCCAGTCATTAGCATAGTTATCTTCAGAACACCCTGTGTGGAAGGGAAGTACTATTAGCCTCATTGTACAGATGGGAAACTGAGGGTCAGAGCAACTAAGGCTACGTTGACAGTACAAGCTCAGGGTGTGATTCCTCTGCTCATGTACACATACTTATACTAGCTGTCATGAAACTAACATGAGTACAAGTAGCAGTGTAGGGCTGGTAGCAGTAGCAAAGGCAGAGCTGAGCCAAGCCAAGCACATGCCCACCTGTTTCAAGTGGGTTTATACTCAGCACTGCTCAGCTGTGCTACCACAACAATGCTATTTATTCTCACGCCATCTTGATGTGAACTAATGCATGCATGTGAACATGAGCAAGGAAATCATATCCCGAGCTTATACTGCAACTTAGCCTCAAAGAATATGTCTAAGCTGTAGCTGGGAGGTGCAATTTCAGGTAGATGTACAGATGCTAGCTTTGATTGACCTAGTATTCAAAAAATACCTGTGTGACCACAGCAACATGGGCAGTGACTTGAGCTAGCTGCCTGAATATAATCTAATCTGTGATCCTAGGTACATGCTGGGCTGTCACTGTCCATGCTACCATTTTTAACATACTAGCTTGATCAAAACTAGTCTCTGTGGGTATGTCTAGACTACATGCCTCTGCCAACAGAGGCATGTAAATTAGACTACCTGACATAGTCAATGAAGCACGGATTTAAATATCCCCCGCTTCATTAAAATAAAAATGGTCGCCGTGCTGTTTCAGCTCAGCTGATCGTCGGCACAGTGCGGCAGTCAAGACGCGGATCGGTCGACAGGGAACGCCTTTGTCGACCACTCCCTTATGCCTTGTGAAACAAGGTTTACAGAAGCAGTCAACAAAGGGGTTCCCTGTCGGCCGATCCGCGTGTTGACTCGCGCGCTGTGCCAACGATCAGCTGAGCCGGCACAGCGCAGCGGCCATTTTTATTTTAATGAAGTGGGGGATCTTTAAATCCCCGCTTCATTGACTATGTCGGGTACTCTAATTTACATGCCTCTGTCGGCAGAGGCAAGTAGTCTAGACATACCCTGTATGTCTACCTGAACTGGGAATTAAATAATTAAGGACAATAAGAGGTAGATTTTAAAATATATTAGAAATCAAAACAATCCTGACTAAGGATGTGAAAGGTTAACTGGTGGGGGCTGGAGCAGCTCCCCACCTGCCTGCCGTGGGCTGTTCCAGCCCGAGGAGTGCATGCCATGTGCTGTCTGTGGTGGGCTGGGGGGACTGCAGGCAGGGACTGTTCCAGCTTGGTGAAGTAGTCCCTGCCTGAGATGGTAGGCCACTCCAGCCCAGCTGCAAAGGGGGAAGGGACACTCCAGCTCAGCTGGGCTGGAGCAACTACCCTTAATTGGTTAACCAATTAAACATGAAGTAAACCAATTGCATAAGAGTTTACATCCCTAATCCCAACTATGTTTTTGGCTCATTACTAGAAGGAAGTGGTAAAACAATCAATAATAATAATAATTCAGGAAAGGTAGAAGTAGTACCAATACACAAGTTTTGGTTTGTATTTGGGGGATGTTTGTGTACACCCCCCTCAGGCAGGCTACCGTAGTCAAAGTCCCCCCACAGGTCTGCTTATCAGTGTCCATATGGCCCAATGGCCGGAGTCTGAGTCTCAGATCCCCCTCTCTCGGAGTTAATGGAGCTCAGCAGCCTGAGTCCTTGTAGCGCTTCCCTCTGTCGGGGTAAACATGGCCCTGAGGCTCAGTCCTTGTAGCCTAAGGGAAACTACCTCTGCCCAGAAAGGCTGCAGGGGGGAGAGGTGGGGAACCCAGGCCCTCCCACTCCACCAGGTCCCAGCCCAGGGTCCTGTTAGCAGTGGCTTGGTCCACCGCTTGCTCAGCGGGGACACTGCTTGCTCCACCTCAACACACTCATAGAACCATAGAGCTGGAAGAGACCTCAGAAGGTCATCAAGTCCAGCCCCCTGCTCTAGGCAGGACCAATCCCAACTAAATCAACCCAGCCAAGGCTTGGTCAAGCCGAGACTTAAACACCTCTAGGGATGGAGACTCCACTACTTCCCTAGGCAACCCATTCCAGTGCTTCACTACCCTCCTAGTGAAATAGTTTTTCCTAATATCCAACCTGGACCTCTCCCACCACAACTTGAGACCATTGCTCCTTGTTCTGCCATCTGTCGCTACTGAGAACAACCTCTCTCCATCCTCTTTGGAACTCCCCTTCAGGAAGTTGAAGGCTGCTATCAAATCCCCCCTCACTCTTCGCTTCTGCAGACTAAACAGACCCAACTCCCTCAGCCTCTCCTCATAAGTCATATGCTCCAGCCCCCTAATCATTTTGGTTGCCCTCCACTGGACCCTCTCCAATGCCTCCACATCCTTTTTGTAGTGGGGGGCCCAGAACTGGACACAATACTCCAGATGTGGCCTCACCAGAGCCGAATAAAGGGGAATAATGACATCTCTGGATCTGCTGGCAATGCTCCTCTTAATGCAACCTAATATGCCATTAGCCTTCTTGGCTACAAGGGCACACTGTTGACTCATATCCAGCTTCTCGTCCACTGTAACCCCCAGGTCCTTTTCTGCAGAACTACTACTTAACTGGTTGGTCCCCAGCTTGTAACTATGCTTGGGATTCTTCCGTCCCAAGTGCAGGACTCTGCACTTGTCCTTGTTGAACTTCATCAGATTTCTTGTGGCCCAATCCTCCAATTTGCCTAAGTCACTCTGGACCCTATCTCTGCCCTCAAGCATATCTACCTCTCCCCCTAGCTTAGTGTCATCCGCAAACTTGCTGAGGGTGCAATCCATCCCCTCATCCAGGTCATTAATAAAGATATTGAACAAAACCGGTCCTAGAACCGAACCTTGGGGCACTCCGCTAGAAACCGACCGCCATCCTCACATCGAGCTGTTGATCACTCCCCGCTGGGCCCGGCCTTCTAGCCATCTTTCTATCCATCTTACCGTCCATTTATCCAATCCATATTCCCTTAACTTGCTGGCAAGAATATTGTGGGAGACCGTATCAAAAGCCTTGCTAAAGTCAAGGTATATCGCATCCACTGACTTTCTCACGTCCACAGAGCCAGTTACCTCATCACAGAAGCTAATCAGATTGGTCAGGCACGACTTGCCCTTTGTGAATCCATGCTGACTATTCCTAATCACTTTCCTCTCTTCCAAGTGCCTCAAAATGGATTCCTTAAGGATCCCTTCCATGATTTTTCCAGGAACCGAGGTAAGACTGACCGGCCTATAGTTCCCTGGATCGTCCTTCTTCCCTTTTTTGAAGATGGGCACTACGTTTGCCTTTTTCCAATCATCTGGGATTTCTCCCGATCTCCACGATTTTTTAAAGATAATGGCCAAAGGCTCCTCAATGACATTTGCCAGCTCCCTCAGTACCCTCGGATGCATTAAGTCCTGACCCATGGATTTGTGTACATTTAGCTTTTCTAAATAGTTCCTAACCTGTTCTTTACCCACCACGGGCTGTCCATCTTCATCCCATCTTGCGTCACTTAGCGCAGAAGTCCAGGAGCCGACCTTGTCCGTGAATACAGAGGCAAAGAAAGCATTGAGTACTTCAGCTTTCCCCACATCATCTGTCACTAGGTTAGTAGTGTTTTCCCAAATTAATGCCATGTTACTTCCCGCCCCTTTTATTAAAGGCTTCTTTTCTATGCTCAGACTCTGTGCATGTGAGTGGGGAAGCATTGCCTCCCAGAGGCACCCAGGGGTGTTGTGTGAAGGGGCTCAAGCCAGTTCTGTGTTTGATAGATGGAGAGGAACCCTGGCCTACATATTGAACTCAGCCCTAGCTGCTGCTGGTGCTACCTGGCAGAAGGGTTACATTTTTGGGGGCTCATCCGGGATCTCAACTGCGTCTCTCAAGCTCGGCCTGCGCTTTCTTAGCTAGGGGAAGTATGTAACCCACACACCTAAGGGATGTGGTTCACTGTCCCATGTAGTGGCACTTAAACCACCTACAGTGAGAGATCAGAATGAGTGAGCAAAACAGCCTAAGATGAGTGCCAGCTGGCTTTATAGCTCAAGATGTGGAGGCTCCTACACTAAGCTCCAGAGATCCCAGATTCAAATCTGTTTGGTGGCAGTTACGCTTAGGTAAATAATTGTGTGGGTACAACACAAACAAGTGAATAACTCTCAGGGAATGGGCTCTCTTTGGAGGTGGGGCAAGAACACAGTACCAGAAAGGATTTCAGTATCCATTGTGTGAAGATTACATTGATTTCTCTAGGCTGCATCACTGAAATCTTCTCCCATCATACCATTTAAAATGATTGCTTTCTTCAGTTTAACCATATTAAAAACTTAAAAATAATTAATTCTTCACTGGTGTATTCTAATAAGCATGTTTTCCATACAATGTTAAAAGGAAAAACTCTGCAAAACATGGGCTATTTATCTCATGCAATAATATGAACATCCCGCTTCACTGCTGGTTCTGCTTTCTGGTCTATGAGGTTTTTTTCTGGTGTAAACAAAAATGATAAAAGCTCTCTAACAGCACAAATAAGGAAATTTAAAATACAGATCAACTCATTTGTTTGCTTATTTGTTGACAAAGCCCTCAGTAATGCTATGATTTTTGCAAACTTTGAGTGAATGGCAGGTAATGCACAAGCATCTACTCTAAGAAAAGGTTGCTGCATGTCAAGACTGATGGAGCAATACCCTGGAGAATTGGAGTTCATAATATGGATAATGATCATAGTTTAAATAAGTTACATCCTTTGTTACAATTTGCATAAATTAACCAACTCTCTGCACAGTTCCTCTACAATCAACTACATAAGCTAGGAATCTAAATTTGATTTTAACATCTTACCAGATTATAGAAGGACTGAAGGAGAGGTTGCAAAATAAGGTAGATGCCATTGCAGAGTTATGTTAAAAATTTGAAGTACAATTTGTGAATTACACATTTAAATCACATTCTCAACTGATCAGTTCAGTTCAATCAGATAAGAATTTGCTACATGCAGAAGAGAATTAAGACTGAATGGGACCTAGATCTACCACAAAGCCACCATCCTCAAACTTTCTGCACAATTCTTCTTTCCAACCCCAATCAAATCCTTGACCTGGACCCTGACCAATAAATACTTGTTTCAGTTCATTCCTCACTGGTGCCTTGGCATGGTATAAAAACAAGGAGTCATGTAGCACCTTAGAGACTTACAAAAATGCATACCTAGTATCATGAGCTTCTCTGGGCAAAACCGACTTCCGCAGATGACATGGTATAGTGCATGTTTCCTACTCAACATTGCTTTAAGACAATGAATGCAGTACTGTTGTGAGCCATGCAACTGCCTACTTGTCACCTGTCATTATCATTTTCCTAACTGCAGAGAGGCAAGGGGTAGGATACTCCAATACTACCATTGTTACGTTCTTGGGCCTCAGCACATGGTTTTAAATTCAGAAGCGTTAAGATGATTTAATCCTAATTGCCTACATATGATATTTTTTTTTAAACTGAGGACTGGGAAAATGCAATATTTGAACTGAGCCATTTTTAATATTCTGAAAAACAGTTTATAGCCCCAATTCTCTGCATGGATAATAAGGGGGAGAATTTGTTCTCCTTGGCCTCTGGGGATAGGACAAGAAGCAATGGGCTTAAACTGCAGCTTGGACATTAGGAAAAACTTCCTGTCAGCGTGGTTAAACACTGGAATACGTTGCCTAGGGAGGTTGTGGAATCTCCATCTCTGGAGATATTTAAGAGCAGGTTAGACAGATGTCTATCAGGGATGATCAGAGGGTGCTTGGTCCTGCTGTGAGGGCAGAGGACTAGATAATCTCTCAAGGTCCCTTCCAGTTCTAGTATACTAGGATTCTATGGCAACCCCATTAAAATGGGGTTACAACCTAATCTGGAGTCCAGACCCACAGTTTGAAAACCACTGAGTAAGACAGTCTTCTGACAGTGATAATTTTCATGTTGAAGTCATGTTCAAAAAACAGATAAACGAGGAGTTATTCATAGGTACCAATTTAAATGTTGCTTTCCATGAATACTTGTGCAAACAAAACAGATTCACAAACCAAAGACATTACTACACAGGCTAATGTGAGATCATTCTTCCCTCTACGGTTGGTTCCACTGTAAAGGATTTAAAGGTAAATTTGTAAAAGTATTTAAGCACCTAATTGTTAACTTCCATGAGAATGAGGTGCCTACCCACCTTTAAAAATCTGAACCTTACTCCCTAAAGTTCAAGCATTTAGAGGTCTGATTCAGTGGCTTGCTTCTAGCTCTGGACCCTTGCGGTAAGTAGACCCTTGTGGTAAACGGGACCCTTGTGGTAAGTGGCTGTCTGGAGTGTGTGTTTGTGTGTGGGGGAGTTATTTGCTGTGTGCTGAGCTTGTGTTTGTCTGTTTGGTTGGTTTGTTTGTTTGCTTGAAGGAGCTTCTAAAAGGTTTGAAATCTAGAAGCCTCTGTTAATTGGCTGATCCTCAGTCAGGGGGAGGGGCTACCAGAGCTATATAAGCCTGTGACTCAGCAACCAGGGAGCTTGTGAACAGGAACTGCTAACAGGAGTTTGGAGAGGAGTTTAGAGGGGAGGTTAGAGGGCACTAGTGACTTCTGGCCTTCTTTAAAACATAACTCTTATAATAATCTATATTCCAGAGGTTTAAAAAGAATCCCAGTTTATACTTAAACTTATTCATTAGAAAATGGAGACAGAAGCCCAGCAGCAGAGTGGAGGCTATCCTGTTTATTGCGGGTGTAACATGTATGATTACCTGCCCTGTGGGCGGTCGCGTATGTGTGCACCCGTTGCAAGGAGCTCCTGACCCTTAGAGACCGAGTTCAGGCTTTGGAGGCCAGGGTGGCTGAACTGGAGGAGCTAAGGGAGGTAGAGAGATATGTGGATGAGACTTTCTGGGACACTGTAGTACTGTCCCACCTCCAGTCTGAGAGCCCCAGTGCTCTTAAGGAGGATGAAAGTCTCAAGGAACAGAGCATTCAATGGGAGCAGAGGGAAACCATCCCGTAGTTGGGACCCTCCTCCCAGAGGATGTTGCGTATCCTCTCGCACTGAGGATACCTCTGAGGGGGAGGGAATGCCAGTTCGGAAGAGGCAGGTGTTAGTAGTGGGTGATTCGATCGTTAGAAACATAGATAGTTGGGTTTGTGATGACCGGGAGAACCGTATGGTCACTTGCCTGCCTGGTGCGAAGGTTGCGGATCTCTCGAGGCATCTAGATAGACTTATGTGTAGTGCTGGGAGGAGCCGGTGGTCGTGGTACATGTAGGTACCAATGACGTAGGGAAGGGTAGGAGAGATGTCCTGGAGGCCAAATTTAGGCTGCTAGGAAAGAGACTGAAATCCAGGACCTCTATGGTGGCATTCTCAGAAATGCTTCCAGTTCCACGCGCAGGGCCAGGTAGGCAGGCAGAGCTTCAGAATCTCAATGCGTGGATGAGACGATGGTGTAGGGAAGAGGGGTTTGGATTTATTAGGAACTGGGGACACTTTTGGGAGAGGGGAGCCTATACAGGGAAGGATGGGCTCCACCTAAACCAGGGTGGAACCAGACTGCTGGCACTAAACATTAAAAAGGCAGAGAGCAGTTTTTAAACTGAGAGATGGGGAAAGCCGATTGGTGTGGAGATGCACGTAAATAGGAGGGAGACTTCTCTTAGAGGAGAATCCATTGATAGAGATTCTCTAAGCTGTAGTCAGAAAGAGAGGAGGGGAGAGGGCAAACCATGGGCCAGAGCAGACAAACAACCACGTACAAAGGAATCCAATGCATCAGGGAAGGGCAGACAAATAAGCAGTGGCAAATTTGTAAAGTGCTTCTACACAAATGCTAGGAGTCTGACTAATAAGATGGGTGAACTAGAGTACCTAGTATTAAATGAGGAGATTGACATAATAGGCATCACTGAAACCTGGTGGAATGAGGAAAATCTGTGGGACACAATCATACCGGGATATAAAATATATCGAAAGGATAGAGCAGGCCGGGTGGGTGGCGGAGTGGCACTGTATGTGAAAGATAATGTAGAATCAAAGGAAATAAAAATATTAAATGAATCAACATGTTCAATAGAATCGCTATGGATAGTAATTCCATGCTCCAAAAATAAGAAATTAGCAGTAGGGATATATACCGACCACCTGACCAGGACAGGGATACTGACATTGAAATGCTGAGGGAGATTAGAGAGGCTACCAAAACAAAGAACTCTATAATAATGGGGATTTTAATTACCCCCATATTGACTGGATACATGTCACCTCAGGAAGAGAAGCGGAGATAAAATTTCTCAATGGCTTAAATGACTGCTTCTTGGAGCAGCTGGTGCAGGAACCCACAAGGAGAGGCAATTCTCGATTTAGTCCTGAGTGGAGCGCAGGATCAGGTCCAGGAAATAACCACTACAGGACCGCTTGGGAATAGTGACCATAATATAATAACATTCAACATTCCTGTGGTGGGAAGAACACCTCAGCAGACCAGCACCCTGGCATTTAATTTCAAAAAGGGGAATTACACAAAATGAGGAGGTTAGTTAAACAGAAATTAAAAGGCACAGTGACTAGAGCCAAAATCCCTGCAAGCTGCATGGAAACTTTTAAAGACACCATAATAGAGGCCCAACTTAAATGTATACCCCAAATTAAAAACATAGCAAGAGACCTAAAAGAGTCACCGGCTTAACCACCATGTAAAAGAAGCAGTGAGAGACACAAAAGGCATCTTTTAAGAAGTGGAAGTCCAATCCTAGTGAGATAAATAGAAAGGAACATAAACACTGTCAAATCAAGTGTAAAAATGTAATAAGAAAAGCAAAAAAGATTTTGAGGAACAGCTAGCCAAAACTCAAAAAGAAATAACAAAACGTTTAAGTACATTAGAAGCAGGAAGCCTGCTAAAAACCTGTGGGTCCCTAGACGATCGAACTATAAAAGGCGCAATCAAAGACGATAAAGCCATTGCGGAGAAACTAAATGATTTCTTTGCTTCAGTCTTCACGGCTGAGGACGTTGGGGAGATTCCCAAATCTGCACCGTCCTTTGTGGGTGATGAATCTGAGGAACTGTCCCGGATTGAAGTGTCATTAGAGGAGGTTTTGGAACAAATAGAAAACTTAATGTTAACAAATCTCCAGGACCGGATGGCATTCATCCAAGGGTTCTAAAAGAACTCAAATGGGAAATTGCTGAACTATTATCTGTGGTTTGTAACCTATCCCTTAAATCGGCTTCCGTACCTAATGACTGGAAGGTAGCCAACGTGACACCAATATTTAAAAAGGGCTCTAGAGGCGATCCGGCAATTACAGACCGGTAAGTCTAACTTCGGTACCTGGCAAATTAGTCAAACAATAGTAAAGAATAAAATTGTGAAGCATGTAGAAGAACATAATTTGTTGGACAAAAGTCAACATGGGTTCTGTAAAGGGAAATCCTGTCTTACTAATCTATTAGAGTTCTTTGAAGGGGTTAACAAATATGCGGACAAGGGAGATCCAGTAGATATAGTATACTTAGATTTCCAGAAAGCCTTTGACAAGGTCCCTCACCAAAGGCTCTTGTGTAAATTACATGGCCATGGGATAAGAGGAAGGTCCTTTCTTGGATTGAGAACTGGTTAAAAGACAGGAAACAAAGGGTAGGAATAAATGGCAAATTTTCAGAATGGAGAGGGAGTAACTAGTGGTGTCCCCAAGGGTCAGTCCTAGGACCAATCCTGTTCAACTTATTCATAAATGATCTGGAGAAAGGGTAAGCAGTGAGGTGGTAAAGTTTGCAGATGATACCAAACTGTTTAGGATAGTCAAGACAGAAGCAGACTGTAAGGGACTCCAAGAAGATCTCACCAAACTGAGTGATTGGGCAACAAAATGGCAAATGAAATTTAATGTGGATAAGTGTAAAGTAATGCACATCGGGAAAAATAACCCCAACTATCATTACAGTAGGATGGGGGCTAATTTAACTCACGACAAATCAGGAAAGAGATCTTGGAGTTATCGTGGACAGTTCTCTGAAAACTTCCACACAGTGTGCAGCGTCAAAAGGCAAATAGGATGCTAGGTATTATTAAGAAAGGGATAGAAAATAAGACCCAGAATATCTTACTGCCCCTGTATAAAACTATGGTACGCCCACATCTTGAATACTGTGTACAGATGTGGTCTCCTCACCTCAAAAAGATATTTTGGCCTTGGAAAGGGTTCAGAAAGGGCAACTAAAATGATTAGGGGTTTGGAGCGGGTCCCATATGAGGAGAGGTTAAAGCGACTGGGACTTTTCAGTTTAGAAAAGAGGAGACTGAGGGGATATGATGAGGTGTATAAAATCATGAGTGGTGTGGAGAGGGCCGATAAAGAAAAGTTATTTATTAGTTCCTAAATAGAAGAACTAGAGGACACCAAATGAAATTAATGGGTAGCAGGTTTAAAACTAATAAAAGAAAGTTCTTCTTCACACAGCGTGTAGTCAGCTTGTGGAACTCCTTGCCAGAGGAGGCTGTGAAGGCTAGGAATATAACAGAGTTTAAAGAGAAGCTAGATAATTTCATGGAGGTTAGGTCCATAAAGGCTATTAGCCAGGGGATAAAATGGTGTCCTTGGCCTCTGTTTGACAGAGGCTGGAGAGGGATGGCAGGAGACAAATCGCTTGATCATTGTCTTCGGTCCACCCCCTCTGGGGCACCTGGTGCTGGCCACTGTCGGCAGACAGGATACTGGGCTAGATGGACCTTTGGTCTGACCCGGTACGGCCGTTCTTATGTTCTTATGGATTCTATCTTGATGACTAATGAAAGTGGGGCTAAGCACAACTTCAATGTCTACTGTAAGATCATTTGGAGAATTAGTGAGAAAAAATAGATTCTGTGATGAGTACACTAATGATAGTTGGCTGTATATCTCATTTGTCATAGATACGACCGGTGCTGGCACAGATATCCCCATGTCTAGGGAAGATCATACAGGGATGAAAAGTGGTTGCCTGAAACTAAACTCAAGCAAGGTGAGAATAATGCTCATCAGACAGGAAAGTTGTGGTAGATTAACAGAAACACCATCCTTCCCTTCCGGTAAGCTCATAACCACCATCATTTTTGAAGTCTTCCTGTATTCTAACTCTTGAAGTTTTATATACCTGAGATCAAAATAAGTTTAGCTCAAGGCATTTCACAAAAGAAATTGGAATATTTTTCTTCTAAATCCGAGGGAACATCATTTAACCATGTGACAAGGCACAGCTCTCTGCTTATATACATGACTCTGACACATCCAGTCCCATGAGCACTACTGTGTATTTGATTTGTGTTTTGTAAGCCACCACACTTACAATCCCATGCAGTAGTTCTTAGTTATAGTGTTATACCATCATAACAGAGCTTACTTCATGCCAAGAGATTCCTCTCCATTGCACTTTCTTCTTGTGCTCCTTTTCTACTCTTGCAGTTAAAGGGCTAATGACCTCCTTAGCTCTCCCTAACACAGGCTGATCTAGTACACTAGCCATTCTTTCCTTCAATCAGTCCCTCACTTGGGAGCTAACTGGATTTACAGTGATCAGAGGGCTGATTCTGCTGCTGGTTATCAGAACTTGGTCACAAATCTCTAAATAACTATTTATATTTTGGGGGACTCTTGAGGCAGATGAAAAAGTATTTTAATTGTCACAGCTCTTAAGACTTTCAAGATCAGTATGAAAATCAAAATGCTAGATTTCCCAACAGGTCTCTTCAACAAGCTACAGCGTTACTCAGATTTACTTGCATATACTCTGAGAAACTGGAAGTCTTTTCCCACAGGGTGTTTTTGAAAATCTACAGTGTATGCAATGTTTCTGTTTTGTTTAGTGGAGAAGCATCACATTGTTTGACATCCTTGACTAATATAATCACAAATCCAAGAAACTCTATCAGTCCCTGTATAGGTATTATAATGTCGTGTGTGAAAGGAAAGGGTACCTCAGCCGGTCTGAAGAGACAAAATCCAAAGGTAAAAAAATAACAAAAAGCTCATTATTCTGGCAGAGAGAGAGAGAGAGAGAGAGATTAACTCTCACAAGTACTCCTCAAGCTGCCTAGATAAAAGATTTTAAAACAATCAGCATATTTGCTAAAGAACAGAGGACAGAACAATACTAAATACTGCAGTCATCAGTTATGTTGCCTGCTAATTATTTTATGGCAATTGTAATGAAGTTTTGATAATTTTCTATATTATTCTCTCTTCTGGTCTTCCCAAGGACAGAGAAAAAATGAGTAAGAAAGAGACGTCAAGCTTCAATAAATAACATGTTTCCAATTATGCCTGGAGCCTTGAACGAGGCAGGTTATAAAATAGGAAGTGTTGGGGATCTCCCACAGAAAGTGCACTTAAACTACTCCAGAAGCATCACCATGGAGTCATCAAAGGCTTAAACAAAACATAACTGAAATTTGTATTTGAAGTATTTGTGTGTGACACTTATTTCCACAGAATCTAGGACAGTCATGCAAATTGAAAACATACAGTTATGATAGACAATATCAACCAATATCACTGTAGCTCAATTATTATGTATGTAGTACCATAACGTCTAAAATAACTAACTAGTACCTTCCATTGTTTCATATATCGCAAATTACCATTCAAAAACGTATTGAAAACCTGATTCACTAGATGAATTCTGCCCTGTAGATGATCACACAACAAATTTCCAGAAAGAATAAATTCTATAGGCAAGGTCTCTGTATCAGAAAATTGCCATATAGACAAAGCAAGAGGAAAATGCCTGTTTTTATTTTCTTGCTATTTATGTACTAGATGCAGCAGTAAAGCATGTGAAGTAGTGAACACAGAACAATGAAAGATACATTTAACTGTGTTTGTACATGGCATCAAGTAGCCATTATAAAAAAGGAAATGAATTAGCTGATGCAAATCCACCTGTGTGACTATCTAGTATAAAAACAAGCAATACAAGCACACACTCTTTGCCCTAAATATTATTTCCTTCTTTAATCTGCATTTATTGGCATAGATTAAGACTGATCTCAGCACACTTTTTCAATAGAAAGTAAAAAGTAAAGTTGTAACACTCCTGAAACACTCTGGAGAAATGGGTATATGATGCTGAGAAAACAAATCTTCTGTTTACTGAAAAATAATTCGAAGTGCAAAATGCAGGCTTGAGTAAGTAGAGGGCAGTAAATGCTGTGCCTTGCTTTAAAAAAGTGCTAAGCATGATCTTGAGGGTTTTTTTGTTTAGCTTTTTGTTATTGTCCATCACTTCTCTGTTAAAAATTGGAGGAAGCAATCATTTAAAACAAAATTATAAAATACATGGGTGACATGGTATGATGAGTGTAAACTAGACTTGCTTTCTTTCACGAAAGAAAATTGTCTCTCTAATATACTAGAATGATTTGAGAGAGTCAACAAAAATGGCTAAAGGGGAACCAATTTGATATGATGTACTTGGATTTTCAGCCTTTGATACAGTCCTTCAGAGAGACTATTAAGGAAAACCAACCAGTGATAAGATAAAGATCTATCTCGATGTAAAACAATTGATAGTATTCAAAGGAAAGAAAGTGTAGGAATAAATGGACACTTTTCAGCATAATAAACAGGAGTGGAGACAGGTTATTCCAAAAATCTGTACTTGGGCTGGTGCTCTTCAGACTCCATGCAAGGAGAGGTGGGTTAGATTCCTCAAATTTTTCTTACTCCAAGTGACAAATTTTAGCAACCCCCATTATAGATGTGACAATGTTGTGACAATGGTAGAATCAAAAATTTTCATGATTCTTTCCTATTCTTTCATAGGTTGCAGAGTTTATGTATTCTTCCATCTGGACCAGTAGAACAAAAAGTTTATCAGTTTTAAAGAAACAGGATGACATCAGTGGAACTTATTAGATTCAAGGAAAATAAAAAACAATAATATATATTACAATTTTATATAATATTAAATTCTCAGCTAGAAATGATATGATAGGGCTAACATTTTAAACAGATTCTTCAAAACAACTTTATCAGAGTGGTATAGCTATAAAAAGCACTTGAAAGTAATAATCTGAATTTAAGTTTTTACAAATAACCTTAACTTTGACCTTTCATATATATGCACATGCTTTACCTTTCACTCAACAAATAGAGGAAAAGCATTTAGTGTTTAAAAATAGAAGGAACTGCCCACTGTTGTATTCCAGGTCTAGTCTACTTTAAATCCATATCCCTGAGTGATGTAGTGAAGCCAACCCAACCCCCAGTATAAAAAGTTCTAGATTCTGAGAAATTCTCCCCTTGACCTAAGTACCATGTCTCTGGTACCTGTCAATGTAGGTAATGCCTATACTGCAGTATTACTGTGGCTGCAGCATTGTGGCCTTTTAAATGTACACAAGATCACAGATTGTTTTTGTGTTTGTCAAGACATGAGAGATATCCTTGAAAATCCTTGTGACAGAGTAGTGGGAACTAACAGCATAGTTAGAATGCTGATCACTTAGACACCAATTAATTCTCCCAGAGTGGACCTGACTTTGCCTAATTAGTGGAATGGAATAGGCTTGAGGAAGACTAAAGAGCTAATTAGTCCAATAACACAAGGGGTAGAAGAATTCACAGAAAGGAAGTGGGAGGTTGGGGGAAGGCTAACAGCGTCAGACTAGGAAGGATCTTTAGGTGGAAAGATCTATCTTCTCATCTAGGCAGAGGCCGAAGAGAAACTAGTGCTGTAAATAATGTTGTATATGGATTCAACTAAGGCGGTAGAAAGCCAATGTAAATAAATTACACAGTAGCATTTAACAACAGAAGGTCTACAGACAGTTTGTGTAAACACAGCAAAAGACCAAAGCAAGACCATGCTTTGTCACAACCCCCTTTTCTAAATCACGTGATGATTTTTCTCAATGCAGAACGCTAAAGTGAATTCATATTTTCCCATTTTTATTTTGTAATTGTTTGGCCTCAAAGATAGAGACTCATTAAAGAGGGATTAACTGGACAACTCAAACATAGGACATGTCTACACTACGAAACTATTTCAAAATAACTAAAGTCAATGTAATAACTCCCGAAATAGCAAAAGCAAAATAGTGTGTCCACACTACAGGGAAACCTTGAAATTAGTCCAAGGCAGGCTCTGTTATTGTGGATGCGCTACCTCGACTTAGAGCCGCAGGGAACACTGGGGAGTAATTACCTCGAATTACTCTGGAGAGTCGTTATTTTGAAATAGTAGCACCGGAACATCCACACTAATGCTATTTCAAAATAACTATTTCAAAATAAATGGCTTTCCTCATGGAAAGCATGAGTACAGATTTTTTAAAAAAACAATCTGTTATTTCAAAATAACAGGCTTAGTTCTGTGGCTGTTCTGCTTATTATTTTGAAATAAGGGGGGTTATTTCAAAATAACTTCCTAGTGTAGATGAGGGCATAGTGGTAAATGCAGCTGCTTCTCCTAATAGCTGTTAGGTTAAGATGGCTCTGACCATAAAACTAGTTTTTTTTAGAGAATTTTTCTTTTTTTGCATGTAGAACCTTAAGAGGAACAAATGCATAGTTTAATTTCAAAGACATGGAGAGTTTATTTTTAAAATATTTACATTTTATTCAAGTCGAAGTCTTGTTGCTTTTTGATCACGAATTCTACAAAATTCGATGGTCCCTCATTTCACCAGTGATGTTGCACAGCCAAGAGAACAATTGGCTGACTTTGATGTTATCTCAGAAAATATCATGATTCATGCAATGTAAAATTTTTGGAGTTGACATGACTTTGTGCTGGAAAGTGAACAGGCAAAGAACATTGGCAGCAGGACTTACTTTAACACATTGACTTAAATACTTTAGTTTATGCCTTCTATGTTTACCAAGGGGGTTATAGCTAATGCGTGTTTGCTGACAGAACTGTTGGTGAAATGCAGGATAAGTCATGCTGGGGATGGTCTGACTTTGATTCCTGGGTGTGTTATAAAATTTTAGAAGTTATTTAAAAAAGCCAATTGGGTGAGGTTTTTTAATTATTATTTCCCTGCTGAGAGATGTACTACACATCCTGCAGTCTGCAAGAACAGCAGATTAACTTAGCTTGTAAAAAGTATCTTATAAATTTTATTTCCCTAGGATATTAAACACTGTAATGAAAAACTGAACATTCAAGACATCTGCTGATGGGAAGGCAACCAAGGTAACTGATTTGGGAATCAATAGCTAACCTCATTTTAGTAAGTCTGCAGAAGTTTTAAATTACTTCACAAACATACACTGGCTAAAATGATACCTAAGTTGCGCTGAGGTTGTCACAATCTTCAGTATTCCTGTTATTGCCATTCTTACTAAGGAGAGATGGAGTTTGTACCTGTTAGTGGGCTAAATTGGAACTTACATTCCACTGCTTGGCCATGCAGTCTGAGACCCTTTGTTCTAAGCCATCAAATGCTCCATCATGTACCCTTCCTCCCCCCTTCTTGAGCAAGTGAGTGAAGATAGACCAGAAATAGACAGAGCTCCACTTCCTTGTTAGCAAGTGCAGTGGGAGTTCAGAAAAGCAGACGCGTTTTTTCGGCATCCCTGTAAACCTCATTTTATGAGGAAGAAGGGATGTTCCGAAAAAGGGGTTTTTTCTGACATTTGGTCCCATTGTAGACGTGCCAAATGACAGAAAAGCCTCTTCCGAAAAAGGAATCAGAAAAAAGATACGCAATTGCAGTTCACAATTTGCATATCTTTCTCCGATAGAACTGTGTAGTCTAGACACAGCCTCAGAGAGGATACCTTGAGTCAGAACACCTGCTTCTGAGTTGGTACAGCCTACACACCAGTCTTTGCTCAGGATTGTGTCTCTAAAGCAGGGGTGGGGAACCTTTTTTGGGTCAGGGAGCCACTGACCCACAGAAAAATCAGCTGGGGGCCACACACAAGTAAGAAGCAAAAAACCCTCTCACCGACGTGGCCCCCAACTGAGAAGGAGAAAGATGCTTTCCACATTCCTCTCCCACAGCAGAGCTTAGGGAGCCCCAGCCTACTAGATTTTGTGTGCTCGGGGACAGTGAGAGTGCTGGAGTGCCAGCATAGGCTCCCCAATGCTGGGGGAGGCCTTGAGCCTCAGGGGCCGGATCCACGCAAGGCAGGGGCCACATCAGTTTCCCACCCCCACTCTAAAGGCATAATCTAACCTACAGGGAGGAAAAATTGTTAATGCTGTGCATTTCATTTTCGCTATAATGATGTAGCCACCCCTTCAGAATGCTCAGAGCAGTGCTACTTTAAGAAAGTGGATTTTACTGGGGTTTCATGTGGCTTTTTTTTTAATTGGGAGAAAATTTGGTTTGGTAGGGAGAACCTGGGGAAAAGTTACAGTGTATCTAGCACTTGTGAAACATGTTGATCTTGCAATCCTAGAGGCTGAAGTCTGTTATTTATTCACTGAATGGGTATAGCTGAGGGAATGCTAGTGCAAGCTTCCCACACAGTCCCTCCTCAGCGTACCTCAGGTTGGCCTGGAATCCATCTTTGGGAGGCAGAGAGTAGTGCAGTCCCTGTGCTCATTAATCCTTGGTGTTTCTCCTCAGACCAACAGCATTTAGTTCCAGTTAAGAGAGGTTTGAAAGGATTCATTGCTCTAACTTTTGAAGTGTTCTGACCCTGAACTGTACATTGAAATTTAGTCTTCCCGAGATGCTTCCTTCTAGATGAATCAATCTGGATATAGGCAGGCATATGTTTTTCAGGCAATATTCTAAAGAATAATTGGAAGTTTTAGTAAGAAGCACACAGGCCCCACTGGCACAGAAAGAAAAATTTATATTTCAAACAGGATATAATTTAGGATAATCATCAGCTCAGGAATTAAACACAATGAACAATGGTCAGTCCAATAGTTTTATAGGGAAGGGAAAGTAATATGTTTATACCATCTCATCTTCCTAAATTTAGCTTTATTTTTGCTTCCAGAGCTTGCTAAAGAATTAAACGCTAAATTCCGAAAGAAGCATATAAACATAAGCAATAAGTTATTGGAAACAATTTCCGATCGCAATGTTAATACACTGATGTATTTTAAAGAGTAAGGTGTCTGATTTACTGCTGTACTAACCAATTGAAACTTAAATCACAAAGTAAAATTAATTAAGGAAAGCAGAAGCAAGTTAGATCAATGTCTTCATTTCTCTCCCTGCTAAGCGACACGGATTTCCTGATGGATCCTGCTCTGGATGAAAGTAGGTTTACTACAATTCTTTCCACCTATTAATTAGACACTATTTCCCCCAAAACAGCATCACAAAGATTTCTAGTTAGCCTGGCCCATGCTAGTCTCTTGTGTGCTTTTACACCATACTATACAATTTCACTGAGGAGACCAGCATTTCTCAAACTAGGGGTCCTGATTCAAAAGTGAGTTGAAAGGAGGTTACAAGGTTATTGTAGGGGAGTCCTGGTAGTGACTCCCTTACTTGTACTTGTATTGATAAAGGAAATTTCCAGAGATTGAGAGGTTAAGAGAAAGGCCGGGGATGAGAGGTGGTTATAGAGAGAGATCAGGAGATGGGATAGAAAAGGAGCACAGGGGAAAGTATAGGAGTCAGAGGAGGAGCACAGAAACTTCTGCATCTGAGACTAGGGAATTAGAGGAGAGAGTTATAGGGGGAGAAGAGAAAACAAGTTGACTGTGCACATTACTAGTTTTTCTCTCAGCCTGATTCTGTGCTGGCCATTTTCCAAAGAAAGACAATGACAGCTTTGCTCACATTGGGACTTCAGAAATGGGTTCTGAACATTTTCTTCTATGTGCAATTTTTTGGTTTAATTTTATACCCTTTCTTCTATTTGTTTTTTCTGTGCACTCACAATCTCCATTGCACATGTCCTCTTGAAGAAATTGAGGGTGAAATTCACCCTGAATCTTCAATTACACTACAAGTGGTGACTTAGTCTTACTTTATTGATGGAAAGGAGGATTTTTTCATTGTGCTGTTGGGGTAAATGGGAAATCCCATTGAGATTATTTGGCATGAATTGCAGTATTTTGCTTTTATTTTAACTATTCATTAATTTAATCCTCGCTTTCAGTTAAAGGAAAGAAACTCAGCTAATTGTAGTGCAACCCCCTACCCTCAATTGTATTTTAACCACTTTTGGCTGTTTTGACTAAGTTATTCCATCTATTGTCATAGAAAGACATCATTTAATTAACAGAGAAGGTAATAATTCAGTATGAAACTGGAGAAGAAAGAGCCAAAAGGAAAGTTCAATGGCATGGAGGACTGTAACTTGAGACATTTCATAAGCGTGTTTACATTATAGGCACAACAGGTACAAAGTATTATATGCTCTGCAAGCTGTGATGTGCCCCCTGGTGATCAATACAGATAATATAGTCAGCCAGTTAAGAGCTCAAAGTGATAGTAACACGATGAAAAAAAAAAAAATGGAAGCTGTTCTGGATTTTTTGTTTGTCTGTTTCGGGAGTGTAGATATTTGGGCTTGTACAATAGCCTGGATTCAGACTGCTTCTCCCTCTGGATTTCAGTGCTTGGGTTCCAGCCTGAGCACAAACATCAAGGCTGCTATTCTTTATTGCTACATCCCATACCCCACAAGCCCAAGTCAAAATGACCCAGGCTCTGAGATTCTATGCTGCAGGTTTGTCTTTGCAGCATACTTATCTACTATATATTTGAGAGAGCCTGTCCATCCATCTGCCTTTCTGTTTGTTCGAGAATTCCTCCTAAACAGTAAGAGCTGGGACCACCAAATTCAGTGTAGTTTCTTCTTAACATAACTTAAAGCAAGGTAAGTGTTTGGTTGTACCAGGAACAGGGCCAGCTCTAGGTTTTTTGCCACCCCAAGCAAAAAATGTTTTGCCCCTCCCCCCCCTTTTTTTGTCCAGGGAGGGACTTGGGGACACGGGCACTGCGAACACCAGAGTTCCCCTTCCTTAGACAAAGGGAGAGGGAGAATCACCTGGGTCCCAGGCAGGGGTGAGGTTGTCAGGACATAGCACAAGGGGGCTGGGTTCCTGGGCAGGTGTGGGGGGGGGAGGGGAGGGTACAGGGCCCAGAGAGTAGGGGGAGGCGGGATTGGTTAGAGAGCCAGACATGAGGATCCAGGTGGGAGTCGGGAGGAGGGGGGAGAAGAGAAGACGGAGTCCCAGCAGGCAGGGGCGGATGAGAGTTTTGCAGGGCCCAGGGCAGCACAATTTCTCCGGGCCCCCCTTTGGAGAAAAAAAATAGAAAAAAGGCATCAAATGCACAAATTGCAGGCTATTTTCATATTAAATATGAATTGGGTAAATTTGATAGAAACTTAATTTAGTTGGATAATTTTTATTCTAATAATATTGTAATTAATTTTTAAACAAAATTCTGCATAAATAAAAAGGGGAGGGATGTTCAAATGTTGAGCAAAAAAAGTGCCCTCCCCCCCAAAAAAATAATCATGGCACCTTTAAATCTCACACTCCCCATTCCCACCATTTACATGGCAGGGCAAGAATGTCCCAAGTGGCTTTCTAGCTGAGAACTGAAAATACCAGACATTTTACTGGTCCAGTATTTTCTGGGGTTTTTTTACCTGACAGAAGCCACAAATACTGGACTGTCAGGGCCAATACCAGACACCGGGCAACCCTAGTCGTAACTCGAGCCTGCATTTACAATAGGCCAAGGACGTAAGTTGGGGGATTTTGGCCCCTTCCCCACTTTGGAAAAAGGTCATAATGGTGGTGGTAGGGGAAAGGGAGGGTCGTAAATCAGGCTGTTACAAAGCAGGGGTGGGAAACCTCTCTTGGGTTAGGGGACACTGATCCTACAGAAAAATCAGCTGGGGATCACACAAGCAGGCCGGGGACCAGCAGGCCTGGAGCAGATCTGGCCAGGGGTTTGGACTGTGCCCCAGGGCAGGGGACTGGGGTGCAGGGTCTGGGAGGAGGGTTATGTGGGTGAAGATATCGGAGTGGGAGTGGCTGGGGGGGGCTGGACACTTACCTAGAAGCGCTGCTCGCCCACAAGAGCTGCCTGGCCATGTGCTGGGGGATTAAAAACCTGACGGGAGTGGTGATTGGTGGGTTCCCGCAGCTGCTATTGTCCATGTCCGGCCAATGGGCTTGTGCGGGGGGGCGGAAGCGGCCATGAGGGACCCTCCCCTGCCGGCTCGCAGCTCCTGCACCACAGAGGGCCCCGCTGCGCTGCGCTATTCTGTTCTGCGTGGGGTGGGGCTGTTGCTGCCTCGCGGCCGGACCCGACCAGCGCGGGGTTTGCTCCGGCTGCTGCAGCGCCTGCGCGGGCTGCCTGCTGCGGTGGGGCGGGGCTCAAGCTTCCAAAGGGCCACGTCGGGCTCCCTCGCGGGCCCCAGGCTGCCGACCCTGCTCTAAGCAGGGCGGATGAGAGTTTTAAAACACCGGCGCTGGCGCGGGGCCTATTAAAGCGCGGGGCCCGGATCAGCCGCCCTGCCCTATATCCGCCGCTGCCAGCAGGGTTGCAGTGGGCCAGGAGGTGGGGACGGGGGTTGCTGGGCAGAGGCCGAGCCAAGGAGGAGGAGAGAGGGGGGGGTAGCGGGGGCGGTAGCGTCGCAGGATAGTGGGCAGGGGCACACAGGCCGGGGGGGGGAGACAGCCGGTCAAGGGAGGTTCACAGGCAGGGGAGTTGCGGGGGAGAGAACACAGGCGGGAGAGGGGCAGTTGCGGGAAGGGTGCACGGGAGGGGGGATTGCCGGCCAAAGGGGGGGGGCACACTCTCGCAGATGAAGAGGCCCCCGGCCTCAGCCTCATCAGCTGCCCGCCAGGAAGTACCCGGGGCTGCCCACGCAAAGCTCCCAGCGCTCCGGGGCCAGGTGCAGGCTCCGAGCAGCCAGGCGCAGGGCTCCCCACTCGGGGGATGGGTCCCCGCCACGGCTGAGCCCCAGCCCCTGCCGAGCCCCTGAACTCCGGTTCAGTGAGCCGGGAGCAGCCACCATGACCGCGGCCTGCCCCGCCAGGCTGAGCGTCACCAGCCGGGACCGCCCCGCCCTCCCAGCGCCCTGTCCCGCCCCGCCCTCCTAGTGTCCCGGGGCCAGGCGCAGGCTCCGAGCCGTCAGGCACGGGGTTCCCAGCTCAGGGCGGCCTCCGCGGGGCTCCCCGCCGCCCTGCTCCTCCTGTGGGCCAAAATGCCGCCCCTGCCAATGTGCCGCCCCAAGCACCTGCTTGGTTTGCTGGTGCCTGGAGCCGGCCCTGAGCAGGAAAATGGGATGTGCCTGAAATGGGATCACCAGACAGATGAAAGGGGCTTGCTGGGTGCGTGCCCTCCCTCCAGGACTGCCCCAGCCCTGAGCCTCCCACCCTCTAGGAACTTTTTAGGAAAGACAGGAGGGGCTGACGCTGCCCCACCCTGATTTGTATAGGAACATTGCTGACTGTTCTCCTTTATCACAGAAATAAAAAAAAGTGCTGTTTGCTGCATTCCTCACTCTGTCTGGGAAGTGCAGGGGCAGACGAACATGGAGCTGCCCCCAACCAAGATACATGTACCCCTCCTCTAGCACCTGCTGGAGCTGCAGCAGCCATGGAGAGGCACTTCTCATCTGGTCCCAAATTGCTGCAGAGAGAAGGGGCTGGGGTAGTCCTTTCTCTTTGGGGCAGACTGCATACTGAACCCCTCATCCCCAGCCCTATCCCAGAGCAATGATATAAATGAAGCATGTACATTTTCATTTTATTTTCCCAAAAACAAAAATAGTTACGGACCCAAGCAACACCAGGCAAATCTTCTAGTACCCTATAAAACAAATCCTGCTCCAGTAGAAGTCAGTGGCAAAACTCCCATTGATACATGTGGGAGAGAATCCTGAATAAGCTCTGTCTCCACCTCCATCCCTGTTCTTTTTTATTGTCTATCACATTGATTTTAAGCATTATATATGGTATTAAGTGTTTGCACAATTGGGCTAAAAATTATCACGTGAATGCTCATTGTTTCTATATTATGTAAAAAAATGTATTACTGCATTTTTCAAACCTTTACTACAGAACATAGGAAGAGGCAGCTCATTTCTACTGTGACTTGCAAACTTCAGTTTTAGCATTTTTAATATAACAAAGCTAGTGATTCTTCCTAGTGTAAACACTTTATTGTACATAATACTATGGAATAAGTACATTAGATGCAGTATTTTGATTTTTGTGAAAAATACACAGGCATGAACATAAAGTGTGGTCAGAATTGTTGTGAAAAATGTATCAAAATATAATGAGTCTTCTCACTGAACAAAAGAATTGTCTTGAACTCTTATTCATGTCTCTCTCCAATTGCCAATTTACCTCATTTTAAATTAACTAGAACATATCCTCTTTTCATGGAAGCATGTTTGAAAGATGAGGATATGCGCAAACCTATCCTGTCATCTGTAAGTCACAAACTTGAAGGGATTCATATGCCACTCAGTTCAAACCCTATCATCAGAGGCAGAGCTTGGTCGTATAAGGATCAGCCCACAGTTTTGGCTTAGATTTGAGTTTAGCTATTGATTGTGTAATATGTACATCACAGATCATAGGAATAACTGGCACAGGCTCAAAAATAAGCTATAAGGTCAAATGTGCTTAAAAGGAGGATCCAGAATGGCTTAATTGATCTCAAATAGAGACTAAAACTAGAATAACAAAACCTGTCTGAAAACTGGGTTTGAAGACTGGACCTTTGAAATTCAAGCAAGAAATCTGTGTAACTGTGACAGAGGAAGAACTGATATATTTGAATTGAATTACTGGTAATATCTGTGAAAACAATACCAGGAAAGGTGTCTTGCCAATTCAGTCTGTAGAAATCCCTTTAAAGGTATACCCCAGGTAAGAGAAATGATGTAGGCAATGTGTTTGCAGTGAATGAATTATCCTAGCATTGAGGGCAGAATGTAACAACTATATAATGTGGTAGCTTTCCAGCAAGGCAAAGATGAGTGGTTTAAACTTGTTTTTAGACCCAAGGTATTGGGGAGAGTCTTGGCTTCTAAAGCTCTTGGGGATCTGAACCAAGAACTGATCCCAGCTCAGTCGCTGAGCCATCAGTAAAGAGGGGACTGCAGCTGCAAATTGTGAACTGTCAGATCCGCTATAAAAGAAAACTGAGAAGAGGGTGAAGGTGAGAAAAGGGTGAAGGTGAGCTCCTAGCCTTTGTATTGGACCTAGGACAGTGCAGGGCTGCACAATTAAATGAGGAAGAGACTTTTTGGTTATGAACCAGGAGTTGTGCTCTTGAACCAACAAAGATCTAAGTTGTACTGCACTGGTCCAGCACAAGATTGATTCTGGTGGAAATGGACTCATTAAGCAGGCACCTCACCAGTTTCAGCAGCAGAAAGAGAAGAGGCACTACCGAATACTAAGGATATGTATCAGGACTAGGGATGTGAACGACTAATCAGCTATCCGATAAGCAAATGCTTATCGGATAGTCGACACAGTAGTCAACTAGTCGCTTCCCCTCACCCATTGCTGCCTCTATCAGAAAGAGGCAGCAAGGGGCGGGTTGTGAAAGAGGAGGGGGTGTCTCAAAGCGGTAGAGCTGCCTGGAGCCTGGGATCCGACCCCGGGCCCCACACAGCGCTGCCGCTTTGAAATGCCGCATGCAGCCTGTGGCCAGCTGGGAGTCCCCCGCTGACCCCAGGCTCCGTGCAACACTGCCACTTTGAAATGTTACGTGGGCTCCCTGCAGCGTTTCAAAGTGGCAGCGCTGCAGGGAGCCCGGGGTCAGCTGGGGACTTTGAAATGCCACAGGGAGCATGGAGCCAGTGGGGGAACTGCTTGAGTTCCTCGCTGGCCCCATGCTGCCCGCAGCACTTTCGCCTTTGAAGTATAGCAAAAGCCCTGGGGCTATTGCTACACTCCAAAGGCGGAGGCATTCTTATCTAGTAATCGAGTATTTGATCAGCCAATTGCATTGACTATTCGATTAGCCAATTAATCAACATTTTACATCCCTAATCAGGACAGCATTACTGAGTCTTCAGCCAGTTATGGAGCTTCACCCGCAGTTCTGATAAAGAAAAAGGGTGGCAGCACTAGGTATGTGTAGACTATAGAAACTTACCGGAAGTAATTTTAAAGGTTTCTTATCCATTACCACCAGTAGATAATGCCTTGGATGTTGTAGCAGATTCAGTAAAAGTGAGCATTGACAAATGCAAATGGATCCAAAAGACAACGAATAAGAACTTGTTTTCACAGTAGGACAAGGTTTGTGACCATATAAAGTGATGACTTTTGACTTGTGCAATTCACCAGCCACACTTGAAGCTAATGGAGAAGGTATTACCAGGTAAGCCACTATTAGCTTGTGTGTTGCACCTTTGGACATCCTGGCGTACGCTAAAATGTTTGAACAGGAATTAAAACAAATGAATTGTGATAATCTGAAGGTGATTTATTTGAAACTGAATCCAAAGACATGTGAGTTGTTCCAAAAAGAAGTAATACAGCTTGGCACACAATTAATTAGGAAGTAATTTCCACGGACAAAAGAAAACTGAGGCTATGCCTTGCTGGCTAATTCCCCTGATGCCAACAGATACGTGGCATTTTATAGGGCATTTTATAGGGCAGTAGGATCATTTGTAGGTTTTTAATATTGGAAAACCACTGCATAGTTTAGGTGAGAAAGGGAAACCATTTTTGCAGTCTGCAGGATGTGATGTAGCATTTTCAGAGTTGAAAAAGGCTCTGACTGCTCCTTGTCTGGCCTACCCATGTTTCAAATCTCTTTCACATTGGACACAGAGGCTTGTGTTTACAGTGTGGGGGCAGTATTGACAGAAGAACAGAGTACTTAAGAGGGCGGTAGCTTATTATAGTCAATGTCCAAATTCTCCTCAGAGATATTATTGCCCACCCCAAAAAGAACTCCTAGCAGTAATTAAATCTAAAGAACGCTTTCATCAGTATCTGTTTGGAAGACAGTTTATGCTGACTGAGTTCCCTGCAATGGCTCTTTAGACTCAGCAATCCAGCAGGACAGCTTGCCAGATGGCTGGAGAAACCACAGCACTATGATTTCACAATCACACACAGGCCTGTCATGGTAATACTGATGCCTTTTCCAGATGGTGTTGTTGGGAGGCTTAATTGCAAACACTGCCCCAAGCAGGAGCACAAGCAATTACTCGCTAAATGGGATGAGTGTGCCTCTTTTCCAGTTTGCAGAAGTACCCCTGTTCCTGGTTGGTCCACTGGAACAATGGGGAAGGAGTTGCAGGAAAGGACCCCAGAGCAACTATAAACTTCCTGAAATGAAGATTCTTATAACATCACAATAGTCTCTGAGCAGAAAATGAATTGGCAAATGCAGTCACCCTGGAATGTAGTATCCCTTCACAAGATAACAATAGATGCTGTTTGGTCACTGGGACAATTTGCAATTTAAAGATGAAACATTGTGTATGAGATGACAGAAACCAGTAGGTGATAGATAAAGATACAAATTGGTTGTGCCAGATATATTAAAAATAGAGGCTCTGAGACAATATTATGATCATTAAACTGCTGGAAATTTTGTGATTGCAAAAACCTTAGCCAAGCAAGGGAGAATTTCTTCTGGGTAAAATGCAAGCTGGACATAGAAAACTAGTGCAGGAAAAGTACTGCTTCCATTGGGCTAGACTGCAAGCTTCTTTCGGAAGAAGCTTTTCCGGAAGAGATCTTCTGGAAAACCTTTTTTCAAAAGAGAGCGTCTACACAGCAAAAGCGCAATGAAAAGCAATCTACTTTTTTGAAAGATAGCATTCACATTGATTGGATGCTATCTCACATTTCAGTTGTGAGTACTGTGGACAGAGTGGCCAACAGGGCACCTGTGCTTTTTCTTGGAGGCCTCTTTCGAAAAAACACTCTCTTCCGTGTTCACACATGCCTTTTTCTGAAAAAATCTTTTTCGGAAAAAGGCTTCTTCCTCATAAAAAGAGGTTTACCGCTGTCAGAAAAAAACCTCCATTCTTTTGACTTTCTGTCCAAAGAACGCAATAGCAGTGGGGGCATAAGTGTAGTTTTTCTGGAAAAACAGCCGTTTTTCTGGAAAAACTCTGCAGTGTAGACATACCCTTGCAAAGAAAAGCTCTCTCCCCTTCCTGCTCCCCAATAAAATTGGCAAAGTCTCTTGGCAGCAGTATCCTATGGTAGCACCACTGAAGTCCATTGCCATTCATGTTCTCGGGCCCTTACCTGAGACAGACTGGGAATAATCAATACTTGCCAGAAATTATAGAGTACTTCACAAATTGACTTGAGGCATATCTAATAAGAAATCAAGATGATGTGGGTCCCAGTGAATGAATTCTTCATCAGAATCAGAGTCCTAGGTGAGATACACAGATCGAGAGAAAAGGTTTGAATCCAAAGCATTTCAACAGATTGGTGAGGTTCTAGGGATCCACACATTCACTCCCCAGCACACTTCCAATGAGATGGCTTTATGGGCTTTAGAGGGTTAGCTGATTACCTTTGTAGTACAGCACCAAAGGGCCTGGGACCAGCATATTCTATTCTTTTTTATGGTGTACAGAACAGAAGTCATCAAGAATACAAAGTATATCCCAGCTCTCCTCATGTCTGCACATGACCTGCAGAGGAATAAAAGAATATGAACCTTTTGGACTGTGTAGAAACCCAAGAATCCACAAGTGAAAAAGTTCACATCTTTACTATGGAGAATTTGCGGATAGCCTCTGATCAAATGAAAAGATTGTAGGGAGTCAGGTAATATGGGGAAACATTTAAAAGAGGCAAGCTGGTCTGGTTGCACAGTCCTAGGACAAAGAAGTGTAGGAACCCTAAGCTAGGTAAGCTTTGGCAGGGACCCTATACAGGAATGACTCAAATAAACAAAATGATATACAGGATACATTGCGTCCCAGGGCTAAACCTAAAGTTATTCATAAGGCAGTGTCAGGGGATAGGCTTTCAGCCTTCTCTTGAATCAGAAAATATTACTGCAGACACCAAAACTGAGAAAATTGTGACATTTATAAGTTCCCTGCTTGAACAGAATGGACAAAAACTGTCACAGACAGCAATTCCCACAGATACAATAGATATGCCTCAGGAGTACACGGAAAAGAAATCCAGGAAGAGAAAAGTCCCAAAGATTTGGGTGGCAATAAGATTCTTACGATATTATGAAACTGTCCTGACAGTAATTAACTATTCTTAAGTTGTTAAGTAACTTGTTAAATTATTTATTTATTTCTGTTTGAGATGGGTTCTTGAGAGCTACCATTTCAGGACTCCTCAAGCTGTTCGACAAAGCTGAGGTGTGTTTTGTTATGAGTTGACTTAACCTTTTTAAACTGATGAGTGAATGAATCCCCCAATCCAGTCATCTGTAGAGAGTCAGTCAGGGGCCATACTTAAACAAGGCATAACAGAGTCTGTCCCAAAAATAGCACCTGTAGGTTCTTTGTAAATAAAATTGCAGTAAAGAAATACCTAACTATTACAAATTTTTAATCCCAACTGGAATACCTACAGGGCTCCAACTTTGACTAGCTGCTTGGGTTGAAAAGAGACACCAGTATGGTGAAAGGCATGTTCCCTAACTTCTAGCTCTGTCTTTCTTCTGGGTCTGCCATTTTTATCCTAGTCTTCCCCCTGAATGGAAGAAATTGTAGTAGCTACAGTGTGGGAAGGAATATTGTGTCACGTCACTATACCTTTCATGGCCCTCCTGCCCCATTTTGCACAGATTTTCCATAGTTCACACAGTGAAGGGGAGCTTATGGCTCTGTGCTATTGTGGACAATTCAAATAAGAAGAGGATATTTAACTATTCATGGTTTTTAGACTTGAAAAATGATCTCACCAGTCTTCAGCAGCCACATCTATATAACACATGCAAAAAAAATTTCAGAGGGCTAGCCGAGTTAGTCTGTAACTGGAAAAACTTAAAAAAACAATGAATAGTCTATCAGCATCTTAAAGACTAACAAAACACGTAGATGGTATCATGAGCTTTCGTGGGTACAACCCAATTCTAGTTGTCATTCAGTTCAATCTCCCTCAAAATGAGATGCAGACAGCTTTTGTTTCATAAAGTAGTATGTGAAAAATTACAGAAACACTGGTCACCATTCAAAAGTCAGTACAGGCAGTGTTTTTGTGTGAGGGTACATCTACACTGCAACACTATTTCAAAATAACTAGCACTATTCCAAAATAACTTAGTCCACGTCTACACAGCAAGCAGTTATTTTGTAATAGTGTCAAAATACTGTCAAGCTAGAGGACTTCTTACTCTGACTCCTGTAACCCTCATTGTACGAGGAATAAGGGAAGTCGGAGGAAGAGTGCTCTGTTTCGAAATAAATGCTGCGTAAATGCTTCCTATTTCGAAATAAGTTATTTTGAAATAAGATACACAATTGACGTAGCTCAGTTTGCATAATTTATTTCACATTAAGCCCTGCAGTGTAGACACACCCTAAGAGAATTAGGTGCAAAACATGTAATAAGTATTATAGTGTCCCTTGAAGTGTGTCATTTTCTCCTATCTACAGCACATTGGACCTTGTTTATCAGACCAAGTTGGCAGGTGAAGAGAGATGAAAATCCTTGAAAGTGTATCAGTTTTACGAGATACTGCCACTAACCCTTGAAGTTATTGCTCAGTACATTCCTACAGGACTCCGTATGCTCAATAGCAATCTGAGATCTATTTAGGTGCAGGATCAAACCAGAAGGTCCTGAACCAAACTCCATAAAAGTCAATGGGAAAATTCCCTTTAACTTTGATGGGCTTTATGGCAGGGCCTAAAAAGTCAACAGTTAGCCAAGATGGACCACACAGGGTCTCCCTGTTTTAAGTAAAAGAAAATGCTTCACAATCTCAAATACTACAGGATGGTAACTACAGATAACTGATGATTTTTTTAAATGGTGACCAGTATTCATGTTCTTCATTAGCTCACACAAGTGAATTAATATCAATGTGGTCATGTAAGATGTAAGACCTGTTCTGTCTGTTTTGTGTCCACAGATACCTGCTATGTGAGTCTTAGTAGGCATAGAGGACTGGAACTCACAGCTGCCTCTATAGTGGGAAAGCCAGCTTTGGTCAGCCCCATTCACACAAATTATAACGTTGCTTGCTTACCCATAGCTCCACATACTGTGTTTTGTTCCTTTAATTGGAATTTCTCTGTTTTGATTGTTTAAGTAATTGGTGCTGTGACTGTACTCATAAAAGGGCATGGGAATTGTGCAGGTCTGCCCTGAAATGTGTGAGTCTCTCTGAGTTTACAAGCAGCGGCCTCTCAAAAATAGGGTTGCCAGGTGTCCAGTTTTGAACCAGACAGTCTAGTATTTGAGCTTTCTGTTCAGGAAGCAAATTGAGAAAATATAAATGAGAAAATATAAATATCCGGTATGTTCTAAATAAGATGTAATGTAGATTGTGATGTAATGTCAAGTGGGTCCAGTATTTTTGTTGAAACCATCTGGCAACCCTACTCAAAAATGAATTTAAGCTCAACAAATGAGATAAGAAAGCAGGAAAGCTGTCCTGGGATAATATTTCTCTGGATTCTCCACCAGAAAATTCTGTGCCTGTTTGGAGTGATAGAACAGGATTGACAGGAGGGGTACAGAGCTGGTTTTGCAACAGGGCCTGACAAGACCAACTGTGAGGGAGCAGAGCTGACTTCATGCGATAGGCAATGATGGCAGAGCTGATATCACAGAACTGGACAAGTTAGCTGCATGTCAGAGAAGAGCCTGGTGGTGAGGACTTCTGTAGACTGGGGCAGATAAGATTACCAGCCCTTGACTCCCAGTTCTTTGACTCCCATTAGTCTCACTGGGTCCCTTAGGGTGTGTCTAGACAGCATCCTTATTTCGGAATCAACTATGCAATTTGTGCAATGCAGATTGTGTAACTTATTTAGAATGTATTTCAAAATAGCTTATTTTAAAATTTGGTGCTATCTACACAGCACCAAACTTCAAAATAACATGCTATTTTGAGACATCCCTGTAACCTTCATTCCAGGGATGCCAGAATAGCACACCCATTATTTCAAAATCTATTTCAAACAATGCGGAATAGCTATTTCCAGATGCCTCCGGTATCCCGAAGTAGCTCCACGGTGTAGATATACCCTTAGTGGAGTTACTACTCCTGATTCAATAATTGAGTTTTAATTAACTTATTACAAACAAATCTTTACATAAATATCATGTTTCTTTCGTTGTTTTGTTTTTCCTCTTTTCCTGTATATAAAATATATTCTTGGCTCTGTGTTCCCATGGACTCTGTATACTTGTGAATGGGGAAGAACCACCTGCAAAGGTGACCAAGGAGAATTTATTTTAATGTCCTATAGCCAACAGGAGGCGTATAGCTCTGGGTGGGTACTTTAACCTTGGTTTTATTTATTTTAGAAAAGATCTCCTAGACAGACTAAAGATGGGCCTTGCTGGCACTATTGGTTTCAGGCAAAAGGGTTACAGCTGCTATATCTGGTATTTTTATGATTTATGTTTTATGTTGTGTTTCTTTCTGGAGCTTTGTAGAATCTGGAGCCTATCAGCCTAAAGGAACCCCCCAGCCACGTTTCCAGGCCCCTCCAGAAAACACGAACTACTTCACTTTTTAAAAAGAAATTAGTGACCACCCCATTCCAGTATTCTGTCCTTCACAGTGGCTGCATCTTCCTCATTCCAGCAAAAGAAAAGTGGCTGAGAGGCATGGACAGCCTATTTGGATTAGCAACCTACTCCACAAAGAGGTCCACATATCACTGAGGGGATGCTGATCTTCTAGGCCTCCTTTCATATTGGGCACAATTCCTCACAGGACTACTAATCCCTTTGTGTGGGTATAGCCAGGTTCCATAGCCATGTAAACAGGGCCTAATGCACTGTACTTATACTTGTTAGCAAGAGACATCCAAAATGGGGGGAATGAGGCAATTTAAACTCCTAGCATGGAAACCTGGCCCCATTGACTTCAGCAGAGCTAGGATTTCACTGTTGTGGGAAAGTGTGGCATGCAGAAGTACAAGAGTAAATGCAAGGTCATACTGCAATTGTAGCAGCAACAGCTTTTAAAAATTTGACTTTAGCTCCTGTTTTGCCTTTCCAAAAGCGTTTAACCTTTGATTATAGGAAACTGAATCCCTAGACATGATAGGTGTTACCAGTGGAAGGGAGCATCATATCTTCCCATTGTAAGATACAAAATAAGATTGTGGTTTTGGTCTCATAAGATACTTCAGGTGCATGGTATCACAAGCTAACAGCATCAATCATGCTCTATTGTTTGGCCTCTATGGTTTATAGCTAGTCTACTTGTTTACTTTTGATAACACACAATTGTAGCGTGCTAGTGTTACTACGGTGCTACCTTATAAATAAAATGCATTTAAAATATATATCCTGCTGTGGAAACAAATAAAAACAAAAATCTTTTATAAATATTGTGATAAGTTAACTAGCAACTACAACTGAAACAGATCTGCTTGGTGACACCAATCCAGTGCTTCCGGTTGACAAGGCCTTGGTAATCATGTTTACTAAAAATGGATATAAAATGTATTCCATCGACTGAGGTACTGTAGCTACAGGAAAAAGACTTGTCTTCACAATCTCTTAAATAATGTTCCAAGTGTAAGTTGCTCATTTAGATAATGTGATCTTTAGAAAACCATTCTTTCAGTAAGATCAAGTTAGCACGTCATGTAAGAAAAGAGTGTTCTTTTAACCCCACTACTTCTCTGTTGTCATATTTTGATGGTTTACTAGTAAGTGATTAAAGTAGCAGTGAGTGGACTGAACATTGGACAGAACACCTAGAACTCCTGAGTACTACTTCTACACCTATCATTTATTCAAGTAATCTAAGACATGTAATGTAGACATATGTCATCAAAACTGTCTGCTAATACTGTGTGCCTTAGATTCTCAGATTGAGTACTTACAATTCTAGTTGTCCTCCATGTGAGGACATCTCTGCCTCATTAAAAGGCAGAATAGTGATAGAGATGTAGCCGTGTTAGTCTGGTGTAGCTGAAACAAAAGACAGGACTATGCAGCACTTTAAAGACTAACAAGATGGTTTATTAGGTGATGAGCTTTCGTGGGCCAGACCCACTTCCTCAGATCAACATGTGGAAGAAAATTGGCACGACCATATATACCAAAGTGATACAATCAAAAAAAAAAGTGAACACATATAAAATTGATGAATCAGATTTAAGAACAGAGGAGGGGTGAGGGGGGAAGGTTAGTGTCTGTGAGGTAATGACATTAGGGGTGATAATTGGAGAAGCTATCTTTGTAATGGGTGAGATAATTAGCATCTTTGTTAAGACCCATACGTAAAGTGTCAAATTTAAGCATGAATGACAGTTCTGAGGCTTCTCTTTGAAGTCTGGAGTTAAAATCTCTTTGAAGCAATATGCATGTTTTAAGGTCATTGAGAGAATAGCCAGTAAACTGTTGCTTGCCATTTTAACCAGACTGACCATGGACAGATAGATGGTCAATTCTGGCCTCTCCTCATTTACCCTGCTTCTGGAGGTGTATAGACTCTTCGCTGGAAAGAAGGCTCTCAAGGACAATAAAAGCAGTCAGAAACAAGTAGGAGCCAACCTTGCTGCCTGCACTAGGAGTCTCTACTCTTTGTTTTTCCTCAGGCTTAAGTACACATTACTTTCCTTCTCCAGATACACAGAAAATCTTTTGCTGATATTCCCATGACTAACAATTACATTCAAGAATGTTGCCCCTAGCATTTGGCTGTTTTTAAACCAACTCTACTCTCAGTAAATGTGATTGCAGTGCTTAAGTCACTAGAGTCAGTATTTCCCCATAAAATCTGATTTCTGCAAATTCTCAAGTGTTCTCTCTATAAATATTGCTGGTGCCGCTGCAATTCTTGAATTGTTAGCATTAAGAACTCCCACATTTAATGGCACAAGTCCCCCTGCACATCTATCCCACAGACATTTTTGTTGCAAACATAAACTGTGCTGGCTTTAATGCAGGGCTGGATTACCCAATAGGCAGACTAAGCACGTGATTAGGGCACCAGCAAAGCAGGGGCACCAAAAAAAGAGATTTTACAGTATAGTATTGTTTTTATTTTGAATTACATGGGGGGGGGAGGGGAGGCACCATCATCTTTTCAGTGCTTAGGGCCTCTAAAGGTCTTAATCTGGCCCTGCTTTAATAGTGTTTACTTTTGGTCAGACAACATCAGTGGCAGTAGGCAAAGCTGCTGCCTGGGGAGGCAAGCTTCCCAAATAGTGGCCTCATACATAATCCATCCCTGCTCTATCCCAGGCCCTGCCCCTTCTCCCATGTCTCCCTCTTCTCTTCTTTCCCCTGCTTGCTCACTCATCTCTTCCCAGCTGTCATGGGTTGGGCTACCCCTCAGGCTTACAGCCTATTCATCATCGGGGTTAGCCGCCCGTATTCCTTCCCGCTTACCCGTGCTTCCCATCACCCAGTCCCGCTTTATGGCTAAGTTCGTGGCTCCGCGGGTAGCGTACTCAGTCTTAACCTCTTGCTGTGAGTTGGGAGGGGGACTCGGGCCCACCCCCACTCCGAGTCCCAACCCAGGACCCTTAAAGGCAGCAGCACCCTAGTGCCGCCTAGTTGGTGGGGCACTCCCCGAAACTCACCAACCCTCGGGGTTTTGTTCCCCGTCCTGGGTCACGTCCTCCTGGTCCTTCGGGCCTTGTCCTGCTCCCGAACCGCCTCGCCGTGGTCCCTCCGGCGTTCCCAAGGGCGCTCTCCCCCCCCTTGCCTGACCCAGGCGTCTTTTGAAGGGCCCGCTTCTCCTGGCCCCGCCCTCTTCCCAGGGCGCGAGATGATGACGTCAGGCATGGGGAAGCCTCCGTCGGAGACGTCCCGGCCCCCGACTGCTCCCGTACAGCCTGGGCATGCGCGCCCAGACGTAGCCCGTACCCGGCAATGTCCCCGGAGCCCGGCTCCTCCTGCAGCCGCGGCTGGACCGGTGTCCTCCTCGCCGGAGCCTCCCCCACCCAGGGCTTGCCGGGGAGTGCGGGGTGTCGTGCGCTCCTCCGCGCGGGAGCCCGGCGCCCAGTCACACCAGCCAAATTCCAGAACCCAAATGTAGCAAATGACATTTGAAAAAAAAAAGCATTCTTCAACAATTCCTTCCTAAAGAAAATGAAGCATATTTTCCACTGCATGCCAGATTGTGAAAACTGGACATGTAGAAGATACCAATTAAAAGTACTAAATTTGGGAATACAAAATGTCAGTCACAGGGGTTTTTTTATATATCCCAAAGTTTGTCTGAGATTTATTTGCAAAAACTTTGTAGTAAGGGCAAATCAGTTGCCCTAATGAATACAGAATTAAATATTATGAAATACATGATGCAGCTTTTCTATGATTTACAATTCTTAATCAGTTTATGTTAGCTGATTTTATAATGTGCTCTTACACTTTCATAAAGTAATCATTCCAGATTATACCTATTTAATGCATTGAAACAAAGACATTTTAAATTAGTCAGAGTGGTTTAGTGTGTTCATAACGAAGTTCATTGCTTTTAGAAAAAAGGGAACACAAATTTATTTTGTGTGATCTCCATAACAATAGACATTTATGAAATTTCACCATATGCTAATGTTAAAAACTATGTTTCCAAAGATTTTAGGCATAACAAAGGATTTTATACCTTACCAAGGTACTGATTTTGAAGGAAAGTTCTCTTAAAATTAGTTCATCAAGTGGTCAGAAGTAAAGAGCTAGAAAAATGAGTTTCCCTTTATCTGGAAAAAGGGGCATTGTCCTTTTAAAGGCTCGGTTCAATGTGGGTGGGGCGCAAAGGGATGGAGAGAAAGGACAGGAAGATGTTGGAAGCAAGCTTTTTGTATTATAGTAATTAAAATGTGTATTTTAGAGAAGGATGGTCTTTTGAAGAATTTATTAAAACTATATGACTGAAGATCCAATTATAAAGCTAAGTACTCAGAATGCGCATCTACAAATCTATGCAAGGATTTTTAAAGATGTGATTTTTATAATCTTCAACAACAAACTAATTAAATATTTAAAGCAAATTTTAAACTAAGGTCCTGTAGACATATCACAGTAATGCACAATTGGTTTTGTCAGTAAATTCAGAAACTGATAGTATATCTTCTGATTGGCACACCTGTTAAATGGCTTGGTTACCCACTTAATGGCTCGTTCACAGGTTCAATATTATGCTAATAGGTCTGGCAAGCTAGAAGGCTTTTCACTTTTAAGTCACTAGATTCCCTCTGCCCCCCACAGGAAGACTCACTAGGCTGCAACAGCCTGCTGTGAGAGCCTGCAGGAAGGTCAGAATAGGGATAGGAAGAGGCACTCTGAATTTGGGCATTAAGACCCAGGGGAGGCAATGCCTTACCTTAAGTCTTATACCCTCTGCCCATTCACAACTTATTGTAAGGCTTTTCCAAAAGGTTTTTCTAAATCTTTTGTATATCATGTCTTAAAAATATTTATGGTTGTCAGTGCCTTTAAAATATTTATCACCACATTCTAAACCTGAATGAATTACAGTTGTAACCTCTTTGGCTATATTTGTTTACTTAACATTCATTACCATCTGAGCTGCAAACCAAATATGTATATTAAGTACACAACATTAAAAATCACTGCTGTACTGTCTCAGCTGTTTCACCCTTTGCTTCTCATGCCAAATCTATGTCTTTCATTCATTTACAGAATAATCATAGGTAACAATACTGATGGTCCCACCTGAGTGACCTCTGACAATAGCTGCTTCTTCCTGGTCTCCTTCTTGTCCTCTCAACCATCTAGTCTTCATGAGAGAATCTAGGTTGCACTTTTTGGTACTCCATCCACTAAATTTACCTCTCACACCCGCTTCATATCAAATATGCCCTCAGTACTTCCATCATACTCACCTCAACAGCTATCTTGTCATTTCAAATGTACCTGCCTTCCATGGGTTGATTTGCCATTTCTCTGCACTTTGTGTAGCGATTCAGAACATGCAGGCTACATCTACATTGGCAAGATTTTGCGCAAATACTTTTAACACAAGAGTTTTTGCATTAAAGTATTTGCGCAAGAGAGCATCTACACTGGCATGTGCTTTTGCACAAAAGCATCTGTGCCAGTGTAGACGCTCTCTTGCGCAAGAAAGCTCCGATGGCCATTTTAGCCATCGGGCTTTCTTGCGCAAAAAAATTAACGTTGCCTGTCTACACTGGCTTCTTGCGCAAGAACAGTTGCACAAGAGGGCTTATCCTTGAGCGGGAGCATCAGAGTATTTGTGCAAGAAGCACTGATTTTATACATTAGAACGTCAGTGTTCTTGTGCAAGTACTCGTGGCCAGTGTAGACAGGTGGCAAGATTTTGCACAAAAGCAGCCGCTTTTGCACAAAATCTTGCCAATGTAGACGCAGCCGCAGTGTAAATACAAAGTACTACTGTTCTGAGCTAATGACATTTTATACCCACTTTATGCTGGTGAATGACTATAACAGGTGTACAGCAACAATATTATTTAGGCACCCACGATGGAAGGTGAAAGAGGAGAAAGCACCTCCATTCTCAGAATGCCTCTCACATCCTTAGCACCTCCCACATGGATTGCAACTAGTTTGCTCAGGGCTTTCTGAGTTAGACACACCTTACAATTCTTTTTGGGCATGTCTACACAGCAGGGCTAAAGCCGAAATAAGCTATGCGATTTCAACTACGTCAATTGCATACTTAAGTCAAAATAGTTTATTTCGGCTCTTGGCACTGTCTACACAGCAGGAAATCTGAAGAAGAGCACTCTTCCTCCAACTTCCCTTACTCCTTGTAAAATGAGGGTTACAGGAGTCAGAGCAAGAAGTCCTCCAGCTCAACGTTATTTTGAAATAAAGGATTGTAGTGTAGATGCACACTATGTTATTTTGGAATAACATCAGTTACTCCAAAATAATGTCGCTGTATACATGTACCCTTTGACATCAACTGGAAAATATCACTGAAAACTGGCAGGTATTATTTAAAATGTCTGTCACTGCCAGAATTTCCTTCAGCAGCTCTGTTGCTCTGGCATGTGATAAAGCTCACCTTTGTTGGCACAACTTTCTCCTCAGCACCTACTCTGTCCTCAACCAGATACAGTTCAGATCTTCTCTTTAGAGACTATGGCCTCAGTGCAGAGCTCTGCTCAGTTTAGTTCAGAAAGAGGAAAATAGGAGCAAAAGTGGTCCCATGCTTGTCATACAAAAGTCATATGTGGGTCCTGCAGCTTAGCAGGCATGGGATGAAAGTTTCCATCCCTGCTGTACCCAGCTTAGCATAGCCTGGGACCCTACAAGCACAAACAGCAGCTGTGCTTTATCAGCTTTAACCCATGCCTTAAGCTGGGAAACTACTTAATGGTAAACAAGTTTGACCTCGGTCTCAGCTCATAAGAGTGATAAGAATGGCATTGAGCCAGGTACGTGCACACCCGGTAAACAACTGTAGTATAACTAGTGTGGGGAGTCCCGTGCCCAGTGAGTCTCATCGGGGACCTAGACCTCAAAGGATGGCCTGGATCCCCCTAGCTGGAGCCACGTCTACTATGGCTGAGTGCGAGATGACCGGAACGGGACTCTTCACAGACTGAAGGGACGTAAGCATTTCCAAGTGCCTGTGACTCTTTTATGCATTGCTCTGCCTGTGCTTATTGGCGTATTGCGTTGTAGTAGCTGTGTAACCATCTGGCAGTATTAAGCCTGTAATAGTAATGACGTAGTGAGATTAATAAAAGCAACTATCCCTAACTGACTCTGTCTTTAAGCGAATCCACAATCCTGTTGGGCCCTGCCCCTGTGAGTTGACAATGCTGCTTTTGTAGCACCTGGATTTTAAATAAATTAAAGCAGCCTGAGGGATTCCCTAATTTACCCATGTCTGCCACAGAGCCAAGATGCCACTAGCCGGTTGGTGGGTGATGACTGAATTCCCACACATCCAGTTAAATTAGAGTGGTGAAAAGCAACCAAAGCAATAGCCAGAATCTGGTTTTGTTTCTCTGCAGTTCACCCCTGCCCCCATCCTTTACTATCCTCTCATCCCTTAGAAAAGCACTAGTAGTGAAGTGGCTTGTCTGGAGCAGTGCCCACTTGTGGACTTTCCAAGTGCTCCTGTGTGACTCTAGGTCTTGTTGAGGGAAGAAGTCTCTGCCTCCAATACTTCCTTTTGATCTTCTGTGAAACTGGAGCATTACATCTACACTGTACCTCTCTTGTGCAAAAGCCTATGCAAATGAAGCACAGATTAACATATTGCTGCACTTCATTTGCATAATTAATTAGGGGCCATTTTTGCGCAAGAGGCTTTTGTGCAAAAAGGAGCTGTGTAGACGGCTCCTTTTTGCGATAAAACCCCCTCTTGAGCAAGAGCCGTTCTTCCTCATTTTTTCAGGAAGAACATCTCTTGCGCAAGAAGGGGGTTTTGCACAAAAAAGAGCCATCTACATAGCTCCTTTTTGCGCAAAAGCCTCTTGCACAAAAATGGCACCTAATTAATTATGCAAATGAAGTACAGCAATATGCTAATCTGTGCTTCATTTGCATAGGCTTTTACGCAACAGAGGTGCAGTGTAGACGTAGCCAAGGATTCCAGCTCTCCAGCTAATTGTCCCTTCAGTCCTATCCCTTTCTGTGGAATTTGGAAAGCCTTAGCCCCAAAGCATTTCAAATAAACAGCAAGCCCAAATCAATACTGGGCCATCCACCAATCTTCTGATGTGGCATCCCTGCCCTTTTCTTTTGGTGTGGTTCCCAAAAAGTCTCTACTTATGTGTTGCCCACTTCCAGGGATCTAACTGCTCCTCTCTAGTGGCTGCTCCACCTAACAGCCTCATTTCTCTGCAAGTCTGCAGGCAAAGCTCCCTTCATTCAGTGGTCCATTGGTCTCCCTGACCAGTCAATCCTGAATTGACCCAGGCTCTCTCCGATTATGCACCCACCCAATTCCTCCTCCATTCACAATAGTGGAGTGAGGCTAGGTGGACCCTTACGCTATCCTTAATGCCTTCTCTGCTGGTGGTAATAGTGTTTCCTATTCCTGCCCCAACACAAGCAGTTTTATTCTGATTCCCTTTAAATGGGCAAAGCCAATGCTTCCTCTTAATCTTCTGTTCAATTCAGCTCATTACAACATGTCTTGAAAGCAATTATAGAAAAATATATTTCTTAATACACACTGGGGAATCTGATACGTGCAGGAGAAAGCCACAAAAGGGATACTGGAAAGTACTCTAAAGCAAATAGTAAGGAGCCCAACTATGGAGAAACAAATATCATAGGAAACAAAATGTAGCTTGCCTGAGATATGCAGGGACAAAGAAAATGGGAGTGGATGAGACATAAATCAATAGGATCACTGCTATAAAAACAGTGCATACAGTAAAGACATGTCAGAAAATAATCAAGACACCCAAGGATGTAATTGGAAAATGAAGTGCAGGAGACTTGAAAAGCAAACACCGCAAAACTAAAAATATACTAGAAGTGAGAAGACTGAGAGACTGCAAGAGTCTTAACAGAGAATGAGATGAATTTGTTGACAGATGAGATATATATATTGCTGGGAAACTGGGCATATTTTCCTACTGGTAAAAAGTATAAAATGAAAAAATAATGAACATAACTTCAGAATAAATTAAAAATAGATCAGGACATTAAAATCAGAGAAATCTCTAGGAATGGATGGCTGCATCCCAATAGTTCTGAAAGAGATGCTAAATGAAATGAAAATATTCAGACTAGAGGTTTTTAACTTCTTGCAAGAAAGAGTAGTAGTATTTGGAGTTGGGGAGATGATAAAGATAAAGGTGTTTCCTAGTCATGAAAAACCAGGGGGACAGATTTCCCCAAAACACAGTGCTCCAATAACGACGATGTGATATATCATGTGGTGGCAGTGAGAAGACAGGGATTTATTTGGCTAAGATAGTAGCAGCCATAGTATAAGCACCTAAGTATATGGATAGGGTTGTCAGCACCAACGATGATAGATAAATTATATATCACTGTGACAAAAGACACAAAAGTTTTGCTTCTCAATAATTGTCTTATCTCATCAGTGGGGACTAAACTCTGTTCCTCCATTCTAGCACATAAGAAAATGAAAAACAGGAGAGAACAATTATAAAAATGTTGGTAAAAATACTTTCTTCTTTCCACACAGAATAATTCTTTCAATCTATACTGCATGCATACATTGTAATTGATAGTTCCTATTTACAGAGGCACATCAAAATATGCAAGAGAATGTATTAGAATGAATGTGACACTTCAGATATGTACACCTGCAACTGCTTGAATGACAGCATATTCATTTAAAAAACTTCAGGTACATATAGTAAGAGCACCATGCATTCATATTAAACTTACACAAGGATATTTATCTGAACTCCAGTGAATGATTACACATACGTTTCAAATAAACCAAGCTATATTTTGGGCACAACATATTCAGGAAAATGCCAAAGAGCTAATTTAAGTGTGTGAAGTGGCCCAAATGCCCTGTCTACTTCCATATCTAAGAAATAAAGTAGTGATATTTTGCAACTTCCAGCAACAGGATGTTATGGGTTTTTTCTAACTTTTCTCTTTGTATTTCATGAACAAAAGAACTTATGAAGCTGAGCAGAATTTATCCCACAATTCATCAGTAAAACCTAGCACTCTCAAGGGAATTGTTTGCACCCTTTTAGGCGGTCCGCATTCACAAATCCACAGGGTATATAGATGGGGAGAGCTATTCTTTTGAGGGCTTGGAGACCTTTAAGCAAAATGTATTTGCCAATGTCATCCTTGGAACTGAACACTGACTGCTGCAGTTCTCTAAATATACAGATGTAGACTTTTCCCCATAGAGATTAGATTAAGCTCAGCAGCAGATAAGTACACGTATTGCACAGAAACAATATCCACAATGAAATCATAGGAACAATCAACTTTGAATGTAGTCCATGCAGGGTTTTTTTGTTTTTTGTTTTTGATCTGTGTCTGTATAAGGCCTGATCTACACCTAACAGTTAGATTGACCTAGCTAACTCGCTCAGGGTGCGAAAGAGTCACTCTTCTGAGAGACAATTAAGCTGGCCAAAGGCCCACTACTGACAATGCTAAGTTGGAAGAATTCCTCTGTCAACCTAGTTACTGCTTTTTTGGGGATGAGAGGGAGTGGATTTACTATAGCAATGGAAAAACCCTTTCTGTCACTATAATAAATGTCTACCCTAGAGCAGTGTAACAGCAACACTGTAAGGCAGGTATAGTTTAAGTTTACTAGGTCTTCTGTTTTCAAGAGTGGAAAACTAGTACTTGCATAAATGATGTTGCTCTTATGAAAGGTGCTAATGGTTGCCAGCAGGTGAATCTTGGATCTAAAGATAATCAGATCTCATTAGCGCCCGTCAGTTTCCCAAACACTTTTCTGGGTCAGAAGAGGGACCAATCAAGTTCCTTTATTAATAAGAACACCTACAGAAAATGGTCTCAAGCTGGGTCATCCAATTCTTCCAGGGCTCCATGACCAGGAGCTTCTAAAGACTTGGGATTCCTGGCCTTGGAACAGTCCACTGTTGGGTGGAGCTGGTCCAGAGTTGTTGGCCATGAGTACCTGAGCTTCACAGCAGCTCACTAGGCAAGTTGATAAGAAATCAGGCAGGTTTCTAATGAAATCCTGTTTTTTCCTCTTTTTGGAAGTTTCTCAACACTGATACATTTCCACAAAACGTGGTTTTGACAAATCAAATTGTCATTCTCCAACAAAAAACTATTTGGTTTGAAAATTCTCAGCCAGCTCCACTGATAAGTGACTAACGTATTAAAGGTGTATATGATGGCACACTACAGCTGTATTGTAATCTTCAGCCTCTAGGCGGCACTATTTGTAATATTTTTCCTGAACTGGTAGCAGTTATGGCCACAGGTGCAGAGGGGTTCAAACTTTGGCCAGGAGATCACATCTGATCCATTGAATCCTTCAGTCTGGCCCCCAAGCTTCTGCTGGAGAGTGGGGTCAGGGCAGCCTTTCTGGGAGGAGACAGCTCAAGTCTTAGGCAGCAAGGTGAGCCCCTTCTGTCACCCCTACCCCACAGCCTCAACTCCCACAGCACCTGGGCAATGAGGTAGCTGTGCGACCAGTCCCAGTGCTCTGGGCAGTGCATTCAGGGGCAGAGAGGCGGTTGGATAGAAGGTGTGCCAGGCTATAGTCAGGGGTCTGGGGCTGGCCTTCCCTACAATTTCCCTACTCAATGTGGCTCACAGGTCAAAAAAGTTTGCCCACTCCTGCACCAGTGCATTAAGGTGTCCCATAGAGAACACATCTCTTGCATCTCGTTCCATGATGTAAGCGCTGTACTATATGCATCAAACATACCTAGAACTAGTCCATTTCTGATTGTAATGGGGCAGCACTCACCTCTCATGAGCTTCCCCTCTGGCTGAGTGCCCGTACCTGCACTCTCTCAGTTCATCAGGCAAAAGCCTCTTAGGCAACTCAGCCCCTTGGCTGAGTCAGACCCTAGTGTGATAAATCAAACATACCCCTTCCGGGGTACACATTTAACAGGGGCCCATCATTGGTGTGCTCTATATTATGTCTGAGTCTGTTCCTTCTGTTTGTTCCCCACTCTGATCCAGAGTGGTGCTTCCAGGGCTTCCCCTCCTGGAGACAGCTTTCTTGCCCTTTGTTCAGGGCTTTATCTCCAAGTCCCTTAGTGCCATTCTTCAGTGCTCCATAGCTTTGACAAACTTTCAGAATGGACAGACTGGAAGCAGCGTTTTGCAAGATTCCTCATTGCCACTAAACTCCATCAGAAAACTGGAAATATCCAGTATAATTGATGTTAAGCAGAAGCAGACAGATGTTTAAATTCTTTACCTTTGCTAACAGCAGTCAAAGATTAATAGGAAAGAGTTATAGCTATGAGTGATGGGGCACACTCTCCCCACACTGAGCAGGAGGGGTTTTAACACACCCCTGAGGGCTGAAAAAGCCACACCCCCATTGCCTTACTGGGTATGTTCAAGCTGCATCACTATACAAGGGAGCAGCTCAGCTCAGTTGCAGCTGAAGGGAAAGGATGTGTCTTGCTAGCTCCAGGCAAACCACAGTGACTACCCAAACACTGAGACGCTACCATGCAGGCTGGAGGTCAAACGCTCTCAGAGACCTCACAGGTTCTAGAAGCAAGAAGAAGCAGAAGCAGCCAGATCCGAGATGAAGGAGGGGTGCCGGAGATTCATCAGGGAGCTGAGATAACTGTAGCAGAAAGCAGCTCAGGGAAGGTGACGGCTACATGGTGAGTGAGCCAATGCCAGGGAGTCAGCATGTTTCAGACATAGCTTTTCCCCGCTGACTCAGTGGCTAGAAAAAGCACTCTCCCGCCAGGGGATGTAAACCTTGAGAGGGAACCGTGCTGCCCCATGAGGGGGGGTTGCGTTATTGCCTGGGACTACTGAACTGCACTACCCTGTGAATAGGGGCAAATTATAGACCGTGGCCATTGGGTGGCACTGCCCCACAAGGAGGAGTGAGTTGTTAACTGGAACTAGTGAATTGCCCTGCCCTGCAAATAGGGGCAAGTCATTTAACTGTAGCCATTAGGCCACACTACCCCACATGATTTGTGGTGAGATATGGACTCTGACCATTGGGTCACCCTGCCCCAGGAACTAAGGGGGAGGGGTATACAGACTTTAGTGGGTGGAGTTAGAAATATGGACTGGGGAGCAAAAGTGGAAAGTACAAGAGTACCAGGAGTGAGATGGGCACCCTCGCCTTGCACTTGGTGGGGGGTCCTCCCCATCTGTGTTACACTATGTTTGATGCATACTTTGTACCTCAGAGAAATGTGTTTTTTAGCAAAGAATTCAAGAACCAGACAGAAAATTGTAAATATTTAGACTATAAAATATGAAAATATCAGATTGGCTATTGAGCTTACAGACAAAAGCATCTCACAGCAACTGCAATTAACGACAGACTTAACCCTTCACACAGCTACCCAGATAACAAAACAGTTAGTGCAGATCACAATGAACTAATGAAGCAACTAACAAAATTCAGGTTGAAAAACCAGAAACTTGTTTAAAATAAGTAGAGACCCATCATGCCTGCTAAAAGCAATTATAATAAGACCCCTGAGAGACAAGCCCTAGGCAAACTACAAAACCTTGCAAACTAAAGGCACAAGATGTAGAAAATTCATAGCCCAAGAAATGTGTGTACAGACCAAGGTGCAAGATGTAATAAATGCACAAAATCTGGACATTTCGCAGCTGTTTAGTACACTAAGACATTCATGGAATTGACTACTACAGATGGTTAAGAAAATCCTACATCAAGAAGATCTATGGTTCTTCTGAGCTACAAATCAACACTGATAGCAATTCCTGGATATAACTTACAACAGTTCCTGATGGAAAGACAAAAAAATTATCTCCAAAGTAGCCAAACATGAAGAGCAAAATAAGATAAAAAAGCAAAAAGAGATCACAAACAATTTATAGCAGATGCCACTCCATAAGTGTACATCTACACATCAGGGCTAAAGTCGAATTAAGCTGTGCAACTTCAGCTACATCAATTATGTAGCTTAAGTAGAAATAGCTTAATTCAGCTTTTTGAACTGTCTCCACAGCAGGAAGTCGAAGGAAGAACACTCTTCCTTCAACTGCCCTTACTCCTAGTGAAATGAGAGCTACCATGAGTCAGAGTAAGAAGTCCTCCAGCTCAACATTATTTCGAAATAAAGGCTTGTAGTACAGGCACGTGCTATGTCTGATGTGTAAGATGTACCTTAAGAGAATTGCTAGATCTTGAATGTAGTGACCATACTTGTGTAAAATTTGATATAAAAAAATAAATTGAGATTTCCAGCTGTCATAAATAAATTTTAAAAAATCATCATCCAGATCATATGTGGTTGAGACTGACAGTGGAGAATTAACATAAATTGTAGACATGTTCAATTTGTTCATGTTCAATTTGTCATTCAGAACAAGAAGATAACTCAGATTCCAGGCCAGTTAAAGACAGACATTGAAACTAACGAACAGCCAGATGACTGAACTGATATGTGCTTGGGTCATGTAATTATAAAACCAATATGATTCAGAGACACTTAACAGATTGCTATGTACTGAGCTTTATAGATAGCATGATAGTGTACTTTAAATGGCAGGAATATAAAACTTAAAGGGGAAAAATTTGATGGAATGTTACAGTTGTACTGTCGCTAAATCTGGATTAAACCTACATTTCTTTGTAAAGACCATGTGTTACTTGAAATCCATGCCACCATTTTGGAGATTGTTAAATACTTGCTGTGAAGTTTAGCCACTGCGTGGTGCCATGTGTAACATACCTTAATGATACAATTCTTTCTGGTTAGGCATTTTTATTTCCTTCTGCCAGAATTGAAACAGATGGACTGACTGTCAGTGCCTGTCTCCTTGAATGGGGGACACAGGACAAACAAGAAACTCTTTGTCTTTTGATGCATCACAATGGCTCATTGATTTCAGTGAGCCTATTTGTGTGCAGGACCAGCACTTTGCATTTATTATTGCTTCCTTCCTATTTGGTGAATTACACAATTACAAAGATTTACAACAACACTCAATATATAACTTTATACCATGAGCTATAGATGTTATAGGTGAAATCCCTATATGCAGTATCCTACAAACATTTGATCAAGTCTAAACACTAAATATATTTTTATCAATTTAACATCTATTTTAACAAGGCAAATATGCAAGAAGGGCCAATGGTTTGTTTTCAGCTATACTTTTCTCGGTATTAAGTGAGGCCTAGAGGGCTTACCTGCATCACACCATTCCTCGCTTCCCAGACCATAGAGATTTTGGCTCTGGAGAGTACTGGTAGTTTGTTATCATTTGTGAGCAGTGGATAGTGGCATCTATTCAATGCTCTCTAAACTCCCTGTTAGCAAACAGGTGAGTACTAACAGGGAGTTTAGAGAGGGAGTTCTCCAGGTAAAGGAGAAGCAGATACAGGACTCTTGAGGGAAGTGTGTGTTGTTATTGGGGCTTTCTTACTGTGTGCTGAGCTTGGGTTTGTGAGTGAGGGTTGGTGTGTGTTCTTTTTTTTTTTGTTTTGTTTGTGTTTGTGAGTGAGGCTTTTTTTTTTCCACTTCCCCTTTGCCCTCCCCCTCCCCTTCATGGAGTGTGTGCTGTGATTGGCTCTGATTGGCAGGTGGAAACTGTTGGCTTCTAATTAAAGTTTGAATTCTAGAAGCCTCTGCTGATTGGCTGAGTCTTGGTAGGGGAAGGGACTTTCAGGCACTCCAGGGCTTTATAAGGCAGTGGGCAAGCGACCAAGGAGCTTGCGAACAGGTGAGTGTTAACAGGGAGTTTAGACAGGGAGTTGGGAAGGGTGTGAGGTTCTCTTGCCTTTCTTTTTAAATCCCTTCTCCAGGACAGCAGCGATGGATGGTGATGGGTCTGCTGTTGTTACCAGCACGGAGTGTGCCATGTTTGTCTTCCTCCCGGAAGAAAGAACAGATTTCATCTGCACAAAGTGCAAGCTGGTCGCCATTTTGGAAGAAAAAATTAGAGGACTGGAGGCCCGAGTGTCGACCCTACGCTCGATCAGAGAGGATGAAGACTTCCTCGATAGAAGGCAGCGTTTAATCCTTCAAGCATGGCAGGTGGAAGAGCCAGAGAGGGCAGTACGTGACCAGGAAGAGAACTGGCAGCGTGTAACTTCTAGAAGGGGAAAAAGGCCAGCATGGGAATCCCCCAATGCTATAGAGGTAAGTAATCGCTTTCAGGCTCTCTCTACAGGCTCTGCAGTGCTGAATACTTTGGAAGGGACCTCACAAGGAAGAAACTGGAAGGGAACACCATCTACTGGAAGGCATGGGATGAGTAGTCCTAGGGATGGGGGTTCCACGGCCACCACCCCCAAAAGAAAACGATGGGTGGTGGTGGTCGGGGACTCCCTCCTAAGAGGGACTGAGCCATCCCTCTGCCGTCCGGACCTGGAATCTCAAGAGGTGTGCTGCTTACCGGGAGCTCGCATTCAGGATGTGACTGAGAGGCTTACCAAACTGATCAAACCTTTGGATCGCTACCCCTTCCTGCTTCTCCACGTGGGAACTAACGATACGGCCAAGAATGACCTTGAGCGGGTTACTGCAGATTATGTAGCGCTGGGAAGAAGGATCCAAGAATTCGGAGCGCAAGTGGTGTTCTCGTCCATCCTCCCTGTTGAAGGGAAAGGACTGGGCAGGGATCGTCGAATTGAGGACGTAAATGCGTGGTTGCGCAGGTGGTGTCACAGAGAGGGCTTTGGTTTCTTCGACCATGGGACTCTGTTCCGGGCACAGGATTGTTAGGAAGAGATGGGATCCACCTAACGAAGATAGGAAGGAGCATCTTGGGCAGGCTTGCAAACCTAGTGAGGAGGGCTTTAAACTAGGTTCGCGGGGACGGTGACCAAAACCCTGAGGGGAGTGGGAAAGTCGGATACCGGGAAGAAATGCAGAGAGGAACGAGCAAGAAAGGAGGACCCTGATTCGAATGGAGAAGATAGGGCGATCAACTGGTTACCTGAGGTGTTTGTACACTAGAGAAGCCTGGGCAACAAACAGGAAGAACTGGAGGCCCTGGCCCAGTCCAAGAAATATGATTTAATTGGGATAACAGAGACTTGGTGGGATGACTCGCATGACTGGAGCGCTGTCATGGAAGGGTATAGACTGTTCAGGAAGAACAGGCAGGGGAGAAAAGGAGGAGGTTGCACTATATGTAAGAGAGCACTATGATTGCTCTGAACTCCAGTATAAAGAGGAGAAAAACCTGTTGAGAGTCTATGGGTTAAGTTTAAAGGAGCAAACAACAGCAGTGATGTTGTGGTTGGTGTCTGCTACAGGCCACCGAATCAGGTGGATGAGGTAGATGAGGCTTTCTTGGACAACTGAGAGAAGCTTCCAGATAGCAGGCCCTGGTTCTCGTGGGGGACTTTAATCACCCTGACATCTGTTGGGAAACCAATACGGCAGTACACAGGCAATCCAGGAAGTTTTGGAGAATGTTGGGGATAACTTCTTGACACAAGTGCTGAAGGATCCGACCAGGGGCCGTGCGCAGCTTGACCTTCTGCTCACAAACAGGGAGGAACTAATAGGGAAAGTGGAGGTGGGTGACAACCTGGGAAGCAGCGATCATGAGATGGTAGATTTCAGGATCTTGATCAAAGGAAGAAAAGAGAGTAGTAAAATACACTCCTTGGACTTCAAAAAAGCAGCTTTTGACTCCCTCAGAGATCTGATGGGCAGAATCCCCTGGGATGCTAACATGAAGGGGAAAGGAGTCCAGGACATCTGGCAGTATTTTAAAGAAGCCTTATTGAAGGCACAGAAAGAAACCATCCCGACGCGTAGCAAGAGAGGCAAACATGGTAGGAGACCGGATTGGCTTATGGGGGGAAATCCTTCATGAACTTAAGCACAAAAAGGAAGCTTACAAAAAGTGGAAACTTGGACAAATGACCAGGGAGGGGTTTAAATGTATAGCTCGAGGGGTTTAAATGTATAGCTCGAGGGGTTATCAGGAAGGCGAAAGCGCAAATGGAATTGCGACTGGCTAAGGATGTGAAGGATAACAAGAGAGGTTTCTACAGGCATGTTAACAAGAAGAAGGTGATCAGAGAGGGTGTGCGGCCCCCTATTGGATGAAAGAGGTAACCTAGTGATAGATGATGTGGGGAAAGCTGAAGTACTCAATGCTTTCTTTGCCTCTGTATTCACGGACAAGGTGGGCTCCCAGACTAATGCGCTAAGTGACGCAAGATGGGATGAAGATGGACAGCCCGTGGTGGGTAAAGAACAGGTTAGGAACTATTTAGAAAAGCTGAACATACACAAATCCATGGGTCCAGACTTAATGCATCCGAGGGTACTCAGGGAGTTGGCAAATGTCATTGAGGAGCCTTTGGCCATTATCTTTGAAAAGTTGTGGAGATCGGGAGAAATCCTGGATGATTGGAAAAGGCAGATGTAGTGCCCATCTTCAAAAAAGGGAAGAAGGACGATCCAGGGAACTGTAGGCCGGTCAGTCTTACCTCAATTCCTGGAAAAATCATGGAAGGGATCCTTAAGGAATCCATTTTGAGGCACTTGGAAGAGAGGAAAGTGATTAGGAATAGTCAGCATGGATTCACAAAGGGCAAGTTGTGCCTGACCAATCAGATTAGCTTCTATGATGAGGTAACTGACTCTGTGGACGTGGGAAAGTCAGTGGATGTGATATACCTTGACTTTAGCAAGGCTTTTGATACGGTCTCCCACAATATTCTTGCCAGCAAGTTAAGGGAATGTGGATTGGATAAATGGACAGTAAGATGGATAGAAAGATGGCTAGAAGGCCGGGCCCAGCGGGTAGTGATCTACGGCTCGATGTCAGGATGGCGGTCAGTTTCTAGCGGAGTGCCCCAAGGTTCGGTTCTAGGACCGGTTTTGTTCAATATCTTTATTAATGACCTGGATGAGGGGATGGATTGCACCCTCAGCAAGTTTGCGGATGACACTAAGCTAGGGGGAGAGGTAGATACGCTTGAGGGCAGAGATAGGGTCCAGAGTGACTTAGACAAATTGGAGGATTGGGCCACAAGAAATCTGATGAGGTTCAACAAGACAAGTGCAGAGTCCTGCACTTGGGACAGAAGAATCCCAAGCATTGTTACAAGCTGGGGACCAACCAGTTAAGTAGTAGTTCTGCAGAAAAGGACCTGGGGGGTTACAGTGGACGAGAAGCTGGATATGAGTCAACAGTGTGCCCTTGTAGCCAAGAAGGCTAATGGCATATTAGGTTGCATTAAGAGGAGCATTGCCAGCAGATCCAGAGATGTCATTATTCCCCTTTATTCGGCTTTGGTGAGGCCACATCTGGAGTATTGTGTCCAGTTCTGGGCCCCCCACTACAAAAAGGATGTGGAGGCATTGGAGAGAGTCCAGCGGATGGCAACCAAAATGATTAGGGGGCTGGAGCATATGACTTATGAGGAGAGGCTGAGGGAGTTGAGTCTGTTTAGTCTGCAGAAGCGAAGAGTGAGGGGGATTTGATAGCAGCCTTCAACTTCCTGAAGGGAGGTTCCAAAGAGGATGGAGAGGCTGTTCTCAGTAGTGACAGATGGCAGAACAAGGAGCAATGGTCTCAAGTTGTGGTGGGAGAGGTCCAGGTTGGATATTAGGAAAAACTATTTCACTAGGAGGGTAGTGAATCACTGGAATGGGTTACCTAGGGAAGTAGTGGAGTCTCCATCGCTAGAGGTGTTTAAGTCTCGGCTTGACAAAGCCCTGACTGGGTTGATTTAGTTGGGATTGGTCCTGCCTAGAGCAGGGGGCTGGACTTGATGACCTTCTGAGGTCTCTTCCAGCTCTATGGTTCTATGATTCTATGAATACTCAGTTTAGTGACTGCAAGTCTGTGCAGATGCATAATTTGCCTGATGGGTTCATTACCATCACCATATTGTTTTTCCAGGCTGTCCTGGTCTCTTCACACACTATGATACGTCTGTTCTGCAGATATGAAAGCTCCTTCAAAAATAAACTATATAGTGACAAAAGAATTTAATTTGTGGTAAGCACACAGGTTCCTCTGCAGCAGTGGTCCCCAACCTTTCGTGGCTGCCGGCACTCGGGGGCGGGGCCGCTCACACGCCGCACTTCCAGGGGCGGGGCCACGCATGCGCTGCGTGTCCGGGGGCGGGGCCAGCCACGTGCCAGGTGCCCGGGGGGGGTGGCACTGTGCATGTGCCGCATGCCCGAGGCTGGCACCGCTCATGTGCCACGCGCCGGGGGTGGGGCCGCCCACGTGCCATGCGCCCGGGGCTGCCACCGCGCATCTGCCACACGCCGGGGCCGGGGCCAGCCCAGATATTTCAGCAGGCACACATAAATGCCCTGCCGGCACCGTGTTGGGGACCACAGCTCTGCAGGATCTACTTCCAATTACAGCTTTCCTTTTAGGCACCTGTTGCCTTTGAAAACATACCCACATGCTTCTATAATTGTGTCCGGTATCCATGGGACTCCCTCTTTTGCTTTCCATACTGCTGCTATAAAATTCTGATGCTATAGCGTGATGAGATCTAGTGCTGTATTCCCCAAGAGGGATCTGTGGTTCTTACTGTCCACCACTGCAAAACTGCTGTTTGACCACTGGCCCCAGGTCCTGTTCAGCTGTGCGTCCTTCCCAGCCATGAGCCCCATACTTGGGCGGTCTGCTGCTGGCCCCAGTGTCCTGGCTGCCAGCCCTGTACGCAGGGTCTCAGCTGCTGGCTCCAGCTCTAGGGGCAGGGAGGGGCAAGGATGGGATAAGGGGGAGTACAGCTCAGCACCCCAACTCCAAAAACTATTCCAGCATCACTGACTGACTTATACTATCCAGGCCCACTGATGGCGGTGGGGGGAGGGGGACAAAGGGAGAAATTGGCCTGTAGCCCAGCGATGCAAATAGTGCAGGGCTCCCAATACTTTAAATTTCCACTGGAGCATTGCATGGTTTGCTTCAGGTGGTTCTGATGGATGCATGGAGGGGCACAGGATGTCACACTCCAGGCAGCATTGAAGGCTGCCCCAGGCTCACCCCTGCTGCCTGAGGCCCCCCACCTTACCCAACGGCCCAGCAAGTCTGTCACCCCCCCCCCCATACCATCTCCCATAGTAAATATATTTCATCATGGGTAGAGAACCCTACCTAACTGCTCCCTATTCCTGATGTCTCATTGCATCTACTTCTGGCTACGTAGTGCCTGCTAAGTTTTCTCACAAGGTTTTGGCTGCACATTCCTTGTGCAACTATCTAATGTGAGAGCTAAGCATTTAACATGAGATTGGCTTGATCCCAAGTGCCATAGAGTATCCTGTCCTGACTCAAGGAGTGCGTCAAGTCCCAAAATTGCATGTTGCAGTCAACATGCATAAGGTAGGAACATGGGGGGAGGGAGGGTCTATTGCCTCCCCTTTTCACTAGTCTTAAATGAAAAACTTGTGTCATTCCATATTTCACACTGCTTTGGGGAGCAATAGTTGCACAACACTCCTAGGAGTGCTGAAAGGTTTGAGGCAGCAATGAGCTTCAGAGCACTGCAGCCTTTTCTACTTTGATCCCCACTAAGGTAAAATAACAGTTTTACTTTCCTGATATTGTCTTCCTCCTGCATGGCCAGGCCTAAGTACAGCTTGAACTCCTCCTTTCACTGGGTTCATGTCTGGGCTGGCGTGGAACAAATGCAAGTTAACCTAAAAATTACCATGTGATGCTGATCATCAATAAAATGCAGTTTATGATCAGGAATGATGGACAATCTATTGATTAAAATTATATTTTGTTGGGACTGAATTGCTATAGGAAATGTATGACTCTGGCACAGTCAGCAATGCATAAAAGCACACTGGTAAAAGAGATAGATGTCATTTTCCTAGGGATGGGGGGGCAAGGGAACTGGTGGCCAGACTATTTTCCTAGTTAAACCAGTGGAAAACTGGAGTAGCACTACTAGCTTCTGTAAAGTTACTCTGAATTTTCACCAATTTAAAATGAAATTAGAACCTGGTCTTTAGGAATGTGATTTGGAACCTTCTGAATGAATCTGGAATCTATGATAAACAGTATATATTACTGTAAAAGTAAAAATCTTATGTGGAATTAGTCTTAATCAAATGGATTCCAGGCACAGTGCAGGACATAGGCTTGAAATTTGTACCTGGAGAAGAATAGGTTGTAAGAGTCACAGTGGCAAAAAAAAATAAAAAATGTGTAAAATAAAGAGCAGTGCAAGAGTAAGAAGCATAAATCCAGTTTTCATAGAAGAACTAATAAAAAAAAAGACAAATAAGAGGAGGAGGGCTGCAGACATTCAGACCTTTGATGAATCCTTATCATTAATTAAAAAATAATTAATAGTCTTGCAGCACCTTAGAGACTAACAAAACATGTTGGCTACGTCTAGACTGGCGCGCTTTTGCGCCAGAGCTATGCAAATGAGGCTCAGCGTTGGAATATGGCCGAGCCTCATTTGCATAGATAATGAACCGCCATTTTCACGGAAGAGGCTCTTGCGCAAGATGGGGCTGTCTACACTGCCCCTTCTTGCGCAAACTTTGCAAAGCCGTTATGCCGATTATTTTCAGGCATAGCGGCTTTGCGCTAGTTTTTCTTGCACAAGAAGGGGCAGTGTAGACAGCCCCGTCTTGCGCAAGAGCCTCTTCCACAAAAATGGCGGTTCATTAGTTATGCAAATGAGGCTCGGCGATATTCCAGCGCTGAGCCTCATTTACAGCTCTGACAAAAAGCGCCCCAAGACGACGTGAAGCTTTTCTGGGCACAACCCACTTCTTTAACTCAGCTACCCCCTGAAGCTTTTGAACATTATTAATCAGTATTATTTGAATTGGTTTATGTTACAGTAGCACTTACTGACTTTAACAAGGTCCAAGTCACATTATACTAGACGCTGTACAGACAAAACACTCTACAGGCCCTGCCTTCAAACCTATACATGTAAAATAATTGGTACAGGCCTGATTCTGATGTCATTTACAATCTGATTTCCTTTATGTTCCTGATATAAATAAGGAATAACTCCAATGAAGTCTTCGTGTAAAACCAGAATGGGTCAGGCCAGATTCAGGCCCTGTAATTTTATGCAGTGAAGAGTTATTTGAAATTGTAATTTTCCAAATAAAAATGTCAGCGTTCAAAATCAATTATCATATGTTTAATCTAATATGCCCATTTTTAATTTTAAAGATATTGCCTTGGAGGCCAACATTTGTCATCCCATTGTTATCATTCAGTGACTGCTGAAGAGTGTTTTATAGGAAGCGATATTATTAGTGACATCTACAATTCTGTCTACAAACTGACGTTTTGTATAATGCAGGGTGAATTTGAAATGCAAATCATTGAGCTCTGGAAGATAATAATAAGAGTAGTAATAATAATTATTATAATAAATACACATTCTGGATCATGAAAAAAATTAAATGTGTACACCTGTCAGGAACCAAAAATACATTCAGCATTGTCAGTGCATTTCTTCCAATTATCCACTGCAGTAACCTAGTTAAAATCAGCAGGCCAAACAGTTTTGCCAGATGCATTTAGCTTCAAGTCACATTAAGAAAAACGCACAGTACTGAAGGGACACTGGGGAATCCATTATATTTTCTGCTTCCCTGAAGAGGACAGAAGTAATAGACAAATCTAAGTTGCGGGGGGGGGGGAAGAGGAAGGTTGAAAGAACACCCTGATTTAAAGCCCATTTAAGTCAATAGAAGTATTTCCATTGACCTCACTGGGCTTTTGATCAGGCAGTGAGGCCCTAGTTTAGCAAGATGTTTTTGCTTCTACCTAACTATAAGCGCATAAGTAAGGTACACTGAAATAATGAAACCACTCATGCTCAAAGTTACCGGACTTCATAAGTATCTTGCTGGATCAGAGGCTAAATACGCATTCTTGCAGATTGCAATGGCAATGCTAATGCAGGGATAGCGAGCATGTCTATACTGCTATGTAAACCCATGCCTGAGTCTGGGCTCAAGGCTAACCAACCTTGTATCTATATTGCAATTGCACTAACCCAGGGCTTGGACCCAGGGTCCCAGGGTCCTGTAGGTCTGGAGGTTCTGAGCTTAACTCACAGTGGGACCCAGCATCCAAGACCTATTGCTTTGCAATGTAACTGCAGCCCCACTTGTCTCAGGTCCCAGGAGTCATCCAAAAGTATCCCACAATTCCATGGGATAACTTCCTTAGTCCTCTTGATCCCAACAATCTACAATCCACTCTGTTGAAAACAGAAGTCTCCCCATCCCCTTGGCAAATAAAAGCAGCCTGGGTCAGCTTTAATCCATTCTGTTCTGATCACCAATCTGCAAGTAGAGTATTAGAGAACCTCCTGGGTTTGCAATAGAGAGTAAACTGATCAAGCCTTTCGCAATAGTGATTTGCTTCCTGGTAACGTGCAGGGCAGGCAGTAAAATTTGCTCGATTTGTACAGAGTTCCTAGAGCTAGAGCAGCCATATTGCTCATTGCATCTACTGGGGTGCTAGGTGGGGTGGTAGGAACTCTTTGATATGGTTACTTTGAGTCAGGTTTGCACCCTGCAGTGTAGAGGCCAGAGCTCTTGGTTTGATCATGGGTAAGAAACTTCTTGATCTAGAGTTAAAATAAGTGTAGACACTTAAGCCAAGGTCCCTAACATGAGCCAACTCACATGAGTCCCACTAAGTCCAGGTTTGCATCATGGTGTTGACATACCCAGACAGCCTGGACTTATTGAAATATAAATTCAGTCAGCGCCAGCTTGAGCACACAATGCAGTGCTCCAGAGGCAATTTAAAGGATTGGGAGCCCTGGTACTCTCTAGTCCAGTACCCTCGGGACCTGACCGGTGCCAAATCAGAGAATTTGCTGGATTGTAGTAAAAAAATCCTATTTCTAGTGATATTCTAAGTATTTAAGTCTTAAATGTACTAAGTCTTCATATGTTTTATGTTCTGCCAAACCATTTTGAAATAGAAATAGATTTAGATTATTATGGTTGTTTTGTTCCTAGTTCTGAAGTAGATCCTGTAATATAGTATAGTAAAAGAATGTACTGCTCTTTTAAAATTCTCTGTCTACCTTTGTTATGCGTGAGAGAGTGAGGAATGTATGGGAGATAAGTGTGAAGGTCACCATCAGACAAGATGCTGGGGGAGGACCTAACAACTGATGAGAGGCACCAGAGATTACTGCATATCAAGAGGGCAGATTGAAAGAGGCAAACATTTATCAATTGGGACAAGATAGTCATGATCAAAACCAGCTTAGGATGGCAGAACAAAGACAATAAGGAGAAAGAGAAACAACCTGAGATAATAAACATCCATCAGAAAAACAGCATGACAATGCAAAACTTACTGATCCCAATGAAGAAAAACTGCTATAATAAGGAGCTGCTTTGCCATACTTTTGGGGATATATCCCTGCAATGACTAGAACACCAGTCTGGACCGATTGAACCCCTGCTCCTCTGTCCATGAGGAATTTGGGTTGGCCACACACCATGGACTGGTAAACATAACATTGGTTGGTGGGACATTGTGTGTGTGTGTGCAAAAGTCTGTCTGTCTACGTCATCATATGCTAACTGTTTTGCCATTATATTCCACCATAAATGCAGCGTATTGCCTTTTCTCCCATAAAGAGCCCATGTGCTTCTTATAAGTATCACAGGATCATGAGAGGTCAATATAGCCCAGCATCATTATCAACATTTCCACTGCTTAGAAGACATTAAGGAGTAAATTAGAGATAAATAACAGCACGGAACACTTAGTCTGGATTGGTGGCTGTAAACAAACTTTATGGGACCACAGGAAATTTGGCCACACCCATGATAACTGGATGTGCAATTAACTAAAATCATGCTGGACCACAGATGTTGCTAGACCACAGAGTGCCAGATTAGAGAGGTTCAACCTGTATTTGCTCAACCTAGAAAAAAATAAGGTTTTTTTATTTTAAAATATCTGAGAATACTACAATCAAATAGGACTGATTAATCACGGTTAATGCATGTGATTAACTTACAAATTAATTACAGTTTTAATCACACTGTTAAACTATAGACTACCTATTGAAATGTATTAAATCTTTTTGGATGTCTTTCTATATTTTAAATATATTGATTTTCCATTACAATACAGAACACAAAGTGTACAGTGCTAATTTTATATTGTTGTTTTTTATTACAAATATTTGCATTGTAAAAATGTTAAAAGAAATAGTACTTTGCAATTCACCTCATACTGTACTGTAGTACAATCTCTTTATTGTGAAAGTGCAATTAACAAATGTAGCTTTTGTCGTTACATAACTGAACTCTGAAACAATGTAAAACTTTAGAGCCCACAAGTCTGCTCAGTCCTACTTCTTGGTCACCCAATCATGCAGACAAACAAGTTCATTTACATTTGCAAGAGATGACACCTGGAAGTGAAAACAAGAATTTAGGTGACACAGTTGTAGCTGTCATCACAAGATATTTACATTCCAGATGTAGAAAACATCCAAAATATTTAAATAAATTGTATTCTATTATTGTTTCACAGTGTGATGAATTGCAATTAATTTGTAATCACTTGACAGACTTAAATATAATATATACATACAACTATAGGTGACTGAGGGAGAAACCTCAATACTGATGCAAAAATGAAATTTAAAAAACTATTAACTTATTTTTGCTTTTGATGTTAGGTCATCACAAACTTGTCTGTGTCTTCACCAAATATTAAGATATAGATACAAGTACAATTTAACCAAGATGTTTGAAATATAACATTACACATTATAATAAGCTAGTAATATCACAAAATTTTTGAGCTAATCAAAGAAATTCTAGGGGGTTTCTTCTTCTATCACCCAAAGACGAGCTAAATATCAGGGACCATGTCTACATTACAGATAAGATCAAAGCAGCTGCAGTTGATTTTCCAGGGTTCAAATTAGCGAGTCTAGTGAAGACACACTAATGCAAACTGAGAGGGCACTCCCATCAATGCTAGTAGTCCTGCTTCTATAAGGAATAAGCAAAGTTGAAGGGAGAGTGTTTTCCCTTTCACTTCCTGCAGTGTGGACGGTGCCAAAATTCGAGTTAAGATACTTTGACTTAAGCTACCCAATTAACGTAGCTGAAGTTGCATATCTTAATTTGAAAGTGTAGACCACACCTAGTGTAGACCACGCCAGGAAGATAGTCTTCATTTGCCATAAAACCATGCTTATTACATCTTAGAGTGTCTTGTCTGGATCAGGATACCTCACTCTTGTATACATACTAGTTTGATACAAATGTAATCCTTAGCTCAAGAAAACAAACCATATAAAATGTTCATGTTTTTAAAAATAGCTCTGTCATGAAAAGGAATGTAAGGTTGGGTTATCAAAGCAGTAAGACTTCTTATAAAGTTGGCTTGTTCACCCTCTGAAGAACAACTTCTAAATAAACTTTCACAGAGAATTCTAGAAATATCTTCCTGGAAGTGAATTTTATAATAACTCTAAAATCATAATTTCAGAAAAGCCTCTAGGAAAAACATATGTAGTTGGAGATGTTTTATACCTTTGTTTATTTCCAGTGCTGAAATAGCAAATCATTTTGAATGGCATATTTGCAGGTATTTGACTGAATGCAGAGTACCTAATGTAACTTCCTAACATTTTTTCCTATGTAAATGATAAAATGCTTTATGTACCAGTGATGCTTTCCTGAGGTGTATAGCAATGTTCCCTCTAAGATTTTCCATCCATGAGCAAAATGAGTTTTGTCTTTTGTACCAATAATGAGGTCATGTGTGCTCATTTGGATGTGTCCTACCGTGGCACCCAAGTTATTAACAAATAGCAAACAATTAAATAACAAATATATATATATTTTAAATACTATGGAAGAAAGAGTACAAAAACAAGGGATAAATAGAGTCCATCTCCACCAAAATATGCTAACACATGTAATACACCAAAACAAGCTAATTTTGACATTTATTTCTCTGCCTCCCCTTTACTGAAGAGCACTGTAAGCTTTCCTGTGCTTTTGTGTTTTGCTCATTGTCGAGGTGCAAGCCCACTTGACAGTCCAGCAGTCCCCAAAGTTTGGGTCACTGCCCCCTTTTTTCAGGGCAAACACAGTCTGTGGACTCAGTTCATAGCTAATGTCCTTCTATCAGGGTCTATATGGCCAACAGGCCTAGTTCAAAGCACAGTTACCTCTATCAGGATATGTACAGTCTGGAGAATTAGTCCAAAACACAGTTCCCTCTATCAAGGTCACTATGGTCTAGAGGCCTAGTCCAAAGGGAAGCCTCCCAAACTACCAGGGAGCTGGGTTGTTTTTTTTCTTGGGGGGAGGGGGGGGAAGAGGGAGGGAGGGAGACCTGGGCCCTCCCACTCCACCAGGTCCCAGCCCAGGGCCCTGTTGGCAGTGGAGGATTCCGCTGCCTGCTTGGTGGGGATGCCGGCCGAAGAGCGCTGAGCTCCCAAAGGCCAATCCTCCACCCTGGGCCACTTCCTACTGCTCCCGGCATGCTGCTCTGCTCTCAGGGCATTGCTCAACGAGTCAGACCCTCCTGGATGGCCTCCCTGGCCAGGGCTGTTGCAGCAGCTGAAGCTGCTCTGGCGCTTGGGCCTGAGTCCTTCCCCTCTGGCGGTCAGCTCCAACTGGGTAGCCTCCTGGGTTTTTATACCCTGTCTCCCCGGGAGCATTCCCACAGTAGTAGCAGCAGTGGCTGGGAGCTTTTGAATTGCCGGGCCCCCGGGCATTTTTCTCCTTTGACCCCGACCCCTGTCAGTAGGTGAACTTGTACATGAATAGAAATATTTTGAAAAGCACTCAAGATATTTAGAAAAATTAATTCCATGGCCGCTTAATGTGGTTTATGCCCCCACATTTTTTTTGTTCTTTTAAAAATTTCCCCCTGAAATGTTCCATTTCCCCCTGAAAGACCAGTCAAGCCAGAGCCCAGTATAAAGACAATGTTCAAAATAAATAACACAAGTAATGACCCAGTAAAATGACAAGCACGTGATACAAAATAATGAAACTCTGACTCAATACCAAACAGAAAGGAAGAAATTGAAAACAAAAATCTTAAAGGAAAAGAGTCTGGAGGAATCTGCACGCCAACAGCTAATGCCACTGATATTTATGAACTACCAGACTATGGAAATAGCCATTAAAAACATTTTTGTGCCTCTGCAGATGATACTTTCAAACATTGCCAGGACTTCTTTCAGAGTAGTTACACGGTCACCTGTGCAATTCCAAAGGGCCCAAATTAGACCAGGGATGAACACGCTGACCCTTCTGGGCACAAAATAATTGCTTTCTAGAAGACCACCTCCCACCATTCATATACTCTCCCCTCCCTTACTTCTATGCACAAATATTCCATTTATAGCTACCTAGTGAAATCTCCAGATTACATATCAAGTTCTATTGACAATTTCCCCCACCTCTGAGATAAGGCTTAAGTATATGAATAAGTCCTAGATGATTATGCGCCTTCCTACAAATCCAAGGCATGGAAACATACTTACTTTAGCGGGAGCAGCCACATGCCACCCATGATGCGGCCCTGCGCCGGAGTAGCTACTGTCCACCTGCCCAATCCTGGGATGCTGGAGCAGCCACCCACCACTGCCTGACATGCAGCTGCAGTTCTGGCTACCAGCTGGGGCCGCCGCTACTGCCCAACACGTGTCCAAACACACAGCTCCGGTTTTGACCCTGGCAATGGCTGGGGCCGCCAGAGCAGCTGTAGCCCACCATGCAGCCTGCAGCTCCAGCCCTGGGAAAGGGCTGAAGCTGGGCCCAGGGCTGCCTGGTGACTGCCCTGCTGCTCCTGGGACTGGGCAGCTGCCCACCACCGGCTCCAGTCCCACCCCCGAGCAGCTGAGCAGCCTCTGCGTGGCTCTTCTAAGAAGGTGGGCGGGAGGCAAATTTTTGGTGTGCACCCGCACATGCATGCACCTTAGTTGGAATCCTGGTGTACAGTACTTTAAGTCAGATTGCTACCTGTCTGCCTCAGCAAAAGAGAGATTTGCTGGTACTAAGATAAGTGTCTAATCCCTGCCATCCCAGTTATTTAACCAGCCAGACAAACTGCTTAGAATTCTGCCAGCCCCCACTTTGCTTTGCAAACCCTCACTTGTTGCTCTTCAGTTCCCAAACTCCTCTGCAGTATCCAGCTCTTGTCACTGGACACTCACAGAAATTACAAAGATTGCTAACTCCAGAAAGACACATGAGCCAGTTGGCTCAGCACGCTTTGCTGTAATATATTACTCTGAAGTGAACTCACAGTAAAACCAGGACTAAATTTATTATGAAAGAACATATATTTAAGTGATACAAAGTTAAAAAACAAAAAATTGTCATAAATAAAATAAAAGTATAAGCTTATTTCAAATGGCTAAAATTTTTAACAGGCTACAATTCTTGTCTAGGGTGGTTATTTTATCTAAAGCCTCTTCTCAGAATCACAAGGCCTCCCTGGGCCAGGATCCAGCTTTCGTGGATCCAAAGAGCACTGATCTCTTTGTTCCCTTAGTGATAGATAACAAAATATCTTTTGTGCTTATAGTTCCCCAAAACTCATTGTTTTGACCCTGAAGAAAAGACACCACCCCTCCCATGGTCTTGGTTTCTAATGGTGATTTCACATCCCCCCAGTCGGGCTATGTCTAGACTACAAGCCTCTTTCGAAAGAGAGCATCTAGACAGCAACCACTTCTTTCGAAAAAGCAAGCAACTTTTTTGAAGAGAGCACCCAGGCAGTCTGGATGCTCTCTTCTGAAAAAGCCGTGTTTGCATTCAAGAACGCCTTTTTTCGAAAGAGCACTTTCAAAAAAAGGCGTTCGTCCTCATAAAATGAGGTTTACCGTGGTCGAAAAAACCGCCGCGTTCTTTCGATTTAATTTTGAAATAACGCTGCAGCAGTCTAGATGCAGGGGAATTTTTTCCAAAAAAAAGGCCACTTTTTGCGAAAAAACCCTATAGTCTAAACACATCCTCAGACTGTCTTTTCCTATTGACTTACTTGCAAATTGAGTTTCTTTTTTGTTCGTTTCACAATGCTTAATTTATATTACAGGCAGAAAGATACCTATCTTCCCTTGTGTGTGGAAGAAAACCTATTTCTCCCATGTTTGGTTACATATTTTGAAGCATAATATCAGTGAGTATCCTTAATTCCTCATGCATTGTTAATATACACATTTCACAATGAGACTAGTGACCAGGATATTACCAGCTTTATTTAAATATTTTACAAGGCAGTCTTTACAGATAAATACTATCTTAGGTCTAGTGAAGTCAGACCTAGTTAGAAGTCACTGACACAGAGTAGTGAACTATCAGTAAGCATCTCTATCACAGTACCAGCATGTAATCTAATGTTTTTGTTAAACTATTTACTAATTTAAGAAGCCATTCAATCTTAGAATATTTATATTAATGGAGATTTAATTAGTGACAGTGCTCAAGCAACTTCCTTACAAATATTAGGAAACAAGAAGAAAACAGTTTTAAGAACTAAAAGTTTTAAGTTTAAACTTAATTTAGCTATTCTAAAGTTTAACTGTGAAGAATGGAAGTGTTCAGATCTCTTGAAAACAAAATTTCTAGTTTGCTGTTGAACTCTAAATAGAGTTGATGGAATATCTCAGAAAAATGAACTACATGAAAAAAGAGTTAAAAATCTAAACTTAAAGATGTTCTGAGACTCTCCCACCATAAAGACAAAAGAACTGTAACTGCCAAGAAAAAATTACAACCCTCATGCATACATGCATCACCAAATTATATATTCAAAAGATAAAGAGGCCTGTAAGGATAACCTCTGAAAGTACTTAGCCAATGAAAGGGTAACAAATCAACTTGGAGTCTAACCTAGTCTGAAAGTGGCTTGCCTATAATTGCATGAGACTGGGAAATAGAATGGTATCAAACTGTGACGTGGGCACCTTTTCACGCACACATACCCTTTGCTATTCTGCTTAAACAGCAAGCATGCCCCCAAGTCATCCTGTCCACCTGTACAAGCAAATCACTGCAGAGAGCTAGGAAGAACAGAGAGGACCCAAGAGCTTGGTCTACACTTGGACTCTATGGTCCCTAGTACCATACTGTCAAATGTCCAAGTGATATGTCCTCACTACCAAGCATGTTGCATCACCCTTAGGGGCCACTGATGTCAGTTCCTGTACTCCTGCTTTTCACCAGGAGTAACGCTATTCCAGACCTTGCATGGATAAACTGACACTAATGTAGATGCAGCGTTGCTGGAAATTCAATGCTATTGGTCTCCGGGAAGCCTCCAGCAGCTGTCCATTCCAATCGCTTTGGCCACAACTTCTGCCTCTACTGCTCTCCCATTGGGGTCTAAAAGCACTGGAAACAGTAGCTTGGCCTGTCCCATGTGGCCAGCATTGCCAGTGAGCAGCACACCACGGCAAATGAGATGAGTTCCAATGTTCCATTGGACATTCCGATGGCTACGAGTATTTCTGCTCCTACAGCCGCCACTTCCCAGAGACCTTCAGTGTATATTAACAGATGAGGGTTAGACTTCATACAATGTATCTCCTGTAATATCTGCCCTTGTAACATTTCTTTACAGTGGGTCTGACTGCCAGCTTGGTACATCTTCCCACTCCTACAGTATCTGCCTGCCTGGCGCAGATCTGCAGGTGAAAGAGGACAGGGGAAGAGATGATCCATGAGCAGATGGACTGCATGCACTCCCTCATGCAGGAGATTTGGGCCAAGCACCAGGACCAGACTGAGGAGCGACAGGAGAGGATAGCCGCCAAGGAGCATTTCTCGAGGCAGTACGAGACAATGTTTTCCTCCCTGACTGCTGTCATGGAGCATGTTGTGACTTGCCTTGAACAGGCCACCTCCCAGAACCCCACCCACTCCAATGACACTCCTGGTCCTCCTCCTCCTGCCCTGTGGCTTCCACCTTCCCAAGGTCCCCACAGGACACACGGTGGGAACTCAAGGTGAGACTGAGCCTCCAGGCCCTTGGGAGGCAGCAGGCAGTCCCACTCCTATTCCAGAGCCCCTTTCCCCCTTCTAGTTCCCAGTTCTGTCCTTTCCCAGTATTTTCCCCCAAATAAACACTCCTGTTAATTGAACAACAGTTTCTTTATTGCTTGAACTGCAGGGGTGTGGTGGGTGCAGGATTAAAGAGAAATGCAGGGAATGAAGGGGCAACTTGTGGAGAGCCGCAGGGAAGAGTCTCAAACGGGTGTCCTGGCCTTGCATAAAAGTGTCCTTCAAGGCCTCTCTGATTCACACTGCCCCTTTCTGTGCTTTTCTGGTGTTGGTGTCCGGCTGCTCAAACTTTCTGGTTAGGCATTCTGCCTTAGCCCCCCACCATGCCAGAAAAGTATCCTCCTTGTTCTCGCACAGGTTATGAAGCACACAATGGGCTGACACCACAAAGAGGATGTTACATTCACTGAGGTCCAACTGAGTGAGGAGACTCCTGAACCTTCCCTTTAAATGTCCAAATGCACATTCCACCACCATTCTGCACCTGCTCAGCCTGTTATTGAACTCCTCCTTGCTGGGGTCCAAGCTGCCCATGTAGGGTTTCATGAGCCACAGAAGCAAGGGGTAGATTGAGTTGCCAAGTATCACAGTTGGCATTTCCAGCTCTCCACCTCTGATTGTCTGGTCTGGGAAAAAAAGTGCCCGTGTGCATCTTTTGGAAGAGTCAGGAGCTCCTAAAGATGTGTGTGTCATGCACCTTTCCCAGCCATCCCACGTTGATGTTGATGAAGAGACCCTTGTGATCCACGAGTGCCTGCAGCACCCCTTGTGGTTGATGTGCTCTGAGGCACAGTGGTCAGGGACCAAGATGGGGATGTGTGTTCCATCTATGTTCCTACCGCACTTAAGGAAGCTCATGGCAGAAAAACCCTCCACTATGGTGTTCATGTTCCCCAGAATCATGACTCTTGCAAGCTAGTCAGCTCTGGGAGGGACGCCTCCCCTTCGGGGTCAGTGGGTGGCCACTACACCCAGTTGAGTCTCTGAGGGGAATTAGTAGTGGCCAAATAACCAGTCTGGAGTCCCCTGCTCTTACCTCAGGGCGGGGTGATAAAATAAATGATAATAAAGGCGGCCTGGGTTTGGGCAGGCCAGCAAATGACAGTCAGAGGCCTGGCCTTAGTTCAGGGCGGGCAGCCAAGTCTATAGTTTAGGAAGGCCCAGCCCTAGTTCAGGGTGGGGCCTTAAGCCTTCAGTTTACGAGCCCAACCTTTGGTCCGGGGCCGCAGGTAAACAGTTTGTAGCCTGGCTTTGGTTCAGGCCGGGGCGGCAAGCAAATAGTTCAGAGCCCGGCCTTTGGTCAGGGCAGGGTGGCAGGCAACAGTTTCTAAAGGCCCAGCCCTTGGTCAGGGCGGAGCGGCAGGCACACATTTTGTCAAGGCCCAGCCCTAGCTCAGGGCGGGGCAGCAGGAAAGCAGTTTGTAAGCCCAGCCTTTGGTCAGGGCGGGGCGGCAGTAAACAGTTTAAACAAATTACACAATTAGGGTCTCCTTGCTCAGGAAGGGTGCAGGCAGCTCACCCGCAATGGTGAAGAGGGGGAGACTACCACGCAAGCGGTGGGTGGCAGGGGAGCACAGGCCTGCCCACTCCACTGCACCCCGGCCCAGGGCCCTAGAAGCAGCAGTATAAACTGCTGCCGGGTCACTGGGGGCTCCAGCCCAAAACACGCTGACCCAGGCGGTTATGCGTCTGTGCTATTTCTGGGACCACTTCCCTTCTCCCCCTCAGCGCGTACCTGGATGTCCAGTAGGTCTGACAGGGAGTCAAAGGAGTCCAGGTCCAGCTGCCATTCCTCAGCAGCTTGCAGGGTCTCTGGGAAGTCCGGTATGGTCAGCAGTCCCTCCGAGTCGCTGTTCAGCAGGGGGCCCGGTGGCCCACGCCAGTTCTCCACCTCTCTGGACCTAAGCTCATCTCCTCAGTGTGCAGGGGAGACTTCTGGCTCCTTCAGTGGCCAGGCCCTCACTGGCCTTGCTGGCAGGCTTTTTGTCTCGCTGACCCCGCCCCCTGGCTTCCAGCCAGGTAGATCATTAAGGCCAGGTGCAGCCCACCAAGGCTCCGGGAGGGGCGCCTCTCCTCCAGGGTCAGTGGGTGGCCACCATAGCAGGATGTTATTGATGGCCTTAGATACTTGTATGAGAACAACCGTGACTGTAGATTTCCCCATCCCGAACTGATTCCTGATTGAGTGGTAGCTGTGTGGCGTGGCAAGCTTCCATAGGGCAATTGCCACACACTTCCGCATGGTCAGAGTGGATCTCATGTGGGTGTCCTGGTGCTTCAGGGTAGGGTCAAGCCATTCGCAAAGTTCCAGGAATGTGGCCTTCCACATGCAGAAGTTCTGCAGCCACTGCTGATCATCCCATCTCTGTATCACAATACAGTCCCACCAGTTTGAGCTTGTCTCCCGACATCAGAACTGGTGTTGCCCTGTGTCCTGAGGATTGATTGGCAGCTGCACTGTCATGAGCACCAGGGCTTGCCTGAGCAGAGCCTCCATGCTACGCCGAGCTTCGTCCTCTTCTAGCTGTTTTTCTTCGGTCTTTCAAAGTGTATCAGATATATCTGTTCTTGTTTGAAGATCTCAAAAATTAGTAGGAGACTGACTGAACATTGGAAATTTCAGCATAAGTTTCACCCATGCAACAATCGGAAACAGTGCAAATCTGAGGGCAAATCTGGGAAATCTGCCCATAGCCTGATATTGCCATGGAAAGTAAAGAGTGAATTCCGGAGTACAATTTGTTGTGACAAAGAACTTTGTGCTGAAATGATCCTGACATGCCTGGGCTTTACACACATATAACACAGTTTATGACACATTCAGGAAAGCATCCCTACCCAGAACAGAACTTAAGTGGAACACATGGACAGCCTGATCCTTCTTTAATTTTTTAGCTTACAGTAGGCCACTAGTACTATTTTTAACAAAGATGTTATTTAATGTGTATCAATGTTGGCAGCAGGGCAACTTAAAGCATAAGAGGTATGACTTGGTTATAGTTTTTTCTTTCTTAAATTATATGACATCCTAAAACATTTAGACTTCAGTAAAGAACAATGAGCAAAAAAGAACATATCTTCCTTTCAAACACACATGCTAATGACTCCAGGTATTTGTCTATTCACCTTAGAGAGGCAAATACTGAATATCAAATAATTTAGAAATGAAAAGAACATGGTGGAACAATCAGTCATGATTTTGATCTATATCCTTTAGCTGAGAAAAAGACTGTCAGTGCAACTTATCATTTGAGTATAATTTAGCATTTCCTCCTTTTCCACCTCCTCCATCCAGCCAAATTCCTTTCAAATGCATAAATCATAGGTGTTATCTGAGAGCATGTTTCTGCGCTGTTATATATGATATAAAAATGAGAAAGGTAAATTCCATGGCTGCGTCTAGACTGGCAAGTTTTTCCGCAAAAAAACTTGCCAGCTGTCTACACTGGCCACTTGAATTTGTGCAAGAACACTGACGATCTGATGTAAGATTGTCAGTGTTCTTGGCGCAAATACTATGCTGCTCCCGTTTGGGAAAAAGCCCTCTTGTGCAAATGTATTTGCACAAGAGGGCCAGTATAGACAGCTCAGGACTGTTTTGTGCAAAAAAGCCCTGATGGCGAAAATGGCGATCGGGGCTTTCTTGCGCAAAAGCGCGTCTAGACTGGCACAGACACTTTTCCGCAAAAAGTGCTTTTGCGCAAAAAGCATCCGTGCCAATCTAGACGCTCTTTTCCGCAAATGCTTTTAACAGAAAAACTTTTCCGTTAAAAGCATTTGCGGAAAATCATGCCAGTCTAGACGTAGCCCATATGTCTTATTTCTGCCATTCACCCTAAACCAGTTGGTTAAGGCTCTGCTGGTAAGAGCTAGAAGAGGACCTAGATCAAAACATCCTCAGGCTTTGGGCTCCAGATCCAACTTTAGAGACAAACTTTATGGCTTGAACTTACCTGTATAAAAGGCTGCAACTAAACCGAAGAAGCAAATCCTTATGATCTTTGGGACAGATCTGGAGTCATGATTTAGTAGCCCATTCCTATTTAGCAAAGCATTTAAGCAAAGCCTTAACTTTAAGCATGTTCTCAAGTCCCATTTACTTCATTTACAGTGATTTGATGAATCACGGCCATACAGAACAGGATTGGATTGAAGCATGTGCCCCAAATGTTTTGCTGAAATGGATTCTTGATACAGATCAAGATCCAGACCTTGCTAGTAGGATGCAAACCTACTAAAAATGCAGGTTATAAACAGAACCAATATTTTCAGGAATGTTCTTTTTTTAAAAAAAAAACCCTGAAGTTAGAACACAAGGGGCAATGGCAAGTTAGGTGTGTGTGGGGCGGGGGGACAATTAAAATGAAATTTTATATAGACGATCATTTTGAGTAGAAGCTGATCATACATCCTGAATTGGAATTTCCTGATATTCATCATCCATGGCATCTTCAGCCCTATGTCACTTTATGGAAGTTCTGTAATAATTTTTAAGGAAAAATATTTATATACAGGCTCAAAGTGGTGCCTCCTTACTAACATTAGTAGAAGTAGGATCTCAAGCAACTTCTTTATATTGATAATAATCCTATTGGCCAGCTGAAAAACTTTTGACCCTCATTCAGCATGGCACTTAAGCACATGTTTAACCTTATACTCAGTCCATGGACATGTGTAAGTGTCTTGCTGAACTGGGCCATTATTGTAAAATGGCAGGGTCAGTACTTGACACTCAAGCCACTAACCTTCTGAATGGCCAGTCCTGAAGCATAATGAGCAAACAACCCAAGTCAGATGGGAGCCAGTCATATTAGAACAATTTTTTCCCAAGTTTAAACATCATTTTCAAAACTGGATTGAAAGGGATTAAAAATCGGGAATAGTTTTAGTTTTTCTAGTCGTAACCATAAAATACAGTCCTCAGTTAAAGGGCTCCTACAAGATTATTTTCCACCACACCAACAATGGATATTAGCTTAGGAACAAAGAAATCAATGATTCCTCTTTATACCTTCATGTAACCCTTATTTATGGAGACATGGAAGATGTAGCCTAGAATATATAAGTGTTTTGAAAACAAGGAATATGGGACTACTAGTCTGAATACAGATAATTATTAACATGTGTGACAGACTGAGGGCAGCTGGCTACAATAGTATGGTGAAGGGTACACATACACATATGTCCCTCTGGGGGTCTCATATTTTTATATATATTTGTATTGTATTTAAAAAATGTGGTAAGCCACCTTGAATATTTTAAATAGAGAGGCAGGGTAAAAAAAAAAAATCTTTTAAACAAATAAATAAATAAATACCAGGAACTGGGTGAATGCTTTTCTGTTCCTGGAATAAACTGCCAGCAGCAACTGCTGCCCACATAATCAAGGCAGGCAGGCACCTGAGGCTAATTAAGAGCTTCTCTGAAGCAGCAGGCTAATGAGGCACTTGCAGCCAATTAAGGCATGCTGAGTTATTTTAAAAGGTTTTCTCTCAGGTAAAGGAAGGGGAAGAGTGAAAGACTAAGAGGAGGAAGTGTGGTGCTGAGAAAGGAAAGAGTATGCTGAAGCAGGAAAGATTCATTCAGGTACTAGGGAGAAGATACTAAAGGAGTGTTTGGGGAAGTGACCCAGAGAAAAGGCTGCTGTATTGGGGCTAGAGGCAGTTGCCACTACCTAGGGTCCCTGAATTGGAACCCAGAGTAGTGGATGGGCCCAGGTTCCTCCCCAGCAGGGGCAGACTAGCCCAGCGGGATACTGGGAATTTCCTGGTGGGCCGTCATCTGGTGGGCTGTCGTGTCTGCATGCCATTGCCCCTCACTCCGAATGGCTCTGTGTCCATGCTGTATGCGGCACACAGAGCCTGACCCGCTGCCTGCGCCACGTGCCAGACATGACGCACGGGTGACATCATGGGGAGGGCCATTCTCAACCCATTTCCCGGGCCTATTTTGATTGCCAGTACGCTCCTGCTCCCCTGTTCTTCCCACACCACTAAAAAATCTAGAAGGATTATGGAGAAATTTCACCCCAATCCTTTAATTTTGCCAATTCTGAGAATGGCTCAGTAAGCTGTGAGTTTGGCCTCTAGAAAAGGTAAGAGGCAGTGTGGAGGGACACGGCGAGCCTTTGAGGTATATTATAACCGCCTAGAAGCTCAAGACCCACAAGGCATGACCAGAGCTCTGCCACACACGGTACCTACAAATAGTTACACTTTTTCTGCTCTCGATAAAAATGCTGAATTTTAAAAATCAAAAGCAAAATGTTTATTGTTGGGATGAGAGGAGACTAAATGACTAAACAAAGGGAGGCTGATATCAGATTTTTATTAAATAATATATCATTTAAGGCTGTAGTTTGGAATAATATGTACTGTCCATAAATGAGTAAGTAATAAGAATGCCATATAGATTGCTCTCTCTCCCTCTCTCTCAAACTTTCTATTCAGGCAGAAAATCAGAGTAAAAGCAATTTACACAGAGTTTTCGCTAGAAGTCAGCATAGACTGTCGGTGTCAAGTGAACAGTACAACATGGTAAAAGGATCAATCTCAAAATTGTGTGCCTGTGGTTTTAATACATTTGAAACTAAATGTGAAATTGTGAGTATCACATGGACAACATGATCTTGGATAAATGTCTCTCATGCCAGGGAATTTGGCTGGTACAGGATGAGGGAAGTACGGGGGGGAAATCTGAAAATGAACAGGATCATTGTTGTGCCAGGTGGAGATCTCTGGCTGGCTTTTGGGTACCCTGTTGTCAAAATATTGACCCTAAAGTGAAGGTAAATTTAGGAGAATCTATGAGGACATGTTTAAAAAAAATAAATATGGTCAGTCTTGAAAAAAGATTGGGAAGCAAATATTCTTCAATATGTTATGGGCTGTTATAACATGGACAGTGGTCAATTGTTCTCCATGTCCATTGAAAGTAGGACAAGAAATTATTGGCTTAATCTGAAGCAAGAAAAATTTTGATTATATATTAGGAAAACTTATCAACTATAAGACTGTGTCTAGACTACATCCCTCTTTCGACAGAGGGACGTCAATTAGACACTTCGAGAAGTGCAAATGAAGCAGGGATTTAAATATCCCGCGCTTCATTTGCATAATCATGTCATGGCGCTCTTTTGAAAAAACACCATTTTGGAAGTAAAACCGTGGTCTAGATGAGGGTCTTTCGAAAATGGCAGGCTTTTCTGAAAGATCCTGTACTCCTCAAAAAATGAGGTTTACAGGATCTTTCGAAAAAGCCTGACGTTTTCGAAAAAACTGTGTCTAGACCACGGTTTTACTTTTGAAATGGCGCTTTTTCAAAAGAGCACCATGATACGATTATGCAAATGAAGCACGGGATATTTAAACCCCCGCTTCATTTGCACTTTCGAAGTGTCTAATTGACATCCCTCTGTAGAAAGAGGGATATAATCTAGACACAGCCTAAGATATAAAATCTGGATCAGGCTTCCAAGGAAAGTTGTAGAATCCCTGTGACAGGAGGTTCATAAGAACAGATTGAATAAACACCTGTCAGGGATGTTCTGTGTTTTCTTGGTTTGCGTATGGGGCAGATGCACACGATAACTTCCTAAACTCTCTTCCAGCCCTACTTCACAATACTCTGGAGAGCAAAGATTTTTGCCTTTGAAATGCCTTAGTGGGTGTCAAGCATTTGCAAACACATTGCCTGAAAAGAGGAATCTTCTCATGCCCAAAATCCCCTGTGCAATGTCTTCATTTCCCATCACCATTCCAATTATCATAAACTGTACTGCTAATACGTTTTGCTCCTGAAAAATATACTGGGCTCTATCCTTGACTGAACTATGCACAGTGCTTCTTGGAGAGGGAAGGGGGAAGAGTGCACAGGTGACCTGGCTCTGGGCTGACTGTGAACCAGGCTGGTTCCCAGGTATAAGACCATAAAAATGGCCATACTTGGCTCAGACCAATTGTCCGTCTAGCCCAGTATGCTGTCTTCCAACAGTGGCCGATGCCAGGTGCCCCAGAGGCAATGAACCGAACAGGTAATCATCAAGTGAGCCATCACCTGTCACCCATTCCCAGCTTCTGACAAACAGAGGCTAGACACTTAAGAGAATGGTTTTGCCTCCCTATACATGCTGCCTAATAGCTATTGGTGGATCTATCCTCCATGAATTTATCTAGTTCTTTTTAATGTTGTTTTAGTCGTGGCCTTCACAACATCCTCTGGCAAAGAGTTCCACAGGTTGACTGTGCCTTGTGTGAATAAATATACCCATTTGTTTTAAACCTTCTGCTTATTAATTTAATTTGATGATGGTGACCCCTAGTTCTTGTGTTATGAGGAGTAAATAATATTTCCTTATTTACTTTCTCCACACCAGTCACAATTTTATAGATCCTATTATATTCCCCTTTAGTCATCTCTTTTCCAAGCTGAAAAGTCTCCATCTTCTTGATCTCTCTTCATATGAAAGTTGTTCAATATCCCTAACCATTTTGTTGCCCTTTTCTGAACCTTTTCCAATTCCAACATATATATAATTATATACACATAGGGTGAGAGAGAGGGAGATGCGGCAACCATATGTGCATGCACTCACTAGTCAAGGGTTAGTGTACCATGGATTTATACAGAGGCAATATGATATTTTCTATCTTATTATCTATCCCTTTCCTAATGATTCTGAACATTCTGTTAGCTATTTTTTTGACTGCTGCTGTTTCTGAGTGGATGTTTTCAGAGAACCATCCACAATAACACCAAGATCTCTTTCTTGAGTGGTAAAAGCTAATATAGACACCATTATTTTATCTGTAGAGCTCAAATCATATTTTCCAAAGTTCATTACTTTGCATTTATCGACACTGAATTTCATCTGCCGTTTTGTTGCCCAGACACCCAGTTTTGTAAGATTCCTTTGTAACTCTTCACAGTCTGCTTTAAATTTAACTACCTTGAGTAGTAATTTTTATCATCTGCAAATTTTGCCACTTTACTGTTGACCCCTTTTCAGATAATTTATGAATGCATTGAACAGTACTGGTCACAGAACAGACCCCTGTGGGACAGCACTATTTACCTCTCTCCACTCAGAAAACTGATCATTTGTTCCTACCTTTTGTTTCCTATCTTTTACCCAGTTATTCATCCATGAGATGACCTTCCCTCTTATTCCACAACTGCTTTCTTTGCTTAACAGCTAATGGTGAGGGTACCTTGTCAAAGGCTTTCTGAAAATCTAAGTACACTATATCCACTGGATCACCCATATCCACATGCTTGTTTACTCCCACAAAGAATTCTAATAGATTGGTAGAACAGATATAGAGCAGATTTAACTTACATGCACTGACAACAACCTCAAGAGGCTGTTACGGTCAACAGGGACTGCTTTGTTCATATGTCCTACACCAACCACAAGGAAGGATTGGCATAGGAACTGTTACTCCATAGGTGCTGGAACTAGGTGTGCTGCCACAACCTTTGGCTTGAAGTGGTTTCCATCATATACAAGGTATACCGATTGGTTCAGCACCCTTGCCATATAAATTGTTCCAGTGCCTCTGGTTACCCCACTATCCCATTCACATCACAGACAGTAATAGCGTTAGAGTTGCTTTGTGCCAGTGGAGCCCAGCACAGGGAAATCTGTATAAACATCTACTGCCAGTACAGTAATATGTTAGTTTGCCAAATACTTTTGTTCCTGCTTCCTTTATTAGAGTGGTTTTTCTTTAAATGGGAAAAGACAAGAATGGATGAACCACTCCTGCTGTGTTTTTCCTTGCAGGAATGTTTCCGCCCTTATTCAGGGCATTTATCATAGAGTGAAGGGAAAATATAAGTAGAAACCTATTGTTAAACTATTGGCATGTATCACTAGAGATGCCCACAGAGAAAGAAAAACTTGCAAAACAGAAAAAATGGCCAAGCTCCTAAAACAAAATGTTAACTTCTAGATACATTATACATACAGTAGTTGTCTTATTACCCTCATAAAAACATTCCCAAATTTTAATAAATGATTCCAAAATAAAGAGTTACATGAAATTATAATGGCACAAGGACACACTTGTACATTAACATTACATATAATACATTATTTATAAGACTGCACAAGGCACATTTTTTTTTAACTTTTGAACACTGGCAAAACAAAGTACTTTCTTAGTCATCTATTCCTATCAGATTTTGAGTATATTAAATTCAACATCATACTTAGAAATCCTTTATGTTTAGAGATGCCAGGCGTAATTTCCATGTATGCTATACTTACTTTACACCCAGTTTTAGGCCATTTTACACTGCCAGAATAATTTCAAGGGATCTTAGTGTAATCAAGAATCAGGTCTATCCTGTTTTAAACAAGCTGGTTACTTGGATTAGTACCTACTTAGACAGAAAAGTACATTGTATGGCATAGATTCTCAGCTAGTGAATATTGTTATAATTCTGTGTACTTCAGTGGCGTTATGTAGATTTACATTGGCTGAGGATCTAATCCTGTATGCCTATATTCTGGAAATTTATAGTTGAGAAGCCATTTTTAACAAATGGAATAATTCATAGAAATTTCTATTATGTGTATTTTGGGCAAATGATGAGTGGCCTCCACTGATGAAGATCCCTTTGATCAAAAGATGGAATTTGTGTATGGCGACCAAACATGGCAACATAAATTTCAGGCCAAATTCTGCCCTCCTTTACAGTGGTGCAAATCTGGCTTAACTTTTCCATTGTGTTGGAGGAAATCCAGAAATTAATAAGTGAATCCGAGGGCAGAAAATAGATCTAAATTATTAATGTAGATTAGCAAAGTAATCATTATTAAAACTTCAGATAGCAAGGACCAGCATTTTTTTTCTGGTGGTCCTGATTTTGTGAGTGAAATTCCAACCCATGCAAATGTCTGGCTCTTAAACATACTTAGATGGTCAAAAAATTAAAAAAAAAAAAAAAAAAAAAAAAAAAGAGTTTAAGTAGTATTTAAATGGTATGTATGTTTTGAGTGAATTTCATCCTAACAGTCCTGATTTCCTCAAATGTTAGCAGATGGAAATCTTACATTTTAAAATTTGGCACGTTGCACATGCGCAGACCGCGCTGCGCATGCACTGATCGCGCTGCAGCGCCGTGCCGGGCTAAAATCTGCTCACCACGGGCGAGTAGATTGCCCTAATTGTCGAGCCCTGGAAATAAGCATTATTAAATCTAGCTGTAACATTAGGCTCAAAGACATAATTAAAAGCTAAATTCTGCCAAAGTTACACTGATGAAAAGCCAGAGTAACACCGTTCCATTCAATGAAATTACTGTGGATATACACCAGCGTAAATGAGAACAAAAATTGTCCCTTCATTCTTTCTTTGTTCCTAATTGATTAAAGCACAAGTTATGTCTATAAACAATGCATATACATGCCACCATTTAATTTAATTTGGGTTTGTGAGGGAGCCGTTCTTGTTTCTCTATTCCTGCTAATGCGGTTTTATTTAATACTGCTCTAAAACTGGATTTAAAATAAAGTTATTCAAATCAGAATGATCTAATTTTATACCAGACTGTCTTCTTTAGTGATAGTCTCATTCAGACTATTGTTTCCAATATGTTTGTATATATTCACACTGCTGAAAAATATTCCTTTTTTAATAAATACAATAGATAAACCTCAGTGCAGATGTGCATAACTGTGCAATAAAAGACTAAAAGACTGCTGATGAAAACCCTAAGTAGAAACAGGTCCAACAGTATCTTATAATGTGATTCAAATATAACTGCTGTGAATATTAGTGCAGCAATAGGGGGAAATGCACAGCATATAATTTCAAAGTAACAAGAGAGTTCCTCAAAAAAAATCATTATGCATTTTGTTACAACTTTGTGCTTTCCTTGGACCCATATCACCTGTGACCATACTGCCAACACTTTGAGTTGTATGGGCGGGAGTTATATTTTTTCATCATAATCGTTATTTATTTTTTTAAATGCGACTGGGCTTGCTTGCTTCAAAGAGGTCTTTGAAATATCTGTGTGCATTGTGGACATGGCTATAGTCTCATAATCATCATCCCTGGAGCGAAAATCACAAAAATGAAAGAAAAACTGTAAGTCTCTCTGGAAGTTCTTGTTGAGGAATCCATAAAAGATAGGGTTCACACAAGTGGAGATCATGGCTGTGAGATGACAAATCAAGAACAACAAATTGTGGCTGCAGCTGGCAACAGGTAGAATTTCATGATTCCAGTCAAACACAGTATTAAAGATGGTAAGAGGCAGCCAGCAGACTGCAAATGCAACCACAATAGAAATCAGCATGATGTTGATCCTTTTTGTTTCAGTGGATCTGTATTTATTGTCTCGCATCTTGTCCATCATGTTGTTCCTTCTTTTTAAGCGTATGTATATCTGCAGAAAACAAAATTCAAGAACAACAAAGAAAAACATAGAATCATTTAAGACAGAGGCACTTCTTTACAAGGACAAGCAGAAATCAGACAGAAATAAGGAGAGATCATAAAATAGATTCCCTCTTACCTTTAAGTAGCAAATAAATATAAAACAAAGTGGTCCAAAGTACTGTATCACCAACAGAGCTGTTGTATAAGAAAGCCTGATAGTGTCCAAAGGGAACAAGTCCAAGCACACATATTTGTCCTTATATTCATCGATTGTAATATTTTTGAAGGGTTCATCAGTTAATACATGATAAACCAAGAAAGGCAAGGAGGAAGCCACAGCTAAAATCCAGATGGCAGCAACCCCCATGTAGGCATGTCTGTTATTGGGCCTCCACCCTCGAGGATTGATGATCAGCTGATGGCGTTCAATTGCAATGAGAACCAAAGAGAAAACTGAAACTGTGATTGAGACACACTGCACAAAAGGATTCAGCTTGCACATGGCCTCCCCAAAAATCCAGTGGTCCATTAAAGTGTATACAAAAGTGAAGGGGAGACACATGATGGTCATTAGAAGGTCTGAGAAGGAAAGGTTGACAATAAGGATGTTGGTAACATTGCGCATCTCCTTCTGTTTTAAGATTATGATAATCAAGGCCAGATTGCCAGAGACGCCAAGAATGATCACAGCCCCATAAACCAAAGCCAAGGTGAAGACCATGGCCAACGGCACATGGCAATCTTCATCTGGGAAGTGTAGGATTCTGGAGTTCTTCTCTGAGAAGTTCAGAGGGATGGACTGATTCCCAAGAGAGGAGAGAAATGATGTATTCATGTTGTTGGAACTAGCATCCATGTCCTGCATTGGTCTGCACTGCACTGACAGGTTTTTTTCCCCCACTGGTTCCAGAAGCTCAAGATGTTCTCATCACTCAAGCAGCAGGATCTCACCAAACGCTGTCACTTCGTTTCCCTGATGACCTGGTACAATCTGCAAAGGGGAAAGAGCACATGTGTTTATTTCTTATTTTATTTGTGCCATAGTGTCATTGTGCTAAGCTTACAGAGGCAGCTCTGATTGTGGAGAGCGAGGGCTCTTTTGCAATGCAGAGTATGTGAGCTGCTTCTGTGATTCCTTGTTCATAACCCTCCAAACGGACCAAGTGGCCTCAGACAGTAAGCAAACGTCTCGCAGCAGAGCAGGGTTTCTAGACTACCCTACAGCAAACCCTCGCCGTGCGGATCTCTCCCATTTCAAACGCTTATCCACCTCGGGGCAGCATCCGCCCATCTGCCTTAGTCAGCAGAGCCACTCACGCTGGAGCAGGGGACGCCGGACGGAAGACGGGCCCCTAAGCAGAGCGGATGGCACGAGAAGAATTCATCAGCACCACGGACAGACCAAAAAGCGCGCCGAGATTCAGCACGCGGAGGCTGGGCGGTGAATCTGCAGTGCCCAGCAGAGCGGTCCCGCTGTGCCCAGACTCCAGCGGGGAAGTCGCTCCCCAGCGCCCTGCGCCCGTTATTGAACACAGGCTGATTTCTCTCTTATATGAGTTGACAGCGAATGGGGCTGGAAGAGCTTCCCAGCTGGTGGGTGGGTTGCTCCCAACGCTAGAAAGCAGACGAGCCCTGTAGAGATACGCGTGAGAACGCATTAGGAGGAGGGCGCCCGAGCACGGGGGAAGGCCAAGTCGCGTGGTCTCCTGCTAAATATAACCGGGACGATCGTTGGAGAGGCAGAACAGAAGCAGACGCGTTGTCCTTCCACTCATGCCACGCCTTTGCCATCCAAGAAGAGGAACTATGGGACTGGAACACAGCGTGGGTGGGTGAGGTCCAGCAGCCAGCGCTGAAGCAGGAGTAGCACCGCGGTGCCCGGGAATGCAAAGGCTTCTGCAGACTCGGGGGCAGAAGATCTCACTTTCCCTGAGCCAGCGGGAGAGGGCAGAACTGCACAGAAGGGGCGCGTGCTGCTGCCGCCAAACTAGGCGCAGGCACGGAGTGTCAGGGTGGTAAAGGAGGCCAAGCGGGGCTGCTGTTTGTCTAAGCGATTCTGGCTATAAGACAAGGCTAGAGGCAGAAGACAACTTTCATGGAGTCTACGTCCCCTCCAGGCTGGGGCTTCCGAAGGGAGAAAGGAATCACTCTCAGACCTAGAGCCTTCAATGACACCCACCTCTCACCCTTCCCAAGCGCATTCCAATTAGTCCCCCAAAGCTTTTCAAAACCGCATGTTTGTAGTTAACCATGGAAACCCTTTCACTAGGTTCCCCATATCACAGGAGGGAAGAGGTTGGGGAGGAAAATCGTTCACGGCTATATTGAGGGGCAAGCCCTTCTGCGAAATCCTTGGCCCCTTTCCTTGTATGCTCTGCCATTTCTGAGACTTCAACACTAAATGCATATGCGCCTTCTGGGGGTCCGAAATGTCCCTCTCCTGCCTCAGCTCCCTCCTTTTGGGAGCCAAACGCGTCTTTGAATGCAGAAGGAAACTGTATCACTAAAGCTGTGGGAGAAAGGGGGTGAATGGAGCCTAATCTATGCTGGGAGAGTACATGTGCGCACAACGTTTATAATCGCTCTAGAAATGCTGCAACACCATCATGGCTAGAATGTAAATAGAGACTGGAAGGTGAATTGACAGAATTAAGGGCTAAAGCTGCCTGTTACTCAAAAGACAATTCTTCATCGAAGGCGATGAGAAGTTTTGCCTGAGCAGAAAGTGCAGGATACAGAAAGCAAGCCCTCTATTATGCTAAAAATATTTACAAGTGCGAGAGAGAACAGCTGACGATAGTTTGCTATTTAAACAAATTACATGTAACATAGGACAATAATGTGGTTGAAAAAGTGACCTCAATTTACTACTGAACCTTTACCCACTGAGTTCTTTTTAATATATTTCCTTAGATCTGTTGTTTTCTCAAATTGTCATGTGTTTAATGGCATCTCCTATTTTAATAGAGCTTTTAAGCTATAAAAGAAAAAAAGGACAAGCCCGATCTGACATGAATAACACAGTGATGAAAAAGTTACTGCAAAACATAGTCGCTTACCTAATTAATATTCTACTGTTGGCCGCCTGGTCCCTAACGTGCCGCTGACATTGGGTCAAAGGCAAATCAGCAACTCTGATCACTTTAATCTCAGACAGAATTGCTGTCTAGCAGAGAAGAACAACAGGACGGGGGAAGAAAAAAGACATTTTTTTAAAAAATTAAACAGTTTGCAAAAAGAGAGGGGGGTGCGATCAATATTTACCTATGCAACACAAATAGACGTGTTTAAATAATCCCCTCCTTCGCAAAAGCTGCGGGCTAGTAAATCACAGAAACTCAGGCATGTGTATTTGGGGTGGAGTAGGGGTGAGGAGGAAGTCAACAATAAGCTAACACACCTCTGCTACAACCTGCAGTTAGCAACGGTGTTGTTGAATCTGGAATTTTCCCTTTTGCCAAATCTCAGGCGAGCTATTTGCAATGCTGTATGCTTAACCTAGGGTCAGAGCTGTACGAGAGAGTATTGCCAGTTAACGCCATGTTAATGGTTCCTGGATCACAGCTCCATAACGTTGTTGTCACAAATGTGATCTTCGATTGTAAAAACTGAAAAAGCATATGTCGCTGAAATCCACTTTATTTTAAACCACCTCAAGGGGGTGAAGTTGTTTTAAATGACAGTCGGCATAACTAATAGCTGCAAACATACTTGTAACCACACAAAGGTAAGTCCTCATCATAGGAGAGACGAAGGGGAACTGGCCCTCTTTTTTTTTTTATGTATGCCCGGGTTTCAGATCCTGCACTCTTCACTCAGACAGACCTGAACACGTCGCCAGAGTGCAGACTGTCGGGTTGGGCCCTAGATACTGAACAGGAAGATTACAAAAGTAAAGAAAGGCTCATTGACCAATTAAATCGCATGCTGGCTTTGCATTGCATTTATGCGATGGATTCTTTATAACCATATGCGCTTATCACCCATATGCGCTTTATGCCCATATGCGTTTATTTAAAATCGCTACTTAATGGAGCCGGCCAAGCTTTGGAGATTTGCACCCACTGGCTAAAGTTTGATTTTTTTTTTTCCAGTGAGTTTATTAGCAGACCTCAATCCACGTCAATGTTATGGTTTACAATATATTTACTGTATAATTTCATCCAGTCTGTGTAATCTCCCGGTCAATATTAGGGTTTTATATGTAGCCTTTCATCTTGGTAAGTAAGACCCCTCGCCAAAAGGCGTCGATTGCATTTTGTTTTAACAGAAAACTGTCTGGGTTGGAAGACACCAGCGCTACCAAGACCCAGGAGCTATAGTTAGAGATGTAAAGCGCCTGCAATGAGGTCTTCGTGGATTATCTAGTCCCGCCAGTGTGACTGTGCCGTGACCTGCTAAAAGCCAAGCCAGGACGGGGTTTGCTGTAAACATTAACTACGTTTATTTCAGCGCCAGAGGCGGTCGTACCACTCCAAGCACGCCGGGACTTGGCGAGGCTGTCGCAGGTCGAGGCACGAGGCGGGGGAATGTGCTTTCTCCGGGCCCTTCTCCAATCAAGAGAGGGGCTGGAGAATGAACTCAGTCACAGGCTCAGCCCGCGCAGCGGGACTTTGTTCGGGGTCGCGCCCGCGCCCCGCTGATTTTGCCAGGAGCTGTCTCAAACGATTTCGCATTTAGCAGACGGCTCCACAGGGGAAATGCCGATGCTCCTTATTCGCAGCAGAGAAGCCGCCGGAGCCTCTAGTCCCCAAATCGCCCCTCCCCACCCCCCGCCCAGTGATCGGGCTAAAGGGAGCTGCTTGTGCTGTGCGGTTGTGACTCCCTCCTTTCCTCCCCATGTCTCCAGCAGGGATTGCATGGAGCTAGGCTGCGGGGGGGGGAGGGGGGGAGTGATGAAGTTGACACCTATCGCGCTTTCCTTGACAGCTCATCGCGCTTTGCCCTCTGTGCCCCGGCTCCCCTTCCCCCGCCTTAAAAGAAGGGGGGAGAAAGCCACTAACCTGTACTTCTAATGGGGGGAGGGGGAGGGGGAGAAATTAAAGGCCGGCAGAAAGCCCTGCAACCCAGCCCCCACGCCCACTCCCCGCTCGGGATCACACAGCCCTAGCCTGCTCTCTGCAAGGATTTGATCAGAAGTTTGATGCTAAAGGGTAAAAGGTACAGCAAATACCCTGGTGAAACGATCCCAGCAGCTGTTCCAAGGGAAGCCTACCGTACTACTAGTCCAAACCGACAGGTAACAGCCCAAAGAGACGCTCCGGACGGCCAGGAAAACACCTCTGCACACACCTCTCGCAGCTACACCTGTTCTGTCTCGTTGATGAGCCACACAAACATCAGTCCAAAAAGCGCGCACGCACTCCACAACAACAACATCAACAAAATACAACATGAGGAAACCACAAACGGGACCCACCTTGTAATTGTTCTGATTTTCCTCCGTTCCTTGATTTGCTGATGGTTTGGAGCAGAAGGGAGGATGGAGAACAAGGAGCAAGGCAATGGGAAAAGCATCCACTGGTATTTCTCCAGCTCAGATCCTAAAGATTGGTGAGGAGAGCTGGAGACACCCCCTTAAAGCTGAACTCCACCATATCCCAGTATCACATGATGGTGCTCAATTGAGCAAATCCTGAAGATCCCAATGCAAGCACATCACCTTTAAATTACACATCTGGGGGTGGGTTGCCTAGTAATTCTGAAATAAATGGAATTAAGTATTGAAACAAAAGGGAGGGAGGTTGCACTGAGAAGAACTTGGGAGGGGAGGCACTTTGAAATTGCTTTTGCAGGTTGAATATTGTGAGATTTGTTTGCAAGTCACTGCCACCTTGTGGCCAAAGTTAGGATGATATTATGTAAGAGCTGACTGGTGATGGAACTGATAATAAGGATTGTGTCTCGGATGTGCGTCCATTATAAAGTTTGTTCTGTTTGTTGTTGCTTTAATCAACTGGCCTCCACTTTGTTTTTCTCATGAAAAATGATTGAACTGATAAGGATTCCCAAATGCAAACAAGACCCGTTTATTTGCATTTCAAAATATCAAGAAAGCTTAATATTTTCTTTAAAGTTAAAAACCAGTTATCTAACCAACTGCCAGACCTCAAGGAAGTATAAGTAATACTCCTTAGATTCAGCTATTGTTATGATTTTCTGCAAGTACATTTCACAGCTATGTGAAGTCTTGCTTTGCCCTCACTTGCATTTCTCAGATTTTAGTCTGTTGGATCTTACTGCATGCTGAAGCACTGTTAGAACTAGTAAATGGGATGGTTGGAGGATTGGGAAGAGAAATAGGTCATGAAAGGGTAGAACTATCCTCATAATATGCTATGCAGAAGGAAAAGTTGGCTAACATTGCCTAGGCAGCTCCTGCATGTATTGTAAAAACTCCAGAATTGACTAGATATTTGAATACAAGGATGCACATGACCAGGTCTGCTCACCTTTCCCGCTTCTAACCCCCATGCTCTCAGCAACAAAGCACTGCAGCTTCAGGGTTATAGTAGGAGAATGCAACCCACAGAACCCATTTGGTTTTAGGACCTAGGGGATAGTTGCAAAGAAGTTGTCCAATTAAACCTGTACTTAATAAAGAAAATCACTACAATAAGTTACCATGTAACTTGCAAATCCTGGTGAGTTTCACTTAAGTCTGGAATGACTAGAAAGCTCAGGTCCAGGGTTTTCCAGTGATTCTCAATTCATTTTCAAAACATACATCACAGACATAGCTGCATCAGGATGGCACTCTGTAATTTTTGTGAGACTTGCCTTGTCGAAAAGTGCCAGGTGATGATGATTATTATGTTATCATGATTACAGTAGTAATTTTGTTACATTAATTAATACAATATTACTAGTAAATGGGAGGCCTGGCTGCGAGACAGAAGGAATCAGGATCAGTACTGAGGCTTGTGGCTAAGCTGTACTTAGAGCTGAATCTGTCAGGAGCCCATGTATCTCAAGCTGAGCAGAGGATGGGGGAGCACAGCCACTGAATGGGACATGAGTGCTGAGATTCCTTGGATAGTGTTTTTCTCTCTGAAACAATGGTCCCTTCTGGATCTGTAAACTGAGGGCCTGGTTGCTCATGGTTATTAAAGGGTCTGTGATGCTAATTCGTAAGTAGGGTCCATGCCAATTTTACAGATTTTTTTAAAAGGAGAGTTGCCTGTCTAAAATGAAAGGGACCAGTTTCTTCTGTCTTCTCCTTTGTTCCTCCTGCATCAGGAGATTCCCACTTCTTCCCTGTTAGGCTCATGCCCATCCTCTCCCACCTTAGGATGGTTTTAAAAAAATAAATGAAAGCTTTGTGTCATGCACAACCCCAGCACATTGACTGCAACAGGTGTCAGAGGCCAGGGATGAGCCTAATTACACATTCCTATGAACAGTTCTGAGTGGTGGTATTGGAGAAATTACATTTTTCTTATCTAAAAAAAAAAAATCCCTGCTATTCCAGTTGTATGAGAGACTCTTTGCTTCTTGTTTTCCAATCATATTGTTGCTGCCAGCTGCAATGTTTTGCCTCTGAGGTGGCTGCATTTCAGGGGTACAGAAAGTAATCCACAATACTTTTATTTCCATTGAACCTTCTGTCCAAGGTTCTCAGTGCACTTTTTAAACATGGATGAACCAAGCCTCACACCATCCCTTTTGTAGTTGGTGAATACTACTAGTATGTGCATTTTACACATGAGAAAACTGAAGCCAATAGAGATTAAAGATTGCTTCCTGCAATGACTGAATGCTGTGAACTCACAATGAAGTCAATGAAATGGCAATTCATAATGCTCACCACTATGCAAATGGATGTAAAAATAAAAGGCCCTTAAAGGATTGCTAACTATCACACTGCAAGTCTACATTAGAGTTGGTAGCAGAACTCAGAATCCTCGAGTCCTGAGTTTTAACTACAATGCTATCTTTCATCCCATTGCCATATCTACCAAACAGAGGAGTGTGCAGGTTTAATTAAATTATATTTGTGCAGTACTTAGAAAGTCCTAAAATATCATTTGAGTACAATCTGAAAGGCCTATAACTATATTATTAGGACTGATGTTACTGCCTCCCATGTGTTGAGAACCATTGCATTAGAGCAGTAGTGTTTAACTTTTGTGCCCTACAATCTCTTTCAAAGGCATTTTATACTGCTATAACACTTTTCCTATTTCACTTCCCGTCCCCCACTTTACTATTTTGTAACTCTCACATGCTGATTTATGCATTACATTTAGCTTGTAAACTCTGCTGGACAGGGACAATAGCTTTCCTCATTGAAACACCTAATATATATGTGGGGCATTAAAAAAAACCCAAAAGAGTAATAATCAGGACTCATCTTATAAAGTAGAGATGTTTTCTTTTCAAACTCATAATGTATGTTGTAAAATAAATGTCCATAATATATGGACATAGTATACTTGCCTTGAACTCAGACTTTAGAAGTGCTCATATGCATTCTAACTATATTTCTCTAGTCTCAGCAATTTCCAGCTCAAACTCCCTGGCTCACAAGAAGGTCAAATAACCTCCCAGTAGCTCTTCCTTATTGCTAACCATTGAGAGGACACAAGTATACTAAAATAACAAAATAGCCAAAGCAGTATTTAAGTAAAATAATATATTCAGACTTCTCTGGGAAGTACATTATCTCAGTACACAAAAAGCACCATGAACTGCAAACATTATTGTTTATTTTGTAGTAACTGACTTTCTGAAACAAAACACACAGTATGCAAACACTCTACATAGAAAAACAGTACTGAACAGATAAAAGATAACCACCTTTCATAAAATAATAATTTAACATTGAGGGAGGAGCAATATCTGTTATAGAGCCATTAGGAAAACAGTATTACTGGCTTGCCTGTAGACCACTCCATAAATTAATATCTATTTTTATATTTCAAAATATTGTAAAGTCTGTATGAAAGAAAACATCAAAATTAAGGTGGTGACACCCTCTGTATTCATTTTGTTATGCTCAGATAGTACAGCACAAATGTTACACAAATCATCCTTTAGTTCAATACATGTCACTTCTTGTAAAGATTTTTGATTTTTTAAACTCTCTTTTGTTTTCATTTGCAATAATGAGTATATTCATCTATTTTCATATCTCTGCAAGGTTTTTGTTGCACACCTGAGCATTGTTCATATATAAAGAATCACTAGTATTATTGAACCTAGCCCTCTTATCGTTAGAGTAAATCAAGGCTTTGCCACAGGCTTCAATGGCAACAACAGCAAACTCTATGTTTAATAACTAAATTATATGCATTCTGTTATAGGACTGAATACTACTTTTTGCTGTGATGAAGCTTTATTTCCCCCCTATTAGTGACAGGGACCAGGATCTAATAGGTCCCCCTATTAGTGACAGGGACCAGCTGGATGCCAGCCCAGAAATTGGAACCAAGAGTCAGTGCCAAGAGTCAGAGATGGAGCCAGGAGACAAGCCAAGGGTCAGAACAAGGCTGTGGCAAGCTGAAACCAGACAGGAACAAGGCTGGGTGCAAGGCAGACATGAAGGTAATTACAGCTTCAGGAATAAGCACTGAACATCAAGTAACAACTTCTTATGCTTTATGGTGAAGCAGACTCATTCTTATGATATGTCCAACAAACCACAATCCCACATATGGAGACATTCAGAATTGTAGCAAATTGAAAAGGGAAGCCAAGGAACAAAAGGAGAACTCTGTGGTCAGCAGAGTTAAGGACAATAAGGAGGGTTTTTTAAAATAATAGGAACAAAAAAGAATCTTGGCAATGGTGTTTGTCCATTATTAGATGGATATGGTAAAATGGTCAATGATAATGCAGAAAAGGCAGAAGTACTCAATACATATTTCTATTCTGTATTTGAGGTATGGGACAGATAATGCACTTTCATCGTATGGTCTTATTTTTCCATTCCAATAGTATCTTTAGTAAACAGAAGCTTCTAAAGTAAAAAATGTCTAAACGAGCACATCAAGATAACTTGCATTCACAAGTTTTAAAAGAGCTGGGTGAGTATCTTGCTTGACTGTTAATGCTGATTTTCAATAAGTCTTGGTGTGATGGGGAAGTTCCAGAAGACTGGAAGAAAGCTAATGTGTCAATTTTCAAAAAGGATAAACAGCATGACCTGAGTAATTTTAGGCCTGTCAAGCTGACATTGATCCAGGGCAAGATAAATGAGTGGCTGATATAGGACTTGATAAATGACAAATTAAAGAAGGGTAAGGAGAGGCATATCAGTATGGGTTTGTAGATCCTGTCACAATAATTTGATATATTTATGAGGTTACAAGTTTGGTTGATAAAGCTAATAGTGTTGATATAATATACTTAGACTTCTATAAGGCATTTGTCTTGGTACCCATGATATTTTGATTAAAAAATTAGGTAAATATAAAATGAACATGGCACCCATTAAATGGTTTAAAAATGGCTAACTGAATAACTGTCAATGGGAAATCATCGCTGAGAAGGTCTATTTCCAGTGGGTTTCCCCAAGAATTGATTTTTATTAATTACCCAAAAGAAAACATGAAACCATCACTGATAAGGTTTGTAGATGACACAAACATTGGAATAATGGTAAATAATGAAGAAGACAGGCCACTGATTCAGAGTGATCTAAATCACTTGGTAAACTGGGCACAAGCAAGCAATGTACATTTTAATAATGCTAAATGTAAATTTACACATCTTGGAACAAAGAATGTATGTAGGTCATACTTACAGAATAGAGGAACTCTATCCCGGGAAACAATGAAACGGTGACTTGAAAAAGATTTGGGGATTGTTATGACTAATAAGCAGGACACGAGTTCCCAGTGCAACACTGCAGACAAAAAATCTAAGTCAACCCTGGAATGCATAAACTGAGGAATCTTGAGTAGGAGTAGAGAGGTTATTTTACCTCTGTATTTAGCCCTTGCACCGTTGTTTCTAGAATACTGTATGCCATTTTAGTGGCCACAATTCAGGAAAGCTGTTGATAAATTGGAAAGAAGAGTCCATGAAATGGTTAAAAAAATGGAAAATATGCCTTATAGTGATAGACTTAAGGAGCTCAATCTATTAAGCGTAACGGGAGAAGGTTAAGGGATGGCTTGATTGCAGTTTATAGATACCCACATGGGGAATAAATATTTGATACTGAGCTCTTTAGTCTAGCAGAGAAAAGTATAATGTGATCTATAAGCTAGAAATTGAACCTAAACATATTTAGACTGGAAATAAGATGTAACAATCAAGAATAGATGTGTTTAAGAGACAAAGAAGCTCTAGGAATTATTTTGGTGATCTGTGTTAAATAGAGGATCAGACTAGATGTTTATAATCGCCCCTTTTTGCCATAGAAACTATGTATTAGTGAGTCCGTAACTGTCACCTACTATATTCCTTGTACATTCAGGTCACTAGTCTCTTAGCCTGCTCTGTACCCTTAAAACATAGAAGAGGGTTTTTTAATGTTACCTCACTCTCCTGATACTGTCACTAAATCTCACTTGGCATATTGTCACTTTATAGCATCTGAAGCAAGCCTTAAATTCTCAGATTATTTCCTGTATCCTTCACCCCATACATACACTTTCCCCATTCAGGGATTCAGCTGCAGGGCAGGGGATCTCAGAGCTTTAACTCTATGAGGAGAGGTTGTTGGGGCTCAGGGATTTAGTCATGAGGGGAGGATGCCAGGTCTGGGGCTTTAGCCCCATAGAGGCTGGCACCAAAGTTTGAGAATGTAGCCCTATGGACAGGTAGTGCAGGGACTCAGGGCTGCAGGCCCACAGGGTGTGCTGGGGCTTGGGGCTTCTGAGCTGCAAGGTATAGCAGGGCTCAGGCTTTTAGTCCTGAAAGAGGTGCCAGTGCTCCTGCAAGTTTGAAACTATTCAATGAAGCTCCATGATCGATAGCACAAGCTGAATTTAAGACTTGCTCTGAAATCTTCACAGTGAGTTTTCCTTTCCTAGGAAGACTCTCTGCATTTCCATGTTGAGTCACCAACTGTTTCTTTAATCCTATGTATTCCATGTTTCATCTTTGTGTTTATTCAACAAATATACACTGTTATTCTAGCTACAGTGACCAGTTAATGATCCAAATGTGAGTACTTCACTGATCATTTCATATCTTTGAAGCAGCTAATTTTCCTCTTTTTTGCCATGTACTTGATAGAATCATCATCTTGTCTTCTTCATCCATAATTCTTGACATTATATTTTAAATCTCTTTTTAACTAAACTTTTAAATTCCTGCTAACTCAAAGAAGTCACATTTTCACTACTCAAATTGTCTCCATTTTTAAGCATTTTTCACTTCCTTAACTACCATTTCATTGCCATGTATTCCAGCATGGGATGGAAGCCTGTAAATTACCGCTTTTGCTAAACTTAAAGGCAGCCCAGCAGCCAAGGTTATTCTACTGTGACCCAGCTGGTTTCATTAACCATCCTGAGGGGTTGGATAGCTAGCTGCAGGCTCAGCAGAGGGAATTTAGACCCACAGTCCCTGACTACAATACCAAAATCAATGGGAATACTAGAATTTCACAACACACTATTATGAACCTTAGCACTCAGTGGGGGAAGAGGATACAAATCACACAAGCACAAGGCAAATCTAGCATTCAGGGGACTATGAAGAGGTACAATATCCATGGAGTCATTGGCTTCTTCACTGTTGGCTCAATTCTGCTTCCAGTGAGTTCAAAGGAAGCAAGACTAGATCTCAAGCTCCCACATGGTTCATCTTCCCAGTTTCAGCCAGTTAACACCTATGATGCCATCGGTATCATGCATATAATGCTGATGCTAGTAAAATGATTACTTCCATGGTTTCTGCCATGTGTTATGCCAGTTCACTGTGACACATCTGGCTTGAGCTGCACAAATGTCATAACTGGAGATTACAAATCCTCCTTCCCACTGCTCTCCATGCTCATCCCTAATTGTTTTATATAAGGAAGGAATCTGGCTTGCACTTTTTGGAAAGGGAAAAGAACAGAAATGGAGGCACAAATAACCTGTAGGATTTTTTTAAATATATTCATTTTGGAGGGAATCAGAGGAGAAGGATGTAGGGAGAAAATGGGACGGTCAGTCGTGTTGTCCTGTGGAAAGCATCATTTTCAAACAGCAGAGGTACTATATATAACTTTCTTATACATTATAAGAAATCATAAAGTTGTAATTATTTAATTCATTCCAAATTTTCAAAATGTGACTGCTACACTAATATCAGACTTTGTAATGACAATAGGATTTGACTCAGAGTAATTGTATGCCTGAGATTTCTGACAATTACTAATGTAAGGCCTGACTGTCAGAGACATTAAGCAGACATTGGCTTGAACTGGAGCTCTGAGAGTTCAGCACCCCTAAAAGTTAGGCAGCCCTAAGATCTTAATATACCCGCAGCGTGAAGGAGACATTTCAGAGACTGATGAAAAACGTGTACTAAAATGACCAGCACAGAGCAATGTGTGAAGGGAAAGGGGGCGGTTTGGGGCATCCCCAACTCACATCATTGCTTGTGGGATTGGATTTCACTTCTGGAACCCCACTCCACTCCAACCATACAGAGACTGATTACTCAGGATTTTTGCATGTACAATGGATTTTACTCTGAATGAATACATTGAATTAGGCCTGATCCTGTTCTGACAAGTGAGAATGGCAAAAAAAAAAAAAAAAAAAAAATCCCATTAACATTAACAGGAACTAGATCCAGCCTTTGTTATTTCTTAGCAAGGATGTTCTTATTTTGAAGACATTTTTGTAACCCTCTCCTTTTTATTTTGGTATTCTCCACATTACAACATTTCAACTTTGGACCTATTTATTAGTTACATGATCTGCCGTTTTTATGCCTAAAAGTATATCATTTTTAAAAATAGCTGCTTGCATCCATTCCCTCTCTCTGCTCTGCATGCACATATGAAGGTAAAGCCTAAGAGAGAGGCTCAAAATGTTTTGCTGGTTTCTGACCTATTTCATATTCGTTTAGCTTCTCTCTTGATTCTAGAGCGTCTGCTGAAATAGACCAATGGCTGTGATCTGTGGGTTATCTGGAATACCAAATCGCAGAGTACATAAAGATCTATCAGGAAAATAGGAAGTCCTTACAAATATCACCCTGGCAATTACAGGAAGAAGATAAACAGCCCTGATCACTGCGTCGGGAAGCAACATCCAGGTAATACAAAGTTGGAACACTTTCCATAAGCAGCAGAGCTGGAGCTGGTAGTACGTGCACAATTGCATGCAAAACCTGGCTTATCTGAAACAATGAAAAGGTAGATGTCCAGTTTAACTTTATTTGACTTTGATTTTTGCATCTCCGAACTAAAAGAGAATTGTATGCTTACTACTGTCTCCTAAATCCGACCTAAATTAAATCACTTATTATCTTTAAAAATAGTATATCGCTTTTTATAAGCAATGCGGATCAAACCGCCCCTTCCCACTCCCAGGAACCTAAAAACTGACAGGCTAGTCAATGTGTCAAGAATTCTTCCCTCTCAGTCCCTGGGGGTTCACCTAGAGACGGATTCAAAGGGTCTGATACTTTTCTCCACCCTGATCCTCTCATCACCCATTCTTACCCCCCAACGCCCACGCTTGTCAGACAAAGGATGTGTGGTTCGTACATGTAAAACGCCTCATCGCTCTTTACTCTTTCTCCAGGCTTCCAGCAGCGATAAACTGCCTGCTAGCAAAGCAACTCCGATGACTTTGGGATAGTACAGTTAATGGATATAATTCTCCATTAAAAACATCGATAAGCCATTGGATCCTATAGCACTCGCCGATCAGAAACGTGAACTACAGGAACATTATTGGATGGGGCGGGGGGAGAGAAGAAAGATGTCCTTAAATCCAGCCAATTAATTTAACTTTCCCATTCAGTAAGTTCACGTTGCTGATAGCTGGTTCGGGAGGATGCAGACACTGCACTGCATTTAGTACCGTCGGTCGGATGTAAAGGGTACCGCATGGTAGGTTGTGATCTGTTACACAGGGGGGAAGCGATGCGGAGTGACTCCACCGAGCGCAGTGGCGTGACTCCGGATTCCGACAAGAGTCCGCTGGTCTCGGCGCTGGGCTGGGCTGCTTGTAGCGAGCAGCGCGAGCCAAGTGAGCCGCAAGCCCCCGGCCGCCTTAAGAGGAAGTCACCGGGGAGGGGGCTGGAGAAGGAGCGAGAGGGGGGCTGAAGTTAGGCGCGCGGCAGCACTCGGCGCGGTGGGGCGAGGGAGGCAGCCGGGCTAGCCAGGCGCAGCTCTGTCCCCACCAGCCCCGGGCCGCCGCCCGCCAGCAGCGCGGAGAGGAGCAGGGACCGCTGCAGTCTCCCCGGCAGAGCAGCGCCAGTCCCCAGCTCGCCCCTTCTCCATGCAGCAGGCAGCCCTGGGGCGGGACCGCCTCTCCCCAGCAGCGCGGGCCACGGAGCAGGGTCCCTCGAGCTGCCTCCGCCCCCCGCTGCAGGGCGTCGGGCGATAGAGCAGCCGGGCCTCGCCCTAGTCTCCGCGGGCGCTGAAGGCAGAGGCGAAGGCGGCAGGTACTGTACGAAGCCCCAGCCCCGCAGCTGGTGAGCGGGGCGCGGTCAGGGAGCGGGAGGAAAAGCGGCTGCAGGAGGGGCTGGGTAGGGGCCCCGACCCCGCGGCGCCAGAAGGCACGTTCCCAGTGCGAGCAAAGGGAGGCGGATCTGGCCCGTCAGCTGCGCTAGAGAAGTTCGCGCGCTCGCTGGTTCCCGGGGGAATAGGCTGCGAGGGGGGCGCTTCCCGCGCGCCTGCATCACCCGCTGGCGGCTCAGAGCACCTGTGGCATACAGTCCGCCGCCGGGCACTGCCCGACCTGGGCCGCTGCTGGCTTCGGGCTGCTCCAAAGCCACCCAAGCGGGTCTGGCTCCACGCTGAACGGAGCCAGGTGCAATTCAGGAGCCAGGCTGCTAGAGGGAAATCTCTGCTCCTTAGTTATAGTCACGTTCGCTTTACTGGAATACAGAGCAAATGCTTTTTAGAGCACATAGTATCTAATCAAGCACTTTTCTAGAGTGTGATTCAGTAGCCTTGAAACGGAAGTAAATATTACCGAATACTTCCCACATTGCTCAATTATACTTAATGTAATGCCTTTAAACATACATATTCTGGCATTCATGTTTTAAATTTTGATGAATAATTTACCTCCTACTTGCTAACAGAATATGAGAAATGCCCCACTGGAATGAGCACGTGTTTGCCATCTCTAGCTCTGTGAATCTTTAAAATAAATCCTTTTATTTTTAACCAGTGATACCTTGGCAATACTCTACTGAGGATCACTTGGAATTTATGCTCAATGAAATCTATGCTTAATGAAATTAGGATTTTGTCTAAGTAACTAATAGTATACTGCAGATGGTTGTTTGGAGGACAAATACAATATACTATATTAGTTGGCACAATCCAAAATGCCTCTCTCTAGACAAATAAAGTAGAGTGCATTACATAACTGAACTTGTAAGGTCTTCAGCGTGTGTTTGGTTGTTTATCAAAAGTTTGTTACAGTTACTCTGTGTGCTCAGTAGCATACACTTTAATATGTTAAGCTTACTTTTCTGATCAGCAAGGTATTACCTTGTATTATATCATATTCCTTATGGAGGCATAATCCCATTTTAATGAATTGGTTATTTGCCCACTGTGGGAAGCCATATTCTTTTTTTCCAGACAATTTTGTAATATTTATGATCTTTTATGAACAATGCTACTTTAAGCACAAGTAATCTTTCATTATTAACATATGATAAAGCACTTTTGTGGACTTTTAAAGGGCTCTGTCACTTTTTTCAGAGCTCAAAGGTTCTTAAACTGAAGTTAACTGTTGAATTTACTAGTTATAATAATTGGAATCTGTGTTTTTTGTGAATGCACTTCCTTAACATCTATCAGGGATGGTTTAGATGGTACTGGGTCCTGCCATGATGGCAGGGGACTGGACTCAATGACCTCTTGAGGTCCCTTCCAGATCTAGTATTCTGTGATTCTATAATTCTATAACACTCCCTTGTTGTATATGGGCATTATGACATATTCTGTAATTATATGACTTTTTGATCAAATAACATATTTCAGTGTTTTCTATCTTAGCCAAAGATTAAGTAATTATGGATTATTATAAGATCCATATACAATAGGGCAGCATTAAAGTTATTGTATTCAATTTTTATGTTTCCTACCTTCTGGGTGCTAAACTGTACATGTTTAACATTGTGTTTGCAAAGTTGGTCCCATGATATTAGAGAGACAAGGTGGGTGAGTTAATATCTTTTTTCTAGACCAACTGTGAGAGAGACAAGTTTGCAAGCTTACACCAAGATCTTTCATCCTCCAAAATTATGATTTATGGATTTTTTGCTCTTTTTATTAAAAAAAATCACATGCCTTAAAGTGGAATAATGAATATAATCCACTTCAGACATGTTAAACCAATGTAAAGTTAGATTACCTTATATCTTAAACTCAATTGAGAGTGGATAGTAGTTTAAGTTCCTTGTGTCATTTTAAGGCTTTAGATCAGTTTAAATGGCTACAGAAAAACAACCTCCTACCCCCCAAAATCTTCCTGAAAACATAACATGGGGAGAACCAATTTTACTAAGGTGTTCAAGGAAAGATGAAAATTAAGATTCATCAGCTGAACATAGATGAACCTGGTTCAGGAAGATGTCATTAAGATGTTCATGATACATTTTACTACCTCAAAGTATATTTACATACTTAATGGTGACTATAGAGCAAAGATGATAGGAAACCATTGAGAAAATACGGAACTACAAGACACTGTTTTTACAGTCACTAATCAGGTAAGGCCCTCACTTTAAATATTACTAAGGGAAACATTTTTAAAAGCACCATAGTGACTTAAGAGCCAAAGTCCAATTTTTAAAAGTGACTGGCACCCAGGAATCTATGTCTTATTGAAAATCTCATGATGCATGGGATTGAAAAGAATAGGAACAGAGATGGTAAAGAAATTCCAGCAGTAGAAGTTGCTGCTAATACCAATCAGCAAGAGAGAAGCCTCAGTAAGCACAGAAGTCCAAATGATATCAATAGCATGTTACTGTGTGATTGTGGACTGAAAACCAGCATTATGATAGGAAAGCATTTTCCATTTCATTCAACTACTCGAGCTGAAGACATGTGTAAGTGTTGGGAGTCAGATGAGAAACCAGTAGAACCTGGCAACTGCCTTCTTACTGAGTCATCTCTAAAACAATCCCCAATCCCTCATTTTTGCATGGCCAGCATGCCCCAGTGTAGTACAACAAACAACATTTGTGGCCCAAGCTTAGTAAAATACCCACCAGTTCCAATATATGTAATGAATCACTATCTCTGGGAGAGGCACGGAGAACTGGTGCATCCATGTTGGCTCTGGGTACATATTTAGTACAAGCACTAGGGTGTCAAAGCTGAAGCATAAAAACTTACTACAGATTGAATCTCTCTAGTCTGGCACACTTTGGTCCAGCAATATCCCTGATCTGGTATGATATTAGTTACTTGGATGTCCAGTTATCATGGGTGCAGCCAAGTTTCCTGCAGTCCCATAAAGTTTGTTTACAGCCACCAGTCCTGGCTCTCAGTGTTCTGTGCTGTTATTTAGCTCTAATTTACCCCTAGATGTCTTCTAACAGCCCAGTAAGCAGTGGAAGTGTTGGTAATGCTGCTAAACAATATTGACCTTCCATGGTTCAGCAAATTTTCTGGTTCAGCACCAGGTCCTAGGGATGCTGGATTAGAGAGGTTAAACCTGTACTGTGGCAAAAGGGGTTTTTTCGGTCTCCGTCATAAAACCACCTCTCCCCCACCTCCAAGAGGTGAGGGAAGAATTCTTCTGTTGACTTAGCTGCATCTATAGTGGGGTGTAGGTTGACCTAGCTGCATCACACAGGACATGAAATTTTTCACAGCCCTGAGAGATATTGCTAGTTTGATCTAATTTTAAGGTATAAACCAGCCCAAATGTCTCCTTCTTTCCACTGTTATTCCACTCTCCCACAGCTGGTACTGATACTTCTCTTTCTTCATTCTTAAGTAGGAGTACCACATCAGTTCTGTTCATGACCTCTCTCAGAAAGAAATAAAAAAGGGAACATCAACCCACAAGTGAGAGCAGCAAAATTAGTTTTTATAATTAATTCAAATATGCAGACATTTGGGGGCAAAACTAAATATATTTCCTCTGACAACAGAAGTTAGCTAAAATGAAGGATATACTGGGTCTGGTTTCACAGTGTATCAGTTTTGGAGACAGCTAAGTTCCCTCTCTTCTCCCCCTCCTGCACAACTGAGTGAGATTTCCTTGTAGTCCATCTTTTCTATAAGAGAGCTGCATTGTATTTATCAAAGGGTCTGAATGGGAGATTCCAGACTTCTAAGGCAGTTTGATACTGGGATGAGTACAGTTTCAGTGCACACACAGCTGTCTTCAACAGCCCATTATTATAACCACAAAGCACAAAACATCAGTGGACATTCCCACTGCTCTGTGCAATAACTAACCTTCTAGGGATACTTGGGTGGATCTTGAACTCTTACAAGATGTCTTGTAACAGGCTATGAGCACACACTACAATGACATGTTGTGCACATTACCGTGATTGTAAAAAAAGCAGGCTGTACACCTCACGTGCATGGAGCAGGAAACGAGAGGAAGCAGTAAGCCACCATAAGTGGCTCTTGTGGAAATCATTAGTCGTAGTACAAGAACTCTGTAAACACAACTCCCTTGATCTTCATGACACCAAGCATCATCAAGTAGTATATACACACTAGACTTCAATCTCTTAGTTGCTAGAGCAGGCAAGGAAGGATCCAGAGGAGGTTTCTGATGATTCTGTTCTTGTTAATAATTTATAACAGAACAAACTGCATTGTTGCAATGATGCTGGAATTTCACTGATTCCATTATTATAAAAAGGAGATTTGCTAGGATTTGTCTGACTACCTGCATTAACCTGGAAACCTCAATTTCACCTGTACTGACAAAAACGCTAACTTCAGTGAGCTCTGCAGGACTTGGCTCTACCTTTAGTAAATGTGTGTTAAATACTATTTTCCAGAGTAAGGAGATTAACTTGAGTATGACAGCTATTCAGTTCAAAAATTGTCACAGTGAGAACTGAATTCTGTGGAACTGTGAGTGGCCATTATAATGTGACACTTTCTGAAAGATTCCTTTACTAGTGAAATTCCCTATTATGAAAATAGGGAATAATGCTGGAACAAAACATGATGCATTTGTAAGCACCCCTGGTGCAATTTGTCATCATGTGACAGAAATAGGTACCCTAATTATATTATATGGATGGTGCAATTATTGCACAGAGCCAGCTTATGAACTCCTTATTCACAATGGTGAGCAGTTATTCAAATGACTAGTCCCATTGACTCTAGAGGGTCTGCTTAGGTAAATAGCTGGTCACTCATGAATAAAGGGGTCCACAGTCTTTCCATTGTTAATTGCTTACTTCATCTGCACCACACTTCAAATAGTAAGTCCAAAATATGAGGATCCAAGGGTTGGGACCTAGTCTGACTGTAACACATGCTAAGATCTATGGAACTTACTTGGTGAGGGTTTATAATTATGCAGGATTTAGGACAAAGTATAATATTACTACACTTGTAAATGCAATGAAAGAATAAAGAAAAATGGCTGTTTCTCTAAATTCTGATTAACACCAATATCATCGTTTATGAAGTTGCTAATTAACTTCTTTCTGATTCTAAGCAGGACTGTAATATGGATTTAGAACTCAAAGACTATAACACAACGCTTACTCAGGAGAACAGCTCTGCTACTATCAAGAGTTCTGATTTTTCTGCCTGGGAGGACTATAAGAGCAGTGTAGATGACTTACAGTACTTTCTGATTGGGCTGTATACATTTATAAGTCTTGCTGGATTCATAGGAAATCTACTTATATTGATGGCTCTAATGAAACACAAGCAGAACACAATAATAAACATTCTCATTGGAAACTTAGCCTTTTCTGACATTTTAGTTGTACTGTTTTGTTCGCCTTTTACATTAACATCTGTCCTGCTTGATCAGTGGATATTCGGAGCAATCATGTGCCATGTTATGCCCTTTCTCCAATGCGTGTCAGTTCTGGTTTCAACTTTAATGTTAATATCCATTGCTATTGTCAGATACCGCATGATAAAAATTCCCCTTTCTAGCAATTTAACATCAAAACATGGCTATTTCTTAATAGCAACTATCTGGGCTTTTGGTTGTACAATTTGCTCCCCTCTGCCAGTTTTCTACAAAATTGTAGATCTCCATGAAACCCTTAATTTAGAGGCACTGAACAGCAGACATTTGTGCATCGAATTATGGCCATCTGATTCATACAGAATTGCCTTTACGCTTTCTTTATTACTCATGCAGTATATATTGCCCTTGGTTTGTTTAACTGTAAGTCACACCAGCGTCTGCAGGAGCGTAAATTCCAGATTGTCAAACAAGGAAAACAAATTTGAAGAAAATGAGATGATAAACCTGACACTTCATCCACCCAAGAGTTGCAGGTCTCAGGTGCAACTCTCCAGCAGTTCTAGATGGAGCTATACATGTGTCAGACAACACAGAAAAAGGTATAGTAAAAAGACTGCAAGTGTGATGCCAGCTATTTTACGGAATCATCAGAATAATTCTGGAGAACTCCCAGAAACCTCAAGTACAGAAAAAAGCCAGCTCTCTTCATCCAGTAAGTTCATACCAGGGGTGCCAATCTGCTTTGAGATGAAACCAGAAGAAAATTCAGAGATGCAAGACATGATCACAGTATCCCGATCCATGACTCGAGTTAAGACAAGATCTCGGAGGGTTTTCTGCAGACTGACAGTGCTGATTTTAGTTTTTGCTGTCAGTTGGATGCCTCTTCACCTTTTTCACGTTGTTACTGATTTTAATGCCAATCTGATTTCTAATAGGCATTTTAAATTAGTATACTGCATATGTCACTTACTGGGTATGATGTCCTGTTGCCTGAATCCCATCTTATATGGGTTCCTTAACAATGGCATAAAAGCTGATTTGATGTCTCTTATTCCATGCTATCAAATATCATGATTTTAAAAGCTCAACATTAAAATATAAAACAATGTTATGTCTATAAGCATACAGAAGTATACAAGACTTTATTCAGTTTTAGGTGTGAATCAATTGTGGCTAGCAATGATTAGTAGCTATAAGTGTGAATGGTTAATTCTAGGTCTGAATGGTTTATACATGCCTCTTGTGTACAGCAGAAATACACAGGTAGATTATAATTGTCTTTTGTTTACCTATTATATGGAAGAAATCATCTTTACTATACAAAACTATAATATCATTTTAATAGTTCAATGAAATGTTTCAGCTGTATATTGTAAATATCTGAACTGTGCATTCACAATTCATGTAAGAAATTAGTCTAGCCATCTCGCATGAAGCTATGGTAAGCAATTATTGCTAAATATAATTTAAAATGAATCAGACTATTTTGACCAATTAAAATAATTTTTTGTTGCTTGATGTGATTAGAACAAATTTATATTTCTCTTTGCTATCAATACGCCCAATCCAGGTAACACCTCTCTATTATATTTGCCAGATACTAACACTTTTTTGGCCACTTCTTTACAGATGGTCTTGTTCACTTGGATGAGTGTGTGGATAACCACTATATTATAAATTGTTTTCATATTTCTGGATTTAGTTAGCATAATCTACCCTTTTTTCTGATAATTTTATGGTGTCCTGTCATTTCATATGATTTTCAACTTGACCTGAACATAGATAGAATGTCTGTCCTTACTTTCCTGACTTCCCTCCAAGAACAGTATGTTTTGAATCAGAGTGAAGTCTATCTACTAATCCCTGAGGCTATGTCTGCATAGCATCATTATTTTGGAATAACAGACATTATTTCAAAATAACAAAATGTGCATCTACACAGCAAGCCATTATTTCAAAATAATGTCGAGCTGGAGGACTTTTTACTCCAATTCCTATCACCCTTATTTCATGAGGAATAAAGGAAGTCGAAGGAAGAGTGTTCTTCTTTTGACTTCCTGCTGTGTAGCCAGCATCAAAAATCGAATTAAACTATTTCGACTTCAGCTATGCAATTGATGACTTTTTAATTCGACTTTTGCCCTGCTGTGTAGATGTGCCCTGAGAGAGCAAAGCACAACAGAAAAAAGAAGAACTAGAAAGAAACATTTTTTCACTCATGAAAGCAAATGATTCCTTTTTCTCTACAGAGTGTCTGTTCTTTTGGAGAATTCTGTGATCTTTCAGATAACAAATACTGGTTGAGGCATCCAAGCAGCAGACACTAGGGCCAATTAGTGGTGTCAGTGCCTGCTTAATTTTAAGAGCCCACTTTGACTTTTTGCTATCCCCGGTATCTCTGTGAACAAGTTAGTGCCTGCATCTGTTTTAAGTTCAAATGATCAGGTTCTGCCTCCCCGACACTGAGAAATACACTGCTCCACAATTAACACCATTGGAATGAATTAAACTACACGTGGAGTAAGGTATGACTCCAAGTGATCAAGAGTGGCAGAATCTGGCACAATGTCTGACCTTGACTAAGGAGTAGGCTATTCTGCCCACTCCACTATCTGTTCTATTTCTTTTTCCTCCTCATTTCCTTCTCCCTTTACCCACATCCCTCTCTCTTCATGTTTAATAAATTAAAAAACCCTGCAAAACAAAACAAATCAAAGTCACAGTTGGGACAAATATCAGACACAAAAATAAACCATTTGACTTTCCTCACTCCAGACTCTTTGGGTATGTCTAGACTGCATCCCTCTGTTGGCAGAGGGATGCAGATTAGGTAGGTCGACATTGCAAATGAGGCAGGGATTTAAATATCCCGCACCTAATTTGCATAAAAATGGCCACCGCGTTTTGCCAACTCAGCACTTTGTCGGCAAAAAGCGGCAGTCTAGAGGGGGATCTGTCGAGAAAAAAAGCCTTTTTCGACAGATCCCTTATGCCTCAAGCCTTCTGACTGTGCCACGCTCTTCCTGGAGACAGTATCACACTCTGCTGGGGCTGTGCCACTTTCCTCTGTGGTTTCTGCAGCCAATTGGCCATTTCCTCAGTGGCAAGGCAGGGGAAGGGAGATGGAACCCCGGGCCCACCCACCCACTCTCCATGTCCCAGCACTAGGACTCTGTAGAATAGATGGTGTGTCCTCTCCAACCTCTTGGTACTTTTCCCTAGGCCATTTCCCTGTGGCACCCAGCACTCTCTTTGCCCTGCCTCAGGACTCCAGCCTGAAGATCCCTGCAGCCCACTAAAAACTCCCCAGGTTTCTGTCTGCAGCACTGCTCTGTCTGGGGTGCTTGCTGCCTTCAAGGCAGCCAGTCCCGCTCCCTCCTCTAGCTTTAGGGAGTAACTGAAACTGTTCTGCTCTGTAGCCTTCTTATATGGGCCAACCCGGCCCTTATTGGCTATTCCTTGCAACCCCCATCTGATTGTCTGCCTCTTGCACAGCCTCCCAATAGGTCTATTAACTCCTTAGAGCCCAGTGTATGGCAGATGCCCCATCACAGGCTCAAAGAAAATATATGGCAAATATCTGTCCTTCCTTATTGAGATAGGTGCCAAATCTTTTGGTGTTTGGAAAACGTCCAAAAGCCAATTGCCCATAAGTCTCCCTTACTGCAACAGTTGCTTTTTCTTCTCAATTTAAACTGCAAGTGTCTTCCTCAACAAAATCTGATTTCATTGCTTCTGGCTGCCTTAACTCAGCACAGGCAAACTGGCTTTGCACAGATGCTGCGGCAAAAGGTGGGGGTATAAAGTGAGCTTTAAGCCATTAATTCCTCTCTCTTTCTCATTTTCTCCTCCAGTTCACATTTCAGTCTGGTGGCATTAAAAGGGCATTCTTTTATCAGCAGGGAGAAGAAAAGCAAGATACCAAAACTAAACACAGACAGTCTTATATGTAGTGGTTGGTGTGGAATTAGATGTATACTGTGGCACTATTTCATCATTGATGTGTTTTGTCAAGTTTGCAGGATACAGAGAAGTCAGATAAATAATCTTGGTAGAAGATTTCAACATAGCTTTATTTCTTAGAATTCAGAATGATAACTTACAAGAACCCCAAATCAGAGAGAGAAAAATCAGGCTACTCCCTAAGGGTGTGTCTCTACTATAGCCAGGAGATGGGATTGCAACAGGTGTAGAGATACTCGACCTAGATACTCTTGCTGTGGCTAGAGCAAAGCTAGCTTGAGTTACACTACCAGTGAAGCTGCAGTCGAATGGATGGCTGCACAAGCTAGTTGCTCTCATCCAGATCCTGGCTGCAAACTCAAGTAGCTGTTACTCATGCTGCCATGATTTCAGTGCAGTTAGTTGAGCTAGCTTTGATTGATGCTTGGGTATGCCTACACATTCTGCAATCAGAGTTCCCCATTGCAGTGTAGACAGATCTTAAGGCAGAGACACAGAACTTACTCCACCTTGCTCTAAGCCAGGGCCGGATTAAGGGGGGAGCTTGCCAGGCAGCTGCCCGGGGTGGCAACCTATGGGGGGCGCCTGATTGAAGTGGTAAGGGGCACCATGCGCCCAGGCGTGCAGCGCCCCTTACCACTTCAATCAGGCGCCCCCCCTAGGTTGCCGCCCGAGGGTGGGGCCGCGCATGCGCCGCACACCCACTGCCCAGGTTACAAGAATGGCTTGGGCCGGCCCTGCTCTAAGCTGACTCTTTCTAGTACTGACAGAACAGACTCTGCTTGCATGCATTGCTACAGAACTCCCTAGCTTGCAAGCAGGACTTGGAACCCCCTTCCCACATACACTGTTAAAGTGCTAATTTGCAATTTCGATACAGTCCTGAATTCACTACATATTTAATGCTCAAAATTAGGGCTGTTAATTAATTGCCGTTAACTTGCTTGATTAACGTGAACAAAATTAACTAGATTTTAAAGATTAGTTGCAATTAATTGCAGTTTTAATTGCACTGTTAAAAAATAATATGAAACCAATTTAAACGTATTTCCACATTTTTAAATATATTAATTTCAATTACAACACAGAATACAAAGTGTTCACTTATTATTTTTTATTACAAATATTTATACTGTAAAAAGATAACCAAAGGTACAATATTTTTCAATTCATCTTATACAAGTACAGGAGAGTAATCTCTTTATCATGAAAGTGTAATTTACAAATGTAGAGGTTTTTTACATAATTTCACTCAAAATCAAAACAATGTAATACTTCGATGCCTGTAAGTCCATTCAGTCTTACATTTTGTTCAACCAATTGCTACAATAAACAAGTTTGTTTATATTTATGGGAGATGCTGCTGCCCACTTCTTATTTACATCATCTGAAAGTTAAAACAGGCATTCACATGGCACTTTTGTAGCCAGTGTTGCAAAGTATTTCCATGACCAATAGGCCAAGCATTCATATGCCCCTTCCAACCATCATTCCAGAGGACACGCCTTCATGCTGATGATACTCGTTAAAATAATAATGCTTTATTTAAATTTGTGACTATACTCCTGTTTCTCTTTTTTTACAGTGCAAATATTTGTAATAAAAATAATATAAAATGAGCATTATATACTTTGTATTCTGTGCTGTAATTGAAATCAATCTATTTGAAAATGTTGGAAAAAATCAAAAAATATTTAAATAAATGGTATTCTATTATTGTTTATCAGTGTGAATAAAACTGTAATTAATCACTACTATTTTATCTCATCATTTTTAATTTTATTAATCATTTCACAGCCCTATTCAAATGTAACAACTGACCTCTCTAATAATAAAATAATAATCATAATAATACTTCACATTTCTTTACAATTTTTCATCATAGGATCTCTGAGCACTTTATGTTGATGAATTAAGTTCCTCAGGGGGATTCATAGGCTAAGTATTATCCTCATTTTATAGATGTCATCAAGCAAAACCTTAGAAAGGAGGTTAGTTTTGAACCTATATATTTTGTGTGGAGAAGTCAGTCTTTTGTGAAGGAAAACCAGCAACTCATCTGCATAAAGGCCTAAGGCCCATCTATAAAATTTATAGCTCAAAGGAGTACCTGTGTAGCAACAACTTCTCCAGTCCTTTGCACCCTCACATTTCCTGTGTACTTGTTTGCAGGAAGACACTGCCTTTGGGGTATGAATCCCTCCTCTATGCCTTTCCCAATCTGACTCTCTCAGCCTCCCTTAAACAAGGAAACCATATGGATTCCTTTGCCAGGGGAGCTCCACAGCTGTGCAGGAGGGACTGGTTTGTCTCCAGAAGACTAAGGCAAAATTTCAAATTTGGATGCTGAAACTGAAGCATTTAAATCCAAATTTAGTCACCTAAATAAGCGGCCTGCTTTTCAGATGGGTTGAGTAACCTTTAGTTGAGTGGGAGCTGGCAGTGTTCAACTCCTTTGAGAAGCACTTGAGGCATCCACCCACCTTTGAAAAGCTGACATAAGTGACTCACTCAAGGTCATGTGGAGCATCTGTGGCAGAGCTAGGAATAGAACTGAAGTGTCTGTTGTCCCAGAAACAGAACTCAATACCATTCTACCTCCCTCCCCCCCGCCCACCCCTCGCCCTCCAGCATATATTCCATTTTTCATGACGGGTTACAATTTATATAATTTTAAATGAACAGAAATCCCTTGGTCCTGGCAAATCTTTGTCAAAAGGTCTTAAGCTTTTCACTAAACCTATCTCTTTACTTAACAGAGAGAGCTTTGTCCTGTCTCTGGTTTTCATTTTCCTATTTGTAAATGGCCCTCATGTTAACTTTAACATGTTTCAGGAAACTATTTCTCATATACAGCATCTCCTTCCACCACATTTGTATTTTTACAGTGGTCTCATAAACTTTTCAAACTAAGAGGCAAAATCTTTCTTTTATTGTGTTTATTGGTGGGAGGTATTTCAGGCAAAAGAAGTCTTTTATAATACTTCAAACAATTGTCAGCTTACTTTTATCACAATATTATATTTCTGACATATTCTCTCCCCAGAAGTCTATTGCATAGCTGTTAGTAGTGTCTTTCCTTCAATATTCAAGTTTCCCTGAAGTTGGGCTCCACAAAAGTAGATAATTTTCCATTTCTGATGGTGATATCCTTTATTAGTTTATTTGTGGCAGCTGAGTATTACCTTCTGTAAACTTTTTTTTCATAAAGCTTTTTACTATGCCATCTGTGAATATTCTGCAAGTATCTCTGTTGGTGATGCCTGAACAATACGTTTAAAAATATATTAACCAACTTTCATGGGAGAAAAACTTTGAAAAACACAGAGATAAATCCTCAGTCAGTGCCAACTCATGTAGTGCCTCTGAAGTTATGGCAACAAAACCAACTGAGGATCTGGTTTACATTTTAATCAAAGTGTAATACTCAGCTGAGCTGACAGACTCACCAGACTTCTGGGCAAGAGAGGGGAGGGCCTGGCTCCATGGTCTTGGAACGGGGGGCCTCAGGCAGAAGGGACAGGCCTAGGCAGCCGACCCTCAGCACCACCCAAAGCACGCTGGCCAGGGCTCTTGAGTACACTGCCCGGAGCCGGAGCCCCAGGCCCCTTTGAATCACTGGGCCCCGGAGCAGTTACCCCCTTTGCCTCTCCCCCTGTTGGTGGGCCTGGTAATACTTATCTTATTAACTGTATCTCTGAATCTGGAGCCTTCTAGTGAGAGGAATTTTAGAACAAGAAATCAGATACATGGTTGAAAATTGGAATAGTTCCTCCCCTTCTCCAGGCTATTTCCTTTCAGACTTTCCAGTAGTTTGTTGTTTTGTTTTGTGTTGTTGGGTTTGTTTGGGTTTTTTGGAGGAAATAAACTATTTTCACAATTAAAACCTTTTTCAGCTCCCTACTTTGGGGAACATTAATGGAAGCATAAAATACATAGCTAAAGTTCTCTGTTCAGCCCAAGAAGCTGCCACAGCAACTATATAAGATACACAGAAGCACTGGAAGCCTTCCAGATTCTAAATGTTAAATAGCTTCCTCCCTATTCTGAAGTGAGGATGGAGTCAATGAATCTGTTCCCCACCCTCTACCCCATTTAGACTGCTATATATTGTAATCCAGCACTAGAGAATGATGAAATCAGGAGATTCACAGAATAGGCAGTCCTGCATCCTCCAGCTTATTAAGGAAATTGTTCTTTTTTCCCTATCTATATGAGAGAGAGTTTGTTGTGCATCAGCATGTGTGGAGAATTTCCTGACAAAGTTAACTCAAATAAATGAGTTTAGCATTTAGCTTTGAAAGTGATGAGATCTGTGGTCAGGCTTACTTTATTTGGAAGTGAGCTCTGTCATCTGGGTCCAAATTTTCTGAGTGTTCTGTGTGAGGATGTGATAGGGCAGTCTTCCCCTTTGAAGGCAGTAGTACTTAGCAGTCAGACCACTCTGGTCATGCGGCATGGTCCTTTATAATTTTGGGAAGCTTTGATGTATGCAGAAGACTTTGGAAATAGGAGATATTACAGTTTTTAAGGGCCTCCGGACCAGGAACTTTAGGTGAGGCAAGATTCCCTTTTCAGCCAACCAACTGGGAATGATCTGGGAGAAGAGAGCTGTATATATTCTGCATCATCCCTCAGAGAAGGAGAAGGGTGTCTACTGAGCCTGGGGGTAACTGGAGAAAACTAGTTAAAGGAGAAGCTAATTGAGGTAACCAGCACTGCCCCACAAAGGAGGGAGCAGCTTGACTAAAATCTCCTTAAACCCAATAGGGGGGAGGGGACATGTCTGAACCTGATGGGAGAATCTACAGGCTGGGAAAGGCCATGACTAAGACAGTCCCAGCCTCAAGGGGGAGACTTGTTCAGACCCCTGAATCTAACGGGGAGCTCTTTTGAGGGAACTGTTTATACCTGCAGACAGGGCTGTTCCCCACTCTGGCACTCTGAGGCTACGTCTACACTGCTTCCTTCTTGTGCAAAAGCATATGCAAATGAGCAGATTAGCATATTGCCATGCTTCATTTGCATAATTAATTAGGGGCTGTTTTTGCACAAGAGGCTTTTGCTCAAAAAGGAGCTGTGTAGACGGCTCCTTTTTGCACAAAACCCCCTTCTTGCACAAGAGCCGTTCTTCCTGAAAAAATGAGGAAAAATGGCTCTTGCGCAAGAGGGGGTTTTTGTGCAAAAAGGAGCCATCTACACAGCTCCTTTTTGCGCAAAAGCCTCTTATGCAAAAACGGCCTCTAATTAATTATGCAAATGAAGTGCGGCAATATGCTAATCTGCGCTTCAATTGCATAGGCTTTTGCGCAAGAAGGAAGCAGTATAGACGAAGCCTGAGTGCAGAAGACAGGGGCATACACATAGCAGGCATACACATACAGACCTTCTGTTGCCTTCCAGGACACAAGAATCAAATCATCACCTTAAAGACAGAGATGCAGCCGTGTTAGTCTGGTGTAGCTGAAACAAAAGACAGAACTATGTAGCACTTAATAAACCATCTTGTTAGTCTTTAAAGTGCTACATAGTTCTGTCTTTTGTTTCAGCATCACCTTAAAGAGTGTGATTTTATTAACAAAATAAAAATATATCCTTAATAAAGCACACTTGGTTGCTAGGTGTTACAGAACAACTGAGAAAAACAAATTACAAACACAGAGTACATAGTCTTTCTAGGTACAGCTAAGATAGGGTATGTCTACACTGCAAAGTTAATTCAAAATAACAGCCGTTATTTCAAATTAACTTTAATAGCGTCTATACATGCAAACCGCTATTTTGAAATTAATTCGAAATAGCAGAGTGCTTAATTCAAATTTGGTAAACCTCATTCTACAAGGAGTAACACCAAATTCGAAATAGCTAATTCGAAATAAGTGCTGTGTAGACACTTAATTCAAAATAGGGGGCCTCCAGCCCTTCCCAGGGAGCCCTGGTGGCCATTCTGGGCACAACCAGGAAAACTTAGTCTCCTCTCCCCTAGCCCCGGAGCCATTAAAGGGGTAGACTCTGGCCACAGTGCCTGTGCCAGCTCCAAGCCTGCCAGCCCAGAGCCAGCAGTGGCCACCGGGGCCCCTGACCCAGTGGCCCCAAAACATGAACCAGAAAGCCACTGGCAGCCAGCCCTCCTCTGCTCCCCAGGAACAGTCTGCCAGCTCCCAGGAGCCTGCCAGGGGCTGGAGAAGGCGGGCACCTTCCTGGTCCAGGGTGGAGATCATGGACCTTATTCAGGTTTGGGGGGGATGCCCCCAACGTCCATGATCTCCACACTAGATGGAGGAATGTGGCCGTCTATGGCAGGATAGCTGCCAGCCTGGCCACCAAAGGCCACATGCGAACCCAGGAGCAGGTTTGCATGAAAATCAAGTTGGTCTGGTGAGACCCCCAACCCTGGGCCCTGAGCTTCCCCTTCCCCTTCTTCCCCTTGCTTCCCCCTTCCAGCTCCCTCCACCCAGGTTTCCCCCTCCCCTCTCCCACCCTCTCTCTTTCCCTCTCCCACCTCCTTTCCCCAGAGGTTCATCCCCCTCCCCCAGTTTTGTTCAATAAACCCAGTTTCTATTTTTGAACATATGTGTCTTTTATTTGACATCAGGAAAGGGGGCTAGGAAGGGGTAAGTGGAAGGACGTGAGGGAGGAATGGTGCACGAGCCCCTGGTGGGGAGGACCGGGGTGGCTCCTCGGGCTCCTCAGGGTGGACGCTCTCCCTCAGGGCCTCCTGGATCCTGACAGCCCCCTGATGGACCCCCCGGATGGCAGCCTGCAGTAAGTGCAGCTGGGCTGATGGCAACGACCCCACGAGACACACCGGCATGCCCAGGGACAGCTCTGGCTCCATATAGCCGAGTGCTGTGGTGTCCCGAGTGCAGGCACTCATGGCATTCCAAGACAGGACTGCTTTGCTGTACCTCATCGAGGTAGACAAGCAAGCGGGGAACCCTGAGAACTGTCTGTCCGGGCTGGGGGTAGGGTCCCTTTAAGCATGGAGCTCAGTTAGCCTCAGGCAGCAGCCCCACACACTAAGTACTAACCTGATGCTCTGCCTGCACTGGTTCCGGCCAGCTTTAACTTCGGTTCAGGGTCCACTCAGTGTGGACGCGCTATTTCGAAATAGCAAAACGCTATTTTGAAATAGGTTTTGTGTGTAGATGTGTTAATTCAAATTAGCTTACTTCGAATTAACTATTTCAAATTAAGTTAATTCAAAATAGCGCAGTAGTGTAGACATACCCATAGTGAATGGGGAAGGAGTGAGCACATGGATTTTGCATAGAGAAGCTTTACCAAACAACCAAAACAAAGAAAAATACCCTGATTGTGACTAAATATACTTTTTCCCCTTATTTACTCACGAATCTCTTCACCGTCCAGGCCACTCCTGTGCCCAATATTCCTTGTAAGTATGGTAATTCTGATTACTGCATGTTGCTCCCTCCAGTCCTTAACTCAGAAGACACACAAAGGAAGAGCAGACCAAGTAGCTATATACAATTCAAATTTCAGCTCTGTATCCCATTGGTTCTTCTGGCCTCCTATCAACATTCTTGCTAGCTAACTGAGTTTAACCCTTTAATCACTGAGTGCTGGCCTATCCATCACACCAGCACTATGTCAGCGGGAGACACTCTTCCACTGACAGTTTCCACCTCTTGCAGAAATGGAGTAATGATACTGAGGAGAGATTGTTCTCCCATTGGCATAGAGTATCTTCACCACATGCTCTAGAAAGGCATAGCTATATTGGTACAGTTGTGCCAATGTAGTGTTTCTAGTGTAGACCTGACCATACGTGGTTAGATGAAGATCATTATCTTCCCCTTCCATTAGTCCTTTCTGGAGTACAGGGGAGCGGACTAGGAGACATCTCCAGATGCCTTCCAAACTATGATTCTATAATTTCAGGCCAAGTCAAGATGACACAGCTTGTTCCATTTAAAATTCAAATGAAAAACAATTTCTTATAATTAAAAACACCTAACAAGTTATATTTATGTGTGATCTTTTGTACAGTGAGGTTGTTTATTTTAAGTTAGTTTTGGCTATTGGAGAACTGCTCAATAAGCAGAGTTCTCAAATAAATTCTGTGGATTCTATCCACACATTCCCATGCTCAGAAACAGTCATCTGCCAGAGTTTAAATAAAATCAAGTGTAAGAATTCTGCAGTAGAGGCATCCATCTACTAATAAAACTAAGAAAAATAAAACTGAAAATAGTGATACTTATGCAGGTGGCTGTCATGACTCGTTTGGCTTCATTGGGCTTCAGGAAGATGGTTTGTGCTTCAAAAGGTTAGTCAGTAGCTCTCTCAGCTCAGCTGAATAATGTTGTCTGACAGTCTGGCTAGCTAGAGATTGCTTGCTTGCAGATATCAAATGTATGTGTTTCACGCCACTTGTCTTCAGCCCAGTTGGGAGTGTGGATAAAGCAAAAGCATTTTTGTAGAGCATAGCTGTCACAGAAGACTCTGGTCCTGGCAGGAGAGCCAATCAGCTAAGTTCAATCCAATGGAAGGCTCTGAATGTTAGAGCAAAGACCTGGGACTGGATTCTATATTCATTAGGGAGCCAATGCTGTGGAAAACTTGTGTTGCTAAGCAGATGGGCTGCTGCTTTTTTTAAAATCAGTTTGAGCTCTTTCAGGAGATGTGGCTTTATTCCCAGATATGGAAAGTTATGAAAAAGCTTGACTGCCAGCTCTGTAACAGTCAACAGAGAGGAAATGGAGCCCATCAGACTGAAAACACTTTTTGGTTCACACAGCAACTGCTGGGGTCAGCAGTAGGGAAGGAGAAGCAGCAACCCCATCATAAGGACAACAGAAGAGTGGGGCTGTATTACCAACTAGACATAAACAGCTCCAAACTATGCCTTCAGCAATGTGGTGGTGGCTCAAAAAGCCCTCCCTCAGCACTCATCCAGGTCCATGTGACAAGGTGTACTATTCTCTGACACCCCCTGGAGGGGACATCTAAGCCCACCGGCAACCTCATGGTCCATTGACTTGAATGGGAGCTGGGTTAAGCCTGTGCACTTCTAAAAACCCCACCCACTATTTTTCCATTACATTGTGAATATATAGGCACAGCTTATGGAATATGACCCTGTATTGATTTAAGGGAATGGTGGTCTTGCAGTTGACTCTGTCAGGACCAAGATGTTATGCACTGACTTCAGCACAGTTACACCATCACTAGGCACTTTTAAAAATCTGTACAAAATGTTCTGTTGGTTTGAGTTTATTCTGGAAGTCAGGAATCCCCAAATTCGAATCCTACTTTAGACAGATTCCTCTGTAGACTTATCCTATGACTCATTTCCCCACATCTATAAAACAAGAACTCACAGGGGTAATGTAAGAATTTAGATAATGTTTTAAAGTAAGTTGAACGCAACACATTACATGAAAAACCATATTTGTCTAGATGAGTTCTTTGTCCTTTCACACTTCCTATCTCATGCAGAATCTGAAAGGCACGGCATGTCAAAGTGTGCACTGTGCAGCGTGCAATCATTTGAAAACTCTTAAGGCAGTTTAAAATGTTAACCATTGGGATCCAACTGTGTGATATCTTTAGCATGAATATTTTTAATTGGCTTGAAGCTGCCTTACCACTGAGTTTAGCTAGAGCTGTCAAGGTTTGTTGATATGCAGTAGGAGAAAATATTATTTCTCTGTGCAGTATGTAAGGGTGAAAACACAAAACTTGATATTGAAAGATGCTGAGTCTAATAACAGCTTCATAAGCAAGTATCATCTTCATTTGAAACCATACAATCAGTGCCGAATTACGGCACATGCTAGCTAAGGTCAGATTTACACTACAGCCAAAGGTCGGTTTAAGGAAGGAGTGGGGAACCTTTGGGTCAGGGCTGCTAACCCACAGAAAATTCAGTTGGGGGCCACACACAAGTGAGAAGCAAAACAAAAACAAAAACAAAAACAAAAAAAACCCACACTGAAGTGACCCCAACTGAGGAGAAAGACACCTCCCATATTCCCTTTGCACACCAGCCTAAGGGGGCCCCACCCTAGTAGATTTTGTGTGCTCCCACCCCGCAGTGGGGCAGCAAGGGGACTGGAATGCCCTAAGCCTGAAGGGCTGGATCCAAGCAAGCTGCAGGCTGCATCTGGCCCCTAGGCCTGAGGTTCCCCACCCCTGGTATTGTTATCAGATTTGCCAAATTCTCTGGGGTATGCTCATTTATTAGGGTTACTCTTATGGGACTGGGGGGAGGTTAATAATTCTATCAGTGTGCTGCTTGTGCTTACTTGTGCTCTCATATGGAGCTGAATTCTCCCTGCTGCCAATTCCCCCTCCCACTGGAGCTCTCCTGCAGGAACTATGTTCTCATGAAGGGGTTCTTCCCACCTTAGCAACACACACAGACACTCACACCCACTAACAGAGCACTTCTGAGAGGACTGGGTAATCAGCACTCACAAGCTGACCCCTCATATGTCCCTGGACTCAGCAGGCTGGGTTTAACAGCAATGCCACACTGCACCCTCATGTGCTTTTGGACTCAGTGGGCTAGATTTAACAGCATTTTAAGATGCCATCCTCATAAACCCCCAGGTTCAGCAGTTCCCTATCCCCACTTTCACACCACAATCATTTGCTGGTAAACCACACGATGAGCAAACCCCACAGGATTTTGGGCATCACAGGGATCTTTAGCTTGGGTACAAGAAATGTTGTTGCAGAGTGAATGGGGAAGCCAAAACAACAACAACCCTTGAGGAAGAGTGAGCGAAAGAAAAAAGAGAGAGAAGCAACTAACTTAATGAAAGTTATTTATTTCTGGGTAGTGAATATATATATATATATATATATATATATATATATAGGGAGCCAAACACACAAACAGTTACAATATTAAATATAAATTGAAACTGATTACAAATGTTAGGGCTAGCTAACCATATAAAAGTTTAAATAGGGCAGAGTCAGGAGGCTATAATTAGAGAGAGGTAGTTGGGGGGGGGGGAAAGGAGGGGGAGGAAGAGGAAGAGAAAGAGAGAGACCTCACCACTCCGCGTGGAGCTTACACTGATCGGGGTTCCCAGATGGTGATGGTAGCCGGGGGTCCAGAGGGCAGGAGACAAGCAGAGCAGAGCCCCCCAGAATGATCAGACAGGAGATGAAAAAGTCTCAATTGAACTGATGCAGTTTAAATCCAGGTATGAGAATAGTTTTTCTTGGGCAAAGGTAGGAGTTTTTATAGGGATAGGATAATAGTTCGAAGAGAACACTGGATTTTTTTATGGGTAAACAGAGGCGAGACAATAGAGACTGATCATACCTGGTTATGGGTGATGTTCCTTGAACAAGCTCACAATGCAATTGGGCAGTTTCAGTATTTTGGATGTCAATAAGATCCATTAATAGAATTGGTCTGATAATGACTAATTTGAATGTGAGCAGGCCTGGGTTCATTAGCATCTGGAGCAGAGATTTCCCATCAGGCAGTGCTTCTCTGCTTTTGGTATCCCATAGTTCAGTGCGGTTCCTGCTTTGGAAGAGCTGGTCTCCATTCTGTATGCTAATGGAGATGTCTCTTTGTACTATCTTCAATGCAGACGAGGCTGGGGTGTTTCCTTAATTCTATCATCCGTGTCTGGTGGAGTTTAGGTGTGTCTTCCTCTGCCTTTTCATGGCTTTGTCTTTGATTCAAGCAGAGGCCAGGGGGAAGGGGGTGGTTTTCCATGAGTATCACTCCCTGGCTCCCCAAGAGCACAGGACTGACAGGTGGCCATGCTCTGGTTCCCCAAGAACACAGAGTGGGTAGGTAACAGTGTAAGGTATGCAATGCCAGCCATGTAAAAACATAGCTGGAGTTGACATACCTTAAGAATCATAGAACTGGAAGGGACCTCAAGAGGTCGTTGAGTGCAGTCCCCTGCTCTCATGGCAGGACCAAACACTGCCTAGATCCGTAGTCACCAACCGGTCAATTGCAATTGACTGATGGATTGCGGTGCCCCTATGAGTGGATTGCTGGCCAGCTGTTTGGGTGGCTGCCCCCTCTTTGATCCAGCCCAGCTGGAGTGCAGCACAGCCTCGTCAGGCTGAAAGCTGGTCCATGAAGCTGTGCCGCACTCCAGCGGGGCTGGATCAAAGAGGGGCAGCCGCTTAGGCAGCTGTCCCTCTTTGTTAACTTGCTAGCTGGGATGGGGGAAGAGGCCCACATGCTTTTTGCAGGGGCATCCCCACTCTTGCCTCCTGCTCCAGGAGCGGGCTGGGTGGCTGGCACACGTGGCACACTGGGGACAGGGCTACGCTGTGCTGTTCCCTGCGGGCTGTGTGTGGGGTCGGAGAGCCACCTTCTCAGTACCAGCCCTGGATGGCCCTGGGCTTTGCCTGCCCCAGCAGTAGCACTGCTGCTTGCAGGCAGAGGGGTGGGCTGGGCTGGGCAAGGAAGAGACTCTTCCCCCTCCCTTTCCTGGCCCCAGCACTGCTCCCCGGAAGCTGAGAGTCCCAGCCCTGCTGTGCTGTCAGTAAGTGTGCTGGGATGTGAGGGTGGGCGGGGGGTGAAGGAGGATGCGGGGGCAGGGGGAAGGGGTTGCACCGAGGAGCATGGGGCAATGCAGGGGATCAGGCTGTGGAGGCAGGGGCTGCACTGAGAGGCATGGGCGATGCAAGGGATGAGGATGGGGGAATCACAGGGCTGAAGGGGGGTGAGGCTGGAGCACATGGAAGATTTGAGGGGGATACAATTTTACTTCACACTTTCCTTTACTCCCCACTTCTTTGCTTCCTTCCCCAACTAGTTATTTGGCTGCATTCTCACCCTTTCACTTTTTCTGCATTACTGCCACAACCCCCTCCTGCCCCCAAACTCCTTCTCGTACCCCCACCCCACACCTGCTCCTGCTGCTAAACTCCCTTCCAGACCCTGCACTCCCACCTCCCACCCAGATTCTGCATCCCTCTCCCACTCACTGGCATCCCTGTCACACACATTGAGCCCCTCATTTTTGTTCCCACCCCAGAGTCTAAGGGGGGACCACAAAATCCACTAACTCGAGAACCCAAAAAAGTAAATCTGGCCTATAGGAAGCCCTGAACTCAGTCCTCCCTGCCCCGTGGAGCTGGAGCACCAACGGAGCGAGGTGTCTCAGTTGGGGGCCACATCAGTGAGGGTTGGGGGGTTTTGGGAGGAGTTTTTTTGCTTCTCATTTGTGTGGTCCCCAACTGATTTTTCTGTTTGTTGGTCAGTGGCCCCTGACCTAAAAAAAGTTCCCCACCTCATCCATAAATAAAAAAAACATTCCAACATTTGTGTTGGACATAATATTTTACTTTATTTAAAATAAAGTTTAATCAACTAACATGAGAAAGTTAAAATGCTAAATCTGTTTAATAATTTAAATTAAACCATTCTGCCCAGCTGCAGCACTAGTAAAATCGCTCAGGTTTAATTATGTAATTAATAGTGAGTTTCCATTAGCAACAGGTAGTCCGTGGAAAGGTTTGGAGTGGGCAGGGCGTAAAGAAAGGGGTGGGCTCTCGGAGAAGGGATGGGATAGATCCTGGCTCACCCTGACATGTAAAAAGTGATCTTGGTTTTAAAAAGGTTGGAGACCACTGGCCTAGATCATCCCTGATAGATGTCTATCTAACCTCCTCTTAAATATCTTCAGTGATGGAGATGCCACTACCTCCCTAGGCAATTTATTCCAGCGTTTAACCAGCCTGATAAGTAGGAAGTTTTTCCTAATGTCTAAACTAAACCTCACTTGCTGCAATTTAAGCCCATTGCTTCTTGTCCTATCCTCAGAGACTAAGAATAATAATTTTTCTCTCTCCTCCTTGTGACACCCTTTTAGATACCTGAAAATTGCTATCATGTCCCCTCTCGGTCTTCTCTTTTCTAAACTAAACAAGCCCAATTCTTTCAGTCTTCCCTCACAAGTTATGTTTTCTAGACCTTTAATCATTTTTGTTGCTCTTCGCTGGAACTTCTCCAATTTCTCCACATCTTTCTTGAAATGTGGTGCCCAGAACGGGACACAGCACTCCAACTGAGGCCTAATCAGTGCAGAGTAGAGCAGAAGAATGACTTCTCATATCTTGCTCAGAACACTCCTGTTAATGCATCCCAGAATCATGTTTGCTTTTACATCAGCCGAGCTTTTAAGCTTAGCTTTGGTGCTGTCCACACAGTAGGAGGTTGATGGGAGAAAGTCTCCTATCAAATTCTCTTACTTATTGCGAGGTCTTTACTAGACTAGTGATATTGAACACCAGAAGATCCACCATCACAGTGCTGATCTGCTCCATAGTCTAGATGTGGCCTAAGCTACATCTTAGGACCTCACAATATAAGGGGCTTCTAGAAAAGGAAAAACTGACTACATTTTAAATGTTACTAAAATCAGTTGACAAATAAAGCTGATATGGTAAAAAGAAGATTCTAAATACAGACATTTTCATTAAAATATAACAAAAATGTACACATCTGGCTAACTTTATTCTTCACTAATTGTTCATTATTAACAGGTGGGAGGATAGGGCTGTGAAAAACAAACAATAATTGTACTTGTAAAATTAGTATTTCTATGAGTAAGTCTGCTATCAGTCTCCTAAGGCAGCAGTTTATTGGTCATTTGTAACTGGTAAAACTCTCACTGTACTTATTTAAATAAATAAGTAAACAAACAAATATATAAAATCATTTCACTGCCAATAAAGTGGGGAAAATAGGCGATCAGAAATGGCAGTGTTGTGAAGCAATCCTGCGAAGCTCATACTTGTACAGGACTCATCCTAAGAGTGACATCATGTATAGCACCCCCTCTAGGCCGGTACTAGCTAGAAGGCTGCCATATTTTGCTTAGGATCCAGCATGCTCAGTCACATAGTGCTTTAGCTCCTGTTTTTCTTAAGTGTTATGTACAAATCAAAAAAGAGCACACTATGTGCAATTGTGTATTTTAATGAACATTCTACTTTCTGCTTCATGCACTATCCATGCTTCAAATGACTGAGTTTATGGACTTGGATTGTGTGGATCTTCAGAAGAATAAATTTGTGTTGGCTTCCTCCATCAGTTTTGGGAACCTTCATTGTATTTTTATAGGATAGCAAATGAAAAATCACAACAATTCATTGTTTCATAGTGAAAATTAAATCAGGATAAATATTTGTAAATATATTTTATATATAATCTGGATAAACTTTGCATTTCCCTTACAAAATTAATCAAACATTTTTAATTATTCATATGAAAAGGATCATTTCCTTTTTTATGGTGTAAAATATATATAATCCTCTCTTTTTCCTGTGAGAACATAAAGCTTTTATATGTATATTTATATTATGTTTATATTTATATATTCAATGTAAAATGTATAATCTGTGACAATAATACATTTTTGTGTTATGGGGCCTATTATACTTGACATATCTTATGACCTTAGAATATCAGAGAAGATTAGGGTTGGCAGAGACCTTAAAAGAGCATGTAATCCAACCTCCTGCTCAAAGCAGGACCAATTCCAACTAAATCATTCCAGCCAGGGTTTGTTACACCTGGCCTTGAAAACCTGTAAGGATACAGTTTCCATCTCTTCCTAAGTAACCCATTGCAGTGCTTCACCACCTTCTTAATAAAATAGTTTTTCCTAATATCCAACCTAGACCTCCCCCAATGCAATCTGAGACCAGTTCTCCTTGTTCTGTCATCTGCCACCACTGGGAACAGCATAGCTCCATCCTCTTTGGTCATAATCCAACACTACATACAATAGTACTTTTGAAAGCCCAATCAATGCTACTTTCTCTCCACATGCATATCTGGCTATCTATAGCTCACAGGAAGCTCAACTCTGCGGCAAGTAAGACATGTTTAGCTCCCTTAAATTATTTTCCATAAGCCATCTTCTCTATGTAGCTTCGATGCTGGGCTTTTCCATGGCCTCAAATATCAATATGTGAGTCATCTATTGAACTATGGGTTCAATCCATTTTTTTGCAAAGTAATAATTGTCCTCATTAGTTTTAGTAGGTCTTGATGGGGCTCAGCAGCCAACAAGTGGACCTCTGCATGTTGTAGGATTGGGTGCTATATGAATAGTTCCCAATGTAAATTAGAGATGACTCATTCTATTAAGTATATTGCACCTTGTTTGTGCATGAAGTTTGATCAGAAGGGGTAAGGCAATTATTGTCTCTCTGGTGCATTATATGTGAAATTAACAAGTGTGAAGAGGGCCAGAAAAACGCAATGTGCCACTTAAGCCTTCAAAACAGGGCTTAAGTGAGATACAGGTTTAGTGGTGTCTCTTTGGTATTGGGGTAAACTTGTCCCTAAGCAATTCATCAAGTAAATCTCCAGTGGTAGTAATGAGAAGCAGTAGGAAAGTACGTTCCTAAATCTTAATTCTGTCTCTGAAGAGGGCATATAATAAAAGTCTTGATCGCTTTTTAAAAGTATCATGGTGTTTTTAAGAACAAGTTTGCCCTGGTATTCTGACTACTTTCCAATTTAGACAGTTACATTATACTAGTGGTTCTCAGCCTTTTGTACTGGTGACCCCTTTCTCACAGCAAGCCTCTGAGTGTGAACCCTTCCCCCCATATACATTTAAAAATTGATATATTTAACACCATTATAAATGGTGGATGCAAAACAGGGTTTGGGGGTGAAGGCTGACAGTTCATGTCCCTCCATATAATAACCTCGTGACCCCATGAGATAGTTGGGGAATCCCTGCATTATATCTTTTTAGGACTTGATCCTGCAACCATTTAGCTTGTGGAACTCCTACTGAACTCAGTAGGCACTGTATGAACAAACTGGCTACAAGATCAGGCTCTTAAATTATCAACATCTTAAAATGTAAAATTTTATGTTGTCACTTTCCTTAAATTTCAGTATTTTTACATTTGCACAGCACTAAGTAAGCTTGTTAAGCCCTGCCTCCTGATGTTCATCTTACTGGTGATCACAAGTCTTCTATTCTGGTTCCCTAGTGTTTCAAATATATGTACTACTCTCTGCCTTTTCTGAAAGGGACCTGTCTCAGTAGGGGGAATATTACTACCTTGAATTCATATACTGTAAAGATGTTTTCTCAAAGGTAACTAGGAGGTCTGCCACAATCGATAAAGATCTTTTTGATCATGCTGTGATACTAAAATACATTACTTTTAACACCAAGGTAATACATTTATTGATAATGTACTTTTCTTTAGCACTTAACATAGGATTTCCAGATTATTATACTAGTGGCTACGGATTCTTAAAATGTATCATCGTTGCCAAATAACTTCACTATAAAGTTGAACCTTGCTCATCACACTGAGGGGGCAATCCATTACAAACGACTGCAGCTCAGAACAGGGGTTCTCAAATTTCACTGCACTGTAACCCTTTTTGACAATAAAATTACTACACAAGCCTAGGAAGAAGGACTGGAGCTTGTGCCTGTCTGAACCCCTCTGACTCTGGGATCATAGGTGACTCATGATAGCACTCAGGAGGTGCATTGTCTCCTTTATCCCCAGCAAAATTTTAATTACTAAATGGGGTGCCTGCACATTCCCATGCCCTGCCCCTCTCAGCGGTTTGCCCTCCCCTTCTCCCTCCTGCCACAGGCACCAGTTGCCAATATCTGGGCTGGAAGCCAAAGCCAAAGCCCCAGCCTCCCCACCCTGGGTGGGCCAAAGCCCAAGGGCTTCAGAGCACAAGCAGACCTGTAACATGCTCCCAGCCACAAAGAACTGAAGCTCCCTGGGTTGGGTTTGGCCCCAAATAGTTGGACTTGGACTTCAGCCCTGTCCTCCAACAATCCTAATCCAGACCATTAAAAAGGGGTTGTGACCCACTTGGTGATCTGACCCAGAATTTGAAAACAACTATGTTAGAAAATGACAGCTAAGGAAAGTTAATCCAAATTGACTGAAAGTGTGTATTTGAAGTGAATTAGTTAAGCTGAATTAAATTCCTGTGTAGACATATTAATTCAGAATTAAAGTGGTCTTAATTTGGCCAAAGTGAATTAAACAAAACCAAATTAAGGCCACTATCTCTGAATGGCAGTAAAGCGTGGATTGAGGATGTCCACACAAACACTTAACTTAGTTTATGTAATCCATTTCAGATTCACATGGGTTAGGTACATATACATCAATCACTATAGCAGCACAACTACAGTGTTGATGCTGTACTATAGATACACAATGGCAGAAGGGGAGTACTCCCTAAGTAAGTGGTAGTTAGGTTGATGGGAAAACTCTTGTATCAGCCTACCTACATCCATATTGAGGATTAGGTTGATCTAACTATATCACATAGGGAGTGAATTTTTTTCCTGAATGATGTAGCTACGTTTTAGAGGTTTGCCATGTTGTTGGAGCAGCTTGTGTTGGTTTCAGGTTATGAGAGAGACAAGGCAGATGAGGTAGGTGGAAGATAAAAGATTTCAAGCTACAGTGGGCCTCAGAAATGTATACCCTTCATCCAGACAGGTGGCCCAGTAAAAGATATTACTTTATTTACTATGTATCTCAAATTTTAGTTGTAGACCAGGGCCTATATAATTTGGTTTAATTTTCCTTGATGCCCCTGCGTAGTATTAGGTATAGAAGCACAATAAAAAAAAGTTCAGGCTGCTGCATATAATAATGTTTTATGATCATTTACTTTCACAACTAGCTTGTTTTCAAGCTATTTACTAATACATTAAAGTATGTTTTGTAAAAAGTCTGATCACAGCAGCTGCTAAGGTTCAGAGTTTTTGTTTAAAATCTAAATTGGGATTTAGCCAGCTTCCAGATTCAGAAAGGTTTCACTGGTTACACTAAAATACCCTTGCACACAATGTCTTCTCACAGTTCAATAAGGCTGTCATAGGTATATTTGTCACAATGTTATTCTTGGCAAACAGGAATTACTGGCACAGAAAGCAGTAACTAGCCAGAGCTCTTATTAGAAAATTAGATTGACATTTTTAAGGGCAGAACACTTATATATTAATTATGGTTATGAACACAGTGTGTGTATATTGTCATTTCTCCCATAGCCACTTTGCTCATCAGTAATGATACCCCAATGACCTATCAACCAGTTGTCTCCACCCATGATGATTGTATTCCAGTGTATGAGTCTCTGCAAAGTCCATTCTTCTACGTTGTCAATCCATCTCTTCTTCTGACTACCTCTTCCCTTGCCCTGTATGATCCCTGGTAGGATGATTGTGCTCAGGCCAGATGATCTTGTTACAGGACCATACCACTTTGTCATGGTTGTCAGTATCTTCACCTGATCTAGGGCCTCTTCAGCCAGTGGGGGGCTGTACAATGCCAGACAGAATATGCTGCTGGTAATTGGCCTGAGGGCAGTACAGCCACATGGGCCAGTGAAGGGTGCTGGCTCCTGGGAGTGGTGGAACCACGTTAGTCTCCTTTAGCTGCAGCATCTCCTGGGAGCAGCTACTGATTTATATCCGAATCCACAGGTAGAAATTTGTATCCATGCAGAACTCTACAAATGAGTGGCAATTACAACAGTGTAACAGTTCTCCCTTTCTGAAGAATCAGCAAGAACTAGAGACTTCTGAATAGAAGGCAGTTACAAGACTTATTCTGACCACAACATGCACACAAATAGCCCACCATTAAATTACAATTCTTGATTTCAATTATAAGTCAGCATCTATTTTGCAAAAGGGGATAAAATCTGATCTTAATAAAACAGACTTCTAGTAAGCAACCTGAGTGATTGTGTGCCATGTATACTAATACAGTAGGGACCAGAGTTTTATAACCTTTCTCTAATTAGTATCACCTAACTCCAAGAGCATTTCTATTTGCTCCCAGTGGGCTGCTGGTGGTATAGTTTACTATACTGCATCAATAATGGTTTTGGAATCTGGACTCTGGCAGCAGAGTGTGGAAATCAGGATATAAGCTTGGTCTTAACTCCATGTGTGAATTTATACTGATAGCCACATTTTTGTTGTGATGTAAATACTACTAGACTTCAATAAATCTGAAAAAGTGCAAATTGTTCCAGTGAAATTCATCTTGTTTATTCTATGTAGCCACTGGGACTCATTACTTAATACAGGCAGAACACTTATGCACTTGAATACATGATCATCACCATTACACATCTTTGTGGGATAGCTGTCTCAAGCCTTGTTCATCTGAATTAAGACAGAGCATTTGGGAAAACACACACTTCAGAATCCTTACGGACAGGCACAGTTGCATTGTCTAAGAGAACTCTTTATTTTCTGCAGAACAGAGCTACTCACATTTCATTGTAATTGCTCTACATGGGGATAACTATAAGACCAGAGACTGAAGTTGGTACAAAAGGTAATGGATTTTTCACTTAGCTGGGGCATCTTGCTGGGAACACAGGAAGCCAGTGCTCCAGGGTCTGTACAAGGTGCACATGGTTTCTGCGTGGAGTTAAGGTTTTGGTCAAGACTTATAAAAACCCTCAATATGGATCTGAGGAATTGCCTCTCTCCCTGTAACATAATTCCACAGCTATAGTCATCGGGGACACTAGCTGAATCCTCCTCACTGCAAAAGCGGGGAAGTAGCTGGCAGGGTGTTCTTTGCAGTGTTGTCTTCAAGTCGTCATTGTCAAGTCCAAGTCAAGTCTCAAATCACTACAGTTCAAGTCCCAAGTCGAGTCTCAAGTCTTAATTTAAAAAATGTCAAGTCACATTTGTACAAGCCATCAATATCGGCATTTCTGGACAATTTTTTTACCAAGTTGATTTAACAAAACTAGCAAGTCTCAAGTCACAAACAATGAACCCAAGTCGAGTCTCAAGTCAAGTCACCTAGGCGGCTTAAGTCGGACTCGAGTTCAAGTCGTGGGATTCGAGTCAACAACTCTGGTTCTTTGTGAGGGCTCCAAGACTGTGGAACTTGCTCCCTTCTTCCCTCTGACACTACATCCCATATTCTTCATAGAGGTATTATGATATGGCTGTGGCACAATTATGATGTATTTATGCAAGACAAAGCATGTAAGAGATCATTGAAGAAAAGGGGCAGAACTGGGAGCAACCAGTCCTCAAAGCTGCCCAGAATGCACCGCTAGGTGCTCCAGCAGCAATTTAAAGGGACTCCAGATGCTGCTTTCATAGTGGCAACAGCAGCAGTTGGGACCCCCGGGGCTCTTTTGAATCACCGGGCTCTGGGGCACTTATGCTCTTTGCCCCCATCAGCGGACCTACCTGGGGCTACGTCTAGACTGCAAGCCTCTTTCGAAAGAGGCTTTCAAAAGATACTTTCGAAAAAGCCTCTTTTGAAAAAGAGCATCTAGACTACCACCAGTACTTTAAAAAAAGCCAGCTGCTTTTTTGAAAGAGAGCACCCAGGCAATCTGGATGCTCTCTTTCAAAAAAGCACAGTTTGCATTACATTGCGCCTTTTTTCAAAAGAGCACTTTCGAAAAAAGGTGTTCTTCCTTGTAAAATGAGGTTTTCCGTGGTCAAAAAAACCCCCCAAAAAACCCACCTATCGCGTTCTTTCGATTTACTTTCAAAAGAACGTGGCGGCAGTCTAGACGCAGGGGAATTTTTTTTGAAAAAAAGGCCACTTTTTTCTAAAAAAAAACCCTGTAGTCTAGACACACCCTAAGAAATAAGACTGAACAGGATGAGAAGATTTAAAACAAAGTTAGAAGTATTTCTAGTCTGTTAAATGTATACATGGGGATTTTAGTTGCAAGCAAGAGCAGTTTACCCTCAAGAATCTCTGCAAAGTACCTATGACAATATTTAGGAGGAGAATATGCTACTCTTAATCAATTCCTTTAATAGATTAAGCTTACATTGTATTTTTATTTTATTTGCTAGGTGTTCTGCTTTGATCTGTTTCTATCCCTAATATCTACTCAAAAATCTTTTGCAGTTAATAAAGTCATTTGTTTTTCTAAAACCAATGTATGGAAATCATAACTTGGTGCAGAAAGCTGTGTATATTCCTCTCCACACCCACCCCTTGATCTGAAATAGCGAGAATGGCGTCCTTCTCAGTGCACTGCAGATGACGTCCATTTGAGAGGCATTTTTTTGAGAAGGCTGAGGGTGTGCCTCCCATAATAATGAATGGGAGGAAAGGAGTTTGTCTGCCTGGCTGAGTGCCTGTTGGAATGATTACTTTAGATCTCGGTGAGAATCCTGCATTATACTTAATATACTATACTACCTTTGTTCATTATTTTAACGTGAAATAATAAATAGATAATGTAAGAGGCAATGCAAGTCTTTAACTCTCATTTATGAGCATCATGACATTAATATACAGAGAAGAAAACAACTAACCCATGGGACTGAAACAAAGTCAGTGTTCTTGATCATAGGCACCGACTTCCCCTCCAGCTCAGGGGTGCTTGACACTCTCACACTCCTTCCCCTAAGTCCAGCCCCATCCCACCTCGACTCTGCCATCTGCAACTGATGAAAGCTTATGCATTAATAAATTTGTTAGTTTTTAAGGTGCCACCAGAGTCTTTGCTGTTTTTGCTAAAACAGACTAACATGGCTATCTCTGAATCCTGAATTTGTGTTCATCTACAGGACCTTAGTTTAAAAAAAATATTTCATTAGTGTGTTACTGAAGATTATAAAACCAAATCTCTAAAAAAATCCTCCTCCTCCCTTGCTGTCCTCAAGCATAGGGGCATAGTTTAATAGTTCTGCGTAGGAACCCAGAAATCCTAAGGACGGCCCTGATTCAAGGTGTCACAAAGTGTCTGGTTTTACTCTCAGGCACCAACTTCCTTCAGTATTTGAGACTTGTAGGCATTGAGCAGTTCTAGAAAATCAGGCCATCAATGTGCTGATCCCCAGTAGAGCTGGCAGAATACTACACCATGTTTCCTGAGAATATTAATTTGAATTCTTAAAAGACATTTACTTCAACTCTGTTTGAGCCCTGTAACAGGGATGGTCTTTCCCCTGTAAAGTCAGTAGAGGTCAGCAATCCCCATATTAAAAGGTGAATTTTAGTAATACCACATGGTAAAAGGAAATGATATTTAAACTCACATGCTTACATATTTATGAGAGGAATTTAAAAACATTGGTTTTCTACTGCAAAAGCTCAAAAATTCTGGATGAGTTACTCATCCACACAAGGAAAAGAAACAAGTTCAAGTTATCTTAAGTTGAATGAGGATTCATGTTTCCAAGAGCACGTTACAAAATGAATAGTTAAGTCAAGAACAGTACTCATCTATCCAGCTATAAATACTTGAGCAAGAAGTGGCAAAGAGTACAAGTAGCATGAGTTTCTAAATCTCTCCATATGCAATAACAGGACTCGTACACTTTACAGAAGTTGACCTGATACACTTACAGAATACTGCATGCTATTCTAAAATGGAACCCCTTTGATGAATTATTCATTTTTAATAGTGTTTTTGACAAAGAGCATGTACTCTCTGAAATTTATCATGCAGAAGATGAATGATTGAGCCCAGCTTGAAAATCCTAACACATTCTCGATGGTACCATAAGAGAGCTCAAAAATTGAACTGTAGTAAAAGACTCTCAGCAGGAGTATGATGTTAGTTGCAGAGGGAAACAAGACATGTGTTGGACAGACAAGTAGAAAAATAAGGTTTTGTCTCATTTCTTATATCTATTGCCATACTATCTAAATATATTCACATTGCACAAGAACTCAATATACTGTAGTAGGGTTGGGGACCGAAGGCCTAGGGGTGGCCCCTAACTTGCCTGGATCTTGCCCCCAAAGGTCAGGGACCCCCCTCCTGCCCCAGCATTGGGGAGCCCGCACTGGTGCTGCAGATACCCTTCCATCCCATCACAGGGTTGGACCACACAAAAATTCTAGGCCGGGCCCCACAGAAGTATCTTTTTCCTTCTCAGTTGGGGGCCATGTCAATGAGGGGTTTTTTTGTTAATCATTTGTGGGTGGCCCCTGATTGATTTTTCTGCGGGTCAGTGGCCCTTGACACAAAAAAAGGTTCCCCACCCTTGTACTACTGTATTCTTTCCTCTTGTTCACCATCTCTCAGCTGCTATGTGCTATCAGTAATGGCAGAGTTGCATTATACTTAGTTATTATATATTGTTTATATTACAAATTCTCTCTCTCCAGCCTTCCCCTTTCCTCTTCCAATACAGATATGTAGGTATCTCATTTATACCAAAATATTTCATTAAACTATACACTCTCTCCCAGGGTTTCTTGTAATAATTTTAGTACTCCTTCTGTCTGATTTGTAACTGTCTCTGCTGCAACTCAGGATAAAACAAGAACTGTTAGTGGGAATACCACTCATGAACTAAACAGATACACTCACCATTGAGGTGCAAAGCTGGGCACAGCCTAACAAGCATATAGGGGTGATAAATGTGTAGCTTTAATAGAAATCTACAGGGGCTCATTTAGTCTGCCAGTGTTTGATTTTTCTGGCAAACAGCTCACTGTATCTTTTCTTTGTCGTAACTTCACCAAATTAATTGCACAGGCAGTGTTAATGCAGCGTAATGGCTCACACTGGAAATGCACAAACTCCCCCTGGTTATTATATAATAGAATGTGATAGATTGTTTTACTGTTGCTGGTATTAACTAAAATGCCATTGTCCTTTCCACATACACAGAACTCCATGTTCTATCCCCTGCTCTTACGCAAAAAAATAAATAAAATTTTTTTTTTAAAAAAATCTATGCTTTCTTTTATCATCCTTTCAGCCACTATTCCATTGTCATTTAATGTGGAGGTGCTGGGAAATGCAGAGAAGGCCAAGATTTACACAAACAGAGGTCTAAAATTAGGCTCCTAGTCATATTTAGGCACTTAAGTAAGCAGCTTCATTTTTCAGAAGCGGTGAACAGTAAAATAATCCCAACACATTCAATGGCAAAAAGGGCAGTGAGAAAGAGCTCTATAAGTGGCCAGAGCTGTAATTCTTCCCCTGCTCCTCTCTCGGTTGGCTTGGGTGTTGGGGAGGAAGTTAGTTTTACACCTTTTTGTGGTATACCTTTGCTAGTTGCTGCATGGAATCTGATCCCTGCATGCCACAAGGGAATGTGGTATTGGGTGCATAGCATCTGCTCTGCTCCACCCACATGGAGCTGTACTAGGGAAAAAGGCATTTTACTATTCCACTCTATAGTCACACTAACGCTAGTAATTAACTAGCCTTGTATGATCTGTAGCTGTTCTGGAAGCAGACTTGCTGAAACTGAGCAATTAAGGAAAGTATCTGCTTAACCTGAAGTGATGATCAGGTCTTTAACTGCTGTAAATCAGCATAGCTTCACCAAATTTAGAGCTACCCCAGTTAACAGCAGCTGTTTAGTTGACCCAAAATCTAAGGTTGTATACAGAATTGGGCAAGAAACATTAAAAATAGGATATGCCATTATTTAAATTGATGGTGTGCTCTTACCTCGAATATTGTACTCCATCTTGGTCATCTGACCTAAAAAATGATGGGCAATGCAGAAAGACTTATTTACGAAGACAGGTTGAAAAGATTGGGACTAGTGAGTTCAGAAAGGAAATGAATAAGAGGGGACATGGCAGAAAGATACAAAACAAGAAATGTATAGAGAAGGGAAAATGGGAGCTCCTAACTATCCTGTCTCAATGCAAGAGCAAATGGATTTTCAATTCAATTAGAAAGCAAGAAGCTTATATGTGACAATGCATTGTTTTGCCCTCCACCCCTTGCAGAATTAATCTATGAAACTCCTTGCCAAAAATATCACCGAGGTCAAGATCTCAGTAAGATTCAGCATATCTATATGGATGATCAATTACATTAGAAAATCTGTGTGTCAGGGGGAACTATATAGAAGTCCTCATTCATCAGGATGTAAGCCAACCATAAGCATTAGAAAGAAATTTCCCATATGAATTACAAGTATATTTTTACCTTCCTCCGAAGCTTTTGGTTTTGGCCAGCAATTTGGGTTGCACATATCATTAGTTTGATCCAGTCAGTAATTTATATTTCTAGAAAAATGCATCCCCATAGAGAATTTTTAAAAATAAGCCATTGTAGCAAGAGGGTGTGGTCTCCTTCCAAGACTGATGGGGAGGAACCACTCCCTATCCTTGTGGGCAGAGTCAGGCAAGCCATGCCCAATCCACTGGAAGCAAAGGGGCAGGACAGGAAGTTCAAAGGGCAGGCTCTACAGCTCAGTTGTGCAGAGCTGGTGAAGGAGAGGTGTGCCACTTACTATTGAGCCCTGCATCAGACTAATTCTGCAACTTTGAGAACCTGGAAAAATTGCCAGATCTGCTGACCTTCAAGGACACAGAGGAGTCCCTGTGACTGCTGCTAGCTGTGTACGCCAGGGAGAAGGAGGAACTTCAGGAGATAGAGGTACATGCCAAAGAAAGTAGCCCAGGGACACCGGACAATAGTCTGGTTGTGTTGCCAGAATTCTGGTCAGTGTGTTTCAGTGGAATCCCTGCCGATGCAGTGGTGGAACCATCAACCACTGTTAATGGCCTGGGCTGGCACCTGGTGGAATAAGGTGAGCTTGGGTCTCCCTATCCCCAGTAACTGCCCCATACCTGGGGTTGCCACCTTCCCACCTTAGATAAAGAGGCCTGTGTTTGTCTGAGCTAGGAGGCCTAGGGAACGGCTGTTTATTGCTGTGCCCTGCCAGCGGGCAGAAGACTGCCTATTGCTCTACCCTACCCAAGGGACTGAGCTCCTGAGACTACAAATTCCCCTTTGAGCCTTGCCTCTATAGATATGTGGTTGCAAGAGGGTGTGGCCTCCCCCTGAGCCTAACAGGGAGGGACAGACACAGATTCCTACAGCTACAAAGGAAAGCATGAATGAAAGCCTTTTATATTCTAAAGGCAGGGCTGCTCACGTGAAACGATAATAAAAACAACAACAAACAGCACTGTAGCTAAGCCAGAAAGCCATTTGACATTAACAATTATAGTTCAATTAGTATAAAATTATTTCCCCTTGTGCCGCTAGGCAGATCCAATTTTATGAACAGATTTAGTTTACAGTGAATAATATGGATACTGTCAGAAAAATAGACAGTGGTTCTGAGTTGCATTACCCACTAAGCAAGAGCTGGCATAGCATCCGAAAAAAAAATTATACTAAGTCTTAAGTAACAAGTCATCCTGTGGCACCTTAGAGACTAACAAAAATATATAGATAGCTTTCATATGCAAACCCCCCTTTTTCAGTGATACTATATATATTTTATTAGTCTAAGGTGCCACTGGACTACTCGTTTTTAAAGTTATATAGACTAACACGGCTACCTTTCTGAGACTTTAAGCCTTAAGTAATATTTTTAGAGTAAAACCTGCCATAACAAATGCACTATATTTCAAGGAGCATGTATTTGTTTACAATGGCACCTGATGTAATTACAGGTCAAACCTCCCTTGTCCAGCTCCCTCAGGACCTGAGTGGTCTGGTAAACTCTGTGCTTTGGGACAAGGGGAAGTCAAGGCTCCCTATCCAGGTTTATTTCCCTCTCTCCCACTGTGAACAAAGTACATAAGTTTGCACCTGTTGATTTCAGAGAGAAGACTCTGCTTCTTTCAATAATATTTCTAATATCAGCATTGATCTTTTCCATCAAAGAAGTGTGCTAGCACCACATCTTAAAGGCTTCAATTTCTTGTCAGCAGCCTTTGTTTACCAGGACTCACTTCCATAAATTGCTATGGATTGAGGGAGGTGGAGCTCTCCACCAGTCAAGTATTCATAACAGTGACATGACATGATTATTTCACCACATTAGTAAGGGAGAGCATGTTTAAAGTAAGGCACTTGATATGTTCTCACATGATCTTATCAATAACCTAGGCAAATACAACTAAGATGGGGCTACTCTAAGGTGGGTGCATAACTAGCTGGATAACCATTCTCAGAGAGTAGTTATTAATGGTTCACAATCCTGCTGAAAGGGCATAACAAGTGGGGTTCCACAGGTGGTCTGTTTTGGGACCGGTTCTGTTCAATATCTTCATTAATTATTAAGATATTGACATAGCGAGTACGCTTATTAAGTTCGCAGATAATACCATGCTGGGAGGTGTTGCAAATGCTTTGGAGGATAGGGTCGTAATTCAAAATGATCTGGACAAACTGGAGAAATAGTCTGAGGTAAATAGGATGAAGTTCAATAAGAACAAATGCAAAGTACTCCACTTAGGAAGGAACAATCAGTTTCACACAAACAGAATGAGAAGTGACTATCTAGGAAGGAATACTGCAGAAAGGGATGTAGGAGGTCATAGTGGACCACAAGCTAAATAGGAGTCAACAGTGTGACGTTGTTGCAAAAAAAAGCCAACATGATTCTGGGATGCATTAACAGGAGTATTGTGAGCAAGACACAAGAAGTCATTCTTCCGCTCTACTCTGTGCTGATTAGGCCTCAGTTGGAGTATTGTGTCCATTTCTGGGCAACACATTTCAAGAAAGATGTGGAGAAATTGGAGAAGATCCAGAGAAGAGCAACAAGAATGATTAAAAGTCTAGAGAACATGACCTATGAAGGAAGACTGAAAGAACTGGGCTTGTTTAGTTTGGAAAGGAGAAGACTGAGAGGGGACATGATAGCAGTTTCCAGGTATCTAAAAAGGTGTCACAATGAGGAGAGAGAAAAATTGTTCTCCTTGGCCCCTGAGGGACAGGACAAGAAGCAATGGGCTTAAACTGCATCAAGGGAGATTTAGGTTGGACATTAGGAAAAACTTCCTAACTGTCAGGGTGGTTAAACACTGGAATAAGTTGCCTAGGGAGGTTGTGGAATCTCCATTTCTGGAGATATTTAAGAGCAGGTTAGATAGACATCTATCAGCAATGGTCTAAACGGTACTGGGTCCTGCCGTGAGGTCCCTTCCAGGTCTAGTGTTCTATGCTTCTATGATCAACATACCTGAGGTCAGTGAAGAAACGTGCATCAATGAAAATCCCAGTTCCTTCTACTTAAACAAGCTCTGGAAGGTTTTTAAATTGCATGTACTTGTTGAAAAAACTTCAAAAAAAGAATGTACTCTGGTCTCACACTTGCTCAGTACAAAATCACTTGCTGTTGCCTGCTGTTCACATTCTGGGCTGTTAACAGCAGAGACTTTAAATGAGAGATTGTAGAATCCCAATTATCTGTCAATGTCACCCAGTAATGGCTTAAGTTGGCAGGCAGGCAGGCCCTGGTTGAATAGGGCAGCCTGGGATTGGTTCTTTACATGGTGGGCTGGGTTCAGATGACAAGGTAAGCTCTGGGCCAACAGTGTAACCCACAGTGGAAAGGGGGAGGGGGTCCTGTGGCAATCTGGCTCAGGTCTCCAAAAGGATATCTAATGATTCCTGCCTAATCCCGCTCAACTCCAGTTAGGCTCAAAAGGCCAAGCCCCAAATGTCATAAGGCAGAAGGAACATTGGGTCACAGGGTGCAGGGCTCCCACCAGCAACTGTGGCCTGCAAGAGACTTTAGAGGATACCTGTTTCTTTGAAGAGATTCACTACATGAAGGAGCATGTGAGCGAAGGGATGGATGAGTCTGTGTGCCAGGATGCATGAGGGGAGAGGTAGGTCTCTTTGAGAGGCGGGTGTGTAGAGGAAACATAACTTGTAAGTACATGTGTAACCATCTATAGGTAGAACCAAACCTGGGACCTCTAGAGCTTAGTGTGGGAGCCTCTACAGCTTGTGCTATAAAACCAGCTGGCTCACAGCTGAGGCTGTGGAGCTCACTCATTCTTATATCTGGCTATAATGGGCTAAGTGCAACTACATGGGACAGTGAACCACACTCACTGGCTACGTCTAGACTGGCATGATTTTCTGCAAATGCTTTTAACGGAAAAGTTTTTCCGTTAAAAGCATTTGCGGAAAAGAGCATCTAGATTGGCACGGATGCTTTTGCACAAAAGCACTTTTTGCAGAAAAGCATCCATGCCAATCTAGACGCGGTTTTGCGCAAGAAAGCCCCGATCGCCATTTTAGCCATCGGGGCTTTTTTGCGCAAAACAGTTCTGGGTTGTCTACACTGGCCCTCTTGCGCAAAAGCATTTGCGCAAGAGGGCTTTTGCCTGAGCGGGAGCGTCACTGTATTTGCGCAAGAAGCACTGATTTTGTACATTACAAAGTCAGTGCTCTTGCGCACATTCAAGCGGCCAATGTAGACAGCTGGCAAGTTTTTGCACAAAAGCGGACGCTTTTGCGCAAAAACTTGCCAGTCTAGATGCAGCCACTAGGTTTGTGGGTTACACATGCACATGGAAAAGGGTTATGTACACGTGAGGTGTATGTGTGGGGTGTCATGCATGTGTGTCTACTTGTTGGGAGCATAAGGGTTGTGTGTGTGTGTGTGTATATAAGAGTGGGCGTCTGTTTAAGCTCCAGTGCATATATGGTATATGTGCACAAGAGAGGTGAGAGAACCTTTATGGGTTGTTACAAACTAATCTAGCCTGTCATACTGTCACAGGGCCGACTTTCCTGCCCCCTCTGGAGGGCAGCAGTAGGACCCCGAGTCTCTATATAAAGTCACTTTAACCCAGGGCCCACCAACCCAAGTCTCTATGAAAAGTCACTAGGTGGCCCTTTAAGGCAGGGCCCGCTGGCCAGAGTCTCTATATAAAGTCAATGATGGTCCCCTTTAACGCAGGGCCCACTGGCACAAGTCCCAGTACACTATCACTGGTCAGCCCTTTACGACGGGGCTGTAGGGGCTGCGATGGCAGGTCACTGATAGGGTGGGGCTGCACCCCTGGTAGGGGGACCTGGGCCCACCCTACTCCACCGGGTCCCAGCCCAGGGCCCTGTGAGTGGCAGGACAGCCCACCACTCCCTTGGCAGGGACTCCAACCGAAACTCGCTGAGGTTCCCGGGGTGGGAGAGGCTGCTCCTGCACCCTCTCTGGGCCACCTCCTACCTGGTCCGACAGGGTCTCTTCCCACGTGCTCACGGAGTCCTCCACATTCCTGGGGGCAGCTTCTCCTCTGTAGACAGCTGTGGAGACGTCCCAACTGGCCCCGGCGTCTTCGCTGGCTTCTCCTGGGGTTGCTGGCTGCTGCTGGTCAGGAGCTCCCTTCCTAGGTCCTTCCCCTCCAGCAATCAGCCCAGACTAAGCCTCTCTCCAGGCTTTTATACCTGGGCTGCAGTCTGAGCATGCCCGGCAGGGCTGCGAGGGCAGGGCTTCTTTAGCCAGGTTACCCTGATTAAATCCTGTGAGTTCAGTGCGGGGCCGTCTCACCCCATCACACATCCCAGTAGAGTCTCATCAGCCTGGACTGTATGTGGGAATACAGGGAAGATGTGTGTGTAAAATGTCAACAATCCTGATACAGATAAATGTCCCGGTGAGCTCTGCCCCTCCCCTCCACCATGTGGACTCTACCCGAGCTGGGGCTCCTGCTTGCCCACTCCATGCTGCAACAGATCAATAGTTTGTTTAAAAATAAAGGTTTTATTTCCTGGAGACTGGTGGAACTTGCTAAATGCTTCCTGAGACAGGGCTGGTCACAACAGGGCTCCCTTATGACTCCCTCTTGACAGGAGAAATAGATCTGCTCTCATCCTACAGCCACTCCTCACTCTCCCATTCAGTACAGGTGCACCCAAGCGGGGAAGGCTCCAAACAGCACATCACACCTACTGGCAATGGACATGCTACAAGGCAGGCAAATGTTCACAGCACACACCCTGCCAGAGGGACCACCGTAAACAAACTGAAATTTAAGGCAGAGGTCACCATAGCCTGTGAGCAGGGGTAGTGGCCACTATCAAACTAGGCACCAATTTGCCCCTACCCTGAGCCTCATACTGAATTGGTGCCCACCTGAGCTACCGGGGGCTACGTATAGGAGTCTCCACAACCTCACTCCAGTACAAGAGTGTGTACAGCGGCCAGCGACCAAGGGCAGGGCAAGATTCCCACTGACCTAGCAGCCACTGGCAGGGAAATCCCAAAGGTGACCGGTCAAATAATAGAGGTTAGTAGGAAAGGGGTATGAAATGGCTGAGTGGAGGGGCTATTAAGTTCTGAAAATCCTACCCCCAGTAGTCAGAGTCTAAGTTACTAGAGTGTGATCGTTTGCAGATGAATTGTTCCTGCTGACAGGCCATAAAGGGGTCCGTCTAGTTCCTGCACAGGATAGGGTTGCCAGGTTTTTGACCAGAGCAGCAGGTTGAAAAGGGATTCTGGTTGTTGCATTTAGCACCACTGACCAGGCCATTAAAAGTCCCACTGGTGTGGGGCTGGCAGGCTCCCTACCTGGCTCTGTGTGGCTCCCCAGAAGTAGCAACATGTCCCTAAGTTCTTAGGGTGTGTCTAGACTACATGGCTCCATCAACGGAGCCATGTAGCTGAGTGTACTCGGCAAAGGGAAATGAAGCGGCGATTTAAATAATCGCCGCTTCATTTACATAAAAATGGCCACCGCGCTGTGCCGATTAGCTGATTGTCAGCACAGCGCGGTAGTCTAGACTGGGATCAGCCGACCCCAGAACCCTTTGTCGTCAGATCCTTTATGCCTTGTGAAACGAGCACACATCCCCTACTGATTAATTATATAAACACCTCAGCTTGCAATTAAGTACACTTGTACTGATTGGCTAGGCTATACCAGAGCACGGAAAAGGAATGACTCAGGGAGAAGTGAGGCCCTTCCCAGCTAGGGACATGCAGGCTAGATTGGTAACAAACTACCCTGGATTCTGGCAGGCTTCTGAGGGAGGATATTTCAGCTCTTTTCCAGGATTGTGTTGCACTAAGATTAGTTATCTTCCATAGCCAGGGAAATGGCAGAGCCAAGCTTCAGGGCTGGAGCCATCAGTATAGGAGGGGGGCAACCACAGATTGTCACTAGTGGTCTCTAATCATGCCCTATGTCTTTTGTAAAGTCCAGGGCCTCACAATACTGCAGAGAGAAAGGTATTTGCTAATTTTACAGTTATTTTCAATCTAATTCAGAATGATTATATAATCCTCTTATGGCAAAGTAGTGTTCGTAGACTCAATTAGTCTTTCTTACATTGGCTTATCATGTTTCTCCCTTAAGGGACCACTACATAACTCATGTATTGAAAGAGCTGGTGGTATTAGTTGCTAATGAGCTGGATTATTTAAAGTGATTGAATAGTAGTAATAATACCATCTATTGGCAGATTTAGCTTCCCACTATAAAATTAATTCACTTTACCAAGAAAAAAAATCATTTCCCCATAATCATTCATGCATGGATGAAGGAAAGCTATGTTTTTCAAAATATCCTTCTCATTGCATGTATTTTTGCAAGTTTTATTGGCCAAAGTTCAAAGTATGCAACCCTCTTCAATAAATCAACCACATCTGAAGAAGTGGGTTGTGCCCAGGAAAGCTCATGATACCATCTACATGTTTTGTTAATATTTCAGGTGCTTTAAGACTATTTGTTGTGGGTTTTTTAAGTTTTCCAATAAATAAAGAAATTGTGAACTGTGCCACTAAAGAAATTGTGTAGGAGTCAGCCATATAGTTTGATCATGTTTTATTCTAAATGGGGAGAAAATACAAAAACTGCAAAGCTTTCTTCACAGAAGTTGATTATAAAGTACTCCTCTGGCACTTCACTTTTGGCTGAATACAACTGAGAAATACTGTTTGGTAGTTTTCCTTTTAAATAGAATAAAATAAATGGCATTGTTATTTATCAAGTGCCTACTTTCAAAATAGAAATCTAAAAATTTCTGATTCTTCATACTCAGATGAATTTCTTGACCTGTTAAATATGTGGCTACATAACTTCTATACTTGTTTGTGTAGCAGATTGTGGATAACAGATCATTAAAACAAACGTCTTTTCTGCTAGGCTATGTCTACACTGGCGTGATATTGCGCAAAAACTCTTTAGCACAAGAGTTCTTGCGTTAAAGTAGTTGCGCAACAGAGCGTCTACACTGGCATGTGCTTTTGCGCAAGAGATGTGCTTTTGCCCAAGAGCATCCTTGCCAGTGTAGATGCTCTTTTGCACAAGAAAGCTCTGATGGCCATTTTAACCACAGGGCTTTCTTGCGCAAGAAAGTCATGTTGCCTGTCTACACTGGCCTCTTGCACAAGAATAGTTGCGCAAAAGAGCTTATTCCTGAGCAGGAGCGTCAGAGTTCTGGTGCAAGAAGCCCTGATTTCATACATTAGAACGTCAGTTTATTTGTGCAAGAACACACGGCCAGTGTAGACAGGCAGCAAGTTTTTGCGCAAGAGCGGCCGCTTTTGCACAAGATCGCGCCAGTGTAGACACAGCCCTTGAATATACCAATGCATATTAATGTTGTACTATAATAATGCTATATAATTTGTAACTTTTCCTGGCATGTAATATCTGCCTCTGTGTTGTGAATTAGCAGTTTCTTTATATCTATTTACAGATTCCATTTAAAATAGAAATCCAGTTCTTAAAAAAAAGAATACAAGTAGACAGTACCACACATTAAATAATGTTTCCCTATATTCAAAATGAACAATGATTACAAGAACATTAATTGAAATTTTAACCTAGACTAATAAAGGCTATAAAATCCATGTATTTTATATATAAATAATTAGTTACTCAAGTGCATTTGCATGTATACTGCCCATTGTTTAATTATGTGGTAAAATTCAATTACTACAAACCCACAATGGTCACCATTATTTCTATTTAGTAGGCAGCATTTTTGGAACAACTGAGTAGAGGCTAATGGTACACAAGGGAACATTTGTAATAGATTGGGTTTTCAAATAAAGTTGGTTGATTGAAAATGGAGATAAGACAAATCTGTGGCCACCCAGGGTTTAATGGTTTTCATTATGCTACGCTTTATGGTTTTTTGGAAATTCATGACAGCAGTGAGGTTGGACTCAAATCCCATTTCCTTAGACAAATTATAGGTACCTATTCCTTAGGTTGTTTCTTCACTTGGAGCAGGGAGTGTGATTCCCAGCTTGAGGGAACACATGCACATTGGCTCTAATTGAGCTAGCATGCTCAAAATAGAGTCAGTGTAGTCATGTCAGCACAAGTGGCAGGAAGGACTTGCTCCAAGTACAGACATATCCAAGACCTTAGGCACATTATGAGCGAGGCTTCCTGGTTAACCATTTACATCCCTAACATCCAGGGTGCCTAGCCTATCCTGCCACTTAGTCTGTCATGGCTATAATACCTTGTGTGTTTGCTTAGTTGGAGCTATCATGAGTATGTCTCCTTCAGCTGGGAATTATGCTCAAAGTGTAGATATGCCTTTATTGTGGCAAAGAGACTCACCAGCCTGCACACTGACATGTGGCTACATGAAGCATTTTTTCCTCTGTACTCTTGTCAACCAGGTTTGCTGTGGTCCCTTTTTGCCTCGTGACTCACCCTCCTGCCAGGTCACCTTGTCTCATTACTTGCAAAGTAAGCCAGGGATTTTCACTCAATATTCCCCCAGGACCTCACAGCAGATTGCCAGCCCTAATACAGGCTCAATAGTCCTTGGCTGTGTCTAGACTGGCAAGTTTTTGCACAAAAGCAATTGCTTTTGCGCAACAACTTGCCAGCTGTCTACACTGGCTGCTTGATTTTGCGCAAAAGCGCTGACGTTCTACTGTCCGAAATCAGTGCTTCTTGCGCAAATGCTTTGACGTTCCCGTTCGGGCAAAAGCCCTCTTGCACAAATGCTTTTGCGCAAAAGGGCCAGTGTAGACAGGCAGCTAAGACGTTTTGCACAAAAGCAGGCTAAACGGAAAACAGCCCTATGGACGCTTGGAGACTCCGTAGCCACAGTTAGCTCCCTGGACTTCCTGGTAACCCGAGCCCCCTTAAAGCAGACGCAGGCTGCTGAGCTCATGCGGCAGGAGCCTTCCTCAGACCTCTGGCCAGAGGTCTGCCACGTGGCCCCTCCCGTCCAGCAGATACCCCCCAAGCACGATGGCAGCTCCAGGGGGGGATCAGCCACCCGCACCCTCAGCGCAGGAGGCCCCCAGGGGCCACAAACGAAGGGCCCCATCCTGGTCCTTGGGGGAGCTGGACAGCCTGGTGGACCTCTGGCAGGAGGAGGAGGCCCTCCAAGACACCCGCTCCCGGCGCCGGAATGCAGACATCTTCGCCCGCATGGCCCAGGCGCTCGCCCAGCAGGGCCGTCCAGCCCGGACCCTCGAGCAAGTCCGGGCGAAAGTCAAGGAGCTGCGCCTGGGCTACGTGCGGGCCAGCGAGGGCCAGAGGGCAGGAGCAGACACCTGCCCCCACTACAACCGGCTCCACGCCATCCTGGGCCAGCCAGCCCCGCAAACCCCGGAGGTCCCCGTCGACAGCAGCGTGCGCCCCCCCCCCGTCACCAGGACCACTGAGGTGGGGGAAGGAGACAGCAGCAGTGCGTCGGAGGATGAGGCCAGCACTGCCACCCAGCAGGCCCCCTCCGGCAGCCCCGACGTCTCCCGCGCATCCTCGGAGGCCGGGGAAGGATCCACCGGTGAGTGTTGCACTTTGCACTCACAAGGGCGGGGAGCCAGGCGCCCGGACGGGGAGGGGAGAGCATGTCACTCAGGCCACGTGAGCTGCACGCTGTGTAGCATTAGGCAGTAAGCAGCATGTGCAACCATGTGCAGCCTGGTGACCGAGCGGCACGTGGCCGCGGCAGGCAGCTCCAGGGCACGCCTGGGACCATGCTGCTCTCACACATTCGGCGGGACCAGGGGAAGGGTGGATGCCGGCTGGAACCAGCCAGGGCCCCAGGGACTCAGGCCAGAGCCCGCACCTCCGCAAGGGTGCAGCACGCAAAACGGCACACCGTCCCATGCCTGGCTGTGAGGGAAAACCACAGCGTCACAGCCCTGTGAACGTGGCCCCCACTGAGCCCCTCGCCTGCTCCCGGTGCCTTGGCTGGCTTCCCGAGGGAAGTCCCCACTGCGGCCACACATGTCCCTGGGCTACGTGTGTGAGGGATAGTGGGAGGGAGAAGGGGGAGAAGCGCTCGGGCCGTCCCTAGGGCTGCCTGACTTTTGCTGCAAGGATGGGACACTCCCCAGTCACTCTCCTGGTTCCATCCAGGAGATATCCCACGCAATGGGGATCTGAGAGCCCAGACCACGTCTGCCAGATGTGCTCCCAGGCACTGTGTAGGGATTCATCTCGCTCCCTGTCAAACACCAGTGATTAGCCCAAAGCCTCACAGCCTCCACCGGCAGGGAGTTCCACAGGTTAACGCAACACAAGAGCCCTCCCACCCTCCACGGGGCCAGGACACAGACCGGTGGTTACAATACATGGAGGAGGACCCTACTCCAGGGGCGGTCCTCTTTGCAAACATACAACACGGGGGGTAAGGGGGGAACCGAGTGGGCCCAAGCCACACTACTGTGGTGTCATCTGGGCTCAGGGGTGGAGGGCATGAGGCGTGGGGACAGTGGCCGGGCTGCCTGACTGACCCATCCTTTCTTCTCTTCCCTGCAGCGGGACCAAGCACAAGCCGGGGACCCTCCAGTCTGGCAGCAGCAGCGGCAGCAGCAGCACCCCCAGCCGCCCAACCACCGAGGCAGAGGGTCCGCCACCGGGACCAGCTCCTTCGGCGCCATGTGCAGGCCGTCGAGCACGTCGAGGCTGCCATCACTCAGCGCGTGGAGGCAGACCTGCAGTGGCGCCAGGAGTCCTGGGCCGCCTTCCAGGCCCAGTGTGTGCGGATGGCCGACTCCATCGCCACCCTCACCGCCCACATTGGCCATGCCATACATTCACGGCATGGCCTTGCCCCACGCCCCGCCATCCCTCCCCCAGTACTGCCCCTGCCCCTTCTGCAATGGCCCCTCCTGCTCCTGTCCCTGCCCCTCCTGCAATGGCCCCTCCTGCCCCTCCTGCTCCTGCCCCTGCTCCTGCCCCTCCTGCTCCTGCCCCTGCTCCTGCCCCTCCTGCCCACCTCTCCGTGCAGCCTGCCCCGATGCGGCCTGCCCCCCATGTCCAGGTCCGCCCCCGCAGGAGCGGTCGCAGGGGCCACCCTTCCGAGGAGTAGCTCCTCCCCCTCCCAGTTCAAGGTCTCCTCCCTCTCCCCCTCCCAGTTCAAGGTCTCCTCCCCGTCTCCCCCTTGTAAATAAAAACATACAAGTTTTTCTGTTGAAAACAAAACTGTGTTGTTTATTGTGTTACTCGAGGTAACTTAAATAATTGATTTGAGATGCCAATTAGCCAACTAAATTTAAGAAGATTACAAAATGCGGACACCAACTACCTTATCTATCACCGGTCATTCCTTTAATTGGTCATTGGTTTGTGGCGCATAAATAAATACTGACACTTTAAGTAAAATTTAAACCACAAGACTATATTAACATAGATAACAAACAAGCAAGAAAGGTTAAAACACGAACACAAAGAATATTTACATAGTCTAGACGCAGGGACGATTGTAGTGTTGCTGGCGACCTCAATCCTTTGGTCCTTCCGGGCCTCAGACGAGGAACTGCCAGGAGATCCCTCAAAGACGACTGGAATCGGGTACGCTGACTCGAGCCTTCCGCATGAGCCACGAATCCTCTTCCTGTTCTTCGGGACAGCTCGAACAGGCGATGGTGGCCTAAAACCTAGCCTAAACTAAAAGAAAAACCCTAGCTACGTCCGACGCACCCGACGAACATGCACGATGACGGCCGATATGCTTCGAACCGACGCTGCCTGACAAACAGTCACGACGACGATAGCTAATTTAACTAAACCTAACTCTGGACCAAATTTAAATTGGTAGGTGCAAGCCTTCCGCTTGACCTGACCTGACAGACAAGACTACCAGGAGTCTTCGTACCCAACCAAACAAGTATAACCAAGGTTGGTTTGTTCAATGCAGTAAATTTACAATTGGGAGGTAAGGGGATGGGAGGGGAAAGGGTAGGGGATGGGAGGGAGTTGTATGGGGAGACCGAGGCGACCCTACTATGGGGCCTGTGCAAACATGCCCATCAGGGCCTCTCAGATGCGCACCCCATCCTGGTGCGCCTGGTGGATGGCAGCTGTGTGGGGCTGTTCATAAGTCTGTGCCTCGGCTGCCATCCATGCGGGGAGGAAGGCCTCCCCACTCTGCTCCACAACGTTGTGGAGCACGCAGCACGCGGCCACTACCTCCATTGCATTCCGCTCACCCATCTCGAGACGGGTGAGCAGACAACGGAAGCGGGCTTTTAAGCGGCCGAAGGCGCACTCCACTTGATTCCAGGCCCGGTTAAGGCGGTCGTTGAACCGGGCCCAGTTCTGGTCCAGCCGCCCCGTGTAGGGCCGCATTAGCCAGGGCAGCAGGAGGTAGGCCGCCTCCCCGATGATGCAGATGGGCATAGGCACATCCCCGACAGTCAACTCCCGCTGGGGGAAGTAGGTGCCCGCCTCCAGCCTGCGAAACAGTCCGGAGTTGCGGAGGATGCGGGCGTCGTATGCCCTGCCGGACCAGCCCGCATAGACGTCCAGGAAGCGGCCCCGGTGGTCCACGAGGGCCTGGAGAACAATCGAGCAGTACCCCTTCCTGTTTGTGAAATGGGCTGCTCAATGCTCCGGGGCCCGGACGGGGATGTGGGTTGCATCCAGGGCTCTCCCGCAGTTGGGGAACCCGAGGGCAGCGAAGCCGGCCAGCGTAGCGTCCACGTCGTGCAGGCGGATCACTCTCGGGAGCAGGACATCATTGATGGCGTGGACGACCTGCAGAAGGGTGCAGAGAAACACAGGGGAACACATCACATAAGGCAGGGGTGAGTGTGCGCTCCCCTTGGTCCCCTCCCCCCGTGATTCCCTCTGTCCTCACGCACACACATACGCACACGCACACACCACGGCCCCCCCCTCCCCCCAACCAGCAGGCCTGTGCAAGGGAGGGACGGCCCAAATCCCTGGGTGACCCAGCCTGGAGACTTGGCTGCCCCTGGGCATGGAGTGCAGCACCCTCCCCCCACCCCACTCCCCACTCGCCCTGGGACTTACCTCCATAACGATGACACCGACAGTGGATCTGCCCACCCCGAACTGGTGTGCCACCGATCAGTAGCTGTCCGGGGTGGCCAGCTTCCAAAGTGCGATGGCGACCCTCTTCTCGACGGGAATGGGTGCCCGCAGCCGGGTGGTGGCTCTCTGGAGCGCAGGGGCGAGCCAGGCACTCAGCTCCAGGAACATCCGCTTTCTTTCGCATGCAGAAGTTCTGGAGCCATTGCTGGTCGCCCCATTGCCCCAGGACCAGCCGGTCCCACCAGTCGTTGCTGGTGTCCAGTCTCCACAGTAGCCTCTCCACCCTGGGGTGGGGATGCCACAGGGACGCCATGGCCTCCCTGGTGAGGGAGTCCAAAGCGGTCTGCGCCTCCTGGTCCTGGAATAGGAGGGCACCAGCCTGGAGCAGCAGCTGCAGGCACTCCAAAATGGCCGGCAGTGGCCAGAGCAGACACATGGCCACCCCTGGTTCCATGGCAGACAAAACAAGGCAAAAGAAAAAAAAAAACAGGCAAAAGCACTAGGTGGCAAAAAGCAGTGGTGTCCAAAAGGCAGAGGGCAACCACCAAAACTGCTATGGCTGTTAGTCCCTACAAGAGGTCCTAAAGCACGGAGCAGGAGAGAAACGGCTGTCCAGGGAGATCCCTTTAAGCACGTGTCAAAAAGGAGCTCCAGCCCCGGCCCCCAGAAAGGGCTGGTGCCCTTTTGCCCTCTGCAAAATGGTTCCGGGCTTCTGCTTTTGCGCAAAAGCTCCCTGCCTATGTAGACGCGCTTTTGCGCAAAAGCGCATCGTTATAACGATAACTCCGTGCCAGTCTAGACGCGCTTTTGCGCAAATACTTTTAACGGAAAAACTTTTCCGTTAAAAGCATTTGCGGAAAATCATGCCAGTGTAGACGTAGCCCTTCTGTCTGGGAGATTTTCTTCTTGCAGAAGAGCACAGTATTTCCCTTTACTGTAGCTTCTGGCCTACGGACCCTTGTAGAACATTTTTAAGATCTATCTTGTCAAACCTTTTGCTGCTTCCCAAGACTACTTCCTGTGTTTGGTAACCTTTTCCTTGGGAGAATCACACTCAGTGACAGTCTGTCCTAGGATCAAGCCACGAGTTCCAGTTCTGAAGATAACAAAAGGAAAGGAAGCTAAATTAACAGAAATAAGGAGCAGTATTAACTTTTCTATCCTATATGTCCTTCTGCTCAAGGACTACCTAAAGTAGCTTGGCTCTCTTCTGTGCTTTGTTTAGGGAGCTGAAGATAAGGTCTCTCCACTTCCCCCGGTGATGTGCTTCTGAAAAGAGCTTCTCCCTTTTGAGACTCCTTCTCCAAGACTAGCATGCCTTACATGTGTGGCAGGGCTGCCTGAGCCCACAGTTACTCTAGCTCCTCCTTGCCTGGGACAGGATTTATACATATTAGTACAACTGCTATTAATCAAATGGGGGATTTTCCTTAATTGTGTGGTGGAGAACCACACAATTAAGGAAAATCCCCCATTTGATTAATAGCAGTTGTGTTAATATGGTAATTCAGCTCAACACTTCTGACCCTCGGAGAAACATGGTAAGCATGCATTCCAATGTATTACACAATAAATGTCCTAACAGTCTATTCATGTCCATTTACTATATAGTAGGTTATGTATCTGCTACATTAGCAGCTAAGAACTAATGAAGAAAAAGAAAAGATAGTTAAAGCTAAAAATTGTTCAGCAGAACACAATGAGATAACATTCAAGCATTTGTAAAGAAAGATGTCAGGCTAAAGTATATCAAATTAATTCTGGTTCCAAATTATTTCTCTGCATCGGATGTTTCTTTTTGGTCTGGTACTGATTCAATAGAAACTAATTGAGAGTACAGTATGTCACAGGCCCTTTTGAACTCCTTCCAGTTTCCTTTGGGAAATTAGGGAAAAATTAAAATCAGGAAGGGGTGAACTGTTTTTTCTCATTCCTACCGATTTTAGACAGTGATGAATTGAGCTGTTCGTATTTATTCACTTACACAAGTAAAATAGTATGTAAATTTCATTTCCAGATGCCTGGTAGGCAGGAGCAGCTGACAGTCTACTTTAGGGCCAAATGAGTCAAAGCACCTGACCTCTGCTGTCAGAGCTAAATAGGAAAGACTCAAACACATGTACATGCAACCACACCAGCAGATACTAAATTCAATATTTAATAAAGCAAATTGAAAAAGTGGATGTGAATAGATATTGGGTTTCATGCCTCTCAGGAATAATGGAACTTTGATCATATAAGTGTGATTCATTTACCAGGATACTCACACTGCTAGAGGAGTTATGCTGGAGAGGCATAAAGAGTATTGTATAATAATTATGAAAACTTCCAAGTAAAGTGGTATTCAAATATAGGCATTTGGTTCAGGGAGATTTCTTGGTAAAAGTGCTCATGTTACTAGTCTAGGAAAGCAGACTGCTTATTTCCTGGGTTTCCCCTAAGCAATGCAATATTAAATTATTTTAGAACCACAGGGGTAAAAGGGACTGCAAAGGTCATCTAGTCTAACCCCCTGTCAAGATGCAGGATTAGCATCTTGTGTGCTGCAGTGGTGATATCAGACACCTGTCATTCACATACTGCCAAGTCAACAGGTGGTTGCACAGTAGGTTGCCAGGCATCTGGTTTTCAATTGGAAAGCCTGGTCGAAAAGGGACCCTGGCAGTTCCAGTCAGCACGGCTGACTAGACCATTAAAAGTCCAGTTAGTGGTACAGGCAGCAGGCTCCCTACCCAGCTCCATGCAGCTCCTGGAAATCTGCCAGCATCTCCCCTGGCATAGGGATAGCCATAGGGACTCTGTGTGCTGCCCCCACCTGCAGCATCAGTTCAGCAGCTCCCATCGACCAAGAACCACAGCCAATGGGAGTTTAGGGGACAGTGCCTGCAGATGCAGGGAGGATGCAGAGTCAAACAGTCACACCTCCACTTAGGAGCTGGAGGGAGATTCTGGCAATTTTCTAGGAGCCACCTGAGGTAAGTGCTGCCTGAAGCCTGCAGTCCACGCTCCAAACCCTTTCCCATGCCCCATTGGCATTGGAAAAGGTTCAGAAAAGGGCAACAAAAATGATGAGGGGTTTGGAACGGGTCCCATATGAAGGGAGATTAAAGAGACTTGGACTTTTCAGCTCAGAAAATAGGAGACTAAGGGGGGATATGATAGAGGTCTATAAAATCATGACTGGTATGGAAAAAGTGAATAAGAAAACGTTATTTACTTATTCCCACAATATAAGAACTAGGAGTCACCAAATGAAATTAATAGGTTAAAAACCAAAAGGAAGTTTTTCTTCACTCAGCGCACAGTCAACCTGTGGAACTCCTTGCCAGAGGATGCGGTGAAGGCTAGAACTTTAACAGGGTTCAAAAAAGAGCTAGATAGATTCATGGAGGTTAGGTCCATCAATGGCTATTAGCCAGGATGGGTAGGAATGGTGTCCCTAGCCTCTGTTTCTCTGGAAGTGGGTGACAGGGGAGGGATTACGTGAGGATTGCCTGTTGTGATTCCTCTCTCTGGGGCATCTGGTATTGGTGTGGAAGAAAACATTGTCCTCACTCTGCGTTTGTAAGCAACAAGTAGCCAGAGGCAGTTTTATTACGAGCTGCAGCAAGGGAAAAACTGATTCGGATGGGGAGGGGGGGGGGGAGCCCTTCCCCCCCCCTCCCCCTGAGGCAGATCTTCGAATACAAGCAATTATGAAGCAGTTTATATACTGTCCATTAGATATAATAACAGTAACAATTAGTCTCCTTCCCCATTACGAACACCAATGGCTAACAGTTATTTTAGTTCCACCCAGATGCTCCTTATCTCAAGGTCCCTGCCAGAGTCAGCATTCTATCCTTATCTCCGTATGGAGGCGAGAGGCGAAGGCAGAATCTTATTACAGCTCTCGCATTGTCAAGAGTCAGAATTAGCCTTACTTTTGCTCTCTTGCTAACAAGACCAAGATGGCTGCACACAAATTCCCTTATTCCCTTTTTCCTGCCTCCACATTGGCCACTGTCAGCAGACAGGATACTGGGGTAGATGGACCTTTAGTCTGACCCAGTATGGCCGTTCTTATGTTCTTAACCCTGACCCCCCTCCTAGACACTGAAGCCATTGGCCCCCACCTAGAGTCCCCTCTTGAAGTTCCCCAGTTGGAGCCCTCATCCCTTCTCACACCAACCCCCTGAAGCAGCACAGTGAAAAAGAGTGAATGAGCAAAGGTGGGGGGAAGAGAAAGTGATGGAATGAGTAGGAACGGAGTGAGCAGGGGGAAGGGCCTCAGAGAAGGGGCAGGTCAGGGGTGGGGCAAGGGTGTTTGGTGTTCTGCAAACTGAAAGTTGGCAATGCTATTTCACAACCATCAAAATGCTATGACTTGGCCATGTGAGCGAACATAGGATGATTACCATCATTTATCCTAATATTGCTATGCTATCCTGTGCTGAGAGTTCCTCTCTGCATCACTCCTCTGTTCACTATGCTTTTAAACTTCATTCTTACAGGGCTCTGCCCCATAGCCATGACCCTTTACCATTAGCAACTTCAGTTTCCCATACTTCTCTACACTTAGGCTAACTTAAGCCCCCAACCTAATTTCTACTTCTTTCTTAAGCTCCAAATCATCCTATAACCTACATCTGAGAGCAGGGGACCACTCCTGCAAGAACCACCCCTGCAGCTCCCATTGACCAGCTTCCGGCCAATGGGAGCTGTGACAGTGGTGCTGGGGTAGGAGCTGTGAATGGAGACCTGCTGCCCTCCTCCTCTTCTCAAGCTTGCCAGCACTGCTGGCTGTAGTGCTTCTGGGAATGGCATGGCAGCAGACAAGCAGACTGCCTGAGTACCCCTGTGGGACATTTTTGGGACATTTTTGTCCTGCCCCATCCTGGAAGGTCATGGCAGGCTGAAGGAAAATGTTTGGTGGGCTGGATTCGGCCCATAGGCTGTATTTTGCCCACCCCGTACTATAAATTTCACAGATTATTCAGAGATATTACACTATTTTCATGCACTAAAGGTTTCATTCCAAACATTTCATACAGTTCTCGTGTAGAAGTAATTTGTGTCTCTTCTTTTGGCCACCATCTCCTGTGGGTAGGTCTTTGAAACCCTATGCAAATGCTTACTGCTACCATAACAAATAGTGCCACCTCTCAGCATTCAGGTGGAAGGAAGCTATCTGGGTCATGGAATAAAGACTAGCAATGAGGTAGTTTGGGATAAATATGGCCTGAAAGACAGGGGCAACTTCAAACTTGCTGTAATCATTGTGCATTGACCTAAAGGGCTTACAACCAGGAATGAATTTGGCCTTATTTCTTCCCCTGGTGCAAATTTTTGTAAAAAAACAAAACGTGTTGTTGCTAGACAGTTTCATTAACCATATGTCATGGCTCAATTCCCCAACCTAGCACTTCAAGTGAAGATATGGGGGCCGGCTAAGCAGAACAAATTCTGCAAGAACCTGTGTCTGTAACTCCCAGAGACAAACTTGTCCGGTCTCAGTTTCCCTGAGACCCAAAAGGAAGACGATTGGTCACTACCACCACCCAAGTGTAGTTAAAAATATATATATAAAATAAACCCTTTTCCAGGGAAGAAATCACTTGGGAATCCCCTCCCTGAGGCAAAGCTCTCCCCTCTACCCCAACCTCCATTTCACTTGGAGTTAGGAAAACAAATAGAGGGAATCCACAGAGAACAATGGGGCTCTGCTCCTCCTGGGTAACTTAGGCACATAGGTTTAAGGACACAAAAATCAACCAATATTGCTTAATCAAAACAAAAAGGAAAACACTTTTATTATCAAAACAAGACTACTGTTGCAAGCATAGTAAATGACTGGGGGTTAAAAGCCATGTAGTGAAATAAACTCAGGGGAAATCCCTGGGTTATAATCCTTAGTTACAAAAAAGAAAAACAAATAACCAGCTCAGACATGATTTCCAAACCCCCAAACAGAAAAACAATAAAACCTGATGGACTATTTAAACTTTTCCCTACTTACACATTTCAAGGAGTCTATTCCTGGGAGAGCCCATCTCTCATTACCTGGGGAAAAACTGCTCTGATCTCAAAAACAAAGGAAGAGAGAAAAAAAAACCCTCTCTCAGTTTGAAATTCCTATCTGCATTTCATTGGCTGAATGCCCGAAGGCCCCTCCTTCAGGTGTATCTCCAGAGTTGCTTAACCCTTTCCTCACTCTCCAGGTAAATCAGACTCTCCTTAGCAGCTCCTATTCATGACACCATCTTTAAAAGAAGTTTGCATACCCTTGCAATGCATTCACTAAGAAGGGGCTGTCCTGGAACAGGCTTCTAATGATGCTAGTAAATGAAGAAATACAAAGTTCCTCTAGAATGACAAGAGAAAGAAGTAATTAGTTTTGATGTTTTACAATGCCCTGTATGTGGTAAATGTTTCACATAGTAGCTACTAAAAACGGAGCAATTAGCAGTAACATTCTACTTGGTAAGAGAATGTGTTATAGAAATTCTAGATGATACCATTTAATGCAATGCTTATACAGTAGAAAATAAAGTGTTGTATAAGTTTTTATTTAAATACTTTTCTAAACATGCAAATGCTTTTTTTTGCTATCTTCTTTGTAGTTTTATTACTTTGTTCTCCTTAGTTTTAATTTTTCCCTCTCTATATTGGAAAAGAGGGAGCAGAAGAGTGAGATGTTTTGTGTGTGTATATATATATGCACTTGAGACAACATCCTGCAGATTTCAGTGGGAATATTGCATGAGTAAATGAAGAGCTGAAGAGTCTGGCTTTAGACTGCAACTGTAGGGGACATTCTAGCCACAACACAAATAACATATCCTTGTTCTTATAAACATTGTATGATTCCTCCTTTTTTTTGTGTGTAGTCCTGTGAAAACAGATAGGAGCACAAGAAGAATCAATTATACACACTCATCATCCCTTAGGAAGTGCTGTCATTTGTCCTTTTTTTTTTTTTTTTTTTTTTTTTGTAGAGAACAAGCTAATTTGTGGAAACAAAAGACAGGACTATGCAGCACTTTAAAGACTAACAAGATGGTTTATTAGGTGATGAGCTTTCGTGGGCCAGACCCACTTCCTCAGATCAAATTGTGGAAGAAAATTGGCACGACCATATATACCAAAGGGATACAATCAAAAAAAGTGAACACATATGAAATAGACAAATCAGATTTTAGAATCCCTTCCTCCCCTCCCCCCCCGTTCTAAAATCTGATTTGTCTATTTCAGATGTGTTCACTTTTTGATTGTATCCCTTTGGTATATATGGTCATGCCAATTTTCTTCCACAATTTGATCTGAGGAAGTGGGTCTGGCCTATAATAAACCATCTTGTTAGTCTTTAAAGTGCTGCATAGTCCTGTCTTTTGTTTCAGCAAGACCAGACTAACACGGCTACATCTCTATCACTAAGCTAATATGTGCCACTGGAAAAATACGAACAGTTACACAGTTCTATGTGGAAGTATTTAATGAACAAGATAGTAGAGCTGTCGCTGAAGCTTAGAATTATGTCTCCAATGGATGGTGTAGTATAAGAAAAAAATAAATAGTCAAATTGACCCCATTGATTTCAAGGGTAGTATCTTCCTAAAGATGATACTTTACTACAACTTCAGGAGATCTATGCTAGCATACACCAGCTACAGATCTGACCCCTAAACTTTTAAAGCACACTAAGAGGCTCTCCCAATGCTTTCTCTCCATGTTGCCAAGCTAGTACCAAGAATATAAAAGATCAACTTGGGACAACATCCTGCAGATTTTGGTGGGAATATTGCATGAGTAAATGAAGAGCTGAAGAGTTTGGCTTTAGACTTCAACTGCAGGGGACATTCTAGCCACAACACAAATAACATATCCTTGTCCTTATAAACACTGTATGATTCTTCCTTTTTGTGCATAGTCCTGTGAAAACAGATAGGAGCACAAAGAAGAATCAATTTGTGTTTATGTTGGGTATTTTCCAGGGCTGAAATATCAGGTCAATAATTAAAGCAGTCCAACTCAAAGATCCTGTTGATGATGCCATCCTTGACAGAGCTATTGTAATGATGAATCACTTGGACCATGTGATATGGGCATCAGCCATACTGTGGATGAGCCACTACAGCTAGTGCACAACATTTGGGCTGTGTTTGCTCTTTAAAAAGACCACATTCTATTCTTTCGACTCTGAAGCACTGATTACTCTGAAGCACTAAAACTCTGATTACTGCTACTGTAAACTTTTAGCTCTTAGGGCAAGTCTAGTCTTAAAAGCTGCATCAGTGCAGCTGCGTCACTATAGCACATAAGTGAAAACACTGCTATGCTAATGACAGTTTCTGCTGTTGGTAGAATCCATCTTCATGAGTGACAGTATCTATGTCAACAGGAGAAGCTGTCCCTATATCTAGCATTGTCTACACCGGGGGGTTAGGTTGGTATAACTACATTGCACAGGGATGTGGATTTTTCACACCTGACTGATCGATGTGTGTAGAGTATACCTAGCCTTAGTAATTTTAGCACAATATCTGCAGTATCCAAGATATTCCCTATATTAGATACATGAATGCTTATTTAATACTACAGATGCAGAGTGAAGTAAGCTTATCAATTCATAAAAGGCAAAATTGGCAAGATTTTCGTGACAACCCCTGTAGTTACACCAATCCTCTTTGAATTAGGAGTAGTGCTTTAATGTTGCAAAATCTAATTCATTACCACCCTTGTGTAATTCAGAAAATGTCTTTATACCTATAAAAAAGACTGCTACACTTTTGTGGCATTATTAAAAAGCATGTTACAGCTTCAAGGAATTTCTATAAATCAGGGTTTGCAGACAAGAAAATGTACAGACTAAAAAGCAATGCTAATAGCTTCCTTCACAGAGCTATCTTAAGCTTTCTTCCATTCTCCTCTCAAACATAGCTCTCCCTCTCTCCTACAGTTCACAAGGCAACCATCCTTTTCCTTGAAATTCAGCCTTAAAATACACATCTTTCGTTAGGGTTCCTAATGTTAATGCAACTAAGCTAGAAGGGCTATTACACAAAGATTTTGTGTGTAAGAAAAAAATCATAACCTTCCATGTATCAATGAAAGCGGTTTGTAGCTGTTTTGTCCATTTACACTATAAACTGTATCAGGCAGGTACCAGGTCTTTCTCTGTTGTGTTTAGCTCTGAGCATGCTGTCAATGCTAAACACAAATGACAAGGCCACTAAAATGATGTTTACTAAATCATGTCACAGTCTGCTTAGCCTCTCTTTCACATTGAGTCAGAGGCTATGAAATCAGTGACATTTTAGTCTGTGGAAGACTGTCAGCTGAGCAATTTAAATAAGAATTGGCAAAGCTGTCAAAACACTGTTGGACCAGATCCTGCCCTGGTCTGTATGATTTATTAGGTCTGCTCAATCTCAAAGTCTACAACTCTCTCAAACTGATGTTTTGCATTATCCAGATCTCCGCAGGCCTCTGTTACTGTTTTCTGTAGCCAGTTGTTTTAGTTAGCCTATTAGGCTTCACTGAACCGCAGGCTGGTATAAAAATAATTTAAAGCCTTTAAAATAGTTGGTCACATGCAAGTGATCTCCAGAAACCAGCCAAAAGAAAACAACAATGCTATTTTTCTTTATTATATTTTAAACCTGGGTGATACAGCCAGGAGGATCTAGCTGAAAGGTTTTTTTTTTACAGTATATAAATGGAAACAAGATTATACAGTGCACCCAGGAGACTGTCTGCCTGTAGCATAATTACATATTAAGCAGACTCTCCCTCCTCAAATCAATCTTTTAGATAGGTATGATTTTAAATTATTAAAGTTCTCTGACATCCTTTATGAAGAAGGCAGGCTAGTGAAGGGAGATATGCAAATACAGGCTGTTAATAGTCATATTACTAACATTGTTATTTGGCTTTGTCATGAGGTTGCAGAGTGTGAAACTTCCTAGTGGGTTGAATGATGTTTTTTGAGACCTGTCTTCCTGCCACTCTCCTGATCCCTGCAAGTAGATGAACAGCTCCATTACTCTTCACTTCTGCCTTCTACATGAGGATGTTAAGTCCGCTGATTCTCCCCTCCTCCTTGGCTAAAGGCAGAATGCTTTGGCTTGAGACACACTTAGGAAGGTGAAACAGTTCTAAAAATTATATACTGACCTTTTTTTAACTGGAAGTGACAGTTTCTGGAAACTGAAAAGCTCAGATGTTTTCATCCTATTTAGCTTCTTTTCAAAAGGCAATTCCTACAGAAAATAATGTCACTGCAATACTGTTTTCCAGTCTGGTCACCTCACTACCAGGAAAAAAAAAGAGAGATTAAAAATAGTAGAGAGAATCACAATGTTTGAGATGGCTGGAAGTTTTACTGGAGGAAAGGTCATCTCATATAGAAAGAGCCACATCTTCAGATGGTGTAAATCTGTCAAATTCAACTGAAGTCAAGAATGGAGTATAAAATGTGTGCGTGTACGTGCTTCAGTCACAAAGCAGTCAACTCTAGCTTCTACACTTGCTGTGAGAGTTCCCCCCTTCTCCCTTTACACACTGACTATAAACTGCTTCAGGATTGCTAGGCTGGAATGCAACTTGATTATATCACATTCTGGAACGTCTTGTGCCTTGCTTAATGCTATGCTATATTTGGTCAGGACTGGAGCCAACACAACTATAACTATCAGGTGTTCACTAATAGTGCTGCTTTTTAAAAATTATCTACTGACCTATTTTTATATGTTGTCAGCTCTTTGTAGCAGGCAACATTTGACACAATAGAGGTTGTGAGGAGGAAAGTCTGAGAAAAATGAAGAAATAAATGGAATGTATTGCCACTAGTTGGTTATATGATAGGGAGTACATTCCTTCCTGACAACTACAGCTAGCAACTTAAGAACTTACTCATGAAATGTGATTGTCTTTATTTTAGCATACTTAACTACAAGCATTCGAAGTCAAACATCTCCAGTTCTTTTAAAAAAAACCCCTAATATTTGAGTCACTGGGTCAAATTCAGACAATAGACCAAATAAGTTAAAATGACCTTTGCTCTAAAGATTAATATTGAAGAGTATTATGGGCCAGATACTCAGCTAGTATATTTTGGTGTAGCTATGTTGAAGTTAGAGTTCTGCACTAATCTAGGCTACCAGAAGAACTGATCCTTTAACTTTTTATGTTGTAATTTCTTGTGAATCTGCACATAGTTATTGTTGCAGTCAGGAATGTCTCAATTTGCCTGTCTATCCTGATTGAAAATCATCAAAAAAAAAAGTCATTAGTGGCATTATTTTTAGTTGGCTTCACAACAATCACGTGTGACCAACTGATAATGCCATTCTGGGATCAGACAAAGAAACTTGTATCCACATATCTCTAGCCAATACAGTTTCCCAACTGATAGCACATACTTTCATTTTAAACTACATGTTTATAGTTCATACAACAGAGATGCAACTGCTGTGAATTAGTTATGTGGTTCATAGAGATGTAAATGGATAAAAAAAGACCAAGAGAACATTCTAATAGACACCAAGAACAGAAGGGACTGAAGAATTATCTACTGTATGAATCACATTGTAATTATACAAAATGTGTTATAATGCAAAGCTGACCCATTGCAGATTCTTTCCATGTTCTACAAAGAAACCTGAAATTGTTTTCGTATAAAAAAACCCAGACTCTTAAATGAGTTACAGGTTGTACCTCACTCAACCGGTACTCCCTGATCTGGCAACATCTGTGGTCCAGCATGGACCATGGCTGTTCGTGGACCACAGAGCCCAGGAACAGAGAGGTCTGGCGGCAGGGCAGGAGCGCTGTAGGGGACACCAGTGACTCAGGCAGGAGCCCCAACTGTCTGTGTAGAGGGGGAGTGTCAAGGCCTAATCCCCACTCTGGCACAATACATGCAGAAGTGGGGGCCTGCAAAAGTACCCCAAAACCTTCTTTCCAGGCTTTGATATAAAACTTCCCCCCAAAATCTTAAAAACCTAGATTTTGGAGATAAAAATCCACTGCCACCACCCAAGTAATGATAAGAAACCAGGGAAGAGATCATTCGGGAAATCTCAGCCCTAAAGTAAAAACCAGGACACAAAAAACTTAACCAATACCAGGTTAATAAAAAAGAAAGAAAAAGAACTTTTATTATCACCACAATACTCCTGTTACAAGCATAATGACTAGATGGGAAAGTCACCAATTAATATATCCATGGGGAGGACCCCCCTATGGGCGAAGAGCTTAGTTACAAAGGAGAGAAAAACCCATTTTTAAATGCACAAACATCAGATTCCCATTCCCAAACCATAAAACAATAAAACCTAATTGATTTATCTAAACTTTACCCTACTTACAGATAGTGAAGAGTCTTTTCTTGGAGCGAGACATTTTGTCTGTCCCCCTCAGTAACTGGAGAGAAACTGTCTAGGGACAAAGGAGGGAAAAACCCAAAAATTCCTTTCTCCCAGTTTGAAATTCCTACCTACATTTCTATTGTCTGCCAGCTACCTGGTTAGGTAAGGGACATAGTTAACCCCTTAGTTCCCAGGCTGCTGGCCATCTCTCATGATCATGACAGGGAGGATGAGTGGCATGGTGGGGAGTTCTGGCCCCAGCGGCTGGGGAGTTCCAGCCGTGGCCAGGGAGCTCCGACCCCAGTGGCAAACAGGGAGCACTGGCCCTGGCCCTGGCTGCGGACCTCCAGCCCCATTCAGGCTCTCATGGATGGGAAGCTCCAGCCCCACTCCCAGCGGCAGCCACGGAGCTCTGGCACAGGCCGTGGAGGTCCACCCCCATCCCTCTGCTCCAGCCCCCGCCATGGAGCTCTGGCCCCAGTCACAGAGCCCAGCGGCTGCAGAGTTCTGCCACGGTTGCGTAGCTCTGGCCATGGCACTCCAGCCCCTGCAGTAGCAGGGCCAGCAGCATCTAGAGAGCCCCAGGGTACTGGGGCAGGCTGGAGCCTGAGGTCGGTGGCAGCGTGGGCCATGAGGGGGGGACCTTCCCTGGTCCGGCAAATCTCCTCATTTGGACCCAGTCAGGCCCTGAGGATGCCAGACCAGCGAGCTGCAACCTGTAGTAGTTTGGGTGGAGAGAATGGGAGCAGATCCTTTGGCTGTGCCTTTGCACCTCCACCTCCACAACCCACTGCCTTCCCTTCTACCTTGCAGGGAGTCCTTGAGGACTAAAACAAATAATGAACATACACAAATGTTATGTTACACATTTAGACAAAGTATTACCTTTAAGCTCTTTGGGGGCAGAACCCATCTTTTTGTTGTATGTTTGTACAAAATTTAGCACAACACCACAATACTAGTAACTGTAGGCCTGATCCTCCTTTGAGTTGCATGGATATGAATCAGGAATAGTGCAAATAACATCAATGGTATTACATGGAAGGAAAATGAGCGTATGTAAGAGTAGAACTGTTCACTCAGTTTCTAGAGATCTGAGTTGATTGTGACAACAATGTTACACCAGTACCCCATAGTTGGGATGCAAGGCCTTTTCAGTAAGAGGGTTTGCTGTTTCCCTCACTTCAACAGCCTAAGATTAGGCAATGTTTAAGGTTGCTGAAAGGCTCATCTATTTTCTCAGTCAGGTGGGATGAGTATAAGGGTTTGGGCAGTTTTCTGTGGGAGGTTACTACTTTATGGTGAGGAGATTGCTTACCTGTTTAGGGAAAAACAGCAGGTTATGAGTTTAATGGATAAGTTTGTATGCACTGGTATTAATTTTTTCTATTTTAATATGTTCAGATGTTTCAGAAAATTGTAAAATATTTATCAGCAGCTAAAACATGAGCCACTTAAAATATAATCTAAAGTTAAGGGATAGTTCCCTAATTATATATAGTTAACTGTATTGTTAGAATGGCTGGATATGCCAGCTAATTGCAGGAGGCTAAAAATCTGTGACAGAAAGGATAAATGGTCTTCTGCTTGTTCAGTTAGAGGCAATTGATCAAAGCTGTAATGTACTGTATTTGGAAAGAAAAGAAAGATATGGAAGTCCAAAAACTAAAGTAAGAAAGAGATAGGTATTGTAAAGTAAAAGTTCAAGGAGAGTGTTAGTTTATTTATTTAGAAATGAAGGAAAACTAGGATGGTGCAGAGGGTTCATTATTTAGAAGCAGGACTCCATCTTCTAGATTTTTATCAGGCTCTAAGTTTGACTACAGTTACTGTGACTGATCTCCATTATGTTTTGCTTCTTGTGTGGTAGTTTACAAATTAGAGCCTACATCATGCAGACAGTCATGTACATGCTTAACTTTAGACCTGTGAGAAGCCCTATTGACTTGATGCCCACTAATTTTTTCACCTATTGTTAGGTTTCTATTTGTATTTCTATATGAAACATTAATAAAAACAGCAGAATCGTTGTTTGTGACTTTACAGGATTAGGTCTGACATGATTCCAGCAGTTGTTCCCACTCTGGCCTGTGGGTTCTCTTCTCTGCTGTCACCATCAGTGTCTCATCTTTGCTCTGTCTCTGATGCTACTTGCGTGTTGAAGCCGTGGGCAGCTAGGGGACCGGAGTGGAGGGATGTTGAAGCTACGGGTGGCCAGTGCCATGTTAGGGGCTGGCTGCTGCTGGGGCTGAGGCTGCATTGTGGGGCAGACCGCAATTTGGGCCTAGAACATGTGGCAGCCGGGTGAGCTGCTGCCGTGGCATGTTGAAGCTGCAGGCAGGCAGGTTGGGGATTATAGGGTGTTGAAGCCACAGGCTTGTTGGGGACTGGAAGTGGGCTGTTGAAGCTGCAGCGACCTGGGAACCGGAGGGTGGGTGTGTTGCAGCCATAGGTGGGCGAGTTGCTGCCATCGGGGGTTGAAGCCGGGGATTGGATATGTGTTGCATATCCTGAAAAAACTATGGCTCTTTGCATATGCACAGTGCTGACTGGAAAAACTATTGCTCTTTGACAGTCTCCTGCTTTCCCCATATGCACCAGCCTTGTGTTATTCTGAAGCAGCTGAAGCCCGAGGGAGGGAAGAAGCAAAGCCATCAAAATAGTAAATTTTTAAAAAAAGTGTACAGAGATCCTGACAGCAGGAAAAATTGATTCTCCGTAATTAATGGCGGTTCCTAAGAAAGCAAAGTTAGATGTTCACTCATTTCAGCCTTCTTGGACAGACAAATACGGATTTGTTCAACATAAAGATTGTGCTATTTGTGCTCTATGTTGTGAGAGCATTGTTTGCTGCACATCAAGTATCCAAAGACATTTTCAGACAAAGCATGAGAAACACTTCAAGGATGAGGCAGACAAGGCTGAGTCAATCAAATGGACTATCGCAAAGTACAAAAAGGAAAGCAGTGTCTTCACTAACTTCTCTGTCATTAAAAATCAAGCCACGGAGGGAAGTTACAAAATCACACATTGTGTTGCAAAACATGGAAAGCCATTTACAGATGGAGATTATATAAAATAGGCTTTTCTCAGTTCAGATGTTTTGTTCAATAGCTTGCCCAATAAAGACACAGTCATCTCCGGAATAAAAATCTTGCCTTTGTTTGTCAGTTCAGTGGCGAGATGCATAGGTGAAATGGCAGAAAATATTAACCAACAACAGACGGTGGCATTAAAAGATACAGTGGTATTTAGTGTTGCGCTTGATGGGTGTGTGGACATAAATGACGTACCATGGTTAGCAGTTCTTGCGAGATACTGTGACTCATATGAAGATTGAGAAGAGCTATGCTATCTAAAACCCATGCATGGCACAACAACAGGGGAAGATACAGCAAAGATATTTGTTAATCATTTTGAGGAAAGAGGAATTGACATCACAAAAATATTTTCTGTGACAACTGATGGTGCCCCTGCTATGGTCGGAAAACAGAAGGGATTTGTAAAGATCATTGAGGATCACATTGGCCACACGGCAGTAAATTTTCATTGTATTATTCACCAAAAAACTCTTTGTGCCAAGATTACTAACTCTGAGCTTAATAATGTGATGACTGCAGTGGTGAAAATCGTGAATTTTCTTGTTGCTCGATCTGCCTTGACACATAGGCAGTTTCAAGCCCTGCTTGAGGAAATGGACAGTGAATACAAGGACATTCCACTTCATAGCAATGTTTGTTGGTTAAGCCGTGGGAAGGTTTTGACATGCTTTGTGGATTGTTTTGCTACAATCAAGATCTTTTTGTCAGAAAAAGGTCAAAACTACCCCAAACTGGATGATGACAAATGGCTCATGCAACTAATGTTTCTAACTGACATCACTGCGCATCTAAACGAACTCAACCTCCATCTGCAGGGTGCAGGCCAAACTGTTATGGGTCTTTTTGAAACATGGAAGGCGTTTGTTGCAAAAATTGCCTTTTTTTTCTCGGAACATTGACACCTCAGCTTTCCGCTATTTCCAATATCTTAAAGAACTATTGAAAAATCGCACCATCAGTGTTTCTGAGATTAAAATATACATGAATGAACGTGCATCAGAATTTTCTGTCAGATTTCAAGATTTCCAACGTTTGGGCCTAATATTTTCCTTTCTAATCAAACCAGACAACTTTGTTGCCAGCGACATGGATTCAACAGTGTTTCAGTGGATGAGAGTTCAGGATTTCGAAATGCAGCTCACTGAATTAAAATGCTCAGTCTTATGGGCCTTGAAGTTTAGGGATCTGCATCACACACTTGAGGCTTCCGAGACAGATCATGGGGTCTTTATCATGGCCTGTTGGAATTCCCTGCCTGTGAAATTTGACTGTTTGAAGAAAGTGGCATTTTCACTTAGGGATGTAATACAATAATTCCTTGCTTAACATGTTTTCGCGATAGCACAATTTTTGGGTGGGAACATTTTTCAAACAACATGACCCGTCCCCGCAATAACACGATTTGCCCTAGGGCCGGCCAGTGGCCAGCAGCTGCGCGAGGCTTTCCCTGCAAAGCAGCAGAGGTTCTCCGCTCGCCGTGCTGTTCCCCGGCGACCCCCTCTGGCCAGATGCTTCGCTCCCTCTCCTCCGCCCCCCGCTTGCAGCAGGTGGCCAGGTTTCCCCAGCTTGCCGGTCACTGGCAGCTGCCCGGGGCTTCCTCTGCCTCCTTACAAAGCGGCGGAGGTTTGCCGCTCGCCGCGCAGTTCCCCAGTGACTCCCTCTGGCTGGACACAAGGTATCTGGCCAGAGGGGGTCACTGGGGAACTGCGCGGTGAGCGGAGAACTTCCGCCACTTTGTAAGGAGGCAGACGAAGCCCCGCGCAGCTGCTGGTGACCAGCGAGCTGGGAAAACCCAGCCACCAGCTGCAAGCGGGGGGCGGAGGAGAGGGAGCGAGGCATCCAGCCAGAGGGGGTCGCCGGGGAATGGCGTGGCAAGCGGTGAACCTCCGGAGGCAGGGTAAGCCCCGCGCAGCTACTGGTGACCGGCCAGCTGGGGAAACCCAGCCGCCGGTTGCAAGCCCCCTTCCCTGTCCTTCCCATCCCTTCCCCAAAGCCAAACACCTCCCCTCCCTGCTATAACCCAGTCCCCTTTCTCCCCCAACCTTATGTCCCGGTCCCAGCTGCTAACAAGTGCAGGCTGGAGCTGCAAGCGCACGTGCGCTTGAAACGCAACCCCCACCTTTTCCATTATTTTCAATGGGAAAATTGATCCCGCATAACACGTTTTCACTTAGCACGATCATTTTCTGAAACGTATCTACCGTGTTAAATGAGGAATTACTGTAGTCTAGTTGATTAACCGATAAGCAAAAGCTTATCGCTTAATGCTATAGACTACATGCATTCTGGCCCTTCTCCTCCCCTCCTGCAGTAATTTTTTAGCAGGCTGGCCAGCAGCACGGCTCAGTCCCAGCTAGTGCCGGGTCTGGGACCTACCCCCGCTGCAGCTCTGCATTTAAAGTGTATTAGGAACCATGCGGGCAGGCAGCTTGGCTCAGTTCCAGCTCGTTCTGCATCTGGGAGCTCAGACTCCACCCCCGGACAGGCGCTGCAGCAATGCAGGGTGGCAGGCAGCCGGTCTGCGAGGGGAGCTGGTTTTTGAACTAGCTCCCCTCGTGGTCCAGCTCCCACTTGGCACCCTGCGCTGCTGCCTCTGGTGGCGCACTGACTGCTGGCCCCACCTCCGGAACTATAGAATAGTCAACTAACAGATAAGAATTCACGAGGTTAATCGACTGCTCAATTAACTAATATTTAACATCCCTATTTTCACTGCTCTCAGCCTTTGGATCTACGTACCTCTGTGAACAGATATTTTCACATATGAAGACTGTTCTTTGTCCATCCCGGGGCCGGTTAATGACTAAACACTCAGACGCTCAAGTGCTGCATAAAGTATCAAACTACAAGCCCAAGATCAGAGAACTCAGCAAGGCAAAGCAAGGCCAAGGATCACACTAAAAGGTAAGATCTGCATCTTAATTTATTTATTAATGAAGCTGCTGTAAATAGGACTATTATTGACTTTAAAAAGTATCACTGGCACTCAGACCCGTACATAGAGGTGAATAAGTCAAATCTCGGCACTCCACCTCTGAAAGGTTGCTGACCCCTGATATACAGGGTTTACAGTTTTGTTCCAGGGCTCACAGCACCCCCACTATAAAGATTGTTTCAGCACCACTGAATATGAGAGGAGAATCATCCATGGTATCAGTTTGGATTTAAGCAGAAAGCTACTGATATTGATTATCCACTCGAATGTATGATGCACAGAAAACCTAAATCGAGTAACCAAATGACAAGCAAGCACAGAAGAGGGTGTGGGCAGAGAAGAGCCTAAACCTCACACTTTGCCCACCACTCCAACTGAGGTGGCCTCTCAGTCTAGCCACATCAAATGTGGGCTGTCATAGTATCTTGGAGGGATGAAATAACTGGGGTCCAACTGTTGTAGATGGCATTGTTTCCTGAAAACCGGAGGATTTTCCTGTTAAAAAAAATCATTTAGACAAATGACCTCAGTGTGACAACTAGAACCTTGCTCCTTGAAAAGGCAATACCCTGGGAACGCTTGTGCAGCTCTGCATGTAATGGATGAGTCAATCCAATTTTTTTTTCAACTTTCTCAGCAAAATAAAAAAAAATTACACTGAAAGAGAGATTAGTGATAGAAATGTAGCCGTGTTAGTCTGGTGTAGCTGAAACAAAAAAACGGACTATGTAGCACTTTAAAGACTAACAAGATGGTTTATTAGGTGATGAGCTTTCATGGGCCAGACCCACTTCCTCAGATCAAATAGTGGAAGAAAATTGGCACAACCATATATACCAAAGGATACAATCAAAAAATGAACACATATGAAAAGGACAAATCAAATTTCAGAACAGAAGGGGGATGGGGGGGGAGGTAAATGTCTGTGAGCTAATTATATTAGAGGTGATAATTGGGGAAGCTATCTTTGTAATGGGTAAGATAATTAATGTCTTTGTTTAGACCGAGGCGTAAAGTGTCCAATTTAAGCATGAATGACAGTTCAGAGGATTCTCTTTCAAGTCTGGTGTTAAAAGGTTTTTGAAGCAGGATGCAGGTAATCAAGTCGTTGAGACAATGCCCTTTCTGGTTGAAATGGCAAGAAACTGTTTTTTCTTTGTGATCCTGTCTAATATCTGTTTTGTGGGCATTGACTCTTTGGCGAAGTGTCTGAGACGTTTGTCCAATGTACATAGCAGACGGACACTTTCAGACACAAGAGATTGTGTTTAAAGCAAAATTAAATGTTTTGTTTTTAGATATTTTAACTAAAAAAATCACTTAGGCAAATTTCAAAATAAAAAATCACTTTGAAAGGAAAAATTGAAACATTTTGTTTCTAAACAATAAAAACAAAACATTTTTAACATTTTGGAATTTTGGGCGCTGAAACTAGTCACTTAATTTGACACTAAACTGCAGTTATTTTGAAGAATAAAATATTCAAAAATTTTATTCGGATCAAAATGCTGTAACTCTCAGATATTTTTGAATAACTTTTCCTCGCATAATTGAACAGGAGAAGGATGTTGCTAACTGTATAGACAGGGAAATTAACTTCCCTTGAGTGTAGGAAGTTGGATTGGAGCTTTTAGCAACTACTACTGATTTGATACAGTAAAAAGAAACCACATCTTTCAGCCTTATACATTTGATACATGGAAATATTGTGAGGTTACACAATCATATTATAGATTAAGATGCTTCCATTTGCACTCAGTAACCTTAAGATTGGCCAATGTCCAGCTGTGACATGTTACAGGGCATCCCCCGCTATACGTCTAAAATATGTTCCAAAAAAATGTGGACATATAGTGAAACGACGTAAAGCTAGGAATTTTTTTCCTGCAGCTGATTTCCGTTTGCCCCCAATTGGTTTTGGGGTTTTTTGGGGGGTTTTTTTGCATAATGTAAGAGCAAGGAATGAGAGGACTTATAACATATCAAGCATTAACAATGGTAGTGCAGAGCTGACGTATACAGAGGCGACGTAGTGCAGGGATGCCCTGTACCAGGAATGCTCAGGGACATGACTTCATGTGGATTAAATAGTTTGGTAATCAGGCAATATACTGAAACTTTTCTTTTGATTGCCCACTAATCTATTCAAAGAGAGAAAATATGGCAATATACTGTCAATGCCCCTATCTTGAGTGTCTTTGGAAAATGCCCTTGAGATAGACATAAATTCATATTTTCCCTACCGAAGGTGATATTTTAATAAGAAATGTCAGGTTTTGAAAGCTACATGCTGCAAAGTGGATTTTTATCCTATATAAAATCTTCTAAAGGAACAGGAAATACTCTAAAGTGGCTTATACATTTTCAGTCAATAAATGGCCCTTAGATACTAAGACAAGATATGAAACAATTACGAAATGATAATTCATAATTTGTCATCATATTTGTCATCTGAAGAAGTGGGTTGTGTCCACGAAAGGTCATGATACTATCGATATATTTTTTGGTTAATTTCTAAGTGTACGTCTACACTGCAAGGCTATTTCACAAGCAGCCTCTTATTTCAAGATATTTTTCAAAATAACGGGCATGCTATTTCACCATCCTGGTAAACCTCGTTGCATGAGGGATAAGGAATGACTCGAAATAGTGCATTATTTCGAAATTTGGCGCTGTGTAGAATCACCAAATTTCAAAATAGATTCGAAATAAGATATGCAATTTGCACTACACAAATTGAGTATCTTATTTTGAGTGTTGGGTGCTGTGTAGATGCTAAAAGACCATTGTTGGTTTTTTAGTTACAGACTAACATCACTACCCCTCTGAGAAATTATAAAGGTTACAGAACTCGGCTGAGATAAGGTTGCACTTGAACAAAAAAGTCTCTTCACTCAGTTCAGTACTGTATAGATGCAATTTGTTCAGCTATTTTCTTCAGTAAAATGTACTTTTTCTCTCCATAGTAATTAGTAGCTCTTCTACATTCTCTCTCACAGACATTTATATGGTCCTCATCACCAGAGTATATAATAAGTGCTTTGTGTTTCATGTTAATGATAGTGACAGATATGAACCTACATCTGTGGATCTATTTTTGTCTAGATGTGCTTGTAGTCATTTATACCTAACTACAGCAAGCACACAGTGGATATGGAATGCAATAATTCTGGTAGTAATTCACACTCACCTTGCACAGGTGTAAATCCTGCATGAGGAGATAAGCAGTGAGGACATGTCTAAACTACAGAGAAGATTCGACCTCTGAAGGTCGATCTTCTGGCGCTTGATTTAGCAGGTCTAGTGTAGATCCCCAAATTGAAGGTTGAGGGCAGCCCCTGCCCAGGTCCTGTATTCCTCATTCTGTGAGAAGTAAGGGAAGCTGACAGGAGCACATGCTCCTGTTGGCCTCCCACAGTGTAGATGCTGCAGCAGCTCAGCTTAAGGTAAGCTGAACCCAGCTATGCATTTAGCATAGCTGGATGGCATACCTTAAGTCAACCTGCCTGGTCTAGAGTAGACCTAGGCTGAGGGGAAAAAAATCAGGGCTCTACAAAATATTTTTAAAAATTTAAATTCAATTCAAACAGTAAAAGAAACAGACTAAACTCATATTTATCTCCTAAGTCTATCCTTCTCCCACATACAGTAGAACAGATGTACTTTTTTTTCTGAATCAGAATAATAGCAATTTTGGATTCAAATCATTTGGTGTGCAGTCATATAATTAATGGCATTGTTTTCACATTGAATTACTATTAAACCCAAATTATCTTACCCATTATAATTTGCAATTACTGCTTATATAGTACATGATGTCTTAGCTCTCTAACAACCCACACTGGACAGATTTTGACATATACCAGATGTGACTGACACAACTTTGAGTTGTTTAGTTTCTGCCAGGGCTTTTTAGAGTGCAATCACTCTGTGTTAATTTTTGAGCGAGTTTCACAAATATTCCAATAACTATAAAGACTGCAAGTAAACTTTAACTTGATAAGGGTCCCAGGTGACATTTGAACCTTGCATAAAATCAGGATATTTTAAAAATAAAATCTGGTTCTGTCAACATGCAGCCTCCTCCTCCCAGACACTCTTTGGTGATCTCAGGCAACTCTGGGAACAGCCCTTCACCTCCGTTTCCCCTTTCAGTTGCCCAAATTAGCTTCAAAAAAAGCTTTTACAAGTGCAGTAACAGGGTCTGGTTTATTTATTTAAACTTAAAATGTGACACAAAGGCCTTCCCCTCAGCCTTAGGCTGAGCACAGCCCCAAGCCCCCTCTTAGGTCCTTTCCTGCCTTAACAGGCTACTCACAGGAGTCCCAGTCCTTCATAGCAATTCCCCCTGGTATCAGAGTCTTCCCTTCAGGTGCCTATCTCACCTGCTCAGCTCCCTGACTGCACTTGCTGTTCCTTTACAGGGGAACAATTTCTCTCGTAGTTGTGCCTCTCCAAGAAATCAGGATTGGCTGGCCCAGGCCTCTGGACCACAAAGGGGCAAGCAGCCCTGCAACAGAATGTACAACCAGCATGAGCAACTGTTCAAGATGGAAGTTTTCATATTTACCCAGATATTTTGCACTACAAAGTATTCTGCTGCTTCAGTGAAAAACTCTTCTTACATTAGAGGTCTTTTGGGTGATGTGGTTAAAAAGAATCCCTTACCTAATATATTGTACTCCAACTTTTACAAGAGTCCTGAGTTCAAGAGGAGAATATGCTAGCCTCTGACCTTTTCCCTAAGTCCCTGCCCCACTCCTCCCTAGCCAGCCTGGAAAAAGGTCCGGGCACAGTGCTAGGAATAGTGGGAGGGGTCCTGGCATGGCCTCCCTTGGATGTGAAGGAGACGCTACAAGCTGCCTCGTGAGCGGAGCTCAGAAGACCACACACTGTGGGCCAGAAACAGAGGGCTAGGACAAGAAGTGGAAGTATAAAAGGCTGGTCCAGTAGCTCAGTTAGAGGGAGCTGCTGAAAGAGACAGATGCTGCTGAAGTGGGATGGCAAGGAGAACTGCTGTTGCTGCCCTGGGGACTAGCCCATGCTTCCAGAGTGCCCCGACACTCCTGATACTGGCACCATAGACTGGGCTGGTGATTCAGCTTTGCCTGACTGTAGGTCAGAGCCTTGACTGTTTGCTGCCTCACCCTGCTTAATGGCTGGGTGAGCAAACTACAGGTTGGACCTCCCAAAATCGGGACTCCTTCATTGGGCAACATCCGGGGTCCAGGAACCACAGTGGCAAGAGGGCTGGCAGCTCAGAGCCTGGCGGGGTTGGGGCTAGGACCAGCACCGGAGCTCTGGTAGCGCAGCAGGGGGGCCACGGCAGTCAGAGTAGCAGGGTTGGGGATGTGGCAGCTGCAGTAGTGGTGCCGAGGCTAGAGCTGTGCCAGCTGCGATAGCGGGGCCGGAGACATAGCAGCTGTGACAGCCCTGATAGGGGGGACAAGGCTGGAGATGCAGCAGCCCTGATAGCGGGGTTGGAGCCAGGGCACTCCAGCCTGCTGGGGCCACAGCAGCCTAAGGGGGGGGGGGGCGGCGGGGCAGCTGGGTCCAGCAGCAGGGAGGGAAAGTGACCTGGGGGAGCCGGTAGCAGGGGACCTCCTCTGGTCTGGCAAATTCCCTTGCTTGGGACTGGTGAGGTCTCAAGGATGCCAGGCCAGAGAGTTCCAACATGTACTACAGCTCTGCCAAGTTGCAGAGCAGCATCCAGGCTGTTTTGGCCCCACCCTGCTTGAAGGCCAGGACACATGGAGAGCTGCTATTTCCCTCCTTTTCCCTTTGGTTGGAGAAGGCTCTAAATCTAACACACACAAACCACAAGGAAGTGGGCTTCCCACAGATGTGTACACAGAGGGACAGCCCCACCAGCTTACAGAGCTCTTTGGCATTCCTTATAAACCTGAACTCCAGCTGAGAATGATCAATTGCAGTTTTAGGTCTACAAGAAATTGGGACTTTGGTGTATCTGTAACCATCTTCATATAACATAAATGTGGCCTAAGATGCATATTATTAAAACAAGAGGATTGCCCTTCCCATTTATTCTAAAAATGTAGATGGAGCAAAAGTGATAACATATTGCTCATTATGCTCATTTTCATTCTAGTTTCATTTTTCAAAGTGTTCCTGATCCTTAATCATGAGGCCATCCTTCCTCTAGTATTTAGTGCAAAAATTTCTGCTTAGTAATAGCAAAGAAGCTATACCTCCAAGCTCTGTAGCAGTCTCCTCGCAGAAGAGCGGAAAAGATGTTGTGTTTTAGTCTCGACTCTGATACATGACAATGATATGCATCTCTTGTGAAAAGAGGCTTTCCTACAAGCAATGTGTGGGATGGTAAAGTGCTGAAAGGCAAGAGAGGCCTCTGATGACTAAGGAAATTCCAAATAGCCTGCTAAATGATTCAGTGGCTGAGGGATTCACTGGTCTGTCTGTGTTTGCATAATAAGGTATGGTGGTTGGAAGAACAAGAAAAATAAGGAAGGCTTGTGAGTTTCTCTTGCTTAGTGTATATAGATAGAAAGTTGCTTTCTTTCTTCATAATTTTCCAATCTCTTATTTTCTTCTCATCCTGAGAGAAAGGCATATGTTCCCTTTGGCTCAATCCACCACGTACAAATAATATAATGACTTTTCATATAGTTAAGGCACAGTTGTTTTGCAGCATGGGTGGCATCCCGCTGTATAATTGTTATGATGCTTCTTGAATGTACCTCATTACCACCTCTCCAGTGTGACTTTGTCTGTTACTTCTCGTGAGATAGCTTCCCAACCCCACTGGCAATACAAGTACTTTCCTCTGTGCCTCGCAGACTCTGCGGTCACTCTGCTGGTTAACAAAAAGCACAGTCCAGCCTATTCCACTTAGAGTGCATCTCCACTCCACCATAACTTGGTATCCCAAAATAGCATTGCAGTGTAGACATACCCTTAATGTCCAGCTGTTCCACTTAAACTCCAGCAACTTAGAATTCCTTATAGTGAAATCCGGTTTATTTAATGAAGTATAGCATTTCAGTTAATAGCAACTAGAACTCTTTGAAACAAATGGTTACATATAAAATAAAACCATAAAGACGCATTCTAGAGACTAGACTTAATTATCAAGATACTTTCATCTCTAATGAAGAATTACTCACGTGAAATCCTTGCAGTGTTTTACAGCCAAACAGGCTCTGACCCTTCTTCCAATAGACATGCATGCTGTGAGTTTGACTCCTAGGTGAACAAGTCATTGTATCACTTTGCATTCCAAGATATATCAGACAAATATTTTATCTTGATTCATAAACAGGACCCTTCCCCACTGCTGTTTGTTTCTTCTTACAGAGTTCCTGATTTGTAGATCTCATAATTTATGAATTTGCACCTGGCTCAGTATGTAAATACTGTAGACATACAGGTTGAAGCATATGGTAAAGAGGTGGGTACCAGGAAGTTATGCCATTACCGCCTACCTGAAAGGAATTTCTCCAGAGTATCTCTTCTTCTGGTGACCTACCTTATCTCCAAGATCTTAATAATATAATTTTCAATATAGATATCTAACTCCTAAAATATTATCCATAAATTCATTTTGCAGTGATTATGATGACAAGTAGTCCACTTGTTCTCAGAAGAGAATTCACGGCTATCCTTTGAACTACCATGCAGATGTTTGACCCTGAAAATCACTGTAAACCCCCATTTACTCCTATAACCTCTGCCAACTGGCACCAAGGGAGTCCTAGGTCACAACTGTGTCCTAGAAATGTTCTATCTATAGCCTGTTTCTTCCAAAGTTGTGGCACAATTTGGGACAGAGTTAAAATGAAGCTGGGCCTGATTTTCAACTCTATTTCAGTGGGGTATTATTTACTTGTAAAAATCGACTTAAGTCCAGGGAGATATGATCACATAAGGAAATGTGACAAAGCTGAGAATTGGGCCTGCTTAGGATTAGTGTACGCTACAAAAGGTACTGTGTTTAATTATGTTGGGAGACAGTTCTGTGTTAAATGGGTCACCTACCTGTTTGTCCATAGCATAAATGGGCCCATGTAGCTAGTCATTAAATGCTAATTGAGAGAATACTTCTTTCCTCTGTTAAAAATAATAATTTGAAACATGAACATAGTGAGAATTGAATGTTCAAAATACTCTTTGTATTAATATGAATGCAAAATTTCTTTTCCACAAGAAACACATTATGGACACATTCATTTCTGCCTTCCTTCAGAAAAAAAATCCATATTTAGTTGCTGTTGAAATAAATACAACTTGTGAAGTTGAAGTCCAAAGGTTAATCAATGCTTCTCTGCAGTTTCAGAAAACAATTGTGTGGCAAATAAGTCTCTTTCCATACCTGTTCAGATTTTCAGAAGAAAACAATCTCAACAATACTACAATAATTCACTCTTATCTTTCTCCTACATCTTTATACATTTTCTTTTTCTCAGACAGGAAAACAGTCCCTACAGATTACATCTAGGAAAAGATATATTTCTACTTTATATGTAACCAGATATATTTCTACTTTATTTCTAGTATAATTATCATATTGGCTAAATTGTATTATTAGCCTTGTTTGGTGTTTGATCCTTATTGCTGCATGTGTGAAAAGAACTTCCAGTAAAATTCTTATATCCAGTAAAATCCTAATAATTCATGGTCTTCAGATATCCCACATTGTCTTGGAAGGTGTCAGTTCATAGGAGCAAAGAGGAGGGGGAGAAAACACAAAAGGAAAAGAATGATGGAGTAGGATATATAGACAGATGAAAGATGTTCATAAGCGGAGACAAGGGGGCTTGATCACCCAGTAGTGTAATAAACCACCATAGTGCCATTGATTGTAATGCTTTTTTATCCAGCTGAGGAGCTAGCCCAAGAATCTTTTTTAAAATGAACTCTTTTAGTAATTAAAAAACCAGCATTTTAAGGACATATGTTCTGTGGAAAATGATCTCTAGTCTCACACTAAAAAAGATATTCAAGATACGTTACTATTGTTTCCTTGAAAGAAATTGTGTAAGCAGATACGTCAAACATATACTGAGGCTATAGTAACTTCATGAGATAAGTGCCCACTGTTACAGATAAATAAATGCATGGTGACCTGACATAATATTGCCAAAATAACCTACCAGAATGAGGTTGCCAAGGTAACCTGTGAGGATGTTCTCCTGACATATCTGAGGAATTTTACAGCACTACTCATAAATGCTGGAACAATGAGTGTTGCACCCTGGGCTTAAAGTGGTTTCTTGCAAATAACCGAGTTTAGATTCAATGGCTTAGTACTCTTCTGTTCCAGCACCCCTGGTAGTACTTAGCAGTTAAATAGTGTTTTCAAACTATATGTTTGAAACGCTTTACACAGATAGGTATTATCATCATCCCTATACTACAAATGGGTAAACTGAGAAATTAAATATTTTAAAACTTTTAGTCCTGGATGCCATCCATTAGTTGGTGGAGAGAGCCAGGTACAGTTGTGCTTTCATGTTGTGTGATAAAGTCAGACCATAACCCAGTGAGAGCAGTGCACAGAGGCTCCCTGGTCCCTGACCAGGAGTCGCAGGGAACAGCCATCTGATTCCCAGGAGCTGCCTTACATAAACGCTACCCAGATCCCAGACCCCCTCCCATGCCCCAACCCCTGGTCCCAATCATGAACCCTTTCCTGTACTCCAAACCCTCCTATATTTTCTGAACCAAAATTAAAGGACATGTTAGTCACACCCCTGACCCAGTAGCCATGCCTCCTGCCACAAGAAGTCCCATCCTTGGAGGTAGTACTGCCAGGGTCAAGATGGATACATGACCAGAAGTAAAGGATGTTGTGTGACCCTTCGAAGAACGCCTCCCACCGTCCTCCTACCAATAGGGATGGATTTGGGCCCCCAGGAACCCCCCTCCCCCCATGCAACTATCCTACAATTGCATTAACCCAATTTGCATTGCATAAACTCGGGGGAGTGGCTGGGGGAAGTCTCCCCCGCTAAGATTTTCCTCTCATGAGCGGAGTGAATTTTGTCTTGTGCACCAGTATTGAGTTCATGTGTGCTTGTTCGGATGTGTGCCACTGTGGCACCCAAGTTATTAATAAATATTTTATAAACCTCTCTCTTTTCCCTCTGTTGCCATGTCTCCTCCCCTCCCCTCACCCCATCTGCTTCCCTGGTGCCTGCTGGCCCCAACCCCTCACCCTCCTCTGGTGTCCTGGCTCTTGCCCTTCTCTCTCCCCTCAGCCCTCCTGGGACCTGCCCCACTTCCCTGCACCAGCCCTTCTCTTCCCCTGTGTCCACTCTTCCTCTAGTTCCACTCTTCTGTTACTACCCCTCCCCATCCTTTCTCTCTACCCACCTGCCCTGCCTCTCTCCTCTGGTGCCTGTCCCTCCCCTCCACGTGTCTGCCCTTCTGATTCATCTCCACACTCCCTTGGTACCTGCACCTTCCCTTACCCCTGCACCTTCCTGGAGCATCCCCCTTCCTTCACTGCCCCTGCCCTCCTTCTCCCTGGTACCCAACTCCTCACCACCCTCAGTCCCAGTTCCCCTCACACATGACTTGCTCCATCCCCTGCCTTCCTCATGCCCACCATGCTCACCCTTCCTTTCAACCCCTCTTCTCCCAGCACCCACTCCTCCCCTCTCCTCTTCTTCCCTCTTGCCCTGTCAGCCGACGGTCAGGACAGTGTGTGTGTGTGTGTGTTACCGAGAAAAGGTTTAACGTCCGTGACTTTACCGCTAGGACCGGGGTCCCGTCGCGGAGGGCAGCCAACAGGCTGACAGGCGCCCCAGAGTTTATAGGAAGAGCTTATAAAGCATGTGGTTACAATGGCTATTGCTCTACTTCTTAACTGCTAGCAAATATAGATCTTAAAAATGGTTACAAAGAAAATAAAGATAGAAAATAGAAATAATGGTACCAAGTGACAGCTTAATCTTTAAAGAGCTCTAAATCTATGTGTACACTTAAGACAAAGGACCACATCCAGGTACAATTTTTACCCCCTTCTGTGCCTCTCGACGCCAGCGGGTCAAGCCAGGGCCGGTCCCTCAATTCCTAGGAAAGACGAATATGAGGTGGGCGTCCCCATCGAACCTCGGGAGGCCAATCACCTTACCCGATCAGCAGATAGATGGTAGATTGACAGAGTAAATGTGCTGCTGGACCCATCTTTATACCCATAGGGGCCTGTATCCTCTTTCTTATCTAAGATGCCAAATTGTGTTGATTTGTCTTTGTGACGCCAGTTCTTACAAGCAAGTTTCAAGTTAATTTACACTTGCAAGAGAGATAACTAAATTGTGAGTACTAGACATTTTTTTTTACTGGGCGAGAGATTCCTCCCCCCGCGGACGGCTGTGTGTTCGTATCAATATGGGTTTCAGTCAAGGGCACTGTGAACTCACATATCTGGGCCCTCTGTTCAAGGCTTACTGCTCTGGGTGCCCTGTATGCTCCAGGCAAGCAAAAAATGGATGTTACAGGGGGGGTTCCTGTCTGGCTACATTCCACCCCCTGATACGACACACCACGTCCCAGGATACAAGATGGCGGTGATACCAGCACCTCTTGCCCACCTTGGGGGAATCTAAAAGTGCCCGATGGCCAGAATAGAAGGTTCAGGATCTAGGAATTGGCTAGGGTCCTTTCCTAGTGCTGTATATCGAATGTGCACAGAAAAGATAGCTACATTAACTAGGTGTTTCACAATACATAGGGTTATGCAGAAGATGATTACAACAATTACAATGGTTAGAACAGTGGTTATAATGGAGTGTAGGAAAGGAGTTAGGGAAAATCCCAGCTGTTGAGCTAACCAATTTAGCCATGAGATGTTTACATTCTTAGTTACAGCATGTCTTACCCCATACTGTCCGTTGCCACTTCCATTGCCTCCCCCCAGAGTAGTTGCGGTAGTTGCTGTCATCGAACCATACCGGTCCCCATCGGAAGATGTCACTTTTGTTCCACCAGTTGTTTGGGCTGAGAGGGACGAACTCGATTCCCAGTCCAGTAGAGGAGTCAAGTAAGGTGTTCTGGTACAGCAGCAACAGTTGAGATGAGGAAGAAAACCATGGCGAGTTGGAATACCATATCTTGCTTCAGCTTAGGCTTTTCCCATAGTTCAGTCTATAACCAGCAACAGCGATTGCAAGCGCTATAACAGCAAGCGGTATATATACAAAAAGTTCATGGTGGTTGCCCGGATCCACACCAGCGTTGGGAGGGATACATCCCACTGGAGCACTGTTCGGGGCCATTGCCTCAGTTTCCTGTAATAAAACATAAGGTTTGCCGGTCTTGGATACAATCCAAGCCTTAGTAATGGTTATTGGTGTTAGCCCAGCGTCTGCAGTGGTCCAGACTCCTTTTCCCTTGTAGGAGTGCAGTACACGGGTTTGCATTCCCAAACTGGGGTGTTTGATTACCACAGTGTCTCCAGGTGCATATTTAGAATCTTTGAGTGGTACAGTGTGGCTAGGAGAGGTTCTCCCTGTAGGGAAGAATCCCTTGCTGATCGGACTGCCTATAGGAGTCTGCCGATTGTTTAATCTTTGCACCACAGTATTTAATCTGTTTCCCCATTTACCATCTGTGGGCCTTAAGTGGGCTTTCAACAGTCCATTCCAGCGTTCGACCATGCCATTAGACTGGATCTCCTGAGGTGTTGGGACAAGGGCTATTAAGCGGTTTAGTCCCATGATCGTAGACAACCCTGTTTCCCACTCGGGTTGGGTAAGCAAAATCAATTCCTGAAACAATTTCTACTCCAGTTAAAACATACTTCCACCCTTGCTTACTGGTGGGTAGTGTACCAATATAATTTACTTGCCAGGTTGCCCATAGTACTTTCCATTTTTTTAGTCTGGCAAACTGTTGTCCTTCTGTTATATGTTTCCTGAGTTCAGCACAGAGGGTGCAAGCTTGGACCAGATCTTTGGCTTGTTGGTGGGTGATAGGCCACCCCCTGGCATGTGCCTGCCGCATCAGCTCATTGTTTTCTGTGTTTTCCAAGGTTTCATGTAGCCAAATGCACAGGCATTCCCAATCCACCTGGGCAGCGAAAATCTGTGCTGCTGCATCTGCTAAGTTATTCAGCTGTGCAGCTGGGGTGTTGTTCTTTTGGTGAGCTGACACATGACCTATGCTTAAGGCATGTCGGGTTGCATGCTGGTATATCCATTTCCAATATTTCAATCCTTAAACAGGCTTTCCCCCTATTTCCCAATTATTATTCTTCCAGTTAGTTATCCACTGGGTGGCTCCAGCCCATACAGCATAGGAGTCAGTGTAAATGGTACTGGCACCTGCCTCACAAGCTAGTTTGATTGCTGCCAGCTCTGCAAGCTGAGCTGACCCCTCTATGTTTGCAGTCAGGGGTGCAGCGGATGTGTCTGCTGAGACCGCCCCAGCCTTCCCTGTCCACTTTCCTTTGAAATAGCCAGGCAGCCTGTATTCACATATAATGTTGGATTTGAAAGCAAGCCAAAAGTGTTATCAACTCAGCCTTGAAAAGAGACAGTGAAGTTTCAAAGCTTGAATTCTTAAAACAATAACTTGTTTTCTTAGAGAGCAAATTTAACCTTAAGGATTGAATGTATAGATTTCATTCTTTTATACAGTTAACCAGTTAAGTATCAATAGAATCCCTAATTTTCCTTTCCGCGTGCTTTTTTTCCCCTTCTTATGATCCGTCCTGATTCCTGCTAAATGACTTTTTCCAATGACACAGGTTTGTTCAGTATCAATTTGGTAAGGAGGGTGGGCTTTCAAATTAGTCCCCACACCTCTTAATTCCTTTCAATAGGTAAATCCGAATGTTTATTATTGCAGTCAGCTATTACTAATTTTAAACTTCTCAGTACAGGGGTTTTCATAACATCCATGCTGCAGCAGAGTCTGTGGTGTAAATAGAGTGCTCATCTTTGGACAGTCATTTTCTTTTGGGCTACTCCCGGTGACAACTCCTTTCCCTCCAATATGGGCTTAATGATTGGGAGAGGAGTGTGAAGTGTTATGGCTTGAGCTTGGGTTAGCTCCTCTGTTTCCCTTAGTGCCAGGCTGCCAAAAGCACCTTTTCATAAAGCGTGTAATTTGACTGTGACCCCTGCCATGACTTGGAGCCAAATTGTATGGGACGGCGGGGTACCGCTTCTCCTTCTTGCCATAAGGCATAGGACATCCCTGTGTTTCCCACAGTGAGGTACAAATAAAATGGGGCATTAGGGTGAATCGGACCCATAGACTGATAAGTGTGTATCTCGTTTATTAGCTGTCTCAGAGCTTCCTCGTGGGTGGGGGCTCATTCCCATCGAGCATGCTTCCTGAGCAAATTATACGGGGAATAGGTATGAATTAAGATTCTCCGTTTTTCCAGATCTTTAATTAGTTCACAGAGACCGGAGCCATAGCTTTGGCTGGAATGCTGTACTGTTTTATCTTGGTTACAGTGGAAGGCGGGAGAGCGGGGGCTTGAGCTAGCAAATTCTTAAAGCCAGCTCCAAAAGCTCATCTTTCTCCATTAATTACTTTCTCCTTCCCCTCTCTAGCCTCGGGAGGAGTCGTTCCTGTAGGTGCTCCATATCCTTATTTAGGGTTCGCACCCGGGTATCTAGGTTCTGGCATTGTTCCCAGAGTTCGTATCTCTCTCTCTGCACTCTGATAAGCTCTGTTACTAAGTTCCAGTAGCTAGTGCAGGCTGCTTGCCACACACCCTTTAACAGCCAGATGCAAGCGCCTTTCCCTAACATCTCTTTATTCCATTTAGGGTTGCCCCATCCCTCTTCGGCAAACTCTTTCTCTATACAGCTAAAATCAATGTCAATCGTGACTGGCTTCATGCTGCTGTATTTGAACCAATAACACAATCCTGCCAACTACGCCAATTCTGTCAGCCGATGGTCAGGACAGTGTGTGTGTTACCGAGAAAAGGTTTAACGTCCGTGACTTTACCGCTAGGACCGGGGTCCTGTCGCGGAGGGCAGCCAACAGGCTGACAGGCGCCCCAGAGTTTATAGGAAGAGCTTATAAAGCATGTGGTTACAATGGCTATTGCTCTACTTCTTAACTGCTAGCAAATATAGATCTTAAAAATGGTTACAAAGAAAATAAAGATAGAAAATAGAAATAATGGTACCAAGTGACAGCTTAATCTTTAAAGAGCTCTAAATCTATGTGTACACTTAAGACAAAGGACCACATCCTGGTACAATTTTTACCCCCTTCTGTGCCTCTCGACGCCAGCGGGTCAAGCCAGGGCTGGTCCCTCAATTCCTAGGAAAGACGAATACGAGGTGGGCGTCCCCGTGGAACCTCGGGAGGCCAATCACCTAACCCGACCAGCAGATAGATGGTAGATTGACACTCAGAGTAAATGCGCTGCTGGACCCATCTTTATACCCATAGGGGCCCGTATCCTCTTTCTTATCTAAGATGCCAAATTGTGTTGGTTTGTCTTTGTGGCGCCAGTTCTTACAAGCAAGTTTCAAGTTAATTTACACTTGTAAGAGAGATAACTAAATTGTGAGTACTAGACATTTTTTTTACTGGGCGAGAGATTCCTCCCCCCTGCGGACGGCTGTGTGTTCGTATCAATATGGGTTTCAGTCAAGGGCACTGTGAACTCGCATATCTGGGCCTTCTGTTCAAGGCTTACTGCTCTGGGTGCCCTGTGTGCTCCAGGCAAGCAAAAAAATGGATGTTACAGGGGGGGTTCCTGTCTGGCTACATGCCCCCATTGCCCCTCTTCTCTCCCAGCATCACCCTGTCCCCTCCCTTCTCACACCCCCACTGACACCTTCCCAGCCATCCCGCTCCCCTCCCCCCCGCCCGCCCTTTTCCTCATTGTCTCCTCTTGGCTCCCTGGCATTTGTCTCTCCTCCACCCTGCCTCTTGCCTTCCCTTTTCTTCTCCTGCCCTCTCTCCTCAGCACAAGCCCCTTTTTCGCTTCACCCCCATCTTTCCCTTAGTTCTGCCTCTGCCCCCCTTCCCTGACCTTCTGCCTTTGACATGGAAAGAAGTTTGTGGGGGCTGGAGCCAGGGCTACGGTGCCAGGACTGCAGGTACCAGGACTGAAGTAGAGGATGCCCACGGTGCTATTTTATGCCTGATCCTCATGGACTGCCCAGCTCCAACTGGAGTAAAGTGGCAGCCACCTGAGGCCCATTCTGGTAAAATGACCCTGGCTGAACTGTGCCTCGTGCAGCTACCGCTTGACTCCAGCTAGAGACAGGGCTGCCCCCAGGGACCTGGACCGCAGTACTAAAAATAGCACCATGGGAGTCCTCTACTGCAGTCCTGGTACCTACCAAGCCCAAGCGCATCCTGCCCCACAGTGCAGCGGCCCAACTGGGGTCCGGGCAGCTCCTGCCGGGGCTCTAAGGAGGCGGTGCTGCCTGACCAAGACCTTGCGAGGGGAAGGAGTGGAGGGGAAGAGGGAGGGCCGGTATGCCACCGGAAGCTGGCCCCGCTGCCAAAGCTCCAATGGAGCTACCTACGTGCCCTGCTGGGCAGAGGCGGTGGGGGAAGAGGCTGCTGTGCCATGCGAGGAGCAATGGCATGGCACCATTTCTTGGTTGCTTCTTCCTGAAAGTTGGTGTCCCCATCGAGTAGTGAAATATCCAACAGGGCTTTCCGGGCCATTTCACTACTTGATGGGGCACCGGGACAGAGTATTTAAATTCGGGAGCGTCCCAGAAAAATCGGGACGTATGGCCAGCGTACCCATAGCACACTCCCAGCCGAGGACCCTTTTAACCTGCCTGGAGTAGGAACCCTGGGAGCCAGCAGGAGCCCAACTGAGAGAGCACCCTGCCAGCGGCCCCCCACCTGGCTTTGAGGGGAACAGGGCACTGGGGCGCACGGTCACCTCTGCCCAGCTCGGAGCCCCCGGACCCAAACTCCCTCCCGGCCTCCCCCAGCACCAGCCCCTACAAACCCCTCCTCCCTGGCCCCACCCACACCCCCAGCCCAGTGACGGGGAGGGCGGGGCGTGTGGAAGGGGCGGGCCTTCTGCTACGCGAGTGCCACCGGCTGCTGCTCCCGCCTTGCAGCCAGCTGGGAACAGTTTCCCCCCGCGCCCTTCATACCACACTGGGCTGCGGGAGGGGTCGCTGTGAGGGGAGAGCCGCGGCGCTGAGGCCGGAGCTGGCCCTGGACCGGGCAGGGGAGGGGCGCTGAGAGCGGGACGGGAGGCGGAACCGGACACGCGGGAGCTGGGCCCGAGCCGGGCTCTTTACACGACGGACCAGACACCCAGTTCCGCGTTTCGCAGAAGGGGTCCCCCGCTCGCCGCGCACGTGCTGCTCTTCCCGGCCGCTGCCGCTCGCTGGGCGGGCGCGTGGGATTCGCCATGGTGAGTGCGGGGGGGGGGGCTCAGCTCAGCGGGCCGTGAGCGAGACACCGGCTCCCGCCGGGGGCACCAGGGTCCGAGGCGCTTGGTGCCGTAAGACACTGAGCGGGGGGGACCAGGCTGGGGGGTCAGCCGCCCCCCCCCGCCTCCGCCTCCGCCTCCGCCTCAGTCCCGGGGGCAGGTGCCTCCCGCACCGCCCGCCTCACGGGCTCCTCTGCCAAGTCTCAGGCCAGGCCTGGAGACTGGGGAGGGGCCCCGGGGGCTGCTTCGGCTCGGCCGCTGCCCGGCTCCAGGCAGGTTAGATAGAAACGGGCGGCGTGTCTGGCTAGTGCCCCACAGCGAGCTACACTTACTCTGCACTTTAAAATCATCCCAGCCCGGTAACATCTGCCAAGAATTAACTAAAGGGATCCCGCCACCGCATCTAGTCATTACTCCCGATTAGCTCCACCTGTTTTACCTGGCACACCCACTGAGCCTTGCCTACTGAAATGTAAAAATGTATACAGAGATGAAAAATAAGTTACTAGGAGAGTAGGGAAGCTAGTATAGTAAAATGCTAGTATTGTCAATATTTAATGATGGCCACTGACACCCAATTTACAAACTTTGCTTTCGCCATCTAAAAAAATTAGTACTCTTTAGTTCTACCCGTGAATAAAATCTGTTGTACAGCAGTGTCCTTTTAAAAACTTCCATACATTCATGGCAGGTTCTTTAACCAGGTCCTTTTTTTTTTTTCTGTAATCAGAAAAGGCAATATGAAACTTTGCACAAGTTGGAATGGGATCAAAGGTCACCTAAAAGCATCAGTGGTTGTTTTTTTTTTTTTCCTTTTCTTTGTCAAGTCAATAGGACAGAAAATCATTCATTCTGTTCTAGAGGCTGTAAACAAACAGAAGATAAATGAATAAACTAAACTGGATTGCAGCCAGTTCCCTATCTGTAGAAGACACTTACTAAACAGGGAGAATGAAAAACTAACAGGTGGTACAGGCTGGACCTCCCCAGTCTGGCTCCTTTGGGACCTGACTGGTCCCAGAGGTGGGATTTTGCCAGACCAGGGCTGAGCTGTGCATCAGCTTGGTGCCCCAACCCCCCTGCTGTGTGCCTGTCTTGCTCACAGTCCAGCTGAGCCACAAATTCTCCACTCCCCACAGCAGGCCAGGACTCTCTGAACCTGGAACAATGTTGCTGGACCAGAGAGTTTTGATTTACAGAGGTGCAACCTGTAGTAACTAGGGATGTTAGCATAGCATATAGTTGTATAAGCGATTAACCGATAAGCCTGGGCTTATCAATTAATCCTAACAACAACATGCACTCCCCGCATCCCTTTCTGCCTCTGTATCAGAGGTAGGGATGTTAAATATCTGTTAATAGAATAGTTGATTAACCTCATGAATTTTTATCTGTTACTCCACTATTCTGAAATCCTTGGGAGTATGGCTGGTAGCTAGTGTGCTCCAGCCTCACTCCTGAGGAGCCTCCTGCCACTCTGCGCTGCTGTCTCTGTATCAGTGTGGGGTGCCAGGCGGGAGCTGATCCACGAGGGGAGTCAGTTTAAAAACCAGCTCCCCTTGTGGACCCACTGCCTGTCACCCCACGCTGCTTCCTGTCATACAGAGGCAGCAAGGGGCGCGGGGAGTGTGTATTGTCTTTAGGATGGGGGGAGCCCCTGTCTCGGGCGTGTCTGAGCTCCTGGAACCGACGTGAGCCAGAACTGAGCTGGGCTGTCTGCCCACCAGATCCGCAGCAGAGGTAGGTCCTGGACCTAGCGCAAGCCAGGACTGAGCTGGGCTGTTGGCCACTCTGCTAAAAATTTTACTGGCTCTCTGTGTGGGTGGGTGGTCTATAGCATTAACCGATAAGCTTTTGCTTATCAGTTGATCGAGTACACTATTACATCAGAGGCAGCAAGGTGCAGCAGTGGGAGGCGGGAGATGGTTTTCAAGCTAGGTGCCTGTGGTGAGCTGGTTTTCAAGCTAGCTTGTCCATGTGTATCGGCTCCCGTGGAGCCGCCTGCCTCCCCACGCTACTGCCTCTCTGTCAGAGGCAGTAGCCCGGGGTGGGAATGTTGACATGTAGTCGATTATACAATTAACCGTTAAGCCAGGTACGGGGAACCTAAGGCCCAGGGGTCAGATGCGGTCCTTGACTTGCCTGCATCTGGCCCTCAAGGCTTAGGTCTTCTCCTCAACATTGGGGCACCCATCCTGGCACTCCAGCCCCTCCACTGCCCCATCGTAGAGCTGGAGCACACAAAATCTCCTAGCCTAGGCCCCCCTAGACTCTGGTGTGTGAGGGGAATGTGGGGAGTGTCTTTCTGCTTCTCAGTCAAGGTCAATGTCAGTGGAGGGGAGTTGTTTGTTTTGCTTCTCACTTGCGTGCAGCCCCCAAACTAATTTTTCTGTGGGTCAGCGGCCCCTGACCCAAAAAAGGTTCCCCATTTCTGCGATAAGCCTAGGCTTATCGGTTAATCTCGTCCACTACACTCATTCTTCCCCTTGTTCCTCCCCCTTCCCCTCCCGCTGCCTCTGTATCAGAAGCAGTAACCGGTGGGGAAGCAGGTGCTTGTGCTGGAGGGAGCCGGCTTAAAAGCTGATTACCCCCCAGCACTGGGAATGCTGGGCTGCCTGCCTCCTTCCTGCCTTGCTGCTGCCTCTTATCGGAGGCAGTAGCATGGGATGGAGGGAAGGGGAGGCTGCTGTGAAGCAGCCTTTGTCCATGGTGGGCCCGAGCTCCCCGCAGACAGCAGTGAGCCTGGGCCCGGGCTCATTTAAAAAGCAGTGTCACAGTGGTCTGGGACTGGGTGCGAGCCAGGATAGCTGAGACCTGGCACGTGCTAGGTCCCAGACACTGTGCCTCTGCTTTTTAAATGTAGTAAGAGTCTGGTGGCTCTTACTACATTTAAAAGGCAGAGCCACAGCAGTCTGGGACTGGGCACAAGCTGGGATTCTGCTGTGCTTCTGCTTTTTAAATGTAGTAAGAGCTTGGAGACATTTACTCCATTTAAAAAGCAGAGGCTCAGGTCCCCTGCTGCGCCTCTGCCTCCCCCCACCGCGCAGAGATGGTGCACGGGGGGGGGGGGGAGGGGCTGGCTTTTAAGCCAGCTCCCTCCAGCACTGGCTCTTGCTACCCTCCCCCCCGCCCCTTGCTGCCTCTGATAGAGAAGCCACAAGAGGGGGAAGCGACTAGTCGAGTAGTGACAAGGATCTAAATGAAGCTTTCATTTGGCAAAGTTTGAGAGTATACTGAAAATTTTATCCTTGTTAGGAGAGGGGACTTACTTTTCTCACCACTGAGCTCTGTAAGAAGGAAGATATTGTCTGGTAGTAGAAGAGTTGATTGCCTGTAACAAATTTTATATCTTCTTCCTTCAGAATTTGTATGTCTGATTTTCATATTGTATGTACTATGTTTGAATCCGAGTTCAGGAGTCACATTTTATTATTCTTAATAACAGAAGGACTTACACAAATATAATTTATATTAGCCCACCTAAACCCACTACAGTAGACTTCTGATAATCTGACACCTTTGGGACCTAGGTGGTTCCAGATTATTGGATATGCCGGAGTATCAGGAGGTACTGCATACTCCCAACCCAATCCCCCTCCCCACCCCCCCAACCTTATGCTCGGGTCCCAGAGCTGCTGGTACAGCCGCCCGTCTCCCTCCAGGCACTGTGGCACGTGTGCTGAGCTGCCGGCTTTTCAATGAGCTGGCTGGGACACCATGCGTAACCCAATCCCCCTTCCTTTCCCCTTCCCCGGAGCCAAACACCTCGGCTGTGTCTACACTGGCACCCTTTTGCGGAAAAGGGATGCTAATGAGACACAGCGCAATTGCAAATCCGCGGGGGATTTAAATATCCCCCGCGGCATTTGCATGAACATGGCTGCCGCTTTTTTCCGGCTCGGGTTTTGCCGGAGAAAAGCGCCAGTCTAGACGCGATCTTGCGGAAAATAAACCCTTTTCCGCAAGATCTCTTATTCCTACTTTCAAGTAGGGTTTATTTTCCGCAAGATCGCGTCTAGACTGGCGCTTTTCTCCGGCAAAACCCCGAGCTGGACAAAAGCGGCAGCCATGTTCATGCAAATGCCGCGGGGGATATTTAAATCCCCCGCGGATTTGCAATTGCGCTGTGTCTCATTAGCATCCCTTTTCCGCAAAAGGGTGCCAGTGTAGACACAGCCCTCCCCTCCCTGCTGTAACCCATAGGAGAGCAGCTGACCTGAGCAGCTCAGGGTTCCATCCCGGTTCCGTCAGGCGTGCTTGCCATTTTGATGCCGGACTATTGGGTGTAGGACTATTGGCGTTTTACTGTACTATGAATTTTGAACTTTCTGCAGTGTTGATGCTTAATCCTTCTTGAGTGATTCTCTTTGATAAGGTGCTGCCGGCTTCCATTTGAGCAGTCTTTTACTCTTGTTGTAGTAGCTTATGGGACAGTTTATGAAGACAAGTGAAGTGTCTCATTTTATTCCTTGTTATGTTTGATTTCAGCCAAAAGTACCAAAGGGCAGAGGTGGAGGACAAGAGAAAAAAATCATTCATCCGTATAGCAGAAAGGCTGCTCAGCTTGCAAGAGAAGCTCACAAACAGGAAAAGAAGGAAAAGTGAGTTAATTTGTACTTGTGTTATCCAATGTGGGGAAAAGGGAGATTAATTGTATGTTTTTGAAAAATGATTATTTTGAGTCTGAATTTCAAGAAGATGGGGCACAATAAATTTGTAACTTTTTTGGTAGTGGATAAAAATAGGAATAATTAATAAGATTAATTTAAAACAAAGGTAACACTGGTCTACAATTTTTTAGAAGTCGTCTGCTTCAGAGATAAAATGTGCTATTTATTATGTATTTTGATGTGCTGAATTCAAATATGACAATTAAAACAACTGATTGGCTACTGTTTCCAAGATATTTAAATTTTTACATTTTACGTCTATGTATATTGTGTAGATAGTAGACTTTTAATCATAAATTGTAAACCTAGGTCTTTTCATGTGTTTATGGTTGCTTTACATGATAATATTTCACCTGTCCTGTTTATGTAACACTTTAAAAATCAGCAAAAGGGTTATATAAATAAAATGTATTATGAAACAAAAGGCAAAAACTATTATGTACATAGTTTAGTCCTATTCAGGGTCTACTCGGCGCTTCTTGGCTTGTCTCTTGTATTCATTAAATGGAGCATCTCTTGTCACTGTCCAGCAATAGTCTGCAAGCATTGATGGGCTCCATTTGCCCTGATAGCGTTTCTCCATTGTTGCAATGTCCTGGTGAAATCGCTCGCCATGCTCGTCGCTCAGTGCTCCGCAGTTCGGTGGAAAAAAATCTAGATGAGTGCAAAAAATGTATCTTTGGTAACATGTTGCAACCCAGGCTTTTGTATGCCTTGAGGAGGTTTTCCACCAACAACCTGTAGTTGTCTGCCTTGTTGTTTCCGAGAAAATGTATTGCCACTAACTGGAAGGCTTTCCATTCCGTCTTTTCCTTGCCACGCAGTGCATGGTCAAATGCATCATCTCGAAGAAGTTCACGAATCTGAGGACCAACAAAGACACCTTCCTTTATCTTAGCTTCACTTAACCTTGGAAATTTTCTACGGAGGTACTTGAAAGCTGCTTGTGTTTTGTCCATGGCCTTGACAAAGTTCTTCATCAGACCCAGCTTGATGTGTAAGGGTGGTAACAAAATCTTCCTTGATTCAACAAGTGGTGGATGCTGAACACTTTTCCTCCCAGGCTCCAATGACTGTCGGAGTGGCCAATCTATCTTGATGTAGTGGGAATCTCTTGCACGACTATCCCATTCGCAGAGAAAACAGCGGTACTTTGTGTATCCAGTCTGCAGACCAAGCAAGAGAGCAACAACCTTCAAATCGCCACAAAGCTGCCACTGATGTTGGTCATAGTTTATGCACCTCAAAAGTTGTTTCATGTTGTCATAGGTTTCCTTCATATGGACTGCATGACTAACTGGAATTGATGGCAAAACATTGCCATTATGCAGCAAAACAGCTTTAAGACTCATCTTCGATGAATCAATGAACAGTCTCCACTCATCTGGATCGTGAACGATGTTGAGGGCTGCCATCACACCATCGATGTTGTTGCAGGCTACAAGATCACCTTCCATGAAGAAGAATGGGACAAGATCCTTTTGACGGTCACGGAACATGGAAACCCTAACATCACCTGCCAGGAGATTCCACTGCTGTAGTCTGGAGCCCACAGCTCTGCCTTACTCTTGGGTAGTTCCAAATCCCTGACAAGGTCATTCAGTTCACCTTGTGTTATGAGGTGGTTCAGAGGAGGAGGATGGGAGAAAATGTGGGTCCTGTGACATTGATGGTTCAGGACCAGAAGTTTCATCCTCTTCCTCTTCCTCGTCTGACTCAAGTGAGAATGATTCTGGTGCATCAGGAACCGGCAGTCCTTCTCCGTGGGGTACTGGGCGTATAGCTGATGGAATGTTTGGATAATGCACAGTCCACTTTTTCTTCTTTGACACACCTTTCCCAACTGGAGGCACCATGCAGAAGTAACAATTGCTGGTATGATCTGTTGGCTCTCTCCAAATCATTGGCACTGCAAAAGGCATAGATTTCCTTTTCCTGTTCAACCACTGGCGAAGATTTGTTGCACAAGTGTTGCAGCATATGTGTGGGGCCCACCTCTTGTCCTGATCTCCAATTTTGCAGCCAAAATAAAGGTGATAGGCTTTCTTAACCATAGTGGTTATACTGCGCTTTGTGATGCAAAAGTCACTTCACCACAAACATAGCAGAAGTTATCTGCACTGTTCATACAAGTACGAGGCATCTCTGCTCACTTTGGCTAAACAGAAATGTGTCCTTTGCAAAATCAAACACTGACAAATAAGAGAGCACGACACTGTATGATTTCTAGAGCTGATATAGGGCAATTTGTTCAGCAGAGTGATGTAAGCCGTTATGATTGCATCATCCATGACTTCTAGGAATAACATGATGCAATTCATATCATGTATGATGCAATACCAGCTTCAGATTGCATCATTCATTGTTTTGCCTAAAAGCAAGTACTGTCCAAACCCAGTCATAGATTTATTCATAGATCCAGTCAAAGATGTATTTTAGTCATTTCTGGTTTAAATTGAGATCCCTTCCCTTTATAACTCACTTATCCTCCGCCATTCCCAAGTCAAGGGTCGTATATACTGACTCAATAGCATATCTTGAAAACTAGAGCCAATCAACAATTTTAAGCATCATTTTCGTTCTCAGTGACCCAGAATTAGTAAAGTTTGACTACATTTATTTCAGAAGCATTTTGGCTGTAGAGCAGTGTAATTAGAAAATAATGCCCAATATTCAACCTAAAAGTGAGACTGTTAGGCACTAGAATAACATTTCTTGGAAGCTGATAGAAGCTTCCGCACAGGGATAATTTAAAATTAAACTATACAACATGATTTATGAGAGAATCAAGGTAAAGAATCATAAGAATGTAGGGTTGGAAGGAACCTGTAGTAGCATCTAGGTGTTGTCTTCACTACACGGTGGATCAATGTGATAAATCAATCTCCGAGCGCTCTCCCATTGACTCCAGTACTCCACCAGGATGAGAAGAGCAGCCGGAGTTGATGGGAGAGTATCCCCGCTGACCTTACCACACAGAAGATGCTGCAGTAAGTACGTCAACTTCAGCTGTTCTGTTTGTGTAGTTGAAAAGTTGTGTAGGTTAGATTGATGGAGAGGTTTAGCGTAGACAGGGCCTTTGTCAATGTCCTTGCATAGGGACAAGATTAAGTATATCCTAGACCATTACATAAAACTATAAGATAATGCCAAGTTCTGCCAGATGATATTCAGCTCTTTAACCATCAATCTATGTACTGAAGTACTTTTTAAAATGATTCTGAATTACACATGATGGGTAATTGACATGGGCTTTCTCCTGGTTTTAATCTACTGCAAGTTGACATTGAAGTAAGTTTGGTTCCACTTGTGTTTCTTATGCCCAGTTGTCCGTATCAAAGAAAATGTCTTGCTATCTGGATATTTGCTAGCCTTACCAAAGGAGAAAGAGACTGAGAATAAAACTTGAATAACATCTCTGGAGGTTCTCTCTAGAAGTGGGATCTGTATCTTTTTCCTCCTCTTTTATGGGACCTGCTTCACTCCTTTCACCCCCCAATGAGTTAGGGAAGGGCACTATATTGGGAAGGATAGAATTTGCCTAGTGCAGGCAGGGTAAGAAGAGTTCTGATTGCCACTACTGCTCATGCTCCTTTGTGCCATGGTAATCTCATGTCCTGGCACAACAGCCTCTCTTCTGGGAACAAATCTTCTCCTCAATCTGGGATTTTTTGTGGGGGGGAGAAGGAGGCGGAGAGCGCTGCTTAGTGCTTTAAAGGTCTACTTGCTGGCTTTTTAAATGTCAGTATATATTGTGTGAACAGCTTTGGGAGGCTCTCTGTCACTTCACATTTTTTCTGTTATGTGCATAGTTAGAGATGACCAAAACAGTTAATCTGTCTTTTCATGAACTACTATATTACTTTAAACCAGCGGTTACCAACCGCTGATCTGTGGACCGGCAGCAGGTCACGAACCCCCCTGACAGGCCACGGCACATTGCCAGGCTACCCCCCCAGCTTGTTGGTTCCTCTTCCTGGGGTTCCCAAGGAATTCCCTTCGTGCGCACTTTTGCACACATCGATAGGGTGAGTGGGGCAGCCGGTAGCTGGTTGTGCTGCAGCTGGAGCTGTCCCTACTGGGGCAGCCTCATGGTATGTCTACACTGCATTCCTCTTTTGAGAGAGGAATGCAAATGCAGCCGAGCGAAATTGCAAATGAAGTGCAGATTTGAATTTCCCGTGCTTCATTTGCATAATGCTGTCCAGCGCTTTTTCAAAATACCCTATTTCGAAAGAAAAAAAGCAGTCTAGCAGTCTAACGCTTACTCCTTAAAAAATGAGGTTTAAGGGTTATTTTGAAAGAAGTTTTTTTTTTTTTTCAAAACAACCCCTTTTCTAGACTGTTTTTTCTTTCGAAATAGGGTATTTTGAAAAAGAGTCTGGATGCCGTTATGCAAATGAAGCACAGGAAATTCAAATCTGCGCTTCATTTGCAATTTCCCCCTTGGCTGCATTTTCATTCCTCTCTCGAAAGAGGAATGCAGTCTAGACATACCCGCACTGTGGCCTCAGTTCCAGCTCCGGCAATCACTACGCAGCCTGGCCGGCAGGGCCAAGCACCACGTGCAGAGCGGCTGTTCCTGTGACCTGTTCTCCCTCTCTCCCTACTTGGCAGCTGCTCCCCACCAGCAGGTACACACATTACTATTATGCATTATTAAGTGCATAGAAAAATACCAATGTGCAGAATGTGTCAGCACTGTCATACCTGTTAATACTGTCTCTCTCTAATTCTGGTGCAATTGAGGCAAAAGGTTTGGACTGGAGAATACTGTTTAACAAGTATTAGCAACTATTGTATTGTTGTTGCTTTTTTTGAATTTGTGTGTGTTCAGCAGTTTTTCAAATTGTTAACTATCATGTCTCCCCTCTGATTTGCCTGATATACCATGGGCTAAAATTATAATAACAAATGTGCAAATGTGGAAATAAATTACCACAATGAAAATGCAAATATTTGTGCCGGTCCACCAAGGTTTTTGAATGAGTTTGCCAGGCTGCAGTATAAAAAAGGTTGGGAACCACTGCTTTAAGCATTACCTTCTTGTTTATAGTGTTATCAGACAACAGTAACCAACAGGAAAATTAAACCTCAGTCTCAGTGTTTTGTCCTGATGGACTCTAGGGATGTGAACAGGCTCAAATAAAATATCAGTGTGGAAACGGAGATCTTCAAATGGGGGTGCTGGTGCAGTGTATGCAAATACAAGGAAAACCATACTTGTCTTTTAAGCTTTTCATCCAGGGATTTAACTGCGATGTGCAACCATCGATTAAGTATATAATGGAGATAGAAAAGTAAAAATTCTGTAGAATGACAGTAATGCACAAGACTGCCACTACCATCAGTATCCGAATGAGACTACATTATGATCTTAGACCTACTTTGCCCAGTCAAAGGCTTATCTACAGAAGAAACCTATCCTAGTATAACTTAGTGTTAATTTAAACTGATATGATTATACCAATACAATTTGGTATGGACACTCTGGTTTTGTACCAGAGTGCCTTCTTTTAGTTCAGCTTCTGTTACTTAGAAACAGATTTAAACTAAACCAAGAAAAGACACTTTTTTTTATATACTTGGAATAAACAGGGAGGATTGTATTGCATTACCAATAAATTTTTATGCTGTTGACAAAGCCTTAGGCACCTGTTGAAGGGTGTATCTGTGTGGTACATGATAGCAGCAGCACTGCCACATGTGTCAGAATGCAGGAGACAATACACCTTCTCTAAGCCAGTAATTTATCTGCCTGACACCTTTAGTATAGCAATAATGAGAGGTCACTATAGCCCTCCAAGCCCAGGAACACTGTCTACAGCTAGAAGACGTAGGAATGGACTGACCTAATTAGACTGTAACGTATATGATTCACCAGGCCAGTCAACAGTACTTGCCGAGGCTTGTTCCCAAGGTAACAAGCATTGGTAAGTATTATGTGGCTGATGTGCAGAAGTGCATAAAATGTCTTAGAGAAGTGTAGGAAATTCGTCTGAATCTTGATATTAGTGAGTGCTGTTTCTCCCAAATTGCATAGTGTTTTGTTCGAGCCTATCTTTATTATAGTGAAGACAGAATAACTTGGAATTCTAGTTTTGTAGTGATGGACCCTTCTATTGAGTGCTCCTGGCAGTGAGACATGGAATCAGATTGTTAGAAACCAAGCACTAAGTCAGTGGCTCTCAACTTTTACAGACAACTGCACCCTTTTCAGAAGTCTAATTTGTCTTGCATACCCCACGTTTCACCTCACTTAAAAACTACTCACTTATAAAATCAAAATACAAAAGTGTCACAGTAAAAGTAAAATATTGCACTAACATTTCAGTGCAATTTCAGTATATAGAACAGTCTGTATGAAATTTTAGTTTGCACTGACTTTGCTAGAGCTTTTTAAGTAGCTTGTTGTAAAACTAGGAAAATACACCTTGATAAGTTAAGGTAACCCAGGAAGACTGTGAAGCAACTTTTGTCCACAGCAGTGGCTGCTGCCGAGGATCAGCTTCTGTCCGTGGCAGGCCCAGGCTCATTACGGATAGAGGCTTCTCCAGCAGTAGTCCTTGTCTGCAGGGAACTTGTACCCCTTGTGGACGGGCTGCTGCAATGGGTAGAAGCTGCTTTGCGCGAGTCTCCCCTGACCTCTCCCCTGCGTTGCTGCCTCTGATAGCGGCAGCAGCGCAGTGGGAGAGCAGGCGGCACTGTGGAGTTGATGCTGGGGGGAACTAGGCTTTAAGCTGGCTCCCCCCAGCACTGGCTCCTGCTCCCTCACTCTTCGGGTGTGGGGGGAAATGTGAGTAGTCAAGTAGATTAACCGATAAGCTTAGTCTTATCAGTTAATTGACTAGTCAACTACTCGTTCACATTCCTAGTCTGACAAGCTGCCTGCAGTGGAGTGGATAGGGGATACCTAGCAGATCTCAGAGACCTGGAAGTACCTGTGACTCTAGGAACTGGCAGTCTGCCTGCCTCAGAGCAGGGAACCTGACTGATTATGCTTCAGACAATGGAAACATGCCTATATTTAAAAAAAAACACATTTTGGTCTAGCAAATTAGCATTTTCAATTGCCTACTAAGTTTTGCTGGAAATTCTTCTTCAAGCTCTAGCCTTGAGTGGCACTGTTACCATTGTGGACACACTCGAAGAATATTAAGACCTACAACTGCAGTTTAAGCACCCATAGAGCAGCAGATAACTTCATAGGCTGGTTAATTGTAAGATGGAAATTATTTTAAATATATTGTCAGGATCCCATCAAGGGAAGTCTGGGCCAAGGGTCAGAGCAAGGGCAGACCTGAGGCTGGAGTAGCCAAGGAGCTCATAGTCCAGTCCAAACCAGCCTCAGTATCAAGAGTCAGAAACTGAGTCAAGTTTCAGGGTTTGTGTCACCAGGCAAAGTTCAAATCAAACCTGGAATCCAGGAGTAGGAAGAGTTCTGGCAGCTACAGAAGACCCATCCTGTTGTCTGCACGCTTCTTGGAAGGCCCCATCGGTTAATATAGGGCAGGGAGCCAATCAGGAGTCACAAGAGTGCTGTCTGTCAGGCCTTTGAGATGGAACATTCCATGGCCTGTGTCCACAGCAGCTCATAGTACAGTAAACTTCCGATAATCCGGCACCTTTGGGACCCAGGAGGTGCCGGATTATCAAATATGCCAGACTATCGGAAGGGGGGGGCTATGAGGGGTCTGGGGTTGGGTGGGGGGGAATGGGGCGGTGCTGCGGGACCAACCTGGCAGCACCCTAGCTGCTCTGCCCCGGGCATCCCCAAGTCAGCCGCTGCTGAAACTGACCAGCGGCTGACTCCGGGAAGCCCGGGGCAGAGCAGCTCCAATTGTCCAGCTGCCTGGAGCACTTCCGGGTTCCAGGTGGTGCCGGACTAGCAGGAGTGCCGGACCACTGGATGCCGGACAACTGGAGTTTTACTGTAATTGGAGCGCAAGTAGGTTTTGGCTGTTCGGTGGCAGCCTAGATATGTCAGTTACCTGGTAGCTTTGGAGGACTGGCCTGTAGCTCTTTGGGTCCTTGCATTCCCTGTTAACTATGGAAGCACATGCACAAAATTAGGGAGAAACTTTAGGTAGTAGCCTCAAAACTAGTCACCTTTTCCTCTGATGTTGAAACTGGTATTTCATAAGTAGCTATGTGAGTATATTAGACGCCTTGCTGTCTGCATTTTGTTCTGTGTAAGCCCTCATTTAGAAATATGACAGGACTCAGAAACTGACACTCTTCCTTTGAGTGGAGGATACCTGTACTTACACTGCAAAAACTGCAAAACAATTACTTCAGTCTCTTTAGGAGCAAAGGCTGCTGAAGACTTTTTTTATACAAGGCAAATAGGAAACTTGGTTTCAGAAAATCTGCAAAGTTCCACAACGATCTGATCCACTTCCACATATGTGCTTTCTTGCAAATATATACACCCTCTTCTCTCCCCTACTTTTAATAAAAAATAACATGCTACCTCTATGCATTGCCACAAATACTTTATATGTACACTTTATATGGTCTTGGGCAGTTTGGCAGTTCTACTGAATATTTCCAAAGATATGTTAGCTTGGTAGTGACAATTTCACTGTTGCCAGAGAATAATTGCATCTCTCTACACCAGTGGTGGGCATATACTGGCCAGTGGGCCAGATTTGGTTAGCCCCTGTACTTTCCTGTGCCTCAAAGGTATGGCCACTTGCAGCTCCTGTTGGCTGCAGATCGTTGTTCCCAGCCCATGGAAGCAGCGGGAAGTGGTCCCCCAGTCTATGCCACTTCCCACAACTCCCATGGGTCGGGAACGGTGATCTACGGCCAACAAGAGCTGCAAGCACCAGTATCTGTGGAGGAAAAGTCTTATTAACCATCCCTGGGATACACTATAAGTTTACACAAGCTGAGAATCTGCTCCTCTATTTTGTCTATTTTAATGCAAAACTCTCTCTCATGTATTGCTTTTGTGGGGGTCTCCATCACATGGAGAAATATTATTTTTAAAAGTTGTTAAAACATTCACACTGTAGTTTTAATCTGCCATTATTATGAGGTTTTTCCCTTCAAATAATCAGAATACTTCTGTATATTTTACCCTCACTTGCTGGAAACAAAATTAGGACAAAGGCGGATCATAACTGGAGAGTGAACTGTGCTCACCAGTACAGGTTGAACCTTTCTAATCAGTCACCCTTGGGACCTGATCAGTTCCTAAGAGTTTTCCAGACAAGGGAAGGTCAGTATTGTCTAGCAGCATTACTAACACTACCACTGCTTACTGGGTTGTTAGAGGACATTAAGGGTGTGTCTAAACTACACCCCTCTGCCAACAGAGGGATGTAGATTAGGCACATCGCTATAGCAAATGAAGCGGGGATTTAAATATCACACGCTTCATTTGAATAGAAATGGCCATCGCTTTTTGCCGACGTGGCACTTTGCCAGCAAAAAGCAGCAGTCTAGACGGGGATCGGTCGACGAGGAAAACCTTTTCCGACCGATTCCTTATGCCTCGTGCAACGAGGTTTACAGAATCGGTCAGAAAAGGCTTTCCTTGTCGACCCATCCCCGTCTAGACTGCCACTTTTTGCCGGCAAAGTGCCACGTCGGCAAAAAGCGATGGCCATTTCTATTCAAATGAAGCGCGGGATATTTAAATCCCCGCTTCATTTGCAATAGTGATGTGCAGGGCTCGACAAACCATTGAATCTACTCGCCTGTGGCGAGTAGATTTCAGCCCGTTGCCCTGTTCGCTGGCGGCATGCGCATGTGCAGTGCAGGGCTGGTGAGCGGATTTTGCCGCCGTTTGTCAAGCCCTGGTGATGTGCCTAATCTACATCCCTCTGTTGGCAGAGGGGTGTAGTTTAGACACACCCTTAGGGGTAAATTAAAGTTAAAAAACAGCACAGAACGCTGAGAGCCAGGACTAGTGACTGTAAACAAACTTTGAGACTGCGGGAAACTTGGCCGTGGACATCCGACTAGCTAAAATCATTCTGGATGATGGATCAGAGAGTTCTGGACTAGAGAGGTTCAACCTGTAATAAAATCATGAATCTCTATTACTTGAGCAGCTCATTCAAATAGTAGCTCTAGGAGACTTGTATCTTCTATAAACCAACCGCTAGGGTGGGGTACTTAACACGTCCTGGACAACAGATTACTATGCACCTTTCAGAATAGTGAGGTTTTAGTATTTAACCCATAATTCAATGAGCCAGAGTAAGAGTGTGTAAAAGTCATTGGCTGGCTTTGTGAAGATATCAAAACATTTATATCTAATTGTCACAGTAAAATGTTGATACAGTAGGGTCCAATAAATATCAAGGTATCGTTTTACTTTGCCGCCTCCTCTTCCCCCATTGTTTTAAATAGCACAATTGCAAAACGTTGGAAATAGTTTACTAAAATCTGAATTAACTGGTTGTGAGATTTCCTCTCACACTAAAAAGGAAATCAGAAGTTGTTATGCTGTCAGGTTTTAGAAGTGGAATTGTACACAGCGTGTTTTACCCAGCTTTTCCATTGATTTTTCTTTTGAGAAATGATTGACTAGTGTATGCACTTTCTGTCTTCTAGGTTGAAGAATGAAAAAGCTTTGCGTCTGAGTATTGTAGGTGAGTATTAATCAAAATTAAGATTTGTCCTATATTCTACTTAATTGTTCTTTACATAGGATAAGGACTGTCTTTATAATCTATTAATAAACTGTATCAATGTTAGACTCTTATGTGTGCTCTCATCCCAATTTAGCATGTGCCAGTGAAACCAGAGCTGGGATTTCTTGACTTTACTTCTTTGCAGCACATGTGGATTTCATCGCATGTCTGACTGTAGTAGAAGGCAACTTAGCATAATACAGGACAAACCTATTTCATTAATATAACCAAGCCTTGTCAGTCCATATCATTACATGTAGTCCACTCCAAAGTTTATAGTTGTATCACCTCATGCGGATGTTTATGGACTAGCAGTGATTGCACACAGCAGCATGGAAGGTTGGTAGATTTCTGGTCACAACTTGATACAGCGTTTTAAATAGTTGGATGTTTTAGCTTGTTAATTAACTGTTCTCTTAAATTTGAAAAGGTATCAGTCAAGGTTCCTATGCTGCAACTCTAACTTGCTAATGTTGCGGTTGGTCTAGGACACATTTGATTGTCTTGATATTGATCCAGTATGGCATTTCTCTCAACCCCCATCATGTTGTAATATAACATAATTTAAAAGTGATTTTTTGGGTGGTACTTAAACATTTCACAAGCAGTACTCACAGAATTTTTTTTAACAATTTTAAGTTTTTCATCCAATTCCTATGCAATTTACTATATTAAAAAATACTGTGTGTACTGATTGCCCAAGAATTGGTTTGTTGAAGTTGAAACTCTTATCTGGCACACTCTGGTATGGCAACATCCGTGGTCCGGCATGATTTTAGTTAGATGGATGTCCACTTATCATAGGTGTGGCCAAGTTTTCCATGATCCCATAAAGTTTGTTTATAGCCACTAGTCCTGGCTCTCACTGTTCTGTGCTGTTATTTAGCTCTAATTTACCCTGAAGAAATCAGTAAGTGGACAATATTGACCTCCTGTTGTTTGGCATATTCCCTTGCTTGGCACTGGTCAGGTCCCAGGGATGCCAAACTAGAGAGGTTCAACCTGTAGTTAATTTTTGTTAACATTTTTTTTCCTGATTACTAATAGTTTTAAACAACTGGAAAAGGAGGATAGAAAACCACCTATAAATAGGTTCTTTCTTCTTTCCCAAATTCAAAATGACAACTGGATGAAACCTATTCTTTATATTTATTTCATACCTAGCCTGAGGCCTTGTACATGTACCATAGCGAAGCAAATTTTTAAGACTGAATTTAAACCCCCTGAAAAATGGGATTTATTGCAGGAACATTGACAGATTTTGATCTGTGCTACTGCTACTATAATAATTAACACCCACTTTGTTCCTATAGGAGAAAAATTGCAATGGTTTCAAAGTCACCTTGATCCCAGCAAAGCAGACTACACAAAGAAAGAAGCCTGTGAACTAATTGAAAAGTAAGAATGTGGTATTTATTAGTATAAAAGGATCTTTTTTTGGGTTGGAAATAAGATTCAATTAAGATCAATCTCAAATATACTAAATATTAAATATACTAAATTAAATATATTAAATATGCAGGTGACCCCCGACTTACAAGTGCCCAACCTGCGACCCCCTGCATTTAGGGCTGCCCTGTTCCAAGAGCCAGGGGGCTGCCTACCGCCCAACACAGGCCCCGGCCGGCTCTGGGCACCGTTAATGCAGCGGGGCCGTCTACTGCCTGGCAAATCCCCTGGCCAGCTCAGGGCGCTGTTTGCGCCGTGCTGCAGGGCCGCCTATTGCCCAGCGCAGCCCCCGGCCATTCGCATCGCTGGCTCCAGGAGACTACAACTCTCAGGAGGTAAAGTGGGCCAGGAAAGGAATCCCCATTCATAACATTGCCCCTCTGGGCAATAATGATTTGACTTATGACAGTTCTCCAGGAACCAATTAGGTCATAAGTGCAGGGGTCGCCTGTATATTAAATATACCAAATTATTATATCAATTAATATAATCATAGTTATTATTATTATTATTAAATATTATATAAAATATATTATTTAATATATTATACTATATATTAAATATACTAAATTATTATAAATCCCATTATTCATGTATTAATATTGAAGATATTCTGCATTAACATAAATAGATCATAACCATTCTGGAACTATGGGATGAGGTCATCATGTAATCAGAGAGCCTTACCCGTCAAGTATTATATCCCTTAATATGTAGTGAAGGCAAACGCAAAGTAAAATGGATACTTATATATTTTCCAATGAGTACATGATCGTCACACTAAATGTTTATGTTCCCAGTGAATAAAATATTAGTATCATTTCTTGCTGAAAGTGCAGTTCTGTGTTCTATTCACTGAGCCCGACTTCTTATGTGTGTGTCAGTCTGTTTTAGAAAGGCCATCTGAACACACCACAGCCAATATACATGGCAGAGGGGCATTGCTGGCACTGGATGGCATATATCACATTAGGGGATGTGCAACTGAATTGATTGAATGTTCTTTCAAAAGATGTAATTGAGGAATTCTTTTGGGCAAATTCTATGCCCTGTTTCACGCAGGAGGTCAGGCTAAATCACAGAGGTCCCTTTGGCCTGGAAATCTATGAACCTTTGCTATAGGTGGAACAAACGTGTAAAAGAAAACTCTGCTCTCTGTCATCCTTATCCAGTAATCATTTGGAAGTTCTCCCAGTACAGTGCTAGTCTTCCTTCCCTCAGAGAGTCAGTAGGTGACATTGTGTACTCTTAAATTGGTGGGGTAAGAGTCCAGAGGTCACATCCTAAACAGAGTTCCTTTTTTGGAAGAATAATGCAGTTTTCACACTGAATTCAAGAGAATCAGTGGCATATATTTAGATGTAGTGTAGATGGCAAAGAAAACTCTAGTAAATATTGGCAAATGACCAAACCAGAATAGTTGTAATAAGATGCGGCGAGACATGTTATAGCTTAAACTTGTTGTCTTTCAGATATTTACATCGATTCAATGATGAGCTGGAGCAGATTGAATTACATAACAGCATTAAAGGCAGACAGGGAAGGCAACACAGTTCCCGGGAGATGATCATCAAACAGACCACAGAACATGAAAGACAACTTTATGAAGGATATGGGATAGGTATGGCTGTCTTGTTATTTCTTTGTTGTGCAAACTGCAATAGCTGCAACTTACCCCTTCTGTTTGCAAGGCCTGAATCCTAAGTGAAAGCTTTAGATTATACTTTGGTTCCTCTTTTTAGAGAAATAAATCTTCCTTTATTTCCCTGGATTTCCAGGGTTTTTTAAGGTGGTTTAAAAAACAAGGAGAAAGATTCTGGTTAGAAATTATTTTTTTACTTCCTTACAGTGCAGCGATCGCCTTTGAGCAATGACTGTGCTTTGTTTTATATTGCTTTGTCACGTGTATGTAGATTTTGATTACTAAAATTGATAGAAAGGTGATGTTCCTGTGAAATCTGGCTTCTGTTTTTAAAACATATTAATGGCGCTACCTCAAAAGAGTATGAATTATATCCAGTACCTGCCTGTCTGCCCTTTCTTTTTAAAATAGAGGGTTTTTTTAGCCTGAGCAGACTAGTTGCCTCTTCTTTAAAAGGGTGCATAATTCTGTGTTTGGCAACATACATATGAGGGTATTTGTTGATATAAAGATATTGGCTCTCAGTTGAAATGATCAACATAACTCACTCATGGTTTCATTACTCATCCTAAACTCATGAAATGAAATTTTCGTACCATGAAAAAACATCATTGCACAGTCGTAGTAATAGACTAGTATCACTGAAGACTCCCTTGCTTTTATTGTTCCTAAGAATGGGCCAATTGGACATGTGAACCTTGTAGAACATTACATAACTTACTGTATGTCATCCACTTAAGAGGGAGAACTTTGGAGCCTACTAAACTTATAGGGCACAGGATCTCCCATTCCAGGAATCTCAAGGATCTTTAAAGAAGAGAGCCCTTCATTGAAAGAAGTAGAAATAGTCCTGTATCAGTTGGCCCTGCCTCCACCAGGATCTCCTTATTTGTGGTGGAACACAGCTTCTGTAGTAGATGCAGCAGAGTCAAAGAGCATTAGTGTTAGGGATGTGAAAGTGTAAATGGTTAACCAATAACTCTGAACTTATTGGTTAATGTTCATGGTAACACGCAGGCTCCTGCCCACCTGTCACCCTGCATTGCTGCTTCTGAAACAGACGCAGCAGTGTGGGGCAGCAGCTGGTGCGTTCCCGGACCCAGCTGCCACCCCACGCTGCTGCCTCTGTATTTAAATTTGATATAATGTAAAGAAATTTTCAGCAGTTACACGTTTATCCAATTACCTACTTTTTAACATCCCCAAATTAATGTAGCTCCAAACTTAATTCAATTTCTTGGGTTTTCATGGGTTTCTTCATTAAAATGGAGGAGCTCATTCAGGAATGGTGCTTCGTTGTGACAGATTTCTTGCTCTACCCTGACCCTGCCTAAAACTTTGTGCAGCCCCAACAGACAGACACTCTTGCCCTGATCAGGCTGAGGAGAGATGTACACAAAAAGCCCCCTTCAGAGGTGTAACTGGTGATGAATCCTTGACCCCATAGATGTTTGGAGTGGGATTGAGAATGTATGCTTATAACCTTTCACAACCAAAGACTCCAACTACAATACAAAAATGCTATAAGTTATAACAAAAGTAATAGTTGAATAACTCAAAACAACATTCTTAATGTTGGAATATCAAATCATAAGTTTTCATTGGCTGCTATCCAGACAAGATTGTTAGTCTTTATTTTGCACCAAGGGAAAAATAGGAGTTGCCCCCTTGTCATCAGGATATCTCACAATGCCTTAACCAGAGCTGTGTTTTGAAAACCTAAGCATGACTAATGACAGATCTTGGTCAAGGATGCTGCATGGGATTAGCTTTAAAAAATGGAAATTTTTGAGCCTAACTGAACTGATAGCGTGTGTAAGTCTCTTTAAAAGTGGTATGCAAATGCTAGCTGTGCTTGAGAGAGAGCTTGAATGACTAAAAATCATGTACTGGAACTAGGCTGAAGGCAAGAGGAGAAATCAAGTAGAACAAGGCTAATTGGAACTGGAAAAAGGAATGGTGGAAGCTAAGATTCAGTTTGTGTTGGGGAGGATGTGGGAGAAACCTGATACCTTACTTTTTAAAAACAGACAGCCTTTTTGGAACCAAATAATCAGTTTAACTTTAATGTCTAAAAGAGTATTGTTCAAAGTCAATGCTGTTTACTGTGATATAGAAGTCATTAAAATCAACATTTGGTTCCTGTTTGGAATGTAAATCTTGGCCAATTAGCTTCTTTGAGACAAGTATTTCCTAAATTCTGGGGAGTTGCAGGGGGGAAGGGAGAGGGGGGCAAGACAGGTTTTTACATAAGAACATAAGAACGGCCGTACCGGGTCAGATCAAAGGTCCATCTAGCTCAGTATCCTGTCTGCCGACAGTGGCCAACACCAGGTGCCCCAGAGGGGGTGGACCGAAGACAATGATCAAGCGATTTGTCTCCTGCCATCCCTCTCCAGCCTCTGACAAACAGAGGCCAAGGACACCATTTTATCCCCGGCTAATAGCCTTTTATGGACCTAACCTCCATGAAATTATCTAGCTTCTCTTTAAACTCTGTTATATTCCTAGCCTTCACAGCCTCCTCTGGCAAGGAGTTCCACAGGCTGACTACACGCTGTATTAAAGTATTTGTTAGTGGTACTTAATCCTTCAGAGCTTCTCATGTTCTGTTCTGCATAAGATAACAAAGAATTCATTGATTCATGGTGTTGAGCTATGTGACTTAACACACAATAGGAATCCAGTGTTCTCTCTCCTCACTTCCTCTTTTGAATTTCTTCCATGGCAGAAATAGGAAAGCAATATACAGTAAAACTCCAATTGTCTGGCATCTAGTGGTCCGGCACTCCCGATAGTCCGGCACCAACTGGAACCTGGAAGTGCTCCGGCCAGCCGGACAATTGGAGCTGCTCCGGGCCGCTTCCCCAAGTCCACTGCTGCCGCTGCTGAAACTGACCAACTGCGGACTTGGGGAAGCGGCGTGGAGGAGAGCAGCTGGGGTGTTGCCGGGTTGGTACCGCAGCGCTGCCCCTCACCCCCCTGCTCAGCGCCTGGCAGCACCCCAGCTGCTCTGCTCCATGTCCCTTCCCCAAGTCCGCCGCTGCGGAAACTGATGAGCGGCGGACTTGGGGAAGCTGCAGAGCAGCTGGGGTGCTGCCGGGCACCGAGCAGGGGGGTGAGGGGCGGCGCTGTGGGACCAACCGGGCAGCACCCCAGCTGCTCTGCCCCGCCACTTCCCCAAGTCGCCGCTGCCGCTTGCAGCCCCAGCTAGTCTGTTGCCGGCAGATGCGCAGGGCTTCCCCCACCTCCCTGCAAAATGGAGGAGGGTTCGCCCCATGCCGCACTGTTCCCCGCCAAACCCCCCCCCCCCCCAGGACCCGTCACAGCCCCCCTGCCGGAGTACCTCCTGATACTCCGGCATATCCGATAATCCGGCACCCCCTGGGTCCCAAAGGTGCCTGATTATCGGAAGTCTACTGTATATGATTTTTTTTTAATGTGTTCTTTTTTTCAAATTGTTCCCCTATACAAAGTCTCCCTTCCAATTTTTGTGGTTTTAAAAATTACTTTCTTTTTTAAAATGTTTGTCTCTTCTGTTTGTTCTGTGAAAGTTCTATGCACACAGGAAAATCAGAGAAATAGGCTAGAAAACAACTCTCTGAAATGCATAAGGTAAACAAACTGGGGGAAAAAAGAGACAAAATAAGTTTTAATTTATAGACATCTCAAGTTTTGCTCACGATTGCTGTAAGTTTAAAAATGCAAAAGTCTGCCATTTTTAATTTGATGGTGCTGTTAACATATAAAGGGGCAAACTCAAATCATTCATCAATTGTTAGAACAGCTGCTGGAGGTTCTGTCTGTCTAGAACTCAGTCTTCATTAAGAGAAAATTGTTGCTACTAAATACTGTAATTGGAAATGGGAGGAAAAAACCAGAATGTCAGCTGAAGATAGTCATTAAAACACAATTTCATCACCAGAGGCTTCTTTAATAAAAGGGAATATCTTCAAGCTGATTTCATGTTTGAGTGTGTCTCTGTTACTGGGATCAGAATTTCCCTTTTTGTGTTGTATGCTTTGCCTTGAAGTAGCCTTAGAATATAAAAAGTGTTTGGAGTTCTTAAAGTCACCCAAGGGTTGCCATTTTTGTAATAAAGCGTTATGCTTTTGTGGATAGAAGTTCAAGAATCTTCATTTCTTCAGTAGTTGATCATTAACAGGCAGAAGTTCTTAAATAACTACACTGGCAGCTGAGAGTTGCACAGATACTTCTAGGAAAAGTAACAATAAAGGGAGCTTCAATTTTAAAATCAGGTTAAGGAAATAATGGGTCTTTTTTTAGTAGTGTGTGATTGGTTCCTGCCTTTGCCTCTGTGCTTAATTGCACAACTAAACAGGCTTTTACAGGTTTGGCTTTTCTAGCATATTGTCAGTTTCAGCATTTTGTATTTCCTATAAGTACTTATTTTTCAGGTGTTCAAGCTTTGCACATTAATATGTATATTGAAAGGGCATTCTGGATCCAAAAGATGATGATACATTCAGGAGTATATTTGTGTATTTTTGTATATAAGTTTGTATGTGTACAAATTATTGACCTTATTAATGCCTATAAATTATTAATATTGTTAAAATACTGTGTTTTTTACCTTCCCAAGATGTTTTCTGTGTTTTGTTCCTGAGGTAGCTCCTTTTTCTGAATATCACAGTATACTTTCCAGTATATAAATTCTTTGGGCAAGGATTGTATTAACAGTCTTGTATGGTACCGAGTGTCTTGTTGATGCTTACATGGAAATAAGTTATAATCATTGATTCCACTGTTGTTTCACAGAAGCGAAGTATAGAAATATTCTCCTTTTTTATAACAGAAGTTTAATATCAAGATTTTCAAAATTAGGTACTTAAAATTATATTCTTAAATTCATATTTAGGCATCAAAATAACATTTTTTAAAAAAAATTCTAAATGATCATTGAATTCAGTTAGAGCTGCTGGATGTTTAGCTCTTTTCTTTGAATGGGTCATTTATTAAGTTGCCTAAATATGAATTTAGGAGCTAAACTTAAGGCACTCACATGAAAAAAAATCTCGGTGTTTAATATCCATTAGCAAGAATGAGTATTAGAATCTTGGTTAATCCAAGAGAACATATTAAATTGCTCTGTTTTTGCTAACAGACCCTATGTTTAAGCATGTGAAAGCTAAAGGTATAGCATTACTGATGGAAGACTCTTGACTATACACCCTGCTTTCCTGCAGTGCACGACTCAAGGTACAGCATAAGCTCTGTCACAGATTTAGTTGTAACCATCTTAAAGTTTCAATCTTAGTCATCATCTTTTGGATGCAGATCCATGCCTCTCTCCCTCCAGACTGGGGGCAGAGACTGCAGAGAGATTTAGTCATATCTGGGTGCTTTCCTTTCAGGAACTACAGCAGTCTTAACCACCCTTCATGGATTCCCCAGGAAATGTCTTAGAAACCCATGAGCTCAAATACACATTTAAAGCTTACTATCACAGAAATACATGTCTGTCTGGCACACCTCACCTCATCCTTCCTGGTATTACATTTGAGACAGGCATGACAAGATGTATATCTTTTTTGCTAGAAAATAGTGCTACTGTAGTGTTTGTATCCTGCTTAGGCACTATGTTGATGGGCTTACTAAAGATGAATAGTTATTAATGAACAAAACTTTGCTTTTTGAAAAATAAATCCCAGAGCTTTCACTACTAGTACATGATATATAGATGTTCATCTTTTAAACCTGACAAGCTTACTTTCCAGGTGTACGGGTATCCATAAGCCTTTTGATTGATTATATTGCAGTACTAGAATAAGGTTAATCTTGATCTAGATAATTTTTGCTTTCTAAATTCTACAAAAGTAAAATCTGTTGTTGCGGTGGTAATACCAACAACATTTTAACAGGGAGTATGGAATTATCAAGATGTTATATATTTTTTTTTTTAAGCTCATCTTTGACCAAATCTCATCTCTCCAGTTCAAGATGAATCAGACTTTTATCACAGTCTTTCAGGAAATGATTTTATTAACACAAATAAATATGGGGTTATCTTGTGTTTACTTACTGGACAGGGCTGTAATTGAATTGGTTAGGATTGTAAATAATGGACAAAAGCAAGAAGGAATATTTGTAGTTTGTGTTTACAATTCTAAATTCAACTTTATTTGGATGTATCCTACAATATATTTGGGTAACTTTCTGACTAATATGCTATTTTATCCAACTGAATATTTTAATAGATCCTCTTTTCAGTATAACCAAATAATTATGGGGCAATAATTTAATTGTAAGGTGCTTGTGAATTCTCTATTCCCTATAGCCAAAGGACTCTGAAGTGAAGCAGAACATTTCTTTTCTCACACAGAATAAGATATTCCACTTTCTAGAATAGTAAAATTCTAGACATCTCTAGGATGTCAGTTTGTCTCCAGCTCTGTGTGCTGTGATGACACATTTGTTTACATTAAAATTTTAAAGGAACCCAGGAAATTCACAAAATCCCTAACGTACGGATTTAATGTTTGAGTTAATACTCTTGTAATCTCCACAAGGCAAGGAATAATAAATTAAGCTAGCACACATAACAAAATACCAATCTGCAAGCATTTATTTAGTACCACAACACTCTACCCCACTGGCATAATAGTACTCTGACACACGTCAGTTTAAGTTCAGCATACTGTTATCCTTATTTCCTACATCAAACCTGAAAATCAGCACATAACACAATCCTAATTTTGACCTGTTCATTGTGGTGCTTTCTTACACAGCATAATATGAAAAGTGCTGAGCTGCCACAAACTGGGGATAGGAGTAAGGCGCAGATTTTCAAAGTGTTCAGTGTTTAGCTACTTCTATGGTTCTTAGGGGAGGTACCTAAATGTGAACTAAGAACTCTTGAAAATTTGTCTCATGGACTGTTTATGTAGGGGATTGTTCAGTGGGCTGTACTGCATGGTTGACCTTATTATTTTAAGATCATAACTATATACACATTTTGAAAACTCTGCTACTGCTGTTGAGACATAGCTCAATGAAGGGTATTAATTGAACATGATACATTTTAGTTTATTACAACTGCTAACATGTTTCCATAACTAGAAATTCAGGGCTAAATCTTGCCCTTAAGTGCTTACGCATAGCTTCCATTGACTACACTTAGGCAGAAATTTTCCATGTCCCTTATGGAACAGTCATGTAGAGTTGAATAGAAAAATAAAACTTCCAAATGTTTTTGAACCATTCAATTAGAATTTAAGAAAATTATACCCCACTGTATATGGTTCAAAGAGCCTTTAGAAAATCTTTCACGTTCTAGTAAATCCCCTGTAGATTTTAGAACAACTTGTGTAGAACCTTATTTATTTCATCTCTCTCCAAATTCTGTGTTTTCATAAAGCATAGGAATAAAACTGATCAAATGGAGCTGAAAAAGCCCCTATTTATGTCATATTGAGTACTTAGACTATTAAAAATCACTGCCCTAGAGAAGAAATTATTGGTGCTTTTCATTGCCCTTTTTTTTTTCCTCATTACAATGCTAAGGCATTATTGCATTTTATTTTGTTTGTGTTGTCAGATTTCTTCCCCTGCCAGTTTCTTTATTTGGCCGATATTAGGGTTCCAACCCCACTAACCACCTCTGTGTGTTATGACACTTGAGTTTACTTCATTCTGGTTTGTTACTTTGTCTATAAACATAATCGATAGTGCAGGCTCTTGGAATAGGTTTTATTAATTGAATTTTGCCTCTTTACAGATGGCAGCAAATACTAAAGGTTCAGTATTTTGAAGTATGGACTTCAGCCATAGCTGTTGCAGTAGTTTAGGCTTCTAAAGCCAAACAAACAAAAACCAACAACCCGAATGTAGGCATGTCAAAGAGTGTTGCTATGTTGATGGTTTTGTTTGGAAAAGCAGTTGAACAAACCAGTGAGAACCTTATGAGCTGTGGTAACTAAATCCTGATTTGTCAGGGAAGCTAATGGAAAGCAGGAACTGCAGATGATTCTGTGATAATTTTAAAAGGAGTGAAAAAGCCCTCCAGACCTGAGGCTGGTAGGTGAATTTTAATTCCCAAAGGACTTCATCAGGACTGGTGGCAAAATTGCATACCTAAGAATAAAGCAACAATGGCTATTTTACACTTTTCAATGAACAAGTAATAGAATAAATAAAATCCTACTTTCCAAAGAACACTTGCACTGTCACATGATGGTACTTAAATTTAAGAAATTTTGTGTGGAAACTTCTGACTTGGGACCCTCTGCTTTATCATGGCATAATGCACAATTTACTTGAACTATACAAATATAACTCTGAACCTACCTCTGAAACTTTTTTAGCCTATGAATTTTTCGCAGAAAAGAAAGCGAGTCATTCCTCTACTTCCCTCCAATCATTATAAATATAAATTGTCTTCTATGACATGAAACTGTTAGAGAATATGGGCCCAAAGACTGAAAGCTGTTAACGTGACCCTGAAACTGTTTAACATTAAACAGTGTTTAAACAAGATTCGGAGTTTGGTATACAGGGACCTTAGCCTGCTGAGTATCGTGGCGAATGCTATTACAATTTTTAAAAATCTTTATAAAGGCGCAGAAAAAGAAGGAAAAGTGTTTAAAAGTATTTTAACTATAATGTATTAAGTAAGGCTTTCATCTTAACATTTCTTGTTCCCTTTCCCTTTAGCTGGAAGGTTTTTAGAAGAAATCTTTGCCTATTTTGACATGGTCACTTTTCTTGTTTGGGGAGAAGAGAGAAAGTTAGTTGAGATGGACTGGAGCTGCTAAAAACTAATCCCATTTCCTAGAAGACAAAACAAGACACACACACATGAGGGGATGAAAAACCCCCAGAAAAGACAGAAAATGTGGTTCTTTTTTTGTTGTTGTGTCCCCTGGCTTTTCTTCACTGCTGGAGAAAGAACAGCATGGCACATGAACTTTATTAGCCATTCTGAGGCCTAGTAAACTTGTACCAGCATTGAGAAGTTTAGGAAATTGCTTTCATCATTCTCTCTGATCACAGGCTGACAGCAACGTTGCAAAATATACAGACTTGGATAGCTAAGCCTGACTTATATTAGACAGAAGGAAAGAGGAGAGGGATAGGAAAGAGAAGAAATAATGGGGCAGGAAAAGGACAGAGTAAATCCTAAATGGTGTTCGGAAGTTAGCTAGAGCCAGCAGCGGTATTGTTGTTATCTGGGTCCCTCTCTAGCCCTGACTGGTCAGGGCATCTCTGGCTTAGAAAAACAAAGGTCCAACAGTGTCACAGTGGCTCCTGAGATCCCAGAAGATGGATGGGGGTGGCAGCGAGGATGGTGAAACTCCCTCCTCATCTCTAATCTTACGGAGTGATGAGTGGAAAACCCAAGCCCATAATTATTTTGTCTAGCAATATTTGGCCTAATTTCTGGTGCACCAATTTTGGTCTATTGATTTTTGGGGCTCTCGCTTTTTTTCTTTAGCGGGCATGACCTCAATATAGTCCTTGAGTTATATCAGCAGGGGTTTTTGTTTGGCCTAGTTTAACTTTTTTTGTTTCCCTTTTGCAGCTTTTCCTATCAGTGGTTGTTATTGATTTCTGTGAAACTATATAAACTCACTTTTTACACGTGAGATCACAATTAGGATAAATCTGCAGACTAATTATTACAGCAGTTGCTGCACAGCATGTGGGTAAAGCACTTGAGTTAGTGGTGAAACATACAGGGAAAGGCAAAACTTAACTTCAGCTTATATACAGGTCAGAAAAGCTTGGCATATTTACTTTCCTGTGGCAAGCTGAAGCTTTCCCATGTCAATGCAGTCAACTTGTAGAGAAGCTGAACTTTCATTTAAAAAAAGAAAAACCCTTCAAAACTAATTTAGCACTTATGTGAAGAAAATCTTCTAAATATGAACCAAATGTAAACAGATGCAGAGTTTTAACTAAGTCTGCAAACAGTTGTAGTGCCTCTGCTGCTGAGTTCTGCCCAGTAGCTACAGAGTGAAAACTAAGACTCGGTATCTTGAGTCTTCACTGATGCTATTTAGAATCCTGTGAGCCTTAGAAAAACTGACAAGAGTTGGATAGATTACACTTGGCTATTGTCTAGTTAAAGTAGGAGGAACAGCAGCAAAAGCAGTCATTCTGTTCTGTATACATTCTTACACTGTGCTCATCTGAGCACCATACATTAAATGAAGTGACTGTTAGGTAGTATTTGTGTGTCATTCTCTCCTCAGGAGGATTAAGTGTGTGCAATGTCTTTGTTTCGGTAAGGTTTTAGGTGTGTGGTTTTTTCCAAATGTGTTTGTGTATTTGTTAGAGATGGCAGGGTGAAAGAAACACACCTTGCACATGAGCAGAAGGTGATCTGACCCATTTTCCTAGTGGCTGCATGTGATGTTGAAAGGGACTGGGAAGAAAATTGATCCTGGTGGGATTCCACAAGTGAGAGGGTCTAGTGGTGGGAAATTACTCCCCTACTACTACTCTTTGGTTGTGTCCCTCCAGGAAGGACTCAGACCATTTTATTGTATTACCCTTGAACCCAGACAACACTATCTCATGGTCAGATATGCTGAATACTGGAAAGAGGTCCAGGAAGATCAGAATGGATCTGTCCTTTATCTGTTGACAGGAGGAGATCATCCCTCACTGGTAATGAATAGGGATGTTAAGGACTAGTCAACTATCCGATAAGCAAATGCTTATCAGATAGTTGACCCCACCCACCCACCCCCGGGAGCAAAGGCGGGGGAGTACTTCAAAGCAGCAGCTCCTGGAATCAGCTGTGTGGCGCTGCCGTGCATGGAGCCTGGGGTCACTTGGGGGACTCTGATGAAATGCTGCGTGGAGCCCGGGATCAGCTGGAGAGTCCCCAACTGACCCCAGGCTCCATGCTAAGCTGTTGCTTTGAAATGCACACAAGCCCCTCCTGGGGACTCTTTTGCATTTCAAAGCTGGCACGCGGCATGCAGTCCGGAGCCAGCAGGGGTTCTTGTACGTTTCAAAGGAGGAATGCGGAAGTGCCTATCGACTAGTCGAGTAGTCAATGGGAATGCCATCAACTACTCGATTATAGTCAATTAACCGCAATTTAACATCCCTAGTACTGAAGTGGTTTCAGATCCATATCCTGGCCTGAATCTAGAATGACTGGTTTCGAATTTTAGCTTCAAGTAGATGAGCTTGTAGTTGATTGAGGTTGTTCAGAAATGGGAAGTTTGACACTGGGCAGTAGCTGAGCACAAATGATGTGTCCAGAGTGGGTTTCTTTAGGGTACCTCAGTCTAGTGTATGTTAGAAAAAGGAAAGGAAGAGTTCTCCTCTAAATGAAGCGTTGGCTTGTTGGTGGAGAGTAGCCGCCTGTTATTTGTGGCTCTTTCATAAGCCAGAAAGGATACGTCAGTTTTACAAGGCTTGAGTCAGTACTCTTTTAGGGACTTCTCTCTCAGTGAAACTATTCCATAGGACCCAAAATCAAGGCCTGAGGGATTATGTAGAGTAGTGTAGGTATCCCTGTTGCAGTAATCAAGATAGGTAGAGCAGTTGAATTAATGTCCAGTACTTCTCAAGGCCTGTCTGATATACTGTTGCACTTCAGTATATGACCTTATAAATTCAGCATAAGGAAAACATTTTTAAAAATAGCATAGGCAGTCCAACTACAACAAATAAGATTAATGACAAATGCCATGCTGTATTTTATCATGGAGAAATATGATATATAATATTGGTAGTATTATCTGGCTTATTACCTTGAGAGTGAGGAAAATTGATAGACAAAGAATAGCTTCTGACTTTCACTGTGTGTTCAGGGTCAATCAAAGACAGTATAGGAGCCATCTGAAATGTGACATTTATATGTCATGAGGCAGTAAATTAGATTTAATGCTACAGAGGTAGCATTATTCTTGTTGAGACACTTTGCTGCTCCTTAAATCTATACATGTGTTTCTAGACTGTAATAAGGCATTCCATGCTGTGCTAAAACTTCAAAGCTTCTGAACATTAGAATCTCTCTCTACAGTGATTCTATTACTGATGGCATGAGAAGTAGGTCACCTATAAGATTTCAGAAATGGCCAAGAAACGGAATGACTTTATATCATGTAAAGCGGGCAATTGAGCACTGATTGACACCCTGTACAACCACCTTGATGTCAGTAGGAATGCACTTATTTATAGGAATATAAATAAGTTCAGAATTTGGCCTGGAAACTAGAAAAAGCATCTCTCCTGTATATCTATGTACAAGAAGCTTGTATTCTATATTCTGTACTATGTTAACTCAGTAAAGGTTGGATAATCACTGTATTAGTAGGTCCCATTTATTTCCTATTTGGTTAGGTTCAGGCAGATCACTAATCAATATGAAAGGCTCTTATTAAAGCTATTGCTATTTATTATGATTAGGCAAGAAGTAAAATCATTTGAGACAGAAGACAAGCACAACATTGTAATTACAGATCACAACTCCATTTCTTTTAAAATAGAAATTTCAGCAAAGTGACCATTTCTTAATCTCAGGAGTTCTGTTTATGGTAATGATATAGTATAAATGCCAACATTTTACTCGGTAAACAGGTACATCAATAGGGCACCTCCACATCACTATTACTTGAACAGGCATTATCTTAAGTTTTTCAGGCAATTCAAATGTTCTTGATAGGGCCAAGATGATGGAATTGCTTGGGTGGAGGAAATGGTATTTTTCCACAGCTGAAGAGAGCTTCATTTGGATATGGGTGTTTAAACAGCAAGATATGGTTATACCTCTCCATGAGAATACACTCTTATGCAAGATCATTTTTCTTAATGTTTTATTAGTCTTAAAAATCTTAGAAATATGTTTAAAATGGATTATTTGAACTGGAAGCCAGAGAAATCTGGGTTTGATTTCCAATTCAAGCACTGACCTGTTCAACCTAGCACAAGTACCTAGCTCTCTGCATAGGAAGATGGGAAATATGACAAAAGACCACCCTGGCTTACCCAGGAGATTTTCATTAAGTCCTACAAAAAGTGGAAACTAAGTTCGATTACACAGTATGACTATAAACAAATATGTAGGGACAAAGTTAGAAAGGCAAAAGCACAAAATGAGTTTAAGCTAGATAGAGACCTAAAGGGTAATGAGAAAACATACTACAAATACATTAGAAGCAAGAGGAGACCAAAGCTAGGGTAAATGGTGGGGGGTTTTTACCAGAAAGGTAGGTACAGTAAACTTCCGATAATCCGGCACCTTTAGGACCTGGGGGGTGCCGGATTATCAGATATGACGGACTATCGGAAGGGGGCTATGAGGGTCTGGAGTGGGGTGGGAGGATGCCACCCCAGACCCTCATAGCCCCCCCTTCCGATAGTCCGGCTCTGCCCCAGGCGTCCCTGATTCAGCCGCTGCTGGTCAGTTTCAGCAGCAGCTGAATCGGGGATGCCTGCAATAGAGCAGCTGGGGTGCTGCCAGGTTGGTCCCGCAGCGCTGAGGGGGGGTGCTACGGGACCAACCCGGCAGCACCCCAGCTGCTCTTGGGGATGCCTGGGACGTGCCGGACCATCAGGAGTGCCGGAGCATTGGATGCCGGACTAATGGAGTTTTACTGTAGTAATTGGACTGGAATGCTAGTGAAAATGAGGTAGGATCAAAGGCTAAAATAAGAAAAGAACAAGTTAAAAATTGCTTAGATGAATTAGAAGTCTTTAAATCTCCAGAATATCAAGGAGATATCTGAGTCGTTAGCAATTATCTTGAAAAAGTCATGAGAGATTCCAGAGGACTGGAAAAAGGTATTATGTTTACCTGTTTAAAAAAAAAAAAAAAAAAAAAAGGAAAAGGTATGTATGTATAGTATGTTAAGGGCATGACTAATACAAATAAGTGAAATTAGCAGCTTAATTAAGTTAATTGGCATTTTTTGCTTTCTCTTAAGAGCCTAAATCTTTTGTCTTTTTTGACACAAACTTTTAGACAAAACACAGCTTTCTTTCAGCTGCTAGCGGTGGCTAAAAAGCTGATAAAGTAGGTTGGGGGAATCTTTCCCCCTGCCTGCTAAAATGGGTTCAGGAAAATCATCTTGTTAGAAATCCTAGATTCCTCTCCCTTTATGTCAGTTGTGGGAGAAAAGGTAGACTTCTCTTGGACCTCACAATTTTTAACTTGGTCTGTATCTACCTCTGACTCTGTAGTTCAGTGCTTCCGCTAGCATATGCTTCATAAAGTCCTAATTTAATGTTTGCTCTCGAATGAGAATTGCTATGAATAATTTATAGCTGGTAATCTATTTAATTTTTTCCCCATTAGATATTCCTGACATTGTGAACAGCAAACACCTCAAGATTTTCAGGTGAATTTCTTCTTGTTGTGTTTAATCTTTTGTGGTTTATGTTTGCCCAACAGGACATTTCTGGAAATGACATGCCATGACTCCTCTTTTTTAAAGAAAACCAGCCAACCCAGTATTGTACAAAAGCAGTTGGTGGAGGTCAGGGTTCCCTTGTTTTAAGGGAAACTACTGAAATATTTATCATGCACTTATGATTTTGCTGTTCTAGTTTTTTATTAGCTGCTGCAGCCTAAAAATTGTAATTTATTGAGAGTAACAATTAATTATTGAAATATAAGATTTAAAGTAGGGATGTGAACTGGTAACCGATTAACCCGTGACCCTGGTAAGCATGCTTTACTAGGTATCAGTTAGCACAGTACCACCAGAACAGCCTCTACCTACAACCCATCACCGGGCAGGTGCCTTCTTAGCCCTGTGAGGTCGAGCCAGCACTCCGTGCCGGGGCCTGAGTGCTGGGCTCTCGGCCCCACAGAGCAGAGCAACACCCGTGATGAACATTGCTCCAGGTACAATTAACCAAACTGCCTAGTAAAGCATGCTTTGGTGGCCTCGATTGCATTACATCTACTGAAATCTTGCTGTTTCAATGATTGTGTTACTCTCAATAAATTACAATTTTACCTTAACTAATAAAACAGAACAACAATCATGGTGCATGATAAATATTCAGTAGTTCCGCAGGCACCTTGTTTACTCACCAACTGCACAGCTGTACTGAGTGTGTTTCTTTAAAGAGAGTATGTATATTATTCCGAAATACTGTTGAGCAAACATAAACCACAAAAGATGGCTGCAACAGAAAGAGAATCCACCTAATCTTGAATATCAGGAAATCAATAGAAAACTCCTAATATTTGTATCATGCACTTATAGTTTCTTTCATTCTAGTTTTATTAGCTGCTGCAGCCTAAGGTGTAATTTATTAGGGAAATGTAATTAATTGTGAAATATAAGATTTAAAGTGAGGATGTGAACTGGTAGCTTGAGTTAACCCCATTGACCCTACGTGGCGCCTTTGATGTCGGTTAACTGGTACCTGGGAGCAGCCTCCTGCCTGCAACCCATCACGGGCAGAGTGCTGCTCCAGCCCTGTGGGGGTCGAGAGCCAGCACTCCCATGCAGAGGGCCTGGGAGCAGAAGCTGGCTCCCCCACGTTTGGGGCTGCTGTCTCCTGCTACCAGCCCCCGACACACCTAAATATGAGAGCAGAAGCCAGCCTCCCCCCCCCCCACACACACACTCTTGGGGCTGCTGGCTCCTGATCCTCCCCCATCCTCCAAATCCCACATAATAAGTTAACCAGTTAAATCCAAGGTTTAACTAGTTAACTGATTAAACTAGGGTTGTAAAATTGTGGTTAAAGTGCTGAGACTGTTAGGATGGAGTTCCATGTGGTAGTGACTTCTTTTTGGGGTATTTTCAAACAGACTTGAAATGTGGGAAATTCCATAGCTATATTTTAGCAATTCTTATAGCATAACAAATCATAAATGCAAGAACTGGAAGGACCTTGAAGTCATCAAGTCCAAGTCCCTGCCTCAGGAAGAACCAAGCACTATCTAGATCATCCTGATAGATGTCTATCCAGCCTGCTCTTAAAATGTCTCCGGTGATGGAGATTCCACAACCTCCTAGGCAATTTATTCAGTGTTTAACCACCCTGACCATTAGAAGTTTCTTAATGTCAACCTAAACCTCCTTATATATCTTCAGAGGTCAAGAAGAACAATTTTTCTTCTCCTTGCAACATCCTTTTAGGTACTTGTAAACCGCTATCATGTCCCCTCACAGCCTTCTCTTTTCTAAACTAAACAAACCCAGTTTTTCCAGTCATAGGTCATTGTTTTCTAGCCTTTTCATCATTTTTGCTGCTCTTCTCTGGATCTTCTCCAATATTTCCACACGTTTCCTGAAATGTGCTGCTCGGAACTGGACACAGTGCTCAACTGAGGCCTAATCAGTTTGCAGAAGTAAGGAGAAGAAGATCATACAATATCTTACTTTCCCAACATTCCTATTGTGCACCCCAGAATCATGTTTTGTTTTTACGACAGTATCTCATGCTGTTGACTCATATTGTATGGTCACTATGATTCCTAAATCCCCTTTCTGCAGTACTCAGCCTAGACAGTAGCTTTCCATTCTATAGGTATGAAACTGATTATTTCCTTCCTAAGTGAGAACCCTTTGCATTTGTCCTTATTAAACTTCATCCTGTTTCTTCAGTTTGTCCAAATCATTTTGAATTATGACCCTTTCCTCCAAAGCAGTTGCAACCCCTCTCATCTTGGTATCATCTGTAAACTTAATAATCACACTCTCTATTCTATCATATAAATCATTGATAAAGATATCGATCAGAACCAGTCCCAAAACAGACCCCTGCGGAACCTCATTTGTTATGCCCTTCCAGCATGATTGTGAACCATTGATAACTACTCTCTGAGAATGGTTATCCAACCAGTTATGCACCCACTTTACACTAGTCCTCTAGGTTGTATTTTCTTAGTTGATAAGAAGGTCATGTGAGAGAACCTTGTCCCATGCGCTGTGAAGAGATTCAGGATTAGGGTTAGCATGCTGAGTTGAATTCTTTTTTCCATGCATTGATCAGCCAGAATTTTCCTGGGAGTTAACATGTTCCTTTCCTCAAGAAGAAAACATACCTTGAATGTTATTTTGGGAGACTCTTCAGCCTGAAGAGATAACATTAGCACAACCAGGAGGACGGGCCAAATATATGCTCAAGGCACAAAGAGTAGTGGCAAATGGGAAGATACTCAAGCACCACTTCTACCTGCCACATACCCTCCCCACTCCCTTCCCTTCCCTTCCCTTCCCACAAAAGAGACTAAATAGTAGTTATCTGCAACATATTTAGCCTCAGCGTGGTTGAGTATTGTGTTGTTGACATTATCAGCCATTAACCAGTATGAGTTATGGATTGGTCGTAATACATGATGTATGGGTGCATTATGCAATTTGTAGATACAGTAAAATCATCAGTATTGCATGTGTACACCGAGGCAGTTGTTGGTTCTTCCCGCTAAGACTTCAACATGATTCCCTAGATTTGTGTAGCCATAGAATGCAGTTACATAAAATATCATTCCTAGCGACAACTTAGAGATTTGTATGCATGAGAACTGGCTTACGTAGTTGCATTAAGGCAACTTTGTTGTGCTGTTGAGGATCTCTTGTTTCAGAGGCATGAGCAGCCCTTTCAAATCAGCGGAAATTGGAAGGCTTAGCAACCATCAGACAGGTGGCATGGTTATAAGTGAAACTGTGACTTGTGTCCCTCTTGAGACCACCCCTCAGGTGACAGGAGTGGGTTCCACACCACACTCTTGATGAAACCACACAGATCAGTCATTCTGGGACTGGATCTCTGAGCCACAGCCCCCTCCCCGTTTCCTAACTGTGTTTAATTTGGCAGGCACAAGTGGATTTGGCACCTGTAAGAGTTTCTCTTCTGGAGCTTGTGACAGTAAAATTTTTAGTAACAGAAACAGCATCTTTAAAACAAAACATTTTCATCTAAGGTACAGAACATGCAGAGCAAAGGGTTAGAACAATAGAGTCCTATTTTCCTATACTTGCATCTTAAGCTTTCTTTTCAAGTATTTTGTAAGTTTGATTAAGTCTATTGGGAGAAACAGACTGTCCTGTTTGAAGCATGCCCTGTCTCTTAGCTCTCACTGATGCTCCCTGGGCTACATCCCCTTTTATACTAGGCCCAGCCTTGCGGAGCGTGAACTCTTCTTAGCAAATAGTTTTCATGTTTGACTCCATCAATCAAATTAAAGCTTCATATTTTTGCCATTATTTTGATTTTCCTGTTTGATTCCTTTAACAATTGATTTCACTCTATGCATTAAGACAGGAGAAAATTACAGTCAGCCTGATGGACACATTAGTTCCTCTTTCTCCACAACAATCTATTCCATAGTCAAAGATTTTTGGACCTTCTTTTGGTACTAAGAACAGGATAGTGGACTAGATGGACCAGTGCTCCAATCTGATATGGTAATGCCTGTGTTTATTTGCAAAATGAAATCCTTAAGGAATGGTTTGCACAGTTGCTGAGCACCTTTAAATCAGAGCAAGTAACAGGTGCTCAGCATTTTAAATATTTTTCTTCAAAAATTCAGCATAATAAACTAGCATTTTCCCATGGCATAGTAAAACCACAGTAATAATCCAGTCAGATTGAAGGCAAATTATACAGCCAAGAGCTAGATTTATCTAGGAACAACAATAAGAAATCTTAAGTGGGGGATGCAGTGGATTCATTAACACAGCTCAATCTCCTCTGTTCATTGGGGAGAAGATGTCAGTGGATTTCATCCGTGTGGTAGGAGTTAAGTTTATAAAGGCACTAAAATTCAGGAATGCATAGAGTGACTTACTGTACCATGAAAACTCTGACAGAAGGTTTGTTTTATTACCTTGTTAGAACCACAGCAGATTTGTCCCCCTAATCTCTGTGCATTTAGCATAGTCAAACATCTATAATTTCAGTGTAGTAATTAAACAAGTCCTTCCTTCTTTATGCAACCTCTAGCCTTTTGAAAGTAATAGATTCATTATGTGAATTTAAATTACACATACATTGTATCTCCTTGGAATCAGTCATACAACATTTTAACAGCTCTCATAGATGATAATGAACTACTGTTTTCCCGTAGGTGGAATATTAGCTCTGCACATTGAGCACCCAAATCGGGAAGTTGATCCAACTGCACTCACTACTTTGCACAAAAGGAGTTAAATCTGTCAAATCTAAAACCAACTGGTTCATAGCCAGCAAAGTGAGGAATAGGAATTGACAGTGGGTGTAGAATGAGTAATATATTTAACTTACATTTTTTCAGCATGTCTTATCCCACAGAATCCTAAAGCACTTTTCAAACTAGATAAGTGAATCACTTGATTGATCATTGAAAACAGTCAGCTCTGGGTTAAAAAGTGAGAACGGTTTTAGTTGCCCTCAGCATTATACAAGTTCAGGATTGGAAATGAAGAACATTGTATCCAGTTGAAACTGCAGGGGGGGATTTAAATTGATAGTGTGAATTAAGAAGGCAGACTTGCTTGACTTACCCAGCTCCCTTCTGAAAATGTTAACACTGCTATTCTTTTTAAAGTTTCTTGACATGCTTCATCCAAAACAGTGTTTTTTTCCCCCATAAACCATGCTGGGCAAGTACTGACTGTTAGGGAAGAATGTCACTGCTATAAATGACCAACATTACTTTCTGCAGAACTTTTAGTGTGTTTTCCTTAGTGATAACTTATCAAAATACAAACCAGACCCTTCTTGGCTGAGATCTTACCATTTTGCAGCTCAATGCAGTATAGCTGTGTGAACACACTGCACTTAGTGCAGTATACAGCAGCATTCATTTACCAAAATTTAATCTTCCATTATACAGTCAGTACTAGATTTGTTAACACTTTAAGCACTGACTTCTGAAAATCCCCATTTGCTTATCTCATTACCCCAATCACCTCACTGCCTGTTGCTTTCTTATCTCCCAGTTAAATGGTTGCTGGCTTGGGGGTTCATTTTCAGATTCTCCTTCTGGTATGCTATCACAGTGGACAAGTGTCCCTCTTACAGAATTCTGCATGAGTGTAGAAGTGGTGGCAGGAAGATTATACCATTTGGGGTATGCACTTGTTTGTGCACATATGGATCAGTACCGATTTGCAGAGGACAGAGCACATTGGGACTAATATAAGGCTAAGGCTAATGCAGCAAATCCTTTCTGGTTCCAGACTTATGCCTCTAGCTGATGTTGCCTGAAAACCCTTCTCTGTAAACAGTGTTGTTTTTTCTGGGTTCTGCATTTTCAACATGGTTATCCATTGTATCTTTTTTTTTTTTTTCTTTCAGGGAATGGGATGGTGATCTGAAGAAACTGCCAAATATTAAAATGAGGAAGGTCTCTGCTAAAGATGCAGTTTGCAATAGGACTGAGGTGGCAAATGGGGAAGCTGAAGAGGAGTTAGATGCAGCAAAAGACACTAACCCACCAGCTGATACAAGAGACAAAACAGTCAAAGGGGACTGCAAGGAACCTATTTGAACTATCACTTGAAGCAAGAATAAAGCTGGTATTTTCAGTTACATTTGAGACGACTTGTCTGGTTAAATACTTGATTAGTTGCTTGTGCTTCACCCTGGCCTTAAGGTACATTAGATTCAGTGTGATGCTTATTTAAAGAAAAAAACAATGAAGGCTTTAAAATCTGAAACTTTCAGAAAACTTCCATTTTTTCCCCCTACCTCTCTTCAAAAGCCCCTCAGGTATGCCTTAGTGGGGAACAGTTATCCATGGCCTTAGTGCACTGTCCCACAGCCAAATCTGTGAATCACCTGTTTTGGCAAATGTGATTTTGGAGATTGGTTTTCATGGTAGGGCCCACTTTTTAGATAACAATAATAATGAGGTGTATATGTCCTGTAATTGTAATTACCTGTAACTTGGTCCATTACCTAGGGTGTGCTTTTAGAGAAAATGATACTAAACATGCAACTTAAATCTGGAGTTGTTGAATGTGGGGATAGATTTTCTTTACTGAGCAAGCAACAGGTCTGAGCAAATTGTGAGGCTGATGGTCAGGTGATGGCTTAGAGAAACAGCCTTTTATATAGCCTCATGTTAACATAATTGAAAAGTGCTTCAAAATTGTAGGAAGGCTTTGATGCTTCCTGTAAAGCATCTCCTCCCTGTATGTTTAACTTGGATCCACATTTCAGGAAAGCCATTGTCAGACTTGAGAAGAAGTGAAGGAGAGAATAATAGGAAGCATCTCCTTCTCCAACCATTTCCTTTAAGAGCACAAGAACTGGCCTGTAACTAGGACACACATCAAACTAGAAACATAGTGCCCCATTTAGTGATAAGGGATACCTTTAACTTGATCATCAAAAGGCTTCCTAGACTGTCAACTGCATGAACTCAAGAAAAGCCTTTAACTTTAGGGCTGTAGAGGCAGAATGCCTTTCTGCCACTAAAGGCTATGTGCAATGATTGACCATTTTCTTGGCCCAATGGTAGCCAGGTAGCTCTTTTATGTAAGGGATTTTACTGTCATTACAAAGACTGAGGTGATTACTGTGGAGCTGAGACACGGTTGATCATTTGGTATGGATTAGTGGATGGAATACTGGACTGAGATTCAGGATAGGTGGGTTCTCTTTCTAGCTATATTACTGGCCTATGGGGTGACATTGATAAGTAAAATGTACCTCAGTAAAATGAGAATGCTACGGCTTATTTCCTATGTAAAGCACTTGGGAATTGACAGATGAAAAGTGGTGTGAGAAAGGTAGGTGATTTGTGGTATTGTTAAGCACATTTACATAGGGATGCTCTTGTGGCATTGTAATGCCCCGAGTCATGAAGGGGGTGAACTTTCCCAGAGTTAATTGTTAAGGGATGCTGCTAGATCTGTCACAGACTTGCCAAACAATCTAACATCTTCATGGCAAGGGAATTTATACGAACCAGGTATCCAGACTATCCCTCATGCATAGGGAAATGCACAGAAATTGAGCTCAGGGCTATTGGAGAAGACCTCATGATTTCGTTTTGCTGCATGTACCCATCCCTGTAGAACAAGTGGGGACTCCCTGGATATTTTCATACTGCAAGGCCTATGTGTCTGTTTTGTAGTCAGTAAACTCAGACAGTGAATAAAATACATCGACCTGCACAATATGAATTGTAGTGATGCTAAATACTTTGTGTTCTATCGAGTCAAATTGCCAGCTCCGATACCTGCAGAAAAACACCTGCTGCGCTGTCACAGTTATGTGGGATGTTTCAGGGCCACATTTTTGCTGGTATAGAAACTCCAGGTAAGATTATAGAATCCAGAATTCAATTTTCTCTTAGGGTTAGTGGACATTGTGTGATTTTTTTTTTTTTTTTTTTTTTTTGGGGGGGGGGGGGCGTCTAAGTATGTGGGCAAGGTTGTAGCCACCACAGGGTGGATTTGAACCTGGGATCTCTGGAGCTTAGTGTAGGAGCCTGTTACAGCTTGAGCTATAAAGCCAGCTGGTGTTCAGCTTAGGCTGTAGAACTCCCTTGTTCTTATCTCTTGCTGTAAGTGCCACTATGTGGGACAGTGAACCACAGTAGGTGTGTGAGTTATAAATGCAATTTATAAAAAAGGCTTTCTTTGGCTCAGTGTTATGACCAAAACCTCCTTGTTGTGATCAAGGCTAAGTTTTAAGCATCAGTAGTGTTAGGCATAATTCTAGGATATGGCGTTGCATTTGTCCTCTGTGAGAGATTCAGGGGATGACCAGCCTGGCTGTTTCAGGTTGAAACTCTCTTAAACTGGGATTCCCTTGCCCCAGTGGAGAGCTAGTGGATGGGACCCCTTTGCCCCCTGCAGGCTGACAGGGCAGCGGGATTTCCAAGAAGAACAGTGGGAGCCCCACGTACAGTAATGAGACTACCCAGTAGGGAAGCAGGAGCCAGGTACGCAGAGGTGGCAGGGCTACTGGGCGCTGCAGCGGGGGCTAGTGAGAGGAAGGATCCAGGGCTGGAGGGAGCTGGTGTTGGGGGGCCAGAACCAACCTCCCTAGGTCTGGAAAAATCCCTGATCTGGGATCGGTCAGGTGCTGAGGATGCCGGACCAGGGAGGTCCAACTTGTAGTAGATATAATCTAAAACTAAACCTCTTGCTGTCAACCAGCTACGGTGTTTGTGGGCACTGCTCTTGATGTAAATACTTCCTAATCAGAGGTGTCACATCTTTCTTTGACTGAAATGGGAGGCAATGTTGGCTACCACACTAAAAATTAATAAGTGTAGGACGAATATGGAACAGTTTGAAACTGATGTGTTTCTTTTCCAGTGATTGATACATCATGCTATTTTGTGTCTGTTCTGTTACACCCCATCTTGCAAATTCCATTCAATTACTTACCAGATTTCTTTTGTATGTAGTCTGGAATGAGGATTTCCTGCCCTGATCAATGAACTGTTATGTATTTCATAACAGTAAGTTTGTTACTAACCAGAAAAAAACCTCAGTTCTTGCCAGATGTGTTTTGAACTAAACTGAATTAATCAGTAATAAATACATAATTAACCACTCTGTTTCTTAAACTGAAATGAAACAGTGCTACATGGAAATGAGCTGGAGAAATTAGAGGCTTGCAAGATATTTTGAGTGACCTGTCAGCATTGTTCCCTTGAAGCTGCATCCAGGACCACCCAGCAGTATGATAGCTAGTGCACATCTCATGTGGCTGGGAGTGCACGTAGGTTTTCAACCTGCCGGAACCTGTGGTGGCTCCTCTCAGTGTTGGGGAGCAGAAGGAACCCTAGAACCAGCAAGGAGGAGGAAGGGTGAGTAGTGAGGTAAGGGAGGCAGGAGGTCTGGAGGGAGCAGGACTAGCACGTATGTCCCACTCTGCCTGCCATGCCCTCCTGGCAGAATCCGGGACAGCTCCTCTTGGTGCCACAGGAGGCTGAGAGCCAACAGGGAGGTGGAGCTGTTTGCGGTGCCATCACAAGGCATGTGGAGCTAGCTTTAGAGAAGCTAGACCTGAGGCTGGTAGCAGCATCCAAGATGGGCAGTGCTAAAATGAGTACTCAGCCACCCATCCAAAAGAGAATGGTTGTGTGGGGCCGGGGAAGGGGAGGCCTGTGCTGCCATTGCTACTGCCCTGCCTGGGTGCTTCTTCCTGCCTGGACTCTGATGGCAACACTCCTAGGCTGCGTGCGTCTACACTGGCATGATTTTGCGCAAATACTTTTAACGGAAAAGTTTTGCCGTTGAAAGTATTTGCGCAAGAGAGCGTCTATACTGGCATGTGCCTTTGCGCAAAAGATTTGCTTTTGGGCAAAAGCATCCGTGCCAGTGTAGACGCTCTCTTGCGCAAGAAAGCTCCGATGGCCATTTTAGCCATCGGGGCTTTCTTGCGCAAGAAATTGATGTTGCCTGTCTACACTGGCCTCTTGCGCAAGAGCACTTGAGCAAGAGGACTTATCCCTCAGCGGGAGCGTCAGAGTATTTGCGCAAGAAGCACTGATTTCATACAGTAGAATATCAGCGTTCTTGCGCAAATACTCGCGGCCAGTGTAGACAGGCGGCAAGATTTTGCGCAAAAGCGGCCGCTTTTGCGCAAAATCTTGCCAATGTAGACACAGCCCTAGGATCTTGGATAGTTGTTCAGAGTAGAGCTGGCAGAGAGGATGAGACCCTACAATTCTTTCCCCAAAGAAGCTTTGAGCTAGCAGGTAGGGGGCAAGGCAAGCCTGGGAAAAACAGTTAGGGGGTTCTCCACAAGAGCTGCCTTTCACACTTTTATTCAGTTAACCCATTGTTTCCTAAGACTAAACATCTGAGCTTTCAGATTTATCCATGATAAAGGTTTTATTGCCTGCTCAATGTGCCCTGCATTGGTTTAGCTAGAGATGGGGTGGTGATTTAGTAAAATGGGTGCAATGTGATATGTAATTGCTCTTAACTACTATAATGGGTCTCAGCTGCTTAGCTTGCCTTGCCATGGTAAACTTCCATGCAAAACTTAGAGATATCATTGATCTGAAACCAATAGATGTATATTCACTTTGTTTTTTTTTTTTAGCTGAATTGGTGAAACTTCCATATGTAGACATGCACTACTTCTGTTTTTTTAAAAATAGGATGAATAAAAGGGGCAATAAGCCTTATTCTTCCTAGAATAACTTGAAAGACTAGTCTGTCACTATAAAAAATGTGGTGTCCTTAATAGCAATGTGTTAAACTGACCATTTTTTTTTAAAGTATGCTATTTGGAGTCATGGAAAATATTAGATTAGCTGTCTAAATTTTTCCATGAACAATTCCATTAAAACAAAAGGCATTCTGTAAAGATAACTTGACAAAGTCAAACAGTTTAAAATAGGGATGTTAAATTTTAATTGGCTAATTGATGCAATTTGCATCAACTGTTCAGTTAGTTGATAAGGGAGCCTCCACCTTTGAAGTGTAGCAGTAGCCCCAGCATTGCCTCTTTCTGATAAAGGCTGCGGGTTGGGGGAGCGACTAGTCGTTCACATCCCTAGTCTAGAAATAATTTGTACTATCTGGCCCTCACCTCTTGGGCATTTTAAAAGAAATTAAATATGGAAATAATTTTAATTGTAATCTCATGTACCACCCTATGTTCCTTTTAGCTATCATATTGTGTTGGTAGTAGATTACACAGGGGAAAAGGAAACATCTATAGCTTATAATGAAAAATGTGTTTGTTTATTGTAGTCGGAAAAATTACTATAAAATCGGCAAGATCTTACATAGGTAACAGCTAGGATGATTGACTCACTCTGACAAACACTAATTGGCATTAAGTATCACTACAGAAAAATGAACTGGATTTGTATTCTATGTTACATACAATGAATTTGTTGGGTAAGTTTTGACTACAGAATCTATATTGGGTAATGATGGAAGAGAGAAACTTCAGTTGACTTTACATTTCCAGGTTGAGAGAGAAAATGAATTTGGAATCCTATAATGTCATTTTTACAATAATCTGACAATTACTGTGCTCTGTAGCCAGCTGGCATATTTCCTGCATTGAAGAGTCTACTCCTTCTGCTAATGCAGATAGAGATGAATGCTATAAGGACTCTTTGACTTTCTGTTGTACTTATATTCATTTTAAATGAAAAATATTGACCTCAGTTCATGTGAAAATGTTGCCTTTTGTCTAATTACTCCCATGTTTTCTATGTTTAGACATAATTACTTTAATTTAGGGAATATCTTGGAAATGTGACTTGTAGAAAGTAGCTATAAACATTGTAATGTTAGCTGCTGTAGCTGGGAAGCACTAAAAGTTATCTTGCTTTTCTAATTAGAAAATGTAAAAGAAGATTTCTTGTTCACTTGAAGAATGGCGTGAGCTGATTTTTTTTTTCCCCTGCCCAGTGTCTAAAGTAGTTCATTTTGTGTGGTTTTTTTTTTTTTTTTTAATTTATCTTAGGTTTAAAGCTAACCTAACTTTAAGCTGTAAAGTTTTAAGTGTTACAAACAACATTGTTTTAGCTAGAGGGCTTCAAAACAAGTTATGTACAAAACTTCATACTAGCATAAAGGCTGTTACACAGATTAGTACATCTTGAATAAAATAGGATGTGAATTTAAAGTAATTGAGTGATGCCCCATTAATTTCATATGTGGACACTTTTATTCCAGAATAAGAGTGCCCTATTCATAAATAGTTTCATCAAAGATAATTAAATTAATTCTGGAATAAGAGTATCCACCCAAGGGATTAATCGGGGGAAAAGCAACTGCTATGATGGCATCCTTCAGCATATGATTAAATTGTTACATTTCACAAGCGTTCAAAGAGAGGGGCCTTCCCCCCCCCCCCCCCCCCCCACAACTATTCCTGCTCATTCATTCAGAGCCATAGAAACTTCCTGAAGGATCATAGCTAACCTACAAAAAGGCAAGGGGGGAAAACCTGGTCATGTTTTTCCATATATGCACTAAATTTTACAAATTGTCTGCCATTTGAGAAAGAGACCTGTATACTAGTATTCACCCCATAACTGATTAATCAAATAATTTATTATTAATTTCCCACCCTGGTGACATAACTGCTTTTGTACATCCCATTGTAATGGATTTGCAGACTTTCACCATGAAAAATAGGAAAATTTGCCTTAGCTGAAAATCACCTTATGGAAGTCAGCAGATCCAACCTGTTCACCCCAAGATTATATTCTGAGGGAGACATCAGATGTTGCTTTTCCTCTGTTTTCTTTGTCAGGTGCAATATGTATGTACATATATATCTGCCACTAGTAGGGGTGGAATTTGAAGTTATTTTGCACTTGGTAGGGTTTATATGAATTCATTGTTCTATCTAATAACCTGTGAATTAGGTTTAAAGGTATTAACTCTATAAAGCAGCTTTAATCTTTGAGAATGTGGCATCTTCCAGCCTACTTTGACTGACCTGATGTCTGCCTCCTAGGAGCTGCAACCAGGAGTAAGACCCATTATAATGGGGCTGCTGACTCTCACTGTAAAGGAAATGTTCAGGTGAGATTTAAAACAAAGGTTCCTACTATGGAGCCTCACAATACAATTTTAGTAAGCTAGTCCACAGAGTAGAACCGTATTTTAAGCTCGCATACTTACACCTTAAATGTGCGTATAGTGGCATGAAAATACCCTGGGCAAAGTGTTATGAGGCGCATGATAAAACTCTTCTTACAACTTTTAACTACAGATTTGCTGTTGAGTAGTTTTGTAATCAGAGTAACTCTTAATTACCTGTAATTCAAATACTGACACATTTATGTAGAAAACTGAACAGCTGTACCATTCTATAACCATGTTATTGTTAGAAATGAACAAATAGAATGATTAAGCCAACATTTACATAGAGAGCATTGCCTACAAGACTGGTCTCTCTTTTACTGCTCTGAAACAGAAGCTTGTTCCACTTGAGGTAAAAGAAGCTCTCTGTGGTTGTTGTCAGCTCTGATTATATTCTTATAGCTGCATCCAAATCAAGAAGGGCAGTGTGCTCATTGGGAATGACTGGGTCACGATGCTATTACCTACCTTAATATGTGTATAATGTGATCTTGTCCAAAATTATTTCTTTTGCAGCTTTAAAAAGATAAGCAGCAAACACTGAGGTGAGATTGCTAAGAGTTTCTTATAAACCATTGCCTGAATTTCTCTCAGACTGGTTTATTCCCAGGCTGCTCTCAGCAGGGCTTCCTTTATCTAGCTGTGTTGCCTCTGAGAGCTGCTGAGTTTTTATTGTTTGCTGAACTGGTTCAAGTAAAACCCACCTGATTTTGTTACTACAGGGGATCATTCTTCAAAGAATTACAGACAGCATGTCTGGCCTTAGGATCTCCTTTCTCTGCTGCAATATTCCTGTGTAAATTTGCTGAAGAACAACCTATTTTTTTTTCCAAATTATAGACTGGGTAGTAGCTCTTCAGGAATTGTAACCATGTGGCAAGTCTGGAGGAGTAATATGCCATTTTTGCTTTCTCCAAGAGCTTCAAACTGCACACAAAGCACCAATTGGAATGAACAAAAAAGGTGTTTTAATTAGTGTCCTCAGTGTAACTAGAGAAGAGGATACTACAGCACATATCTTACGAAAAGCTGTGTGAATTCTTTGGCAAAATGATCAACCACACCATCCTAAAACCAAGCTGAAAGGTGTACAAGGACGTACCTAGTGGAAAGAAAGGTGGAGTTGTGGTCATTTCTAAGGTTGCAGCCAAGTTCCAACAAAAGCCTTATTTTAACTGCCCAAACTTAAGCAAAGGACAGCTGTCTGTTTTCAGAAAAATTGTCTAGTGTGTTTTGAGTTAAGATTATTGTTGGTATAGTAGACACCAGTCACATGTTACTTCAGGTTACTGAGTATAATCCTCTACTTTTAAAATAAATTTAGCTTTGTGTTTGCCGGTATATAGAATAGAAGTGAAGTTGTCTAATAAAAGCAGTCCAAGCAGTTTGAAGGTGCATTTTTTTTACCGGCAAAGTTGAACAAGTAAATAAGTTTAAATTATGAAATTTCATCTACACTGTGGCAGGGTTGGCTTAAATTATTTTTACTGCAACTCCTAAGAACGTGTTCTCTCAAGGAGCATTACAATCCATTGATCTTAGTGGCAATAGATATTGTGTAATGTGAACACCTCTGCTGGTGGTATTAGATAATGTCAGACTGCTCTGTCTCACATAGATTATCCAGAGCGTATTATATGTGATAGTATATCATATGAAAATGGTGGGACCCATGCTTGCTGGAATTCTGTGCAAAGGGGCTTTTAACACATCACCCAAATCTTTCCCTGAGATTACTTTAGAGAGAACTTGAGATAAGGTCAGAAAGATGGAATCCTACCAACAAATTCAGTTAATTATGCTTGGAGTTCTGCCTGTGGAGGAAAAATGAGATGTGAAAATGTTCTTTGTCCTGTTAAAGGAATGTCACACTTAAACCAAAATGGTTTTTCTTTTGCAAGCTTAGAGATGATCTTACCACAATAATACATATATTTACCATTTACAATACATATAAAATATAGAAAACTATAGTGGTTTAGGGTCATTTAATACAATTACAAATTTGACTACAACAATTAGCAATTATATTAATTTTGTTTCCCTTACCCCCTTTATCTTTCAGTACATATTCACTCACAAAAACCAACTTTCTTTGGAAATAAGAATGGGGTTAAACAAGAAAGAACTCGTAGTACCAATTATTATACAGTGTAAAATATTTTCTTCATAGATGAAATGTCACTGCAGTGTACAGAATTATAAAAAAGAGCTTGATCTGATGATGGGGAATGAATTGTTGTGGACAGCGAGAAAATTAACGCTTGCTTTTCAGATATAGCAATGTGTGAAATAGCACCACTGGACAGGGTAAAGATCCTCATCATACTAACACAAAGGTAAGTGGTGCAGTGTCATTGTTTTGAAATGAGTAATTGAAAGCATTAGTTCTGGAAATAGAAACCAATCTTAATAAACCAGGAAAGAGGTCCCTGTTCACATAGGGCACAATCATTTTGTTTGTTCTACAGTTTCTCATTAATACATAATAATTCTGCAATCCTTGTCCAAGCAAAACTGCCACTGAAGTTAAAAAGGCAGAATTTGGCTTATCAGTGCACATCTACAAAAAGGCAGCTTGGAATGTGTGTTCATCCCAGAGTCTGATCCTGCAGTCCAAATTCCAGTGAGGTCAATGGTGGTTTGCCTGAATGAGGACTATAGTTGATTACCACAGTAATGTGGTTAGCTATTTGTTTTTACTGAACTTTAATGCTCTTCGTTTATGAAATGAAGTAATGTTATTTTGAGAAGTTAAATTACTACTTGCCAGTAATAACCTGGGTTTTGTTGCACAGAATCCTCAAGTGGACTATACTGATTGGGTTAATACAGAACATTATACTCTGTGCTAGATGACAATGGCAGATGTTTTAAGATGAGGTGTGGTCAAGTACTTACATTCATGGCCAATTTTCATGTGAAGTTATTCATGCAAGCCTGTGTGAGTAATTTCCTTGTTTTTTTGCTGGCAACAAGTCATCCTACTAAGTAGCAGTAGCTTTTAATATAAAACTAAGTCTCTATCCCAGACCAGCAGAAGAGCTCTGTGTAAGCTCAAAAGCTTATCTTTCATATCAACAAAAATTGGTCAACTATAAGATTACTTTGTCCACCTGGTCTCTCTAAAAAGCCATCAAGTTAACTGACAGAGGGGATAGTTTAACAGAAATTCCCAAGTGGTGTTTTTTTTTTTTTTTTTTTTTTAAATCTGAGTTTTGGAAGAAGTGGAGGAGACAGGGACATCTTCTGATGCTGCTGCCTCCATCTCTTTCACTTCCGGGCTCTGCCCAAAAGGAGAGAGTGTGACTTGGTAACCTGAGCTGACCTAGTTTATAAAAAGCCACCATCTCTGCTTCCAGAGAGGGGGGCAAGTCAGAGTATGGGAATTACCTGGCTACTGGCTTATGCACTATTGTTAATCTCAATGTCTATTACATACACATTTCCTCCCTTACAGAAAACATGGATAAAAGTTAGGGAATTTCTTTTCATATTAAAATGGGCTGAAAATGAAAAAACAGCATGCGACTCTACCTTATGGACCACTAAGAGCTTCTGAAAATTAAAAAAAAAAAAAAACAAGAGCAGTAATATTTACCCAACATTTATTCAGAAAAGTGCAAAGTTAATTTTTTTTTGTAAGAAACATTGATAGCAAATTGCCTAAATAATTCTGTAAGGGATTAAAGGCTTGGTCCAAGCCTCCTCCAATCAATGGGAGAATCACAGTTGTGTTCAATGGGCTTTTGAGTAGACACTAAATACTTCACTTTCCCCTCATCCCAGCCCTTAGATTCTCTTCATGGGACAATTTCAGTTGAAGTACATCTCCCAGTACTCTGAACTGTGCCTAAGACTCAGTTGTACAGCACTTGCAACTCAACTGCCACTTACGGTGCTTTAAGGTTAGAAAAACTCAGGATAATTACGTTCTGTAGAGGAGGTGGTGTGTGATGCATTACATCCACAAAATGATGTTTGATTTCCTGTCCACTCTTTATGCATGCACAATAATTTCCTAAACACATGATCAAAGAGGGCTCTAGTTTACTATAGTCCTCAACTTAACCAAACCAATACACATGTACTTCCAGCCACTTGGGCTAGTGTCCCAATAATAAATTCCATAGCAACCAAAAGTGGATCACATAATTCTGTATGTAACTCACTTCTGTTGGACACCATTTTATCTACATTCATTTATCTATTGCACTTTTCAGTTTTACATGAAAATGCTCAACACAAAATTAACTGAACTGTTGAATCCCTAATTGCTCAGCCTTATCCTGAATAGAGGACAGATACTACAAGTCAGAGTAGAATGATACTGACATCTTAATACATTTAGGTATGCTCTTTTGTGATTATACTTTAATTGCTGCAGCATGAATGTTAAAAAAAAATAATCCAAAACTTCTTTCTCCCCCCTCACCCTGCTTTTTATACACTAGGACTGAAAGTTAAATTCATTTCATAATCTTTTGTAATGGACTGTATGCTTCAATCTGTAATGCCTTTGATCATACTTGGTGTTTTTCCATGCTCATGAAAACTTACCTACTGTATATCCTTTCTACAAATATTGGCAGAGAGTTCATATGAATTCACTATTTAGATAAGCAGCACTAAAAGTTGGTCCACATGTAGAGCTAATAATTTTAGCCCTGTGGCTAAAATATACCTGTATTTTACAGGACCAAGGAAGTATTTGAGACAATTAGGGGACTCAAAGACTAAGTTTTGATTCTGGGAGGAGAAAAACCTACATATCCAAAAACATTAAACATGTGCTTTACATATCCTCAGCTCACATGGCTGCCAAAACATTCAGGCTCCACTGTAGCCATACAACTATGTAATGATTACTTTACGAGATTTAGAAAGTGAGTGACATGGTGCAGGTCTGTTTACTTTGCTGATTTATGTTTTATGTGAATGATTTGTCACTGATGGTACCTTGAAGTGTATTTTTAAGGTGATGATGATCAGCAGATAGGATGCCTAGTACTAACAAATAGATGGTAAGTTGTTCATTTTCTGTAAACAGAACAGTTATAGCAGATCTGTTTCCTCCTGGTCATCCAGTTTAAATAAGTCATTTTGTCATTTCTGTTAGGATTATTCTCTGTTGTACTTGCTACACTTCCACTACACCTGGGTGACTAAGTGAGAAGCTATTTCACAAACTGTCACATTCCATAAGTAATGCATGGTGCATCACTGTATCCATTTCCCTGGTCAGGGATTTTTTTGTTTTTATTTAAAATGCATGGATTGTTTCTGCTTCCTGTAGTGGTTCTGGTGTGAAAAACACTTATGCCTCCTTCTTCAATGAAGAAACAATGCCACCTCTGTCAAACTGGCATGACCTCAGAGGTCATTTCTTCAGCTGATTGCTGAGAGTTTGTACCTGTCTGTGATACTGGCACTACCACAGCATCCTTTATTTCAGAGTTCTGAATGCATGAAGGGTTCTTCTCCAGTTTTTTGGCAGTGTCTGGGCAGTTCTGAACAAAGATCACTCGATTGTAAGCCTTCAGTCTGCGCCACAGTTGAATGTAGACTTTACACTGTACATACATGAAGACTAGGCCTCCAGTGAACCCAATTGCTACCACAACCAGTTTTGTCCAAAATGGCCATTCAAGGACACCTTGCAAAGAAAAAAGTTATAATTAGTATCATTGTCATTTCATAATGTCTTGCTGATCCCTGTACTGTATGTTAACCTAACTTTTTTTTGAAGGATTCCAAATGTTATGTACTATATGTATACAGTCTTCACAAACATGAAGAGCAGCTGTTGTTATGGTAGAAGACAGCAGCTGTCCCCGGCCTAGATCATAGGAACAGGTGCAAAAACTTTTAGCAAATTAAGAGGAGTTTGTGTTTAACAAGAAATGAAGGATCAGGTCCTCCGACTGAGATAGATAATACTGTTCTTACTAACACCAACAGACATTTTTATCCTTTGATGGTATCCATGCCCATAGCATCTATTTTAAGTTGTCAGAATGTAATTATCTGACCTGGAAGAGTAAGATCATTGTGTTTTGGGTCCTACTGTTATAATACATAACTAAGCTGCTCATTAGAAGTATTAATTTTGACATTTGAAGTGTGATGGCTGGTCTACAAGTAGGGATGTAAAATCCCATTTAATTAACCAGTTAAACGTTAAATTCCCTGTTTTGAACTGGTTGGCGGGGAGGGCAGAGGGGGACTGCTCTAGCTCTGTTGGGCAGGGGCTGCTCCAGCCTGGCTGCTTTCATCCCCACCCGGGGTGCTGGCTTCCCACCCGTGTAGGCAAGGAGCTGGCAGCCCCAACTGGGGGCCCAGCAGGCCTGGAGCAGCCCTTTGCCTGTGGCAAGCCGCTTGCAGTACAGGTTAACTATTACTTGGCTACCTGTTAACATCCCTATCTACAAGGAAACTCAATTGTGTACTATGCCCTAGCCTTTCACACTAAGTTGCTTCATGGATTCTGCTAACAAAGTATTTTAATGAGTGGCAGCAAGACTCACATGACCAGAACAGCTTTACTAAATTTACACCCTAGTTTGCTGCATAGTAAGGTCTATGTAAATATTCCTGAGTCAATACCTGGCATGCCCTATTTTATACCTCATGGAAAAATGGCACGTAATATTGTGTTGTTCTGGCATAGTGCTGTAGCTAGCATTAGTTCAATAGCAAATTAGTGGGAAGAAATCCACCTAGTGAAAAATCAGCACCACAATTTTTTGTTGTTGTTGTTCTTTATACCTCTCTCAAGGGTGGCGAGTGACGTGGCTGCTCAGGGAGTCTAGCCTCCCTGTGTGCTCCCCTCTTCTAGCGCCCTCACCTCTGCAGGAGCAAGCTGCAGCCCATGACCCCAGCACTGCTCGCAGTTATCTATGAGAACTTACTTCAGTCCTCTAGAGGCCAGTTCTCAATAATGCCTCTCTGTTACTGATAAAAACCAAATGGTCAAAAATAATCCTCAGTCGCTGTTTGCAATGCATGTGAAATGTCTCCAGTCTCCTGCTGTCTTGTTTAAGCAATTGGATTAGAAATTGTGTGTGTGTGAACTTGTTCCAAAGCACATTTAACTCAAGCAGAGCAGCAAGCCCATGGCTATTACAGAACCAGGACAGGCACAAGCACCAGGCGAGATTCAAACCCATACCTGCTACAGTCAAAGGCCACAACCAAATCTCTGGGCTACAAAAGTCAGTAACAGCTCCTGTCTCAACCAACGTTTAAACAAACCGCTTCCACAGGCAAGAAGGAAGCAAGCCCTGCATTGCCCAGGGCACATGCAGCACAATTACATATGAAACCTCTCCAAAGCCGCCCTTAAGGCAGGCAAAGGGAGGATTCAAACCCACTGCACTACTAAGCAAGGTAGATAGTTTCACCACTGGACTACAAAGTGCAGAGTTGCCGCTGTCTAAATAATATTTAACTAAAGTGTATCAGCTTCAAGAGGCAATCTCAAGGGGACATTACTACTTAATGGCTCTTTCACAGGTTCAGCATTATGCTAATAGGTTTGGCAAGCTGGAAGTCTTTTCACTTTTAAGTTAACAGATCCACTTCTGGGGCAGAGTAACCAGTTTCCAAACAGCAACAGCCTGCCTTCAGAAACCTTCAGACTAGGGGTAGGAAGAAGGGGCAGGAGGGTGTATTGCCTCCCCTTGTCTCTTATATCTGCCATCCATGGCCTCTCTATTTTTCTTCTGTCTCCTAATCCAGTACATTATGATTTTCCTACTTAGTTAAATAAGAACGTCAAAGTTCCTGGTATGCCTTTTTGCACTCTTTGCTCTCAGTTTAAAAACAGGAAAAAACACTTGAAAGGTCTTCCTATAATTGCAGAAAAGTCTCTAGTGGTGATGACACTATAGCTACAGAACAGAGAATCTGAACTCAGTAATGATATGAGTAATGCTAAGATGATTCACTTTAGCCTAGAAGTAGTCTTACAATTTTACAAAAATCAATTATTGCTATAGTGGGAACAGCTTTATAGTCACAGGATAATTAACAAAGCAGCTACTTCTTCATATTCTCAGCAATATGGCTAAAAATGAGGCAAAAACCCCTCAATTGTGCATTACTGCATCAAATCTAATGATGACAGTGCTGGCATCAATACATAATATGCTCAAGTGTGGTTTTGAGAATGCATGTCATAAGCCTCTGTACGAATGCTGCTTTCTAGATATTTTACTTTAAATAAATTTCTTAGTCACATACAGAAATGTTTTAAACTATCCTGTTTCTAAGTCACCTTGATCATGATTTGCACTCTATATATGCTAAGGATTTTTAAGTTTCACAGCAATGCTGAGAAATATGCCAGTTATCCAGATTTTACACCTGGGAAAATTGAGGAAGGGAGAAATTAAACTGTTGGGAGTCAGAGCAAGTAACTCCTGGAAGGATACTGTCAGCCCTAGGAATAAAAACCACTGATGCTCAATTGCTCGGCTTCATTGCAACAATTAGGGCAGTAATTTGAGTTTAAACATCTGTTTTTGCTGCTTATGCAACTGGCTTGCCTTAGCAGCAATTTCTTGGATAAGGAAATCTGTGATAAAGTATGGTTAAGTGAGAGATCATAAACACTTATCTAAGTGCTAACTTTTTCACAGTGGCACCTGAAAAATTGAAAATCAAAGTGACTTTAGCACAAGTCAAAGTCAGTTGGACTCCAAATAACAGCTACTCCACACGCTGATTTAGGAGCTTCTGAAAATCCTACCTACTGGTGGAGAAGTACTGTTAGTTTTGAAAAGTTCCACACTGGTAATAGCCTCAGCTGCTGTAAATCACTAGCTCCATTTAAGGCAGTGGAGGTATTGGATGTGTCTACACAGCACCCTTAACTCAAAATAAGCTATGCATTTGCTCTATGCAAATTTCGTAGCTTCTTTCAAGTGTATTTTGAAATAACTTATTTAATAATTTGGCTGTGTCTACACAGGGCCAAATTTCAAAATAACTCTCTATTCCAAAATGTCCCTTAACCCTCGTGGAACAAGTTACCAGGATGTCAGAATAAGCCACCTGTTATTTTGAAATGTATTTCGAAATAACAGGCTGTGTCAATAGACGTGGAATAGCTATTTCGGGATAGTTCCAGTATCCTGAAATAGCTCCACAGTGTAGATGTACCCATTCTGATTTCTGGTTTGAGTACATATTTCTGTCATCTCACCAGACCCCGGAGTAAGTATTCCAAGCAGCAGCAGGGAAAATATTGTTAGGAATTTCCAATCCCGGCCCCCATCTTCTCACATTAGTAGGCTAGTATGCTACTTTCTGGGTAGTTTATCAGAGTTCAGTATGAAAGAGTGGGTGTGCTACTGCCTCACGGTAGGGAATAAGAGCTATTCAGTTTTGTCTGCAGTAGGAGGTTCAAGCTACTCAAATAATGCCACTCTGTATGGATCAAATTCTGTTTCTGAATGTACTCGTCTGTTTCCCTCATTGACTTCACTGAGAGCCCAGAGGCATATCCATGGCCACAATTTTCTCCCATGTGTTACATTTTTACCTTAATGCATTCTGGCTACTAAAAGGAGCAGAGCATTTGCAACTCTACTAATGTAGTATACTTTAAGCATGTTGGAAATTATCTGCTTAGCTCATTAACCCATTGTAGTCTGTTGTAAAACAAATCAGCTATGTAAATCTAGTTGTGAACTCATAACGGATCCCAAAAACCTTAACACAGTACTGGCTGTGGTATCCTGAAAGAACTATTATACTATTAGTAGTACTGAAATAACAGTCAACACTTGTTTTAACGTTCTAAATCAAGAGTAGTCAATAGGCAGACTATAGATCAAATCTGGACAATCAGAGGCTTTGTAAAAAAACCCACCAAATCTTTATATTTACTGATTGTTTTCTCTGGATCCAGGACCTTGACTATGCCTTGATGAAGAAATTTGGATGTTGACAAAAATAATTGACTATTTCTGTTCTAAACTGTTCCAGTAATTGCTCTCTCTCTCACATTCATTTTTCTCAATCTTTGCATGTATGGGTACCCATTAGAACTTGAAGTGCTGAAATATCACAAAAAAGGCTGCTATCAGAGGATGAAATCCAGCTGTGTGCAGAGAATGCAGGAAAAGACCTCTGACATTTAATTCCCACATTAAGGGCTGCATAGGATTTTTTACACTCCAGTGAATTTTGTGCTGTCTCTGGAAGTCAAGTCAACTTGCTTGGAATCTTCTAAGAGAGCCTGTTGCAAAATTACAACCCCAATTTTGTAGACTAGAGAGACTTCAGTAGGTCAGATGAGTGGTTTAAGGTTTTTGGATGTTCTGAACTTGCAATGAACTTTGAGTTTCATGCATCAATTTTTAATTGTAGTTTAAAAAAAGTTGAGCTACTGAAGTTAAATGAAAAGAATGAACTGAATGGTTTAGCTGTTGTGATGGGTGCATTGAACTATGATCTCCTTGCACGGCAGGAAAGAAAATACAGTGAGCAAAAAACAGGTTTGTAAACTGAATTCTGCATCCTTGGCTTTGTCAAACCAATTTCATGTAAGCCTCTAATGCCTTGCTATATGTCTGCATTTTTGTATCCCCTCACTGTTGGCAGAGAAGGATAAGACACTTACCGTTGTCATTGCCTTGCTTAATTTCCTCAGCAGTCCGATCTATTAAAACATATAGGGACCAAACAACGCAGGTAATAGCAATAATATGGAATGTAACTGAGCAGACTATTTTCCTCCTTTCACTTGTTGTCATCTGTAGTTTCTCCCACTATAATCAGAAAAGAATTAAAAATTAAGTGGGCTTGTTAAAAATCAAAGCCTCCTTGTCATTCTGGTTGTTCCTGTCTGAAACATGAAGAAAATATGATTAGGCATGGTAAGAGATCACAGGTGAGGCTCCTCCCACACGATCCTATATTTCTTATGAACTGGTGTAGGTTTTTAAAGTTTGTGATGCTTAAAATGCTATCTTATAAAAAAAAATTCTTAGGAACATGTGTTATGTCTGTCTGCAGCAACAGCTGAATAATGAAATCAGAAAGTGACTATTTAGTTTTAACTGCCTCAAGCACCCCAAATGTGGAGCTATGAAGAAGAATTCACATCTTCCAGAACTCCAACTGTTCTTGGCCGCTTAAAAACCCATCACTTAATCGTGGGGTAGGTTCTGGATTGATTTGATACATCAGGGCAAAGTCTCTTCTGAATTATACCCATGCAACTCAGTTGACTTCAAAGTCAGGCTTTTCCTTTTGTTAATACTTTGTAGATGTGTGTTTGCTTTTCCCATAGTGCCATCTCTTAAGTCATAAACATATCTACTAACATACTTGCTTTTTAGACCAAGAAATAGGTTATTTAGAAACAAATTGTCTTTGACTTTTATAAATAATTTCGAAATCCACAGATACCACCTGCATAAGTACTAGTAAAGTAGGTGGAAAACACAGTACAATACTGCCACCTTTCTGATGTTATATTACCATGTGACTGAACTCTAGAGAGAATGAAACTTACATAGTTGTAGCTCCTTCACATAAAGTATTTAAGCAATGGCACAAAACAGAAGGTAAATTCAGCTGCCATCACATACAGAACTTGGGAGCCCCAAGGCATGGGATAGAGCTGAAGTGCAAACAAACAAAAAAAACAGACAAGATAAGTAGGCAAGGAAATTTAGACTCAAATTTTCTGACAGATTTATGTGCTTTGTCTTTCCAGCTCACGCAGAAAGGCGATTCCTCTACCAACAACAGCACCTATTTAACCCCTTGTCAGGACTTGTACTCCATTTTTATGGTCGTGTTGGTGTTCTTTGCAGGACAGCGATTCCTTTATGATGCTACAACTTCAGTAATAGTGCAGAAAGCGCCACTTTCCAAGTGAAGCAATGCTGAATGTGGAAATAGTTATGATTCTGGGGAAGATGCTATGTTCAGGTACAGTGTAAGTCCAGACATTTGAGGCTGAAGATTAGGATGGGTAGGTCAAAGGATGTTACAAAAGCTTTCCTCACTTTTTCAGCTTCATATAGTGTTTTTAAAGCGTGGACATTAGAACTGGACACAGTATTCTTGTAACAGTTTCCCCAGTGCCATATACAATGGTAAAACCACCTCCATGGTCATCTACAATCTTCATTTTATGCATGTTCTTCATATGTTCAACCTATGATAGCAATATACAAATTTACACTTACAAGCAGATGAATCCATAAAACCAGAGTTTATTTGTCTCTGATTTTGTATAAATTTGCTTAATTTTGAAACCTTATGGCAACTTTAAAGACATATATTATTTAGACATTCTAAAGCAGCCTTCTTGATTAAAGTGAAATGTTGATTGATGGTTGCCTATAGTGAATTCTGCAGCAATGATATCAGTTGAACCTCTCTGGGCCAACAACAGCCATGGTTTGGCCGGACCATAGACGTTCAATATCTTCATCAACGATTTAGATATTGGTGTAGAAAGTACGCTTATTAAGTTTGCAGATGATACCAAGCTGGGAGGGGTTGCGACTAATTTGGAGGATAGGGTAATAATTCAAAATGACCTGGACAAATTGGAGAAATGGTCTGAGGTAAATAGGATGAAGTTTAATAAAGACAAATGCACAGTGCTCCACTTAGGAAGGAACAATCAGTTTCATACATACAGAATGGGCAGCGACTGTCTAGGAAGGAGTACGGCAGAAAGGGATCTAGGGGTTATAGTGGACCACAAGCTGAATATGAGTCAGCAGTGTGATGCTGTTGCAAAGAAAGCAAACATGATTCTGGGATGCATTAACAGGTGTGTTGTGAGCAAGACACGAGAAGTCATTCTTCCGCTCTACTCTGCGCTGGTTAGGCCTCAGTTGGAGTATTGTGTCCAGTTCTGGGCACCGCATTTCAAGAAAGATGTGGAGAAATTGGAGAGGGTCCAGAGAAGAGCAACGAGAATGATTAAAGGTCTAGAGAACATGACCTATGAGGGAAGGCTGAAGGAATTGGGTTTGTTTAGTTTAGAAAAGAGAAGATTGAGGGGGGGACATGATAGCAGTTTTTAGATATCTAAAAGGGTGTCATAAGGAGGAGGGAGAAAACTTGTTCATCTTGGCCTCTGAGGATAGAACAAGAAGCAATGGGCTTAAACTGCAGCAAGGGAGGTTTAGGTTGGACATTAGGAAAAAGTTCCTAACTGTCAGGGTAGTCAGACACTGGAATAAATTGCCCAGGGAGGTTGTGGACTCTCCATCTGTGGAGATATTTAAGAGTAGGTTAGATAAATGTCTCTCAGGGATGGTCTAGACAGTATTTGGTCCTGCCATGAGGGCAGGGGACTGGACTCGATGACCTCTTGAGGTCCCTTCCAGTCCTAGTATTCTATGATTCTATGTTGCTGGACCAGAGAGGCCTGGTGAGTGGGAGTGGGGGGGCCAGCAGCTGGGAGTGGAACCTGGTGGGCAGCAGGACCCCAGCTGGGACTAGTAGCAGAGCTGGGTCGGCAACAGGAGCCGGTGGCCGGGAGCCAAGCTGAGGCTAGGAGGTGAGCCCAGGAGCAGGGGGCCAGTGACCTTGGAGGGTACTTGACCAGGGAGGTCCAACCTGTACTTGATTAGGTAAGGTTGGAATATGTCATTACCTTAGTGCTATGCCATAGTTTCAGATGACTACTTTTACAAGCAAGTGGACATCCTATAAATGGTGTGCTGGACCAAACAATGTTCAGTTTTTCATAGCAATCTCTCCCCCACAACTCACTTTGAGCTGTATTTCTTGAAGTTCAGATGAAACAAGATCAATGTGCAAGATGTTCATGGATTATTTTCAAGTTAACAGTTATAGCAGGTGGTCTAGATGAATTTTCCAGGTTTATATGCTTGCTTCACAGCTGCTGCCATAGACTCCTCTCTCAGGTCTCTGGAGCATTCACTCCCAAGGCCTTGGGATAGCTGGTTTTATTACAGTTCTCATTAAATCTTGCAGTCTTAACATAATACTTTTCTGTGAGTTCTTTCAGCAATTCCAGTGTGAAATGAGACAGAACTGCTTGCCAGGTACTTGTCAAACATTTAGTCTTTTCAATTTTCTCAGAGACTATCACCTCTCGGTATCATTGAATGCAAAATAGAAGCTTCTGTGTGATTATTTGTCCACAGACAGGCATAAGAAAGAGAAATTTGTGCTCAGTTCTTTGTGTCTTGTAGCTAATTTAGGTAGTATATAGCAACAGTAGTTATTCTACATTCTATACATCCTGACATTCATCCATCACCACAACTTACAGTACAAGACCTGCAGACTTTTCATTATTTAAAGATGAAAATGCCATTCAAGCCTTTCCACAAAAGTTTGTTTCTAAGGAAAATGCAGTCTTTTGGAAAAGGAGCAAAACAATTACACCTCAGTTTAAATACCTGATGTTAATGTTGACTGCTTTACCTGAAATACATGCTGAATGTAAAAGAGGATTTCATTTGGGTTGACTATACAGTCATCTCATTTTCTCTTATGTACCTATTGGTAGCAGTATTTAATGGTATTGGTATTCACTAGTTTCATTTCAGTAGTGCAGTTACCTTGTTCTCTTCTAAGGCCCTCTAACCTCAAAGGGCTGATCCACCAGGCCTGGAGGATGCACCTTTATTTCTCCTTTCCTGGGAGAAATAAGTAGGGAGCCTCAAAGGGCCTGATACACCCCATTACAAGTAGGTTAATTAAGTTAACAGGATATTAAAGTTGAGAACCAATAAAGAATGCAAAAAATGTACCAAAATGAAATTCTACTTGAAACTGTGTGCTAATACAGCTAAGGGCCTATACCTATATAAATATATTAGACAGGAAGGAGAACACTAGTGAGCACTAATGTAGAAAGAGATGAGGAATTTATAAAGGGTAGGCAATTAAATGAGTCTGTAAAATGATATGGCAACAGTGTAATTTTGGGCTGCATTTTCTGACACATTTCTCTCACTCATTATGTCCATACTAGGTATGTCTACATTGCAGTTAAACACCTGTGACTGGCCCATGTCAGCTGACTTGGGATTGGGCTATGGCACTGTTTAGTTCTAAAGGGGGGGCGGCCCCGCAGGACATGGGCTGCAGCCAAAATGTCTACTCTGCAACTAACCAGCCCCATAGCCTGACACCCCCCCCCCCCCCATAAGATCGAGTCATCTGACATAGGCCAACCTTGAGGGTTTAACTATAGTTGGACATACTCACTGTGGCTAATGATAAGATTCTCAAAGCCATGCTGGCTACTTTGCACTGCTTTGACTAGGCAAAGTGCATATCACAGCTGCTATCCAAGGATACCTCCAAACTGCTCTTGGGGAAGAAAAACGTGCATCCAATTGTCTCTTTTTTGGCTTACTGATCACAGACTAGGTTAGTCTGCAGCATAAGTTGTGGGCTACGCTGAAGGCTATTCTAGCAGCTGGGGATCACTGCAATACAGCTGTGTTCTGGTTACACCCTTAGCTATATCTCCTGTGCTATAAGGGGTAATTTGAGAACAGAATGGGAGCCACTGCCAGCTCTAGGCTTCCCAGTGACTGACTCACACATGATCTAAAATCTGGCTTTGTAGTTATGTGCATACTTATTGAAGTTAGAGCGCTTTGCCTCAGGATGTGGCCTGCAATATTGTATAACATAGCTTTGATGAAATTCCTCTATGAATTTTTTATAGCTTTTGGCAACGATGGTGATATACTGCAGATTATAGTCCTGGGAGATCTCAACATTCACTGACAAGGTTGTAGATGCAAAATCCTAAAACACCTCTTTTCATTTGCCTCTCTAGATCTTTACATCTCTGGACAAACTCCCACAGATGCTCATCCTATGAACTTAATCTTCAGCCTAAATATCAATCTGGAGGGCATTATAACCCAGCCCCTATTTTGGCCAGGCTATCATCTTGTGGAGGCAGTGGTCAGAGAACTTTGTGATCTAATCAGGATCTTTCTTGTTAATTCAGGTTGCTAGCAAAGGTTTTGGCCAGGGAGCCGAGAGAACCAATTGAGAGAACCATTATTTTCACCAGCAACTATACACCACACCACAGTAACTCTCACTCAGGAACCAATCCCTGCTACAAACCTTGGTGCCAACTCTGCCCACATATTTACACAGTGACACCATCACAGGACCTAACCACACCATCATGGGATCATTCACCTACACATTTACCAATGTAATATATGCCACGTGCCAGCAATGCCCCTCTGCCATATACAGTGGCCAAACTGAACAGTCCCTATGTAAAAGAATAAACGGACACAAATCAGATATCAGGAATGGTAACATACAAAAACCTGTAGGACAGCGTTTCCCAAACTGGCTGCGGCAAAAATATACCAGGCCTCAGCATAGCTGCCGGGGTGTTCCGGGCTCCAAGCATGCCCGTGCGGCGCCGTGTCCCCGAGCCCTGGCCCGGGCTGGACAGAGGATGCAGCTCGGAGTTCCGGCCTCCCAGCATGCCCGTGCGGCGCCACGTCCCCAAGCCCTGGCCCAAGCTGGACGGAGGATGCGGCTGGGAGTTCCGGCCTCCCAGCGTGCCCATGCAGCGCCGTGTCCCCAAGCCCTGGCCCGGGCTGGATGGAGGATGCGGCTGGGAGTTCTGGGCTCCCGGACTGCCCATGCAGCGCCCTGTCCCCAAGCCCTGGGCCAGGCTAGACGGAGGATGCAGCCGGGGTTGCTGGACGGTGGTGGTCTCCATGGGTGAGTGGCGGACTACTTCTTATGGGAATTCAGTGGCTCCTCCGGGGGGCGGGCTCTCTGTAGGGGCAGCACAGTGCTGGGGAGCGCAGGCCACCTGGCAAGGACAGAGGGAAAGGGCTTTGTCTCCCCGGAAGCACGTGTATTTTCATGCAGCCAAGCCTGTGTCGTTGGTTTTCCTGTCACGTGATACAGCAGCCTCAGCTTGTTTCTGCACAATAGGACAACGTACACGTCCTCTTCGGTTAACTGCTTAAGCTTTCTTCATTTATTTTCAACAACATACCCTCTCTCTCATTTTCATCTTCAATATGGATAAATGGCTGAAGAATGTGACTGGAAATACAACTAAAAAAATGTTTGAATGATGTGCAGCCTAGTACCAGTGAGAATAAGAAGATAAAAACTCCTTGGACCCTCAATTATTCTGATGAGTATTTGAAATTTGGTTTTATAAGTGTTGGTAGTGATAATCACTTGCCATTATGCCTAATCTGTCTCTCAGAACTATCCAACGAGTGCATGAAACCATCAAAACTGAAACGCCATTTGGAATGCAAACATCCAGAATACGCAAGTAAGCCCATAGATTTTTTCATAAATAAGAGAAATGAATTAGCTTTTGCTAAAAAAAAGCATGAAAAGTGCACTTTCAATGGGCTCTTCAAATGAAAACTTTGTGTTGGCTTCATATGAAGTTTCAAAACTAATAGCCGAGACAGGTTACCCGCATACTGTTGGTGAAAGGTTAATACTTCTTGCATTGAATATTATTACATCCCGTATTTATGGAGGAAAAAAGGGGAATCAGTTGGGTTCTCTGTCTTTATCCAACAATACAGTAAAACGTAGAATTGAAGAAATGGTGAAAAAATTGAAGAAACGCTCATTCACCGAATACAGAATAGTCCGTTTTTTGCATTACAGGTGGATGAAAGCACTGATATAGCTGATGCTGCCAATTTGATGTGTTTTGTTAGATATGATTATGGAAGCTCCATTCAAGAAGATCTCTTATTTTGTAAACTACTTCCAACAAGAACAGCTGCTGACATTTTTAAGCTAATCAATGATTGTATTATTCAAAGCAATATTGACTGGAAAAAGTGTGTTGGACTGAGCAGTGATGGGGCTCGAGCAATGGCAGGGTCTCACACTGGGCTTGTCCCGCGGATTCGAACTGTAGCGCCTGACTGTGTATGGGTGAACTGTAGTATTCACAGAGAGGCATTAGCTGTGAAAACTATGCCATCACTTTTGAGTTCCACTCTTCAAGAATGTGTGAAGTTTATAAATTATATAAAATCTCATCCTTTGAATTCCAGAATCTTTACTGCTTTGTGCAACGAACGAATTAGAAAGTGAACATGAACATCTCTTACTACACTGTGAGGTTCGATGGCTGTCAAAAGGAATCATTTTGAAATGACTCTTTGAAATGAAGGATGAAGTTTTATTGTTCTTGGAGCGATACCCTCCATCGGCAAAAGATGTTATATTTACATTTAAAGACAGGTTTCAAGAATTTGATTAGTTAACAATGGTGGCTTACTTATGTGACATATTTTGTCTTTTAAATGATTTAAGTTTGAATTTACAAGGCACTAAAATTAATATTTTCAAAGTTCACGAAAAAGTTGAGGCAACAATTAAAAAACTTCGTTTATGGGCACAGCGAGTTAACAAGAGAAACTTTAAGTCTTTTTGTACTTTAACTGAATTACAAGAAAAATATACTGAAACTAATATCTCCGATGCGATTTCTGCAGCAATCTAAGAACACCTCTTGGGGCTAACATAAAATTTAAATGAATATTTTCCTCCAATTGACGCCAGTAAAATGTGGATTAAGAACCCATTTACTGTTGACACCCGAAAATGAAGAAATACTACAATTCAGTGCAACAGAAGTGGATTCATTAATTGAACTTTCCTGTGACTCTGCCTTAAAAGAGAACTTTGATAAACTCTCCTTGATTGATTTTTGGTTGAGCTGTAGAAATAAATGAATATTCACATTTATCTGAGAAAGCAGTCAAATTCTTAATGCCTTTCGTCACGACATATAAGTGTGAAACTAGTTTCTCATCTTTGGTTTTCTTCAAAAATAAATATAGAAATAGATTGAATGTTGAACCGGATTTGAGGATAAAACTCTCTTCTTTTGCTCCTGACAAAGATGCTATGTGACATAAAACAACATAACTCTACCCATTAGTTCTCTTTTTAGTTATTTAAAAGCTATAAAGTGCACACAAATGACTTGTATTCAACTCATTCAGTTATAAATAAACAAACTTTACAACTGTTAAAATTCTACTGGTTAAATTGTAATTAAGATTTGTGTTATGTACTGTTATTATTGTGAATAAATAATACACAGTGAAAATGTATTCATTTTTCCATTTTTTTTTAATATGCATTTATATTTTTGGGCTGCAAAAAACAGTACTAAAAAAAAAAATGGGTTCCAACTAAAGTAAAAAGTTTGGGAAACCCTGGTCTAGCCAGCTTTCTATCCATCTTACAGTCCACTTATCCACAATCCATATTTCCTTAACTTTCTGGCACGAATACTGTGGGGTGACCGTATCAAATGTTTTGCTGAAGTAGGCACTGACGGCTTTGGGAGGACCAGAAACATATTTGCATATTCATCATTTGCTTAATGAATATGCAAATATGCAAATGAATGGTACCAGTCCCCCAAAAGCTCCTTAATGGATTTACTGGTCCCCGTGTCAAAAAGTTTGGGAACCCCTGCTGTAGGAGAACACTTCAGTCTCCCTGGGCACACAGTAGCAGATTTAAAAGTAGCCATCCTGCAACAAAAACAGACTTCAAAAAGAAACTGCAGAGCTACAATTCATTTGCAAATTTGACACTATCAATTTAGGATTAAACAAAGACTGTGAATGGCTAGCCAACTACAAAAGCAGTTTCTCCTTGCTTGGTGTTCACACCTCCACATCAGCTGCTAAAAGTGGGCCACATCCTCCCTGACTGAATTGACCTCGTTATCTCTGGCCTTCCTCTTGATTGGTACTCTTTTCTTTTCATGTGCCTGTATATTTATACCTGCCTCTGGAATTTCCACTACATGCATCTGATGCAGTGGGTCTTTGCCCACGAAAGCTTATGCTCCAATAAATCTGTTAGTCTATAAGGTGCTTCTCGTTGTTTATGCCAATTGAGAGTGTGTATTGAAATTTGAATTGGATATAGGTTCCTTTCCTGCTTTCTTTGTGTGGGAGAGAGAAACCAGGAGTTGAGACAGACAGAATAATTTAAACCCAGGCAGGACTACCATGCCCCCACGGAATTCAGAGCATGGGAGTGGACTGAACAAAGAGAAAATTAGAAGTAACAGGGAAATGTGAATCCAGTTGCATTCAGAGTAGTTTTTCTTTTTGTGGTTTGGTTTGAACTGCTCTGTGTGAATCTATGCCTCCCCTCCCCCTTTACCATCTAAGCATTGTGCCTGAGATTTTTCTCTGTTTTAATTTGTTTCCCTTAGTTGCTCTGTAACATCTAGCAGCAAAGTATGCTTCATCAAGTTTATCTTTTGTTTTGTAATAAAAATCACTTCTTTTAAGGTGATGATTTGATTCTTGTGTCCTGGTGGGGGGGGTGTGTGTGTGTGTGTGTGTGTGTGTGTGCGCGCGCGCCTGGGTTATGCAGCTAGCTTTGGTGATGGTGGCTGGGGACAGCCTGAGTTAGTTTAATTAAATATTATTTGAGAGGCAGCAACTCTGCGCTTTGTAGTCCAGGGGTTAGACTTCCTACCTTGCTTAGTGATACTATGGGTTTTATTTGAGAGGCAGCAACTCTGCGCTTTGTAGTCAAGGGGTTAGACTTCCTATCTTGCTTAGTGATACTATGGGTTTGATTCCTCCCTCTGCCTGCCTTAAAAAGGACTTTGAAGGGGTTTTAAACATAGTTGTGCTGCATGTGCCGTGGACATTGGAGGGCTTGTTTCCCTCTTGCTTGTGGAAGCTGTAGCCTAGAGATTTGTCTGTGAGCTTGCACTGTAGCCGGTATGGGATTAAGTCTCCTATAGTGCCTATGCCTGCCCCTTCCCTGTAATAGCCCTGGCCTTGCTGCTGTCTTGTCTGCTGAAGCTGTTCTGCTTGAGTTAAATGGGCTTTGGGCCAGGGTCACAGCTACCCTCACTCACTACCCTCACTCACTTGCTTAAACAAGACAGCAGGAGACTGGAGGCATTTCACATGCACTGTGAACAGCAATGGATGGGCATTTTTGATAGTTTGATTTTTATCAGTAATAGGGATGTATTATTGAGAACTGGCCTTGAGAGGACTGAAGCTCTTATTGGTTACTGCCAGCTTGAACTTTTTGGCCATATCGCCTGCCTCAGCGATAGTGTCCCTGTACACTGAGCCCTGAAGATTGGACTTAAGGTCAGGAGGAGACATTGCCCAGACATGGACAGGTGGCAACCTTGTGGTCACCAATGTTTAATTTGGACGTACCAGATCAGTAATAACTTTGTGGAGCTTTTAAACTTATGGACATTTAGCACTTTGCACCCACACTGCCAAGCATGTTGTTGTTGGTAGGAAAGAGCCTTCAGGTACACTAAAAACTTCATAAAACAACTCGGTTCTTATGGAAAGTCTTTGAACTTTCAATCAAGCCTAAGTAAATCCCCCCCATTTCCAAACAGTTTCAAACTTTCATGTTAGAATGAACTCATAGTATCAAACCAAACCAGATGAAATGTTAGGGGGGGTGGGTGTGTATGGTCACTCCTTTCCATCGTGAACAAGTATTGGCTCTAGTTCTGGCCTATTTTGAAGGCTCTTTTATAGTGCTCCTCTATGATCTCATTGTATGAGTTTCTGTAATCTAAATATGCTTATACAACATTTTACCTTATTTATATAAGCTGAAAATCTCTCCTTAAGCAGTCGTCGTGATGTTGGCAGACTAATCACCAGCTCATCCCAAGGTCTCTGTGTCTCAGCAGGACACTGACAGACACATAACAGGAATCTGTCTGGCTCATTTATGGGTTGATACAATATTGATAAATAGCATGGGCAGCAGATACCATAGGCCGGGGGGGAGACTGAAAATCCCCGAACAGGTTATCGTGGCCCCTCCCACAGGGAGTTGGGATTGGACACATTGCCTGTCCAATGCTCTGGGACTGTGGAAGCAGCAGCTGCACCTCCCAGAAGCTTTGGGCACTGAAGCTGTTGCACACCAGAGCGGGGGCTTTGCCTGCCTGCTCCCAGCTGAGCAGTGCTGGGGTTGTGGGCAGTGATTGGCATGCTTTGGGCTCCTGCATGAGTTAGGGGGCCTGAAGAGGGGGGGGCACAAAGGGAGGGGGCAGAGGCTAGTTTCCCTGGGCAGCCAAGTCACTGGCCACCCATTAAACTGTTAATGTAACAAAAAGGCTTTTGAACCTAACTAAGGAGGCAAAAGGCTACAGAAGGAGGGCTATCAGAGAGACCTTGGGGAAGGGAATGAAGCAGCATCAGAAGAGAGAAAAAGCGATAAAAGTGAAGGGCTGCCTTCAAAGTCAACCTACAACTAAGAAAAGAATTTTGCCTTGGAGGAGGTGCTCTAATGAGGCTGGTAGAGAAAAAGAGACAGCTGCAAGGAGGACAGACCAGAGAAACAGCAAAAGCAGTCTAAATTGACTGTGGGGAGGCAGCTGGAGAAAGCAACTATGTACAACATTAAAAAGATTGAATTGCACCCATGGGAGTCAGTATGGGTGGTGACTGTCCATGCTCCAGTTTCACTCATGGGCTACATCTAGACTGGCATGATTTTCCGCAAATGCTTATAACGGAAAAGTTTTTCCGTTAAAAGCATGTGCGGAAGAGCGTGTCTAGATTGGCATGGACACTTTTGCGCAAAAGCACTTTTTGCGGAAAAGCGTCCGTGCCAATCTAGATGCGCTTTCATAAAAAGCCCGATCGCCATTTTTGCGATCGGGCTTTATGAAAACAAATCTCAGCTGTCTACACTGGCCCTTTGCGTAAAAGTTTTGCGCAAAGGGACTTTGCGAGCAGGAGCAGCATAGTATTTCGCAAAAAGCACTGATTTCTTACAGGTAGGAAGTCAGTGCTTTGAAATTCAGCGACCAGTGTAGACAGCTGGCAAGTTTTTCCGCAAAAGCGGCTGATTTTGCGGAAAAACTTGCCAGTCTAGACACAGCCATGGAGAGGGGTTTATACTGTGATTTCATGGCGCTGTACAAGAAGATAGATCTCTGCCTGAAAAACTTACTAGCTAAATAAGACAAAAGTGGGCTGATGGAAGGATGTGGGGAAAGGAGGGGGGCTACAGCAAACCTAATCCATTCCTGCCATAACTCCAGTAAAGTCACTATTTATACAAAGGATGCTTTGTGTTTTCTGGAAATATGTTACAAACTTCATAGGCATCTCTCAGCTCTTTCTTTCCTTTTCATCTGGGGCAAACAGGAGCAAGCACAGGAGGGGGCAAAGGGGGCAACTACCGCAGGGCCCAGTGATTCAAAGGGACCTAGAGCTTGCAGCAGCAGGTCAAGCACACCCACCCACAAAAGGAATAATATGGCACAGCAGTGGAGGTGCTGATGAGGGATTTAGAATGACTCAGGATATTTACCTTCTTGTAGTAGGCTGATACAATATTTTTCATTTTAACAAATGCACCAGAATATTACATCTGTATTGCAGGCTCATCAATAGGAGGGGCAAAGGGGGCAACTGCCCCAAGGCCCGGTGATACAAAAGTGCCTGGAGCTCCTGGGCCTGTTAAATCGCTGCTGCAGTACCATGCGGCACTGAGGGCTGCCTGGGGGAGGCACAGTGCGCTCTGGGTGGCACCAAGGGCTGCCTAGTCCCGGCCCCACCCTGTAACAATATGGTTTTTCTGTAGCCATATTGGAAGGCCTAAACTAAAGCCTTCTTCTGCAACCAGACTGAAGAGCAGCAGCCATTAGCTGTAAAGCCTGGAGTCACATACTCACCTTCTATCTAAATTGCATGAAAATGGTGTCACACTAGGCTGTAGAATAGTAATAGAGATGTAGCCGTGTTAGTCTAGTTTAGCTGAAACAAAAAACAGGACTATGTAGCACTTTAAAGACTAACAAGATGGTTTATTAGGTGATGAGCTTTCGTGGGCCAGACCCACTTGGAAGTGGGTCTGGCCCACGAAAGCTCATCACCTAATAAACCATCTTGTTAGTCTTTAAAGTGCTACATAGTCCTGTTTTTTGTTACACTAGGCTGTGAGAAGGGATCCTATCCTAATGGCACCAGATAAAGAAACAGATATCAAGATGGGTAAAGAGAAAACTTAATTAACAGCATTTCATCTGGCAAGAAGCTGTTTACCAATAGTTGAGATTGTGGAATCCGCATTCTATGATTTGTGTAAATGTTTCTGTCTGCTGTATAATTAATTTTGCTAGGTGTAAATCAACTAAGGTAGTGGGGTATGATTGGTTAGGTAATTGTTACAGTATGTTGGTTAGTAAAATTATACTAAAATAATTGGTTAAGGTATAGCTAAGCAGGACTCAAGTTTTGTTATATAAACTGGGGTCAAAGAAAGAAACTCACTTCCAAGACACACCCTCCTCTGCATGACCGAGACGTGCAGCAGCTAAGATCCAGAGACACTGACCTTGCCTGGCCAACAGGGAAGTCTGCTTGCCTTTAACAGGATTGGTGAGCATGACACAGTGTGCTTAGCATGTGTATTCTGCTTGCTTGGGAATTGTCAATAAATAGAGAATAAGACTATTACTGTGTGAGGCGCTTTCAGTGGCAAAAGATCCTGCAAACCTGCAGGAAGTTACGCCCTGAGCCCTAGGAATTGGGTAAAGGTCTAAAGTGTGCAAGTGATAGAGAAATTTCTGCAGGTAACAACCCCTTCCAGGGCCAGACCTGGGCCCCCTCCCGCCTTTTCCAGAGGGCTGGCGAGGCTGTCAGTACTGCTGCCGTACTGTGAGACACAGGATGGGTGTGGTAATCACTTTTATTGGACCAATTGCTGCTGGTGAGAGAAGCTTTTGATCTACGCGGAGCTCTTCCACAGATCTGGAAAAATACTCAGAATGTCACAGAAAAATATTAAGTCAAACAGATATTTTAACAAAAGTAGTTGGCATGCACTCTAAGGGGCCAAGGTAAAGTGGCCTATGGTCATAAGACAGGGGGAAGGGGAGTTAGTGGCTTGCAGAATGTTGTAATAAAGACACTGGATTTGTAACTTAAGACCAGTGCTTAATTTGTGCCAGGACTGAGCCCAGCACATCTGTGCTTGCCACATCAGTTATGAAAGTTAAAAATTTGCTTGAGCCATGGCACATCCTTCATTATAAATTCAGCACTGATTAAGATGATTTTTTTTAAGTAACTGACTAAGTTATGAATTTAAGTGTCCATGTCTGTCTTTTAAAAGTGTTGTTCAGGTTTCGAGAATGAGGACTGTTAGCCACTAGAGGGTGCTATAAGACTGTGTATCGAGTTTGTAAAGTTCATAACACAACTGTGATGAGCATCCAAAGGCACAAAGAAATAGAAGCAAGATTTTGTAACCTCGACAAAAATAAAATCAACCATTAAAAAGTGTATTGGATTAGAAACAATTTGCACTGTAGATTTTATGCCCACATGCTAAAACCTCTGAAAAAGGAAGACAACATATATTAATTCATGCCATGAGAAGTTTGTAATAATCTTAGTTAACAGTACACATTGCTCCTTATTCAAGCTTTTTGCTTCCTCATTGTTATAAAGAGTGGATCTTCCTCCAAAAACTAAAAGAAGCTGTTACCCAAGTTTGTAGTCGTCTTTTAGTAATTACAGACTAAACTGTCATAACTTATCACGGATATATGAATCTAAACAATCTGCCCGTGCTCACTGAGAGAAGGGTATCTAAACAAGACTATGGGTAGTACCCAATGTAGTTAACCAGTTCCTTACCCCTGCTGGGATATCTACAGGAAATCCATAGTACTTGAGGGAGCTGGCTACAGGTCAAAGGAAGCAGAACCAAAATGCCTTTATAGCTCACCTTAAAGAGACTGGTTAATCATTAAGCCGGTTTTATTTGAGCAATTACTGAAAGACAGGTTTTTCTGGAGTAGCTAGAGATGCAGGTCCATTTTCTAGAGATTGCTTTACAGCCTTGCTTACTAGAGACGTTTTGGGTCATATTTTCCAAGGGGCCTTAACTCAAAGTATGCCTGCAATTCAAATTCTCTCCCCTGCACACAACAGTCATGTAAATAGGCTTTATGCAAAGCAGTCCCATGATGATTGGTTGTGGGGACAGAAGTCTCTCCTAACGGCTGTGTCCTTAGGCTTATAGTTACCGTTGGCTCACATTTCCGATCTTCCCTGCTCCAGGGACATAAATAATACTGTCCAGAGAGCCACACACCCCTGAGTTGTCCTATCCTATACTTCAAGCCCTAAAAGAGCATATTTATGCAACATGCTAAAGGTGCAGCTTTCTGCATCCTTTGATCCCCTCACTGCATTCAAGGTTTCCCACAACCATCACTTGGGCCAAAAGGCTTGGCCTACAATTTATTCCCATAATTTTGTATTTAGCTACCAAGTTTGCAAATTAATGTGCTATTTACATACACAAATATTTCTCTTTTGCAAAGGGCAAATAACTATACAAAATTGAAGTTACAAGGTAGGCTGCTTTGGGGAAAGGTGCCCTTTTCCTGTTTGGAGCAGGAGGAAACTAACCTTCTGTACTATGAAACAAACTTCAAAAGAAGAGATGTTAAAGATCTCAGAACACAAGACACAGCAATAACGGCCCAAGGACCAGGTCAGTTAGTGTCCTGAATGTCATAGCAGCCACTCAGAGGGCTATGATATTTCAAAGAGGCAGCTCAGAGAATATCTGAGCTAGCGAAAGGGAACAGATATGTCCGGTTCTGCAGAGAAACGCCGTCAGTAGAATTCATTTATTGTAACTACTGTATGTTTCTCTCAATCTTTGTTTTCTAGGATTGGTCAGAGCAGCCCTGGAAAAGGAAATTCAACAGTGATAGATCATTACATCTTTGTTTAATGTATTTTCTTGTTGCATCTGTCCTCCTTGCTATGTATAATTCTGGAAATAGACATAATCATTAAAAGAATACCAGAAGCAGCACATGCACCTGAATGGAGCTTCTTCTGTTCATATATAGAGCCAAGACTATCTTATTACATAGTTTCCATTTTTTGTCAAGAAGGTAAATAAGTGGGAGGGATAGAGGAAGAAAAATAGATAATATACTCCTTATTCCAACCCAGTCTGTGTTTATACAGTAATTTGTGCAAAGGAGAGTTTGAAATTAGTATTTTATGACAGAACCTAAATGTGCTAATTCAAATGTTCTATAGAGAAGCATGGGCCCTTCTCCAAAATAATGCTAATATGAGCAGCAGATCTTGGAAGACCTTTTGGAACAAAGGCTTTAGCAAAGTATACAAGACAGTGAACTGAGAACTCAATATAGTTGAATATAATCTGAGTATATAGCTTGGAGACATTTATTTTCTATGTTTTTGGCAAGTTGTCAAAGTGCTAATTATATCTGACTCTACAGTAAACCACTCACTACTACTGAACTACCAGGCGGAGGAAAGAATCTGTAACTGTTTTATTTGTGGGGGAAGGAAGGGACAAAATACAGATTGCCTTGTGAATCCATTCCATTTCTGAAAAGACAATAGGGATTCCACACATAGGGAAAGCCAAAGAGATCAGAAAGAAGAGTTTAGAGAAGAGTGTAAAAAGCGAAGCCAAACAGACACTAGAGCAGGGCTACTCAACTTTGGAAGCTCTAGGGGCCACAGTGATACTCACGGCACATGCCGAAGGCCTCAACTTAAGTGTGGTTGCATACACATGCAAATAGCTTTTTTCACACGGACAGGCAAGAATACAAAGATTAAGGTAAGACTACACAACACACAGGCCCCATTTAAGTCGGTTCTGATGATATTAATAAAATGGAATATTTACCCCATTTCCACCCATATGACACCACTTTTAATGAGCAATGACAGTCCAGGAATTTAACTACTAAAAACACATATCAATAGAAGACCATTATATTGACTACTTTATTGTTTTGGCTCCCACCTGCGGGCTGCGTGGTGAGCCCCATGTAAACCCAAACTGTACCGCGGGCCACGTGTTGAGTAGCCTTGCGCTAGAGTTTAGACTAAGGTGTTGGGGATGGTACAGATGTGTAGCAAACACCACTGTCTGCCCTAATGCAATACAACATACTCTTCTGTACAGCATTCAGATTGAGTGGGTTTCTGGCACCTCCTGTTAAGATGATAAAGCATGTGCCACGCCTACTATGTGGAGTACAGGATCTTTTGAAAAAAGTGGTGTGGTGTGTGGTTTTTTTTTTTTTTTTTTTTTTTTTGAGAAAGAACCCCGTCTAGACAGCGGCTTCACTTTCGAAATACCCTTTTTCGAAAGAACGCTGTGACGCGATTATGCAAATGAAGTGTGGGATATTTAAATACCTGCTTCATTTGCACTTTCGATCTGCCTAATTTACATCCCTCTTTCAAAAAAGGGATGTAGTTTAGACATAGCCATACTGCTCTCTTACATACAACGCAACTCCTCCTCCTTTTCTCCCCTGCTTGTTCTTCCTAAACAGTTTATACCCTTCCACGACAGTGCTCCAGTCATGCGAGTCATCCCACCAAGTCTCTGTTATTCCAATCAAATCATAGTTCTTTGACTGGGCCAGGGCTTCTAATTCTTCCTGTTTGTTTCCCAGGCTTCTTGCCTTTGTGTACAAACACCCTAGATAACCAGCTGATTGCCCTACCTTCTTCATTCGAATCAGGGGTCCTCCTTTGTTGCTCATTCCTCCTTGAACCCTTAGGTTCTTACGTCTCTGCCTCTGAACATGTGCAATGCAGTCCTACCCCAAATATCCTGACACCTAAGCCCCTGTGCAATTCACAACTGGGGGAATAGAGGTGTTCGGCCACCTAATCCAGTCCTTGTTGCTAAAAGTGAGTTTACACAAAAATAGCCTAATGGTTATGGCACTTAGCTGGAATGCAGGAAGACCTCCAGGTCAAGTCTTACTCCACCTGAAAGGAAGAAGAGATTTGAAGTGGGATTTGCCACCTGTCAGGTGAGGGCTCGAACCACTGACCCATGAGATAGATAGTCTGATGTGGGATTGCCTCAGACTCTCTTGTTGAAGTGTTCTTTGAATACATTAAGAGAAAATCATTGAGGCATGGAAGGAAAATGAGCAAAAGACTATAGCTGGTGGTTGCAGCACTCACTTGGAAAGTTCAGTCCTTCTGCTCCAATTCATTGTATAGGCATCTATTGCCAAGAGAGGGGGGAAGTTTTGAACACCTCCACCCTCTTGGCTTAATGTCTCTCATTGGCTACCTGAAGAGAGGAGCTGCCTATTGTGCTGGCTTTTGTGATTCCGATTGTAAGGGATCTTTATGTCTCCCATGCCTTGTATAAAGAGCCCATGTGCCTAATTCTGGTGTTTGTTCTAGGTATCTAAAATTAAGTGGGGTGACACTCAGCATTGCTATGCCCAAGTTCCTTTGTGAATCTAGCCCTATGTGACCTTCTACAAGTCATTTCATAAGTCTGACTCTTTATTTGTCTTGTCTGTTTAGATTGTAAAAGAACTGGGGAATACAGTCTCTCACTATGTGTTTGTACATGCCTAGCACAATGTGTCCCCAGTGGTGGTTGCTGAATGCTAGTGCAATCCAAAAGACAGTCATAATAGGGATTGTGCTGTATTACAGGCCAGCTCTGAAGCCACCATTATTAAGTGGAACTCAGTGCCACCACAGGGAATATCAGGAATGAAATCCAAGATAGATAAAGTTTTTCTCCAAATCAGGAGACAGAGTTTGGGGGGGAGAGGAGGGCTTGCCAAAAAAACCTAGAAGATGGCCACACCTGTGTCATTACTATTTCCAGAAAGGGTGCATTCTAGCTGCAGAGAACTTCATTATTCATGTGAAATCAGAGAAGACAGGCTGTCAGTAACCTATTCAGCAGTGAAAGGGGGATGAAATCTAGCCCTCACCTCCCTACCTCTCCCCTATACCTTTACAGTCACTCAAGCTGCTACTAGGGATGTTAAATATCAGTTAATTAAATAGTCGATTAACCTCACAAATTCTTATTGGTTAAATGACTATTCTATAGTCCCCAGGCAGCCCAACCACGGGAGGGGTCTGAGCTCCTGGACCAGGTATGAGCCGGGCTGCCTGCCTGGCTCCTAATACAGCCGGTCCCCAAGTCGCGAACCGTCGAGTTGCAACCATTCGCATTTACGACCAAAGCTCCCATGGAGCGGTCGTAGCGGTCCCCGAGTTACGAACGCGACCCGCGCTTACGAACAGCGCATGGTTGCTATGTAACTCAATGGGGTCCGAGTTACGAACAGATCGAGTTACGGCCAAGTGTTTGGTCCGTAACTCGTTCGTAACTCGGGGAGAGGCTGTCCACTTTAAATGCAGAGCTGCAGCGGGGGTAGGTCCAGGAGCCAGTGCAAGCTCGGACTGAGCTTGGCTGCTGGCCAGCCTGCTAAAAAATTTACTGGCAAGGGGTGGGGGTGCGGGGAAATGCATGCAGTCTATAGCATTAACCTATAAGCTTTTGCTTATCGGTTAATCAACTATACTATTACATTCCTAGCTGCTACCACCCACTTTCTACACCAGACTCTTGACCGATCCTTCCATATATTCCATGGATTTTTTTGTTCACATCTATGGCTCTTCTCCAGCCAGCCAGTTCCTTTCCCTGTCCTCTTCGCCATAGAGAAATTACTGCAAATCTTTGTAGCAAGTTCCTTTATGAGATGTCTTAGCAGCATATATCTTTAGGTAAGATGTCTTGCTCCAGCTATCAAATGGAATAACTTAAATTTGTACAGTGGTCCATTGGCTAAAACTACATAAATCACAGTTACATGTGTGCTGGAGAGCCAGGTTCACAACAATTAATCCAAGATTTTATCTTCCAACCAAAGCAGTAAGGACTGCTACATTTTATGGCATATATTGTATATTAGTAGAATGTTAGTGGTATATCTAATGACATGCATTATATCTTGGTATAGGACATATCAAGGGTTATGACTGATACACCATTAAGGCTGAACATGTTGTGAAAGCCACTATCAGAATTAAGACCGGCCACAAGGGCCCGTTCCTTCAGCATCCCCAGAACCATACCATAAGACGACATTTATCTGCCTCTCAATGCCAAGTAATATGGGCACCATCTGCCTGGCTGGCTACTTTTGTGTTGGTATTAGTCTTAAATTTATAATGGTGCTGAGAGCATTGGAGAAAGGCATATTTACTATGGGGAGGAGGGAGGCAATGGGAAAGGGAAGATGAGCCACTTGCATTGACAAGAGGAATGAGTGGAAAAGGGGGAATGGAAGTAACAAGATGAATGCACTTGTGATACAAGAACCTCCTGATGCCAGCTAGCAGAGGGGTGCACAAGGTTTACAATGATCCTCTAGGGGAAGTAATATATAAATCCCAGATCCAAAGCGTGTTAAGTAAGATCTTTACTGTAAGCCTAAGTCACATGGTCATCATAGTTTTTGTAAAGTGTATGTGCAAATAATATATAAGGATATGTGCATGCGTGTACACATGCGAATGTATCGATCTATAGGAAATTATACTATTAAAGCCTTGAAGATAAAGGCAGGTCACCCAGAAGTGACATGCCTCAAGATAGATTGCTGTACTATATCATTTTTTCCTTCAGCTGAATCTAGTCTTGCAGGTAGCTATTGCAAATGTCTCCAATCTAATCTACACACTTGACTGTTATTAGTCATGGCATCATAAGATTAAGGCACTATCTCTTTTGTTACAGAGGCTTTCTGAGCTCAGTTGCTGCATTAGTGTACCTATAATTTGATTTCAAACAAGGCAGTTGATGCCATCCTCTATCATAATAATTCATTTGATACATACTTGACTGATATTTATAGTTAATCCTTTCTTCATATCCATCTTGAGAAAACAGAGGTAATCTGTTGCTAAGGTTTCTGTTACAGGAAACATGTATTTAAAATGTATCATTATCTTCAATTACATTGGCTACTTCATAAGCTTTAGAAAGTTGATATTCTAACTTTACATCATATAAATACAATTGAAGCTCTGTATTAGTTATTCAGCACTCTCTCTGAGACTTTTGAATTTTTAACTACATTTATATTTTAAGTGTATCCAGACTTTTCTGTTTACAAACTTTTGCAAAATGATTCTGTGTCTTGCAGATATGGCAGGTTTGACCATATGCTGGACATTGTCGAGATTTGTGCCTCCTTCCATGACTAGAACATTCTTTCATATGTTAACATGTTTTAACTGTAATAGTCTCATTGTTTTCCTCTTTAGACTTGTTCTTCACTCTTTTTATTAAGTCTGTATTCGTAACAGTTGGTTTTCTTTCTAAAATGGGCAATCATTGTTGATTAAGTTCAAGCAGTTTGGCAAATGGTCATTGGTCCCCTCAGATTTAGATCAGCCTCTCCTAGCAGGTATAAAAATATCAGTGTAAGAAAGACTATCACAATTTAATCTCTTATCGTTGACTCAGATTTTGAAAATTACCCGTCTGACTTCTCATCTTTAGATCTGTTGAAAAGGATTCAAAAGTCTCTTCCTCCATTTGATTTCTGGAGCAAAAATGAAAATCTTGCAAATGTTTCATTTTCTTTTTGTTAAACAGTATTCCTCATATTATTAAAGCCCAAACAAATTATATAATGAAATTATTTCAGTACCTGGCAACATTTTGTTCAGCTTTACAAGTAGATCCCAATGCCATCAAAAATCCCATTCTCGTTTAAATCTTTCCAATTTTACATTTCTTGACATTTTAAAAAATGTAGGAACTCTTAATTGATCCACCTTCTTTCATTCAAACTTTTTTTTTTGCTCCTGAAACTCTTACCTCGGAATTTTTTCAAAAACTTTTTCTGGTTGTTTTTTATCACTTACCCCGCTTTTTATATGATATGTTGGACTACTTGAATAAAAACACTAGTCTTACTAATAATTCATTAATAGTAACTTAACAGCAGTCTTTATTAAGTAAATGGTTAACATTTGTACAGAGCATTGTAACTCAAATCAATCTATCCATGTAGCCTAAAATAAACTGCTTCCTCTTCCTATCAGCTCTCACACCTTCATTCTCCTAAAGACACAGTAACTCAACATACTGTTCCTTGGAGAGCAGAGGATTTGAGAATTCTGGAACTGTCAGGGGCTAGGCATTCCAGGGGGATGATTAGATGGCTCCAGATCTACGACATTAGACATTCCTTAAAGTCTGATAAATATTTTCATCTGTATTTGCTTTGTCTTATAAAAGGATGAAGAATTCCACCCAGCACAATATTATGCTAAAAACTGTCCTGCTCTGTCCAAATCATAGACTTTCCCGTCCTTTTGTTCCATTTTCCCCAGCATCATAGAGTAAAACTACTCTTTTGAGAGAGGGGGAAAATCCCCTGTTTGTTTGTTGCAGGCAAAACTATAAGCTACTGTTCTGAGATTTGCTGGATACCTTATGGTGCAATTTGACCTGAAGGTATTATAGTTTCTATCATCAGTATAATCCTAAAGTCCACGTGCATAATTTCCCTCGCATGTATACTCCATGTGGATTGGGAAAAGTAGAGCTCTATATGTTGGAAGCAACAATACACAGATAAATTCACACATATAAATGAAAGACTATCCCCCACAAAGTTTCTAGACTCAGAATCCTGGTCTAAAAGGGATGTAACTTCATTAGACATTTTAGTATGATTCAGAAGGAAGACCGAATTAAAATCCTCAAATATTCTGAAAAATACATTTCACAGTAGCCAATCATTCTTCTCCTTAGCATCAGCCTGACATTTTGCTGAAATACATTTTTCAGACCTCTTTCTAAATACCCTGAAATGTCACTGCCCATAATTTAATGACTGCATATTAGGAAACCACATGAGCATGTCTATCTGGTACCTTAGAAAGCACAAACAAAGATGTAAATTCAAATATTGTGTTGCGCACTAAATGGCTCATGTGGATCCAGCTGGCATGCACCAAAAGTTCTTTAGTACATGTTAATGCAGTACTGTTTGAAATAGGGTTACATTAACATGCATTAGGAAAACTATAGTTCTGGTATTATTTGATAATGATGGATGAACCTTTAAAAGTTGTGACCCAAAGCCACATCTGTAACTGTGTTTTTATTTTCATTTTCTGTTAGATGCAAACAAAATTGCCCCCGGTCAGTTCTGCTCCTTCCTAGTCAACCAGTCAATAGTGCAAGAGATCCCAAACACAGCAATTTTTCATGTGGTCATTATTTTTTTCCTGAAGAATAAGCTAAACTTACTTGAGTGGGGAAACAGAATCCCGAATTTGATCTTTGTTTATCCACATCAGTCTGAATCGTAAGAAAGATGTTGTTTGATTTGAGTAACTCCATAGGCCAAAGGTCTGCCAGTCTGGTATTTTCTCATGCATTTGAGCATCATCAGATCAGTACACTTGCCTGTTCAAGTGCAAGTTTAATATACATATATGTGTGTCACATTCAAATATATGACTTGCTACGCCTTGCCATAATGATTGAAAGTAATCTTATCGTGTTATTATAGTGAACAGCTTTATGTTCAAGGGAGAATGTGCATATTAAAGAGATATTAAAGTACTTTATTTTCTTTAAAATGTGTCCTTTGCAATAAATGTGCCAATTTGTCAATAAATAGCTACTCCTAACTCATCGTCTCTTGTACTTTTCTCTATGGAGATGATCTTTTGTTCCTTCACAAAACTACAGCCACATACAGAAAAGGAGCTGAGGTAAGTGTTACGTTCTCAAAGTTCTTTGGTAAAGAACTAAGATTGTGCTTGTACTTTTCACATACCCAATTTCTGAACATTATGGGGAGTGAGGTACAGGGTAGAAAATTTTAAACTTTTAAAAAATGAGCTCAATGTTGGAAGCTGTAAATTATAGAACATTAAATGTACAATTTTACCTAATCTACTACATGTTTGAGAGAGTTTGTCTGTGCATCTGTCTGTTTGCTCAAGAACTCCTCCTAAAAAGTAAGAGGTAGGACCACCAAATTTGGTATACAGCTTCCCAGTATGATCACTTAAACCAACGTGTGGGTTTGGTTGTGCCAGGAAAATGGGATGTGCCTGGAATGGGATTGCTTCTCATAAAACCATACAGAAAAGTCACACAATCACCAGGAGCTGGCTGAGGGTGCCCCCTCCCCCTTCCTGGACTGCCCCAGACCAAATCTCCCACCCCCAGGTAACCTTTAGGGAAGGCAGGTTGTGCTAAAGCACCCCCTGCCAATTCGTATAGGGACAGTGCTGGCTGATCCTCTTCCTCGGGGAGCCTGGGGAAATGCAGAGTTTGCTGCATTCCTCACTTTGGCTGGGGGGCATAAGGGGCAGAGGAACCTGGACCTGCCCCAGCCAGAAGACATGCACCCCACCCTCGGCTGTGCCCACTGGGGCTGCAGCGACCATGGAGGGACGCTTCTCTCTTGGCCCCAAGCTGCTGCAGTGAAAGAGGGCTGGAGTAGTCATCTTGCCCCTGGGCAGTCTGCATACTGAACCCCTCATCCCTAGCCCCAACCCCAGACCAATAATTTAAATGAGGCATATATATTTGCATTTCATTTTCCAATAAACAAAAATTAATTGAGGTAAGGACTCAAGCAACACTGGGTCAATAGTCTAGTTCAACATAAAATAAACCCAGTACTGAGAATGTAGCTGTTGAAGAGAAGAGCCATGCCATGCATTGTAAAAGAAATAGTTACATCTAGTATAGCAATAACAAGCAAAGATGATCCAGGCTGACTCTCTATAATCTGCTACTTAGCTAAGGAAGGCCTCCGTTCCCAAATACATGATTCTGAAGTTAAATTTAAATAATCTCATTAAAGTTTGAATATTTTCATTAGATTATTTTAGTCATTTATTAAATTATTTATTATCAGTATTAGGGTAGCAAAAAGCAGTCTCCCATGAGAATTTTGCCATTGGCTCTAATCAGCTTCAAACTTAAGCCCTGAAAACTGAATGTTTCAAGTATTTTTGGAACTATTTAAAAGTCAACAAATAATTAACAGCTTAAATTTGTTCTAGATCAAAGTTGGGGCTGAGACTTGAAAATTGAAGTTTGCTGCTTCTTCTCTTTTTAGAATTTACTGAGCATACAGGAAAATTTAAAGACCCATGTTTGATATATGGCTATTAGGGACATGCTTGACCGGACTCTTCATCAAGGAAAATGGGGATAAAACATCTAGGTTCATTCTGAGTTCCACAGGCCACATTACTCCATGGAGCAGAATTGTAATAATCTCAGCAAATGCTGAAATGCAACATTTCTAGAAGGAGCACAGCTGGGACACTGGGCTTATTCATAGCTCCCAATTTTTATTAACTGTGTCACACAAGGAGAGTATGGAATGTGCAAAAGGCATTTAACCTAATCAGACTAAGGTTCAGGTTTCTGTGCACTAGTGGATGACATCACTAACATCTAAAGCTAAGCAATTTCCTGAATTCCTAACCCTTCCAAGGGGGTTATTGAGATCAGCCACTATTGCAAGGGAAATACAGAACTTGGGAATGGCAGATGAGTAAAAGGAGGAAATGGCTTTCACTTATTTTAGTAGTTTATTTTTTAGTAGGAGTATACCGGTTGCACCTCTAAAAACTGGCACTCTCTGGTCCGGCAACATTCATGGTCTGACATGGGTGCTCCCGGACCGGAGAGCATAAAAGCCTAATGGCAGGAGGTCAGCAGCTAGCTAGGGCCCGGGGCATTGGGGCCAAAGTCCCACTGCAATGCTGGGGCCAGGCCTGAGAACCCTGGCAGCCTGCGACAGTGCAGGGCCAGGGAACCTTGGCCATCCATGGCAGCACAGGGATGGGGGCCAAAGAAGCTTGGCCACCTGCAGCAGTGCGAAGCCAGGGGCTTGAGCATCTTAGCCACCTGTGGCAGTGTGGAGCTGGGGAAACCTGGCCACCTGTGGAAGTGCAGCACCAGAGAACCCCGGCCACCCATTGCAGCCCAGGGTTAGGGGGCTGGCGGCAGCAGGACAGACAGCTTGGTGGGGAAAGGAGTAGAGGGGGGCAGAGGCAGGGGGCTGGATGGCTCGAGCCTGTGGCAGGGGACACCTCCCCTGGTCTGGCAAATTCTCTCATTTGGGTCTTGTCAGGTCCTGAAGGTGCCAGACCAGGGAGGCCCAACCTATATTGCGAAAACCAAAGCTTTGATTGTTTATCTTAAAACAAGTGTCTGAATTGCCAGGAACAACAAAATATTAGGAACAATAAAAGCCATTGTATTGTCTCCAGAAAGGCTTCTGCACTGAAGTGTCACAGCACGATATTTTGATGAGATGACATTTTGCTATCATGAAGATGATCTAGAAACATCTTCAAGGTTATGAAACACTGGGGTTCAGAGTCTCAGCTGGTATAAGAGAGTGTAAATTGAGACAGTGGGAGCAAAACTCCACTGAATCGAATAAAAAGAAATATTGGAATAGGTGGGGGCTAGCCCAGATTTTCCACTGTGAAATATTTATGACTTATTGTTCTTGTTGAGGTACAAGTCATAAGAAGGTTGCATCACAAGAACAAGTGCGTATATGATCTGTTTACACACAAATTAGCAGTAGAACACAACTATAATTCCTAAATCATTATAAGTACAACTCTCTGTACAAAACAGTCCTTTGTATCCTTCAAGCATCACAACAGGGCATAAATACTATAGAATTATTTTAACTTTAAATGCTTTAATATACACATTCTCCCCTGAGCACAAAGTTGTTCACTCTAATGACATGATAGCCAATAAAAAAAGTAATAGCTTTGTGCCTTTGCGCATACTGGTAAAGTATTTGACCTCTCATATTACAAAAAGCAAGTGTGATTTAAGACTTGCAATGTTTGAGTCTTAGTTTACTGTATGAAAGAAAACATTGATGGTGGTTGCCTTGACAACGCTGTGTAGCTGCACAAGAAATCAAAGGAAAATGCAGGACCTTTGCTATGTCAAGGATTGAAACGTATCCACCAAATTAGGTTAAAAGAAAACAAATCCCACAGCAAGTCAGCATTACCAGACCTACACAATATTAGCTATCACTTCTTATCATGGACCTTGTTATAAAGATAATAAAAAGGCCAGGTGGTTTCTACATCACAGCTCAGAGTAATAAGAAGAAAACAGCAAGGGATAGAGTAGTGACTGCTCAAAAGTTTCCTTTTCTCCTAGGAGATACTGTAGATCAATTCAGTTCTGAAAGAATCTCTTCGGTTGGGAGGAGTGTTTGGTAATGGACTAGCTTGATTTAACAGCAGGAGCTCACACGGCTCTCTCTGCAAGGAATATCACTTTCAGCAGTGGTACCACATGCCATGGTCTTAGATAATGAGTGTGAACATCAATGATCAAAGTGAAGCTCTGCCCCGGGCTTCCTGGAATCAGCCGCTGATCTGTTTCAGCAGCGGCTGAATCGGGGAAGCCGGGAGCAGAGCAGCTGGGGTGCTGCCGGGTTGGTCCCGTAGCGCTGCCCCTCGGGGCTGCGGGACCAACCCGGCTACACCCCAGCTGCTCTTGGGGACGCCTGGGGCAGAGCAGCTGGGGTCCTGCCGGGTTGGTCCCGCAGCGCCGAGGAGCGGCGCTAGGGGACCAACCCGGCAGCACCCCAGCTGCTCTGTCCCAGGCGTCCCGATTCAGCCGCTGCTGAAACTGACCAGGCGTCCCCAAAAGCAGCTGGGGTGCTGCCGGGTTGGTTCCGTAGCGCCACCCCTCGGCGCTGCAGGACCAACCCGGCAGCACCCCAGCTGCTCTGCTGCAGGCATCCCCGATTCAGCTGCTGCTGAAACTGACCAGCAGCGGCTGAATCAGGGACACCTGGGGCAGAGCCGGACTATCGGAAGGGGGGGCTATGAGGGGTCTGGGGTGGCATCCCCTCCCACCCCACTCCAGACCCCTAATAGTCTCCCCTTCCGATAGTCCGGCATATCTGATAATCCGGCACCCCCTGGGTCCTAAAGGTGCCGGATTATCGGAAGTTTACTGTACTCCAATTGAGGCCTAATCAGGCTTAAACATATGTGGAGAGATCTTACCTTCTTCCTGTCCCAGAATGGGCATTAATGAGCTATTTAAGCTAGTTCCTTGGAGTTCGTTGATATATGAAAATTAGTAGCCCAAGGAGAGCTATCTAATAGGAAGGCTTGACTTGATATAAAATATCAATGTATATACAAATACAGAGTGCAAAACTAGTGAATACTTGGAAGAGCTACATCCACAAGCTCTAATGGATAAACAAAAAAGATCACATTTGTTTGAATGTTAATAGATACAGACTTGTATTTAACTTGTTAATATGAATTGTGACAGAACTGTCATTCAGTTTAAGAAAAACCAGAAACATACCCTATGTTTTATAAGGAGGATCTTGAAACATCTATTACCCTTTCAAGCAGATATAAAATTATGCTTGAATTGTTGCATAAGCAAACTTGATAAATTTATTTTAATAGTTATTAGTAATTACATGATAATGATTTGTGAAATTGCTCATACTCCTACATAAATGGTTATTTTAAAAGTTTCCAAAGTGAAATTGAAACCAGAAGAGAGAGAAAGTCAGATCTGACACTACCGAATAATCAGTTGGGATAATGCATTACGGGAAAATATCTCATCAGAGACCAAACATCTTTAACTAAACAGCAAGATTTAAATATGAAAAGTCATTTGAAATATAATCATAGTGACAGACTTTGGGGAAAATCTCCATTTGAAGATGTATCTCTGTGTGATGCACATTTTAATTTGATTCTTTCATCCATTCCATGTGGATTACTGTAATATGTTGATTCAGTTTATGTTTTTTACTATGCTTCACGCTTGAAACATTGGATTAAGTATCTATGAACAGTAGCTGCTACTTTACCAAGATTCCATCCTTTTTAAAGGAGAATTGGTTTTCTCAGGGGTGCAGCTATAACCTGGTAGACTTCAATAAAGAACACTAAAACAGGTTAATTCTCTCTCTGTAATCCTCCGCAAGATAAATAAGGGGACTTCCTAAATAAGAAACTGAGGGCTACACAGTGGAGATGCTAAGTGGAAAAGCATCACGGGAGACAAAATTGCCTTAAATACTTAACCAGAGATGATGTGCGTCAGTGGGAAGAAACTAGATTAGACAGAGTGGCCTAGTCTTTCAAACATAACCACTTGTAGGATTCTATATCAAAATGATAAACCTAAGTTTGATTTTATACTGTATGAGGCTCAGAAAACACTGGTCTAAACAGTGGTGTTATTGGTATAGGGCTTTTGTCTTCAACCGGACTATCTGTTTTGCATCAACTTAGAATCTGGCCCATGGTACCATCTGACTCAGCCATAACTCTTCTAAAAATCCCCCAAGATAAATGGCAATTTGAGTTGAAGGAAAATGCATTCCTGGCCCCACATGTAATGATCAGGTGGACCCTGAACATGTGAGCAAGAACCAGCCAGCCAACCACGTGAGCGACAGAATTCTCAGTGCCACCTCAGAATGCTGACCCTCCCCATCCTCCAGCTCTGGCCATCCCTTATTTTTCAAAACAGATTGGAGGAAGGGTGTGGGAGTGAAAATCCCTTTCTGACTCCCGCAGATGTCTAGCAAACTCCCAAAGTATGGGCTTTTTAACACGTGAGATATAAACCAAAAGGGAACTCCAGGGCCATTGAGCCTTCTCTTTCTTTACCATCATAAGCAATCCCATCATATAATCACACTCATGCATTTATCCAGGTTTCTCTCAAAACTAAATAAATTGTTTGCCCTCAACTCCCAGTGGGAGGCTCTTCCAGAACCTCAGCCTTCTGATGGTTAAGAAACCATTTTTCTAATTGTCTTTCTTTTTTTGTACATGGCCAGTTTATATCCAGTTTTTCTAGTGCCAGCATTCTCCTTGAACTTTAATAATTGTCCATCCTCCCTGCTATTTATCCAACTGATGTATTTACAGACAGCAATCAAATTCCCCCCCTCACCTTTCTTTTTCCTACACTAAACAAGCCAAGCTCTTCCAGTCTCCTCGCATAAGACAGACCTTCTATTTCCATGATCATGCTAAAAGCTCTTCTCTGCCTCTGGTTCAGTTTGAATTCACCTTTCTTGAACATGGGTGACAAAACTGTGCACAGTACTCTAAATTAAATCTTAGCAATGCCTTGTACAATGGGATTAATACTACTCTCTCTCTTTTGGAAATGACTCCCCTGATATATCCTAGGATCACGTCACATTTACATTTTTCATTTCAGATGCCTCACATTGGTAGCTCACAGTCATCCTGAGAGTGAGCCACACATCCCAGTCCCTCTTATCCTCCACCACTTCTAATCGATGAGACCCAACTTGTAGCAGAAATTCTTATTAACAGTCCCTACATTCATGACTTTGAAATTTGCACTATTGAATTTCATTGCTTTGTCACACCAGTGTTCAAGGTGATTCATATCTTCCTGTATAATTCTCTGATACGCCTCTGTATTGGCACTGCCTCCTAACTTTGTATTATCGACAAATTTCATTAGCATATTCCTGTTTGTGGCAAGGTTATTAACAATAATATTGAATAATGTTAGTTCCAAGATTCATCCTCAAAGAGCTCCTCTAGAAACTTCCTTCCAAGCCAATAATTCATTTTTCAGCACAACCTGTTGCTTCCTCTCCTTTTCCCAGTTCCTTACCCACCTTACAATGCTTGTATCAATCCCCTTCTTCCCTAATTTAACCTATAATTTTCCACATGGCACCACATCAAATTCTTTACTGAGTTTAAGTATTTAAATGGGGGTTTATCACACAATCTTAGACTGTGTTTAAAACCTTAATACAAAATTAATGGCACATGGAAATCTGAGGCATAAATCATCTGAATAAATATGGTACCTGACCAGGCAAGTTAAAACCATGCTATTTTAATGCCAATCCTGTTTCATGGTACTGTACAAATAGAAATGTTAATAAACCTATAAATAAGTTCAGGTCTGATCCTTAGAATTCTGGCATTTGAAGTGTTCCAATGAAAACAATTATAATGGAATATCCTGAAATCAGGAGCCGCCCTTCCCCTCCCCCCTCCCCCCCAACAGGCAGCAAAACTGGTAATATGATATTGAGCCTTTCACTTTTAGAGTGCCACTTTAAATCTAGCCCTGATGGTAGTAATAAAAATAGTTGTTTTAATTTAACAGCTGTTTGGTGGGTTTAGTAGAGCTAGTAGAATACTTTAAAAAAATCTGATTCATTAATAATTTTGTATTAAACTTCAATAGTTCAGTTTACTATGATTCATAGGCTCATATTATTCATTGTTTGTGAATCCATTTTCATGCATTTTAGCACATAATGTTTATTCATAGCCAGAAGCTACTTCTTCATTACTCACTATTCCCCTGTTGAACAAGCTTCAGTCATCAACAGGGGGGAGCAGAAACAATACTTAGGTGACTGACCACACAATGTGAACAGTAAATCAAAGAAAACAGCTGTCAAATAATCTGTATGCTGAACATTACTCATCTAAACTATGCAGAAAATACTTACAAAGAACAAATACATTCAAAGACAAATGAATATGGGGTCATGAACTGCTTGCTAATAAAAACAGGCTAAATGCCTAAGAATATTATAGACACTGAACAGTCCAGCTAGAATAATTAGCTCTCAGCTATGGTCTGCAAAGCCCACATTAAGGATGAACAGAATGAAATGTTTTTTCAGAAAACAAGAAAGGAGGGTGCTACAGCACACCCTCCCCTCTATGGCACTCCCTGGGGGTCAGGTGATTTTGCCTCAGTTGATCTTCCGGAATTTGATTCACTGGGTCTAGTGAAGACCAGCTAAATTAAACTTAGAGGGTGCACACCTATCAGTGCCGGTACTCTCGCTTCTCGTGAGGCGTAAGGGAGCATTTGTTACCGTCAACCTTCTGCTGTGGAAACTGTGTGGAAATTCAAATTAAGGTACATCAACTTCAGCTACGTAATTAACATAGCTGGAGTTGCGTATCTTAGGTCAACCTTCCCCTGCAGTGTGGACATAGCTTTAGGCTATATATAAACTACAGCTTAAGTCACTATAAATTATGCACCTCAGGGTTGTGAATAAACCCCCTCTCAAGCAACATAAGTTACATCCACTCAAGTGCTGGTATGGATAGCATTATCTCAGCAGGAATAGCTACTGCCACTCACAGGATCTGGAGTAATTAAGTCAACAGGACAACTCTCTTCTACTGGCTTATAGTGTCTGCACTGGCATCATTACAGCGGCACAGCTGCACCATGGTAAGTCCTATAATGTAACCATAGCCTTACTTTGAACTATTCTGGAACACGTACATGCTCTCTCACACCCTTTGACTATTTTAAAAATGTACAACTTTCTACACATGGAAATAGCTATGGGATAGTTCTATATAAATTAAATAGCAATAACATCAATAGTATAGAAATGTAAATATGAAAGCCTACAGAATTTAATTAATAGAGAATGGCAGGTTTTTCTGAACCATCCAATACAATGTATTACAATAAAATGCTATAATCTTCTATTAAATTATACAAAATGATTGACATCCCCACCCCCGAGAGACAGCTTACCATTTCTATAGGACTTAGCCATAAGAGTAGGCCCAGCTGGACTACACGGGTAAAGTTAGGTAGTCTCTCTGGCCTCTCTTCTATTAAGTATAAACCTTCAAGAATTCTACAGATCAGATGTAACCTGAAAATGCTCCTACTTGACTACCCTTATCATAAAAATCACTCTCACTATTCCAAACTAACCAACTAGAAACAGGAAATACTGTTTTGGGGGTTAAGCAACTAATCCTGGTACCATGGAGATCAGCTGCAAAACTCCCATCAATCTGAAAGGGAATGGGATCAGGGTAGCAGTGCACAGGAAGGCCATGCTCTGCCTTAGAAAAGGGGACCTCTGTGTCATGCCTTTGAAGGGTGTGTCTAGACTACAGGGTTTTTTCGAAAAAAAGTGGCCTTTTTCGAAAAAACTTCCCATGTCTAGACTGCTGCCACATTCTTTCGAAAGTAAATTGAAAGAACGCGGCAGTTTTTTCGATCGCAGAAAACCTCATTTTACAAGGAATAACGCCTTTTTTCAAAAGTGCTCTTTTGAAAAAAGGCATTATTGAACGCGAACTGTGCTTTTTTGAAAGACAGCATCCAGACTGCCTAGGTGCTCTCTTTCAAAAAAGCAGCTTGCTTTTTTGAAAGTACTGGCTGTAGTCTAGATGCTCTCTTTCGAAAGAGGCTTTTTCGAATGATTCTTTCGAAAAAGCCTCTTTCGAAAGACGCTTGTAGTCTAGACGTACTGGAAGAGCTGAGTGGGATTTGTGAACAATTTAGAACATTACTGGGATATGTCAGGACATTTGAATCCACCACATTCATGTAGATTGTGTCCCTGCCATAACATTCATATGGTTGATCTCTTTGTGATTCTTCTTCCTATTTGTAGTGGGGTGGAGTGGCCACCCACTGACACGGAGGAGGAAGTGCTCCTCCCTGAGCCAGGTTGAACTCACCTGGGAGGAAGTCAGGGGGCGGGCCTAGGGATATAAAAGGACTTCCTGCAAGGCCAGTCTGGGCCTGCCAGAGACAGAGGCACTCTCTCCCCAGCCAGCGGCCTCCGCCTCCCTGACCGCTGAGAAGCCAAAAGCCTCCCCACCTTGGCCGGCAGAGGAGTCAGAGCCAGAGCCTGCGGAGTTGGACAACTGGCCTGGGCCTCCCGGCCCTCTTCGGGAGGATTACCACGCGGGCCTGCTGTTGTGGCCAGAGGACCCCACTCCTGGCCGCCCGGAAGACTTTCCAGGGAACCAGGTACCTGGGACAGAGGGCAGAATTTGAGCCGGCCCAGTGGTAGCCAACCTTGGTCTGGCTGGGGGCCAGTGGGTTGCGGAGTGGATCCCCCACTGACCCCGGTGCAACAGGTCAGTGAGTTTTGGCCCGGATCCCGGCTGACCTGGCAGCTGATTACCAGCTGCTATTAGGGCCCTGGGCCGGGGGCGGTGGTGAAGGGAGGGCCTGTGCCCCCCTGCCACCCCTTGATTGGGTGGCAGTCTCCCCTCCGGCGGCGTGCAGCCACAGGCAAAGGGCCTGAACGTTCCCTGACTAAGGAGACAGACTATGTACCTGGGTGTACTGACTGTGACCTGGTTGGTTTGTCCTGGGAGAATCCCTTCCCCTGCCCTAGGGCTGGGCTACTGACTGTTAACTGTTGCAACCCCTGCCTTGTGTTAGGGCTGGGCTACTCATTGTCTGGATATAAACTCCTTCATTCCCCGAGGAGCACCCCAATGGGCTACACTATTCTAGTTTTGCTTTTGCCACAGCATACAAAACAGCTTCTTCAGGCCTATATTTGAATATGGTGACATAAGGAGAGATAATTGAAGCACATATGATTGTATAACAAAGGGATGTAACCCTCCTAACTCCATTCATGCAAGTGATATAGATAATTTTTAAGAATGTCTCAGTATTGTTTTCAAAGAAATTCCTGATAACTTTGATATGTTGAAGTATTGTGCAGAGAAAAGAATTAATCAGAGAAGACCAGCAAGAGAGAGGAGAAAAGGGATATTTCTGAGCCCAAATTACAATATAAAACAAACTTTTGCCATTGATTTCAGTGGGAGGACGAGGTCCATACAGTTATAGATTGGACCCATACTGTAAAATATTGGTAAGTTATGAATTTGGGGAAGAGAGGCTGGCTGACATCTTTTAATATTGCTGAAATAAACTGGGCTTGGAATGCTTGTGTGGCTTTAAAGTAGAAAATAACTACTTTCTGAGAAACAGGCACACTTTTTGGCATGTATAAAATCAGAGACATTCCCAAGAACTTGTGATGACTGAGAATCAGGGGGACCTGACTAAAGACATGAGTGAAGTGTTTGCCATTCAATGCAGAAAGCTATAAAACACACAAATGTGGTTTTGCACAATCACTCTAAATCTGCCAGTATTCCTTATGGTTTTCAGAATGGAAGAATTCAGAGTGAGAGTTACCTGCTCACATGTTAATTGTAATGTTAATTTTTCATACTTTTCATCATGGAAGCTGTAACTTGTATTTCTTGGGGCTTTACATGCACACACTCTTTATACTTAATGTAAAGTGGAATTAGGCAGCTTGTATGTTTAAATAACATGCGCTCAGTATATTCATGTGGGAAACATGGCAAGTTTTACTTGTAAGTTTGGTAGTTAAGTTGGTGATTGAAGAATTGAAACCTATGTTGAAAAGAGAGTGAGCAATATGTATAGATCATGCCAGAAGATGTCACTAAAGATAATGGCGAGGAGTCGTGTGGCACCTTATAGACTAACGGAAGTGTTGGAGCATAAGCTTTCGTGGGCAAAGACCCACTTCGTCAGATGCATGTAGTGGAAATTTCCAGAGGCAGGTATAAATCATGAGCCAGAATCAGGCTGGAGATGACGAGGTGGATCAATCAGGAGGATGAGGCCCACTTCTAGTAGCTGATCTGGAGGTGTGAATTCCAAGAGGAGAAGCTGCTTTTGTAGTTAGCTAGCCATTCACAGTCTTTGTTTGATCAAACAAAGACTGTGAATGCTAGCTAACTACAAAAGCAGCTTCTCCCTCTTGAATTCACCTCCAGATCAGCTACTAGAAATCCTCCTGATTGGATCACCTCGTCATCTCCAGCCTGATTCTGGCCTCATTTCTGCCTCTGGAAATTTCCACTACATGCATCTGACGGCGTGGTCTTTACCAAGCTTATGCTCCAACACTTCGGTTAGTCTATAAGGTGCCACAGGACTCCTCGTCACTTTTGCGGATTCAGACTAACACGGCTACCCCTCTGATACTAAAGATAATGGATCTTAAGTATGCTCCATCAGATACAATTTGCTTTTGTATATTAATAAAACTATAAATAATAATTAATAACTTATTTAGATGTGCTTCAGAGGGGTAGTAACAGGAAAAACTTAAAAAACAACAAATAGTCTAGTAGCACTTTAAAGTCTAACAAAACATGTAGATGGTATCATGAACTTTTGTAGGCACAACCCACTTCTTCAGATGACCGGAGTGCTGGAAGTCCAGATCCAAGAATAAATAAGGGAAGGAGGAGGGAGGGAGGGAGAAGGGGAAAAAATTAAAGGGGAGGAAGAAAAAAAGACAGTGAGTAGATAAGCTTCAGAGGGATAGCAGAGTGAGTCTGTAACAGGAAAAACTTAAAAAACTAACAGTCTAGTAGCATCTTAAAGACTAAATAGTTACAAGAGGCTGATAAGAACCATAAGTTAGCACTTGGAAAGGAAGATGACCAACACCAGATTCTAAACAGTTCTCAGATCCCAGACTAAGTTTGCAGAGCTGGCAATTTAATATAAAGTATTCCTTCTCTGTAACATCCCCATCTGTCAGAAAGCATGTACAGATCAAATTATGTACAGTCCCATTGTCGTCTTCACTGCTTTTTATTAGCTGGTATAACTGATTGGAACTTGCTAAACAATTTATGTGAATAAGACACAGGAAGGCCTAGAATCCAGCTCACTTTCTCTAGGCTGTGTTAACAAGAGTAAAAAGCAGTGAAATTATCTTTTTTCACCAAACTGGCTCTGAGTACATCCGGGGAACAGTAACACATTGTTTTTTAACACAGATGCTGATTCTAGTGAAACTCCAACCCCCAAATAATAAAACCATAACAAGACACAATGATGTATTTGGGTGGGGGACGGGAGAATCATAAGAGAAAGAAAGAATATTTTCCTATTGCAACAAATTAACATCTCTGCACCTCTGGTACCCTGACATTTCATTATCACTTAAGTTGACTTTAAAAGATTAACCTAGAAGAATATTTATCATCAAACTGCATACACTTGACTTCCTAGATACAAAATCAGTTAATGTAACCTGAAGTACAGAAGGAACTTAATACACCTGAGCATTATAAATACTCATACATATGTAACCATTAACATTTATGCATCTGGGAGCATAATTCAGGATACCTCCAGTTTCCATCTCTGCACAAGTATCTGCATAAATCTCAACCATAAATTATGGGTTTGATGGAGGAGTTGCTGGGTGATATATTATGCAAGAGATCAGATTAGATTATCGCAGACGTCCTTCTGGCTTTATTATTTATGTACACACCAATATAACACCAAAGGCAAGGGAGAAAAATTTAATCAGCAGAATATATTATATGAGACAATATTATTATGTATGTTCTAAGCACATGAATCACACTGGACCTGTTCCACAGCTGCTGTAAACTGACCAATTTCTGTGGAGTAGAGAATCCCCATTGTGTTTGCTGTAACAGTAAAAAAATGACATTTGGGAAATGTAAATGTGCCTTTAATCTGTCAGCAGGTTGTGCAGTCATCTCATCTTTTCAACACTTGAATGTAATTAAATTACTAAGATCGTACCTTTCGGAGAGGTTTGAGCTTGGTCTCCATTATAAAGTCATACTTGCAGAGTTCACAACAGCGCGTGTCTGAGCTTTTAATCCACTGGTGCAGGCAGGCCTGATGAACAAAGCGCAGGGTCCCTGTGCAGCGACACGGTGTGATGAGGGGACTTTCATCATCTCCCTCACAGTGACAGATCCTGACAGGGAGGACAGCAACAGATAATAAGGGAGCTTTCTAAGGCACAAAGTAAAACCACTGGTTTATTTACACTGCTTTTCATTCTCAACATGACATTAACAAGAGCCAAGGAACATGGCCTTTTAGATTAGAGCCCAGAAATGTATTCCTCGTTCCCTTCTGACACTTTGATTTTTCTGTGTGATCTAGAGATGAATCAGTGAAATTATATTCATTCCCTTCCTCCCTCCCTTTTGGATGACAAAATCTTTAGGGTCTAATTTTGTTACCCTTACTCCATGAAGTACTCCCAGTGAAATACTGAACAAGGTTGGCAGAATCAGATCCCAAGTTAAACAGGAAAAGTATGAAAAGTATAAAAAGCCAACCTTAAAAAAGGCCCAAGTGGTAAGAGAGACAGACTGGTGACCGGGAAATATCATTAGTGTTCACACACTCCACTTGGGAGAGTATCAGAGGGGACTGGAAGCACAAAGACTACAAATTGCAACCATCCTGGTTATGTCTACATGACAGCTGAGAGCAAGGTTCCTAGACCAGACAGACAAATTCACGCTAGTGGGGCTTAAGCTAGCCTGATAAAAATAGCAGTGTAGGAATTGCAGCTCCAGCAGAGACTGAGATAGCTACCTCAGCTCACATTCAGGGAATCAATAATAATAGAGAGGTAGCCATGTTAGTCTGATCTTGCTAAAACAAAAGGAAAAACTATGTAGTACTTTAAAGACTAACAAGATGGTTTAATAGGGGATGAGCTTTCGTGGGCCAGACCCACTTCCTCAGATCATATTCTGGAAGAGAATTGGCATGACTATATATACCGAAGGAATACAAGGAAAAAAGTGAACACATTATTAAACTGACAAATCAGATTTAGTACAGAAGGTGGGGTGAGGGAGAGGGAGGGAGGAAGGGAATAGCTATTTATGAGTCAATGAATGGCTAATCAGGGGTGGTAAGTGGGGAAGCTATCTTTGTAATGGTTACGGTAATTAGCATCTTTGTTAAGGCCCATTTGTAAAGTGTCAAATTTAAGCATGAAAGAAAGTTCTGAAGTTTCCCTCTGTAATCTGGTGTTAAAGTCTCTGAAGTAAGATGCATGTAGTAAGGTCATTAAGACTATGTCCAGGTAGGCTGAAATGAAAAGCAACTGGTTTTTCTTTGTGAAGATGTCTGATGTCTGATTTGAGGGCATTCATTCTTTGACAAAGTGTCTGAGAAGTCTGTCCAATATACATAGCAGAAGGACACTGTTGGCACATGATGGCATAAATTATATTTCTGGATGAACAGGGAATCAAGTGAGCTTTAGAGCTCAAGCTGCTATTTTTAGCACATCACCTCAAGCCCCACTAGGTTGAGTCTGTTTACTCACAGTAGAATGCTCCCTCCCAGATGCAGTGTAGAACATGTGCCCCTTCAGGATGGTGTGCCTGCATCTTGTGGGAACTGTCCACAGACTGATTCCTACCTGCTAATGGGATACAGAGCTTTTCTTTACATCTGGATTTCTGTTTCAAATGTATTCAAAGTCAGTAGTGCCAGAAAAAATACAATTATTTGATGTCTTTTCTATGGCCTATATCAAATGACTTAATCATCACAGTCAGTTCTTAGTCCACATTAAAAACAAACCCCAACAACCACCCACAATAATCAGAACTGGTACTTACTGACACCTTTGCTGATGGTGTCTCTAGAAAGGCTAAAAATTGTTCTGCAGGTGAACAGAGGACTTTGCTACAGGGCTATCCATAAAAAAGAAGTTTAGTTTCAACACTCTCAAAAGCTAACAGGATATCCTAAATGGCAAACTAAAAAAAATAAAAAATAAAAAGCCACAAGCAATGCATCAAAACCTAAACCACATCAACCTCAAAATAGAGAAGTGGTAACCACGGCATTTAGCCCTTCAGAGACACGTGAAGCTTGCAGCAGGCAATTAGAATGGAGAAAAGGAACACTTTTGTAACAGGTGACAGAATTTATAGGCAAATATGAGAGCCTACAAAAAATTTCTTACTGCAATATATAGTGTCCGATCTGTTCTCTGTGGGGGTTGTCATGCTGTACATATTTTTCATTGAGGAAGCTGGGAAGGAGCATCATAGCCATCAGGACATGTGAGCACTTGACATAAATCATAAGAAAGGCTAGCTAAGTCTCACAAATACATTGCTATAATTATTGAGTACAACCATAGCTAAGAGGCTACTTAGTCTACTGCCAGAAGAAAGAGGGAATCTGAAAGAAAAGAAAGAGTTGATTTATGCCAAGGGTACCATTGGAAAGACTCAACTCCCTTCCCCATCTTTCAACAGATTGGCCCACAGCCATGAGAAAATGAGTCTACAGAAATGAAAAAGCAGAACAGAATCAGTCTTCCAGATGTATAACCAGAAATGAACTTGCCTGAACATGCACTTGTAACTTGAAAAAGGAAACATGAAATTGAGAGCTCTCCCCGCAGTTGTTTCAGTCAGCAATCTGGTAACAGTGTCTGCGCCCTAATGAAAGATTCAAATTTTCAGTTTTGCGCACCACTTTTGGGTTTTGTGCATGTTCAGGCAAGTTTATGTACAAAAAAATCCATCTGTGTTCTAATTGTTACTAGCCCAGACAAACTTGATAAACTGAAGCCTCAGTTACAATATGTCCTCACTGTACACTGATGTTTTACTGAAAGCCACCCTTAAATAGGAGTAATATTTTTTAAAATGAATAAATAGCTATTTTGATATAGCGCACACACTCCCAACCATTGATGAAAGTTTTGTGAATAGTTATGGTCTTGCCCTTTTGCTAATGGTAATTTGTAAGTTTTACCCTTTGCCTGTTTAGAGAAAAGTTTTATCACTATCTAAAACATTACATAAAAAAGCAACATCACTTTCTTTTTTTAAATTAAAGCCATTTCCCAAAGGGAAAATACTAGAGTTTGCTCATTTTAATTCCAGTTACAGCATTTAAGCCATTTAGAAATTAGACAACTAAATTGGGTACCCAAGAGTCTTTTTAAACCAATGTTGAAATTGTTTCAAATTATTGTAAAAGCTAAACTAGCAAGCTAAAATTCCATTGAGATATGCAAATAAAATGACAGTGCTACTTTTTAAAGAACAAAACTATTCTTCAGTAGAAACACTTAATACAAAAACATTATCTGAAATATATAATACAAATATACGAGAGAACAAACATGCTAGCAGTAGAAATGGTGTCCAGAGGAAATGATTCTAGAAACAATTTTCAGTATATTGTGTTATTCTCTTCTGTGTGTTTTTGTTCTGTTTGTAATTTATTTGCCTATAAAAGACTGGCTGAGAGAACGACGCACACAGTATCTTGCCTAAAGACAGAATAAGTAAGTGTGTGAATGTTTGGCACAGGAGGATTTGAACCAGCACAGCGATTGACCATGCCCACCCCACTGCTGTAACTACTGAAAGCACTGCCCACATAGCCTCTGTCATAAATTTCATCTTATAAAAGGTTTTCTTGCATGGGTGTTGAAAAAATATTGCACAAAAATAATTATAGCTGGAGGGCTAGGTATAGCTATATTTAAAACTGCCGAAGTGTTTCTATTCTAGCCCCCCATTTCCTGTTGCTCATAACTTGCTGAAATATCAGGTTGACATTTTACAGGCCTGGTCTCTGCCTGAGGGTTTTATTTTGCTATATAAATCTTTTTTTTAATACAGCTGTAGCTAGCTCTCCAGCTATAATTTAAATTTTACATATGTTATATATACACTTATTACACAATTTAATACAGAATATATTGTTTGATTATATAAGCATAAATACCCCATAGAAAGTTTGAATACAAATTGTTCAGGTGCTTTTGAGATGAATTAAATGGGAAAAATACCATATCGTGCCCCGGCCCAAGAAAGTCTTGCTAATTTTTTAACAGTTCTGATACTAGGTGATAGTGCCCAAAAGGGTAGGTTGAGCTCTTGGAAGGAGCCTAAAGGGCCCAGCTCCCACTGACTTCCAAAGGTTTAAATTTGACACACAAATACTCTTCATTTTGGAGAAATTATTTTGACCATACTGGGGAAAACCAGTTACTTGGCTGAGTTAGAGTCTATTTAAAAGTCACAATTTGAGCATGCACAGAAACTTTTTTATGCAATGACAGCTTGAGGTTTTCAAAATACCTGTTCATGGACAGAGAATTAATTTGGCTATAGTATAAAAAGTATACACAGTTACCAAGATGTGGTTCCTCAGGGGATGCGCCTCAATGATTAGTTGCTGTCTGACTGCAAGAGTTTTCATAAATATCTTGTAAGATGTACAGGACAGGAACTTTTAATTATGTATTTCCATTAATCTCCAAATGATAGAATTTATCCTTTTCATTCCCTCCACCCATCCCCAAAGAAATGCCTTATAAAATATTATGTTAAGAGTATTTAAATGTCCATAGTTGAAATTATTCTTTGTGCAGATGCATTATATAAGCATATATTCATAAATTCATAGATTTAAAAACCAGAAGAAACCATTGTGATAGTCTAGTATGGACTTATGCATAACAGACCATCAGATGACTTCCCTGAATTCATTACTGCTTCCAGCCCAATAGTTACGGTTAAAAGTAGAGCATATTTTTGGAAAAACACCCAATATTGACAAACATTTCAGTGATAGAGAACCCACCACAACACTTACTAAGGCGTTCCACTAGTTCAATACCCTTATTTTTAATAATTTATCCTTTATTTTTCATCTGAATTTGTTTATCTTCAGCTTTCAACCACTGGATCTTGCTATAATGTTGCCTGCTAGACTGAAGAGCTCATTATCAAACATTTATTCCCCATAAGGGTAGTATAAATTGGATTCATGTCACCCATTAACCTTTTCTTTGTTAAATGAGCTCTTTGAGTCAGTCAGGTATGTTATCTAATCCTTAAATAAGTATTGTGGCTCTTCTCTGAACTCTCTTCAATTTATCAATATCCTTCTTGAACTGTGGGCATCAGAACTGGCCACACCTTTGCCAAATACAAAGGTAACAACCTTACTACTACTACTACTTGATATTGTCCAGTTTATACACTCAAGGACTGCATGAACTCTCTGGCCACAGCACCACATTTGGAGCTTAGGTTCAGCTGATTATCAATCCACTATAATCCCCAATAAGGTGTCCCCCCCAAATCACTGGTTAGAGTCCTAGTGACTGCACACTCTCCAGAATCAAAGACAAATGACCAGGCAGACTTGACTAGAAGACAGAAATCTAGTCCCTTCAGGATTTCTTGCAATAGTCTCGTTAGGCCCCATGGGACAGCAGAGACAGACCAACAGTCTTTATGTAGCAAAGCAAAGAAATAGTTCCCAAACCAAACTCAACAGTTCTGTGCTGGCCTGTTTACCTCCCTTCCCTGGAAGCTCCCACAGTCTCTGCAGTGATTCTGGGCTGGCCCTTTCCTCAGGAAGCAAAGAGAAGGGAAAAGAACAGACCTCCTAGTCAGCTCACTACTGAGCTGTCCTTTTTCACCTGACACTTCCCCATCTGACAGCAAGTGCAAATGGAGCAGAGTGGGGCTCAGTGGGCTCTCAGCAACTCGTTAACCCTTGATGGCTCACTATGTGGTTGGTACCTCATCACAATGCCCCCATCCTGTAAGTATGGCCTACGTATTCTTTGTTCCTAGTTGTCTGACCTTACATTTGGCTACATTGAAATGCACATTGTGTGCTTTCCCAGTTTACAAAGAAAATCAGATTATTCTGTAACAATGTCCTATTCATTACGTACCAATCCTTCAGTCTTCATCTCCTCTGTGAACTTTATCAGTGATTATTTCATATTTTTCTCTAGATAGAGAAAAATATTCAGTACAGTAGAGCCAAGAGTTGATCACAGTGGCACCTCACCTGGAAACCCATCAGCTCAAAGAAGATTCCCACTTATAAATTACATTTTGAGTCCTATGAGGCAGTTTAGTGCATTTCATGTGTGCAGTGCTGATTTTGCATTGTTCTAGTTTCTTAATCAAAATGTTATGCTGAACCATGTCAAATACTGTACATGTTTAAGTACATTACATCAAATTACTGCCTGATAATTAAATAATCATAACATATTTCTCAAGCATAGAAATGTTTCTACCTTTAGACACACACATATAGCATCTGACAGAACAAGGGATGTTAGATATTGGGGAATTGAATAGTCCAGTAACTGCATAAATTCTTATCGGTTACTTGACTATTCTATAGTCCCTGGGGACGGGACTGGCAGTCAGTACGATCCAGCCCCACTCCCAGGGATCCTTTCTGCCCATATCAGAGGCAGCAGCGCGGAGCATTAGGTGGAAGCCAATCTGCGAGGGGAGCCAGTTTAAAAACCAGCTTGCTGCCCTGCGATGCTGCCTCTGATACAATGCTGGGGAAATGTGTGTAGTCAACAAGATTAACCCATAAACCTAGGCTTATGGGTTAATCACAGTCAACACATCTATACACATCAACATCCGTAGACAGAACCATACACTACTCTATAGGTATGCAAAACAGAACCTATGAAAATTATTTAATTACAAAACATGTTCCCACAGAACCCAGGTTTATTTGTTATGCACCAAAAAAAATTTCATGAACTGAGTATTGTTTTCATTTCTTATTTTCCATATTTTGTTAAGTGTGCTGTCATATTTTGTACAATTTTTTTTGCAAAAACTGTTTTTGTTTACTGCAAACTGGGATTGCAGTATGAAAATCTCTCTCTGTAAACAAAATACAAAAGAAAATTTTGAAAATAATGTAAATAAAAATTTAGAGAAAAAATTTAAAGTTCCAGGAGTTTTTCCATGTGTCTTGTTTTTTTAAAAGTTATTTTGGCAATGTTTGTGTGTGCCAAAAATGTTGACCAGCTCTAAAATGTACATTAAAAAAGAATGCATAAAAGCAGAATGTTAACATATTACTTTATGTGACATTTCATGTAATTCAGGGATTCTCAAACTTCACTGCACCAAGGCCCCCTTCTGACGACAATTACTACATGACCCCGGGGGGTGGGGGGGAAGAGAGAATCAAAACCTGGGCCCACTCTTAGTCCTACTGCCCCACATCGGAGGGAGGTAAAGCCAAAGCTTCAGCCCCATGCAGGGGGCCTGTAACCTGAGGCCCACCATCCAGGGTTGAAGCCCTCAGGTTTTTGCTTTGACTCTGGGCCACAGCAAGTCTAGACCCACAATTTGAGAACTGGTGATATAATTAAATGAATGCACCAAAGAAGAAAGAGGTAAAGTTTTATCTGCAACTTGAACTGTATCATCTTCTGACTTTTGAATACATAACTGTGCTACCTTAATTTTATCTTATACATATTACATTCAAAATTACTGTTAAAAGAATATTACTATAGTTGCACAGTCAAGCACTCAAAAGTCAGGAAATGCCCAAATTAAGATTTCCCATGCGCTAATGCATTATGATACAATCTCCTATTACTTTTTTCATGAAGCACCTGAACCTTTCCCCACTCATTTTGTACACTGGAGTTTTTACTGGGAATTTAGTATGGGAAGGCTGACCAGAATGTTTCTAGCCACAGAAATTAAGCTAGAGCCACAGCTCTGTCAGAAGACACAATTTGGGATTTGCAGCAACAACGACACTCAGATCACTGACAGTTAAAATGGAATGATTTTAATTTAAGGAGTATCAGGATTATACACAACAAAAGGCTTTAAACGACGACCTCACAGATGGCGGCAATTGCCTCTGGTCGTACCACTAATGTCAATGTAACATACAGACTAAAAATGTATGTGTGTGTGTGTGTATATATCTATCTATCTCCTGAGTATTTAATTGCAATGGCCTAGCATAACAAGCATAGCACCATACTTGTATCCTTCTGAAGATCCTCGGGAGATGAAGGAACCACCTCATTCTGTGGATGGAGCAGGGGTCTCAGTGGGGAAACAATAAGATATAGTAGCAAGGAATAGAAGTGAGTGTAAAGGACAGTATGAAAAGCATGGAAAGATGGGGGAAATGTCGACCCTGGCTGGACCACTTGTGGCCTTTTTATTGGTATTTATACATCACCCAATAACCAAACAGATTTCCGCACCTTAAGATTTGAAGGTGTGCCTATTTGATTGGAGAGAGCACATCTAGGGATGCTAAATTTAGATTCATGAGCTAACTGAAGAGTCGATGCAATTTGCATCGACTATTCGATTTGTCGATAAGGGCGCCGCTGCCTTTGAAGTGTAGCAACAGCCCCAGGGTGAAAGCGCTGCAGGGAGCCCAGGGCCAGCAGGGGACTCAAACAAACAGTCTCTTGCTAGCCCCATGCTTCCCGTGGTGTTTGAAAGCAGCAGCACCGCAGGGAACCTAGAGTAAGCTGGGGAGTTCCTGGGCTCCACATGGTGCTGCTGCTTTGAAACATGGTGTTTCAAAGCAGCAGCACTGCGTGGAGCCAGGGGTCAGCTGGGAACTCCCCTCCTGACCCTGGGCTCCACGCAGTGCTGCCACTTTGAAATGCCGCATGCAGCCTGGGGGCCAGCTGAGGACCCGGACTGCACGCGGCGTTTCAAAGTGGTAGACCCCGGGCTCCACACCACACTGCCACTTTGAAAAGCTGCGTGCAGCCCGAGCTAGCTGGGGACTCCCAGCTGCCAGGCCCAAGCTTCATGTGGAGCTGCGGCTTTGAAGCACCCCCTCACTACCTCTTTCTTATAGAGGCAGCCGGGGGGGGGGGGGGGGAGGGGGGAAAGTGACTAATCGACTGGCATTTGCTCATCGGATAGTGAACTAGTCGTTCACATCCCTAAGCACATCTCAACTCCAAAAATGGGCAAGGCGCCAAAAATTCTAAAAGTGACCAGCTGTTGTTTACTGCTCGTCTTTTATGGACAAACAGGACACCTCACCTATATTTTTGGGTCTCTCTGCTCTTGTTATACAAAATAACAGGATGTCTAACAGGTATTTTTACTCCAGGCTAGCACTTTAGGCCCCCTTTGTGGTTTTGACCTGGCCTTATCCACAAGACTGGAAATTTCCACACACACTAATAAGCTACCTTATGACTTACTCTATTCCATCTTACTTGTTACCTACTTTATTGCCAAAGCTTACTTCTTACAGAAATAAGATTTCTGCAGGCCCCTTGCATTACTGCTAAAACAGAGTAAAACAGTTAAAAGTTTCAGAAAGTATATAAGCTGCAGGCAAGGTTTGGGAGAAGATATAGGTTTACAGGCTACGATTTTTATTGTCTCATTTGTTGTTGAAGTTGAAAAGACATGTAGTGAATGAGAAAAGGGACTGAAGGAAAGGAAAGTATGGAATGTGAGAACTGTGTGAGAACAGAGACTCCTAACCCGTGTTCCCTCTAAGCTGCATGGCCGCACAGCTTCACAGGTGATAAATCAGCCCCACCCTGTCAGTCAGCTCCATGCACTGAGCCCTGAGCCTCTGACTTGGGGGGACTGATTAATCACCTGTGAAGTTGTGCTGCCCTGCAGCTTCAAGGAACACTGCTCATAACTGGGCCACATTTAGGTGCATTTTCACAGGGACAGCAAAACATATGCTCTTCACACCAGGCTGACCCCCTCTACCAAATTTCAAGTCCCTACTCCAAAGTGTAGGGACATTGGAGTTTCTCAGTGAAAGGGCTGTAAGGCTTTTTAAATAAGACATGAACAAAACATGGTTTTTTCATAATCCTGATTTCAGAAGCAGCTAAACAAAAATATTCAGCATTGGGCTAACAGCTGGCATGGAACATTTCAGCCCCTATGGTTAAAATCTGGCAAAATTATTAGCAACTGAAAAGAGGGTCTTTTAATAGAAACTGTCAGGCCACCTTAATGATAAGTGTCACCACCTGCTGCCTATAATTTAGAGATATATATAGGTTGCAATAGGTTTGTATTTTTCCCCTTCACATGCAGGGTAACAATTTTACCCTCATTAGGAAGAATAGCTGCTAATCTCTGCCCTCATTAGGGAGAACAGCAGTTATCCTAACCTGTCTTTCACTAATCATCTTTCTACTTCAGTAGTTTAGAAAATAGGCCAATTTCATTCCTGGTTGTGCAACAAACAACATATTCCACTATCCTGCATCAGTCTTCCCTGCTTCATCCGAGGGATTGTACTACCATTGGTAAACGTTGTCCATCAACTGATCTGTGAGAAGTGTTCTGACAGTTTTTTCATCTGAGACAGATTAGGATTATGACCAAACCAATGAATTTCTACATACATGATTTCAATCCAGAATTTTTAGGGAGGCATTGGCCACGTGAAGGACCCCCACTGAGAAAAGACTGCAGGAACTTTGAACCACCAGAACCCCTATATCAGTGGTCCCCAACGCGGTGCCCGCGGGCGCCATGGCACCCGCCGGGTCATTTATGTGCACCAGCCAAACAATCTGGGCCAGCCCCATCCCCAGGCGCGTGGCACATGCGCGGTGCTGGCCCCGGGCATGTGGGTCATGGGCGGCCCCTGCCCCGGGCGCGCGGCACAAGCGTGGTGCCGGCCCCGGGCGCATGGGCGGCCCCTGCCCCGGGGTTGCGGCACATGCCGGTGCCAGCCCCAGGCGCGAGACTCATGGGCGGCCTCTGCCCCGGGGTCGTGGCACATGCCGGTGCCAGCCCTGGGCGCCTAGCGCATGGGTGGCCCCTGCCCCAGGGTCACGGCCCATGCCGGTGCCGGCCCTGGGCACATGGGCGGCCCCTGCTCCGGGGTCGCGGCACATGCCGGTGTCAGCCCCAGGTGCGAGACGCATGGGCGGCCTCTGCCCCGGGGTCGCGGCACATGCCGGTGCCGGTGCCGGCCCCGGGTGCGCGGCGCATGCACGGCCCCTGCCCCCGGACACACAGTGCGTGAGTGGCCCCGCCCCCGGGCGTCAGGCAGCCCCAAAAGGTTGGGGACCACTGCCCTATATGATCTTTACATTACAAAAGATTCTGGATAAATTTGGTACATTTATGCATAAAACCATATTCACATTAATAATTTTCTCATCAAGGTTTGCTGGTGACAATGCAAACTCTAACATTTGTGACACCAGAATCCAAAAATAATAATGATTTAAAATAGATTTATCTTGAAAAGATCCCTTGTCCACAGAATATCCACATTCATAGAGTATTAGAACTGTAAAGGACCTCAAGAGGTCATCAAGTCCAGTCCCCTGCCTTCATGGCAGGACGAAGTAGCATCTAGATCGGGGTGGGCAACAATTTTTGAAGGGGGAGCCACTTCATATATTTCAGAAGTGGTCGCAAGCTGCCCCAGAATGGGGAAGGCCTTGGGTGAAAGAGGTGGGGCCAGAAGACTTCATTGCTCCCCCGCGCAGAGACCCTGATTAGCCTGAGGGCTGGGGAGTGTGTGAAGTCTTTGCCCCCCCACGTTGCCCGGAGCATGTGGTGCCTAGAGAGAACCACCAGCTGTTTTGAACAACTAGTGGTTCCCTCTGGTGCTGCATGCACCTGGTGGGGAGGGGAAGAGGAGACTCTGTGTGCTCCCCCATCCCCAGGTCTTGATTGGCCTGGGGTTGGGGGAGTGGCAGAGCAGCCACAGGCCAGATCAAAGAGCTTGGAGGCCAGATCCAGCCTGTGGAAGCTGTTTTGCCCACCCCTGAAGTACAGGGTCTGGGATGGGGTCGTAACCTTGGGCAGGAGTGCAGGAGGGACTGCAGGGTCTGGGAGGGGATTGTAACCTGGGCAGGAGTGCAGGAGCAGGTGCAGGGATTTGGGCTGTGACCAGGGATAGTGGATTGGGATGCAAGGTCTGGGAGGGAGTTGTGACCTGAGAAGGGTTGTAGGAGGGGATGCAGCGTCTGGGAAGATGTATGGGGGCTGGAGCAGGGGTGCAGAAGATTTGGGTTACATGAGGTATAGGCGAGGGCAGAGATTTGGGAAAGGGAGGGACTGGGATGCCCGAGGCAGACTCTGGCTGGGAGACCTTGCCTAAGGTGGCTCCCAGACAGCAGCTTCCTTGACCAGGGTCCCTGCCTTCCACACCCCTGTATTGCTCACAGTAGCTAAAGGGGCCACGTTATCCCAGAAGATAAGGGGGGGCTCCTCACACAGTGTGGGAAGCATCTGCCCCCTCCCTTGAGCTCTCAGCATTCACAGAAGCACATGGCTCTGCAGCAGCTGGCTTCACTGAGTGCCGAGTGGGGGCAGAGCAGGCAGGGAGTTGACTGAGGCTCTCTCAGGCCAGGTCTGATGGCTTGGAGGCTGGATCTGGCCTGCAGATCATATTTTGCCCAGCCCTGATCTAGATCATCCCTGATAGATGTCTATCTAATTGTGACAAGGTCAGAGCAGGAGGCTATAAAAAAGTAGTCCTACTGGAGTCTGGGAGGTGGGTGGGCATAAGCCTGCCCACATTTAAAGGACCACCTACCAGCCTATGGGGAGGATCCACAAAACCCAAAACACCAAATGATTACAGGGGACAAATAAAGAGATAACAGGAGGTCAAAAGGCTAAAATGAGGGAACTAGATGGTGACATTAAAGAGAGAACCCAGGATAGTGCCCACTGTCCCTCGAAGTCTTTGAGAGAGCCAGCAGACACCACCCAGTGGAACTCTGTCCAGATGCATTAATGGATACAGGAGCGGAAACAGTCCCCACAGTTGCAGGCCCCTCCCTCAGCCAACTTCTGCTCCCTGGTCTTATAAATGGCCATCCTTGCTTAAGCCAGGAGGAGGTTGATGAGGTCGTCCCGTGACTTTTTGGGGCCATGGAAGGGGTGCACATAAATTAATAGGTGAGGGGAGAAGTGCAGCCAGAACCTCAACAAGAGGTTCTGGAGGAGCTGAAAGAGGGGCTGTAACCTGGTGCGCTCAAGATAGACGTGCACCAGGATCTCCCTCATGCCACAGAAGGGGCAAATGTTGGGAACAGGTGTGAACCATGCCAAGTATAGGCCCGTGCTCACAGTGCCATGGAGTATTCTCCAGCTGCTATCCCCCGCGGGCCATGGAACCAAGGAGGAATAGAGACTGGCCCACCAGGGCTCTCCACACTCTATTGGAGGTAAGAGGTCCTGCCATTTGTTATCTGAGCAGGACATGAGGGTGAGGAAGTGAAGCACGAGCGTGTACAGATGACTTTTTGGCACCATTCAAAAGGGGACCAACTGCAATGTGTGCAGCCGGCTTGGGTAGTGAGGGAGACATGGTTGGGAAGGCACAAGGGGCTGGGGAGCCGATGGAGTGATCCAGAGGGTTAGGGATGGGTGTGGTGCACCCTCTCACAGGACCTGGTCAAGGTGAACCTGAGAAGCAGGATGCAAAGCATCCCTCACCTCATGAAGTACATGCTGGGGAGTATGAAGGGTGGGGACCCCATGTGCTGGGAAAGCACCAGAGGATCCACCCAGTCTCCCCAGTGCTAGTCCAGGAGGTCTCCAATCCTGGTGACTTCTGCATGGACCAACCTCTGGTGCACTAAGAGGGACTCCGCCACCTGCACACGAAGATGGGGATTATGTAGCAGGGGCTCCGCTAAGAGGTCTGCCCCCGCAGTGGCCCCCAAGGACCTGGTTGCTGAAAGCAGCTTTCAGGTTCAAAAGAGGCCTGGTAGAAGGAAGACCTCTCAAGTAAAGGAGCTGCCGGTCATATCAGAGCTCTTGGAAGCGGCAAGGAAAGTATGTGCCAGCATACTCCACACCAGACTATCGGCATCATATAGAAGCCTCTGCAGGGGCGTCGAGGTGGAGGACATGGACCCGTGTTCACCAACATGTCAGGCCCTGCCCTCCCTCCTCCAGGGAAAGATGAAGAACCCCTGCAGAGACCCAGTGCAGTCCTGGCCAGAAGAACCACACTAACAGCTGCTGGATCTGAACCAGGAAACCCGGGTCGGAACCAGGGTGTTGAGACAGTGCCAGAGCACAGACAGGACCAACTGGTTAAGCACCAGTGCCCTCCCATGCAGGGGAGAGGCACCAGAGCGGTCCTGTCCATCTCTGCAACCACTCGGCCACCCTGGACTCTAAACCTTGCCAGTTCTTTGGTGGAGAGGGATACATGGCAGAAGGAAAAAAATGCCAAGATAGAGCAGCAGACCCATGCACCACCAGACGACCTGAAATGCGGGTGGGAGGGAGCTCACCTGCCACAAAATCCCAACCACAAGTCCAGCGCTCTTGACCCAGTTGACCTGGGCAGAGGAGGCTGCTGAGTAGACAACTTGACAGGCCTCCATCTACACCATGTCGCCCGGGTCCTGGACCATGAGGAGCACATCGTTGGCATACGCTGGTAGGACCAGCCACATCTTTGGCTCACGGAGCACCAATCTCTTGCAAAGGAGATGGAGGAAGGGCTTGATGGCCAGAGGATATAGCTGACCTGACAGCGGACAGTCTTGACACACTCCAGGTCCAAAGCTGACCAGTGTCATCAGGGTCCAGTTGAGCTTAACCAAGCAATCTGCAGATCCGTACAGCACCTGGAGAAACCCCGCAAAGTGGGGTCCAAAGGCCCACAGAGCGCCCAGGAGATACCTGGTTGAATGACTTCTCCTGATCCAAGGACAGGAGTGCGAACGACAGACCATCCCTACACCCAAGATCTATGAGATCTCGGATCAGATAAAGATTATCGAAGATTGTACAGGTGTAGGTCTGGTCTGGATGGACCACGTCCACATGGACCACAGCCTCAGTGAGATGGCCTTGGTGATGATTTTGTAGTCCATGCTGAGGAATCAGATTGCAGAGGTCCCCCTCCTTAGGCAGCATAGCTTGCCTGCATGATAAAGGGAAGACCATGCTCTCCAAAGACTCAGCCCAGAGGTTAGGTACAGGATGAGGACATCCCAGAATATGCAGTAGAACTCCACGGTCAGCCCATCCATGCCCATGGACTTATTGGTGGGAACGAGATGGAGGGCTTCCAAGAACTCAGCTAGAGTGAGAGGCAGCTCCAGCCGCTCCTGGTTGCCTGCACTGACTGTGGGGAGTGTGTCCCAGAGAACTCTACAGGTATCAGCATCAGTCAGATTCGGGGAGAAAAGAGAGGTGCAGAACACTCGAGCCCTCTTGCTCATTTCCACTGGATCTGTGAGGGGAGTGCCATTCTCTACCTGAAGGCAGATGATGTGCTTTTTAGCCCCACACTTTTTCTCCAGGGCGTAGAAGAAGCAGGAGCCGTGATCCATCTCTCAGAGGAGATGGATGTGAGAATGAACAAAGGTACGCTGGGCCTGAAGGTCATTGAGGACCCAGAACTCCTCCTGGTATGTTCCGCGGAGGGATGGATTTCGGGGCTGGTGGCCAGATGCCTCTCCAGCTCTAAAACCTCCCGCTCCAACTGCTCTATCAGCGCATCCTGCTGCCAGCTGGCCGCCCGGATGTAGTCGCGATAGAAGAGCTGCATGTGTACCTTCCCCATATCTCACCACTGTAGTCCCAAGGGAAAGGTGCACTGCTGCCCTCACCAAGCCAGCCAGAACTCATGGAAGGACACTACAAAGCCCACATCCTCCAGCAAACTGTTGTTGAAATGCCAGTAGGCCGGCCCCAGCCTCTCTGAAGAAAGAGAGGCCACCACGGCAACCAAGTGGCGGTCCAAGATCGGGGCCAGCCAAATGCTGGAGGAGTTGGGCCTGAGAAAGTTGATGACAAGAAAAGTAAATGCAGTCAGCTGGGAGTAAAATGACCATTGACACGGAGAGTGGGAGAACAGGGTCACTTCCCTGGTTTGACGAGCCGACAGGTGGCTAAAAAAGACTCTCCCCCCCGCCTCCCCCCCTGCCCCGCCCCAACTCCAGCCACCAGCTAGCCTCAGCAGCCAAAGCAGTATGGGTCTCCTGCAGGAAAATTATGGAATATGCCCCTCCCCCCCCCCTCCCCAAAGGAAGGAGAGCACCCGACACCTGTGGAGACCCATCCTACAGCCCTGGATATTTAGAGTGGCAAAGATGAACAGCAGCACTGGGAAGGTTGGGGAAGATCTTCGCTGGCGGGAGCACTGGCAGCCACCATTGGGCCCTGCAGCAAACTGTGACTGAACCTGAACATGAGCAGGGTGTCACGGAAGCAGCCCCCAGTCCCTTTGCCCTCCCCCAAAATGGCCCTTACGGTCCAGAGGACGAGATGGAAGTCTCCCCAGCGCTGAAGGGCAAGAGTCACCTTGTTCTTGGAGCCACAAATGTCCTCCAAGAAACTGCGCATCTGATCCTTTAGCACATCCGGTGTTAGGGCCTCAGGCCCCCGAACATCCTCAGGCCAGACCACCCTCCACGTCCCACAGCCGACCCACATAAGCAAGCAGGGACCATGAAGTCCCTGATGTGATGATGGTAGGGGCAACAGCAGAAGGAGAACAGCCCCAGACATGCTGGGAGTGAGAGAAATGAGAACCACCTCCCAAGGGCCAACATATGAGGTAAACACCGAAACCCTGGGGGTGGCAGCAATAGGGTAAATTGAGAGAGAGAGAGGTCAGGGAGAAGAGGAAGAGGAGGAAAGGGCGGAGGGAGAGGAGGGGGAAAGGGCGGAGGGAGAGGGGGATCAGGAAAAGGAGTAAGAGGAAATGGCAGAGGAAGAACAGGAGGAGTGAAACATTCAGTTGGGAAAGGGGTTGAGCAGGGAACAAGAGTAGGACAAGGGTCAGGAGTGAGAACAGGGTCAGCAGCTCCAGCAGAGGAGGCACTGAGATGACCACCACAGCTGTCTCCTCTGCAGACCTGGCTTTGCCACTTATCGTGGAGGCAGTGGCACCCACACACTCATCCGGGCCTTGTGGGGCCATGGTCACAGATGGAGGAGAGGTGACCCCAGGGTCTAGACTGTCAGGGCCACCAGCAATGGCAGGGCCGGTATCCTCCCAGGTGTCAGGGGTCACGAGTGCCTCTCTGGGCTGGGCCAGGAAGCAGTCCTGTCACACTGCAGAGAAAACACCAAGACTCCCCCATAAGTATAATATACCCAGTACTGGGCCAATAACCCTTCTAGGGATCCTCCACCATGCCACGCTGGTGGCAGTTGGATCTGGACCTACCAGCAGAAGTAGAGGATGTGGCAGAGGACAGGATCTTTGCAGCCAGAGGAAGTGGACGCAGGACTGACAAGGGCCTTCGCAGGGTGGAGAGGAATGGCAGTAGGGCAGTGTTGGGGAGGAGGGAGGAAAATACCACTCATATCTCTAGGTCCTCCAGAGGCTCAAGTGGGATGTGGACTCCCCCCACCACGCAACATCTCTCCACTGCTTCCTGGGCAGTGACCTTGGATGCCAGGAAGAATGTTCCCAAACATTTTAGAGGTCATCACCATGGCTGCAGACCCCACCATATGTGCCAATCCTCATGTAGGTCTCTACGTGGGGTGAGGCCAACACCAAGAAGCAACGGACCCCATGCCTCCTGGTCAGGGTAAGAAAGGGGCCATGGGCATTAAGGATGGAATTCCGGGAGGCAGCTGGAGTGAATTGGGAGGTGGCAAGGGGGGGCCCCGCAGCTACATGGGCATACACCCGGAGGGCTGGAACACCATCACCCCCAGAGCTGGTGGAGGGAACAGGGGAGCAGGAAAGAGGGGAAGCCGTGGCCAACACAGGGGCCGGGGTAGAGGGATGCGTCACCACCGCAGGAGGTTTTGCCTTCCAGGTGGGGCTCTTACCCTTCTTGGTCCCCCAGCCCTTCCTGCCCCTCAGGGGGGCTTTCTTAATGGTGACATGGGCAGAAGGTGCCATGGTAAGAGCAGTGGGGGTCCCGGAATCCCCATCCACTACCGCCGACACCGTTGTATGAGTGGGGATCCTGGCAGCCACAGAGGGGACAGCATTTACATAGGTTGATGGGAGGATGGGTGAGGAAGGAGTGGCATGGGCATCACAAGACAGTCCCTCCATTGTTGTCATGGGTGGGGAGGGAAGGAGAGGAACAAAAGGGAGAGGGGGAAAAGTACCAGGGGAGGGAACAAGGGGAAGAAGGAAGCAGAAGAAGGTGGTTCACCATTTCCCTCCACCCCCCGCTAGGCTGGAAGCAGGGTGGGAGGGCAACAATAAAGGAAGGAGGAAGGGGGATAAAGGAACAAGAAGTACAGCTCCCAGCGCAGGATGGAAATACCAGCTCATCTGACTTCACTGGGGAGATGAGGAGTAAATTATAACATGGGGTAAGTGAAACTGTGTATGGGGGAGGTTCAGGCACCATACAAAAGCAAAGGGGAGTATGGGCACACAGAAAAGGGGGGGAAGACAGTGGAAAGGGAGGGCAGGCAGTGAGAAAGGGCCTGCTGCTAGAAGAGAGTGGGGGGAGGGGGCATCTAAACACTGCTAGGGGAGGAGGGCAGGTGTGCCCATGGGCACCTGAGTTGCAGGCCCACAGCACCTGCTGCAGGACCCAAGAATGGAAAAAGGCCCCTGCAACAACTGAGGCTAGGGAGGGAGCAGAAGTGGTGGCAGCAGCAGGAATGCAGGGGAGGGGAGGGGAGGATGTGGCAGTGTGGGCTTCAGGGTGGACTGCACAAGCCTGGCTTACATTGGTAGCCCATGCTGAAGCATGTGCCCATGTGACCTCACTTCAACTTTAATGAGTGACCTAGATTGAAACTAGCACGGGTATGTCCATAAGAGCTATAAATCAGACCTCTGGCTGCCGTGTAGATGTACCTTCAGAGACAAAAGACAGGACAGATGCATTCTGACACAGCACGGTACATAAACCAGCCATGCTGCCAACTACAGGAAGCAGCTGAAGAGGTATATGGAGCTGCCTTTAACCTCATTTATAGCCATCCAGAGCCATAAATACAGTCACTGAATATATTAGAACTCATTACCTTATCAGCATGCTACAGAAAGCAGTTCCTTGCACTCCCTTTTGCCTCTCTTGCGGGCCACCCCCAGTACATTGTGCCAGGGTGTACTTACCTTTGTTCTGAAACAGGCACAAAGGCATCTGGTAGAATGGGAACTCTCAACAGCATCCTGAAAGGGGTTGCATACAGTCGAAACTGCCAGGTACCTCCAGTAACTCAAGGGAATTTTGCCCTAATTCCTTTCCCAAAATTTCACAGATCAGAAGGAAAGAATCCTTTAAATAGAGAGATTTGAATAGACAGGCACAATCTGGCCCTACAGTGTAAGGTGTATCCCACCTCACCAGAGATTAACCCAGTCTAAAGATGAACCTCCTGTAGAATAAAGGCTCCTGTATCACCTAGCTTGCTGCTGGAAGGGGCATGACTAGAGGAAAGATACTGTTTCACACCAATCCATGCCCATGGTTTTGGACTCTTCATGCCATTAGCACCCAGCATAATTTACTGAGCAGCCCTCAGTAACTGGACAGAGCAGGACTAGCTCCATACGCAGCTGTATCAGGATTCACACATTGCTCTACATACAGTTTGGAAGTCTTGAAAAGTTCATTATAAAAGTTTCAGGCATCTGGTGGGGGAACAGACACAATACCAAGGTAACTAATCACAGGACACAAATAGCAAATAACTGAACATTTAGTCATAACAAATAGTCTGAACAACCCACAGCAAATAATTAACACGTTTGTGAGACTCAAACCCAACTCAGAAATTATCAACAGGAAAGAAGTTAAATTTGCTGAATAAATTATTCTCTCTGCACAGTTCATCCAGTGCTAGACAACAGCCTGTTGAGTTTCTCTCGCTTTCATTTGGCAGACTTGCCTTCTGATCACGAACTCTCTTTTTTCTTTCTATTCCAGCTTTTCAGCATAAAATAATCTAAATGACAAATTGGTCTTCCTCTCCCTCAAACCCCAGTATGAATGAAGCACATTAATTCTGCATACTGAATGTAATCAATTTATATTCCTTTCCTCTGTCATTCCTGTCTTTCCATTATGCTATATAGTCAGCTGTCTTTATCTGAATACAGAAAAACACCTTTTGAAAATGTTGTACCACACGAGCAATTTCATAATGGTTCTGGTAAGGTGCTCTCTTGATTTCTCAAAACGTGATTAGAATAAAGAAGAGAGTCAAGAGTACAATGCACTAGGGAGTGCAGGCTATGAACGATTTATTTTGTCTACAATGCTTGTATTAATCTTCTTTCATTATAACTGATGAACAGGCAGTTTAATCATGTAATTAGTTACGACTCATTCCTACTCCAATGCATTGCCAGTGCCACTCAAAATTGGTGCAAAACAAGACATAAAACACCAAGAATTAGGATTAAAGAACCAAACCTTCAACTTTAATGATATAAATTGTGAAATACACTTTTATCAGCCAACAGCCTCTACCTCTCCGTTAATCAGAAAAGGTCTGAAACCAACAACTGCGTGACCTCATCAAAAGATGCAACCCTTGAGATCTCAATTACAGTTTTATATATGGGACACTGGTAGAGTTTCCCATACCAGGGTGTAATTAGGCTTTCCATAGTCTCACCATCTGTGCCCATGGCAAAACCTGTCCCAAAATTTTGGGCAAGGAGGCTCAGGACTTGTCTACTCTTAAAATGCTACAGCAGCATAGCCGCAACTATAGTGCTTCAGTGTAGACACTACCTATATTGAAGGAAATGCTTTTCCCACAGGTGTAGGTTATCTACCTTCCCAAACGGTGGTAGCTGGATTGACAGAAGAATTCTTCTCTCAACCTGGAGCTGGCGATGCTGGGGTTAGGTTGCTATAGCTACATTTCTCAGGGGTGTGGATTTTCATAGCTATACCTACATAAATTCCTAGTGTAGACCAAGCTTCTGACAACTACATTTCCACCAGACAGAACACTTACCTACCAACCTGCAACACAGCCAGTAATATCCATGTGTCTCAAACACCACTGCTTCATTGCATCACACTTTTGCTACTTTGGATACTAGCCTGAGCTGTGATCACTCCTCCAGTAAACACATATTTCTTTTTAGAGAGTTACAAACAGATGAGCCCTGCTAGAAGCTCTATATGAAAGGAAAAAAATATGGAGCAACAGAAATCTATTCACAGTTAAGACTGGTACCAAATTTCCATGTTAAACCGGATGGTGTTGCCCCCTGCTGCCATCAAATCCATTAAAAGATATCTTATGAACATCAAGTTTGGGTAGCTTTTTTCTAGAAAATTTGAAGTAATTTGGACAGCGGGACTGACAGATTCACTGAGGCCCATAGACAAGGTAAGGTGGAGGGGAAGCTCCATGCTCCCAGAAGGAGCAGGGCCTCGGGTGGAAAGAGCAGGGCTAGAGCAACCAGTCCTCAGTGCCACCGGGAGAGTGTGTGGCTGGCTCCTCCCACCCCACCCCAACCCCCGACCAGCCTGAGTGCTGCCTGGAGCACGCTGCTCTGGCAGTGATTTAACAGGGTCGCTAGCCGGCAGCCTCAAGTACTTTTGAATCTCTAGGCCCTGGGGCATTGTCCCCTTTGCCCACCCCTGTCAGCAGGCCTGAATTTGGCTAAGCAATTGTAACTACCATCACTCCCCTCCCCCCCCCCAAATGTGCTAAACATAGCACTAACAATCTTCTAACTTTTTGCTATTTCCCCATAAAACTGGAAAGAAGGACCACCTACTTTACTTAACTCTCCCAGCTGAGATTTGTGCCCATTAAAATGTAGTCGCTTAAAGTCTAATTTCAAAAGTTATTAACTTTGTATTTTGAAATGTTGCTTTGGATGGTCACTGAAGTGAACTTACTATAGCATGCTAAAGGATTGCTGACCTAAGCTTATATCACAAAGCAAATACAGGCTTTCTTTTTCAAAGTGATTCTCTGCCACAGGAAGGATTCATTACACTGATCAGGCAGCATAAAGGGGTCTTAATGTGGATGGAAAGAACCCCTAGATTCTGCCTCCTTTGTATTGGGATCATCATTTTGTTAGTAATTAGAAACTTACAAAGGTTTGTCAGCAAGTTTGACAAGACACACTTAGATACTTTTATCTTGTAATTACTAAATACTCCCGAGATCAAAGTAAACAATGTTTTCTTACCCAATGCAGATACATCACTGATGTTAAAGTTTCAGAAGTTAGGGTCAAATGCTCAGACAGTATATAATCTAGCTCCATTGAAATAAATGGCTCTAAGTCGATTTACATTAAGCATCTGGTTTTAATGTTAATACTTTTATGTGGGAGTTAACAACTGAAGAAATATATCTCTAGTTCTCCAGTTTGTCTCAAGACTAAAATTAGGACTGTTTTCTCCTTGTGTTCCAACCTGATAAGTATTTAATTATTAAAGGTCAGTTCCAATGAGACATGTTAATTTTGTGGACAACTGATAAATGATTGATAACACTTGATTTCATGTAGTGAAATCATAATTTCAGGAGTTTTGTTATTTCATAAATATATTTTCATGTAACCTGTGTTATATAATTTACACTGTTTAAATTAACTATGTCTGTGGTTGAATACAATAATGCTTCCCCTCATTTCTTTGGAAGTGTTTATAATATAGTCCAGAAAGAATTATTTTTTTAAAAAACACCACCAAGCAAAAAACAAATAAACTTAATATACTCGTCAAAACTTTTCTACTAGAAAGCTGATTTTATTAAAGTGATGTTTGAAATTGATTAAGCAGATTTTATTACCTGTCTCCCCATCCAAACTTGTCTTTGTAATGATTGCTAAACATCTCTTTCTGTTCCATTCGCTCCCTGTTAACTCTTAATTATCTGAACATATTTGTTTCCACTCAAGAAGCTGAGAAAATCAGGATTATATTGTGCATACAATACATTTTTGTTGCGGTGAGACATCCTATCTTATTTAAATGTGTGGTTTTAAAAGTAATGCATATTTTCAACCAATTACAGTATAGTAGTATAGAAACTGCAGTGAAAATGACTGGATCAATTTTCCAAAACCTTTTAGATAAAAAAATAAAACCACAGTCTAAATCAAATATCTTTCAGCATTCCTTTCCTCAGAAACATTATCACAACCAACATAATCTTCCATGAGCATCTCATTTATTGATTCTGCATTAATACCAGTTCTAATTAGCACTTATTCATCATTTCATTTGTAAGGGGACTGTTAGCCCTGTGGGAGTTTTTGGTTCGCCAGCTCCCAGTATCAAAAGGGGAACGGTCCACGAGACTGACAGACCCCAGAGACAATGGAAAGCAGCCAACACTCCAGCTCGGCCTGATTGACAGGTTGGACAGGCCAGTGAGAAAAGTAAGAGGCCAGGCCCCGTCCTCCGTGGGAGCTGGGATTTACTGGGTCTCTCTGAGCAAGGAGAGAGCTAAGAGAGAGCTAAGAAGAGCAAGCTGTGGGGAGAGGCAGTCCTGCAGCAACAGAGCCAGGCGCACACAGCCCAAGGAGTGCAAGCTGTGCTAAGGGGCAGTCCTGCAGCAACAGAGCCAGGTGCACACAGTCCAAGGAGTGCAAGCTGTGCTGAGGGGCAGTTCTGCAGCAACAGAGCCAGGCGCACACAGCCCAAGGAGCGCAGACACTGTTTTGAGCAGCAGACTTGCAGTGATCAGAGAGCCAAAGGGGACAGAGAAGCAACACAAGGAGCTGGAGACTGGCAAAGCAGTACAGCCTGCAGCTGGGTGTGGTGAGCAGCTGGGACCAGCAAAGTGGGGGGAGAGGCTCTGGGCAGAGACACACCACCAGCCAAGAGGCCCTGCAGGCCAGACTGGGAGAGGGGTCCTGCCACCTAGAGCCTGAGGCCATGTGGTCACTGCCAGAGCAAGCATGTCCAGCCTGCCGCCTCCCTGCAGCACAGCCAGGGCCTGAGAGAGCGCCCTGGGACCTATAAGGAACAGACTGTGAACTGTCCTTACCCTCTGCAGACTGCTGTTTGTGATGTCCCCATGCTACAGAGCAGGACTGTGTGTTCTCATTTAACCTCTCTCATTTTTTCTTATTCTTTTCTCTTTAATCAGTTGATGTTTAATAAATTGTATTTGCTTTGAACTGTATGAAATGATCACTGGGTCAAGAAAGCATGCAGTGTGCAGAGAGCACCCCGGAGTGGGGACACCCTAGCCCCTACCCCAAGTGACTACAAGGTCGGGGATTAAGCCCCAGGAAACCTGGGCCCAGCCTTGTTGGGATTTCGAGGACTCTGCTACTCAGGAGAGTGGAAGGGGAGCCCTCAGGGTCAGGGAAGCCGTTGGGTAAAGGAAGTGGGAGGGGGACTCAGATCCTTTCGTTGGTCCATTTCACCGGGGTGGTACAGAAGCCAGGAAAGTTCCCCACAATAGCGGGACCATTCCCCCGCTTTCACATTGTTGAAATTCCAGGGATGAGAAAGTCACCCTGGCCCCAGCCCCTTTACACCATGCACAAGGGCTGTAGCTCTGTTTCTTTCAGAGGGAGAGTCATTCAGCACAGGGATAGAACTGTAGAGCTGCCTTTCAAGGACCTTGCACAGGCCAACCCTTGGTACAAAGATATGTTAAGGGGAGATTCCAGACAGTGCTGTGGTCCATAAGTCACGCCTAGGAGAGCCCCAGGATTGTAACACTGCAGACATATCCAGGCCAGAGAACTACACGTGACAGTGACTTAAATTGAGTTTTAAACTATGCAGCCAAACTATTCCTTTCTCCTTTAGGAATAATAAAGGAATAAAGCCCAATGAAGTCACTGAGAATTCTAAGGCTTAGAACTGAACAATACTTGTGGTATAGTGGATACCTGAACAAGTATATCAACCACTCCCATAACTATTTCACATACTGCAAAGGGATGACTCTTTGTGTAGCACCCCCCACACTACTAGAAGAACTTGGGAGAAAAACTTGTATGCTTAGTACCATAAATATATCTTGCCACCGGCAGCTCCAGTACTGCATGAGGAAAAACAGTGAGCTGCTGCAATGGGTCCTGCATCCTGCATTTCTCCTTGCCATTACTTGCTTGCCCAGCCATCTTGGCATTTGAACAGGGAAGAAGCCCTCCGTGATGTTGTACAATTCAAATATGATAATCTATCTTATTAATATTGCCTTTTGAAAACTGCAACAAATCTTGTACAATGTATATCATGTAAAGTGTCAATGGAAAGGTTATGATTTGCTGAATACAATTATGTTTATATCCACATATCATTTTTTTATCTGAAGTTGTGAATATTGATTATATACATGTAGTTCAAATGTGTTTGCTCCTCAGGTAACACTCACGAGTTAGGTTACATTCAGTCTAGCCGGTACATTGTGAAGTCACCATTCAACTAATGGCCCATTAAAAGACAATAGATACAGAAGCAGCTTGTTCCTGCAAGGTGAGATTTCCTAATGATGCTTTCACCAGAATACAAATAATGGCTGCTCTGAGGAGTCATCAAAGTATTCAAGGGCATGTGACAAGCTCATGTGATCCTGGATTCTATCTTGTGCCTGTGATTGTCCACAGTCTGAGACTGAGAACATCCCCTCCATGTGGATGTAGGGTTGCCAGGTGTCTAGTTTTCAACCAGAACTCCTGGTCAAAAAAGGGATCCCAGAATCTCTGGTCAGCACCACTATCTGGGCCATTAAAAGACCACTTGGTGGTACAGCTGGGCAGGAAAGTTCCCTGCCCAGCTCCATGCACCTCCTGGAAAGCAGCCAGAATGTGTCTGACTCAGGGATTCTGCATACTGCTTCCACCCTGAGCACTGCTTCTGCAGCTCCCATTGGTAGGGAGCACATACCTCAAACTCCCTCCTACACTCCAACTCCTGAGACTGCACCCCAGCAAGAGCTTTTATCCACTCCCCCACCCACCGCCCAACCCTCGGACCCAGCTCAGGGCCCTTTCCCATACTTTGAACCCCTCAGCTCCATCCTCCAACCCAGACCTCCCCTCCTCTACGCCAACCCCAGCTCCACCACAGATCCCTACCCCCTACCTGGAGTCCTCATCCTCTCCAGCACCCGAACCTTCTGCCTCAGTCTGATGAAAATGAGTGAGTAAGTGAGGGTGTGGGAGAGCAAGTGACAGAGGGAGAGGAATGGGGGTAGGGCTTCAGACAAAGGGCATCATGAGGGTGTTCAGTTTTCTATTAGAAAGTTAGAAATTCCATCTGGGTGAAGGTATAAAAGACCCTGGAAGTGTCTCCATTTTGCTTCTTCCCTGCTCTGCTCTGCTCTGCGTTATGGATTTACACTAAAAGAAGCAGTCCAACCTGTGGACTGAGGACTTTCCAATCTCTTGGAAAATACCAGAGACTTTATAAACCAACAGTTTATTCCATCACTGCTGCAAACCTGATCCAAGAACTTTGCAAGTATTGTATGCATATGATTTTTTGACCATTTTAACTCTCTCCTCCTTTTCCTCTTATAAATAAACCTTTAGATATTAGCTACTAACGAATTGGCAAGAGCATGATTATTGGGTAAGACCTGAATAATATATTGACCAGGATATATAGCTAATCTCTTGGGATTAGAAAGAACCTTTGATGAAATTGGTTTTAAATAACCACTCACCATAAAGTCTCGTGTCTGGTGAAACAAGAGTTGGGATGCCCAAGGAGACTGCAATTTAGATTTCTTGTTAACCAGTGTAGTGAGACAGAAGTTTAATTTTGCATCTGGCTTGGTGTACCTAATAACAGAATAACCTTCAGTTTGGAGTTAGCGTGCCCTATTTCTCAGCAGTTTGTCCTGAATTTGGTATCCTCACAGTGATCCACTGGGTCACGGTGACATCATGCAGAGATCCACTTCCCCAATCTAATCCCTCAAGCCAGCTAAAGGGGGCCACCTCTCCTGACAAGAAGCTTGCCCACCCTCAAGATGCTAAAGTGTTCAGTTCCAACCAGACACCCAGTCTAACACTGCAGTCAACATGCATCACTGACTGATGTGGAAAATTTAGAGGGGAGTTTCTTATGTTGGCAGCTAATTAGCTTATGCTAATATGCTGGCAGCACGTCACTCACTCTGAATACATTCTACCTATGTATGTGTGGATATGCAATGCAGAAGAGGTGTGTATTACATGAGCACATACTCTTACCCCAAAGTTAATATTTCATTTCTTTTTTTTAACCCTGAAAAACATTTAAATCTAAGGGGGGGGGGGGCGGGTGAGAATACAAATCAGCAGTCGACTCAACAGCTAAGTAGCTTGTACCACAGTACCTAGTAAGATTCTTTCAACTGAATCAGTATCATCATGTAATAAATCTTCTCCCTTATGTGTGGCTGTATGCAAATTTAGCAAGCAAAATGCCTTACGAGCAATGAAAAATTAGCATGCTTTTGATGTGGTACCATCCTTCCTAGATGTACAATCTTCCAGAGATGATAAATCTAGGATGACTGCAAGAAATACAGCATTTCCCCTGAGAGCGAGGAAAGGATGGGATTATGGCTCTGTTAACATAGCAGCATTTTAAAAGAGGAGGACAGATTCCCAGCTGTGACAGGTCTACAGAGCTGAGCAGAGTGGCAGGGAAAGATGGCTCCTCTGATCCTTTTAAAGTATCCTGGCTACAGCAGCCACCCACAGACACTGCAGAACTGCCTAGGTCTCAGTGAAACACCATATACTTTGTGCCGCCCCTTCCTCATTCCTCTTGAGGTCAGGGGAATCTTCAGCTACTCCTTTAGGGTAGCTTTCCACCTACATTTTTGTGCTGCTTCAGCAGTGCCAAGCTGGCCAGGTCAGGGCTGAGACTCTGTTCAAGCATCTATCCAATTGTATATATGCCCATAAGCTTTCTTTTGCTATATGATCACTCTTCGGGTCTGATTTTGGGCTGTATGTGTCTGTGTTTATTTTGAGTGAATAGTGAAGATAGGCATATAAGTCAAGAAAGTAGTAGATGTCACAATGTTAATGATGAGTTTTTGATAAACTAGAAAGAAATTGTGCATGCAGCAAAATTACAAGAGTAGAGATTTCTCACTAGTGTATTGTACATGCTTCCCTTATTTTTATCATCAGACCCAGACAAAGCAATTGGATTCAACTAAGGCAACTGTGCATTCCAAGCTTGGCCATATCGAACGGAATCAGGGTAGTGTAGAAACACAGGAAGCTGTGACCGAGCTACAATGCCACTACAATGAAGAATGAGCAAGAGACAAAGGGACAAAGAGACAGGCAAATAGATTTGCCAACTTCTCATATGGGCACCTGATCCTTTCCTATACCTTCCTGAAGGAATGTTTACCACGAGATCAAGTGAGGGCACACTTCTCTCTAAACCAAGCAGTGCTTTTTCACTTTGCTTGAGTGTGAGCCAGTGTTATGTGAATCTTCAAAAGTTTTAACATCTGGGCTAAGCCAGGCAAATTTTCACTGATGTAAAAGCAACTATGATGGTTGAATCCTAAAGGTTCAGTTCCTCCTACTTTTCTCTCAGTAATCTCCTAAGTCAGTGGTTCTCACACTTTTTTGCACATGGCCCATCCTGTTCAATGCAAACCTCTCTGTTGACACCAGTCAACCAACCATGATGACAAAATGGGTGCAGGAGGGGTAGGGGTGTAAGGTATGGGCAGGAGGGTGCAGGAACAGATTGGGGGGTCTGAGCAGGAGAGAGGGTGCAATAGTGGGCTTGGGGTAGCGGTCTAGGCAGGAAGGGTGTCTGTGTGAGGATGATGGGGGTAGGAGTCTGGGCATAAGATACATATGGGGGCGCTTACCTGGCTCTGCACCCTCTACACTTCTCAGGCACCAGCACCGGCTGCTCCCTTTGGCTGGGATTCTGGCCAATGGGAGCAGCAGGGAAAGCCTCCAGATGAGCAGTTTCCAGGTGCTGCCATTCCCCCAGCCAGTGGAAGTGGAAGCAGCAGTGCGCAGAGCTGCTTTCTGCCCCCACGAGCTGGATCCAGCTCGCGGGGCACTGGGCTCCCTACCCACCTGCAGCAGGAAGCCAGCACTGGTACTCCAACCTCACAGAGGGTATGTGCTGGGTTGGAGCACTAGCATGGGCTGCCCGCTGTGGGAAGAGGGGAGCTGAGCCCTAAGCCCATGGTCCACCTGCAATACAGTTGCTGGACCACTAATGGTCTGCAGAGCACACTTTGAGAACCACTGTCCTAAGTGTTCCTAAGAGTAGGTTCTGAGCTCACATAATGTCCCACATGTTTATTTGGTGCACAAAGATTGTAGTGCTTGAGAAACACAAAAGATGATAAAGGAAATTTACTCTAACATTTCTTTGGTATCCTTTTCCCCCTACATGGCCTTCTCTCCCCTCCTTTCCTGTGTCCCCCAGGATGAGAAAAATGTGGATTAGGTTTCTGCCATAGTCCTGCAGATAAAGGTTTCAAGGACAGTCACAGTAAAGCTGGGTGGGTAAAAGGAAAAAATGGAGTCTGTCCTTGCATCTGAAAACGCAGTTAGAATTCATAGACTGTGAGAGCAACTAGCCCAAACTACATGAGAAAGTTACACTGTTTCATTTAAATCATTTTTTTTTCAAATTGATATAGTTAAACCCATGAATATAATCCCCTCAATCATTTTAGGTTAAGAGGGGATTATATTCAGTTCTATGTATTTGTACAGTATCCAGTACAGTGGAGCCTTCCACACAGTGTGCAGCGGCGGTCAAAAAGGCAAATAGGATGCTAGGAATTATTAAGAAAGGGATAGAAAATAAGACCCAGAATATCTTACTGCCCCTGTATAAAACTATGGTACGCCCACATCTTGAATACTGTGTACAGATGTGGTCTCCTCACCTCAAAAAGATATTTTGGCCTTGGAAAGGGTTCAGAAAAGGGCAACTAAAATGATTAGGGGTTTGGAACGGCTCCCATATGAGGAGAGGTTAAAGCGACTGGGACTTTTCAGTTTAGAAAAGAGGAGACTGAGGGGATATGATAGAGGTATATAAAATCATGAGTGGTGTGGAGAGGGCCGATAAAGAAAAGTTATTTATTAGTTCCTAAATAGAAGAACTAGAGGACACCAAATGAAATTAATGGGTAGCAGGTTTAAAACTAATAAAAGAAAGTTCTTCTTCACACAGCGTGTCAGTCAGGAACTCCTTGCCAGAGGAGGCTGTGAAGGCTAGGACTATAATAGAGTTTAAAGAGAAGCTAGATAATTTCATGGAGGTTAGGTCCATAAAAGGCTATTAGCCAGGGGATAAAATGGTGTCCTTGGCCTCTGTTTGTCAGAGGCTGGAGAGGGATGGCAGGAGACAAATCGCTTGATCATTGTCTTCAGTCCACCCTCTCTGGGGCACCTGGTGCTGGCCACTGTCGGCAGACAGGAAATTGGGCTAGATAGACCTTTGGTCTGACCCAGTACGGCCGTTCTTATGTTCTTATGAGCCTCAATATATATTCAAGTCTCAAAATGCTACTGTATGATAATTATTTACTATAGTAGTAGGTAGGGCCCCAAGCATGGATCGGGGCTGCAGTGTATGAAGAGCTATCCAAAGAGAAACAAAATAGTGGGCTCTACTCCTAAGATCTCACAATGTAAATACAGGATGAGACACAGCAGGCAGATATAACAAACAAATAATGAAATAGGGCACTACAATGGGGCTTGACTAACATATTGAGATGTACAGCACCTGGCACACTAATGACTGTATTTTACACATAGTAATCTGAAAAGGCACATTGTCTATAGTTCTCCTGCCTGACAGTTTTCATGACCAAGACTACTGTAGCTTATTAACAGGCACAAAGTACACTGTATTATGCCACATAGTTTCACAGCACATATTCATTTCCTCATTCTACTTCTGTTTACATTTTCATACAAAGTCTTCCCAGAAAAGACAGAAGTTTGCAAAGTTTTCAGTTACTGTACCAATATATTAGGTCAGATTCTCATTTATAGTAAGGCCCACTGCCAGGGGACTCAATCTCAATGGGGTCAGACCCAGCACATCTTTTTAAAGAAGAAATATTAACTTTAATGCCTGATTTTTCACTTTAGCTTCCTAGCTGGAGTATCTCCAAATTATTGATGAATTGATTTACTCAGGTTCACTCAGCTTTCTACCCCAAACTTATATAGGCTCACTGACAAGCGGTGGGAGGCAGGCAAAGGAAGCAATTGCCCAGCAATTCTAAAAAGCCCGGGGCTTCCAAACACCGCAGCAGTTGGAGCCCCGTGCCCTTTAAACTGGCGCTGGAGCACCGCTTGGCTTCTCTGGGCAGCTCTAATTGCTGTGAGTAGGTGCACCACACTCCAGGCAGTGCTGAGGGCTTTGTGTTTGGGGGGAGGAGAAGCAGCGTCACATGCTCACTGCCCTGCCCTTGACCCTTCCAGGAGCATGGAACCAGCACCCAACCCCCACCTCGTCCAGGGACTGGGCATGGCTGTGTGCTCCCCTGAACTTACATACTGGTTTAGAGGTGTCAGTGATTTAAGCAGTGTCTTTACTCATAGCACAATTCTCTCCGCTTTCAGATCCACTGGCATACTGCCATGTACTCTTTAATGTTGCAATGTTTGTCTGAAATCCTTCCCTTTGATAGTTCCCTCAGGGGCAACTTCTCTACTTAGCTGGACAACTTGTTGATATTACATAGCCTATTCTAATTCCCTTTAATACATTTTTCATTCAAATATTGAATTTGTTATTATTCCACGCACTTCCCAGAGTCCATCACTGTGAATGGCGCCAGACTGACAGCCTCAGAAACCAAATACCTCTATTCATTCACAGAACACCTCATGCGCAGCAACAGTACAAACTCCCCCACGTTACATGCCAGCATACCTTCAGCCAAACCTGGAAGATAGGTTGGTACAGTATTTGTGGTGATACAATCCTTAACATATGTACTAAGGCTGCCAAAGTTATGCCACGATGTTATGTCCAGTATGCACTGACTTGAGACCAACAACTCATTTCATGTAGGTCAACAAGCAATCTCAGAGAACAACGCATTTCAATCACTACAGACCAGTGTTGGATTTTCAGCTGGTCATGGAAGAATGAAAGCCTCTGTATCCCATTAGAATTAGAATTGAGCTGTCTTATCATCCCATTCAATCTCTGGTTCTCCTGCCAGAGTGCAGTTGTCTCAGACTTGGAAGGACAAATTACCATGCAGAAAGTGGGAAGGAGGAATCTAATTCTATGCTACTAGTGTTTTTAAATGAGTTAGGTGCCATAATCTTCCTTTATCAACTATTGTGTGCTATGTATCACAATAAAACACACATGTATAATTCATGGAAATAACCAATTCCTTTTGGTAATATTAAATTTTTCTTATTATAGACTAACCTGCATACTTCTAAATCATCAGACCAGTCGTCATATAAAACAGGAGGTTTCTGAACCACATCAGTCACAGTGGGCCCAGCCCCAACAGGTTCTCCATTTTCTGGAACTGCCAGAGTATCACTGCCAGAGCCTCGCTTGGTAAAGCCTTCTGTGACCACTTTATTTTGTCTAAGGTAAGATGAAGGCTGCAGCTCTTTGGAGTAGCTTCTGCCCTTGTTTTTTCCACATTTTCTTGAAGAACTCCTTGCCTCCAGAGAGGACATGGAAGACAGTGAAAGGCAAGATTCTTTACATCTTGAAACCCTTCTCCTCCGGTGATTTAAAGTGGGGTTATCAGAATCAGACACCTCTTGTTTCTTTTTCCCCGTTGTCCCCAAGGTGACAAGTTCAATGGCACTGTTATTTTGAGATTCATCAGGGTTACTGCAAGATCTATTGTTCCTTCTCCCTCTCCTAGGCATTTTGACCCTTTCTCTGGCTCTCCTCCTAGCCTGCGCCCACTGATTCTCATCTGAGGATGATGAATCAGATGTCTCCTTGTGTGATGCATTGCATCTAGAGCTTGCAGCCATCGGGTACAAATTCCAGTCCTTCCCTTTTCTTTGCTTTTCTGTGTGCTGAACATTGTCACCAGTCTCTTTCTTCCGCCTAAACCTTCGTTTCACTTGTTTCTTACCAGACTCCCTACTAGCAGGGGTCAGCACCATGACAGGTGTGGCATGTTCAAACTCATCTTCTGACACATCATGCAAGGTGGCAGATCTAAACAAAGCAGCAGCAAAGGAGAGGGATGGAAAATGGTAGAGAGAGAGAGAGAGCGCAAAAAAAGATGAAAATAGAAACAAGCTGATTTCATAGAAAAGGAAACATGACAAAAACAAGAGCTCAAAAGAAAATGCAGATGTGTGTAATTCATGAATAACGCTAGGCAGAAGCAAGAGCTTATTACTTATTAGACAAAGATGACAACAAATGCTGACATTAAAACAACTTATTCAGCACCCACCTGCAGATGTCCTGTGTGGAAGGGCATACAGACAACCGTGACTGACTCCTAGGAGCTGTTCCTGTGGTAGGACTGCTTGCCTGTTGAAAAAAGTTGGACAATTTGGAATCTTTGCTCATGAAATACATTGCAGATATTTTACTATTTTGCCACATGATTAAAAAGTTTAAACAACAGTTGCAGTTGTTCATCGTCTTCTGCTGCAAGCCCACAAGTTCACAAAATACAGGAAGAGTGAACAAAAATAAAACCCTTTTGAGGAACTAAATATGACGGAAGGGCTGCAGCTCTCATTTGTCCTTGGGTATTTTTTTGGTTTCAGGAAGAGGTTTTCATCAGCTGAGATCTCATTTCAGTTCTGATCTACTATAAGTGTTGATGGGAAAGAATGTTGTGTTCTATTTCAAGCAGATAAATAAGCATGATGATCCTTGGCAGAATGAAATAAAACACTGACATTATTCTGAGTTAGGATGAGCACAGAGGTTCAGCTAGCAAACCTGCATGGCATGGAGTGACCAAGCATCATGAATATTAAACCATTTTTTAAAAAAAGGTTTCCAAGGCAATCAAATCATCTACTGGAATTGAATGAATGTGAAATTGATGAGCCTGAAAAAAGTCCAAAGTTCAGACTGTAACTCTACAGAGCCTATCACATTCTCTAAGCAGCAGGGGAGAGAAATTCAATACATATCTACTGTACGCAATTCCCTTCTAAGGCTGTCATTGCAATTTGCAAAGGAAGTTGCTGAGGACATCCAGTGAGAAACATGTTTTGATGGTGCTGGAAAAAAAAAAACAATTTTGGTCTGCCAAAATTTATTGGTAGGGTAGTTTATTGGTAGGGTATTGGTGCCAATTGGTAGGGTAAAGTTTATTGGTAGGGTAGCTCTGAAAGATCCAAATTTTGGTCCTGAGATTCCTAGTTTATCAGGGACTAGATTGTGGTGGCAGCATACTCACTTCTAGAGAGAGCGAGCAGCAAAATATCTGTATTTTAACCCTCCCAGTGGCTGATGTGGGGCCCTATGATTTGGCATGCAATCCTGTGAGGAGTTCAGTGCCTGTGAGGAGTTCAGAGTAACATGAACACTAAACACGAAGGGTTAAATGACCAAGGCAATTAGCACATAAGAGAAGAATGAATATTAAACAGGAGCGGAGATCGCAAAGGATCAGATACCAAAACTTAACACAGACAAATCATAGGACCTAGATACAGTAACTGTTGTACAAAGCACTTAATCAAAATGACTCTTGCATTACTTTGCACAAGGCAGAATGCCAATTTTAATTTCAATCAGTGGTGAATTTTGTATTAATGAAAATAAGGAATTAATAGCCCAAGCTAACATTGTTGATAAATGCGTCAAGAGTTTCCTACTACTGCAGCTTAACCCTGACCCATAACATCCATAACATTTAATGTCTTGAGCAGGGACCACCATGGTGCTGTGTGGTTTGTAATGTGGACTCAACTGAGACTCGGAAGCCAAAGTAGGATCTGAAGCAAAGACTTTGGGGGGTGAGGGATCCAGTTGTTAATACCCCCATTCCCCAGCCACCCCTCCCAAAAAACTTGAGAATAAAGAAGTAGCTTGATAATGGTATGTTGTGTGAGAGCACGTGTTAAAACTGCTTTTGTATGGATAAGTCCCTCTGCCCTCGCAAAACTCAGAAGTGACATGTCATCAGGCAGATGTGGCACATTAAAGTGTCTAACACTCAAGTGAAAAAAATCAGTCATCAGTGGAAAAAACATTTTGTGTTCTTTGTGTCTCTATACAAACAAACATCTCAACAGTTTTGAAGGAGAAAAGGCAGAATCAATTACATCTGGATGTTAGAAACAGCTGGCGGGTGCTCGCTGTGGAATATATTCTTTCTCTGCACAACATCTGTGCTAAGACGTGCTAAGTGATAGATAACTCATGCCTCATGCAGTTTGTGTGACTACTTACTACAGCATTGCCCATCTGAGGAAAAAATACAGGGGCCAGTGCCTGATCAAGCTGCTGGATGGTGTGCCTGCAGATGTTCTGTGGATAAGGGCATGAGAATAATCCATCCAAGCCACAGAGCACCAAGGAGTTACTATTTGGTGATCTCTCCAGTTTAACCAATGGACCCTTATGCAAGTTATCTGCAGGTAGAACAAAAAAGAGATGCCACATCACAGTGGATCCTCTGCCCTTGATACCACTGGACTCACCCATGCTCTTCTATACCAACTATGGCATGAATCGGGTGGACACACATTGGCTGTTCATATGCCTTTTCCATTTTGGGGTGTGTGGGCAGGTGATGGAAAGTGGTGAAGAATTGTCAGAAAAAATTAAGGACAGTTCTTACTTTTGAACAGTTACTTTCCCATGTTTGGGTAGCTGTAAAGATCTGTGCCCTTTGATGAAACAAACACAAGATGTACTAGACAGAATCAGACCACTGGTCATCTAGCATCTAATTTAACTTTACAGTGAAATTCACAACATATGCAGATGGTTTATGTGGAACTTAAATAAAAGAGCTCATGCCGTCCTTCAACAAAAGGGAGAATTTGGCTTTGAGTTAATGTAGCTCTTTCTCTGTACCTCAGTTGTTCATAGCAAGACTGTGAATTATAGTAATTTGTTCCATTTTGGCAACTGTCTGGATTTTTTTCCTTACAAATTTCAGCTGGTGGATCACTCACAAACTGTTTTCTGCTACAAGGCATGACTGATGACCTACACCAAGTGTCACTGTTCCTGCTACCTGATTGAATGACCTAACCTTTATAAATTAATTCTGTATCCAATACAAATTTCATGTAAAAACCAAGCCAACTTTATTTTGTGATTAAACAAATCCCCACATCTAATTGCTTTCTGCAAACATTTGTCAGAGGAACACCATGGAAATGTTTGCAAAATGTGAAAAAAGTGTGTGAATGCGTGTTAAAGCAAAATTATGTTTAGAAACGAGCAAAATATTTGTCAAGAATTGGCCTACTTCTGGATTAGGTCCAGGTGCACCGAGAGCAGCTCTCGCTAATGCAGAGGAAGTATAGCCCGCATATTTGGAGCACTAGCCTAGTCCTTGGGGGAGACTAGTTCAATTCCCTTCTCTATTACGGGCTTCTTTTGTCCACTGACAAGCCACTTTGTGCTGCAGTTTCCGGTCTATAAAAGGAAGATAATACTACTTCCCTATTGGAGCTGGTTGAGAGATTTCTGAGGAAATGGCACTGTCATCCAAAAATGTTGATTCATCTAAACCCAGATGTTGTCACACATCAGTGGAAACACAGTTTAGTTTTCAAGGGTACCCTGGCTGACAGTCTGGGTACCATGAGAACCTTGCCTGGTAGGCTGCTGAAAAGCCTTCCCATGCTGACTGCCTTGGAACTGGGCACACTAGGGCTTCTATGCTTCTGCTGAGGATGAGAGCCAGGAAGCCCTGAAACTCTCAGCTTGAGATGGGGCTCTCTATACTGCACACTGAACTTGGGCTCTGTCTTCGGCCTGAGCCCCAGTTCCTCCTCTGTCCACATGCAAATCAGTCTGACTTAAGACTTGGATCATAAGACCCTGCTAGTGGACTGTGACAGAAACCAAGTCCCACTGTGACTTGGGTCCAAGCTCTGTCATTTTGCAGTGTGGGTGGAAGGCAAAAAGCTCAGTCCGAAAGTCTCCACAGTACAGTAGGGACACATTGGCATGACTGACACACCCTGGTCTGGCCACTGTAAGCTCATGTTTACAATGCAGTATAGAAGCTGAAGCACAGGTCTGGAAATATGGAGTCCACAATAGGGATGTTAAATTTAGTATAATCGACTAGTCGATGGATTTTCTATTGACTAGCTGATTAGTTGGTAAGTGGGGAGCCGCAGCAGGGTTAGTTCCCAGCCCCGGGAGCTAGCTCTGCTGCGGCTCTGCCTTTTAAATGTACTAAGAGCCAGCAGGCTTTTAATACATTTAAAAGGCTGAAGCACAGCCGGGGGGTGGGGGCAGAACAGCTGATTCCCGGCTTATGCCGGGTCTTCCTGACAGCGAACCAGCCTTAAATGTAAAAAGGCTGGAGCTCAGTGGGGGGACCTAGTATGAGCTGGGAACGACCTGTCTTTCACTGAATTAAAAAACAAAACCTGGAAACATTTTTATGCCTATTACGGTGAAACATGGTCCATATGCAGGCATAAAGGATCTGCATCATCTAAGCCCTCAAAATAGAGAGGTTAAGTAGGATTTAAGTGGAGCATATGCCTTATTCAGATCTCCTTGATGATAAATTTCATCCAATAACTTCCCCCTCCCCCCCCAATTTTTGTAAGAAAATCAAATTTCAGGTCTACGCTAAACAATGTTTCTTTAATATCTGGATCACAAATTTAAGCAGTGTGTATGGCTCTAAAACTGAGACAATGTTAGTATTTGATTTATTATTACTCCTTTTCAACTCAAATGGCTAAGCCAAGTTTGGGGACCTATAGGTGTTCCATTTGGGAGCAGAAATTGAGAATAGTCAGGTATTGCTTTGATGCAGTTTTGTTTGTTAATGAATGTATTCACTTCTGTGTGTCTGAAATCAGAAGGAATCAAATATCAGCAAACAGCTTTTTTTTGCTCAAAGCACCCAGGGCACTCTTTCAGCTTGCAATATACTGCCCTCCACCCCCAGGTTTCTTCCAGAGTTAGCTGCTCTTTCAGCCTCTCCCTGGTTCTATCTGTTTTTCTGCTTGACCTCAATTTCTGTGTGATCTCTTTTTCCACACCTAACAAAGCAATACTTAGCCAAATGTTCCTGGGCAGGTTCACACACACCTTTTGTGTTAGGTGGGGCTTATGGTTTATTCATGCCAATGAAACATGTTATGTTACGAAAGGTGAGCTCATCGCTGCCGATCTTAATGAGGTTTTAACTCATCCTGTTCATAACATTATGCAAAAAAGGTTACATCTTACAGCCCTTACTCAGATTGAATTGTACCTCTTTGGGCCCTGGAGCCTGCAACCTGTACCGTACTTTGATCACTGGGGTTCTGCAAAAGTGCAGGAGTCCATCTATGCAAAGCAGCTTGCAGGACAGAAGTGTTAGCTTGCAAGTAACCCCACTGAGATGGCACAGAGTAAACTGCTGCTCCTTGCCAGGTTGGTAGAATCAGAGATTATGTTTTTGCATCAAGGAGCTATTTGTCATGAAGAAATTCATACAGCTACAGTAATGGAATCGTGCAGAACACCATCAAGTTCATTGCATATGGATCCCCTCTAAACAGAAAGCATGATAACGTGTGTGCATTTTTCTAATGCAATCTCAATCAAGATAATGAATCCTTAAAGGAAAATGTATGCAACAGATAGCTTGCAAATACATAAACTCAGCATACCAAATCTCATTGCTATAATTTGCCATTTGGCACACTACGATTATGCTGAAGTTGTAGTCACTGAATGGGGACAAGATTGATACTAAGGCCTCTATTTCATTTGGTGTGTAAAATAATGAATTCTTGTAAAGAGTGCATTCCTTTAATAGATGTTTATTTCAGACAGCTTCATTGTACAGTGCATTCTAATGTGGAAACTAAACCGGAGGCCAGCTGCACTAATTTTATCCTAGCAAATTACATTGAGCAGCATAATTAAAGGCGGTAATTCAAAATTAAGTTGTCTGACAACCCATTTATAAGCAAGACAGCTCATTTCTCTACGACATGAAGGCTAGGAATGTGCTTAAGGGACAGTGTCAACTCCAATTGATTAGGTTTGGCATTTCAGAAATCATTGTTAGAAATCTCTCTCTAGTCACAACCTTCTCGTGACTTAACCAGTTTAGATTAACTCTTCTTCCAAAGGATGCAATTCAATTAACAAAGATGACAGGATGTGTTAGTCATAATTATTTTCAACAAGAGCTGATGATGCACTTTACAAACAGAATAATTGTAAGCAGCACACATTCAGGACATCAAAAAAAGCAGGCTGGAGCATCGTCTGCAGGAAACGCTCATATCAAGCATCTCTACTTTAAAGGCATCCAGTAAACCACTATCTTCTGGTAAAAACAAAATATTCATGGCAGTACAGATAAAAGTGGAATAGCATCACTGTTGCTGGATTATTAAGAAATTCCCCGCCAGCCTTCAGATTGTTTCTAGGTCTTTGGTTTGTATGCCACAGATTGGTAAAGCAGGAAATGTATAGCTTTGGTGATTTAGCTGCACTCTTCGACAAATTATTGTTGAAACACTGCACGTTTAAGTTCCCAAGAATTTAAATCATAAGCATAAAACATGGTTCCTTCTGAGTTGGGGAAAAAAGGAACTCTGAGATGATCCTTATGAACACTTAGTGAAGATCCATGTTTCACACATACAAAGCATTTGAAACAGAATGGGCAACGTTTTTCAGATAAATAGTTTATTTGCCAAAAAAAACCCCAAAACAGTCAATTGACTCAAAACTGTTTGTGAATTTAACCCAATAGTTTCAGCTGGAAAAAGATGTGTGTGTGTGGTTGAATTATAGAGAAGACAGTTAAACTCAAATTTTCTACTGCAGGGTGAGTGACTAACCAGTTACAAGCTATTCTGCAGTAGGTTGCTCTCAATTTCTTCCTTTGAAGCTGTTCCACTTTTGCTTAAATAAATATTCATTGATAGGGTTGCCAGATGGTTTAACCAAAAATACTGAACACCCCTCTTCCCCAAAAAAGGGGGAGACCAAAGTTGTTGAGAAAAAAAAAGGACCCCGGGACTTATTAAGCAAAAAATAAAACAGCATTAAAACAGCATGGCCCCTTTAAGGGCATGCAGAGTCAGAACAGGGATAGGAAGAGAGGAGAGGTTGAGCACTAAGACTCAGGGAAGGCATTGCTTCCCCCTGCTTCCCCTTGCTTCAGGTGTTTAGGCTTTTTGCCAGAGGCCATCTTGTTTTCTTGGTCGAGCCAGAAGGCAGCTTGCCTGCAGAACCAGGAGGTCCGGGGGTTGGGCCCAGTTGCTGAGTGTGTCATAGGGTTGCCAGGTGTCTGGCATTTTCACCTCCTGGGAGGGAAGAAAACCCCAGAAAATACTGGACATTTTAGGTGTCTGGTATTTTCTGAATTTTTTTTTTTTTACCAGACAGGAGGCAAAAATACCGGACTGTCCAGGTCCATACCGGACACCTGGCAACCTTATTCATTGAGCCCGCTTCTCCCTCCTCCCCCTCCCCCCCCCCCACACACAGAGAATGAATAGGATTAGGGTTGCCAGACAGTTTAACCAAAATAAAAACACCCCAAAAAAAAAAAAAAACAACCACCAAGGTGGAAGACCAAAGTTGTTGAGGGGAAAAAAAAAAAAAAAAAAAAGGGACCCTGAAAGTTATTAAGCAAAACAAAATAAAATGGCCTCTTTAAGTGTGAGATGGAAGCGGTTGAGCACTCAGATCCAGGAAAGGCATTGCTTCCCCTTGCTTCAGTTCTTTTTGCCAGCGGCCATCTTGTTTTCTTGATTAAGCTTCCCCCCCAGGTAAGCAGAGGGTCCAGGGCCGGGGCCAGGAGCCCGAGGGAGGGGCCGGGGGGGCAGGGCTGGGCCCAGTTGCCGAGTATGTTTTAGGGTTGCCAGGTGTCTGGTATTTTCACCTCCTGGCAGGGGAAAAACCCATAAAATACCGGACATTTCAGTTGTCCGGTATTTTCTGATTTTTTTTTTTTTTTTACTGGACAGGAGGCAAAAATACAGGACTGTCCGGGTCAATACCGAACACCTGGTAACCCTAAACACGATTCTAGAGCAGGAGTGGGCAAAATATGGCATGTAGGCTGGATCCAGCCCATGGCCCAGCGGGAGGCTCAGGCGGGCTCCCTACCTTCCACACCCCACATGCTGCTGAAAGTGGGAGGCTGTGGAGGCCATGTATTCTCTGCAAGCTGCACATAGAGGGTGGGGGGGAAGGGGGAAAACGCTACATGTTGCCCCTACCCCCAGCACAATCTTGCAGTTCCCATTGGCTGGAAACTGGCCAACAGGAGGTGCCCGAGCAATGCTTGTGGCTCCTATATCTGGCCACTCTGAGCAGAATGTGGGGTTGTGGAAGGCAGGGGAGCCTGTCTGAGGGTCCCACTGGGCTTCTGGCCAGGAACTGTGTAGGTAAGTGCCTCATGGCCAGAGCCTGCCTCAGGCACCCAAGTCCCTCCCTTCCCCCAACCCTCCATCCCCCGTACCTCTACCCCTGGTCACAACCCAATCCCTCTGTACCTCTGTTCCTGCACCCATAGCTCCTCCTAGACCCTGGACCCCAATTTCCTGCTCCAAGTCATTACCCCCTCACAGATCCTGCACTAAGGATGGAAGCGATTAGTCCCTCGACTAGTCACTCCCCTTTGCTGCTTCTATCACAGGCAGCAAAGTCAGAGGGGAGGGGGAGTAGGAGCCAGTACTGGGGGGAGCTGGCATAATAGCTGATTCCCCCCCAGCACCATCTCTGTGGGGGGCACAGGAGCAGAGGTACAGAGGGATCACCTGATTCCTGGCTTGCGCCCTGTCCCAGACAGCCTGCCAGGTCTTAATACATTTAAAACTCAGAAGCGCAGCAGGGGGGACCCAGTGTGAGCTGGGACAGCTGAATCCCAGCTCACACTGGGTCCGCCCGCTGCACACCAGCCCTTTAAATATATTAAATATATATCTTAAGACATTTAAAAGGCTGGTGCGCAATGGGAGACCGTGCGTGAGCCAGGAATCAGTGGTCCCGGTTCACGATGGGTTCCTCCTGCTGGGCTTTAGCCTTTCAAATATATTAAGAGCTAACAGACTCTTAAAACATTTAAAAGGCTGGTGCACAATGGGGGAGACCCTGCACGAGCCAGGAATCAGCTGTCGTGGCTCATGCTGGATCTCTCCTGCTGCACTTCAGCCTTTTACATGGCTGTTGACATTTAAAAGGCAGAGCTAACCCTGCTATGGCTCCCCTGCTTATCGATTAATCAACTAGTCAATGGAAAATCCATTGATTAGTAGATTAGTTGATTACACTACATTTAACATTCCTACCCTGCACTCCCCTCCTCTCCTGTACCCATACCTCTCCTGCACCCGTACCTGCTCCCAGACCCTGCACCACAATCCCTCGCCCCAGGTCACTACCCCCTCTTGCCCTCAGTCACAACCCAAACCCCTGCACCTCTGCCTCAAGTCAAAATCCCCACCTTCACCCAAACTTCCTCCCAGACCCCACACTCCCCTCCTGCACCCTAATCGCCTACCTGAGCTTCCTACTGCACCCAACCTCCATCCCTGACTACTATTAATTAATATATCATTAATTTCATGGAAGAGGTGTAGCCAGACATGAACCCCATCTTGCTCCCCCCCGCCCCAGAGAGCAAGAGAAAGGCAGTCAGCCTTTGATGCCCTGGGAACACAGGTGTGCTGCCTGTCCCTGACTCTACCATAAACAGAAACTAGACAGTAAATGGGCTAGCTGACGACCCAAGGCCTCCCGCCGCCCTGATGGCTAGTACCAGTAATTGACACGCCTGCACTGTCCCAGGAGAGGAATCTTCGCCCATCACATACCAGAGGTGCCCACTGTCTGCATTTTCCCAGGTGTGAATTATGCTTTGCACCCTTCGTGGGAAACTTGGCGTTCAAAGCCATTTTTCCTAATTGGCCACTTGAGACCAGGAAGAAGCCTTACGTGACCCAAGGGGTATAAAGAGGGGTTTAGTAGCCCATCCCATTTGAGCTCCCAATCATCTACACCTGCTGGCAGGTGTTGAGAAGGTTTTAAAAATCTACAGAAATGTACTCTATACAGTTTGAGGTTAATGGAGAAGGACATTTCAAAATGGAGTGCAGATGCATGATGGGACATACAAAATGGAATCCATCAGGCCTGTAAGGACTTTTTGCCGCCAAAACAGTGTTTTGCACACGGCACCCCATCCATACACACTGCCCAGCTGCTGCACCCAGCACCACCTGTCTGCACCCGGCACGCTTTGTTTGCACTCAACCACCAAGAACTTTCCCGCCTCAGCTTCTTTAAAACCCCCAAGATCAAGAAGCTCTGGTCGGCAGTCTCTCCCCACCATTTGGAGAAGGAGGATCCCAAGACAGAGGTGACTGTGGTAAAGGCCCTGTTTAACCCTTCTGGTCCGGTTCCATTCCTGCCTGCCTTCCTCAGGGTGCTCTGGCCCACGCTGTGGTGAAAGCCCAGTTAGTGAGCCTTAGCTACCTGCGCTCCTGGTAACACCATCAGGACTCCACAAGCCGTCTACTACCATTGTGGCGAAAGCCCTCTGGTGTGCTGTCAGACTGCTTGTGCGCGAACTCAGCTGTGCAGATAGAGGCCTACTCCATCGTGCCTTCATTACATCAAGGACACCTCAGCTGCCTCCTCTGACAGCCAACAAGGCTGAAGGAGTTGTAGGTCCTGAGCTTCTGCAGTCCTCAGACAGACTGAGTATTCACAATATCTGTTTATTATTTCTGTTCTTTCTCCTGTTTTCAGAGGGTGAGGGTTGGTCTGTTAGTGTTGTGTTCTATTGTGTTATCTGTTATATCCAATACAGTTCAATTGATTATTCACATTTTAGCCGGAGTCTGTGTTTATTTAACATCTTGAGAGATCAACCAGTGATAGATACGGTATTTCCAGGCCGGATCTATCTTCTGGGACAAGGCAGCGTACAAGTCAGTTAACGCAGTTTTCTCTAAGGGTATTATCAGTGTGCCTTGCTGGTAACACAGGTATTGATTGACTCCCGAGGTCTGTGGGACGCCCAACCTCGCCCTACTTCTTCCCGAGGGATTGAGAGAAAGACGCTGGCCGTGCCAAGTCTGGAACGCAGGGGTGAGAATATATACCTGCTAGGTGTCTATTTTGCATGCATTTAATAAGGGCTCAGAGAAACAAAAGGGTTTCATGGTACCTGTAAGTGACTTAGTGTAATTTCTGTCCTGTCCTTTGTAGTGGCTGTGTTATCTGTAATACAGTAGTAGCATTTAACAGCTAAGTTTACCCTGTAACAATAAAATAGTAACTGTTTAAGCTGTGACCTGACTCCTTCAGTTGCTGTAACAGAACCAAGCACAATCTTAAAAAGAACTCCAGCCGGTCATAAGGGACAGATATAGGGAGAGCTTGAGCGTTGGATCATGTCGCTTCCAGGGGACAGATCCGTTGGGGCATCTCTCAGCCTCCCCAGGCTGCCCGCTGCGAAGGGATCGTGTATCCTAGCAGTAAAAATCTGAGGTGTAATAGGCTCTCCCTGTAAACTCTGGGGCGTCTGTCGGCCTGTTGGCTGCCCGCTGCGAAGGGATCTCGATCCTAGCGGTAAAGACACGGACGTTAAACTCCTCGGGGCGCCCATCAGTCTCACCTAGACTGCCCACTGCGACGGGGCCTTGTGTCTCAGCAGCTGAAGACTCAGGTGTAACACACACACATGCACTGCCCTGACCATCGGCTGACAAGAGGTCAGCCTTTGAGTCCTTATCAAATTCTTGGAGTGACCTCGCCCCTTGAAAAATTATTGCCCACCACTGCGCTAGAGCCTGGCGATTAAGACACTCAAGTAGGTGGTAGGAGCTGTGGATCTGACTCTTCTCTCTGGCTGATTCAGAGTCTGCAGGCCCAAAGTAGATTTTTCTAATTTGCTTACAAATATCAAATATTTTCAGAACCAAAACCAATAAAACCCAAACAAAGGGTGTTACAAGGAGAAGGAAAAAATTATTCTAATTGACCTCGGATGATAGGAGAAGAAGCAATGGGCCTAAATTGAAGCAAGGAATGGTTTAGGTTAGACATTAGGAAAAACTTCCTAACTGTCAGGGTGGTTAAGCACAGAAATAAATTGCCTAGAGAGGTTGTGGAATCCCCATCACTAGAGATATTTAAAAGCACGTTAGACAAACGTCTTTCAGGGATGATCTAGATGGTGTTTGGTCCTGCCATGAGGGTAGGGAACTGGATGGATGACTTCTCAAGATCCCTTCCAATTCTAGTATTCTATGCTTCCTGATTCTTTGATCTCCTGGTCAAACCAAAAATCATTCAACCAACTCTAGGTTTAAGCTTAGAATTTAGCCAGATACAAATGGATAACACATGCAGAATAAAGAGTAAAGATATAGGGGGATAGGTGAAACAATTGTCCTAAACTTCCCTCTTAAGTAATACCAAAAGATTGCAAGAGATGCTTGGTTTAAGATGTTATTTGGAGCTATGATGAAAAGGAAGGTGTGAAGATAGAACCACTGGCAAGTGTGTTGTCCTAGATGGCCTTGTCCAGTCCCTAAAATGACTTATCCGCTAATTCAGATACAAAGTATACTTTATAGCACTGATTCATCATAAAATCCTCCAGATCCCTAACAACTGACATTCAAATAGCTGAAACTACTACTTCTATTAAAATAATGATACTTTGGGGAATGGATGCCTTAGAGCAGGGGTGGGCAACAGGTGACGTCTCCTCCCGCCCTGTGTTCCTCGCAGGGCGGGGGGTAGGGCAGGAGGAGGCTTCATGCACTCCCCCTGCCTCCAGGCCAATCAGGGCCTGGGGGTGGGGGAGTGTGTGAAGCCTATTCCTGCCCTCCCAGGGGCATGGGTGCCTAGTGGGAAGGGGGGGGCAAAGGGGCTACCCCACCCCCAGACCATAATTGGTCTGGGGGTGGGGAAGCCCAGAAGCATTCTGGTCCCACTCCTTCTGGATTAGGTCCCACCCCTTCTGGGGCGGCCCAGGGCCACTTCAAAAAATTATTGCCCACCCCTGCTTAGAGTAAGGGTGGGAAACCTCAGACCTGGGGTCTGGATGCAGCCCTCAGCTTGCCTGGATATGCCCCTTGAGGCTCAGCATCCCCCAGCATCAAGGAACCTGTGCTGGTGCTCCAGCCCTCCTGCTGCCCTGAACAAAATCTAGTAGACTGGCCCCTCCTGGCGCCTCACGTGTGGGCAGCACTTCAGGGAGCTCGGTGGCACACACAGCACTAGCCCAATGCACAGTCAGCACTAGCACTAGCCCGGCACAAGATCCATTGGTTCAGTTTTGTTGTTGATAGAGACAACCCAGAACTGGCTCCAGCCCCCACTCAGTCACCTGGGGAAATGACGCACCAGGCCTGGGCCCCTCGGAGAGTGCTGCCCACACGTGACGCTTGTGTAGTGAGCTGCTCTTGTCTCTCGTCTCCGTGGTGGTCTAGTGGCTAGGATTCAGCACTAGCCCATTGGTCACATAGCCCCTTGGGTCTGCCTCATGCCTTGTCCCCCCATCTGCTCCCTATTGGCTCAGTGGGGAGACCAGAGACTAGCTGCAGCCCAATGTTAATTACCCCTTGGGTTAGTATCTTTCTCCCATAACGTGTAGCTAAGATATTTGTTAGTAACTGGTGGCCAGGGGCGGCCCGTGCCTATAGGCAAACTAGGCAGCCGCCTAGGGCACCAAGTTGCATAGGGCGCCAAATTCCAAACCCTGCCCCTTCCATTTCCCCTTCCCTTTCCGGTACCTGGAGCACGGCTTCCCTGCGGCCAGGAGGGGGGTAAGTCCTGGGAGAGGCAGCGCACGGCGGGGAGGGAAGGAGGAACGCGGGCGGGGGGTCGGCCCCGGGGGAGGAGGAACGCGGGGGAGCAATTTACACAGAGCAATAAAATCAGCATAGTCTTTGAAGCCTTGACAGAAGGCCCGGATATGCTGGCTGCTGTGACCCTGGATAGCTGTAAACAGAGATATGCCAATTGTTGACCTGCAAGAGGCTGCGAGAACTGCCCTTGGCTAGCACTGATATTGATACGATCACACAGCCATCCCAGGGACTGGAATCTCCCGCTGAGCAAAGAATGCCCAGTACTCCCAATTTAGTTCTCTCTCTTACAAGTGTAAATTAAGTTCACAACTCCCTTGTAAGAACTGGCGTCACAAAGACGAACCAGCACCATTTGGCACCATAGATAAGAAAGAGAATACGTGACCCCACGGGTATAAAGATGGGTCCAGCACCACACTCACTCTGAGTGTCAATCTACCATCTACCTGCTGGTCGGGTTAGGTGATTGCCTCCCGAGGTCCACATGGGGACGCCCAGCCTCGTATTCGTCTTTCCCGGGGAATTGAGTGACCGGTCCTGGCCTGACACGCTGGAATCGAGAGACGCAGAAGGGGGTAAAAATTGTACCTGTATGTGTCCTTTGTCTTAGTGCATGCATAAAACTAGAGCTCTTTAAAGATTAAGCTGTCACTTGGTACCGTTATTTTCTATCTTCCTTTTTCCTTTGTAACCATTTTAAGATCTGTATTTGCTAGCAGTTAAGTAGAACAATAGCCATTGTAACCACATGCTTTATAAGCCTTTTTAATAAACCTGTAACTGTTTAAGCTTTTAACTGACTCCTCCTGTTGCTGTAACAGAACCAGACACAATCAAAAGAACTCCAGCTGGTCATAGGGGCAGACACAGGCAGAGCTGGGCATTTGGGTTCTGTCGCCTCCACGGGACAGACCCTTGGGGCACCCGTCGGCCTTCCCTAGGCCACCCGCTGCGAAGGGACCTTGCGTCCTAGCAGCTAAAGATCCGGGTGTAATAAGCTCTCCCTGCAAACTCTTGGGGCACCTGTCAGCCTTCTCCAGGCTGCCCGCTGCGAAGGAACCCTGTCCTAGCAGTTGAAGACTCGGGTGTATAACACACACACACCACGCACTGCCCTGACCATCGGCTGACAAAGCCAGAGCAGTAGACTCCATTTATGTTTTATTTTGGATAAATGCCATTTATGTTTTATTTTGCATAATTTTAAAAAGAATAGAAAAGTAGGAATAAGGAGAAAACACTTATTTTTTTAATTCTCCCCCTTTCCTCCTCTTCCTCACTCTTTTATACTTTTTCTGCAGGGGAAAAAGGCTCTTTCATTTCCCAAGTGGCCAGCAGGGCACCTGTGTTATTTCCCGGAAGCTTCTTTTTTCAACAGAACTGCCTCTTCCGCGTCCACAAACACCTTTTTCAGAAAAAGCATTATTCCTTGTAGAATGAGGATCTTTTGTTGAAATAACACAATTGCAGTGTGGATGCAAGTATTGTTTTTCCGAAATAACAGCAGTTATTCTGGAAAAATGCTGCTGTGCAGATGTACCCTTCTTTTCCTCTTTCTTTTTTTTTTTAAAGACATTTTTTTCCAGTGGATCAAAGGGAGAGAAAGGGGAATAAATTGTTCCCAAGCCCTCTAAACTGAAAATTGAAACCCAAAGATTTTCAGGTTTCAAACAAATAATTTTTTTTTTTTTTTACCAAGAACAAAACAAAACAAAAACAAAAACTGGGGGGCTGGGGAGGAGGGTTGTGAAGAGTTTCAGTTTTGGAAGAAAAAAAAGTTGGAAGGAATTAGAGCAGAAATACAGACAGGCACCTGAAGGCAAAATTGAGGAACAAGGATTTGATTTTCAAAGGCACTGAGCATCAAGATCTCCAGCTGAAGTCAATGGCAGTTGCAGTTGCTGAGCACCTGTACTAATCAAAACTTTGTGTTATTTTTCACTCAGATGAGTCAGCCAATCAGCCTTCAAATGTGAATTCTAAGGGGGTATCATTATCCATCTGCTAAAAAAGTTAACAACAAAGTAAACAGTATGTACAATTCTGGCATTGGTAGTTAATGGATTTATCTACTTCTTTCTTACTGGGGCAAATCTATCTCCTCAGGGGTTCAAGTCAAAATTCTGTTCATTGTATAAAATCAAGAAAATTGGCAGCTAAACTTGGAATGCTCAAGACTACAGTTTCCATCATGTGTTTGCACTGCAGCAATTCAATTATTCTGAGTTGTGATTTTTTTCTTAATTCTTCAAGACATATATTTCTTAGCAGTATCAACTGGTACTGAATAAAAGCAAAAGTGAACCCAAATTTACGTTTCCAACTATACGAAGGGGGTTATACAAAGTTCATTCTTGAACTTCCATCTCAAGCAACCTTTTTGTTTAACCATCTCTTTCTCCCTTTTCAGCTACATAACTAATGAACTAGCTTGTGACAAGTCATTTTGTTCCAAGCAGAATTATCACAAAGAGCTGAAAGTCTGTTTAAGAAGTAAAGCCAAAATGCCTTTTCTTTTGGGAATGGGATAAGTCAATATTATTGGGAATATTTGTCTTATACCAGAACCACCAGTCACATTGGGGAGCCTTTGTAACACACACTTTGTAACACACACTTACTGTAAAACATGTAGATATCAAGAATTTATGGACTAGGCTTCATGGGCAGCTTGTGAATGTCTGGCTGGAAAAGGCTAACCCCAGTCCCACACCTTACTCCAAGGCCCCACCCCTTCAACATATTCTGGAACCTAGACCACCCCCACCTGGCTCACACCCCAGGCTGTCTAGTGCCCCAACTGTAGAGCGCCGGGAGGGAGAGCACACAGAGGTGCACTGCCGCAGCCTCCCTCTTCTCAGCCCCAGAGTGCAGGGCAGGAGAGTCCATGGCAGTGCCGCTACAACCTTTTGAGACCTGGGAAGGCCCATGGCATGGCCCCAGCTCCTGGAGCCCAGCAGCACAGCCAAAGTAGGCTCCTGTGGGTGGGTCCATGCATCACTGTTTGGGGAGGCTCAGCTTTCCTCAGCCTCCTCTACCCACTGTCCATGTTAGGCTTACTCGCTGTTTCATGCCTGTACACACAGCTTTTATGTCTTCTAACCTACAGTTTGGAGAGAGGGAGGAAAGAAGCTGAGCAGCCTTTGTATTGACAATGGGATTTACAGGAATGCATATCCAATCAACTAGCCTTTTAGAACGGAGACCAAATGGGCTGGCGCATACAACCTCTGGGCTAAATCTTAGCTGTAAGGCTTTTCATAGACTTTTGTGCACAACTTCTATTTACCTAAATGGTTAAGTAAGACAATACTGAGACCTTAATTTCTCAATTGATATAAAAGCCAATAAAAGCATTTGGAGAACATCTCTTTGCTTGTGGAAAAGAAATAGAAAAAAAATGCATCCTTAGGAAGAAATTTTATTGGGACCAAACAAAGCTCCGCTAGTGCTCATTGTACTGGCTACAAATGTAGGCCCCAATCTCACACATTGATCCATGAGTGTGCCCATGTAGAATTGCTTGTGGAATTGAGGCCTGGCTCAGCAGCAACACGGGCAAATTAATTCTGCAAAAATTACTTGGAAACCATGTAATGTTTTCTTATCTAAAATCAAGAGCATTGATTCCTCCCACTTGCATTTCTTCCCACCTAGACTATCTTATCTCTTGTATTAGCATACAAGTGCTAGATGGCTCATCTGTATCAATGACTATTAACACATCTAGGTCATAACTCCAATGTGCCTGCCAAAATAGGAAAGCAAGAAAAGGCCAAAGTGCTCACAAACACAATCACAAGATACAATGGTCTGAATGACTTTAGCTTGTCTTAGGTGCTGAAAAAAAATGAAAAAATGAAAAGAACCATCTCATTGCCTTGTTATTTAATAGACTCAGCTCATGTTCATAGCCATATTTGATGCTGCAAGATTTTCAGTGCCCTCCTTGAAAAAACAAAAGATAGGACTATGCAGCACTTTAAAGACGAACAAGATGGTTTATTAGGTGAAGCTGCAAGGGAGAACTCTGCAAATGCACCTGGGGAGTGATTCCATTCTGTGAGCTAGATAAGCCCTTGTTTTACTGAGCCATGTAGGGCTGTGAGGAGGACTAAGGCCCTTTCTGCAACCTCATCAGAACAGCTATACTGGGTCAGACCAAACTTCCATCTACCCCAGTTTTCGATCTTAGGAAATAAACAGAGCAGGTATAGAGTTGCCAGGTGTCCAGTTTTCACCCGGACAATCCATTGTTTCTGACCCCTGTCCGGTTAAAAAAAAAAACCAAACAAACCAGAAAATACCCCACCACTTTTTTCTCTCTCTCTTTCTCTCAACAATTTGTGTCTCCTGGTTTTTCTTTTTGCTCAACCAAGTTTTTTTCCTGCCATGTTTGGGATTTTTGGTGAAAGCATCTGGCAAGCCTAACGGCAGGTAACTCTCATGTGATCCATCTCCTCTCACCCATTCCTAGTTAGGGACACCATTCCTGCCCGTCCTGGCTAAGAGCCGCTTATGGACCTATCCTCCATGAATTTATCTAAGTCTTAAACCCTGTTATAATCTTACAGTCTCCTCCATGGATCTTGGATCTGGGTCCAGTGAGGAGTGCAAATCTGCTCTCTGAATACTCTTCTTGAGCAAAGTGGCAAGGAGGGGTCAAACCCTTGGCTACTCCCATCCTACTTGCTAACTGTGTGTGAGGTGGGAAGTATACTCCACCTTTCAAGGATTGCAGTTATGTATTTGCCCTCCAAGGCATAAGCTGCACAACCCCAGTCTCTGAGCAGCAACGTGCCTCAGACACATTCCTCTGACTCTCTCTACCTCAGAAATAGCTACAAAGCTTTCACTTATACTTTTGAAAACACACATTCACCTTAGGACAGAGACCACACACATTGGAAGGGTCAGCCCAACAGAAATATTTCTGGGAAATCTGCGGGGTTGGGGAGAATACAGGGTAATTATGAAAATATTTTGTACCTTAACAAAAGCATTTGCTTCTCCGAAAGCTATAACAATACAATACAATAATTGTGCAGAACCTATAGGATCCTGCCCTGAACACTTTGGCAGTCACAGCACCACCATTGTCTTCAGTGTGATTTCTCTAAACAGGTGGCCTGTGGGACCAATGTGACTAATAGGGGGACCCTGAGCATTATTCTACTGATGGGTACATTGATGTAAATCAGGAGTAATATCAAAGGAAACAGCAGAGTTTTGTAAATACATCCAGGTAAATCAAAGCAAAATCAGGCTTGGCTACTCCAGCAGTGTCAAAATTGCGACAAAAATGGTTTTTCACAGAAAATACTTTCTATTTTCTAACCTGCTTTAGTTGGGTGTAATTTGTCCTAGTGGGTAAATTGTAACTACTCAGATCTGTCCAAATTAGTGCAGAATTGCTGAATGTATACCGTCAAGTTCTTCATACTGCATATTAATAGAATGGTACTCTGTCTTCCTTTTTATGGATTCTGTGTGAATTTTAGTTTAATGTGGAGAGTAGCCATTCTTCAAAAGATGCCAAGAGGACTTTTCCCTTCCATGGAAGGCAAATATTATTCTGACAAACAATTCTGTTGGCAAGACATTTCTCAAAGTCTCAAAATACTAAACTGAGCTTCCTGCAAGCACATTTCTCCTGACACACCCAACTCAAAACCGCGGTTAGTCTTTTTTTCTTTTTTTTTTTTAAACCTTTTGAACTTCTGAGGGAACTTGCTCAATCTGCAGCCTATCTGGGACTATAAAAATGAAAGAATATATCTGACCAGTACTACTATGGTCTCTCTTGGATAATACTTTATTCTTTAAATAAAAGAGTATTGCAGAATGCAGCAAAACATAATAGGGTCTCTGATGCCAGCTGGCCAGCTCAAGCAAAAGTCCCAAGTCTCAGCTGGACTCTGACACCTACGTAGGTAGACTCAATCTGTCTCACTTGTAGGTTAATACTGATAAAATAAGTATTTGAACGATAAGGAAGTATTTAGTGTTTACTTTATGAGTTGCTGCATCTATTATTATTGTAGTGCAATATTTGAGTGCCTGTATTGTGAACTGCCATACAGGAGAAGGACATGAATTAGTATGAAGAGTTGCTCTTCTAATATTAAGAACTGCCCCCTTCCAAAAGAGGAATCCCAATAATACCAGATGGGCTAGGGCAGGGGTTGGCAACCTTTTCAAACCAAAGAGCCAAGCTACATCAAAATTCAGAACAAGTGGTCAACAAAAAGCCATATAAGAATGCCCATTTGCATGAATGAAAATATATACAACTTAATATTATTGATAACTGACATAAGGATTAATAGCAGCATAAATGAAACATTGTACTCACAGACTTTATTGAATGGGATTTCTTCTGCTCCATCTTTTCACACATTTCTTTGAAGTTTACATCATAACTGGTCAAATCCAGCTTCATGCATGCATTCAAGCTGTCTTCTCTCAATCTTATGGCAGGGGGTTGGGATGTAGGGGTGCAGGAGTCTGGGTTGGGGTGTATGAGGGGCTCAGGCCAGGAGTTCTGGGTGTATGATGGAATCAAGGCACAAGGTTGGGGTGTGTGGGGGTGCAGGACTGTTATAGCAGGGGACTGGGGATATGGGAGTATTAGGGGCTCAGGGCAGGGGGTCAGGTGTATGATGGGCTCAGGGTTGGGATGTATGGGGGATGCAGAAGTGTTTTGATGCTGCGGCCAGATGGGAGCTGGGCCCCAACTGGGGGCTTACTGGCCAGGCTTCGTTACTTTTCAAAGAAAGTAAAATATTATGTCCAACACAAATGGTTTCAACATTGTCCTATTTATGGCAGGAGTGGGGAACCTTTTTTGGGTCAGAGGGCCACTGACACACAGAAAAAAAATCAGTCAGGGACCACACAAGTGAGAAGAAAAAAAAATGCAGTGTTCCAATCTTGTGGGGGGCCATAAAGCTGTAGTGCGGGGAGCTGAGCTGGGGTTCCAAGAGAGCCATATCTGGATCCATAATGATCCATATTTGCGAGCCTAATGATCCATATTTGGCTCGCAAGCCATAGGTTGCCGGCCCCGGGGCTAGAATTTGATCTTACAACTGGAAACTCCACATGTGGATTGAGATACTGTCCATAAAAAGATCTGAACATGAGCCATGCATGTGGACTCCCATCAGCTCGGTTTGCACCTCACAGCACATGAAGGGGATAAAAACTCCAAACCAAAGGAACTAAGGATCTCTGTTTCTTGGACTGTGTATATACAAGATGTTTCTAGACATAAGCAAGAGCTTCCCAGCTGTTTATCTTGGATTAGCCCTAAAGGACAAATAGAGTTTGCTGATTACAGAAGCCCATATTACCCTTTGAATACCATGGCTATAACTGATTTGTGTGTCTCTGTGTCTCACTTTAACCTTGTAAATAACTCTCTAGTTTCTTTTTTCTATCTAGGTTACTACAGGATTTGTTACAAGTATTGTCTTTGATGTGAGATCTAACATACAACTGACCTGGAGCAGACTGGTGCTTTGAGATTAGGAGTAACCAGAATATTGCTGTGATTCTGGGAGGAAGGGGCCATGCATCACAGAGATTCACTCACCCAGTTGGAGGCAGAACAGACCAGAGTATCCAAAGAGACTGTCTGTGACAGTCATGGAGACTATCCATGTTAAGGCTATAGAAACCGGTGAGAAGTTTGCAATTGGTTGGTCAAATTTAAAGTTAGAACTTGCAAACAATTTTGGGTTTGTGCTCTGTTTTTAACAGTATGTCCTGAGGTTTGTACTCAAGCTCGAGTCACTGCTGGGATAATCACAGGATCAATGTGATTCTGTACAGCAGGGGTCTCCAACTCAATTTACCTTAGGGCCAGTACCAGTCCTCAAATCTTTGTAGTGGGCCAGCAGGCACCCCTCTCTTGCAGAGCTCTGGGAGAGGTAGGCCTTCACGCATCCCTCCCATGCATCTCCTGGCCCCACCTGCTGTCCCTGGGCAATTTAACCCTCCCCTCATACCCCAAGGATCCCCACTGCTACCACTGGCAGTACAGTGGGGCTAGAGCAGCTTCTGGCTCTAGCTCTGCACCACTGCTGCCTGTGGCCCGAGGAAGGTGGATTCTGAGCCTTCCTGTCTGTAGGACAGTTTGGTGCGGCCGCTCCAGGCCCTCTGCTTTGGGGGGGTTCCACCCAGTGGCTGTCCCAACTGTTCAATGGATGGATCATCCGTCCCCCCCCCATACTCAGGTTATTCTGTGGGGCCCTGGGTGGGCCAGGGCCAGCAGCTTGGGTCGGGCTCCTCTGTACTCACCAGGCAGGGAAGCATTGCTCTGCTTCCCCACAGCTCCTGCCACCGCAGTGAGTGCGGAGGAACCTGACCCTTGCTGCCATCCTATACCAGGCGCTGTGGTAATCCCCAAGGCCATGTTCCTTGGAGGCAGGGGCTTGAGAGAAGGGGTGTGATGGGGGTGTGAGAGGGTGGAGCAGGGGTGGTAAGAGGTAGGGCAGGTGGAAAGTAGGGGCTGGACTTGAGGGAAGGGTATAGACACCTCCACCCCCCTCCAGAGCCATAGGGACTCATGTGTCAGCAGCCATGCACAGGCAGCATTGTGGTACTGCTCAGGCTGCAGATGGCTCCTGGGCTATGAGTTTGAGACCCCTGCTGTACAGGGATAACCACCATTTGGCAGGACTGTGCCTTCAAATTTACCATACTGCTCAACAATGGAAAGGCACATCAAATCTGATAAAACTACATAAAATAAGTATGTCAGGGATAAGCAGCTCAGTCCCTCAAATCAGTGGAATGTTATTCAAAAGCCTGCTTGGAAAGTGGACATTTTACATAATTCAGAAAACTTAAGTATCATGGTTACTCTGAATTGTCATCAGTACTGCTTGATACATAGGGCTTTGTATCTAGCACAGGTTGGACCTCCTTGGTCCAGCACCCTTGGAACTGGACTGATCCCAGATGAAGGTTTTTGCTGGACCAGGGGAGGTTCTCTCTCTGGTCCCACCAGCCTCCCCAGCTCCTCCCCGCCCCAAGCTCAGCTGAGCTGCATGCCAGGATCCCTGGATCCTGGTTTTCCCCTCCACTGCAGCCCAGCTAAACCACATGCACTGGACTTCCCCCCCACCCTCCACCCCACAGTCTGCTGGGACTCTATGATCCTGGAACATCCGTGGTCCTGCTGGACCATGGATGTTGCCAGACCACAGAGTCCCGGGTTATAGAAATGCAACCTGTATTATAGCTAATGGTATCATCTTTTTCTCTAAACATATCTAGCTAGCCTACAAGCATATTATTTGTGTGTGTGTGTGTGTGTGTGTGTGTGTGTGTGTGTGTGTGTGTAAAATCTCTCTCTCGATCTCACACACACACACACACACACACACACAGAGAGAGAGAGAGAGAGAGAGTCTGATTTGCCACCAACTTAGATGAACATACAAACAATTGTTTGTATATTCAAGATAAACTGTTGGTAGGCATTTTGAGTATATAAAATATTTGGACAGCAAAATGCACACACACACACAATTTCATTACAACAGTAGTTTAAAACAGGTCAAGTGTAACCACGAATAAATTGAAAAAAAGCATTATTCTACACTGGTAGGCCCTTGAAGTTGAGACATATTCAGTGCAATTTTATTCAGAAGTTCAAATATCAGGCAGAGACTTAGCAAAACAAATGCCGTTGTCATACACTTTGTGAGCTTATTGTAAATAGTATATACTACAAACAGTCACTGCATTTTCTGAACAAAAGACAAATATTTATACCCAATACAAAAACCAACTGCAACAATTCTGAATGCTACTGTATCTAATTTTAATTAAATATGCTTTACTAACATCTGCAAGAACAATCTGTTTTTCTAAGAATGTTCAAAAGCTTCAGAGGGGTAGCCGAGTTAGTCTGTAACTGGACAGTCCATACAGGAAATAATTAATGGACACAAATCAGATATCCGAAAAAGTAACACACAGAAACCTGTTGGGGAACATTTTAACTTGCCTGGGCACTCATTAATGGATTCAAAACCACCTTCCTGTTTTAGGCCAATTCCACAAGCCACATACACAGCCTTGGAACTTAACTTCATTTACAGGTTTGATTCCTGTCACAAAGATATGAATAAAGACGTTGGCTGGATGGCTGGCTACATTCCACATCCTAATGACATAAATAACTAAACAATGGGTACTTAGGAACAATTTGCAATTTGCAACTTGTCTATCAGCTGCATGTAGCATGGAGACTCTAATAAGAGCTTTTTTATACCTCAGATTTATACACTGTCCCCATTGGAATTGACTGGAAGTTATGTTTCAAAAGAGATGGAACAACACAACCCTTTGAGAAGTCACAGAAATCCAGAAGAAAATAGCCATTTGAAGGATTAGTGCAAAATTAGGAAGGGCCTATTAAGTATCACAAACAAGAGCAAATTACCAGCTATGTGCAGCCACTGTCTGAAGGTATGTGGGATTAAATATTTACTATTTCCAACCCAATTCTACAACTGATAGTGAGCAAATGCAGCAAGCCTGCCTATCAATTGTAGGATGTGAATGTAGACACTTTTTTTCTGAATACTCCCATTTCTATGAAAAATACACATTCTTCTCTAAAACCTAAGTCAGCATTCTTTATTTTCATAAAAAGACTGCTCAGAGCAACAAAAATAAGTCTGTTCAGAGAACTGCAGGGTGTAAATTTGCTGCTTTTTAAAACTATAACATACCACAGTGGTGGGAAAACACCCCTTGAGTAAAATGTAAAGTAAAGGAGGATGGCTCCATCCCATAATATAATGGGTAACCCAGTTGACACTATCATGAAACACTTTACTACAATTATACATTCTTATAGGGTATGCTGTCCATTCTCTGATAGCTGCATTGTTAAGGAAATGTACTGTTTGCAGCTATAGAAAAATTACATTATGCATGGCATCTTGAGTTTTTCTTTTATTGTGTAAATCAGCTACTTATATTGCTTTATGATTTGCTTCATATTTGCACCTCAGAGTGCTATATAGACAGTAGGCTAAGAATTTGAAAACAAATGTGGAAGATTCTTCACATTGATTGAGGGAAAAAAATGGCTTTCCAGACTTGTAACTTAGGATGGGTAGAATAGACTATAAACTACGTAAAAGAAAAATTTCCATTGGTAATATCTGCTTGTCCCATTTTTTTTAATCCTTAGACAGAAAGTAATATGTAAATTGGGTATACAGTGGATCTTTATAAATATTCCTCTAACGCAGTACCTAGGACAGATGCTTCAAAATAATAAATCACGTGAAGCCAATAATTTGTCATTTGAATGTAACCATTCATCAAAACATTTAGCAGGTTCATCTTTGACATGCCAGCCCCTCTGTTGTTTATAATATCAGGGGAAGAGAGAAAATTGATAAATATTTGGTGACAAAAATATCAGATAAGGTGAGGTTAAAGGTACACCAAAAATCAATTTGCTCTTTAAGTCTCTGTCCTCTTGCATTCATTCTACACCAGGCACTGAGTACTTCCATGCTTCATCTTCTTCACTCCTTTCAACTATTAAACCAACCGAGTTTTACATGATAGTCCCTTTGCCATACTCCCAAAGAAAGAACATTCTTCTCATAGGCACTGCCTTTCCTGGTAACCAGAGGGGTGCTCAACTCTCCCTTCCCCATGATCCAATCCTGTCCTGCCCCCATTCCCACAAGCCCTGCCCCACTTCTTCCTTTTCCTGATGCACCTCCACCCCCACTCCACCCCTTCTCATGAGTGCACCTTGTCAAAACAGCTGTTTTGACAGCTCCCAATGTGGTGGGACGCACTGGGAGAGAGGAGAAGGAGTTGATCAACAGGGCCATTGGTGGGCAAGAGGCACTAGGGAGAGGAGGGCAAAGTGAGAGCTTGGTTGCCAGTGGGTGCTGAGCACCTATTAATTTTTCCTTGTGTGTGATTCAGCACTGGAACTCCCATGGAATGGGTATCTATGATGCTTCTGCTTGTGCTGGGCTTTTAAAAAGTTACTGAGCCAACCAAAAACAGACCATTTACTTTGAGCCTGAATTTCTTTTAATTGGAAAATAAGCACAAACTTCCCATCAGGGAATTTTTAAGACTTTCTGCATGAAGTACATACAGCTTCCATCACTAACTAAGGGGCACTCGAATCATAGTTAACATGCAGAAGGATAATTACAATGTGTTAGAAGCTTTCTCCCAAGAAGCATTTTAGTACAAGCAGGCAGTTTCACAAACACATACATAAACTTAGCCTCAGAGCATTATATTTCAAAGACAAGATTTGTTCCAGATAACCACTATGGAAAGAAATGAATCCACCCGATTTTTCTCATGTCATCATACCATTTAAATAATTCAGACATTTAGGAAGTCAAAGAACAATCATGGAGAAACAACACAGGCAGTGAAGAGAAATATACTCTCCAATGGCTAGATATGTTATTCATTAGATTTAAATAAAGGCACCTAAAAGAATGTCTTTCCCAGGAACTAGCTGCCCTTAACAACAGTTAAAATTATTGTCTAACCCTTCCCACACATAATTAAAAGAGTAGCACATTTGCCTACGCATATACAATCACCAAGTAGAAAAACATACAAACCAATTCTAGATATCACCACCTCTCACATTCCCACGTATTTTCTAATTCTAATATATAAGCAATATGGGAGTATCTGGGGGCCATAATCAGGACTCTATTGTGCTTGGCACTGTACACATTATATGAAAAGACAGTTCGTGCCCCTAACAATTTAAAATCTATTATTGCAAAGCTGTGGGAAAAACACACTCCTTGCTAGCAAAGCAGGTCTAACCCTTCCCTCCTCTTCACTCCTAACCTTACAAGTACCACACATCCATATATAAAAAGTAGCACTCTTTTGGTCTTGCCATACAAAAAGAATTCAAAACATAACACAGATTTCTCTCCTCCTCCCTTTAAAGTGTGCCCCCAACTACAGAAACCAAGGAACATATCTTGAAGTCTCAGAAGGATAGTCACATTAGTTTGCAAAAACAATGAGTCCTGTGGCACCTTAAAGGGCAACAAATTTATTTGGGCGTAAGCTTTTGTGGGTATAACCCACTTCATCAGATCAAATGGAGCAGCAATTACAGAGGCAGGTGTATGTGTGTGCATATATATATATATATATATATATATTTAATAAATAAATAAACACACCAGATTTAATTTTCATTCATTCATTCATTCATATATATTATATAATTAGTATATCAAAAGAAGGGAGTTACTTATCAAGTATAGGACCAGTGTTAATGAGGCCAATTCAGTCAAGGGAGGTGCGAATATCAAAAGAGGGAAAATTGCCACTGTAGTGAGATAACCATTCTAAATCCTTATTCAATCCTAATTTGATTGTGTTAAATTTTCAAATGAATTGCAGCAACAACATGAATTTTGTAGTATCTTCAAGGCACAGTCTCTTACACTCAAAGTTAGACTTTTTTTTCCAAAAAATATCCTTTAATCCTGAAAATGAGCCCATTTTCATTCATAATGGTATCATATTAAACAATTCAAATAACTGGAATTAGTGAAATTATAAAAAGTTTCATATTGAAAATAAATGTTCATAAACTCACTTTAAAATATTTCTCCTCTTTCCTTCCCCTTGAACCTTTCCTTTACTTCTAGACTTGACTTGAACCTGAGCAATCTAGTTGAACTAACATGCTCAGATAGCAACTGATGTACTTAAAATGAAAAAAAGGCCGTATCTCCATAAGCATATCTATTAGTTTATATGCAGTCCTTTGCGTGAGCTTGGTCATTACTTGCACAGGCAACTACAGTTGGTGCCCGCTGTGAATGACCTAATAATTCTTTTCTATTCAATCATTAAATTGTATAGAGCCTGTAATGAGACTCAGTACTTCAGACAGAAATTCAAGTAATGCACTGAAACTCATTTCAGTGAGACAAAAGGGACTGAGTATTTTATGCATGACTGATTTTCAAGGCGTTCCCTTCCCTGAGATGACAGGTAACAGAAAAATATAACAACTTTAAGTCTTTCCTTCTTCATCCACGAAAACAGCTAGTGGTACTGAGTATCTGGCAACTGCCGGTACACAGAAAAATCTAGTGTGTTACCTGTACTAGCTCTCCTTTAGAAGTGTTACAGAAATCAAACACAGCCTTTTCACTTTATTTTGCTATGGTTAAAAAGAACATTGACCAACTTGAATAGCCCTCTTGTGGCAGCACATGGGGTACCCATACACCACAGTGAAAAGCATTTTGCAGTCACACTACACATAGCAGTGAAAGGCTCTGGCAAGGATAAGGCAGCAGGATGCTCCCAGTAGCACGGGGAAGATACCAAAAGTTTGGTTTCCCCTCAGGGAGCCGCTGTGAAGGGGAAGAACAACTCCTGTCCCTCACTATCCTGGCAGGCACTAGCAGCTAGGAACCTCTGGCTAGGGTGCTCTCATCAGCACAGAGGAGACCAGACCCATCACCACCTCCAGAAACCTCTTGCAGCTGCAGGAAACCCAGGGTGCTGCCCAGAAGCATAGGAGCACAGTAGTTAATATGGCAACACCACAACCCTCTAATTCCCTAACAGTTTTGTTTGTGACCCCTCCACAACCTCTTTTGGGTTAGGATCCCCGCCATTACACCACTGTGAAGTATCAGACGTAAACACTGAAACTGTGAAATTCACATATTCTCAAATCCTATGGCAGTGAAATTGATGAGAATGGACATTGAATTTGGTAAAGGAAGTGCCTGGGAAGAAAATCCAGTTCCTCAGATGAGCAGAGAGGAGGAAAAAAAAGGAGAAACCTCACAATTTATAATAGACAAAGAAGAGGGGGAAGTACCCATAAATTGTAGTGCTGGTGCTAATGAGGCTAATTGAGTGGGCTGGAAGCATCCCATACTTAGCTTCTGATGTCAATTGGGTGTTGAATTCAACTCAAGGTTATATTCAATAAGACTATATTCATCTTCACAAGTTTAACATACACTCAGAGGCTACACTCAGAGCACTACTCCACAAATTAAAAAAAAAAACCTGCATTGAAAGAAAACAGATGAATGAGCAAAATGGTTTAAATAAAATAAAAACTATTTTTCCTCTCCAATCCCCTCCTCCAAAAACCAAAGTACAATTTTCATCTTAAAACACAGATATTTCCATGGGTTTGATAAACAACTGCAATTAAAAATGACTCATCTATCTCCTTATCTAATGATAGTTACTAGCCTGGGCTGGAAAGTGCCAAAAAAGGGGGGAGGAGGGAGGGAGGGCAAAAGCTGGGACTTGGATCCTTCACTGAAAAAAGACCAGCTTCTGTTGTTTTCAATCACCTCAGTTAGAGTTCCACCAGTGTGCCTCTCCAGAGGTCTAGCTAGTATTGCATCCACAACACAAAAACATTTTCTACATCTTTCTGTCCCCTAATGTTGAATTTACTCTTGGTGGCTGTAGTTTACTATGGGGAGACAATAGGGACTAATCTCCTTGGACTCTCTAGTAAGCCTGTCAAAAGGGTGCCTACTGTGGTAAGCAGTCTTTTGGTATGAACATCTGTCTGCTTGGAACTGGACCTTATGTAGTATGGAGAACAATGCACAGATGGGAGAAACCAATATCTGTCACCAACATGAGCTAGATATGAACAGACAAGTCACAAGGTGAAAAATCCCACATTCTATTATTGATTGAGTTTAGACTCAAGTAAAGACTTCTGGAGGTGGCCTATAATCACTGTTTTAAATTTCAAGGATTAAGCTCTATACCAGGGTAGGGATGTGAAAGGTTAGCTGGTTAACCGATAAGCACTACTTTAACAGGTTATGCTTACCAGTTCTCGTTAACAGGTGGGGGTTGGAGCAGCTCCCCACCTGCCATGAGCATGGGGCTGCTCCAACCCCCTAGGGGACCCGCCATAGACAGGGACTGCTCCGGTCATATGGAGCAGCCTCTGTCCATGGTGGGCCTGAAGCAGCTCCTGCCTGCCATGTGCAAAGGCCCACCAAGGATAGGGCCACGCTGAAGCAGCCCCTTGCCTGAGGTTGGGGCGGGGGTGTGTGCTCCAAAATAATGTTTAATCAGTTAACCAATTAAATGGGATTTTACATCCCTATACCGGGTGGGCAATACAATGGGGGCCACAATCGCTTGTACCTCCAGAGGCCCCCATTGAAGAGCAAACCCCACCACCAAACCCTGTGCTTCAGAGCCCAAGCTCCAGCCCAAGCTGCCGTCTGTCCACACAGTGATTTTTAGAGCATATAATCCAAATATCAATGGCACGTAAATGTATTTTGCTGAATACTTAAACAATAACAACAAAATTATTGTACTACTAAGATACTGCCGTTCATTCAGCTGAATAAACCACTTCTACAGTGGAGATCAGGACTCAAGTTCATTGGGAAGCATTTCCATCACAATCACTATTTATTAATTTCACTTTACTTTTCAGCAGATACTTTCAATGTTAAAAAATAATTCTTGGCAACCTCTAAGAAGATGCAACTTTGAAGAAGTTATTTGATTAGTCCAGAGAAAGTGAAATATGAATCTGTATTTGCTAAATCTTTGATATTCTGAATCTCAGATAGGGTATGATTGGAAATCTACTGATATCAATGAGAATCTCTTCATTGGTTTTTAGATCAGATATAGTTATCCCTTTCTTTGTCTCTCTCCACCTCACTTCTACAGAAATACTATGGATAGAAACCTGTAGAATAAAAGTAACATACTTCAATACTGTATTTTTTATAACAAAATAGACAAAGTTTGGTCCTGCACCAGTGAAGTCAATGGGAACTTCCCAAATGACTTTGATGGGTACAGGATCACCTTAATGAAAATATTCTTCATTTTTTAAATGTTGCTCCAGGAAAATAATATGCCTAGAAAGTGTCTGCACAACTATGATGTTTTGGGAATAATTTTATTTCAATCATAACAGGTTTTGAACCACACTTGACTAACCTAAAACAAGGGTTATCAATTAATTGCATTTAAGTCACACAATTAATTTAAAAAATGATTCACGATTAAAAAAATTATCATCACTTGGACTGTTAAACAATATAACAACAATTTAATTTAATTATTTGTGGATGTTTTTCTGCATTTTCAAGTACATCGATTTCAATTACAACACAATACAAAGTTTACAGTTCTCACTTTATATAATTTTTTACAAATATTTCCACTGTAAAAATGATAAAAGGAAGTTTACCCAATACAAGTACAGTAAGTAGTGCAATCTCTTTCCCATGAAAGCACAATTTACAAATGTTGTGTTTTTGTTGCATGACTGCTCTCAAAAATAAAACAGTATAAAATCTTTGAGCCTACAAGCCCAATTGGTCCTACTTATTGTTCAGCCAATCACTCAGACAAATAAGTTTATATATATAAATAAAGGAGATAATGCTGCCTGCTTCTTGTTTACGTCACCTGGAAGTGAGAACAGGAATTCATGTGACACTGTCGTAGCTAGCATTGCAAGATATTAATGTATTTAAGAGTCATATGCCTCTTCATTCTTTGGCCACCATTCCAGAAGACATGCTTCCATTTTGATTTTGCTTGTGAAAAAATAATGCACGTATTAAATTTGTGATTGAACTCCTTGGGTGAGAATTGTTTGTCTCCTGTTCTGTTTTACCTACATTCTGCCCTATATCTCATGTTATAGCAGTCTACGATGAGAGGATATCCCAGCACATGTTGTTTTAAGAACACTTTCACTGCAGATTTGACAAAACTCAAAGAAGCTACCAATATACGGTTTCTAAAGACAGCTACAACACTCAAACTAACATTTAAGAATCTGAAGTGCCTTCCAAAATCAGAGAGGGATGAGGTGTGGAGCATGCTTCCAGAAGTCTTAACAGAGCAACATGACTTGGACAACCAGAAGAGAAAATCAACCTTCTGCTAGTGGCATCTTACTCAGATGATGAAAATGAATAAGCATCGGTGTGCACTGCTTTGGATCGAGCAGAACCCATCATGAGCATGAACACGTCCTCTGGAATGGTGGTTGAAGCATCAAGGGACATATGAATCTTTAGCGCATCTGGCATGTAAATATTTTGCACTGCATTGCCAGCAACACCAATGCCATGCAAACACCTGTTCTCATGTTCAGGTGATGTTGTAAACAAGAAACAGGCAGCAGTATCTCCTGCAAATGTAAACATGCTTGTTCATCTGAGAGACTGAACAAGAAGTAGGACTGATTGGATCTGTAGGCTCTAAAGTTTACGTTGTTTTATTTTTGAATGCAGGGGTTTTTGTACATAATTCTACATTTGTAAGTTGCACTTTCAGAAAAAGAGATTGTTCTACAGTACTTGTACTAGGCACTCAGAAAATACCATTTCTTTTGTTTTTTACAGTGCAAATATTTGTAATAAAAATATAAAGTAAGCATTGTAAACTTTCTGTGTTATAACAGAAATCAATATATTTGAAAATGTAGAAAATATCTGAAATATTTAAATAAATGGTATTCTATTATTAACAGAGCAATTAATCATAATTAATTAATTTTAATCACTTAACAGCCCTACTAAAAACCATGTATTTTCTTTTTAAAACGTTTTCAGTAGCAGAACATTCATTGGAAACACTGTATCCTCTGTCAAGTATACTCCAGTATATGAAAGTCCCTATAACAGGAATATATAAGGTACCTTGTCAAATGGAGTGACATCATGCTACAGATGAACAGGAGACAGTCTATGAAAGGGCAAGTCCAGATAATTTTCCATTCTAACAGTCAATTTGTAAGCTGTGCACACAATTTTTAAAAGGGCATTATCCAGAAAAAGAGAGGTCACTTGAAGAGAAACGTCAGTAGCTGATACAACATATGTTAAGGCTGAGTGTATGTATTTCTACAGTCCCTCACTGAGTATTTATAAACCACTGATGCTGGGGCTGTGTCATAATTTAAAAGTAATTTTGTGTATTCTGACACTGTTAGGAAAACAGACAAGGATGTTTTGTGAATCTTCATAGATTTACCATTATTACAACAAACCATTATTATAGCCAGGATGGGCAGGAATGGTGTCCCTGGCCTCTGTTTCTCCGGAGGTGGGTGACAGGAAAGGATCACATGAGGATTGCCTGTTGTGTCCCCTCCCTCTGGGGCATCTGGTATTGGCCACTGTCGGGAGACAGGATACTGGGCTGGATGGACCATTGTTCTGAGCCAGTATGGCTGTTCTTATGTTCAACCAGGCTCAAAATTAAGAAGGCACCGAACCACAATCTCTGAATCCTCCTAACGTCTGGGGGTATTAAGGCTTTGAGTTTAGGTCAGCAGTAGTAGTAGAGTGACATAAGACATTTAAATCCAAAATTTCCCAAAGTTCCTTAAGTCTGAGGTATCAATTTGGGTCCATCCATAATGACACTATTAAATTTCACATACATATCGCTATATTTGCATATATTAAGAATCTGACAAAAATTAAGAAGTGAGGGATTCAGAGTTAGGACCAATACATACATATCTGTAATTTCCCTGCCAGAACCAAGGGTGTCTGTTATTGAGGTCAGTCTCCTGTCATGAGAGGTACCAGAGATAGGTCTTTATTATTACAAGTTGAACCTCTCTAGTCCAGCACTCTGGTCTAGCAACATCTGTGGTCTGGCATGATTTTAGTTAGCCAGGTGACCACTTACCATGGGTGTGGCCAAGTTTCCTGCATAAAGTTTGTTTATAGCTGCCAGTCCTGGCTCTCAGTATTCTGTGCTGTTATTTAGCTCTAATTTACCTCCAAATGTCTTCTAAGAGTCCAGTAAGCAGTGGAAGCATTGGTAATGCTGTTAAGCGTAAGTATGGTTCTTATGCTTTATTTACTTATTTCCTTGCGCCAATACAGTAAAATCAGGTACAACACTAACACTTTGTAACAAAGAGAGCTGATAAGCCGTGGCTAGACATAGGCTTGTGTAGGGTGTATTTGTAAAATCATACATTATTAAGCAGTATTGCAAGTATTATTCCTTTTATTTGCATTACTTAAATACAAATAAAAAGAGACCCACTGATTACAATATTGATCTCCATGGTTCAGCAAATTCTCTGATTCAGTTATCAGGTCCTGAGTGTGCTGAACTAGAGAGATTCAACGTGCATTATTAAAAACAAAACTTTGTATTTCTAGAGACTTTCCATCTGAGGATCTCAAAGCATTTTACAAGCATTAATTAAGCCTCACAGGACCCTGATACAGTTCATCACTGGTCCTTTTATTTTAGCCAATGGTGACAGACTAAAGCCTTAAAGTTTGAAACTCAGTTTTGAATTTACGGGCTTTTGTTGGTGGGTCTCTCAACATTAAAGTTATTAAACCATTGGGTTATCATTTGTAATTGTTTGTGTTATATGAGACTTTTAAAAACGTAACAAAAAGGTGCCATGGAAGCAGATTAGAAGAGACACAAAACTGTCTTTTGACCCAATACCTACATATGTAGTTTGGACAGAGTAAGGGAGTCTTAATACTTTAAGGGCTATGTCCAGATTTTGATTTCAGTTACAGCAATGTAAATCAAGAAGAAATTCGATTTCATCGTTTGAACTCCCTCAGCTTTACATCAGAGTAAATTATATCAAATATAGATCCAATATTTTATATACAATTCTAGCTCCTTCCCATAGGACACACAGTCAGTAAATATGCATTTTGCTACTCCACTAATTTTGATATTGTATAATGTTTACCCAATTCACTGTTCGTGCTCCCACTGGTTAAGTACAGATATTGATAATTATACAATGGACTATAACATATTACTTTCTGCTTTCATATAAATCTATAATTAAACTCACTAAAATGAATTTGTGATAAGAGTCATTTAAAAAATCCTGGAAGAAACAAGAGACTAGATCATACAATATACTACTGTGGTTTTAGCAAAGCCATAGTTTTGTTATACAAGAGCAGAAAAACTTTTAAACTCTCATTTCTTTGAACTGTTGTCATGTAAACTTACAAAATAAGTAGCATGAGTGTTTTTAAATTAAATTTTGCTATGGGAATAAAACCTTCTATGGCAGGGTCCAACACGCTATACATGTTTGTTCGAGAAGGACTATAGACAGTATTCAGATCTGGATCTGGATCAGGTATAGGAAGGGGCTGGAAGTTAGGTTATGGTTATTATTTGGATTTATCTTCCAGGGTGCCAAGGCCTTTGGAATTGCTTTCATGAGTTTTAGCTCTTTTTCTGCCATTTTGGACTAGAAATTTCAGCCACATTTGAGCTAAAACCATAAGAGTGTCTAAAACCAATGTACTGAAGTCTCAAATGCATACTGTCTTGCTGCCTTCCCAAATCTGAAAGCGATCTCAGATTCTAGTTTTGGCCCATTTCTGGTGAGTGGTAAATACCTGTAGCTGGGATTCATATAGCAAACTCTGATACAATTATAACTATTGCAAACCATAGTGATATCATTCTAGAATTGAGCAAGAAATAATTCTGCCTTAGACGGAAGATGGCAGCTTATTTCTCAAAGATATTTTACTGAGTAAGGGAAAAAAAGTTTCATATTTTAACATGTTTTTTACATAGCAATGAAAACACCAGGCAGTCTAAAATTACAAACTGGTAAAGTGCAAATAAAATGTCAGACTATGGATATCTGGGAAGTGCATTACCTTTAATAAATTGATGTGACTTAGAATTCTATACAAAAGTAAATAAGTTAACATATTCCACTTACCTTTGAAATGTTACTTGATCGACTTGTAGAGCGCCCTGGGGATTTGTCATTCTAGAAAACAAAATTGGATGAATTACTGAATTAGAGGCAACCCAGACTCTACGAACTCAGACAGAGAAGAAACTGAACTCTTTAAATTTCATTGTTTCTTTTCCCATAAACACTTGAATGAAGGGGGTTGAATATGCATTATGCTGGGGAGCAATTCATGTCAGCACCCCTATCCACATGTGAATAAAATGATGTTGTGCACAAATATAGGCATTCAATATTCACACTGATCTCTGTTTATGAAATGTCAATCCATTTACAGAGAAGAAATGGCAACAACATGTAGCTTAAATGATGAATCCCACATTGTGAACAACAAATTGTGATGGTAAATAGTTCACAAATGCTATATATGCTTATAAGTAGTAGCCTGTAGCCAGACATGAACCCCATCTTGTTTGCCCCCCCCTCCCCCCCAAGAGCAAGAGAAAAGCAGTCAGCCTTTGATGCCCTGGGAACGCAGGTGTGCTACCTGTCCCTGACTACCATAAACAGAAACCAGACAGTAAATGGGCTAGCTGACAACCCGGGGCCTCCCGTTGCCCTGATGGCTAGTACCAGTAATTGACACGCCTGCACTGTCCCAGGAGAGGAATCTTCGCCCATCACATACTAGAAGTGCCCATTGTCTGCATTTTCCCAGGTGTGAATTATGCTTTGCACCCTTCGGGAAACTTGGCATTCAAAGCCATTTTTCCTAATTGGCCACTTGAGACCAGGAAGAAGCCTACGTGACCCAAGGGGTATAAAGAGGTTTAGTAGCCCACCCCATTTGAGCTCCAATCATCTATACCTGCTGGCAGGTATTGATTGTCTCCGAGTCTGTGGGGCGCCCAACCTCGCCCTACTTCTTCCCGAGGATTGAGAGAAAGACGCTGGCCACGCCAAGTCTGGAACACAGGGTGAGAATATATACCTGCTAGGTGTCTATTTTGCATGCATTTAATAAGAGCTCAGAGAACCAAAAGGGTTTCATGGTACCTGTAAGTGACTTTTGTTTTAAGTGTAATTTCTGTCCTGTCCTTTTGTAGTGGCTGTGTTATCTGTAACACAGCAGTAGCATTTAACAGCTAAGTTTACCCTGTAAGAATAAAATAGTAACTGTTTAAGCTTTAACCTGACTCCTTCAATTGCTGTAACAGAACCAAGCACAATTTAAAAGAACTCCAGCCGGTCATAAGGGACAGATCCGTTGGGCGCCCGTCAACCTCTTCCAGGTTGCCCGCTGCTAAGGACCCGGTCCTGGCAGTTGAAGTCTCGGTGTATAAACTTTCCTGTAAACTTATTGGGGCGCCCGTCAACCTCTTCCAGGTTGCCGCTGCTAAGGACCCGGTCCTGGCAGTTGAAGTCTCGGGTGTATAATACACACACACACACACCACTCACTGCCCTGACCATCGGCTGACATAGCCCAAAGTGTTTGTTGAATGATTACTAATAAATCAAATTGCATTTGCAGATAAGTCACAGAATAAGGGCTACACTGGTTCAATTATCTGTGCAGCAATAATACTTCTGCCATTCTAGTATCACCTTCATTTAGTCTGATGAAAGACGCCTTCTCAAATCTGGCTCTACCACTTCTAAGCATTTTATTTTGAAACACAGAACTCATACAGTTGATGAAATATTTTACAGAGATCATAATCTATGCTTTTCTTATCACCCCAGATGGAGGACTCAAGTGCTGGTGAGAAATACAGGTAACAAACAGGATCGATTCCTGGAAGAGCTGGATTTGAACCAGGCACTATTCATGTAGGTTTTCATAGTGTTTACTCTAGATTTTTTTTTCCAGTTTTCAGATAAATATGGTGGCTTGACCACTTCATTAAAATGTGTTCTTCAATTTGAGACCTAATTTTACTTGAATAAAGAGAAGTGATTAAAAATATATCCTAGCATTGTACATAATTAAATAAATGATGTTCTGGAGTGGCTTTGCACAATCTTTCAATTCTTGGAGCAATTTTGGAGAGGAAAAGTCTGAAATCATTTTTAAAAAGAAGTTTGTTGCATTGTTTGGTCTTAATTGCTGTCACAGTGCAAAATGCTAAAAGCTGTTTCTGATAACACAGAGTGCTCACATTTAATTTCCAATCAGAAAGTTTCTATTGACTGGAAAGGAATCTCCTCTTTAGAGATCTATTACACTACAATTAAATGAGCTCATCCTTCTCTTTGTTCCCCAGAGAATGCTGATTTTCTGAGTTTATGCTAATGTTCTGAATTTGGGCCTCAAATCTAATCAGATTCCAGTTTGGTGAAGTAACATGAAAATTTTTGGTGAAGTACTGATGTGCTTTATTTGACTCTGTGAAACATGTTCCCAATGCTATTGAGGTATTCTGAAATAAGTGAACACATCTATTACTTCATTTTCAATTATAATTTAACAAATGTGAAGTTTTCTTTTGAAAGCTTTCAATTTGTCTTGCAAAACAGAATATTATTACCCTGAAAAGGTAAATTAAGAGCATTCACTATATAAATTTGCTCTTAAATGACTTCTGGTTTTACACCATGTGTAATCTTGAAGCTGAATTTAAAAATTAAGGGTTTTGTTTCTTGAAATATGTTTTCTTGTTGAAGGAATTATTCCCTTTCGGTGAAGAGCCATTTTTGCTGGAAAACAACCAAACAGGCCATGTTTTTCTGCACTCTTGAAATCATTTTACATTTAAAAGCTATAATAAAAGAAAAAAACCAAAGTTCAAGCATCAATTTTTATTCTTATTTTCATACATTAGGGAAGTATATTATCACATTCTCCCTAATATGACTCTTGCAATAAAAACGGTGTTAATATCTGACAAATTTATAAGACTTCAGAGCATGAATTAGTTAATGTCAGTAAAGTGCTTTAAAAGGTGTAAACTTGTTTGCTCTCTTAAAACATTCAAAACAAATGGCTTTTAAAGCATGTTATATCAATTGCAAAACTGCAGCATTATCTCTTGAGACCTACAATAAAAAGTTCCATACAGCAACATTTATGATATTTTATTATTCTATAATATCAATGGTAAATTACTACTTAATGGAATTCAACATAATTTAACACTAAGCTTTCACCGAGTGATGTTTTAAGGAAACTAAACCTGTGTTCCTGGAGTTCTACCCATCAAATTTCATTCTAGACCCTCTCCAACCCAGCTTCTTCCCCTTGGCACTCCAATGAAACCTCTCTCCCTTTCTAGCCACAGCTAAGAAATAGTTCACCTGATAGTTCACTGTCAGCTACCTTTGGTGGCGCTGACCATGCCCCACTCCTTTTGAAATTTTTGTCCTCCCATGATTCTCCTCCTACTTCTCTAAACATTTCTTCATCCTTCAAAGGATCCTCCTTATGGCCCTTCCAGTTTTCTGTTGGGGCTCTACAGGGCTTCGTCCTTGGTCTCTTTCTCTCTGTATTATCATTGCATAATCTCATCCACAAACTAAAATTCAGCTACCATTTCTATGTATGATTCACAGATCTGCCTCTCTACTCTAGATATCAGCTCAAATTCAGCACAGCTAATCTCCTAATCTTCCTCACTACCTTTTTTCTCTAATACTGAAGACAATACCAGCAATTCACCTGTCACTTGGGCCCATACCTTGAGTATCATCATTGACTCTGAAAACTGAGTTCTCACATCCAGGCTACATTTAAAAGATGCAGATTCTTTTTGCATAATCTTGAACATGTAGTTTTCCTTAACCAACCACAAGGCTAAAACTCTTGCCCAGGCTCTCATCATTTTACATCTTGATTACTGCAATATCTTCTTTCTGTCCCTAAACAAATGTAATATTGCACCACTCTTATCTATTCAAAATGGTGCAGCAAAGACCATTTTCCTAGCTCATTGATTTGACCACGCCACTTCTTTGTTTGCATCCCACTCCTGGCTTCCTCTTCTCTATCACACTAAACACAAGGGTTTTCTTCACTTTTCAAAACCATTCTAAGTCTATCCTTGCCCTAGCTATCATTTCGCATTCACTATCCAATAGCTGCTACTGCTTGCCTCCAATCAGCCCATAATGCCAGCCTCCGTTTCCCACTCATTAAGTTTTCAAACAAATATGCTTCCCTCCCATGTTGCCCTTCATGTTTGGAAGAGGCTTCCCAAAAATATGTGCCAGGTTATCTCATTGTCCACCTTCCATTACCTCCTCAGAACTTTCCTTTGCCATGATGCCGGTGTGAAAATTACTCTGAATATATGGTTTTGGTGTCTCTTAAGGTCACCATTTCTCAGTAAACATAGTTTCAATTATTTTATGTTAAATGTAGCTTTTATATTTCTTGGGAGACTGTGTGCGTGCACATACACACAAAACTGAAAAGTGCTTTTTGGCATGACTGTTTTTTGTTTTAATCTACTGTTATCCTTTTCCAAAGAGGATGACAGAAAGGAAGACTGATGCCAATTCACAAAGGCAAGGATAAGATTTTGCAGTAGAGAAAAGTATAGCGAGTCCCAAGCCTTTGGAAAGCAATATTTTAGTTGCAGAAATTTGAACATATTGAAATTTATTCATAGTAGATATTACTTAGACCTGAGATACACAAAGGTCATAACACAAGGAACAGGATTTAATGAATACTTTTAAAGCTCTTTTGAATTATTCTTACATTTGAAATAACACATCAAGGTAAAAGTAAAAAAAATAAGGCTGCGCGTACCTCCTGAATACCCTCTCTTTCAAAATGTTGAGTCCAAAAGAATGGACAGATCTTGGACCACAAGGTAAGAAAGCATATACATCGTGAGCATCAGCAATATGTGCTTCAATTAAATATAAAAATTTGACTTAAAAATACAATTACTCAAAGAACTGTTTTATTTCTAACATGTACAAGCTTAAGTTATTAAAGAAAACATTAACTTAAGGAACTCTTGGGGAGATCATTCTAGTAGCAACAGACTCAGCTGCACAGAAGTTCCTTTAAAAATATTCCAAACATGGTTGCTCCCTGGGCTGGTCACATTGGGACAATAGTTAAGTATTTCTGTTAGGAAATTCATGCAGGAATATTAATGAAAACACTCAATAGGCTCCGTAACAACCATCATCTCTTGAAGATGTGTCTAGGATTTTGTTACCACCACAGATAGCTATGACTTCCCAGTGGGAAAGCTGCATTCTCTACCATGATACACCAAATAATGAGGAAATTTGTAAACTGTAGGGAAAAAGTTGAGGTCTCCATTTCGGCTCATTTTCTTGTAAAAAGAAGTTATGATATAGCAAGAAAGACCTCTCTAAATGTTGGAGGACTTCACCTCAGTAGATAAAAATAGTAAAGGGCATTTCCAAAGCTGTGTGAAGTACTGGTAGACTGAGAACAAATTCTCAGCATTTGTTGATATAGAAGAAATTAATACTCATGCCCTAGAATTATGTTAAATATACTTTTTAAATTACTTCTAATGAAAGTTCTGTTTAGCTATAAAGATATACATTACAGATGGCACTGGGTCTGCAATCTCAACAGGTCTCTCTTGTACATGCACAGCAACATTCTACAGATGGAGTTCTAGCTCTATAAGCCATTACAGTGTCTCATCTGAATGTGAGCTAATTGGCCTATGTCCGTCAGAAGAAAAGAAGGCGAAGAGTAGAAAGAACTGTGGCCAACAAAAATGGCACAAATTTAAGCTATTAGTTCTTCAAGAAAGTTTTTTTCTGCGCTATTCAGTATTTTGCTTACAACTCTTACTACCTTCAAGTGCACCATACTAAGAAATATGTCCTGTAATTAGTTATTATTCACATGCACCATAACCCTAAATCAGCTTGCATCACTTCAAAAATCATTTACACCTCAATGAATCTTAATAATAAAAACAGAAGTTTTTTTTACTTTTTCCATAAATGAAAAACACAGAGTTTTCTGACTTCAACATTAGAGGTTCATTCATCACTAATTATTACTTACAAGTTTAGAAGTTCAGTTTGGGTATAAACATCTAATTATTTGATCATTATCTGAGACCTGAACTTATCTGACATTGATCTAGAACTGATATTGGAAATCTCAAAATAACAAGCCTTCATGGGAGACTTACAGAAACAATAAGATTTTTCTAAAGATAACTTTCCACAAAAGATGGTTGGTATTTTCACTTTCAAACCAAATGAAAACAACAGTAGAGAGTGTGAATTTTTTTAAATAACCTGTTTTGAAACCTCATAAACCACAGTATTTAAAAATAGTGTGTCAAAATACTACAGCTTACAGCAGTACTATTAAAGTGCATTGGCCTATAACTATAAAAACTGTCATTCTTTATAAACCTATTTGCTTAATTTTTCTGTATCGCACATAGCAAATTGTCAGCACAAAAAATAATAAATAATAACAGTGACTGCCTAAGGTAACTTTTTAAGGTCCCACCTATATATAAGAACTATTAGCTGTCCAAAATTAAAGCTGCAAAGCAGATAGATTCCAAGATATGAATATATCTGCCTAAACACCACAAAAATGAAGAATCAGGGTTGCTTTACTTAAGCTCACAGACACTTACATGATCTGATTTAGACTCTCCACTTTACCCTGCCATCTCCACACGTTTGAGAAGAATACATCTACAATGCTTTTCTGGTGCACTCTAATAGCTTGTGAGTAACATGAATAAGATGGCCCAGTGTACATGGTTTGTATGTGATGCATTCCTGTGAATTTAAATAAAGTTGGTATATTCAGGGATGAGCTGAAGGGGGAATCTCAGGAATCCCAGTCTTAGAAGTTGAATAAAATGGAAGAGCAAATGGGCTGATGGCCTTGCCACTGAGAGAGATTACCCTCATCTAGTGTTAACCCATGGAGCTCAAAGAAATTGAAGAGTAAATATTTTTCCTTTTGGTATGACTGAAGCTGCACTATATGGCAGATATTTTCCCAAAAATTCCAGAGCAGGATTCTCTGGACCCTCCCCAAAATCTGCACCCTCTTCCATATTACACAAGCTGAATGCTGCTGCATATTATCAATCTGCTTGGTATATATTTATGAAACAAAGCACAAATATTTCCAGCAAATTCAGTAAACATGGGCTTAAGACTGACACACACATGTAGAAATTCCCCAGTCCCTTACCACTCCTCTGTGGAGGCCCATGGACCCACAGGATTTGTTACAATGCAAGGAAGACTATTTTGTGGCAATACTGTATCTGCAGCATATAACTACAGACAAATCTAATTTCGCACCTACCAGTTTTGATAGAGTTGTATTCTGCAGATAGCTATTTCAAGGAACAGCATTTACTCAACAAGTAAATCTACATTGCAACTACGGAAAGCAAAACTAATGCCAAATTAACACCAACCCAACTGTGGGCCAGAACCTGATTATCTTACATTGAATAGTACCCAACTTACTTCACAAATAGTTCTATTAAGGTAAATGGACATATTTGTAAAGTAGGATGCAAATCAGAAAGTGACCCAGTATTTTTCTAATTTGAAATTACTAATTACAATATAATGAGACTCAATTTACCTCACGAGCCAACCTGAGTCAATAGTAACTTACTTCTATAGAGTGAGAGTTTCATAATGTTTTTGCCTGCATTTACAAGTACAATTTTTATGTTACCATATTCAGCTACTATTGCTGCACCACTTTGATGCACAACAGAAATGACTGAATATATCCTTAAATTAAAAACAAAAATTAAAAAATCCATTAGTAAATGTTGAAACATTAGTGAATGCTTTTCCATGATATAATCAGATTTTTAAAACCCCCCACAAAGCGCATAATGGGGAGGTTTCAGGTGTGCATTAAAGTGAAGCAGATATGATCACCCCCCCAAAAATTAGATGTACTGCTTCTAAACAGATTCACACCAAAAGTCATTTTTTGCTTTAGCCACATGAGCATTTTGTAGCAGGTTTATGAAAATGCCACACAAAATAAATATTAAGTTTCAAGGTCAGTTACTGACTTAAGTCCAATACAATTTGATACATAGATATGATACTAATTACACATCATGTTATTAAGTATTTTTGACTGATTCCAAGATAAAAAAGCCTGTCAGACACTTTAACTGGAAAATAATTACTAGCATTACACAGTCCTTATGGGTATGAGACTGTAAGAATAAAACCAAAGGAAGATATCAAAGGCTAGGATTTCGCGAGACCCATATATGAGGGTAGAAGGTCAAGCAAAAATCTCCCCTGCCCCCTCCCAGACAAACTTTGCAAAGCTATGCATGGACATCTCTAAAAAAAGTCTTTTGCATTTTGGGGACTGCAAGGACTGTTTGCTCCTGTTCCCTGCGAAGGTCAGGATGCCAAGAAGGGGTGAGGGATGATTGGAGACATGTCCCTGATCCCCCTCTGCACCAGCCAGTGGAGAGAGTGCAGCACACAATGTGATCTAGCAGACAGAGCAGATCATACTTTTGCCCCTCTCGCCCTTCTCCCACAACAAGCACATAGGGAGAAAACCTGAAGAATGATCTCTCTCCAGTCCTCCTCTTGGGCCAGTGCAGCTCTGCAGCCTCCTCTACTCAGTACAGTAGTAAACATGCAACAGTGTAATGTCAGCCCCAAATTACTGAGATTGGTAACTCCAGAAAAAAGAATTCAGGGGACATGTGATATGCACAGAAATTAGACTTTGCAACAGCTCCAATATTTGGTATTACTTAAAAGTAATTGCTGCATCTCTAATAAATTACCCCACTTTTGTCCCTTGCATGTAAAGATTTCAGGGTGCTCAAAATACACCTTAATAATAATACTGCTGCATGGCCCTCGGCCTTGTTTGATATAGACCAGCACTGTGAATTGCAGCTAGAGATGGGGTTAACAAGTGCTCTTTTCCTTTTCCAAAAGTAAAGTAGCCTCATATCTTCCATCTCTTTCCCAAATGTCACCATCTATCACAACCTGTGAAAATCTACACACCTTTCAATCTCAGGATTAAACTAATATAATAGAACATTTTTTTCACCTTTGTGATGACAATCTTTGTTCCACACTATATGGAATGTTATCTACATTCTGAGCTTTAGACAGCTTTGACAGTTGTGGCACAGATAAATGTTGAGTCACAAGTCCAGTGTGTGTTCATTGACAGCAGAAAGAATTCCTAGCCACGTTTATCTAGCTCTCCCATGCCCTGACTTAAAGGCTACGATGTGATGGAAAGCATGTTATTGTGTAACGGGGCATATATCCTTAGATGCCATTTGCCATCACTGCATTGCATGAAACAAATGGAGTGCAATCTCTCTCTAAACTGGTAGTACACATGCTGGACACAAAACTTAGTTAACTTAGAAGTAGTTGCTCAAGTTCATTTCCTATTAGCATTATGGCTGAAAAAAAAAAAAAAATCAAGAAAATCACAAATTAGGGCACTATTATCACCATTCCTTAACACCTACACATAATGGCCAAGCACATTAAAGGGTATATCTACACAGCAGGCCTGAAAGCTGAAGTTGCATAGCTTATTCTGACATGTCAATTTCATAGCTTAAGTCCAAACAGCTTAATTCGGCCTTTGGTGCTGTCTACATACCAGGAAGTCGAAGGAAGAACACTCTTCCTTCGACTTCCCTTATTCCTCATGAAATGATGATTACCATGAGTCTTCCAGCTTGACATTATTTTGAAATTAAAACTTGTAGTATAGATGTGTACTATATAATTTTGGAATAACGTTAGTTATTCCGAAATAAAGCTGCTATGTAGAAGTACCCTCACAAACACCATCACCAGCAGAGGAAACTTCCTTTCACTTCCATCATACAGCTAATTCCACACAGTCACATCAAAACTCAGTTTCTATTCTAATCTCAGTATTTTTGAAGAAAGTAATAATATTATAGACCACAGTAAAGGTTGTGCATTGGACTGTTACGTTGAGGAATTGAATATGTACATTGTGGGTGGTTGTCAAGAGAGCATTCACTGCCATTATTTTTCTACACAAATTTCAAAAGAAGAAAAAAAGAGAGAGGAAGACTGTAGATAAGAGTAAATGAAAAGATAAATTTGAGACTGAGTATGTGACATACACAAAAGATGATGAAGATAAATGCCTGGTTCACAAGACAGAAGATAAAATTAACAGATGTGATCAGACAAAAAAAAAAAAAAGGTGAAATGAAGAAAAAGAGAAAATGAAAACAAACTTATTACCTACCACAGTTGTTCCTACTGCCCTTCAGAACATACTATGTCTAAAAGCAGAAACATATGTGAAGTCACAGATCATTCTTAAGCATAAACCTATTTTTAAAAGTTTGGCCTAGGTCAATTGCAGGGAAGTAAGGACAATTATATCATTTCATTAATCTTAGCTTTCAAACTGAATAACAGGGACGAACTGCACACAAAAGAAAAGATCATATTGATATTTAAATACACGGATCATCCTTTTCTTATTTATTAGTATCTAGAGAGCACTTTCATATCACATATAACTAATTTTGCCATACAAGTATTTTCATAATACTGCAGCAATGTTCTGGTTTTCCTGTATAGCTCTATTTGCCAATGTATTTTTCTCCAGCAAGAATAAACTTTCTTCATTATTCATCCATTTAAATACGGTCTGTTTTATTTCTCTATGGCATCCCTACCACATTAATCAAAGCACTGTTGTTATAATAGGCAGCAATATAATTTGTGATAGATTTCTGCATGTCAAAACCACCTTCTGCTACTTGCTTGCTAATGTCTAAATTACCTGGCAATTATAAATGACCAGCATGATTGCACTAATACTTGATTTACATTAATTTATTATTGGAGACCTGCTAGGGGAGTTTCAATATTTGGTGGTTGATAAAGATAGCTTATGTTGCAAAACTACAATTGCAGTTTTTGTATTGTTCTCACCTACCATTGCTCATCTACAGAAAATCAAGACAAACACTTTGGTAGGCACAGAAACATTCAAATTGCTTAGTAAAATGTAGCAACTGTAACACTGCTTGTGGGCTTAAATCTATTTTTCTAATTTATGAATTTTCGTCCTCTGCAGCATAAAAGGTGTGCCTTTGTATCATCACAAATCCCTATTCTATCCCTAATCACAAATTTTAGTAGGCTAATCCAGTAAAATAAAGCAACTAGTTACCTCTTATTTTTATGTATGAAGGAGTTCACTGTGCCTACAGTACCTCCCCTCCTAGTTAGGTCTGATATACGGCACCACAAATTGAAAGAATCATCTTAACTCTGATATAAAATTTCAGGTTCCACTTTTCTCCTTGCTCTGCTGAACAGAAATGTAATACACTGCACGGTTATATTGTTCAGAATCATCACATGGAATTATCACCAATAATATTATTGAGATTTTCACTGGCTGTATAGATAAATTTTGAAGAAATGCCTATCGCTAGTTTGGTATAAGTATGTATTGTAGTTATGTTCACCCTCAGTAAATTCCATCTGTTGCCTAAGGGCTTGATCTAGAGATGACTAAAAGCAATCAATTCATCTTTGCATTAATTTCAGTGGATTTTAGTTTCTGTATCTATTAATTAACTATGTGCAGCTGCTGCTTACTGCATATACCACAAAACATGTGATGCCAAAACATTATGTAAACTAACAGATTTCATATGGGCCTTCTCTCTCAAAAATATATTTTTATGGCAGATCTAAGAAGGTTCTTTAGCTTTAATCAACAAGAACTATTCAAAGATTTAGGTAGTAATTTTGCAAAATAAAATATTCTAGAGTCTTCAATTGGAAAAAAATACAATTGCACTGTGAAAAAAAAAAAACAAAAACAAAAAAACCCACAGCCTAGAGGCAAGAGAGAAACCCCTTATTCCTAGGAAAGATTCCTGAGCAAATCAGTTAAAGCACCATCTTACCTCCACCTATAACCTGCCCTCTTACATTATGACTTCAGGTAAGGTCAGAGCATTATAAATGTTGCTGGAAGTGAAGGATGACCTCACAGCGATGAAACAACTATGCCAATCCTGCCACATACCTTAGTTCTCAGCTGCTTTTGTCCCTGTTGAGTAGAGAACCACCTATTCATCCTGTTATGAAGAGATGGAACCTCAATAAAATGGCTACGGTCATTTCCTTCCAGGTAGTCCCAGAGTGTATGATAGACAGCTGCTCTGCCCTTCCATAGAACACCAGTGTCCTGCTGGATTCAGTCTTGACTGTCAGTCTCCTTTTCATTAGCATCCTGAACTCTGATCAAAATAAATTTGAACTATCATGCTGAATCTTGAGCTAGTTGTTTTTAGGCCTGCTAACCATTTCATTCTCTGGATATTCTGGGAAGCAGACACAAAATGAACTTTTTTTACACACTGGAGTACTATCTTATTTGAGGTGTACCCTTCCACTAGCCTTGTGCATTTTAAGTCTCACACCAAAACCCTATCAGCTGATGAATTTTTCTCCCCTGAGTATGCTACCCTCATAATTACCTCCCTGTATTGTAGTTACCCTGTATGAATGTTCCTGATGGTCCATACATAAACTGCGGCAAACTGCCATGATCAATATTAGAGGGAATCATAGAAAAAGAGATTATCTGTCATTTTCTTTCCACATACTCTTCCTTCCAACTTTGAATTCTAAGCGTGATACACATTCACCTTTTCTCTATGTATTATCAGTATATTTGCAATCTTTAATTTGGAAGACAAATTAATTTGTGTTGGAAGACAGAATAATTCACTTTGGATTCCAGCACGCCAGTAATTGGCAGACAATAGTCAATTAACATCAGAGATGAAAGACTCTAGGTGGCCAAGTTCTTGTCTAACAGCTAAAATACATTTCAAAGGAAAGAACATTAATTAAATACACCAGGTCTGGGTGGCTCAATTACAATAGAGCTATAAAACCCTGATTTTATTATTTTATATACTGTAGCATCAAGCCATTATTCATACCATATTAACTGATTAGAAGCTTCAGAGGGGTAGCCGAGTTAGTCTGTACAGAATAAACTTCAGCAACAAATAGTCTGGTAGCACTTTAAAGACTAACAAAACATGTAGATGGTATCATGAGCTTTTGTGGGCACGGCCCACTTCTTCAGATGACTGGAGTGTTGTATGTCCAGAATCAAAATAAACAGGGGAGGAAGGAGGGGGGGAGAGGAAAATGGGATGGGGGGGAACAAAAGGAGGCAGTGGGTATATAAATATCAAAGGGAAAACCGAGCAGGTATGTAATAGGCAAAATTGATAGTCTATAAGCACCTAAAAACTGGATTGTTAAAAGAAGCAGATAAGGACCATTAGTTAGCAATTAGAGAGGAAGAGTACTAACACCAGAATCTACACAGACAAAGAACCATTGGCGCCTTCATTGGTTGGTTGGTTGATAATGTCCCAGACATCCGGTATCTCGATTCAAACCAATGGCATGCTAATTAAACTTGTGAATGAATTGTAGTTCCAACCCTTCCCTGTGTATTTGGCTTGTGGAATTGGTCTATAACAAAACAGCAACTTGAAGATCTCTTCATGAATGACCAGGCAAATTAAAGTGTTCAACAACAGCTTTCTGTATGTTCTCTTTACGGATATCTGATTTGTGTCCATTGATTCTTTCCCGTAGGGACTGTCCAGTTTGTCCAATATATATTGCAGTGGGGCATTGCTGGCACTTGATGGCATAGATCACATTATTGTATGTGCAGTTAAATGAGTGTCTGATTTGTGGCTTATGTGGCTGACTCCAGCGATGAATTCGCTTGTATAGATATGTGGGCAGAGCTGACAACGGGGCTGATTTTTCCTTTAAGGGGACAATGAAGAAATGAAGCAAATGATGAAATCAAGTTTCCCATAAGGAAAAAGGAAGTGAGAGAAACATGGCTTAATTACATGAAACTCCCTATTTTTAAGGGGAAAGACCTCTTACCTGCCTTGTATTGTCCAATGTGGCACATGTTGTTTCCAAGGGATTACTTATTGGGGTGACTTATTAGGATGAAACTTTTACCTGAGACTCTGAATGGCTCTCTTATTTTTCCTTAATCTTTTCTATCTTTAACATTATTACTTTCAGTATAAATTAACATGAAGAAATTAGGAACATGTTACTATAATTATAAGGATTTATTTTAATTAAGCATCCCCAACCTAAACACAATACACAAACAAAAAAAGGATTCAAATAATTCCTACTGAAGCCTCTGTCTTGATTACAATAGCAATTCAAATAATAATACCACCACTGATAACCTATGTGATACTTTTCATCTGCAGATTAAAAAAAACACTACACTAAAGTTGGTAGATATCATTGCTTCTGTTTTGCTCCTAGAAAGGCAAGAGTGATGAAGTGACTTGCTTAAGGTTACACAGCAGTTCTGTGGCAGCTAGTTACAGAATCCAGGTCTCCTATTACTTAATTCAGTGTTTTACCTACTGAATGCAATGCTTCCCATAATTAATAATTTCAAAGTATGTTCAATTCTTCAACCAAAGCCTCTCTGAGACTGTCACTGTTTGTAACATGGAAGGTGATACTGATGAGCAAGATAAAAGAATTCTCCATGATCATTATAATGTAGATCACCACTTTTCTAAATCCTGTTCATGCATAAAAAATAATGCAAGGATGAAAAATGAATCTGACAATTCTTATGAGGCCATTTCCAAACTGCCTGCCTGAAAGAACTTTAAAAATAGCTGATCTGGGCTAAATGACTTATCCTGGGAATTATCCCATAATAGCTCTTACTCCTCCAACATTAGTGGAACAAGAGGTTTCTCATTCTTTTATATGACTGAAATACTTCCCTTTTTTGTCCCAGAAGAGGGAGAGATAAAATGGGAGAGTGAGCACAAATACTTTGCCCCAAAAGAAAGGGGACAAGGAACAAACACACATAAAAGGTGTATGTGAGTAGTAAGATTATATTTCTAGAGAAAGGTATATTGTTATACAGGTTTCACAGATTGCAATATAACGGTCCTCAGGTGATGTAAATCAGAGGATTTCTATCGACTTCAGTGTCTATCTTTGTATTCCACAGAGTACAGCATTCCCTACAGACCCTGCAAACGTAGACACATTCACTAGCCTCTCTCCATGATAAAAATAAAATACCCTGACTGAAATCTAAACCACAACTTGTATTTACACTTCTTTTATTTCCACTGAAGTGTTTTTTCCTCTCTCATGCAGAATGATGTGGCCCTTACTGTCCTAACTGATTGATTATATCCCTTACATTAATTAATTATTGAATAGGTCTCTCAAATCTGTCATATTTATAGTCCTATGACAAGAGAAACCAAACCTTTTTTTGCAATCATACCTTTTGAGAAAGAAATATGCTTCCTTGTGCCATTTATACTGCTCAGTCTGTGCTACAATTCAAAATCAGACCAAAGTAGTTAAGAACAGTCAGAAGCAACGACAATCTTAACAGCTGTAAATTTCATAATGCTTACAGCACTCTGGCTTCTTGGTGAAGGATGTATATAAGCTTATATTGCTAATGGACCAAATTCTGTTCTCAACAATGTGAATTTGGCACACAGGTAAAACCCAACGGCATCTGGGAAGTTTAGTTACATTCACTTAAGTTGCAAAAGTGGCGCTTCAGCCCAGAAGCTTATTTAAAGCTGTTCTCAGGGTGAGTAAATACTTAGCAGGTCTGAAGTTCCTAGTTAGAAGCTTTCAGCGCCTTGTGTATTCCATTTGTTTCGCTGGGACAATTCATGGAGTTAGGTACTACACATTGTGTAATGGAGAATGGACCAGGCCCTTAATTGTGTAACCCAAGACCTAGTAAGGCAAAAGGCACTCATTTAATTCTCTCCAGAACTGCTGCTTCCATGAAAGAAACACATCAATGGTGTTTGTAAGCAGAGTGTTTGAGTTTATGAGGAAGCCTGATAGAGTCAAGTAGGTGAGTGCAGAACAGATGCTGACACAAAGTAGAGAAGATGTAAGTCTGCACTGCAGTCAGAAGGTGAAACTGGAACTCATGCAGACATAAAGAAGCTATCTTTATGTGACTGTTCCCTCCCCAAGCTTTATGAAAATTGGCTTATGAATATAAATATCAAATATGCATAACTTGGAGATGCTTTAAAAAAATAAAGCATGTAATCTATCAATGTTAATGTTACAAGCTGTATGATCTGTATACCTAATTTGTGTGCATGTATTATTCTTGTATGAGAAGTTGGAATTATGCAGTGTGGGTCTTATATAGTTTTAAATGTGCTAATGAGCCTAATGACTAGGTGAACAACTTAACAACTTGTAAAACAGCCTTGTTTGTCCTGTAAGTCCCAGAAGGTGGTGAGTCTGGAGAGACCAGTACCACTGGATACTGGGACCCAGCTTGAACCTGGTAAATTTCCATGCAATGGGGGAGGGGAGGGAAATATGTAAAATAAAAGATTCCTACCCTGAGGGGAGAGTCTATTTAAACAATGGGAAGCTATCAGCTCTTGGTCTTCAGCTGGTCTGAGAAATGGCTGGGGATACTCAAAGTTTACAAAGAGGACTGGAGACCCAAGTCACAGTAAAAGAGCTTGTCTCTGACTTGAAGATTATTCCTGAAATAAGAACAGCACTTTAGGGTAAGAATATGCATGAAATAAGTTTCTTAGTAAATTAGAACTAGCTATGTGTTTTCTTTTCATTTTACTTTAGTCACTTACTTTGATCTGTCTGTTTTCACTTGCAAACACTTAAATCCCAATGTTTAACATTTCCTTTAAAAGCTAAATCTTAATATTCATTTCAATTTTGAATATAAAGGTTTGCAACCCAGAATATAAATGTTTATTAGCACAATGATCCAGTATGTTATACTCTATCATGCAAAGGATTCAATTCACAATTTAAGATTTGCTATAGGTCTCATTCCCGAACAAACATGGATGGGAGTGCTGCATATTACATAACATAAGAACATAAGAATGGCCGTAATGGGTCAGACCAAAGGTCCATCTAGCCTACAGTGGCCAGCACCAGGTGCCCCGGACGGGGTGGACTGAAGACAATGATCAAGTAATTTGTCTTGTGCCATCCATCTCCAGCCTCTGACAAACAGAGGCCAGGAACACCATTCCTACCCCCTGGCTAATAGCCTTTTATGGACCTAACCATGAATTTATCTAGCTTCTCTTTAAACTCTGTTATAGTCCTAGCCTTCACAGCCTCCTCTGGCAAGGAGTTCCACTGGTTGACTACGCACAGTGTGAAGAAGAACTTTCACTTATTAGTTTTAAACCTGCTACCCATTAATTTCATTTGGTGCCCCCTAGTCCTTATATTATGGGAACTAATGAAGAACTTTTCTTTATTCACCCTCTCCACACCACTCATGATTTTATATACCTCTATCATATCCCCCCTCAGTCTCCTCTTTTCCAAACTGAAAAATCCCAGTCGCTTTAGCCTCTCCTCATATGGGACCTGTTCCAAACCCCTGATCATTTTAGTTGCCCTTTTCTGAACCCATTCCAAGGCCAAAATATCTTTTTTGAGGTGAGGAGACCACATCTGTACACAGTACTCAAGATGTGGGCGTACCATAGTTTTATACAGGGGCAGTAAGATATTCTGGGTCTTATTTTCTATCCCTTTCTTAATAATTGCTAACATTCTATTTGCCTTTTTGACTGCCGCAGCACACTGTGTGGACGTTTTCAGAGAACTATCCACGATAACTCCAAGATCTCTTTCCTGATTTGTTGTAGCCAAATTAGCCATCATAGTACATGTATAGTTGGGGTTATTTTTTCCAACGTGCATATTCAGTCCCTAGAACAGGGTTTGAGAAGGACAATTAGTTGAAAGCCACAAACTGTTTCTTAGTGACCCTTCCCTACCCCCAATTCATTCTAGGGACTGTATCTCTAACCAAAGGAAGAATGATGAAACATGGAATCTTTGGGAGATTTAGCAGACACCCCACCCTCAACAAAGGGAAGAGTTATTTGTACTGTATACAACTTCTTGACTGATAATTTTAATGGAAGCATGAAACAAAAGTGCACTTAAGAGAGAGCGATGCTGCCAGGGTAGCTGGTTGACTACCAGAGTAGCTGGTTGGGGCTACCAGGGTAGCTGGTTGGGGCTACCAGAGCTATATAAGCCTGTGACTCAGCGACCAGGGAGCTTGCGAATAGGAACTGCTAACAGGGAGTTTGGAGAGGGAGTTCTCCAGGTAAAAGAGGAGTAAAAACGGGACCCTTGTGGTAAGTGGCTGTCTGGAGTGTGTGTTTGTGTGTGGGGGAGTTATTTGCTGTGTGCTGAGCTTGTGTTTGTCTGTTTGGTTGGTTTGTTTGTTTGCTTGAAGGAGCTTCTAAAAGGTTTGAAATCTAGAAGCCTCTGTTAATTGGCTGAGCCTCAGTCAGGGGGAGGGGCTACCAGAGCTATATAAGCCTGTGACTCAGCGACCAGGGAGCTTGTGAACAGGAACTGCTAACAGGGAGTTTGGAGAGGGAGTTTAGAGGGGGAAGTTAGAGGGCACTAGTGACTTCTGGCCTTCTTTAAAACATAACTCTTATAATAATCTATACTCCAGAGGTTTAAAAAGAATCCCAGTTTATACTTAAACTTATTCATTAGAAAAATGGAGACAGAAGCCCAGCAGCAGAGTGGGGCTATCCTGTTTATTGCGTGTAACATGTATGATTACCTGCCCTGTGGGCGGGTCGCGTATGTGTGCACCCATTGCAAGGAGCTCCTGACCCTCAGAGACCGAGTTCGGGCTTTGGAGGCCAGGGTGGCTGAACTGGAGGAGCTAAGGGAGGTAGAGAGATATGTGGATGAGACTTTCTGGGACACTGTAGTACTGTCCCACCTCCAGTCTGAGAGCCCCAGTGCTCTTAAGGAGGATGAAAGTCTCAAGGGAACAGAGCATTCAATGGGAGCAGAGGGAAACCATCCCGTAGTTGGGACCCTCCTCCCAGAGGATGTTGCGGTATCCTCTCGCACTGAGGATACCTCTGAGGGGAGGGAATGCCAGTTCGGAAGAGGCAGGTGTTAGTAGTGGGTGATTCGATCGTTAGAAACATAGATAGTTGGGTTTGTGATGACCGGGAGAACCGTATGGTCACTTGCCTGCCTGGTGCGAAGGTTGGATCTCTCGAGGCATCTAGATAGACTTATGTGTGCTGGGAGGAGCCGGTGGTCGTGGTACATGTAGGTACCAATGACATAGGGAAGGGTAGGAGAGATGTCCTGGAGGCCAAATTTAGGCTGCTAGGAAAGAGACTGAAATCCAGGACCTCTATGGTGGCATTCTCGAAATGCTTCCAGTTCCACGCGCAGGGCCAGGTAGGCAGGCAGAGCTTCAGAATCTCAATGCGGATGAGACGATGGTGTAGGGAAGAGGGGTTTGGATTTATTAGGAACTGGGGACACTTTTGGGAGAGGGGAGCCTATACAGGAAGGATGGGCTCCACCTAAACCAGGGTGGAACCAGACTGCTGGCACTAAACATTAAAAAGAGAGCAGTTTTTAAACTGAGAGATGGGGGAAAGCCGATTGGTGCGGAGATGCACGTAAATCGGAGGGAGACTTCTCTTAGAGGAGAATCCATTGATAGAGATTCTCTAAGCTGTAGTCAGAAAGAGAGGAGGGGAGAGGGCAAACCATGGGCCAGAGCAGACAAACAACCGCGTACAAAGGAATCCAATGCATCAGGGAAGGGCAGACAAATAAGCAGTGGCAAATTTTTAAAGTGCTTCTACACAAATGCTAGGAGTCTGACTAATAAGATGGGTGAACTAGAGTACCTAGTATTAAATGAGGAGATTGACATAATAGGCATCACTGAAACCTGGTGGAATGAGGAAAATCTGTGGACACAATCATACCGGGATATAAAATATATCGAAGGATAGAGCAGGCCGGGTGGGTGGCGGAGTGGCACTGTATGTGAAAGATAATGTAGAATCAAATGAAATAAAAATATTAAATGAATCAACATGTTCAATAGAATCGCTATGGATAGTAATTCCATGCTCCAAAAATAAGAAATTAGCAGTAGGGATATATTACCACCACCTGACCAGGACAGGGATACTGACATTGAAATGCTGAGGGAGATTAGAGAGGCTACCAAAACAAAGAACTCTATAATAATGGGGATTTTAATTACCCCCATATTGACTGGATACATGTCACCTCAGGAAGAGAAGCGAGATAAAATTTCTCAATGGCTTAAATGACTGCTTCTTGGAGCAGCTGGTGCAGGAACCCACAAGGAGAGGTAATTCTCGATTTAGTCCTGAGTGGAGCGCAGGATCAGGTCCAGGAAATAACCGTTACAGGACCGCTTGGGAATAGTGACCATAATATAATAACATTCAACATTCCTGTGGTGGGAAGAACACCTCAGCAGACCAGCACCCTGGCATTTAATTTCAAAAAGGAATTACACAAAAATGAGGAGGTTAGTTAAACAGAAATTAAAAGGCACAGTGACTAGAGCCAAATCCCTGCAAGCTGCATGGAAACTTTTAAAGACACCATAATAGAGGCCCAACTTAAATGTATACCCCAAATTAAAAACATAGCAAGAGACCTAAAAGAGTCACTGTGGCTTAACCACCATGTAAAAGAAGCAGTGAGGGACAAAAAGGCATCTTTTAAGAAGTGGAAGTCCAATCCTAGTGAGATAAATAGAAAGGAACATAAACACTGTCAAATCAAGTGTAAAAATGTAATAAGAAAAGCAAAAAGAGATTTTGAGGAACAGCTAGCCAAAAACTCAAAAAGAAATAACAAAATGTTTTTAAGTACATTAGAAGCAGGAAGCCTGCTAAAAACCTGTGGGTCCCCTAGATGATCGAACTATAAAAGGCGCAATCAAGGACGATAAAGCCATTTGAGAAACTAAATGATTTCTTTGCTTCAGTCTTCACGGCTGAGGACGTTGGGGAGATTCCCAAATCTGCACCGTCCTTTGTGGGTAATGAATCTGAGGAACTGTCCCGGATTGAAGTGTCATTAGAGGAGGTTTTGGAACAAATAGAAAAACTTAATGTTAACAAATCTCCGGGACCGGATGGCATTCATCCAAGGGTTCTAAAAGAACTCAAATGGGAAATTGCTGAACTATTATCTGTGGTTTGTAACCTATCCCTTAAATCGGCTTCCGTACCTAATGACTGGAAAGTAGCCAACGTGACACCAATATTTAAAAAGGGCTCTAGAGGCGATCCGGGCAATAACAGACCGGTAAGTCTAACTTCAGTACCGGGCAAATTAGTCGAAACAATAGTAAAGAATAAAATTGTGAAGCATGTAGAAGAACATAATTTGTTGGACAAAAGTCAACATGGGTTCTGTAAAGGGAAATCCTGTCTTACTAATCTATTAGAGTTCTTTGAAGGGGTTAACAAACATGCGGACAAGGGGGATCCAGTAGATATAGTATACTTAGATTTCCAGAAAGCCTTTGACAAGGTCCCTCACCAAAGGCTCTTGTGTAAATTACATGGCAATGGGATAAGAGGGAAGGTCCTTTCTTGGATTGAGAACTGGTTAAAAGACAGGAAACAAAGGGTAGGAATAAATGGTAAATTTTCAGAATGGAGAGGGGTAACTAGTGGTGTCCCTCAAGGGTCAGTCCTAGGACCAATCCTGTTCAACTTATTCATAAATGATCTGGAGAAAGGGGTAAGCAGTGAGGTGGTAAAGTTTATGGATGATACCAAACTGTTTAGGATAGTCAAGACAGAAGCAGACTGTAAGGGACTCCAAGAAGATCTCACCAGACTGAGTGATTGGGCAACAAAATGGCAAATGAAATTTAATGTGGATAAGTGTAAAGTAATGCACATCGGGAAAAATAACCCCAACTATATGTACAGTATGATGGGGGCTAATTTGGCTATGACAAATCAGGAAAGAGATCTTGGAGTTATCGTGACAGTTCTCTGAAAACTTCCACACATGTGCAGCGGTCAAAAAGGCAAATAGGATGCTAGGAATTATTAAGAAAGGGATAGAAAATAAGACCCAGAATATCTTACTGCCCCTGTATAAAACTATGGTACGCCCACATCTTGAATACTGTGTACAGATGTGGTCTCTCACCTCAAAAAGATATTTTGGCCTTGGAAAGGGTTCAGAAAAGGGCAACTAAAATGATTAGGGGTTTGGAACGGCTCCCATATGAGGAGAGGTTAAAGCGACTGGGACTTTTCAGTTTAGAAAAGAGGAGACTGAGGGGGATATGATAGAGGTGTATAAAATCATGAGTGGTGTGGAGAGGGCCGATAAAGAAAAGTTATTTATTAGTTCCTAAATAGAAGAACTAGAGGCCACCAAATGAAATTAATGGGTAGCAGGTTTAAAACTAATAAAAGAAAGTTCTTCTTCACACAGCGTGTAGTCAGCCTGTGGAACTCCTTGCCAGAGGAGGCTGTGAAGGCTAGGACTATAACAGAGTTTAAAGAGAAGCTAGATAATTTCATGGAGGTTAGGTCCATAAAAGGCTATTAGCCAGGGGATAAAATGGTGTCCTTGGCCTCTGTCTGTCAGAGGCTGGAGAGGGATGGCAGGAGACAAATCGCTTGATCATGTCTTCGGTCCACCCTCTCTGGGGCACCTGGTGCTGGCCACTGTCGGCAGACAGGATACTGGGCTAGATGGACCTTTGGTCTGACCCGCTACGGCCGTTCTTATGTTCTTATGACCATAATGCAAAAATCTTGTAAGCAATACTTAATTCCACCTAACCACACCTGCATGCTTCAGAAAATTACTGTTCACATGATCAGAACAGAACAGCATCCAACCTTTCTCTGAGTGGCTACAAATAGTTACTTTTACCAGATGATGTGATCTTTAGCACAGAATTTATGCTTATCTCTCTGGATTACTGCACAGACCATTGAGTCATGCGATGGAAATTACATCCTGACACTTGAATATTTGCCCACTGTATGCTATGATTTTAAATTGGAGAACCATCATACTTCCTAGTGCAGGGATCCCCAACTTTTCCCCTTGCATCCTCCCGCAACAGTAACAATGTATCTGTGCCATTCTCCACCCCCAGGGCTAGGAGCAGAGCTGGGGATGCAAGCAGAGAGCAGGAGCTGAGAGCCAGGTCTGGGAGCCAAGAATGGGGGGCCATTTCTGTGCTAGGGGTGCATGGGATTAAGAGGCAGAGCTGGAGTGGAGCTGGGGTCAGAGCAAGGTTTGCTGGCCCTTCCCCTCCACGGACCCTATTGCACCTCCCTAGACATTCCTCTGCATGCCCCACAGTTTATGGTTACACATTATTGAAATACACTGTTTCTAACATCTCTAATTAATAAAAAAGTCAAAATTTAAATAAAACAGTTTTTGTTCTGATTTGGAATTAAGTTAAATTTCAAAGCATCAAATGCTTCACTACATAGAACATTTGTCTTCTGTACAGTTCTACCTTTTACTTATCTATACATTTGTACAGAGGAGGGTTTTTTATTCCTTACACAAGGACAGCCATTTCCGTAGATTCACTATGTTTGTTCCATACAGCTCTCTTTCAGAGGAACAGTGAGGTAATAGAGGCTATAAAGATATGGAATTATGGGTCCAGTCTTTGGGCCTTATTTACATGAAGACTTTCACTGACTACTGTGCAAGTTTGTCAGACAAAGACATCTGGCAGAGGATTAGATCTATCACTTCTTTGGAATGCAGACATCACAGACACTTCCTTTCCTCACTGAATTTTTTGCTAGTATGGCTGCAAATTGTAAAACAATTGGAATTTATTAAGAAGGTCCATGTTAGAACCATTACAGAAAATGTCAGGAACACACAAGACACAGGAGAAAGAATAATATCTCACAAGAGAGGCTGGTGACTCCAGTGTGCCCTTTCTTTGCTGTTCCTATTATACAATTAAGAAGATGTATGAAAACTTAATTTTAGTACTCTATGAAGTTTACCAGTCCTTAAAAAGTTTAATTAGATATTCTCAGACATTTCAACATTCACTTTCCCTTCTATCTAATTTTATCCTATCCCAATATATGACAATTGGTATATGAGAGCCAATAATTCTCCCTGTGTTAAAATCTGCAACTGTGGCTCCCTATTAAATTTATAACAAACAGTTTTTGGTAACTTTCAAGGATAATGTATTTGCACACCAGTTGGGCAATTAACAGAAGTGGGGTCCATCTGATTGGTCAAGTTCAGGGGTAGGCAAAATATGGCCTACGAGCTAGTTCCAGCCTGCCAAGCCTTTTAATCCAGACCACCTGCCCCTGGGACACAGAGCAGCATCACTCAAAGGGCTTGCTGCTCTTTGTGGCTCTCTGCACTGTATGCATATGGGGGGGGAAGAAATGGGCAAAATCTTTCACTTCCTATTGGCCTACACCCCTGCCCCAGGCCAGAATCCTCTCCTGCACCCATACCACCCACCCGGACGCTGCACCCAATCTCCTGCCCCAGGTCACCACCCTAACCCTCCTGCACCTGCTCCTACATCCCTCCCCCTGGCTAGAATCCTCTTCTGCATCCATACCCCCTCCCAGGCACTACAGCCCAATCACCTGTTCCAGGTCATAATCCCCTCCTTCACCCAAACTCCCGCTCAGATCCCACGCCTTCTCTTGTACCCCAGTCTACTACCCCAAGCTCTCTTCTGCCACTAGATTGATCCAGACTCAGGACTGGTAACTATAACATCGTCTGGAGAGACAGACAGAGAGACAAAGACAGAGACAGAAAGAGCAAGAGCGTGTGTGTGTCACTGAAAAGCATATGCTACTGTTGTATTCTCAAGAAATGCAGCATACTGCCTCATTCCCTGTAAAAGATCTCGTTTGCTTCCTTTAAGCATAATACCTCTGTCCCATACCCTGCACCCATTCCCTAGGAAAGTGTGGACTTTGACCACTTACCAAAATTTTGGAGCAGCCTCAAAATTTATTGTCCATCCCTGGTCTAGTTTGAAATGTTGCTGTCCTGATTCAATCTATAGTGAAAGGAAGCTTTTAAAATCAAATATAACAATGAAATAGAGATGTGGAACTGTAATACAGCCATGCAGTGCTATATACAATTCCCATCAGCTTGCTCACCCACATAAAAGACTACCAGGGTGGAGAAGATTTGAAGATAGAAACCTCTACAGAACTTATACTTATGACAGGGCTGTCAAGTGATTGAAAAAAATTACTCACAATTAATCACATTGTTAAACAATAACAATTACTCACAATTAATCACATTGTTAAACAATAACAATAACAAAAATCAAACAAATTGATTGAAGTATTTTACATGTTTTTACATTTCCAAACATATTAATTTACATTACCACACAGAATACAATTACAGTGCTCACTTTATATTTTGATTACAAATATTTACACTGTAAAAAACAAAAGAAATAATATTTAATTTCACCATTACAAGTACTGTTGTGCAATATCTATCATGAAAGTTAAACCTACATTTTTAAGTTCATGTACAACAAAAAAACTGCATTAAAAATGAAACAATGCAAAACTTTAAAGCCTGCAAGCGCACTCATTCCTACTTCTTGTTTAGCTCAAACCAGTTTGTTTACATTTGCAGGAGATAATGCTGCTCACTTCTTGATTACCACGTCACTTGAAAGTGAGACAAGGTATTCACATGGCACTGTTGCAACCTACATTGCATGATATTTACCTGCAAGATGCACTGAAGATTGATATGTCCCTTGATCCTTCAACCACCATTCCAGAGGACATGTGTTCATGCTGATGATGGTTCTGCTTGATAACAGTCCAAAGCAGTGCAGACTAACACATGTTCATTTTCATCATCTGAATCAGATGCCACCGGCAGAAGGTTGATTTTCTTTTCTGGGGGTTTTGGTTCTATAGTTTCTGCATTGAAGTGCTGCTCTTTTAAGGCTTCTGAAAGAATGCTCCACACCTTGTCCCTCTCAGATTTTGGACGGGACACCAGATTCTTAAACCTTGTGCCAAGTACTGTAGTTATCTTTAGAAATCTCACATTGGTACATTCTGTGTGTTTTGTCAAACCTGCAGTGAAAGTATTCCTAAAATGAACATGTACTGGGTCATCATCCAAGACTGCTATCACAAGAAATATATGGCAGAATGCAGGTAAAACAGAGCAGGAGACATACAATTGTCCCCCAAGGACTTCAGTCACAAATTTGATTAACATTTTTTTTAACAAGCATCATCAGCACTGAAGTATGTCCTCTGGAATGGTAGCTGAAGCATGAAGGGACATATAAATATTTAGCATATCTGGCAGGTAAATATGTTGCAATGCTGGCTACAAAAACACCATGTGAACACGGGTTCTCACTTTCAGGTGACATTGTAAGTAAGAAACAGAAAGCTTTGTCAACAATAAACTTAAACAAACTTGTTTCTCTAAGTGACTGCCTGAACAAGAAGTTGGACAGAGTGGACTTGTGGGTTTTAAAGTTTAACGCTGTTTTGTTTTTCAGTGCAGTTATACAAGAAAAAAAAATCAAAATTTTTAAGTTGCACTTTCACAATAAAGATTGCAAAACAGTACTTGCAGGAGGTGAACTGAAAAATACTATTTATTTTGCTTATTTTTACAGTGCAAGTATTTGTAATAATAATAATATAAAGTAAGAACTGTGCACTTTGTAATCTGTGTTGTAATTAAGATCTATATATTTGAAAATATAGGGAAAAAACCCAAAAACATTTAATAAGTTTCAACTGATTTTTTAACAGTGCAATTAAAACCATGATTAATTGTGATTAACAAGAATCAACTGTGATTAATCAACAGCTCCACTTATGGCAAACATGAGCATGAAAAGAAAGGTACTCTTGCCCTGTGGTTTGATGGATACACCCCATGAAAAAGAAAAGAAAAAAATAATTTCTAATAAGGACTGACATTTTCTCTTTTGAAATTTACATACACTTACTCATCTGAGCTACTGTTGTCCAATCTACAAGCAGGAACACTAATAATTTTCCAATATTCTAGTGCTGGTTTTGTTGACTTGCATTAAGGTCACCTAAATACCAGGCTAAGACTGACAGTTTGGCGTGCCCTTTTTGGACAGAAGATTTGGAATGGTGCAAAGAAGTTTATTCCCTTTATAAACCTTTTGGTCTAACAACAATTACAGTCCCCATGAACATGAACTAATCATCCCTCCCTTCCCCAGTGAGCCCCAAAGAGCTGGGAGAAAGTGGGACCTAGGTCCCTCCTTTGAATTCCACTCTGGAGCTGACCTAATCTGTACCATTCCTGGCTACCACAGAGTTGCATGTTTGCTCCTCTCTGCCATGTACCTGCTGATGAACCCAGTTAAATTATACCTAGAGAGACTAGACAAAGAAAAGGGATTGAGTATTAGCTGGTAAAAATATAGTCAGCATTCTGGTCCATATATTATCCAGATGGCTAAGTAGAACCTGATTAATAGCCACTGTACTTGTGAGGAGAGCTCCTGTACATTAGAACTCTGCACCCAGGGACCAAGACCTGTTGCCTTAATTTTCCTACAAAGTCCAAATAATTGGCTCCTCCAGCTAATTGGAAGAAAGAAGTGGAGCAGCTGCTACCTTCTTCCCCTGCTCAGGTTTGCACAGCGGTTGTTGGTTAGCAGAACTCCAGTGTTAGAAGAGTGTGTATATGTGCATAAAAGCCAGATGAGCCCCTTGTAAGCTGCTTAGCAGATCATGGAACAACATTTTTGAAAAATCACAAAACAAAAACAAGTATTTAGAATTAAACCCTCACTTCTGTACCAGGAAAGCTCAGCACTAGGGCTATCATGTTGGGTTAAACTATTCCAGAGCTAGTGTAACACCTGCCAACAGATCAGAAAGCTTCAACCAGTTCCATCTGTACCACCCATACCCAGTTTCACAGCAGATACTAGGGGCAGCAGAAAAAATCTAGCTTTCTTCTTTAGGCAGGTAAATACAAGCACAAGCATTAATTACATTATTTCAAATCCAGGGTTTCTATGGGGTATTCAGAATTAAATTCCTGTTCTTTAAGTGCTATAACACATTAGCTTTTTCTGATCAGACTTCTAAAACACTTCTCCAATGGGTAAAAAAAAAATGTTTCTCAACATAGGACATCAGGCGACATGCATTAAATTTTTTCTCCCAAAAATTCCTCTAAAAACCTGGGGTAAAACAGAAGCAAAGAGTGTCTTTGAAAGGATGCAACTCTTAGTAATCTTTAACCTGGAATTTGAGACAGGACATATTTAACTTCTCCATTTTCTACCGTCTTCTCTTTCCAGTTTCAAAGTGAACATTTGAATCGTAAATGCAAATAAAGAATCCCCCCATAGTTTATTAAGCTATTTATTATAATCAAACATCTGCCTGACTCTCCATTAAGGTGCTGCCTTTACAGAAGCTTTGGCAGGAATGAGTCATGTCTGCAAGTTAAATGCTGATCTCCATGGCAACAGGGTAATACACTCTGCAAATAAAAACTGGTAAAGTCAAGGTTATTCCTCCTTCTCTCTCTCCTGTTCTCAGATATTGGAACAAAATATAAAAAGGGATTGAAAAAAAACTATATAATTATCAGCTTTGATGGATACAAATCAACATCAACAAATATAGAATTAAGATGTTTACTATTCATTTCTCGATATAGTCATTGTAATTACATTAATTAATAAGGGACTCTGGCAATCCGTACAAGTGTAAACCAGAGTGCCACTGGAATCCTCCTGCAATGTAGCATTATAGACCATGCCTTTAGGATGTTTGTGCCTAAAAATCCTACTCTGTAATACAGCAGCACCACCCAGTGAAAAGTAAATCATTCCCTTGGGGCAGCCATGGTTGCCCATTGAAAGTGGGAACATTTGTCTCTGCAGAGGATCATGCCAGGTCTTAGCAAACTCATTTATATTTCCCCAGAAACTGGTTTCCCTAATGACCACTGCACATCTGTCCATTTTCTCTTCACTTTACCACCAAGCAACACTTGAGACACCACACTATGATCACCATCTTCCCAGCGATAGTAGACCATGTTGGAATCTTCTGTGGCCTGTCAATGTACTCTAAGGGTATACCTAGACAGTCATCAAAGATATGTCTTCAGCTTTCATAGGCACATCCATGTTAGCTTCAGTCTAAGTAGCACAGCCAGAAATAAAACTGCAAAGACACAGCGGCACAGACCTTCGCACAAGCTAGCACCAAGAGTATGTGCCCGGGAATCAGGCAGGCTTATAACAGCCTGTATTTCCTGTGTCTTTATGGTTGTTTTTAGCTTCACTAGGTAGATTAAAGCTAGCTGCAGATATGTGGACTGCATACTGCACTTTTGATTGCAATGTAGACAGGGGTGATGGGTAAGGAGGGATCCAGAGTGGGGTCCACCAGCCATGTGACCCTGCCCAGCCGGGGAAAGGGCTGGAACAGCCCCTCTCTGCCTCAGTTATGACCTTTCCCCACCTTTGCTCCTCCCGCTGCCCAGCCCTCTCCCTTCTTCTCCACCCGTGCTACACCTCTGCCCAGTGGCTCTTGCCCCAACTGGCCAGGGCTGAAGTGCCAGCCCTCTGCACTCACCAGTGGCAGGAGGAGAAGTGCAGCAATGCAGCCCAGCTCACTCTGCTCTTCCTGCCTTGTCACTCTGCTTTCCGCCAGTGAATGCCAGGGTGATCCTGCCCTTCCCCCCGAGTGCTGCGCCAGGAAAGCAGAGCAAGCTAGGGCCATGTTGTCCACTTTTCCTGACATCGCCTGTGAGTGCAGGGGAGGCGGATTCCTACTGCACTCTGCTTGACCCTGGACACCCATGGACTCTGGTGGCTGCTGGCCAGCCCCTTGTCCCTCCCACCTAAGGCATTTAGGGGAGCATGTGCCCCTCTTTTGCTCCCTTAAGCATCACCCAGAGTATTTTGCTGGAGGAATATTCATTGAGAAATACATAGAGATCAGCATGCTGCTTCTATGCCTTTCCACACTTTTTCTGGTCCTGAAATTGATCTGAAGAGCTCTCCATAAACTCAAAAGTTTGTGTCCCTCAACAATAGAAGTTAGACAAATGGAAAGTTTCTTTGCTACTTTGACCGCCTAAGTGCACAAGGTTTAATATGCTGTGGGTGAGCAAGAGGTCAAACTAGGTTATCATAACATATTATCATAAGCCTGATGACATATGAGCTTGGCTTTAGGAATCTGACTTTAGGCTCCTATATTACATAAGATAATATTTTTGTTTCATCCAGCATCACTCAGTGGGAAAACATGATGCTAGACACTTTAAAAAGTCTCAGAGGTAGCCATATTAGTCTGCAACTTTAAAAAATGGGTAGTCCTGTGGCACCTTAGAGACTAACCAAAATAGATAGTATTATGAGCTTTCATGTGTAAGACCCAGTTGAGATGAAGTGGGTCTTGCTCACAGTACTATATATTTTTGTTAATCTCTAAGGTGCCACAGGACTACTTCTTGTTGTTAGACACTTTAGAATTTCTCCTCATTTACCTGTATGTGTAACTTTCAACTTTGCATGCATGATTGTGCACACAAGTAGGAAAATAATGGCATTCTTAAAAATTATCATTTTAAAGTACCACTGGATTTCAGGGTTTTTTACAAGAACTCAGCACCCACTGATCCTATTGTCTTTAAAGGGAATTTTAGGAACTAATCACTTCTGAAGAATGTAAAATCCTAATTAAAGAAAAAAAATAAGAGGTAGTATGCTGCAGAATCTGTCTGTAACGGGTTAATCTGTCTGTAACGGGTTATTGTGATTGCAAGTCTGATCTGAGGCATTAAACTGAAAATCTCAGTTTGATTTTCACCAATGTGCTCTAAATTCAAAGCCAAATCCTGAAGTCTTAACTCAGTTATTATTCAGACAAGCTCCCATTGAGTAAATAGTAGTTTCACCTGAATAGAAACTGAGGAAGGACTTCAGGATTTGGTGCTTAATGGAGTTTATTCTCTAAATAAGAAGCAATCAAAAACAATCTCCTCATAAATATGGCATTTGCAAGTCATATTTTACTCCTAATGAAATAATACATAGATAATTAGAGCTAGACCTTACTTCATGCTAAATAAAGTGTTACAACCCATTCTATCTTTTCTACCAAAACGAAACCCTCTGATTTCCAATAGTTGTTCAAAAAAACAAACAAACAAAAAACCCTATGTAGGAGGATGTTGAACAGCACAGACTGATTCATAAATTGCCATTGCTGACTACTATATTTTAAACATGAAGTAGAACACTTGGTTCTCAAATAAAAACTGGAAAACAAGAGATTTAATACCAGACTAGTTGATGAATTGTCATTTAGATTACAGTCTTCCATTTATTCAAACCTTAAGGAGTATAACTTTCAGCAGACTATTATCTTTCTTTCTTTGCCATCAAACATACATTACATGGATTTGCATGGGAGATCTTCATCTCTGACAATGTGATCCATTACTGAGAGCCTGATAACAAGATCTGTTTCAGTTATTGAACTGGCACTGCAGAATTCACAGTAAACCACACAAAATTTAACTATAAAGAAACCAATCTTGTATGTGAACAGATGCTTCATGTTTAGAAGGTTCTAATTAAGATTCTTTGATAGCCAGGATATTTTGTAGCCGAGAATGTGTCTACTTCATCAAAATTCAAGGTTATGCAGAAGAGGAGAGCGGGTAGGAGAACACAGGTTCGTGATAACATCTTAAATCTTGGCACAGAAATCCTCTTTTTTCATTAATTTAAAAAGATTGCAACTATTTTAACGCCAAAGCTGTAAGCATAAGGATTTAACAAAGAAGAGGTAATTATCAAGGAATATATAATGCAGGAATAGTTTGACAGACTCATAGGGAAACTGTTTATTTAATTTTATTAAAGTTCTAAGTACTCCAACTGTTGATAGTGTAACAGCTACAAGGCCTCTCTAATTTATGGTATAAGTGCCACCATAAAGTCTCAGTTGATAAAGCAAATGGACATATTCTTGACTGTCACATTGCAGTACGAGAATAATCAGGTAGATAAAAAAAAAGTAGGACATAAGGTTCTAATTTACTGTTCTAATGGTGTAAGAATGTGATATCACAGGCTAAACAGTGACTAAGTCCTCAGACATCAGCCTATTCATGAAGTGATAGCATACTACCCCAGATCATTATAGTGATATAGCCATATAACCTTCCTCATGGACCAGTCAGTGGAAAACAAGGAAAACACAAACACTTAAACAGGTTTGAGATCACAGTCAATGGTATAAACTAAAATCAGTTGAACCTTACATACTCTGTCCCCAGTTCAGATCTTATCCAGGCATATTTATAGTATTTATTGGATGCATAGAGTAGATGCACATAAATCATGATTACAAGTTAAATAGTAAATAAACAATCACAAGCAGAACTCAAAACTTCTGGTATGGTACACCAGAAGATACCATATGAGCTAAAGGAGAATTACCCTTAGGATTTATCTCTCCTTCATAAGCTAATTGCTAGTGGACAAGAAAACCAAAAACACCTGAGCAACTCTGATTCTTCTAAAGAGTTATAGCACGTATACACAAAAATTGCTATATTCTGTTAACAGTGCCTTATGGTTTATGAGGCTCCTATCCAGTCCTGTTGGTCTCATCCATCACAAGTTTCAGTATGGTTTATTCAACATTTCATGTTAATACAGACCTCTGATGAAGGAGTATCATGAGGCTTAATAGAAGCATTGCAAAGAATGGGAGATTTCTAAATACACTTTGGGATTCCAGCTGCTAAATGGAAGAATGGGAATACAATTTTACATGCTGGTTACTTGTATAAAAGTTCACCAGACCCAACTCTTGCTTTGAAAACAGAACTAAATGAACAGGCAAGGCAAGGGAACAAAGTGAAATAGAAACCTATTTTTGTATTAACTGTATAGAAGTCTTAACTTGCAATACCACAAGATCCAGAGCCCATTATAAGCTTAAAGAAGGTTTTTAGGAAATATTTAAAGAGAACAATGGGAAAGACAATTGCTTTGGGGAGAAGATAGAGGAAGAAGGGGGAATATGCAAATATGTAGGCAGCACAAGTAGGAGAGAGACTTCAATACATAGAGAGCTGATGAGAGAATCTAAAGCCTGTAAAGTGGACTAAGTAAGCTGGGCAGTAAATATATGACAAGAGGCAGGACAGAGGTAATGTGGGTGGAAAAAATGGTAAATCAACACTGTGGGTATCTGAAAAATGATTATGTCATGTCCACTTGAAAGTTGCTATCCTTGATATTAAAATCCTCCATGGGCTCCAGAATTCTGTACTCACAAAACTACTCTGTCACCATACTTGCTTATCTAGCATTGGTTTCTAGAGTTGGTCTGGACATTTTTAATTTTCCATTTCTAATTATATTTATAGAAAATTTTGATTTCATTGAAAAAATATCAAAACCCTAAATAGTCTGGTGTTTTGGTTACCAAGAAAATTTTATGTTTTTAATTCACAGGTTGGTGTACATGTGTGTTGTATTTTGTTTTTACAAAAAATATTCTAAAGCCATTTTTTTAATGAAAAAAATGTTCCAAAAGAAGTTTTTTGACTAGCTCTATGGTGTTCCTCTCTGTTCTATAGAAACTATAGAAACAACAGTTTCTCCTGTTACTCCTTTGGTCTAGAACAACCTATTCTGTATTTCTCTGTCCAATGGACCCCCCCCCCCCCCCATTTCATCTGTCTCATCCAAAAATTGTCTTCTCTAGGAAAATAGCAATAGAGGAACTACATATTGGATCAGATAACTTGTTCCATGATAAAATGCAGCAAATCCAGTAATGGACAATTATGGCATTACTCATCAATTGGGGGAAAGCCCTTCTATAACCCATTCTTTATAAATTGATATATGCCTGAAACATCATGGTTTATCATCCATACACTCACTTTATTTTTAATCCTATGCAAAGGGTGTAGATGCTTTTATTATCCATACAAATGTCAATTCCAATACATAGTCTTTTATATCTTGGCCTGAAATTTATTTTATAGCAGTAAGTACTACCTGTTAATTTTGCATTGTATAAACAATTTACTTTTATCAGTTTTACATTTGTTGCAGTTCAATTTCATTCAATGCTTCCTTATGCATAATAACAAAAAAGTAAATATGAGATTCCAATTTACCTTTTCTATGCCATTCATTGTTCTATACATATTTTATCTAATGTATTTTTGTCTTCTCTGAACTAAACAGAATCTTTTCAATCTGTTAATATTGAAGTTTTTCAATGACTAATAATTTTCCTCTCTCTATATCCTTCCACTTCTATAATATATAATTTTTGAGATAATGTGTCCAGAACGAACACAATATTCTACATGAGGGCTTAGGATCGATTTATATAGTATAATAATACTTTCAATCCCATTTATTATACCTGCTCACATTTTCTCACAAGTTTGCACCAATCAAAGGTTTCCAGTGGGCTATCTGCAATTACACTTTGGTCATTTCCCTGAGTGCTCTCAGTTAATTTAGAACTCAGCAAAGTATGAGAGTTGTTTATAAAATTGCTTTCAGTTTGCATTACCTTGTATTTGTCAACAATGCATTTCAAATGCCTGTGTGTTGCCCATTTATGTTTATTTGTGAAATCACTTGGGAGTTCCCTCACTACTGTTAGGATAATCTTTACTAAACTAAAAAATTAGTATTATCTGAAAATGTTACTACCCTACTCTTTTGTCAGTCATTAATATATATTCTAAAAACTGATCCTTTGTAAACTTTTACACAGATGAAAAAGCCTGACCATTTCATTTTACTCTGTGTCCAGCCCATACAGGAGAATCAGAACTACAACTCTTATTAGGCGCTATGATGACATTTCCAAATCTAAATTTTATTTTTTTCAACTGAAAGTTTTCAGCCAAAATTATTTCCCCCAAACTGAACAATGTTTAGTTCTAAAATTTTCATGAAAAAGTCAACCTTTCCCCCACGGGGAAGTCCTCACTTTTCCCTCCCCTGCAGTCTCACCTACCCTTCCCTCCCAATCATCTATAATTTTTATCAAGGACAATACACACAGACTGTGTTGTAACTTGTAAAGATGGCCTTTCTGAGTCTGAAGTTGGTATAATGCCTCAATTTCAGATTAGGATCGAGACTTTCCATAACTACATTTTCTTCTACACACAGACTAACACCATGATAGCTGGAAACGATGTCATTGTTTTAGGCAGCTTTCCTTCCCTTCTGTAATCAGACAGAAGGAAAACAATTCAACATACTGTCTGAATGATCACCATCATCAGTGTTTCCATTAACAATGTTTTTAGTAACCAATTTATTAAAATATATTGGAAGACCATATAACTGTTAGTTGAAATATTTGTGTTATTTCATACTATTTCTATTTGCTCCTCTAGTTATTTTACTCACTTAAATATCTCTGCTAACATTCCATCCTATCAGATTTATATTTTAACATATTTTTACTTATAACTTCGACTACTCTTTACAGACTATTTATCTGCATGGGTTTCTGCATTGAAAACTTAACTGGAACAATTTGCACTGGGAATCTTTCCAACTGTTTTTAGGCATGTTTAACTTTACTGCCTCAGTGCCCCTAAACAAAAATTTCTAAATAGAATGCATTAAGATAATTCTTATTCCCGCAAAGTGAACTCCCAGAAGGTCACAAGTGTTCCTCTTTCATCTTCTTGTAAATCTCTCAAATCTAGTTATGTTATTATTGGGAAATGGGCCAGATGTGGAATATAACCAAGTCATGGATGGCCAATTCACCAGCTGTTGTTTTAAATACCTTGAGGCTTCTTTAAGTATCTCTTTCTAGAAATGACAAGATAGAATATAGAATTCTGAGAGTAATTTTATTCATGAAACCTTCACATAGGTACAAAATCAATTCTGGAAGTGCCATATTTGATGTTTTCTTAATGATGGTACTGAAAAGGTTGCTATGCTACAGCTATTTAGAGGTAAAGTTCAGGTTATCTAAATGTCAATGCAGATGGGAGCCTTCATATTACTAAGTAGTTTAAATTTTCCATAATACCTATAAACTAACCTCTGGTGTTACTACTAGATCTCATAGTTCTCTAAATGCAATTCTCATCCTAAGTAGTAATTAAAAGTTTTAGGAAGTGCTCAGAAAGTACTAGATGTGTACTAAGTATTATTCTTATCATTATATACCACATCTATAGTTAAATGGACTGGTTTTTAAAGCTGAACAAACTGGTTCATCAGAAACAGCAGGAATCTGAACCTCCCTCACATGCCAATTATCACTCATTTAAACCAAAGGTCCTGATTTTCTGCAGGGTTAGAACACACTTTTTATTTCATTTTTGCTTGCCTTTTCACCTTCATGCTACAGTTAGGACAGAAACGAAGATTGATGAAATACTCATAAAAATGCTGTTTACATGGTACTTGTAGTTAGGAATAGAAATAAGGACTGGTAAACATTGTGAGAGCACCTATATATGGGAGAACTTTAAAGCCATTGGAACAGTCAAAATAAAATTCAGCTAAGCACTGAAATTTCTGAATGAACACACCAGAAAACTTTAGAGATTTGCACCTCAAAACTCATTGTTTAGGAAGCTTGTAACAGTAAAGAGTTGGGCAAATGGCTTGCAAGAGTTCATGAATATTCACTCCAACAAAAACAAAATTCGCTTCAACCGTGCTTGTTAGTGTCCACAGTCCTTAACTATTCTAATATTATGTTCAACAATGACTGGTCCTGTGAGACCTTCAAGCAGGAGTGGGCACTGGCTAACACTTTGATCCGGCCTGCAGTCTGCATCTGGCCTTCTTCTGTTTATATCCTGCTGCCCATGCCACTGAATTTCCAGGCGGTGGCTTAGGCAGCAAGATCCTATTTAAATGGCTCACAGCTCACGGTTGCGGCGCTACCCCAGCAGGGGCTGGAACCATGAACCTTTAAAATAGCCGCAGCAACCCCAGGCGGGTCCCAGGTGATGCGATAGTGGGGATGGATGCTGCAAGCCCTTTAAATAGCAGCAATTTTAAGGGCTCGCGGCTCTAGTCTCTGCTGGCATAGCAGCACAACCAGGAACCTTTTAAAAACTGCAGCAACCCCAGACACCTGCCAGGCAATGTAGAAGTGGCGGGGCCAGGAATCCTTTTCTGTGTTTTTCATTCAAAGCCTCCAGATCCAGACAACTCTGGGGGGAGGTTAGGCCCCAGCTCTGCCTCTTTCACCTCAGACCCTGCCCTTTCCAGGTGAAGCCAGCCCGTGACCATGTACCAAAATTAATTAAGTGGCTCCTCTAAGAAAATTATTGCCCACCCCATCTTAGAGACTAGCCAAATAGATATACAATCATGAGCTTTCATGGGCAAAACCCACTTCCATCAGATGAATTCATCTAATGAAGTGGGTTTTGCCCACAAAAACTCATGATTGTATATATTTTATTTGGTGCTACAGGAACACTCATTGTTTTTAAAGTTACAAACTAACAGCTACTCCTCTGGGATTATATTCAACAAGTATACAGGCAGTGAATTGCACAAAATTTTTGGAGAGTAAATTTCTTACTTGAAATCTGGTATTTGCATAAACAATTTGAGCCAAAGACTTATGCCTATTCTTTAAATTATGAAGCAAATTGATAAATACTCAGTCTTTACAGACAACTCATGTATAGAAAAAAGGCTAACTTGTCAAATAAAGTGTTTACTGTGAATTATTCACTCCACTTTTCTACATAGTATCTTAATTGAAGGTCACTGCTATTCTCTTTAATGTGAATGGCAAAATTCCCATTGAGTTCAGTGGGACCAGGACCTTCACTGCTTCTTCACAAAGTATTTCTATACTCTCCATTTCTATCTTTTTCATTATTGTGACTGCAATCCCTGGAGTCAGTGGGTATTGACCCTTGCCTGGTGATAGAGGAATTAACCTTTGTAACTCTGACCTCCATTAAGTGACTAGGGTCAGAAAAAAAATTTCAGTCTTACCAACATGTCACTGAACTATATGTTTATTACAGTTATCAAGTCCTTAATGATCAGACTATCCTAAATCTGAGGTCATGATGGTATCTTTGGAATATTTCCTGCTCTTAATATTTCTTCTAATTGTTCTGCAGGACAACAACATTCAGGAGCATTCTGTAGCTGGATTAGCACTCTGAACTAAATTCATTAACCCAGTCAACGCATTTAAAGGTGGGTAAATAATATAGTGTAAATTGTGGCAAATTGTTGCTAGAAATGGTAAGCTCACAGATTCTAGATGTTTGATCCTGATGCATGCTATTGCAACCCTTCTGCCAGGTAGTGCCGGCAGCAGCCAGGGCCAGATTCAATATCTAGGGTTCCCTTTTCCTCCATCTCACACAGAACCAGCTCGAGCCCTTACCCAGTAGCCTGGGAAATTCACACACCCCTGGGCGCCTCTGAGAGGCAATGCTTTCCCGCTCGCAAGCACAGAGTCTGAGCGTAGAAAAGAAACTTTTAATGAAAGAGGGAGAGAAGTCACATGGCATTAGCTTGGGGAAATACCACAACCAGAGTTCATAGCCAACCCATGAGTAACCATCCCAGCTCAAATGAATTGAGCAATGTCCTTTGCCTCTCAGGCTCACTAGTCACCTTCTCCATACCCCACTTCAAACGCCCCACTTACAGCTCTGTCCAGTCAGTGCAGACCCAGACACATCACCCTGAGGACTCCACTCATTGAGCCTGAGGCCATGCCACCCTTGCGCTGTTCCTGTGGTCCGCTGGCCACCTGCCACCTCTCCTACCGCCCACCCGCCAGTCGTTCCCGCCAGCCACTCTGCTGGTTGCAATGAGTCTGGCGCCAGTCCAAACCAGTGATTTCAGCTCTTAGTGATTTCAACTCTTTAGCCACCACCTAGGCTGGCAAAAGATTCCAGCTTCCATTGGAATAGCAACAAGACTCCTGATGGAGTCTGCTTTAGGTCTATCCTTAGAACAAGGGGGGCGGGGGGAAAGAAGGGGGAAGGGCAGGTTGACCCAGTTTTACAGCTCACACCTGGCAGGCATGAAGCAGGCTGGCTCAAGCCCTTCCCCTCACAACTCAGTTCACTCAATTATGGAAGTGGGAGGCTTGTTCATCTGAGACCTCTTACAATGATGGTGTCTCTCCTGTAGGCACTGGTGTCATATTTTACAGTTCCCACATTTAAGGGTAGCATGATTTGTGACCGCCACAACAGCCCAAATTAGTTACAATATATCACATTCCATTCTAACAACCGATCCTCCACCAGCCCTGGCTGAATTGGTTTTATATAACCACACCCCGGATTCCTTCCCCAAACCAGCATGAGCTATATTTACATATCAACAGTTAATTATCTCGCAGAGCTAAACAACTTCAGCTGGCTGCATTGCAAGCAGTCCTTCAGACTCCTGGTTTACACTATTGTAGTTAAAAGTATGCCAGCAGGTTTTTCAGACCTGAAAGATGGATTCTCTACTGCCTTATGCATCGGTTTCATTATCAACATTACAGAATCCATCATAGGATCCCCATATATCATTCATGCCAGTAACCCTGACTAAAGGAAAACTAAAAATATAGCATACATTTTGTGAGAGACTAGTGGTCTCCTTCTGAGGGGAAAAAAGCCAGAGTGATCCTCTGACTGAGGTTATTTCAAATTGGGAGACATTGAATCGGAGGCATACTAATACAATGACTTATGTCAACTGATTGAAAGAGATATTTGGCCCAAACATTACAAAACCAAACCACGTGTTATACTGTAAAAACAGGAACTTCCATCATTAATTCAGTTACAATGGAATAGTACAATTTTCATAAAAGTACAATTTTCATAAAATAGACTCTTATAATGCATGCAAGGCATATTGGTATTCTTATGGGTCAGATGGTTTGAGGGCATACATTTATTGAAGCGAGAGGAACTAGAAAAAAGGTACACTTCTGACAATCTGGTTAAGCATGTTAACACTCTTTGCAAAGTGCTATTGGTCCTATTAGCTGAGCTATAGTATCGCCACTGGATTTTAGCAATATAGTGATTAGGACATAGGGAATGTCTATACTCTGAGTGGGAGGTAAGGTGTCTAGGAGACATACCCACATTCACTCAGATCTAGTTTAAATTGTACTTTTGGCATATTTGCATTTAAAATAATAAATGAGATTAATTCATTTCTTTATAAATGGATTTTGATTTGTTCTTCAAATTCTTGATTCATTTGCATATCCAAGTTTTCTTTCTGGATCATCTGTCTCTTTTCATACAAGAAAGCTACATCATATCCATGCAAAATATACCGAGTGCCAGGACATACGTTATTCCTAGTTATAGCATGACTTTTATGAATTGGATGGCTAATGACTGGTCAGACCTTTTTTACTTCATTAAATATTTTTTAAGATTATTTTTGCAGCCAATCTGATGGGGGGGTGATACTGACAGCATTTTGTACAGTGGACTATACAATTAAAGGAGGGGAAAGAAAACACTGAAAAGCTTGTAAAGGGGCACTGTTGTGCCCTGTTTCAGCAATGTCTCCTTGCAAGGGTCAAATAAGTATAAAGCTTTTGAAAGTGAACATGATCAGAGACTAGAAAGTGAACATGACCGGAGATTATCCATCTGATACAGGAAATCACTGAAACTTTGCAGAAGAAACAAAAACCGAGGGAGTGATAAATAACAAAGGGATAGCTCACTGATTCAGAGTTATCTGAATCACTTGGCTAGTTGGGAATGAGAAGACATGTTTAAACATGGCTAAATGTATACATCTAGGAACAAAGCATGTAGGTCATACTCATACGATGGAGAACTCTATTCTGTGAAACAGTGATTCTGAAAAAATATTTCTACGCCAAGATGGATAACCAGCCGAATGTATTATTACACTGTGGGGAAAAGGGCTAATACCGTCCAAGGATGCATAAGGAGGACAGACCTGAGTAGGAAAAGAGAGGTTACATTACCCTGCATTCTGTTGCTGGGATACGGTATCCAGATCTGGTGGCCTCAATTCCAGGAGAGTGTTGATAAATTAAAGAGGGCTCAGAAAATGATTGATGGTTTAGAAAATAAAGCAGGAGTATGCAAGATATGGCCTGCTGGGCAGATCCAGCACTTCAATCTCCTGCTCCAGATCACAACCCCCTCCTTCATACAAGATCCCTTTCAAGCCCCACATTCTCTTCTGCACTCCAGTTCCCTACTCCAAGCTCCCTTCTGTACCCATCATCCGTCCCAGACCCTACACCCTCACCATATAAAACTGTGGCCCTTTACCACATATCAAAATCTTGGAGTGGACTCCCATCACAAAATTATTATCCAATCTTGCCATATAGTGATAAAATAATGGATTACACTCCCTGAGTCTAACAAAGAGTATGTTAAAAGGTGACTGGAGTACAGTGCATAACTACCTACACAGGAACAAATACTTGATAATGAGTTCTTCGATCTAGCACAGAAACATAAGGCAGTCAAATGGCTGGAGGTTACAGCTATACACATTCAGACTGGAAATGAGACATAAGTATTTTACTGCGAGAATAATTCATCACTGGAATAATTTACACAGGTTGTGGTAGATTCTCCATCACTGGCAATTTTTAAATCAAGATTGCATATTTAGTAAATGTTACACTCATGGAATTATTTTGGGGAAATTCAATGGCCTCTGTTATACAGATGGTCAGACTAGATGACCATAGTAGTCCTATCTGGCCTTTAGTTCTACCAATCCACAAACCTGTCCTTTATTACAAACTTGCTTATTAATTTTAAATCCAAGTTGATTTTATTCAGGGGAAAACTAATCTTCAAAGTGGGCTTTTCTTAACAAAAAATAAAATAAAGAGCTGGAATAAATGTATGATCAATAACTTCTACAATTACACATGTGAACGAAACCAATCCAGGTCATCATGGATTGTCAAATGAGTCAGTAAATAACTCATCTTGGTTACAAAACTATACAATTAGTAAGATGCGTAAAAGAATGTGATAAAATTAAATACAGTGCACATCTGCTAATGACGACCTCCTAAACAGGAAGAGAGAAAATAAAACATTCCTGAACCTACTCTCCAGATACTTTAAACTTCAGTTTATTATTTAGGTAGGATGCTCACTACTTGTTTGTATTCAGAGTCTGATCCATTAATTTAATCAATAATTTGTTTTTTAGGGAGAGTAAATTTGCTCCAGTAAGACCACACGTGGCAATACACATAAAAGAGAATGAACTGGATTTTTATTTCTTTTCCTGTATTATCATGTAACCCTTCTGCCAGGCCGAGTTAATAGCAGCAAGGGCCAGGTTCAGTATCTAGGGGTCTCCTCCCAACAAGGTAATACAGAACCGGCTCGAGCCCCCACCCAGTGACCTGGGAAATCTTACATACACCTCTGGGCACCTCAAAGAGGCGATTCTTCCCCTCTCGCAAGCACAGAGCCTCAGTATGGCAGCAAACCTTTAATAACATGAGGTAACCGACATCAGCATTACATTGGGAAAACACCACAACTCGGATTCATAGACCAAACATGAGCAAAGACCCACCCCCCAGCCACGAATCACCCAAAGTCCCACAAGTCCAACACCCCAAGAGTCTCTTGAGTCCAGCAACCCAAAAATCACCCAAAGTCCCAAACCCCAAAAGTCTCTGCCCCGGGTCAGTGCCGCCCCAGCGTTCAAAAGTTCACCCGGCAGGGTTTTACCATCCCCACCTGGAGGGGGCGGGGATTGATACACCTTACATGGTCCGCCGATGGCTCCACCTCTCTGTAGAGTTCTGCTGCCGCCGTCAACGCGAGTCACTCCGCCACACTCCACCTGTTGTCCAGTGAGACGCCTCAGCTGTCCCACGAACTGTCCAGCTCCGCCAGCCGTCTCGGTCCACGCCCCTGGCCGCCAGCTGGTTGCTCCTGCAGCTGCTCCACTGGCTGTCTGCTGCCGCTCCTACCGGCCGCAGGTCGTCCCCGCCAGCCACTCTGCTGGCCGCCTGCACTTGCTGGTTGTCCCTGCAAGCTGCTCTGCTAGTAGCTCAGCAGCATAGCGCCAGGCTCCCCTCAGCAACAATGATTTCAGCTCTTCCGCAATATAGCGCCAGGCTCCCCACAGCACACAGTGATTTCAGCTCATAACAGAGGAGCCTCAGTGCTAGTGCTCCACTGGCCCACAGTGAAGTCAACTCAGCAGCTCACAACTAGACTCCTAATGGAATCCAAATTAGTTCTGATATTCCACAGTGGAGAGGATGCAATCGGTGTTGTTTAGGCCCTCAGACAGGGCCCCACCACCAGGTACAAAGACCTGTCCCCAGCCTCTCTCAACTTGACTGGGTTTGGAACACATGCCCCTTGTCTAGCGAGTGCTACTTAGTTTATGGCGAATCCCTCTGTCATAAACAGTTCCACCATTCCATTGTCCTTGATTCACATAATCAGGATAACAACACTTTTATCCCCCTCTGCCTCAATAACAGAGGCTGGGGATCCCACAGTGGCCAAAGTGACCATATGGGCTGCTGTGAGCACATACTAGGCGGGGTGGGTGTGTCTATGCAAATTGGGTGTATCTATGCAAATGAGATCAGCCCCTGAAGTCTCTTTGCACCACTCGCCACAGTTCACCACCAGATGTCAGGGTAGAGCTTATCCTGACCCTGCCTACAATCAACAGAATTGTTAATTAAGCTTCAATTACAGAGTTAAATTTTGTCTTCAGTTACACTTGTGCAACCACTTCGGATAATTTGGAGATAATGAGGCTGCACTTCTGTAACAGAGGGATGTTACACAAGCTAGAAAGAATCCATTTTGATTTTCAGATCACACTGAGTTTGCAAGGCTGCGAGTTACTTAAACATTTTTACTTACGAGTAAAACTGAGCACATTTGATCTGGAGTCATGTAAACACAATATGAATGGAACCCCAGGAAGCCATTTCTACTGAGTCACTTTTCTGATTGTAATCATACTATAAAGGACATAAACTCCAAGGATTATTTAAGATAGTATGAAGGAGGACTATAACCTTAAGAAAGGAAAAGTATTAGGTTGAATATCAGGAGAAAGTTGATAAATGAGTTTCATTAGATGGTATAGTAGTTTCCCAAAAAAGAGTGGCAGAAGCCCCCTTTTGCTTGGGACTTTCAAATATGGAGTGGACAAAGCATTAGAAAATTTGCTGTAAGTAGCAGTCATGCCCTGTCAGGTGGATAGAATAGATATTAAGTAACCTAATGCATTAGAACTTTTACTGTTCATATTTTGCATGATGAGGAGATCTGCTTGCTTTCCTCTGAAGCATCAGGAAAACATAGGCAGATTGCAGACCTTGGAAGACCATTAGCTGGAACTGGCCCAGCAAAATGCATGTTTATATATTCCCTGTTTATTATGGACACCAGAAATGCTAACATGATAATAAAGGATATAAAACACTTTGATACATACAAAGTGCCATACTGACACCATTTGCTCTTCCGGTGACCCTTCAATTTAGTCTTCAATACATTTCAAAAGGCAATATCTAAGAAAGGGTGCTGACAAACTGAGAATTATGCTGAGCTCAACAGTCATCAGTTTAAAAAAATCTGTTGACAAAACTTGTATAGGAACTCAAGTAGTTATTTCTGTCCCTGTAAACATCTTCTATGTACTAATTAACACTACAGAACATGCAAGAAAGAATAAGCTCTGAGTATGTTTTCTACATCACTTATTTTAGAAGAACTAAACCTGTAATTATATAATCCATAAACTCTTATCAATATGCATTTCACCCCAAATAGATTTTGTTATGGGTGAAATGTGTATTGGGTAAAGAGTTTATGGATTACATAATTACAGGTTTAGAACACATGAAATCTGCAACTGCAGTCCAAAATGCCAGGAGAAATTTTGAAACACAATAGACATTCACTTAAGTCAAAGTCATGGCACCAATTAGAACCCAATATATTTTAGCGTTTTACAGAGTCAATTGCTTACTTCAATGAAAGAGAGGGGAAAATATTCAGTTGCATGTGTAGCTAGCCAGAAAGTTCCATTCACACTCAGTATTCTAAAACAATTTCAGGAGAGGACTTATTATACTTGATCCAATTTATTTATTTAATATTAAAACAAAGATGCAAAATAGGTAATTAACAGGAAATATTATACTGGATGTGAGGTACAGAACTCAATTTTCTGGAACATGGCAATCTTCACAGAAATGTGTATGGGGTTTGATTAGTTGATCTTGACATGCAGGAAATATTACCTAGAACATGCAGCATGCTGCAATGTTACTAAATTAATCCCAACTACTAGGGGAGGGGAGAGGCAATTTACGTGAACTCCCCATTCCCCACCATCCCTTTAAATATCAAGTAACTGTTTGGATCCATAGACGATCTAATTCAACGGAGAGAGGGGAGTGACAACACTCAGCTTCCCCTTCCCCCCGCCCCGGGCCAATATCTGGGATTCAGCTCATGCCGGGATCCCTTACACCAGAGGATACCTATCGCCTGTCTGCGGACCAGTGCCAGACCGCGAACCGCTGGCTACTAGGCCACAGTGTCTCTAGGGGCTGCAGTACACTGCCCAGTGCCTCCCTCCCACCATGGCTGTTGGAAGAGGCGTGTCCTGTCCCGCTTCTCAGCTAACCTACACCGGGCAGGGGTGGGGTCTCCCCCTAGGCACAGAAGAGCAGTTTACTGTGCGGTGGGAGGGTTGTGCAGAGCCCAGGACATGCGAATCAGGAAACAGTGCAGAGCTTGGTGAGGGGGGCATGGCTAGTGCTGGGGGGGCTCTAAGAGGCAGGGTGCTGGCACTGGAGATTCTGGGGGCAGAGCTCATACTGGGGAGCGTGGAGTGGGGCTAGTACTGGGGAGCTCTAAGGGGTGGGAGCTCTAAGAGGTGGGGACTGACATGGGAGGGCACTGGGCATGCAGGGTGGGGAGCTGGCACTGGGGGATTCTGGGGACGGGCCTAGTAGTGGTGGGGCTACAGGGGCAGGGCTGGTACTGGGGAGCTCTGGCGTCAGGGGACTGGCACAGGGAGAGTCTGGGTGGGTGGGTACAGTGGAGTTCTGGAAACAGGAGGCTGGCATGGGGGGATTTGGTGGTGGGGACAATAAGGGGCAGGGAGCTGACACAGACTTTTGGGATGGGGGTTGGCACTGGGGGGGGGGCTCTGAGTGCAGGAGGCTGGCACTGGTGGAGGTTGGGTGCAGGGGAGTCTGGGGGTCAGTGGCTGGCACTGGGAGGCTCAGGGTGTACCTCAGTGCTGGCCCACAGAGCTGCCGAGAACAGCCAGCTTCAGCAGCCACTCAACACTTGGCAACTGATGGAACTGAAGCTGGCTGTTCGAGGCAGCTCTGGGGGCCAGAGCTTTTAACAGACCAGTAACATTTATTTGCATGTTTGCATATTTGTTATTTGCATAATGAATATTCAAATATGTAAATAAAATGATACCAGTCCACAGTATAAAAAAAAAAGGTAAGGCTGTGGTTCCCAACACAGTCCCCTCAAAGGGATGAGGATGTTCAAAAGAATGACACAGTCTGTACGAGACTAAAAATCACCCAACATCCCCAACCAATCCAGTGTGGACCCAAAATCTGGTCACCCCCTGAACTCTATCGTATTGGGCATTAGCTGCAGGTTGCAACAATGTTCTGTTTTGATTTTAATTTAGTTTTCTTTTTCCTTTTAGCGATCTTAACTAACTGGTCAGACCTCTGGGATGTGGTGAGGAAGTTAAAAAAAACAATCCAACAAGAGCCAGTTGGAAAATCTCTTCCAAACCTCTAGCAAAGTGATATAGCACGGCCCATCCAGCCAGGGCACTACACACATTAAGAGTGGAAAGGCCACCTACTCCTCAGAGAGATCTTTTATGCCTAGAGGAGAATAATGCTGGAACCAAGACAATTAGCTCTAATGACTCCCCTCAAATTAACTAATTACCCCACTACACTAAGAAGCAAAGCCAGCCCTTTCCCCCTTGAATGTCCTCAGGCAGTCTCACGAGGTGGGTTGAGCGCCCCTCATTCACTTTCGGTTGGCTAGATGCAAAAACTCAAGAATCTCTCTCCCCACTCTCTCAGCAGGACCCAAAAGGTTTTCTAGCCCCTGCCAATGGGACTAAATCCACCTCATGTCCCAGGCTCCAGTTAAGACAGAAGGGCAGAATTCTAAATCAAAATCCAAGTTCCGACCAGGTGGCCTGTAAAACTAGGGACACAAACTGATTTAAGCCGTTATAAAGCTATTGTTCTCTTCAGACACTCTTTTTTAAGCTTTGTTATTTTTAATTTATTTGACTTCCCACCGCTGAAGAATACTTTCCAGGGTTTTGCAGTAGACTCTGGAGAACTGTGCTGAAGGTAACAATGATTTATGCTTCTATAAACTGGCCAGAGTAGAAAAGTTGCAAGATTAAAGGCCAGCTAGTACCTTAAACAAACAATGTCCTATTTTATTTTGACCATGTTTCTTATACAGATCACTGATACACAGACAATAATAATTTTCTTTGGAGAGGGGGAAGAGAAAGAAATTTAGCAACAGTGGGTAATTTCTTCTTTTCTGCAAGACCTGTTCACATACATGTGGCATTATAAACACACACACTTTCATGTTTTATTACTGACTTATCCTACTAGATTACAGGACTACATTCAATTTTTAATCTTGTCTCCCTTCTAAAGCTGCAATATTTACTTGATGTTAACATTAGCAGTGTAGTGTTGTTGGCCATTTTGTTCACATCCAGTGTACAGGTTCAAAAATAAACTCAGACATCTCAGCCCATTTAGTAGCTTCACAAAGAAAAGTGTTAAAGAACAGTTTGTGTGTGGATATGTCTATGCTTGGAATGCAAAGGCTGAGCTTCAACAGTCTGAATTGTCTATTATTATCTGAGTTCCATTTTTCCACTTGTAAATAAAGGGCTACAATCTTGACGATTTAAGTATTTGAAACTATAGCACAGTACTAGTGGAAACATGCGTTAACAGCAAGTGCCTCTTTCATCAAGACAATATACTCACATTATGGAGAGATGGCAGCCTTCACTGCCAAGTTTGTAACCACTTTTTATTCTAAGTCCTATTTCAACCCCAGAATAACTTAAGCTTGGAAAACCAATTTGGGCTGAAAATTGCCAGTTTTACTTGTTAGGCACAATTGGAAATAAACAGGTCACTAGAAATGTATCTTGATTTACAATTTTAACCTTTGGTTAAAATTTGTCTTGTGTTTCTTCAAAAATGACTTGTTATTGCCCCTTCAAGGACTTTCCATACCCTTGAATCTCTTTGAAACACCAGCATTGGCAGTCTGAGAAAATTACATTCAATCATGTAAAGATATGGCTTTTGTCGTGGATTGCATTATGGCTTGTTCATGTCAATAGGAGTATTATTCATGGATTATCATGAGAGCAAAAAAGAGGTACCAATATATTGTTGCAATCATGATGCTCTTTCAGAAAGAATGTAAGCTCAACCGTGAACTTTGTGTTGAAAGACTAATATACTGTCCTGCCTATGGAGTTGTGTGGTTTATTACAGAGAGTTGTTAATAATTCCTTATACACATGGCTCTTTACTTGATAGAGACATTTATTATGTAGGGAATGTAAAATGCATGGTTGTCTTAACTATTCATTTCTTGAATTTCAAATTATAATTCATGCAACAGATAGTACACAGTTATTGCTTGGTAACTTTAAAAGATGGCTTGTTTGTTTACTGTTTGCATGGTTGGGGTTCTTGAATTATTGACAAGGGTTATAGTTTTTCTTGATCTTAAAAATTAGTGGTTTGATCTCATCAACTTATCATGGTATACAGTAAGTGCCTGCCTGATGTCCTTCATTCCTCTCATTAGACATGATCATTACACTTCATCTGTCCACCTTTTAAAAAATGTAATTCCATATTTTGAATTGTATCACCTAATCCAATTAGAGAAATCTGACAAATCCTAATTAATACTGATTTATACTATTTATCTGATAAAAATTAAAATTCACATATCACCAAAGAATGTATAGCAGAACAAATCAGACAAACATCTACATGTAGTTATTGTTAACCAGTTATGTGCTGCATTTGTATGTTCGTGTGCTTTTTAGTGGTAGGACAACAAAGCACTAACCAAAAAAAGAAATGTTAATACATTCCTCTTAATACATGTGTAGGCCTCCCGGAGGGGTTCCTCTGCTTCCGGCTCAGTGGGCGGCCAGTCCGCCCCAGCCTCCCGGAGGGGTTCCTCTGCCTCCGGCTCAGCGGGTGGCCACTCCAGTGCCCCACTACGCTCCCGAGAAGGAGGAGAAGCAGCAGGGTGCAGGGGCTGCTCTCTTCCTTCTCCCCCCCTGCTCCTGCTCCTGCTTCTGCACCAGCCGGGGCTCTCCCTGCCCTACCCAGTCACCACCCGCCAGCCGAGACCTGCTTCCCCTGGAGAACGCTGCTGCTGCTGCTCCAGCCTACCACCACCACTGCAACCACCTGCTGCTGTAGCTGCTGCTGCTGTCTGCGGGGAGAGGGGGGGCCTGCTGGCTGCCCCCCCCTCCCCTCCCCTGCTCCAAAGGAAGAGGACCCCATCGCCAGCACCCACCACCTGGAGGCCTTCCCTACCCGGCTGCTGCCTGCCCGTTGTTGCTGCTGCCGCCCTACCACCTGCACCCCACCGAGGAGGAAGAGGACAAGACCATCATTTGGACCGTGGAGGGGGTTTGTTTCCTAGGACTGAGTTTTTTTCACCTGCTCTTGGGGTGGTGGTGGACTGAGACACCAAGAGGGGGGCTGGGGGAGAGGCGCGGAGCCCTCCCCCTGGTCTAGAGGCCCCCCCGCCCATACCACCACCCCCCACAACCCCCTCCACCAACCCTTTCACCACCTAGACTCGCCCCTCGGTGGGGCTAGCTGTCACCTTCCTTTCATCATCTGGGATTGTTTCGCTGCAGCAGCGAGCGAGGACTGAGCCCCCCCACAAGCGCTCGTGGGTGTGCTCCCAGCCCCCTTTGGACTCGGCCCCCTTCCCTCACCAGTGTTTGGTTGGGGTCTCTTCGCCCCTGCTCCCCCCCTTGCTCCCCACTGTAGCCTTGCCCACCCTGCCCTGTTAGCCAGTTTTCTTTCTCCCTCCCTTGTTAAGTTTGCTGATTCACCCTGCCCAGCCTAGAGTTTGTTTATTTGTTTGCCACTTGTCCTGTCCGAGCTTAGCACAACCCCTCCCACCCTGCCCCGCCCCTGCCCCACCTGCTATAGCGTGTCCCGCCTTCCAACCCCTGCTTGCCTAGCCCCGCCCTTGGTTGCCCACCATTATCCTCTCCCCTAGCCTCCCCGCAGCTCCCTGACCCCACCCAGCGCACCTAGCCCTTGCCCTGAGCACTTTCTACCCCTTTCCTCCCCCTCCTTTTTAGTTAGCCCTCGTTGCACATTGCACCCCCGATGGCCCCGTAGCCCCCTTGTTCTGTACCCTAGTGCAGCCGGAGGAGCCGGCCCCCACCCCGTGCCTGTTCCCTAACCCCCTGCCCATCCTGCCAGCACCCTCCTCCTCTGCTTCCAGCCTCGCAGGGAGAAGCGGTTGCTGGCTACAGACCCCTTGGTTCCCTGTTAGTGCCCTCCCTCCCTGCAACCAATCTAGCGGGAGGGAGTGGCTGCCTATACCCCCCCTCCTTTCCTTCCCGACTGCACATTCCTTTTTCTCGTGCCCTTCCCTCCCTCCCTCCCCCCGTGGTAGAGCCCTCTTCCCTAGTTATAGCCTCACTGGGGAGGAGCGGCTGCTAACCTCCCTTCCCTCCCCGGTTATCCCTTCCTGTACCCAGTGCCCTTCCTTTCTCCACTCCCTGCCCCCTCCTTGACACCCTCCTCCCCTGCCTGTTGCTCGGTGGGGAGGGGTGGTTAACCCCTGCCCCCCCCCCCCCGTTTGCCATCTGTACCTCCTTCCACCCACTCCCCAGGATGGAGGAGACCCCGCCCTGTTGGTCCCTCGGTCCCACCACTGCCACCGGCCCAAGTAACCGCTGCGGCTGACCTCCCGACCCCCGGCCCGAGCTCCGCTGCTGCCACAGCCGCTGCCCCCCCCCCTAATGTGGGTGGACCCTCTGCCTCGGCCGGCAAGAAAGGCCGGGGAGGGAAGAAGGGCAAAGGCCCGGCCCAGAAAGCCGACCCCTCCGTAGCCGAGGCTGCCCCGCCCACTGCAGCCCCGCCACCCGCTGCAGCCCCTCCCCTCCCTGCTGTTCCCCCCACCGGCTCTGGAGGTGATCCATCTATGGCCCCCAGAGCGTACGCCCAGGTGGCCACTGCCGCCCCCCCACGTGCTGGGTCATCCGCCCCTACTGCCGCCTCCAGCTCCATCCCTGGTGGCCGGGGCCCCTTTCCCACCCTGACCAGGAGGCACGGCGTCCGCTGCCTCCTGGTCGCCGCCTCGCCCCACGTCGAAACTTACGTGCGGGCGTTGGCGAGGGTGGTGGGGGCCACGGCCATGGTGGCGGCCTCCAAATTGTACGGCAAGGTGGTGTTCTTCCTTGCCTCGGAGGCCGTCGCCCAGGAGGCGGTGGAGAGGGGCCTGGCGGTGGGGGGCATGCACGTGCCCCTCGAACCGCTGGAGGACCTGGGCGTACGGGTGGTCCTTACCTCCGTCCCGCCCTTCCTCCCTAATGCCGCCCTGTTGCCTTCCCTCTCCACTCTGGGGAGGCACATTTCAACTATCAGCCCTCTCCCGTTGGGCTGTAAGGACCCCCGCCCTCCGCCACGTCCTGTCCTTCCGCCAGCAGGTTCAGCTGCAGCTGCTGCCAGCGGCGCGTGGGGGGGAGGTGCTCGAGGGGTCCTTCATGGTGCCCTACCAGGGGGCCCTCTACCGGGTCCATTACTCCTCGGGGGAGTCCCGGTGCTTCCTCTGCCGGGCGATGGGGCACGTCTGGAGGGACTGTCCCTTGGCCCGGTCGGAGGAGGCGTCCGGGCCCCCCGGGGCCTGGGAGGGCGCCGGCCCCACCACCGCCGGCCCCCCTGGCAGTCCGGCCTCCGTGGTCGCCCCTCCTCCAACCGACGGCTCTGCTCGGAGCCGGCGCCCGGCGTGCCCGAGCGAGCAGGCGGGCCCCGCTTCTACTCGATCTGTCTCTGCGGGGCCCGAGGGGGAGAGGGTGGTGTGGTTGTTGCCGGGCGAGGGAGAGGGCCCCCCCCAGGTGGAGGTATCCCTCTCCCTTCCTTTCCAACCCCTGCAACAACGCCCTACTCGAAAACCGAAAGCGCCCCCCGGCCTTACCCCTGCTGACCAGCCCTCCACCTCCATCTCGGAGGGCTGGACGCTCGTTCGGGGGAAGCGCAAAGCCCACCGTTCGCGGGCTCCATCTCCCCCCTTCGATGGGGAGGGTGGGAAGGCCCCCCTCCGAAGATCCCGAGGGGGGCCAGCGCTGCCGAGAGCGCCCCCAACGAGCTTCAGCAGGAGGCACCGGACGAGGAGGCCGTGGCAGTGAGGGGGGACGACGTCCCCCCCCGGTGGAGCCCCTCCAAGAGGAGGCCTCGGGTGGAGCCCCCCCCGGCCCCGGCTCCAACTGAGCCCCCCTCCGTTCCCACTGAGGTAGTTGTTGCCTTGGCGGCCGGAAGGGAAGGCTCTGGGGCCGAGGGGATGGAACTTAGCTCCATCTTCGAGGAGATCGAGGCCCTGGGTCTGACCCCGCTCACTCAGGGGGAGGACGACCCTCCGCCAGCGGGCCTCGGTCTGGGCGGCGACTCTGCGGCGCCGCCCCCTCCCCCCCCCAACCCCGTGTCCCAGGTGGCCGACCCCGTCCTCACACTCGGGCGCCCTGATATTACCCACTGGCCCGGCTGACTCGACCGCCGGAGCCGATGCCGCCGAGCCCTCAGGGGCGACGGCAGGCGCCGAGCGGCCGGGTCCCGGATCTGGGGGCGCCCCTTCTCTCGTAACCGAGGCGGGGCGGTCATCTCCCCTTCCCGTTGGGGGCCCAGCACAAGACACCACCCTAGCCGACGCCGAGGTATTAACTCCTGCCTCTCCACCTGAGCCTGGCGTCGGCGTGGGCCCCCTTCCTGCTCCTGAATCCCAGGTCCCCATTCGGGAGGCGCCGCAGCCCAGTGGGATAGTCATGGGGGACCCCCCCAGACTCCGCCCGGGACTCTGATCCCCTCCCGCGTCCCGATCCTCCCCCCACCCTTGTTTCCGCCCTCTATGAATCCATCTCCAGCCCCGAGTCCTCTCCTGTTCCCGATTCCTTTCCTACCCCTGCCTCTCCCTCACTCCCCAACCCCGAATCATTGTCCGGCCTAGAGCCCACCCTCCTCCGCCCCTACCGCAAAGAACACCCTTCCGCTGCCGCCCCCATCCCTTTCCCACCCCGGGTCCCGCCGCGACACCTGATTCATCCCCACTGCCCCCCCAAATGTCCTCCAGTGCCACCCCCACGGGGGCCGTCTCGTTCCCGCTAGCTGCGAGCGGCCCTCGGGGGGTGGTATTTGAATCCCCGGTCCCCAACACGTTAGGGGCTGCCTTGTTCCCTCCGCCACCCCCTCCCTTGCCGGGGTCGGGGACGGGCAGCGCGGCGCCGTCGGTGTCGGCGCCGCGTTGGGGATCGGATCCCTGTTTGCCCGTCTCCGTGGCCCGTGAGCTCCACCCAGGGGCCCGGACGGAGGAGACTCCTGGTTCCCCCTCGGCGCTGAGGAGCGAGCTGCGCCAATTCCTCGCGGATAACCGCGGGGCGAAAGGAAGGTGCAGCTCGCCCTCCAGCGCTGGGGGGACTTTCATTCCATTCTTCAGGCCACCAGAGGCCTGTTGCAGGAGGGGAGAGGGACCAATAGGCAGGACAACGTGGCCTACCGCCGGACCCGCAGATTCCGAGACGCTCTCCTGACTTTCGGGTCGGAGAGCGGTCTGCTGCGGGGCCTGCGGGGGGCCGCCGATTCACCTGCCCGCGAGGATCCACCCCAGCCCTCATCATGAAGTACACCACATTAGCAACACTGAATGCCCGGGGCTGTAGCGCGGGTCTCCGCAGGAGCCGGGTGCTCTCCTTCCTCCGGGAGGGGGGGTACTCGGTGGCCTTCCTGCAGGAGACCCACACGACTCCAGCCATTGAGGCTGGCTGGCGGCTGGAGTGGGGGGACGGGGTATATTTCAGCCACCTCGGCGCTCGCTTGGCCGGGGTGGCCACCCTGTTCTCCCCTGCCCTACAGCCCAAGGTGCTGGGGACCGCCGAGGTTGTCCCGGGCCGCCTGCTGCACGTCCGGGCCTGCGTGGAGGGGCTGACGTTGAACTTGGTCAATGTCTACGCCCCGAACGCGGGCCCGGACCAGGTCACCTTTTACCGGCGGGCGGCCACCTTCCTCGGCACTCTGGATCCTCGCGAGTGCCTGGTCCTGGGCGGGGATTTCAACACCACCCTCGATGACCGGGACCGTGTAGGACTCGCGAACTGCCAGGCCACAGCAGACATCCTCAGGGAGATCGTGGACCATCACTCCCTGGTGGACGTCTGGCGAGACCACCACCCGGACGACAGTACCACCTTTACTTACGTCCAGGTGGGGGACGATCGGTTGAGCCACTTCCGGTTGGATGGCATCTACCTTTCGCGTTTCCACCTGGCACGAGCCCACTCCTCCAGCATCCGGCCGGCCCGATTCATGGACCACCATTTGGTGGCCGTGAAAGCCTCTCTGAGTTCGGAGAGGCTGGCCTATTGGCATTTTAATAATAGCTTGCTGGAGGATGTGGGCTTCGTGGCGTCCTTCCAGGAGTTCTGGCGGGCCTGGCAGGGGCAGCGGCCCGCCTTTCCCTCGGCGCGGCGATGGTGGGACGTGGGGAAGGTGCGCGCCCGGCTCTTCTGCCGCGACTACTCCCGGGGCGCCAGCCGGCAGAGGGATGCGGCGATAGAGCAGTTGGAGCGGGAGGTATTGAAGCTTGAGAGGCACCTGGTGTCCGCGAGGCGTACCGGGAGAGGCGGGAGGAGCTCTGGGCCCTGGAAGATCACAGGGCCCGGGGCGCCTTTGTTCGATCCCGCATCCAGCTCCTTCGGGAGATGGATCGCGGCTCCCGCTTCTTCTACGCCCTGGAGAAAAGGAGGGGGGCTAAAAAGCACGTCACCTGCCTTTTAGCGGAGGACGGCACCCCCCTCACGGATCCGGCGGAGATGCGTGGAAGAGCCAGGGCCTTCTATGCCAGTTTGTTCTCCCCGGATCCGACCGAAGCCGATGCCTGCAAGGTGCTCTGGACTGAGCTCCCGACGGTCAGCGCGGGCGACCGAGACCGGCTAGAGCTGCCTCTCACTCTGGCCGAGTTCTCGGAAGCCCTCCGTCTCATGCCCAACAATAAAACCCGGGCATGGACGGGCTGACCGTGGAGTTCTACGCGTGTTCTGGGGCGTCCTCGGCCCAGAACCTGCGTTACCGTCTGGGCCGAGTCCTTGGAGGCGGGGTCCTCCTCTGTCGTGCAGGCGAGCGGTGCTCGCCTTATTGCCGAAGAGGGGACCTCCGCGACCTACGGAACTGGCGTCCCGTCTCGCTCCTCAGCACGGACTACAAAGTCGTAGCGAAAGCCATCTCGCTGCGACTGCGGTCCGTGCTGGCGGACGTGATCCATCCCGACCAGACTTACACCGTCCCGGGCTGTAGTATTTTTGACAACTTGTATTTGGTCCGGGATCTCTTAGAGCTCAGGTGTAGGGACGGCTTGTCGTTGGCCCTCCTGTCCCTGGACCAGGAGAAGGCGTTCGACAGGATGGACCACGAGTATCTCCTGGGCACCCTGCAGGCCTTCGGCTTCGGGCCCCGTTTTCTGGGTTTTCTCCGGGTGCTGTACGCTCTCGCGGAGTGTCAGGCTCAACTGGACCCTGACCGAGCCGGTCAGCTTCGGGCGGGGGGTGCGTCAGGGGTGTCCGCTGTCGGGCCAGCTGTACGCTCTGGCGATCGAGCCCTTCCTCCGTCTCCTCCGTAGGAGGTTGACAGGGTTGGTGCTCCGGGAGCCGGAGCTGCGGCTGGTCCTGTCGATGTACGCCGATGACGTGCTCCTCGTGGTCCAGGACCCGGGCGACCTGGCGCCGGTGGAGGCCTGCCAAGCCGTCTACTCGGCAGCCTCCTCCGCCCGGGTCAACTGGGTCAAGAGCTCCGGCCTGGTGGTCGGGGACGGGTGGCGGGCCGGCTCCCTCCCACCCATGCTTCAGGCCATCAGGTGGAGCGCGGGTCCGCTGCTCTATCTGGGCATCTATTTATCCGCCACGCATCCTTCTCCGCCGGAAAACTGGCAAGGTTTGGACGCCAGGGTGGGTGAGCGGTTGCGGAGGTGGGCAGGACTGCTCTGGTGCCTCTCCCTTCGCGGGAGGGCACTGGTGCTAAATCAGCTGGTCCTGTCCATGCTCTGGCACCGACTCAACACCCTGCACCTGGCCCCGGAGGTCCTGGCCAAGCTCCAGAGGACAGCTTTGGAGTTCTTTTGGCCAGGACTGCACTGGGTCTCTGCAGGGGCCTTGTCTCTCCCCCTGGAGGAAGGGGGGCCAGGGCCTGGTCTGCATGCGCAGCCAGGTCCGGACCTTCCACCTCCAGGCCCTGCAGAGACTCCTCTTTAGTGCAGGTAGTCCGGCATGGAGCATTTTGGGGTGCGCTTTCCTCCGCCGCCTCCGAGAGCTCCGATACGACCAGCAGCTCTTTTTCATCCATCCGAGGGGTCTTCCGCGAGACCTCTCAGAGCTGCCGGAATTCTACCAGGACCTCCTCCAGACCTGGAAGCTGTTCTCAGCGACCAGGTCCGTTAGGCCGCCGAGGAGCAGACCTCTCGCGGAGCCCCTGCTCCACAATCCAGCCTTGTGCGTGCAGGTGGCGGAGTCTCCCGGTGCGCCGGAGGCTGATCCTGGCAGAAACCACCAAGGTCGGAGACCTCCTGGACTACGCCAGGGGGGACTGGGTGGATCCCCGTGCGCTCGCTGGCCGCATGGGGCTTTCCACCCCTCGAACCCCTCTGCGCCTACTCCGGGAGGTGAAGGCGGTTTTGCCGCGGCCCGCTCTCGAGTTCCTGCAGAGAGCCCTGCAAGAGGGTACACCCCACCCTTCCCTTCCTGCAAACCCTCCGTCCCTTATTATCGGGACCCTGTTCCGCGGGCCCCCCCGAGCCCCTCATCCTTGGACCCCCAGCTGGCTGTAAAATTTGCAGCCCGTCTGCTTTCGAACCGCGCCTAGGGAACATCTGTACACGCTCGTGCTCCACACTCTGCATTTCCCCACCCTCATGTCCCGCCCCGACACTAAGTGGCGGGACTATCTAAGACCCATAGAGGGTGGGGAACCCCGTGTATTCCAATCTAATTCCACGGCCCATCGGGGACATTAGTTGGCGGCTCCTTCACGGAGCCGTGAGCACGGGCGTGTACCTGGCGCGGTTCACCCCCATCCCGGAAGCCTGCCCCTTCTGCGGCGTGAGGGAAAACCTGGCGCATGCATACCTCGAGTGCGCCAGGTTGCAGCCCCTATTCCGGCTCCTCCAGAGCCTCTTATTGAGGTTCTGGCTGCACTTTTCCCCTCACCTTTTTATCTATGCACACCCAATCCGCAGCCCCACAAAGTCGCGGGACCTCCTCATCAACCTCCTCCTGGCCTTGGCTAAGGTCGCCATTTATAACACCAGGAGGAGGATGCTAGACGAGGGGGTTTCCTGCGACTGTGGGGCCTATTTCCGTTCCTCCCTTGTGTCACGTATCCGGGTAGAGTTCCTCTGGGCGGCGTCCACTGGCTCCCTTGACAGCTTCGAGGAGCAGTGGGCGCTGTCCGGGGTTCTCTGCTCGGTGTCCCCATCTGGTTCCCTAGTTATTAACCTTTAGCCTGCACTCCTTGTCCCTTTTGTCATTATTTGTCCCCAGTAATTAATTGGACACGGGTCCAGTCGTCCCTCCCGCAAGGCTGGGGGAGGGGCTTTTAGAAAGTGGGCGGGCTTTGCCCGCCCACTCCCCCATGGTTTCCAAATAGTGCCCCACTACACTCCCGTTAAAATAATCCCTCAAGTCAATAGTCCCGTTAGTCCGGTTCCCGGCCTTACGTCAGGTCGGGGCAAGGGGCAATTAGTCCAGGGGTCGGGCCTTGCTTCAGGTCTGGGCCAGAGGTAAAGAGTTCACTACAGTTCCAGAACCCCCAGTAGAGCAAGCCACAAACCCCCACAGTTTAAGATGCACTGGCCCTCAGTCAGGGCAGGGAGTAACCAGCAGTGCCCAAGTTCAAGAGGTACTGGCTGGTTTCAGGTCGGGCAGTAGAGCCCTTGACTAGAAGTTCCCTAGCCCTGGTTCAGGGCAGGCAGCAGCAATCGTCCTGCCCCTTTACGAGGCCCAGGCCTGGTCCCAGGCTGGGCAGTAAACAAACACAGTACACCAGTTCAGAGGCCCCAGGCCTATCACAGGCAGGGGCAATCAACCCTCACTTAGGAAAGCCCTGGCCCAGGGCGGGGCAACAAACAACCACAGTTGAGAGGCCCAGGCCTGGTTCCAGCTGTGCAACAACCACAGAAGCAGTTCAGAGAGCCCTGGCCCTAGGGCAGGGTGGAGCAACAACCAGACAGTACCAGAGGCCCAGGCCTGGTTACAGGCTGGGCTGCAGACAAACACAGTTGGCAGTTTAAAGCAAGGAGGGGCCAAGCCCTGGTTCAGGGCATGGCTACAAACAACACAGGTTTGGGGTTTCCTTGTTCAGGAGGATTGCAGGTAGTCCATCTGCAGTGGGGGCTGTGAGGGGGAAAGTGTTACCCGGTAGGTGGGTGGCAGGGCAGGCCCACACACTCCACTGCGCCCCGGCCCAGGATGCAGCAGAGCAGCTGCTGCTGACTCAGCAGGGGGCTCCGGCCCACAACCCACTGACCAAGGGCCTTTATCAGCCCGTGCTATCCCCTGGGCCACTGCCTTTCTCCCCCTCAGCAGGTACTTGAGTCTCTGGCAGATTCCACGGGGAGTTGGAGAGGGTCTCCTCTGGCAGGAGCCCCGGAGGCCCGATCCAGGCCTCAGCAGCTTCTAGGTCCTCTACTGGCTGCAGCAGGCAGGGGTGTCCAGGCTGGTCCTCGGGGTCTGGCGGGTCCTCTGAGGCAGGCCCAACAGGTAGCTCGGGCAGGTCTCTCCGGTCCCAGGGTGAAGGCTGGCACCAGGGTTCAAGCGAGTCCTTGGGGTCCAGCTGGTCCCAGGATACCAGTGGAGATTGGGGGGCAGGCAGGTCCCTCAGGTCAGTCAGGTCCTCCGGGTTCCGAGGTACAGCCGGCGGGGCCTGCAGGTTCGGCAGGCACTCACAGACCCGGGGTACAGGCGGGCGCCAGAGCTCAGGCAGGCGCTCCCGATCCCTGGGGGCAGGCGTACGTCGGGGCTCAGGTGGGTCCTGGGGTTCAGGCAGGTCCTCGGGATCAGTGACCCTCGGTGGCCCGAGCCATGCCCCAGTCTCCCCAACAGGGAGCACTGGGCAGGCCTCTAGTTCCTCTGGGTCAGAGGGCAGGCCTGCTGGCGGGCCTAGCCAGGTCTCAGTCTCCCAGTCAGGGAGTTCGGGGTACGCCTCATGGTCAGAGGCAGTTGGAGGTCCGAGCCCGGTCTCGGCCTCTGTGGCAGGGAGCTCGGGGCAGGCTTCTGTCTCCCACCGAGGCTGAGCTCCGACTGAGTCCTCAGTCTGGTTATTTATAGTCCTAGCCCCGCCCACTGACTTCCAGTCAGGTGATGAGGAAGGGCTAGGCTGTGCCCAAAATGGCTCCCGGAGGGCTTCACCCGCCCACCTTCCCATGGTTCCAATAGGCCCCACTACAACATGTTTCTTGGAAGTAGCACATGTAAGTATATCTTTTGAAGTATAAAAACCCTTGAGAGAGTTTTGCCTTTGAAAGAACTCCAAGGTCAATAGCAGAAGATAAAGAGATAAGATTAAGAGAAACAGTTAAATATTTACATCCCTGTGCAGAACCATTCTTTCAGCTATACTACTGAAAACATAATTCAGGATATAATATATAGTACTGCATAGTTAAAAGTGCATAGACCCAAAATTTAGAAGTAGTCATACTATTAATTATAAAGTAATATGTCAGGTGAAGTTGATCATGGTAATGTTCAGATACTATTAGACCAGAAATAAGGAATACCATACCTACAAGTTGACAGATAAAGAAACTTCTGTGAAAAAATAAATTGGTCACTTGCAGACCTAGGTCCAGGATTTCATCTGGACCTGACAGAACTTCTCTGCTGCTTTCACTTTTAGCCTGCATCCAGTCCTGTCCTCCTGCATGCCTTGCTCTTTTTTCCTCTTGGCCTTTCATCACATTAAAACACATTGGAAATTTTAATTATTATTTTCCAATGAGACTGCTTCTAATGATGCTAGTGACTCTAGTTAAGGCTTTGAACATAACACCTTTTCCATCTTTGTATGGTAACTCAACTGTCTGAATAATTCATGAAGGCAGATGAATGTCTGCTTCCCCTGTAAATATAACATGCAGACAAATAACTACTTTGAAGTAATACTGAGGGTCTGATTTTACAACCAAGAAATTCAGAGTTAGTTATCAACAGTTAGAGACATTTGGGGCCCAGTATTTCATATTCCTTGGTATCCCGCTCCCAGCCATTTCATTCTCAATTTTACCTGTCAAGGAATTTTTTTTGAGAGGGAGGACCTGAGCTTAAGACCCTTAACCTCTCACCCTCCCCAAATCAGCCTTTAGCATAAGGTCCTTAGATATCGCAAAGGGGTATGAATATATTAGAGGTCAAATTCAATTCTCAGTTACACCTGTGCAGTCCCATGGAACCACTGAGATTTCATTAGTGTGAACGAAAGCTGAATTTCATTCTAAGTAATTATACGCTATCAACACTAACACTTTGTCATAACAGATCAGACTTATGGACTTTGAGTAGCTTTTAGACGTAATACTTTTTGCATCTATGTATATGAGAGGTATTAATAGATACTGCTGCACTCATAGATACACCTTTCGTCTTCAGCTTTGATACATCACGTTACATACAGCATTCTGACAGTTAAAAACAAACTACCATTCTTTAACAATACACCATTCTGATGTCTTCAACAGATACAATATATTTTGCACAGACACATCAGGTTTTACACTGCCTTCAGTGAATGTTCAGATAGATTTTGATGAGTTTGTCTGCACTGACTAAATACTCAGACCATGCAGACATATAAAATTCATAATTATGTGGCTCCATATCAGTTCTCTTTTTCTTAATTTAATGAGATTCCCACTAACCTGGGATAAAGCAGCATAACAATGGGGTGCTCCTCCCACATATAATTAACCACTATCCAAATTCTGACATCCTTTATGTGCAAGAACAAAAATAAAATCAGCTTGTGGTCAATACTACATACCACCAGCGCCTGCTATAATAAAGAAAAAGTCAAATATTGCTTTGTATTGCTTGGCCATTTCTGTATGTCAGTAGCACATACCACAAAAGACTGTGCTTTACATGGTTATATAAAGCAAGGCTACATGATCAAGTGTAAGACCTTAGGAAATGAGCACTGGCATTATCTCAGAATTACTATATTGGCATGATCTCACAATTGGCATTATATTGGCACTAACTCAGAATTTCTTGATAAAGATAATCCCTTAAGATATATGGGCATAAAAGATAAACACAATGTTCTTTGATTTGTATTTTAAAAGAAAAATATCAGAAAAAAATATGGTAGGCAAAGGACAGCTTTGCCAAAATTCCAGGAATAGCTTCTGCAGATACAATAAATACAATCTTAGCACAAAATCTCTCTCTATTTTGCAGACTTATTTTTTCCTTGCCTAGTTTCATGTACTGACCAGACCCAGACTTGCTTAGCTTATGAGATCTGACAAGATCATAGCTCATGGCAGTATAACTGCAGAGAACAGATTTTTTTGTTCCTGCTGCTGAGTTCATTGACACTTCAGGGAATGAGATAAAAGGAAAAACATCAACAAGTTGTAAAGAACATTATCAAGACAAAAAAATCAAAACTTTCCTATATCTTAATGTATGCATATAGTATAGTATAAAGAATAAGATTAGTCAAGGTAAAGTAGGGTAGTAGAATCTGGTTCATAATTAACAGCAGCCACAAATCTAGAACACTAGACACAGAATTGACTAACATGAGTATTCATTACAGCCAAATCTACTGTGCTTCAGGAATTAGACAAGGTTAGGAATATTCAGACCTAAAAGCACATATTTTCTAAATTTGTAGCTGCCATGCTTTCAATTGCAATTGATCTTGATTCCAATAACTTATTCATTGCAGGCAACAATTGTACACCTGTGATATCGTTATCTGAGTTCGTGTTACAGTTACACTGCAAACTAACATATAAATAGCATGTTCAGAATCTAGCAGAAAATGATGCTGAGCAGTGCTCATGCTGAGTAAGTGAAACAAACACAGAGATATTCACTAAATGCTGCCAATGAAAACAATATTAAATGTTTTTTCTTTAAGTTAAAATAAGACTCCCGATTAATTTCAATTAACTCATGCAATTAACTCAAAAATTAATGTTGATTAATTGCAGTTTTAATCGCACTCTTAAACAATAGAAAACAAATTGAAATTTATTAAATATTTGTGGATGTTTTAAAATATACTATTTTAATTACAACAGAATATAAAGTGTACAGAGCTCACTTTATATTATTTTTATTACTAATATTTACACTGTAAAATGATGTAAAATGATTAAAAATAGTATTTTTCAATTCACTTGATACAAGAGCTGTTGCATAATCCCTTCATTGTGAAAGTACAATTTACAAATATAGATTTTTTTTTCACAACTATATCCATAACCAAAACAATGTAAATCTTTAGAGACTACATGTCCACTGAGTCCTACTTCCTGTTCAGCCAATTGCTAATGCAAACCAATTTGTTCACATTAACAGGCAATAATGCTGCCTACTTCTTACTTACAATGGCACCTGAAAGTGAAAATAGGCATTCACATGGCACATTAGCACCTGGCGTTCAAGGTATTTACATGCCAGATATGCAAAACATGCATATGCACCTTCATGCTTTGGCCACCATTCCAGAAGATATGCTTCCATACTGATGACGCTCGTTAAAAAAAAAAAATAGTATTAATTAAATTGATGACTGAACTCCTTGGGGGACAACTGTGTATCTCCTGCTCTGTTTTACCCACATTCTGCCATATATTTCATGTTATAAAAGTATCTGATAATGACCCAGCACGTATGTTTGTTTTAAGAACACCGTCACCACAGATTTGACTAAACGCAAAGGTGGTGAGATCATGAAAGACACCTGCAGCACTCAACCCAAGGTTTAAAAGTCTGAGGTGAGTTCCAAAATCTGAGTGACAAGGTATGGAGCACGCTTTCAGAAGTCTTAAAAGAGCATCACTCCGATACAGAAATAACAAAACCCAAACCACCAGGAAAGAAAATCAGCCTCCTGCTGGTGGCATCTCCTTCACATGATGAAAATGAACAATTATTAATCTGCACTACTTTGGATCATTACTGAGCAGAATCAACCATCAGCATGGATGCATATTCTCCAGAATGGTGGTTGAAGCATGGAGGGACATATGAATCTTTAGCATATCTGGCACATAAATATTTTGTGACATCAGCTACAATAATGCCATATGAACACCTATTTTTGCTTCCAGGTGACATTGTAAACAAGAAGTAGGCATAATTATCTCCTGCAAATGTAAACAAACTTGTTTGTCTGAGTGATTAGCTAAATAAGAAGTAGGACTAACTGAATTTGTAGGCTCTAAAGTTTTACAATTGTTTTATTTTTGTACATAATGCAGTTGTTTTTGTACATAATTCTACATTTGTAAGTTCGGCTTTCATGATAGTATTGAAATATTATCAATTGAGTTTTTGTACTGAAAATATTATGTTTTTTACAAAGCAAATATTTGTAATAAAAATATGAAGTTAGCACTGTATACTTTGTATACTATGTTGTAATTGAAATCAGTATTTTTTAAAATGTTGAAAACATCCAAAAGTATTTAAATACATGGTATTCTATTATTGTTTAACAGCACAATTAATCATGCTTAATTTTCATAGGCACAGGAACTAGGAGTTGTGGGTTCTTGCAGCATCCCTATGTTTTATGCAGAACCCTGTATAACCCACACAACTTCAAGGTGTGGTGTACTGTCCCATCTAGTGGCTGAGAGACCATTTACAGAGAGAATGCGTCTTTTCTACTGCCTTTTAGTTGAGTCAGCTGGCTTTTAGCTCATGCGGTAGAGGCTCATTCATTGCGACTACTAAGCTCCAGAGGTCCCAGATTCAATCCCACCCACAAATGACTGTGATCTGCCAGTGTTACACCTGTAAATGGGGTTCTGGATGCTGGGCCTGTGGCTAAGACTCCGCTCCTAGCCACACACCCAGTCCCAGATGTTGTCCCAACTTTGTCCCCTTATCCCGTCTGAAGACACTGCCCCTCCTCTTGGCCGCAGCTCTAGGGAGGAAGATGGGGAAGGGGTCAGGATTTCAGCACTGTACTAGTAGAAAAATAAACAGTGGTGCTGAAAATTTTTTAATCTCCCAATTAACCATGATTAAATTTAATAGTTTGACAACCCTAATTAAAATTTTTTTAAAAAAATCTACAAGACAATGCATGAGAAGTTTCATTCACCAAAGTGATTCTATGAGAGAAACCAACAGCTTCCATCAGAAAAGTTATATCAATCTTAAATTCTGCTTCGTGAGTCTGATGCTCTGATTATAGCCATCTCTGAGCAACACATGTTTAATGTTTGTGGCTACAAAGAATTTTCAATTATACCTACATATTTCCACTCTTAACTCGTTTGGGGATCTGAAATGTTCCAATTATGGGCTAGATTCAGAGAGTTCGAAGGGGAGTATAGATTGTGAAGAAAATCTATTTTATTTGTCAGTTATTTGAAGCTGAAAAATAATATATTTTCCTATTGGTAAAAACCAAATAAGCTCCCCCCCAATCATCTCTGTCACTGATACACCATATTTTTATTGCAAAAAAAACCACCTCCAAAAACAGCTGAACTTTTATATATGGCAAATAGATACTGCTCTTTTATAGATTACATCTATTAACAAGGAGATAAAAGTGGGAACTGTGTAATCCCTTGTGTTCATATCAAACAAACTGTGGTCTCTGGGAGCAGTTCCAAGTGGCCCATGGAGTTGGTTATTAGAAAAGTGTCAGAGTTGGTTATTAGAAAAGTGCCTGCCAAGTTCATACTGCAGAATGACATGGGGAGTTTCACCAATTTTCAGCTCTTGTTATAAGAGTTTGCCACATTTCTAATGTAGAAAGTTATAGATACTGTGATAGCCTCTCTAAGATGTTGAGTTCTGGAGCTGCAACACTGAAAGAGTAGCAAATGCCTTTGGAGGAACAGAAAGGGGTCTCAATGACCTTAGTTGTATGAAACCTCAATGCCATTATGTTGCCACTGTTATTTTGCAAGTGAGTTGTTGCAGGTACTTAGAAGAAAATGAAATATTGTACGTTCAAACTTACCACAGAATTATTTTAGGGGGAAAAATACAGAAAATAAAAATAGCTTTTGGGTTTGACAGTTTTCCCATATCCAAAATAATGTCATTATGTGGAAAGAGGAGCAATAAAATTATATTGTTCATATATTATTTTAAACCAACTAATTAATTGAGTTTGTTTCATATGCCTTAATATTCTAATCAGTTAGTAATGCCAATGACAACTTTCTTATAAAAATTAGAGTAGATGAAAAAAATTTCAAAAAATTGACAAGGGAGGGATATTTTTCACCTGTTTTCTCCTTTTTTCATGCAGCTCTAAAATAGAATTCAAATTGGAAATGTCTAATTTACACAAAAAGAAAGCTGTGCTGAGAGCTGATAGGGAGAGAACTGTCTGCAAGTTGGTTTGAGTGCTCTTACTCTGGGGAAAAAGCTGTATTCTAGTGAAAGATAAGTATGCTGCAAAGAAAATGCAAGTGGGAAGCTCATGATTTTTCACTGCCAGAATTTTAAAAAACCCTGCATATGAGGCCAGATTCTTCTTCCCATTACTTTTTTATTCTCAGCAGAGTAAGTCAACTTAGTGATGTTAATCAGGTCTACATGGGCATAATAACGAGTAGAACTTCAAAGTTTGTTCATCCATCCTTACACTGCTCTTACTCTGGGATCACTTCAACTAAATTTGTGGAATAGCAACATGTCATGCATCACACACACACAAAAAGCACTGGACAGTTGTACCCTAAGACAAACAACCACCTATGGGAAGCAATGAAAGAATGTTGACTTCTTGAATAGCAACATACTTCTTTAAAAATTCACACCACATTCTAGAAGCAAACCTGATAGTTAAATATAGCCACACTAACTAATCACCTCTGAATGCTGATGAACTAATATATACACAATTCTCACAGGCTTCTATGCAGTCAATTACATTCCAAAAATACACTGAGATAACAGAAAACCAAATTGTCTTGTATTTTCTCATGTGCAAAATCATGAGTTGCTTCAAGTCACTTTTTTTTTTATCTATTGCACAGTTTGAATTGGAAATAAAATCACAAAATCACTAAATTAATTGCAAACCTCCTCCACAGGAGGAGCCAATATGCAACATATTTCCAGGGACAGCCAGAGGCTAACCACAGAGCTAGTTCATGTAACACCATCCGCTGCATTATTTAAAGGAGGATCTTGTTGCAAAAGATTTGTTTGGGGTCAGTATCATGCATTTATAGAATTACACTCTTTAAATGTCACTGCATTCAAATAAGCCAAATCCTTGTCTTATGAGCAACACCCACAGGAACTGCAGCAGTGGGAGGGTAGGCAGAAGTGCAGGCACTGGCATTGTTGCAGTCTTTGCCACTAATCCAAACTGGAGCACAAGGCATTCATGATAGTACACAGGGGCCACAATTACAGCTCACACAGAATAGTAGCAGCTCAAAATACATCTCTCCCCATTCTCCAATATTCAATTTCAGATCATGATCTCTGCATAATCCAGTGACAGAAAGACCACAGGTCAACCCTACCACAGCCCCATTCAGCTCTTTTGTGCAGAGTCAACACAGATTTGGGCTCTGAAGAATGAAGGATGGGTGTACTATCCCACTGTTTGGGTCTCTGGCATTTGCAAGGAGTTGGGGGGATGCGACGCAGGTTTGATCTGAATATTTTTACAGGAAATACTGATAACAAGTAACCATACTTTTATACAGTTGTTTGAAAATAGGAATTTCGGTCCTAACTCTGTCCTGGTTAAGGGATGCAATCTCCCAAGTTCCACTGAAATCCAGAACAGTGAAATGTGTGTGTGTGTTTAATTTCTCTAATGTGGGTTAAAACTAAGTCTGAGGGTCTGTAATGGAGGTTACGGAAGTCATGGATTCCATGACTGAATGAGACCTCTGTTACTTCTGCAGCAGCCAGTGCAGCTGGCCTGGGGGCTACCTAAGCAGCTTGGGTAGCCCCTGCACCAGCAGCACCAAACTGCTGTTGAGACAGTCTTGGGTTGTTGCACCTCACCCTCAACAGCAGTGGAGGGAGGTGTCTCTGGCTGCTGCCAACCCTCCTGCCCAGCAGCAGAAGTCCTAGACTGTGTGTCACCATCCTCCTCCCCAGCACCAGGGGGTATTGGGCCATCACGCTACCCCCTCCAGCCACAATGGGAATACTGCCTCCCCCCACCAGCAGGTGTCCTGGGATACATGTTGCTGCCCCCCTGAAAACCCATGGCACTCCAGGACAGCACCCCTGGTCAGCCTCCTGCCTCCGAGTACCCAAGATTTAGTCAGGGGTACATAGTACAAGTCATGGACAGGTCACAAACTATGAATTTTTGTTTACTGCCCATGGCTTTTACTAAAAATCTCTGATTAAAATGTAGCTGTAATTATAACTCTTTGGAGCAGGGAGGGGGAATTTCAGAGGATTGTAGAAAGAGAAGTAGAGAAGTGGATGTTAAAGTAATCCTTCTTCACTTTTGACAATTTGCCAGGGTTTCTTTCAAACACTTCATCGGGTCACATCCCCTGATAACCAGACAAGTTATGATATAACAGATCATTCTTTAAAAATAGAGGTTTTGGGTTGTTTTAATTGGCACCTCCTGATGTATGCCTGCCCAGACTCAAGTGTAATATGACAGCTAATTGTACACGTGCACAAAAATTCATGTTGGCAACACTCATTACTAAAGGAAAGCTTTGCTGCTGCACTTCATAGAATTCACTGAGTTTAAATAATTTATTACAATCCATGAGAAATATAACTGTACTTCTTGGAAATCAGCCTAAGGTATAAAGTTCATGTTTAGAAATAAAGTAGATCAGAGTGCAGGTCAAGATGAGAAAAGGGATAACTAATTAAAACAGAGTGCAGGAAACAGAAAATCTCAGTGCTAACTATGGCTCTGCTATAGACTTCCTGTGGAACCTTTGAAACATATTTTCAAAAGAAGCCACTCAGATCAAAAGTCTAAAACTTGCATGCCTAGAGTTATGCACCCTCAAAGGCTATGTCAAAAAAACCATTCAGATGAGCCCTCCCTCTCCCAATTAGCATGGCCTACGAGAGTCACGGTATAGTCTTCTTCCAGATAACATTCCTTACACAATTATGCCAAGTTAGATGGAGGAAGAGGAAAAAAACACCTATTACTGTGTGAAAAAACTTTGAATGAAATTGAAGAATTCTGAATAGTCATCAAAAATATTTGTTTTGATTAGATTAAAAATCAGTTTCATTATTTTCCCCTCCTTCTCTTCCTCACCTGCCCTCTTTTTTCTCCTCGGGAGAAGGACAAAAAAAAGTTTTAATTTGAATCAAGCTGAATTGTAACAAGTTTTTCATTTGAATTGTAAGAAAATGTTCAGCTTAATGAAAAAAATTAAAAAAGTCTAATTATTTTTTTTAGTGTGAAAAAGGTTGATGAAAAAATGTCAATGAGCTCTAGGTAGAAAGTTTAATTCCATAATGAATGCATCTAAACTGGTGTGCATTCTTTTCTTCCAGTGGCTCATGCAATCTCCAAAGCAGTGTCATTGAACACAAAGCAATTGCTAACCCAGATTTGGCAACACTAGAACAAGAATTATCAAATATCCCACTTCTTCAGTTTGTCCACAGTGGAGATGCCAATGACCTGTAGGTTTTCAGCAGTTACAGGTTTGATATATTTTTCTGAATAAGATGTGGGTACCTAAATTGATACTTGGGCACCTTCATCAAAGATGTATGATTTTTGGAGGTGCTAACATTCTAGTCTCCGGATTCCTCAGAAAATTTAACATCTCCATACAAATGGACTAAAAGTATGAATTTAGGTGCCTATCTGTAGGCATCCAAGTCTGATAAGGTAGGCCCCAGATCCTGATTTTCAGATATTGAGCATCAATGATCATTTGAAGTCACTGGGAGAGGAGGGGAGTAGCATCATCGAAAAGTGAGATCTTGTGTATGTAAAATTGAGCACCCAAAATAAAAGGTCATTTTGGAGAATGTGGGCCTTAATCTTTCTATAATACTGTTCAACTGTAAATTGGGGAGTGTAACTCACCTATCCCATAGGGTACTGAAAAGCTCAATTCATTCATGTTCGTGAAGTATTTGAGCTCTAACAACACTATTTGAAGAGGTCGAACAGCTTTTCAGAATGCATCATGTTACTGAATCTTAGGAGCTACTTTGAAGCAGTAATTGGATGCTTTGCATGCCCATTTACATTTAAATCCCCAAAATGTTCTTCTGCATTTGGGGCATCTCCAAGGAGATACAGAAAGAGTTAGTTGGACTAGTCTGTGCCTAGAGTTCTTTTCTTGGTGATTTGTATTACATACTATTAACTGGAATCACAATGGAGATATCTGCATGGGCTGTACTAGAAAAGCAGCTGCACATTACAACCTCATTAACACCACAGAGAGGACATGGCTCACAGACAAACGCTCAGAATTCTGTTTCTTAGTAATTAATCCAGGAACAAAATTAGACAAGAATATTAAAAAAAAAATCTGTACTTAGCAAAAGCTCTATAAATCTCTGAAATCATCCTTCCCATCCCTCTACGCACCAAAAATCTATCCACAAGTTGTTCCCCACCTGACCCCCATCACAAGTATAAAACTGAGAGTATCATCACCCATTCTATCTTTAGGCAGCTGGCAGATTGCTTTTGTTCTCAGGTAGCCAAGTTTCAATGAGGTTTATCTCATTTCTGATAAGTGAGCAATAAAAGTCAAGTTTTAAACAGAATGCCTGAAATGTCAACAATACCACAATAAAAGGAAGGAAAAGTGATACAGAAATCAGTGCGACCAGATGTTTATAGTTACATATGAACTCAGAGAGGCACTGAAAAATCACCTTAGAGGAGAGAATAAAACCTAAAGGTGATTGAAAGGCACAAGATTACTCCTCTGTGGTGCCCAGTGACGTTCTATGTGATCATAACCATAAATTATATTGATCTGCAAAGAGGAAGACCTGCAAACTAGGGATGAAAAATCCCATTGAATTAGTTAACCAGTTAACCATTAAGTTAACTAGTTAACAGATTCAATGGGGCAGGCAGAGGGGCTGGTGCAGCCCACTGGGCTGGAGTGGCAGAGATGTGGCCAAAGAGTCTATGTCACACACATCCAATCACACTCAAAACCACTGTGATAAAGAACATAGCCTCTTCTAGAGGCAACAGAGTGGTCTTGAGGTGCCTTTTTCATAAGCTGGGGTTGCATTCCCTCAAACCCAACCTAGTTCCAGAAGACAAAGAACACATACTCAATTCTGCGTGGGATGGGAGTGAAGATTTATTTCACTAACGCTTAGCAGTATGCTCATCTTGGCACACTGCTCTGATTTAGAGCACAGTATTTCCTTAACTGGAAATAATATGATTTATTTTTTATTATGAAAACCTGAGTATACTTAATCATAATTGACATTTGTTTTCTCTGGGTAATATTTCAAAACGTGCTAATTGCTCCTTGTAATCTCTATAATCTATAAATATTAATGTTTATGCAATGTTAATAGCAGCTAAGACAAGACAAAACACAGAACAAGCAACTCAATTAATCAATTTAAATTGATTTCATGACTGCATAGATAATTACCAAATTGTCAAAACACCAATAATGTTTCCTGTTGAAATAGAGTAGATTGAATATTTTGTATAATATAAATAAGATCTTCATGTGATTTCTTTGATTAAATAGTTTAGGGCCATTTGATTTGAATTCTTGGAGATAATAAAAATAAAGGGACACTTCAGTCAAAAGCAAAAGCAGAGGGCCAAGATGATTGATAGCCTACAAATATGACCTATTTCAGAATCTTTCTTTATAAATCACATGCAATTATTCATATACATTTGCTTTCTATTAAAACAAATGTTTATTTGTTTATACGACAAATATTAAAATTAATGCCTGCATCCTGCTACTTTTGAGCAGTCCTATAATCATGGAAATGTAGGGCTAGTTGGAACCTTACGAAAGTATCTAGTCCAGCCACAGGTAAACATAGATCTTCGACAGGTGTGGTGTTAAAAACCTTCAATAATAGGGATTCCACAATTTCCCTTGGAAGTCTCTTCCAGAAATTAACTACTAGTATAGTGAGAGAATTTTTTTAAATATCTGACCTACATTTCCCTTACTTCAGATTAAACTTCTTGTCCTATTTCAATGGACCTGGAGAAGAATTTATCACAGTCCTCTTTATAACTGCCCGTAACATATCTTTCAGCCACTTTGCATTGTAAACTCATCTAATTTTAAAAAATTATTTCTATTGTGGTGATATTTAAAGCTCAGTCAGGACTCAGGCCTCAACTATAGGTGATTATAGGACTGTGTGATGCTGTATATGTGAAAACAGCTAAGAATTCCCTCCTCCCCTCACTGATTGCAACCAGAAGGCATGGGGTTTGGCTATGTTTTTAAGATTGTAATTTCACAGGAATGAATTGGGGATAGAGTGACAGGGCCATTCAACCAAATGTCTGTCGAGAACACACTGTCCCCTCTACCCCCCTCCCCGAGCTCTGGGTATACACACATTACTTCAAAACGTCTCTGGGGTTGACAATGACGTAGTAGACTTATCTCATTTTGAGATCCACATATTTATGGAGCTGACACCAGCAGCCAGCCAGGAACACAAGCAGATGCTGCTAATGCTATGAAAGTTTGGCATAGGATGGTGGTCAGCATGGTCCAGAGTTGAGTTGCCCCACGCATGTGGCAGAGCTGTGAGAGACATTTTAATGGATTTCATACAACATCAGGCTCAGGAAGCTGGTCAACAGTAGACCCATGACAGAACAGGAACTGCACTACATGTTGTCACTGGCGAACTGTCAACTGACGTCCTTCACAATCTCAAATCACATTTCTGCCATGACATTTATCATTACATTAAATGGTTATCCAGATCTTTACAGTGGGTTTTTAGTTCAAAGGTTTTTGGCATACTATGGGATCAGCTGATGTCGCTGCTGTATGCTCTGTGGACCATCAGATATATTTGTGGCACACACTGGGGGAAACAATTTAGAAATGCTTAAAGGGGTGGAACCAATGTTAAAAACAAGGATGGAATTGAGGATAATCCTTGACATTTTTCCAGGAGTTAACACTGTATGGACAGATAGGGGGAAAGTGAGAACCATGGCTCCCTGCCAGACCGTATGCTGAAACCTAAGAGTGAATAAAGGAAAGGAGGTATGTAAACAAGGAAGTGGCCAAATTCCTTGGGACTGTAAGAGGGGCAGTAATTTCACATCCTGGCATAGCATATAAGGCACTAGAGTTGTTTGAGGAGGATGGCCTTCACCTATCAGACTTAAGTGCTGTCACATTTCTGGCTGATGTAAAAGATGGATTAGGAGATGTCTGGGAACCCAAGTAAGTTTGGGAAGTAGGGAGACAAGCTAATTGCTGGTGCCTCCTTGAGGAGGATGTCCAGTGCAGGTATGCTACAGGTAAGGTGACCAGGTAAGTGGCTTGGAAAAGGACTTAAAAGGGGTGTTCTGTAAAGGAGCAGATGGGGGGCAGTTGGAGATTTCTATGATTGGTACAGGAGGGAGCCATTCCCCATTATTCTAGCCCACCTTAACCCAACTACGAGGCGGGGGAAGGCAAGAGGATGGTAAGCTCCTAACAGTGGATTTGCTAGAGGGACCTGGATGGGAAAAGACAGGATGCAATTCCCATTTGCAGATATTCAACCTATTTACAGACTCTGTGCTTCTGGAGCAGCTTGAAAGAGATGCAACATTGGGGCAAATGTGAAGCCCAACTATTTTTGGGGGGGGAAGTATGGAAGGAAGTGTATTCTAAACCGTTAGAATAGAATAGAATAGAATAGAATAGAATAGGATGACCTTCCGTACTTTGTAATATAGTTCTCAGATATTTTCTTCTTCCTTATTTTTCCATAGCCATCAATAGCCAAATGGAGGACCTCTCTACACAAACAAATCTGAGGCAGGCTGGTATGTAAATCTACCTTACTGTTCCCTGCCCCACACTAACTGTCCATGTGGGCCCTGTTCCCATGCACTAAAAGTTCCATAGTGCACTTTGAGCTACATTATAGGAAACGAAGGAACTTTTAGCACACAGCAGGCTAGTACAAAGTAGATTTACACTCAAGCTTGACACTGTTTGCATGGACAAGCCCTTACAAATATACTTATTTTAATGCATAAAATGGCTTCTCTGTTTTGTTGAACAGCAACATTTCCTTCGGTTAACTATATGAGAATACTTTTTGGAAACAGTAATCATTATTTGATCAAATTTGATTAACAAAGATTGACTCTTGTGGCATAAGCAAAGTGAGTATCCATCTTACTGCTCTGGTGCAAGCTTGGAATAACTCAACTGAAGTGTGTGTAATAAACCCATGTAAAATTGGCGTGGGTGAGATCAGACTCAAACCCTTGCCTTCAAACGCTGTGTAACCTTTCCCATTCTCAGCCATATCTTGCGCCCTGATCCCGCAAGTTTTCATGCATAACTTTAAACAGGAGTCATCCGGTGAAATCAATCTAAGCACATGCATACGTGCTTGCAGGAGTGAGACCACTGATTGTGATGACAACTATATCTTACGCTTTTTTTTAATAGCACCTAACATGCTAAGGGTGTGATCCTGATTGCAGTCCGGAGTGGGCAAATACCAGCCCACAGCTAAATATGGTTCTCCAGGGTTAGCCCCTGGTGGACTGCTGCTGTTATATTTACTTGTGCCCCCTCAGGTACAGGTGATTATAGCTCCCATTAGCTGCGGATCACCATTCCCAGCCAATAGGAGCTGCAATCGCTAATACCTGTAGAAGTGCAGGTAAATATAATAGTGGAGGCCCACCAGGGACCAATCCTGGTGAATCACTGCCTTTTTATTGTCCACTCTTATGCTAAGTGCTATGCCAGCAGAAATAGTGCTGTATCTCAAGATATAATGCAACAGTAATGAAGTTTTGTCACTCCTAGGCACAACAGAAGGCATTAAGGACAAAGTAACCTGGGAAGCATTCAGGATCATCTGACATATTTAACAAGATTTCATAAATATTGCACTCTGCCTTCCTTTTCTTGAATGCTACACCTTTGCAGATTTGCTTGCTAGTATTACTTGTGGTAGTGCAAATGTAAAATGTGAACGCAAATTGCTTCTTTATTGCTCTTTGTGAAGGGGAACCTTGGAGGACAATGCACATGTTCAGATTAATTGTATACAATAGGACAAGAGACTTCACAGAGCTAAAATGAGAATAACCTCGTTTACCTTTTCAAACAGGCAGGTTAATTGCTTGGCCTTGCCTGACTTCCTAATTTTCTACAACTCATTTTTCACAGATAGCAGGTAGACTGTGATCTGGTAACCCCCTCTGTGTTTTATCATCTATAAACCTATAATGTACAGCCTAGAGCTATATGTGCTTTCAATTACTTGGCTTTCAAATGAATCCAGGATGTTTATAGATATGTTAAAAATTAATTTAAGTCCCCAAGGGTCAGTATGAGAATGTTTAAACTCTGCTGAGATGGCCTAGCCTTTTTTTCTTTAGCACAAAGTGTAACAACACATTTTAAAATACACAAGGATGCCAGTTGTCTGTATTTATGTGGAATAGCCCCTGGTTTACAAGAAAATAAGGAAACAAATGACAACTAGTAAACAGAAAATACATAATAAATATTTGTTTTCATTCAAATACCTTTGCTTGAATGAGAATATAAGCATTCAAATGAGAAACAGCCGCTCCTCAAATATTCTGTGCACAGATCATGTGAACATTTTTTAATAAGAAATTAAGAGAGGTCTAACCAAATAGCCCTATGGAAATTAAAACTAAATTGTTGACACTTTTTCTGTAACTAACTGTATTCATCCAGCTGCACTGAATAGATTTCCTTAAGAATTCTGCAGACTATAAACTTCTGTTTAAAAACAAATATTTAACTCGGTCAAATGCACACAAGGACCTTGGAAGACTGCAGAGTTGAACAAAACTTCATTGCCTCTTGAGTAAAATGTAATATCTAACATGGAAGAGATATTGCTGTTTAATGAGAGCTCATTGCAGTAATATGAATGGATTTGCATAAGTACACCGTGTACTATAGTAACATCATCAGTTCTTTATAAATAAGCTGGGCAGCATGAAAGAACTTATCTTACTAGCAAAGATGACACCTGTAACCCTTCTGGTTACTGTTAGCTGCATTAAGATGAAGTAGCAGCATTCTTCTTTGTGCCACATAATTGTTTTCAATGGAGATATGTTGTTTTTCAGAAGTGAGCAGAACTGCCGGAAGCCCTATGTATTTTATTGTATAGAGATTTAGATATTACTTAATGCAACAGATGCGTCTGGCAGTCACCTACTGTACACGATCACATTACAATGCATCTTTTGAAGAAAGCTACACTGCACCATAGGACTGGGCTCTTATTCAACTCTACTCCTGTTCCCCAAACCCAAAGTTTCTGTCATACATCACTGAGAAGCAGTAAAGGACTTTACAAATAAAATGTGAGGAACTGAAATCTTTATAAACAGTTGTAAATAATTATCTTAAATTTACAAAGCTTTTCATCATCAAAACACCTTAAGCTCTTTGCAAGCTGGATCCTATAAATCTTTACTTGGTTAGCAATTCCATTTACTTCAATACGATGATTCATTTGAGAAAGGTTTGCAAGACTGCATACATACTGACAAAAATCACCTACGGATATAGCAGCTTACATGAATCTAAAAGTAGAACAAGGATGCCAGGATGAATACTTCCTTTTACTGAGACAATGTCAATTTTGTACTTCACTATTGTGCTAAACAGGGTACAGGTCTTGGTTAAGGTAATATTGCAAAAGCCTACAGGTCTCAAACCTGTATGAAAATAGCTTAGCTAAACCAACTAAAACCTACAGACTAAAGGCTTGACATAAGCAACTAACCAGTGAGTGACCTTTTATCATAAGGTGTCTCAAGACAACTATTGCTAAACTGCTAACAGATAACCAAAAGATGTCAGTTTACACCAGCTTCAGATATTTTATATTACAAACACCAGCAGCTGTTTGACTGTGAGAATCCCGTGGTCACAATTTGCATATATCCTAATAGGCTTGACCTAAATGGCCTTGTCCCCTATGGAAGCAGAGCACCCCAGCATTAGTATGGTGAGAAGGGGCTGAAATTGCTACTAAATCTGCATTGGACATAAGTATTAGCATAGGGTTTTGCCTACAAAAGCTCATGATACTGTATATACATTTTTGTTCTTCTCTAAGGTGCCACAGGACTACTAATTTTTAAAAGTTGTTTTTAAAGTTACAGACTAACAGCTACCCTCTCTGAGGCTCTGCTAAGAAAGTGGCACTTCTCAGAGATTTTCCAGAAACTATCAGGCCAAGGCAAGGGAGCCAACAGCCTCACCGGGCCCTAGGCAAGGTGTGGTGGGGCTGGCTCTGGGCCAGGGCTAGGGTCAGGGCCAGGCAGTCCTCAGTGCTGCCAGCCCACAGCGCACCATCCCTGACTGAGCTTTCTGAAGCAGCAGCAGCTGGGAGCCCTGTGTCCTTTTGAATTGCTTGGCCCCAAGGCAATTGTCTTTTCTATCCCTTCTTCCCCATCGGCGGGCCTGGGCCAAAGATCACTCATGGTCATCTTACGTATTATGGGGCGCCTTGTGAAAGGAGGCATAAATATGCAAGTTCTGATTCCTCTAGGCTACCTGCCTACTTTGCTATATTGTAGGGTTTGTGAAATCAATAATTGTGCTTGTAAGTGTTACAAATTCAGGTCTTCCATAAGTGTGTGTGTCTCCTGAATACACGGAGGTCCTCACTTCCAACCTAACAGTAATACAAGGGTGTGCAATCACAAATCACAAATTTTGGAAGTGATTGCTGGCCACCCCAGAAGGGGTGGGACCTCATGCCAAAGGGCAGGGCCAGGAGATTTCACTTGCTCCCCTGCCCACAGACCCTGACTGGCCTGGGGGTAGGGGAGTGTGTGAAGTCTTTGTCCCTCATTCCCGCCCTGCCGGGGGCAAGTGGCACCAAGAGAGAACAGCCTGCTGTTTTGAACAGTTGGTGGTTCTCTCTAGGCGCCGCGTGCCCCTGGCGGTGGCAGGAGACTTTGCGCTCTCCCCTCTGCCCCCAGACCGATCAGGGCCTGGGGTTGGGGGAGCTTGCAAAGTCTCTCGGCCTGCCACCCTGTCCTTTGAACAGCTGGCGGAGACAGAAGGAGACTCACGCATTCCCCCGTCCGTAGGCCTCCATTGGCCTGGGGCAGGGAGGAGCGACAGGGTGGCTGCAGGCTGGATCAACCAGTTTAGCCGGACTGTTGTGGCCCGTGGATGCTGTCTAGCCCATCCCTGCTGCAATACTATGGCTGATCTAAAAGCATGTATGCACAGTAAACTGCATGAAACTCGTTTTCCAGCTTTAGAAAAATGAATGGTGCATCAACCCTGCTGCGGCATGAACCTGCAGTTCCTGGAACCATGAGAAATTCAGACTTTCCTGGCTCGTTCTTATGAATTTATGTATGTTCCACATATTATTCTAATAACTACCTAACGTAAGCCAGCAGTAATGATGCTGAACCATAGGAGCATATTATACACTGTCTTTTCTAGGTTTCCAAAATACACAATTATGCATACAGCATGAAATACTCAACTGAATTTTGCATTTTTCAGACACACAGATGGTGAGAAGTGATCAACATTGTGCAATTTATTATGTCTATTGAATAATGCTGCTTTGTTTGATTTCCATAGGTAGAATCAGTCCGTTCTTGGAAATAAGATGTGTATTATTTCTTAGTATGCTACAATAGGGAAAATGTAGTTCAGAGTGAATGCCAAGTTGTGTGCGGAAACTGACTAGCTGGGAAAGGTGGGATATGAAAAGTGTTTGTTTTCCTATCTTTAGAAAATTAACGATTTGCAAAATTCAATTTTATGTCCCTAGGATAGATTTGGCATGTACTGTACATGCAGGAAAGTTCCTGCACACCACCAGTGTTCTACCTACACTGGATTTCAAGCAGCAGTCTTTGCACAGAATTTTATGTAATACATATTGTATCTGTAATGGATATTGTGTAATACATCAGATTCATGAGCTTGTTTTGCAGCCTAATGTAATTAAATTCACCAATTAAATATGTAAATGAGAAAATAATTAATGCCACACTTATCTATCTGTTCAGGTAATTATATTGCTTTTATCACAGTAGCGTTAAGCACTAGCTTTTGGCTTTAATCTGCAGAATTTTCTTATGTTAAGCATATTCAGTATTGATGGTGTTATTCTAAAGAGTTAAAAGAAACCAGTAGTCTTGCACTTCTATAGTCTCTTAGCATGAGGCTATTCAACGGAAAAGTCGGTAAGTAATTACAATATCCCTGATGGAAATCAGTAAGTCAATTATTTCATGTTCAGATCAAGAGAATTTTTTTTATTTTTAAATTAAATTTTATACTTTATCTAAAGCTAAATCACTGTTGCACTATTCAATACTTCCAAATAAATAGGCACAGCAAATTAACACACTGAATCAAAACAATTTATAGCATGCTTGCTACTCTAGTCCTACTGAAAGAAAATATGTTGTTTCCCCTCAGAATTCTTTTGATTATCATTTATTATATGATACCCAATACTGTACATTAAAAGATCTCCGCATTTTGCATGGTGACATGTGGCATGCATTTCTACTTTAAACTATCATTATCTGACCTTTCAGTTCACACATATGCATCTTTTTTGTTGTTGCTTAAATACTAAGCAGCAGGACAGAGGAGGATAGTATAATAAACCTCCAGCTACTGTAGCCAGACAGGAACCCCCCCTGTAACATCCATCTTTGCTTGCCTGGATATGGCAGGCTGCTGTAACCCTGAATGGCTGTAAACAGAGATACGCCAATTGCTGACCAAGAGGCTGCAGAGGAGTGTCCTTGACTGAAACCCATATTGATACGAACACACAGCCGTCCGCGGGGAGGAATCTCGCCCAGTAAAAATGTCTAGTACTCACAATTTAGTTCTCTCTTGCAAGTGTAAATTAACTTGAAACTTGCTTGTAAGAACTGGCGTCACAAAGACAAACCAACACAATCTGGCATCTTAGATAAGAAAGAGGATACGGGCCCCTATGGGTATAAAGATGGGTCCAGCAGCACATTTACTCTGAGTGTCAATCTACCATCTATCTGCTGGTCGGGTTAGGTGTTTGACCTCCCGAGGTTCCACGGGACGCCCACCTCGTATTCGTCTTTCCTAGGAATTGAGGGACTGCCCTGGCTTGACCGCTGGAGTCGAGAGGCACAGAAGGGGGTAAAAATTGTACCTGGATGTGGTCCTTTGTCTTAAGTGTACACATAAATTTAGAGCTCTTTAAAGATTAAGCTGTCACTTGGTACCATTATTTCTATTTTCTATCTTTATTTTCTTTGTAACCATTTTTAAGATCTATATTTGCTAGCAGTTAAGAAATAGAGCAATAGCCATTGTAACCATATGATTTATAAGTTTGTTTAATAAACCTGTAACTGTTTAAGTTTTAACCTGACTCCTTCAGTTGCTGTAACAGAACCAAGCACAATTTAAAAGAACTTCAGCCGGTCATAAGGGACAGATACAGGCAGAGCTGAGCATTTGGATCGTGTCCCTCCCAGAGGACAGATCCGTTGGGGCGCCCTTCAGTCTCTCCTAGACTGCCCACTGTGATGGGGCCTTGTGCCTTAGCAGTTGAAGACTTGGGTGTCACACACACACACACTGCCCTGACCGTCGGCTGACAGCTACACTGAAGGAAAACTGGTCTTCACAAGTTAGATACCAACTGACTCATCACCTGAATTATGTATGTGAAAGACTGCTGCTGGTTGAAAAAAGTGTTTAGGGCACAAATCCAAAACTCCAGCTCATCAAAGCAAATAAGAATTACGTTCCATTGAAGACAATGGAATGGAAGCATATATATATATATAATTACTTAAATGAATCAAGGCCCAAACTGTTAGAATACATACCTTAGAGAGAAGACAATTTATCACATTATTATTTAGTGTTATTGTGAAAATGTCAAAGATCTGAATCAGGAGTAGGAACCCAGTTGTGCTAAGCACTCTGCAAATATGCATGAAGACACATTGCTGCCTCTTTGACCCCAAACACTTACTGAAAATACCTATACACAAGAGTAATTTAACAAATTTGAATATTCCCATTTAAGTCAATTGGACCACTCACATATACGAGTGGCCTAAACAGACAAGAACGATGACAGACATCATACAGGCAAAAATGTCAATGGTTAATATCTTGTCAGTTACATTTAAAAAGTTTATTTCCAAACCATCCTCCTCACAAGAGATGGGCAGAGAACATTCATTTCAAGGAAGATTTTGAGATTGCAAAGAGTGTTTTCATTCTTATTTGGAACAAAACCGTAAAATTTAAAAATATTTCTCAGAATGGCATTAATTATTCTCCACATAGCACTGCTGGGAGACCCTACCCTGGGAAGAAGTAGTGGAACCAGGAACCTTGGAAGCCCTAACTCCTGAAAGGTGAGCTACAAGCCCTGGAACCAGGACTCCAAGTGATCCAACTGCCCATTAGCTTGCCAGGCAGGTTGCCATGGAGCTGGGCAGGTAGAATCATTTCTGAAGGAATTTAGTTAAAACTGTCACTCTCCCATGGAATATTTTGATGAATTCACACATTACAGCAACTTTTTCTGTCAATTTTTTTCTGACCAGCTCTACTCCATATCCTGAGCTTCTGCCCAGGTGCCTCAGTCAATATGCTCCATCAATGATGGCACATTCTGCTTTTCTTCCACCTCTCCCATCTCACAGAAATGGGCATCAGCTCTAAGCATGAAGGGATAGGAGAAGTGAAGTGACTAATCAAATACTGTCTCTATTGAAGTTATAGAAAAACTCTGAAAGCTTCATGGCTTCCTTTGGTCTCCATAGTAATTGCTGGGTAAGAGTAAAATATTCAAAAGTGAGAGTGACTTTAGGTGCCACAAGCTAACAATGAGAATTAGGCTCCCAATGGCCTGAGGGAGGCTGAAACTGTTTTACAGTGGGGGTGATAAGAGTCATGGCACCAAACCGTAAACCCTGTATTTGACAGAAACCACGTCAAGCCAGGCAGTGCAGCAACACCCCCAGAACCTCTAGTTCCAGCACCTATGGCCTAAGTCCCTTTTGAAAAAAGAGCTTAAGGTTCTAAGTTATTTGGGCACTTCAAAAAATGTATGCTAAATCAACACCGATAAAGGACCATTCTAAAAATGACTTCAAAGTAAGTAAAATATACACCAGATATTAATCGAGTGCATGAAGTGGTGTGAAAAACTACAGTTTCTCATAACCTGTGAGAAGTCACTTGGTTAAAGAGTACTTACATTGTTACCTTAAATTACTTTTTTTTTTTTTTGGTCCAGGTCTGCAATTGTAATGTTGACAGGCAAAATCAAACCTGGGACTTCTAGAGCTTGGTGCATGAGCCTCTACAGCTTGAGCTAAAAGCCAGCTGACTCTTAGCTAAGGCTGTAGAGGAAACTCATTCTTTCTTTCTGTAAATGGTCTAAGTGCCACTACTCAGGACAGGGAGCCACACCCCAGAGGTGTGTGGGTTACACAATCATTTGCACCACCCTGTCTCACTCTTAAAGACTGTATGTTTCTAAAGTTTATAAAAGTTAATTATAAGCTATTATAAATGTATTCTATCAGAAACTGTATGCAACCCTGTAATTATAAAATGCACAATTTAGTGGCTTTGATAAGGCTGAGGCATTTTTAACCTGCACTATTCAATCCAGTATTTTTTATAAGAAATTAGTTAAAAGACATGTTAATCTTCATTTGGATTTCCTAGCAGTTCTTTCTTTAATGGGATGTTTTCATTATCTGAAATACTCTCTCTAAGCTCCTCCCCACAGTTTCATAATGATTCTAAGGTAGGCTGCTACTTTGTGAAGTTTTGCACAAACTGCCCCCTCATAGTGCCTATGTCCCACCATAAAGGGCGCACACTGTGATCCGGAGGCTCTTAGCTCTTCCAATCTCTGCCAGTCTCTACCTATGGTGATGCTTTCTGTGATCAACTAGGAACTGCCAAACAGAGAGTTAATGGATTAGTTTGAGCAGCAACTATTAACTCCAGTGATCTATAGTTAATAGTCTCTATTTCTCACTATGTTGCTCAGACAGTTTTAATTTTACCAAGCATAGATTTTATACCATACATTTCTTCAATGCATTTGGAATAATTCACCATTTTATTCCATGTTAAAATACTGCTTTATATCACCTGTTCCTTGTCTTTGTGGAGGTTTTGGAGTAGTTTAACATTGCACCTGTCCTCCATCGGTTTCCCACGTCACAATGCATTGCACAATGTTCATGCCACATCTGCTGAACAGCTACATATACATTAATTATCCCCTCTCAGATAGCCCTATTCCACAGTATTGACAAAAAGCCAATTGAACAGTTGTGCAAATACTTAATCTGAAAGATTTTCTTCCTAATATTGCCCCATCCCCACTCTGGTTCTCTTTCAACTTCTTCCTCTAGCTACACATTCTAGTGTCATTCCCACAACACATGATAATCATGACATGGTTCATAATGCAAGGATCACACTGTTCGTTCCTAATGGTTAGATAATCTTGTATGGCAAGATCATTTACAGGAGTGAGGAGAAGAGTCTAGGGTCCCTTGCCAAGATAACATGTTACTGGATTCTTTGTATTTTTTTTTTTTAACGAGATGTTGTTATATTAGCTACACAGTTCTCCTTTAAATAATAAGAACAAATCTCTGAGGTCAAAATTTACTGAAAACTCTTAAATAGTGTAGTATTCTAAGAGGGAGGTGGTAGAATTTGTCTGTGTTCTGTCTGGAGTTTCCACTGTGTGGGGTTACTGCTAAGATGTGGTAATCATAGAATCATAGAATACTAGGACTGGAAGGGACCTCGAGAGGTCATCGAGTCCAGTCCCCTGCCCTCATGGCAGGACCAAATACTGTCTAGACCATCCCTGATAGACATTTATCTAACCTACTCTTAAATATCTCCAGAGATATTTAATGGCAGATGTGAAGTGCTAACAGAATATTGAGAGATTTTGTTATGCACACAAAAACAAGTTGTGTTACAGGAATTGCAGCAGGAAGTGGCAACAGCTTTTAACTTTGCAATGTCTGAATGGCTTTCCACCAGGCCAGCAAAGGTACCCCTCTGATTGGAAAACAGAAAAAAAAAAAACAGAAAAAATGGGGGGGAACAAAGGACAAAAAATAGAATACTGCATGCTGCCATTTTAACGCACATACACCTCTGCAGAAAACACTTGTCTATTTTGATTTACTCTACATGGATTCAGGGCTTTCTTCAGCCTGATCCAAACAAACCTAGCAACTAATACTGTGCCTAACCTTACTTCAACTAGTGGGAAAAAACAATCCTTAATTAAAAAACTTTTCTAAACAGTATGCAGTCCTTGAGTGTCATATTTCCCCCATGTCTTCTGATCTCTCAGTTGGGTAAGCCCTTCCTTTGCCTCTTCCCCTCTAAGCTTCTTCAACAGTATTCCACTCCTCATTTTCTAGCAATGTTTTAATGAGCCATTAGTAATTCTCTTTCTGCCTAACTTAGGGGGAAGTAGTGACATTCAGAAAATTCCCAGGCTAAAAGGCAGGGGTACCCGGATGACTTATAGTGTGTTTCTGTTGACCTAACTATATTGGTGTACCTCAACACACTATTGTTATAATTTACATCTAAAAGATGCCCTGTAAATGTGTCACTGGAAAGTTCATAACTCACCTGTTATTAGTATCATCATGCAACTCATGCATTATTAGGTGCAACTGATGCAAAGTTATGGACATAAACCAATTATAATTCTTAAACATGTTTGCCAAACAAGAGTTACTCCATGTACACAAAGGAATGCTGTTTCACCACTGACCAGACACTTCCATTGTACATGGAAAGACAATGAGAATACATTTAAACAGATAAAAAACTATCAAGCAGGGGGAAGAGACAGCTTAGTTACTGCCCCCTTTCCCTACCAGCAGAGAACAGAAACTTTAGATGAGCTACAAAGACATGAGACTCTAAACCTCAAAAAATAGCCAACTGAATGTATGCAACATTAGCATGTCATGTAAATGTGATGCTGTATAAAAAAGATGGATGGCCATTTATACTATTATTGATACCATTATTATATAATTGCAAATAATCTTGTACAAAGTGTATCATGTCAAAGTATCAATGGAAAAGTTACAATCTATCAAGTATAATTATCCTGGTTAAATTCATATATCATCTCTGTATCTGAAGTTATGGACATAAGTCTATGTATTTGTACCTCAGATGCCTTTGTTCTTGGGCTAACACCTCCATCCAGTCTCACCAGCCCATTGTGAATGGACTATTCAAGCTTGTTGGGCCTTTAAGAAGAGTCAGCTCTCCAAGCTCTTTTTGGAGACTCCTTTGACAGCAAGGAGCCAATAGTCACCCATGTGATTCAACAAAACATGTAAGGGCATGTGATGTGGATATGTGACCCCAGATTCCATCATGGTCAGTAACTTTCCATACACAGAAGACATGTTGCTTGTTGCAACAAGGCCTAAAGGGTTTGGCTGAAAACAGGTTGCTAGGGTCACAGCCACTGAACCAGACCTATCAAAGCACACCGACATTCAGGGTGTCGCTTGCATGCTGGTTGCTGACCATCAAAGTGCCAGGGAACCACAATATCAAGGCGCTGTGTGCTGCCTGAAGTTCAGGACAAGTGATAACTCTTTACTGATTGGGATTATACCTTAAATCCCATCTGGACAGTCACAGAAGTGCATATAACAGACATAAAAGCACATATGATGTGTAATTTCCACATGGACCTGTTTCTCTTCCATTCAAAACACGAAAAGGTATTACTAGTTAGAAGAGTCAACAGAACATATTTGGAAATTCTAAATCAATCCCTTTTGGGGAAATAAAAATTCAACATTTTTTTAAAAGGGAAGGAGTAGTATTTTTTTTTCAAAATACTCATTTTGGGAATTTTAGCAAGTCCCTGTGATGAAATATAGCTTGAGAAATTTTAATGGACATTTTAATCTTTTGGGGATTTAAAATAAGGTGATAAATGGAAGCTAAATTCAGTTTGTATGAAACAACTGTCACTTCAGAACACACACAGAAAGCATGGTACCATGGTTGTTTCTGGGGAGAGTATTTACAGCTGCTACAAGTAATTTAAAGCATACTCGATCTTCTGCAGGATGCAAGAAAATCCATAACACTCACAGCAGTGAGCACAAAGAGATGAATGGATTTACAGGATTTGTTAAACTGGATAGAAACTCAGTAAACTACCAGCAGTCTGGCTCCTGATTGAAGCAGCACTTAGATGGGTAATGTTGGAAATGGAGCAGTGGAGAAGAAATGCTAGGTTGGAGCAATTCATTTTTGTCAAGCTGTAACACTCTTAATCAGATCTTTTCACTTTGTAATAATTCCTCAAACAAGGCATAGGAATGGATATTTATCATGATCATTGTGACAAAGTATGTGTCCTCTGCTCCTGTCTTCCTGTAAAAATGTCTTTTAACACCTCCAGTTTGAAATCATTGCCATATAGTTTATTCCTATTATACCAGCCACTACCCCTTTCCAGTTCTGTGCAACAATTCTATTTACAGTGACATCATCCCTTTTTTGCCAGACCCAGGAGAAGGAAAGTGATCTTCCTTGTTCTTTCTCCCATGCACTTCTTTCCTGTGCTCCTTTTCTACTCTTGCAGTTAAAATACTAATTGCAGGGACTGAGCCCATGGAGGTGATTTCATACTACTGAAGAGTGCACAGAGCTTATTCAGATATGAGGCTCATGACTCACCAAAATCTGACCGATGTTTCTTGGTCTATCAATTCCACTGTGATGCCAGGGATATTGCAGCCTTAGAGCTCCATGAACACCTACAGAGTTGAATGCTAAAGGGTTAGTGGGAGCTGGTGAGCTCCATCTCCCTCTTGTAGTTGCTGAGAATTATCTTTTTCCTGATGGATTATCCCTTCCCAGATCCACTTTGCTGTTGTATCTTGGCACTATGGCTCAGATAGTTTCTATAGCTGTCAATCTGCCAGGGAGGAACCCATCTCTTGCACCAAGCCCAATGCCTCCTCTACATTGTACAATTTTGCCACACAATTGGAAATATTGAACATTCTTTAACAAAAGGTAGAGAAAAGTCATGCAAAGAAACAGTTATACTATGAGTATACTCAAAAAAAGGACAAAATTCTGGCACTCTCCAAATTGATAGCAAACCTTACATTGACTTCAAGACAGCTAGGATGTCATCCGAAGACTCAACTTAGACCCTACTAGAACAATTAAATAAGTAATAACCATAACTAGCATTTGTCATCAATTTTATGCTTTAAAAATGGTTTCAGATCCATTGCCTCATTTTGCAGATAAGTTCTCTGCATCGCTGTTTACCTAAGGGAAATCCAAGACAGATTATAAGTATTTAATAGTTATTTTACAGAAACACTCAAGGGCCCCAATCAGACAATTTATACAATCATTCTCTATAAAGATGCTTGTCTTACATTTTGAGGGATCTAAAATTTCAATCTATATAATTCAGGAGTATTTTGAGACTTTTCCAGTACAATTTAAAAGTCATCTTATTTCAAAGCCTTACCAATTGGTGTTTCATTAAACACATGTAATGCTTTACCCAAGAGCTTACTAATCAATAGTGGAACCTTCTTATCCTTTGGAACTTAATGAACATCACATAAAAAGTGGCAAGGTATTGTTCAATACAGTCAGCATGCAGGGCATGACTTATCTCAGCTGATCATTCCTTGGATGGTGGGAGCACCTTGTGAGATGTAACTTGATTGATCATTATACTCTGGGCATTGGAACAGCCTTTGTTTCTTTTTTTCTTGGGTTTCCTTCACTTTGAGCTCCAGGGATTGTTGGTATGCAGCTGCTTCTTCTCAGTGCCCAGGGCTCACCAGCATGCTGCATGATTCTTTAGATTTCTAAGCAGCTTCCCATTTTTGGTGTTCATGCTGTCTCCCTGCTTAGCTAACAGATTTGGGTGTTCACACTTCTCTTCTATTCTGTTCTTTTCCACCCTTAGCTCTCACTTTGCAGTTACTTTGGCTGACAGTCATGTTTAAAGCTTTACTTTTGTCTTAATTCCCTTACCCAAAATAAACAAAACAGAAAGTAATACAACCATAACCTCTCGTTGACCTGTTTTCAACCTGGCAACTTGTGAATCACTTAAAACCAGCTTAGTCATGGTACAAGTGTAAACCTCACTTAACCAGATCCTGCTGACTACATCGCTGTGACATTCTCGGGTTCCATCAAGCCTGGAAGGGGTTCAGTCAATGGCTGCCCTATAAGCTGCATCTCTTGTGACTGCAACCACAGTTCAGAGCTGTTCCAATAGCCTGCTTGAAGCCCAAAAGCTTCACTCTTTGCTCAAATTGCAAACTCTTTGCATGCTGACCCTAGTACCCTTCCAATCCCAAATTTGCACTAAAATTGTCTTCCTGTAGCGTTCAGGGTTGACACTTGACTAAGGTGTTCAAGTGTCCGGTTTTCAACCAGCCCACTCAGCCAAAAAAGGGATCCTGGTGGCTCAAGTTCAGCATTGCTGACCAGTCCATGGTCTGTTGACAGTGCCATGCAGTGTGGCTGGCAGGCTCCCTGCTATCCTCGACACCTCACTGTCCCCACAAAGCTGCTAGCATGTCCCTCTCCAGCTCCTTTGCCTTACGGCAGCCAGGTGTCTCTACACGGAGACCCCTGCTCCAAGCATTGCCCCACTGTTCCCATTGGTCAGGAACTGTGCCAATGGGAGGCCTGGGGGGCGATGCCTACAGACAGGGTGGCAAACAGAGCTGAATGTCAGTGCTTTTGTGAAGGAGCTGGAGGGGGGAAATGTGCCGCTGCTTTTGGGAGCTGCTTGAGAAAAGTACTGCCTGGAGTCTGCCCCCCTGAAACTCCTCAAACCTCTGCCTCAGCTCTGATCCCCCTCAATCCCAGCCTGGATCACCCTCCTGCACCTCAAACCCCACATCCCCAGCCTCACTCCAGAGTCTGCATCCCCAGCAAGAGCACTCACCTCCCCCTCATGCCCTAAACCCCTTCCCCTGCCCAGAGCACCCTCCCATACTCTGAACCTAGAGCCTTCATGACCTCCCACCTCCCAACCCTCTAAGCCAGGCTAGTGAAAATGAGCAAGTGAATGAGGGTACAGACAGCAAGCGAAGGGCGGGGGTTATGGAATGAATGGGGGCAAGACCATGGAAGAGGGGAGAAGTGGTGTTAATTTTTGTGCAAGTAACAAGTTGGCAATCTTACTCTGGCCTATTACAGAATAAGTATTACATTTGTTGCCTCTATGGAGACAGTAAAACATTCTAACCTGTCAGCTTACTAGAAGCACAGACTTTACTGAATTGATCCTCATTTTTTGAGGTTTACAGGATCTTCTGGAAAAGCGCCCCAATTTCAAAAGAACCGCGTCTAGACTGCGGTTTCAATTTCGAAATAGCACTTTTTCAAAAGAGCGCCATTATGTGATTATGCAAATGAAGCGCGGGATATTTAAATCTCCGTTTCATTTGCGCTTTTGAAGTGCTTCATTTACATCCCTCTGCCGACAGAAGGCTGTAGTCTAGACGTAGCCTCTGTGAGTATCCATAGTTTCACGCACAGCATTGTTATATGTACTTCACAACAATATTACTGCACAGTGTGTTATTGGTTTTCAAGAGATACTGCACAAGCCATCTTTTTCACAAGAATCACTATAGTAGTTAATAGGACTTGAATACGAGTTGCTTAAGACCACAAAATAACTGGGGAAGGTTGTGACATACATTTCTCATATGAATATATACAATTGTAATTTTTATAATCATAAATAGATAGAAAAAATAAATGCCAGCTAACTTCATTGCACTCTCAAGCTATCATTAATTGAGTGAGCTGAAAATATATTGCTGACCTTATAATTACAAGTTCTAACTCATCTGTTTGACAACAGTGCTTTCCTCTGAGACAATCAAATGGATGACAATTGTAACAGGAATTAAGGACACATTGGGTTGTAAATTACAGATTTTTTTCATGCATTTTTGTGGTGGGGTAAACTCTCTTTAGCACTTCAAGTTCTCCAAAAATTACCACCACCAAAGTGAAGGAAAAACATGTTTAAACAGGATTCAGGCTCACAAGTTTTGTTTTTCCTCTTACTCACTCTCCCTTTTCTCCTTTTACTTTCAGATAAAGTACATTTCATCTCCAAATAGAACTCTCTCAAATTCTTTAGAATTATATAAAGATTAAGTATAACAACCTGGAATTATCTGGCTTGCTTTTCACCCTAACAGAATATAGTACGCGGATGCCAAAAAACTAGTGTGCTTTGTCATGTTAAATAACTCTAAAAAGGGGCTTTTTCACCAGAGTTTGAACCTCTGCTATGTAGCTTGCTGCAGCTGTTTGTCCCCTCTGCTCCAACATCTCTTCAGACTACCACATTCCTCTCTAAAGAAACCTGGTTTTAAACAAATTTTTGTTTTTTCTGTTTTGATGACAGGTCTGTGGTTCGATAGCTCTTCTCTTCTTTCACAGGTTCTAATGTTTCTTCTTGACAACTCTTTAGTAATACTTGACTTGATATGCCTGCCTCATGTAAAACCTTGAAAATGTTAAATATTCCCAAGGGGGAAAAATAAGTGGGAAAACTGACAGATGATTTGTTTTTGCTTAAGGAGCAATTCTCTATCACCTTAATGCAAAAGTTACAAGAGGAATTTCATAAAAAGAAAAGTGTCTTCATAGAATAAATGTCCCAGTCAAAACAAGTGACAAAGACTGAATGAAACTTCAAAGGAGGCCAATTTAACACTCAGTTTCATATAACAAATGCATATGCGATACTGTAACATCTTGGAAGGAGAATGTCACAACTGTAATTCTTTAAAAGTTCATTTTAAACTTATTTATTGTTACAATTTTTTTGAATAAAACAACCACAATGCAAGAAATAAATGGGAGGAAATATAAGTTGATTTATGAGACGTTACTGACAGCAAAGGAACACCATATCCAGCAGGAATCAGGTCTTGTTTTACATCCAGAACCAGGCTTACTGCTAGTGTCCTCCTTTCATTTGAGCCAAGAGAAATGGTAAGCATTTCTAAAATTTCACCCACATTGTATCAAACAGCATATTCAACTCAGCAGGCTTCTAATAGACAGATAGTGTTCAGTACTGTTTTAGACAAACTGCATACACAAACTATTTTTATTGGTGCTAGAGCTATTTGACATGGGGCCATACTCTGCAACCTATATACACTGTCTTAGCTATATTACTAGTCCACTGACCTGAATGGGTCTACTTGTTTGAGTAACAGCTGCAGGCACAGAGCTTAATCAAATCAGAGTGGGGTACATTTTATAGTCTAACATCATTGCTCAAACCAAAGAGTAGAAGTACAGATTTATTTCACGCATTTTTTATTACTAAGACAAGATGAAGACTGTGGCGTGAAAAATGGAATGGACAATGCATGACAGAAAAGAGGAAAAACTGGCAAATGAAAAACTAAAAATAGCAAAAGTTGCCAAAGTGATTAAAATATACAAAGATGAAGGGCAAACACAACTTTTCTTAACATTTATTTTAGCAGTTTTGAGGTTCATCTGCATACCATCATGAAACATAACTTTTCACTCACCAAGGTAGAGGTATGTGACGCATCAACTGAGACCTCAGGTGTTCTTGTGATGTTTGGGAATCTGTGAGGGTTACGAGCTATCGCTTGACACCAGCCCAACATTTTCTCCTTCCACTTATCCCTTCTCAATTTCTGAAATTCTGAAAATAATTTAGATTCCCTGAAACATCGACACATTAAGTTTATTGTGCTCATGCCTTTAAACAACACTTTAGACTGTGTCTAAACAAGTTAATAAACATTTTTCACAGAAAAAAGTGTAGTGGAAATAAACCATGCAGACAGAAAGAGAACTTGCATTTAAAATACATGTTCATGCACTAATACTATTTCAATACCAGCAAATTCCCTTATCCAAAATTTAAAAATCTCTCTTGCCACCTTACAGAGGAGGTTGTTGTCAGCTCCCCCACATTGCCTGAAATAATCCATAGATATCAAATTTCATGCAGGAGCCCTAAAGTGTGTGGCAAAGTGAGTACAGCTCAACTGTGTCAACATGAACACAGGTGTACCTTTCTCAGCCTGAACAACTGGCATCAGTCAAGGAGGGAAATTTTCAATGCAAATAGCAAACAAGTGAACACACATGCTCCTTTAAATTCATTAGCTATCTATAATACATAATCTGTAGTGAGCGGAAATTGTACCTCACATTATTTTAGCTATCTTGAAGCTGTTTGTTTGAACATTGCAATTTTTTTTTTAATCTTGGAGATATCTAGAGATCCATCAATGGTAGTTTTCTATTATATGTGAAATGTCTACAGGAAATGTAACATTTGCACTTATAAAATTTTACAATCTACTTTTCCACCACACTACCCAATTTGAAACGGCATAGTTGGGTCTCTAATTAAATGCATTATACAGCCAATTAAATATAAAAATAATTTGGAGTAATTATTTTTCAAAGCATCTGAAGCAATTAACAATCTGGTGGTTTTATAACACTTCAGGATTTAAAATAGACCATTCTATAGCATTATGAAAAGTAACATGAAAAGGTTTGGCTAACAAATTGATGAGTTATTACTACTCTTAATGAGAAAAGGTTTGAATTAAATGAATCTGAACATTGTAAATAGGGAAGTGATAAAGACCTTTCATGAAAATTAAGATCCATTTGGTTGAAATAACTGCCCTTTTCTAAAAACAGGGTGGGTTTAATTCTATCACTTTTAGATTTCCCTATAATGTTTGTCTCTGTAATATCTAAGTGATGAATAGACAAGTCATATTTACTTGCTGACAACTGTATTTTCACCCTTCTCAGGTTTTAATTATTGACCTACCAATAGTCTAAGAAGGGATCTCAAGAGACATTGTATTTTGACAGGGATTCAAATCTCCTGGTATTACCATTCCCAAAACTTCTGCCTTATTTAATACTTAATTAAAGGAAAAAGTATTAATATAAAATACTCATCAGATCCCTGTAACATGCATTTATTTAAATCCATTTTCACCTTAATGAGAGAAAAATCTTTCTTATAAACATCTTTCAAGTTCAGTCCTTCAAAGTCCTTTTAAGCACTGGTTAATCTTACCCACTTACAGAAATGTATTGTTTAAGAGCTTTACTGGATCAAAGTGCTCAGCATCTTGCAGTATTGAATATTAAAACAAATTACAAGTTTTAAATCACGTTTCTTGAATAATTGCAACTGTAACACATGAATGGGTTCAGATTTGGGTCTTAAAAGTAACATAACATACAGCCTTGTATACAGGCCCACCAACAGGGGACGAAGAGGAGGCAGTTGCCCCAAGATCCAGCAATTCTAAAGGGCCCTTGAAATGGCGACTTGAGTGCTATATGGCACTCTCCAGGAATCTCTAAGGGCTGGCTGGGTGAGGCCCAAGGTACAGTTCACTTTGGGTTGCACTGAGGGCTGACTTCCCTCAACCCCACACCTTCTGCCTGAGGCGCAATCCCTTCCAAAAGTGCAAAGATGGCCGGCTTCCCTCCGCACCTTACCCAGTGACCTGGGCAGCTCTTACCACATTTAAAATGCAGAGGCACAGGTAGGATAGGTCTGGGACCCAGTGTGAGCCGAGACTGAGCAGTCCCAGCTCCTGCTGGGTCCCAAACTGCTATACCTCTGCCTCCGCTGCCCCCCACCTGCATCACAGAGATGGTGCTGGGGGAAACCGGCTTTTAAGCCAGCTCCCCCCAACTTTGCTGTCCCTGATACAGAGGCAGCAAGTGGAGGGGGGGAGGAGGGGGAGAGATGCGAGTACTTGAATAGTGACTCAGCTACCCAATAAGCCTAGGCTTACTGGGAAGTCAACTACTCACTTATTTCCCTATTTTGATTCCTACTACAGGCAATCAAAAGTCAAAAATGGTGTTTTTAAGAAAGTGAAATTATTTTGTGAAAATATGATTTCTTTAAAAAAATTTAGTATAATTTTTAGGATTTGGTTTTTTTATAATTAAAAATGTGTTCTTTTTCAATGGATCTCTTATTGTATAGGATTAATGAAAAGTCCAACAGCTCTAGGGAGTCATATATTTATCATGCTTGGGATGCCAATTCAGTCTAAGAAAACAAACGTACACATCACATGTGCAGACACACACAACTTACACAGTTGGGTGTGAGCACAAATAAACTTCAACAGACCCTGTGATTAATGACATATGATTAATGTTTTGTCACATGTTGCCATGTGTTATTTTGTGACTGAAAGCAGACATATCTGGGAAGCTCTCTGGAAATGCGGGACTTGAGTAGGAATTTGACTGAGGAGTCTATTCTTGTCGGCTCCAAATGCACACAAGCATGAAAAAATAAAGTATATACTTAAAAAAAAATAAAAAAAACTATGCTAGTTTATTTATCTCTCATTACTAAAAAAGGATGACAATTATGTATGAGATCAAAGCTTTTTTTAAACAGCTTGTGCTGTCAATAACATTATGAAGGGTCATTCATTTAGGTAAGAAAGCTCATCAATTCAAGCAGCACTTTGCTAGTGACCTTCTCTGTTCTGTGAATTTTAGCCAGTAACGTTTCAGTTATTTTATTGATAAATCATTATTTCAATCTGGCTAATTTTACAACAACACCACATCAAGCTTTTATATTGCTTCAGTTTCAGAGATTACACTTCATATGGTCATTTTATTTTCATTCCTCTGCAACTCTAAGTAAATATACTTAGTGGAAAAGCCTCCGGAGTGAATTTTTCAATGGATTTCTTATTGTATAGGATTAACGAAAAATCCAACAGCTCTAGGGAGTTTTGTATTTATCATGCTTGGGTTGCCAATTCAGTCTAAGAAAACAAACCTACACATCACATGTGCAGACACACACAACTTACACAGTTGGGGGTGATCACAGATAAACATCAAAGATAATATAGTGTGGGAGTTACTGAAATGAAGTGATAATGAACAACTATGTACTCTTGGAATTTGTACCGTGATTGAACTAACAGAAAACTATAAAATATAGGCAACAGATGTGGTTCAGTGCACAATGTATCTTTCTAAAATCTTTATACTATAACTCTTCAGGGAATTCTGCACCACTGCACAAACACAGAGGGTTTTTTTTTTTTTTTCTGAATACAAATTCTGTTGAAGAGGCACTGCATTTATATCTTTCATCCCCCAGAAGCTGCTGTGGTACCAGAAGCAAGGTCAACCAGCTGGTGGACAGGCTGCATTCCTCTCAGTGGGGCCAAGTGAGAAGGTATGAGTACAGCTCTGCAAATGCACAAATACCCACATCTGTGGTTGGGGCTGCAGATATTCACAGTTCATTTTTGTGGATATGGATGGAGATACAAATTGTGTACTAGAATCCTGCAAATGTGCAGATATCTGCTTTATAACTGTTGGTATCCAGATCTGTGGATGTCAATGCAGACATCTACAACTCATTTTTGCAGATATAGTGATGGATGCAGATACAAATTTTGTATCCATGCAGGGCTCTAGGCCTGAGACTGATAGAGCAGGGAAAATGGGCCTGCCTGAGAATAACAGACTGGGGTTCAGAAGAGCTAGTGGGAGGAACAGACCTGGGTGGGAGCAGAGCAGCTAGTGGGTTGACAGATTTAGAGTTACCAGATGATTTCAAAAAAATACCAGACACACTTGATCTCAGATGGAGGTGGGGACTGGCTGGCAGGAAGCAGGGCTGGCCGGGAGGGGATTGATGGGAGCGGGGCTGGCGGGAAATCGGCCGGCGGGAAGCAGGACTGGCCAGAAGAGGGTTCGGAGGAAAGCGGGAGGCGGAGGGGGAACCAGCTGGCGGGGTGCTGCCCATCCCACGCACGGTCCCGGCGGGGTACACGGGCGAGTCCGGCCCTGGGGATTCCATCCTGCCCCAGCCCCGCCCTCCCCCCCGCCCCCCACTGTGTAGTTACGTACTGCCTGGATGGTAGACAGCCAGGCAATACACAACTACGTACTGATACTCATGATAATAATAAAACTTAATTAGAAAATACCGGACATTTATAAATAAATGTCCGGTATTTTCTCAATTTGTTTCCCGGACAGAAAGCCCAAATACCGGACTGTCTGGCTCAAAAACCGGACACCTGGCAACCCTAGACAGAATTGAGACAGGAGCTGAATTAGAAGTGGCTGCAGGATTACATGGTGGGCAGGGACAGATGTGCCTAACTGATTGGAAGAGGCTGTCTAGCTCCCTTAACCCCCCCCCCCTTAGCTCCCCCCCAAAAAACATCCCTGTTCTATGCTTTTCAAACACCCAATAATCCTCCAGGCTCTTTATCAGCCATTACTTCCCTCTCCCTCTGTTACCCCAGATTTCCCCAAGTCTTTGCAGTGCCGATGAAGGGAAATAAGTTTCTATATTGTAGTTTAAGTGAATTATTGCTCAAACTGAGGTATTAATATACCTGGCAAGGAATCTAGTTGTCAAAAAAATGTTTCTTGAATATTTTTGTCTGCTTGTTACATAAAAAATTACTGGCAGGTATTCTGAAATAAGTTACTAAAATAATTTAAATCTGCATGATTATACTATTATCAATAAAATATGCAAAATTTGAAACTATTGTGCATAGACTTTTTAATTTTTGATTCACTATTATATTTTTGGCACAGAATTTCCCCTGATGTATACTATGACCATCCCCACATCTGAGACTGGTATTCTGAATTTTTTCTTTGTTCTAAATGGCTGTACCTGATCTCCTGCAATCCAGCAGGCAGGGCATCTAAGTTCACATCAGTTTTATAGCCAATTGAAAATATAAATTCATTGAGGCCTTCAGAGCAAAATGCTAAGCTACCGCTCTGATGAAGAGTGGGCATCCTGCATCACTAGATGATATGCCTCCCACAACTTTAGGTGGAATATACCAGAGTTGTGCTTACACCTCCTTTTGTAGGTGGGACTTGTAATCCCTTCTGAACTGTCAGTGCTTGTGGGAGGAAAGACCATGGCATTGCCCTGCTTGCTTTGGTATGGCTGGACATCCTGGCAGGGCTGTAATTTTTCCTTCTTGCACTGTGCCTGCAAAGACGAGTATCATGGTTATATCTGCATTGATTCACAATGGCGGAAATGATCTGTATTTTCTCACCCAACTTAAAGCATCTGACCCTTAACCTGAAACGTTTCCTAGTTCTTTAGTCCCAATTATTTCATTTCCATGGGTGCATTAAGTATTTTCTGTTGCTTCTGCTATGGAAATAATTTTAGCTCAAACCTAATAAAGGGAAACAGACAGTAACAGTAATAAGTAGATCCCAAGGTCTGGTGATATTTTATTATAACTGGTGATTTAAATATTTTAAGGGGGAAGTAGTATTTAAAACTAATTAGCATCTATGAAACAAGATCTAACATGCCAAAATTAATGTTTGTTTAATCTGGAAAAGAAAACCTATACACCTCCTTCAGGATTACAGTTAGATTTAGGTAGTTTAACAAAGGCTAAATTAAGACAAAAATCTATCAGAGGCTGCTACTATTTCAGTCCTTGGTGAGATATTATGAATGGCTTAAAACACTAGGAAATGAAACACACAGAGTATTATTACATGCATAAGCTAAATGGTTCCTTTCTTTGTGTTGTAATGTTCCCACTGGCAATCAGCGTGAAGACATTTGCCCAGTACATAAATATACTGCATGACTTGCACACTTGAATAAGATTGCCAAAGAGGCCCAGGGCTGCAGCACTAAAATCTTAAATCTATGCACTAGCTGTGCTACCATATACAATCAAGGTTGATTGGTTATGCTTGTCTATGACCTGCATCTTATCATTCCCTGATTTTCATGCGCACATTATTTTCATTGACTCAGATAAAATTCACCAGATTCACTAAAATGTTCCAGCTGCATTGTGCCGCTCTGGTGATAAAACAGCCATACATTTTACTCAACTAGCTAGTTCATCTTAGTTTCAGCAGCCTTGCATTGCTGGAGTAATAAAAAGCAGCCAGAGTGTAACAGTGTATCCAGCTCTGTGTTTTCTAAAAGGAAATTATATTTTTCAGGTTTGAAGATCACTTCTATTCTTAACCTCACTAATAGCAGTACATCACTGGCAACCTGTATAGTCAGCATGGAACAATAGCAGAGCTGGCCTTACCATGAGGCGAACTGAGGCGGCTGCCTCAGGTGCCAGACTGTGGGGGGCGCCATTAGGACCCAGAGTGTAGAAAATTGTGTCTGCTGCTGGTGCATATGTAGGTAGAAGAGCAGTACCATGAGAGGAGTAGAACAGGAAGAAGGCACAATTGAGGCCTTTCAAAGTTTTGGCCCAAGAGACGGGGCATGGAGGCATCATTTGAACTCCTCGCCTCAGGTGCCAAAATGTTGTGGGCCAGTATGACAATAGTTCTGTCATACCTTCAACCCTATATTACAGTTTTGTTGTGCATTTTCTTGTAATTAGAAGAATTTGTGGCAGTATCCCAGGCAGATGTCCCTACAGGGTAACTGTAGATAAACAATAACCTCCTAATGGCATCCCTAGTACAGCAACTGGTCCTTCAAATTAAGGACACTTTTTTTTTTTTGAGATATAGATAAGACCAGTACTCCTTCCTTAATATAATTTTTAGTGGCCTTAATGGCTGGCTGGCGTAGAAAATTTGAATGATCCTAGGTTATCTTATCTCCTTGATTACTACGTACTGTGTCTAGATAAAGAATGAGCAAATAAATTGCCACAGGTTGCCAGCTTCAGAAATAAATCACACTGGCAACTGTCAGAACAGCTATACAGTATCAGATACACACAGAGATATGATCTATCAAAACAGTTTGGTGAAGCCATACATACACAGACTATTGTATGGGATCAAACTGCTTTGCACTGTTAAATGTGAAATTATTTGTTTAAGAGCTAAGGATCAGATTCTGGCACATTCGACCACAGTCACTAGTACCTACCTCTGGAAGAATACCATTAGCCTTCTTAGGAAGCAACTTCAAAAATCCTCTTAACCCTTTGGTTCTCTCATGTAATTTATAATTGATGGAAATGGAGTGTTAATTTTTTTTTTAAAAAAACAAATAAATACCGTAGCATGTGTCTTCGGGAAAATTTCCAATTGGATTAAGAGTAGGCATACCTTATACAATAAGCATGGGACTTATGTATACCTTTTCTTCCTCATGTGCTCCAGAATATCACTTTTAGTATGAAAGCAGGTACTGCATATTAATAAGACATTCTTGGAAATATAAATCTGGATTTAAATTTGCTTAATTAGATTTCTGGATATCCCTTTTTCTGACATTTGCATCTGAATAGGAATTGTACCCAACATCTAAAAAATACATTTAGGCCAGATTCCAATCCCTCTACTTACAGTCAGTAGTGGCACCTCCTTTGTCCCCAATTCTGCAAGCTGCTTTAGCACATATCTATGCATGTGACCAGTCCCACTGAAAACTTAGATTAAGCCTCCTTTTATAATCAGAAATATCTCCAGAAGACACACGCTTAAATATTTTATAGATCCACAGAGTTTAAGACTAGAAGAGATCATTAGGCCATCTAGTTTGACCTCCTGAGTCACAGGCCATTAAATTTTACCCAGTGACCTCTGTACTGAACCCAATAACATATGTTTGGCTAAAGCATATATTCCAGAAAGGCATCCAGTTTTGATTTAAAACAAAGAGAATCTACAGGTTGGATCTCCCTGGTCCAGCACCCACAGGTCCTGAGCAGTCCTGAACAAGGGAGTTTACTGAACTGGGGATGTTAAATTGCGGGTAATCAGTAGGGATGTGAAGGACTAGTTGACTATCTGATAAGCATATGCTTATCGGTAGGTCGACAAGCTTGTTGACTAGTGGCTCCCCCCTCTTTACAATAGAGGCAGCAAAGACGCAGCAAGCGGGGTGGGCGGAAGGAGGGTGTACTTCAAAGCGACAGCGTTGCATGGAGCCTGAGGCCAGACTCTGGGCTCCGTGCATCGCTGCCACTTTGAAACACCATTTCAGGAGCCCGGTGTCAGGCTCCTCCTGGCATTTCAAAGTGGCAGCCACACATGAAGCCCAGGGTCAGCTGGGGACTCCCCCACTGACCCTGGGCTCCACGCAGCACTGCTGTTTTGAAACACCATGGGGACCTGACTCCGGGCTCCCGTGGCAGCGTTTCAAAGCGGCAGTGACACATGGAGCCCAGGAGTCAGCAGGGAGTCCCCAGCTGACCCTGGGCTCCATATGGCGCTTTCACCTTTAAAAGTGTAGCAATGACCCTAAGACTGTTTCTACACTTCAAAGTGGAAACGTCCTATTGACTAGTCAAATAGTGTAAATAGGGTAATTAGTCAATTACCCACAATTTAACATACCTAGTAATCACCCAATTGAGTAGTCCATGGAATTTCCATGGACTACTCAATTAGTCTCTAAGGGGGGAAACTGTAGAGCCACAGTGGGGTTAGCTCCTACCCTAGCAGCTAACTCAGCTGAGGCTCTGACTTTTAAATGTATGAAAAGCCACCAGATTCTTAATACATTTAAAAGGCAGTGGCGGGGGTGGGGAGACTGGGTGCGAGCCAGGAATTAGCTGATTCCCAGCTCATGCTAGTCCGCTCGCTACGCCTTTGCCTCTTTTGCCCCCCTGAGACAGTGCGGGGTGGAGGGGGGGAAAACCAGCTTTTAAGCCGGTTCCCCGCAGCACTGGCTCCTGCTCCCCTGCTTGCTGCCTCTCTCTGATAGAGGAAGTGTGGGTAGGGGGGAAGGGAGTGACTAGTCAAGTCACTACTCAACTACCTGATACACATATGCTTACTGGGTAGTCCACTAGTTGCTTACATCCCTATACTGGACCCGGGAGGGTCAAGGCTCCCTACCACCAGCAGCCCCTCTGAGACATCAGTCCCAGCCACTGGGCTCCACTACCGCCCCCACTGCCACCAGCCCCGGCTGAGGCTGCGCTCCTCACCGTGCCAGCCTGGGATGTGCTCCTAGCCACCGGCCTGACAGGGACTCCTGGCCACCAGACCTGCTGCCGCTGGCCAGGGCTTTGCTCCTGACCCTGGCCAACCTCACTCCCAGCTGGGCTCTCTGGTCCAGCAGTATCGTTGCTGGACCAGAGAGTGCCAGATTTCAGAGGTTCAACCTGCACCACTTCCCTCACTTGTTTTGTTCAGTGGTTAATCACCATCACTGTTAAAAATTTATGCCTTATTCCCAATTTTGTTTTCTGTTGTTTTCCAACCATTTATTCTTGTTATGCTTTTTTCTGATAGAATAAGAGTCCTTTAGTAGCTGGTATTTTCTCCCAGTGAAGATACTTGTACTCAAGTCACCCCATGATCTGTTCTTTGATAAGCTAAATAGATTGAGCTATTTCCCATTACAAGGCATTTTCTTCAATCATGGAATAGTTTTTGTGGCTCCTTTTTGCATCCTCTCCAATTCTGCAACATCTATTTAAAATGTGGACACCAGAACTGTAGGCAGTAGTCCAATATAGCCTCACCTATGTGTAAACCCGACGAACCCAGGTCGTCAGCAGATGGGATTGAACCTGTGACCTTAAGGTCTAAAGCCATGTGCCACTAAGCTAAAAGCCAATGACAGAGCAGACTTCACTTTCCCTTGTCAGTGGTCTCAGTGTTTCTAGGGTACATATTGTGACAGACTGCTGGCTGTGCCAGAGCTCTGCCACTACAGCCTGGCTGAGAACGCCAATTACAGCCATCTGAGCAAGCCCAGGCCTGAAGGGCTAATGGAAGCAGCAGTGGGCCTCATTAGACAGAGGATTATATAAGACAGCCAGAGGGGAAGTGAAAGTGGAGGAGCCAGGGTGTGCGCGCTCCCCAGGCAGGAGAAGCTGGCTGAGTTTACTGTGACCAAAACCTCTGTAAATAGAAGGTGGTGGGAAACTGGCACTGACCATAAAAGGCACAGGTGACTGCACCAGAAAAGGTCTCCAGTTGATTTGTTACTGAAGAAGGGGTCCCAAGGCAAGGGGGCTGGGGAAGGACCTTGCCACAATATGCTAAATATAGAGGCAAAATCACCTCTCTACTTCTTAGTGATTTCCTCTTTATACATCCAAGGATTGTATTAGCCCTTTTTATCACAGCACTTCACTGGGAACTCATATGGAGTTTATCCACAATAATCCCCAAATCATTCTCAGCATCACTGTTTTCCAGGCTACAATTCTTCTCTCCACCCCCATCTTTTAGGTATGACATTCCTTGTGTATCAATATATAATTTTTAATTTTTCTTTACTAAAACACATTACATGAATTGGCCCTTGACCTATCTCTTACCAAGCAATCTAGCTGACTCTGTATGACTGCCCTATCCCCACAATTATCTATTGTTCTGCCAATCTTTGTGACATCCACAATTTTTTTAAATCAGCAGTGATTTTATATTTACTTTCTGATTATTGATGAAAATGTTCAAGTGTTGTCTTACTGTCTAGTTCTAAAGCAGAATTGCATTAAAACAAGTCCGATTCAACTGTGATTCCTTATTAAGAACTACTTAGTGAAATCTGTCAGTTATCCAGTTCTTAAGCAATTTAGCATGTGATTTACTGAAATTGTGTACTGCTAGGTTTTTAATCAGAATCTCAAGTTATACTAAGTCAAATGACTTACAAAAGTATAAGTATATTACATTAACACAATTGCCTTTATCAACCAAATTTGTAATCTCATCACAGAATGAAATCAGGTTTGTTTGACAAGATCTATTTTCCATAAACCATTTTGACTGGCACTAATTATATTCCTATCCTTTAATTCTTTTTCAATTGCATTCCATATCAGCATTTCCATTATTTTGCTCAGTCTAATGGGCCTATAGTACCCTGACAAATTCCACTTTTTTTTTTTAATATTAACACAACTCTACACAGCAAAGCAAGCCCACAAAGCAAACTCAGGCTCTAGCCTAACCCTCACAAGCACAAATCTTGCTAACCCAAGGCTGGGACCCAGGATACCATGGAAGTGGAAGGCCAGAGTTTGTGTCAAGCTTGGACCCTGGGTTCAAGCCCTACTGCTCTGAAGTATATAAGCAACTCCACTAGACTCAGTCTAGGAGTCCACCACAAGTATCCCATAATTTCATGGCCAACTTTCTTTGTCCTCTGGACAGTTCAGTTTGGTGGACAATCAAGTTTCACCACACCACTAAACAAACAAAGGTCTGGAGTGGCCATACTGCGGGGGCACTAGGAAGTCTTGGTTTTAGGTGGTTAGACTCAGACCTGTATAATGCACTGTACTTGTTGGAACTCAGGCTTCAACTATTCCTAAAACCTAGGGCTACAAATGAGTGTAGATGCTTAGGCCTTAATTATCAACCTCAAGATCTGCCAACTCAAGTACCATTAAACCTGGTATTAAATTGCAGTGTAGTTATAGGCTCACACTCTTCCAGTCTTATGGCATTTCCTTGGTATTACTTTTTAATATATCTTGTAAGATCAGCAACCAGAGATCTTCTCAGCTACTTCTTGTATGATTCTGGGGTGCAAATTATCTGGGCCTGATGATTTTAAAATATGTATCCCTTGCTTAATATCCTCCTTAGTTAATAATGGACTAGAAGTCCATCTCCATGTGATACATACTCTTTCCAAAGATAGAACAGAAATATTTAGTGAACAAACTGTCTTTTCAGCATCACCATTACTATTTCCCCATCTCCAGTTAGTAAAGGGCTTATAGCCAATGTCAGGACTTCTTTTGCTCCTAATATGCTTCGTGTTATTGTCCTTACCTCTTACAGCCATGATTTTTTCCCCAGCTTTCCTTATCAATGCTCTGCATTTCAAAACATCTAATTTATACTGACTACTATCTATTTTCTTTTTACTCCACATTTGTTATACACTGCTTTTTTATATCTAATTCCTGCTGGCACTTTCTTAAATAGCAGCCTAACATTTCCTCCCACTATAATTTGCACAATAGAACAAAATAGGCAAACCTTACTCATGAAAAATGTGATAATGTGAGGGGAAGAAAAAGCAATGGAATATGATCCAAAGTATGCCTGCACCAATCATGTAATTAATATAGAAATAAAAATTCATTTCAAGTATTCCAAGCTGATACCCCACAATGCTGCTGTTTCTACATTTTATCTTTAATTCCTTTATTTACTTTCACCAAAAGTCATTCTGTTCATCCCCGCTCTCTGTAGCTGTTATATAGCACATCTATATTCACTAATACTATATAGCACATCTATATTCACTTGTCATAAGTTCAGAGAATTAGAAATAAGTTGACATGGAATTAAACACCAGTTCAGGTTTTTTTTTTGGATAGCTGATAAATCACCTAATTCCCAGATTTGTAGGAGTCCAAAATAATTGGGATTCATTAGTAACATTTGATCATTAGTAGAACTTTTGATACTGGAACTTGCCATTAATGAATTTCAACAAATAAAACAGAAACCTACTTTGAAAAATAGGATTAATTTCAAAGAAGCTTCTTCAAAAGAAGATGGCAAGAAAGAAAAGAACATTGTTGTGAGATCTGGCTAAGAACTGGGTCAAATCTACTAATTACTTGACACAGTTCAGTTGGTGAAATCAAAATAAGCAGCTTGGGGAAATAATTATTTTATTGTGTGTGGTTAAAAATCATTTCAGGTTTCCTCTGATTTCACTGGTCTACAATTTTTTAGAAGTCGTCTGCTTCAGAGATAAAATGTGCTATTTATTATGTATTTTGATGTGCTGAATTCAAATATGACAATTAAAACAACTGATTGGCTACTGTTTCCAAGATATTTAAGTTTTTACATTTTACGTCTATGTATATTGTGTAGAAGGTAGAGTTTTAATCATAAATTGTAAACCTAGGTCTTTTCATGTGTTTATGGTTGCTTTACATGATAATATTTCACCTGTCCTGTTTATGTAACACTTTAAAAATCAGCAAAGGGTTATATAAATAAAATGTATTATGAAACAAAAGGCAAAAACTATTATGTACATAGTTTAGTCCTATTCAGTGTCTACTCGCTTCTTGGCTTGTCTCTTGTATTCATTAAATGGAGCATCTCTTGTCACTGTCCAGCAATAGTCTGCAAGCATTGATGGGCTCCATTTGCCCTGATAGCGTTTCTCCATTGTTGCAATGTCCTGGTGAAATCGCTCGCCGTGCTCGTCGCTCACTGCTCCGCAGTTCGGTGGAAAAAAATCTAGATGAGAGTGCAAAAAATGTATCTTTAGTGACATGTTGCAACCCAGGCTTTTGTATGCCTTGAGGAGGTTTTCCACCAACAACCTGTAGTTGTCTGCCTTGTTGTTTCCGAGAAAATGCATTGCCACTAACTGGAAGGCTTTCCGTGCCGTCTTTTCCTTGCCACGCAGTGCATGGTCAAATGCATCATCTCAAAGAAGTTCACGAATCTGAGGACCAACAAAGACACCTTCCTTTATCTTAGCTTCACTTAACCTTGGAAATTTTCCACGGAGGTACTTGAAAGCTCCTTGTGTTTTGTCCATGGCCTTGACAAAGTTCTTCATCAGACCCAGCTTGATGTGTAAGGGTGGTAACAAAATCTTCCTTGATTCAACAAGTGGTGGATGCTGAACACTTTTCCTCCCAGGCTCCAATGACTGTCGGAGTGGCCAATCTATCTCGATGTAGTGGGAATCTCTTGCACGACTATCCCATTCGCAGAGAAAACAGCAGTACTTTGTGTATCCAGTCTGCAGACCAAGCAAGAGAGCAACAACCTTCAAATCGCCACAAAGCTGCCACTGATGTTGGTCATAGTTTATGCACCTCAAAAGTTGTTTCATGTTGTCATAGGTTTCCTTCATATGGACTGCATGACCAACTGGAATTGATGGCAAAACATTGCCATTATGCAGCAAAACAGCTTTAAGACTCGTCTTCGATGAATCAATGAACAGTCTCCACTCATCTGGATCGTGAACGATGATGTTGAGGGCTGCCATCACACCATCGATGTTGTTGCAGGCTACAAGATCACCTTCCATGAAGAAGAATGGGACAAGATCCTTTTGACGGTCACGGAACATGGAAACCCTAACATCACCTGCCAGGAGATTCCACTGCTGTAGTCTGGAGCCCGACAGCTCTGCCTTACTCTTGGGTAGTCCAAATCCTGACAAGGTCATTCAGTTCACCTTGTGTTATGAGGTGTGGTTCAGAGGAGGAGGATGGGGAGAAAATGTGGGTCCTGTGACACTGATGGTTCAGGACCAGAAGTTTCATCCTCTTCCTCTTCCTCGCCTGACTCAAGTGAGAATGATTCTGGTGCATCAGAACCGGCAGTCCTTCTCCGTGGGGTACTGATAGCTGATGGAATGTTTGGATAATGCACAGTCCACTTTTTCTTCTTTGACACACCTTTCCCAACTGAGGCACCATGCAGAAGTAACAATTGCTGGTATGATCTGTTGGCTCTCCAAATCATTGGCACTGCAAAAGGCATAGATTTCTTTCCTGTTCAACCACTGGCGAAGATTTGTTGCACAAGTGTTGCAGCATATGTGTGGGGCCCACCTCTTGTCCTGATCTCCAATTTGCAGCCAAAATAAAGGTGATAGGCTTTCTTAACCATAGTGGTTATACTGCGCTTTTGTGATGCAAAAGTCACTTCACCACAAACATAGCAGAAGTTATCTGCACTGTTCACACAAGTACGAGGCATCTCTGCTCACTTTGGCTAAACAGAAATGTGTCCTTTGCAAAATCAAACACTGACAAATAAGAGAGCACGACACTGTATGATTTCTAGAGCTGATATAGGCAATTTGTTCAGCAGAGTGATGTAAGCTTGTTATGATTGCATCATCCATGACTTCTAGGAATAACATGATGCAATTCATATCATGTATGACGTAATACCAGCTTCAGATTGCATCATTCATTGTTTTGCCTAAAAGCAAGTACTGTCCAAACCCAGTCATAGATTTATTCATAGATCCAGTCAAAGATGTATTTTAGTCATTTCTGGTTTAAATTGAGATCCCTTCCCTTTATAACTCACTTATCCTCCGCCATTCCCAAGTCAAGGGTCGTATATACTGACCCAATGGCATATCTTGAAAACTAGAGCCAATCAACAATTTTAAGCATCATTTTCATTCTCAGTGACCCAGAATTAGTAAAGTTTGACTACATTTATTTCAGAAGCATTTTGGCTGTAGAGCAGTGTTTTCTTTGACTCTACCTACTCTGTTTCCATATGTTTTTGATCCCAAGTGTCACCTTGAAGTGAAGATGAGTGGACAACTTATGCTAAGTAGTGCTCTGGTTCAAACCAAAGATTTAAATTATGTTAGAATTAGTTCTATGTTAAATAATTCTCATTTGTTTTCTCACCTACCTATATTCTAAAATACTTTCAAATCATTGTATATCAGAAAAGAGAAGAGACACTTGTAAGTTATTTTTTTACAATCTTACACAGAGAGAAACAGCCTTTACCTGAGTTTATGTAACCTAGTTACAATAAAGAAATGAATACATTAAAATGTGGGCACATCTGTCTTCACATTTCTTTATCACATATTTATTTGTATAACAACAAGTAAATTGTAAATTAGAATACAGTGTCCATTTGAAAACACATTCATTTAGTAAACGGCAAGTTTGTATTTCATGATTGACTTGGCTGCTTACAATCTTAGAAGCTGAATCATTTCAGCAGTGAGACTAAGGTAGAGAAATGATCACTCCAAGCCCAGATTTTCTTGTTAAGGCACAATAACTGGATATACTAATTAGCATGTATAGTTCACCTGCAATTATGCATAAAATTTCACAATTGTCATGAAACTCTTAGTTGGGCTCCTATTAACATATGGGTGCACATTTATCTAATTAGAATATACATATGTGATAGTTATAGCTCAAATATGGATTAATTTGGAGGTGGATGAGAGTGAAACACTATTGTCAAGTAGCTTAAAAATTAAAATTAAAAAAAAATACATTGTAAAACATCCCCAACAGTCACTGTTCCTTCTTCCTTGAAGTTATCTAAAATTAACAGATCTAATTTTTCTTTTCTACTCACCTAATTGAAACTCAAATTAAATACAGAAGGTGAAATTTCTTAGGGCTTGTCTACAAATGAAAATTAATCCACTATAAAGGTAGGTGTACTTTTAAAATTTATAACCATTACTAATTAACCCCATTTGAGGGCATACTTATTTCAGAATAAAAAATTCCAGACATGGAATTAATCAGGAATAACTATTCTGAAATAAGCCCTTAAACAGAACTTTCTCCTTCATGCATGTTCTTTGAAAGTGATATTGTGTTTATTCATAATGAGTCTGACCTAGATGCTGAGCCCATTTCCCTGAAATTAACTGGAAGGTGGGAGTGTTCTGCAGCTCTCAGGTCCAATGAATGGATATTAAGAAATTGCGTTTGTTATAAACTGAAAAACCCACAGACAGAAACATTTCTTGTTGAGATCGTTCCATTTTCATACATTTCAGATGAGATCAAAACTTGGTTAGAATGGATGAGATCTTGCTGTAAATATTAGGATGTTAAATTTTGATTTATCAGCTAATCGAGTAGTTGATGGAATTTCCATCAAATACGCGATTAGTCGATAAGGGGAAAGAAGGGCGTTTGCTATGCCTGCTGCATCTCTGCTTTTAAAATGTAGCAAGAGCCATAGGTGGCTCTTATTATATTTCAAAGGCAGATTACCCCCACCCCGGAGAGACAGTGATGGGGGAGCCAGTTCCCCCCAGCACTGGCTCCTGCTCCCCCCCCTTCCTGCCTCTAAAATTGATGCAGCAAGGGGGGGGGGGGGAAGCGAGTAGTTAACTCAACTACTCAATAAGCCTAGTAAATAGTGTAATATTTTTCCCACAGAAGAAGTGGGGGAACAACTAATTGTTCTAAAACTAATACTTCGGCCCTGCTTCTGCAGATAGCTCTACATGGACTACTCCTTTAAATCAATGGGGAATGATGCAGCTGAATGGCTTAACCTGTAAAGAAGCTCATTGACTGTACAAAGTTCACATGTGGATTTTCTGAGGATATGAATCCTGGTCTATCAGGATTTAATCGTGTAAATTACTGAATTCTGAAAGACCACAAAAGTTATAAATACTTACAGATTTATCCTACCTTCCTTACTATACACTCAAGGAAGTTAACTACATGGGATTATAGACAGAATCAGTAGTTTTGTTTTGTAGTGTCAAGAACTAAAAATAATTACTACTAATAAAAATATTTATTTCTTTTACTCTAATTGCATAAGTTTATCATCTTAGCCCTATACTCATTATTTTCCCTTTCCTCTAAATTTGTTTTTAATGTACTAATATATTTCCAGCAATGGAGTACAGTACCTAGAACTATGTGTAATAGTCTAGGTTTGATCTCATTGGTGATATACCAGGAAGGACGGTAACATGGCCTTTGATATGATGCATTTGTGCATGCAGCCAAAAACACTGTTGCCATTCCCAGTTGCCTTATTGCATTGGAAGCTCATATCTGCTTTGATGTCCACTGCCAACTGTATGTCCTTTTTAGCATTATTTCTAAGTATTCCCCTCACCAGGGTGGAAGTCTTTGATTGTTTTCCCACTAGGTCTCATCATACTTCTGACGCACATACCTAGTGATAGAGCCATAGAAATGACTCAGAAACAAGACTCTTCGATGACCTTTGTTTTTCCTCTAACTTGGGAGGTGTCATGTTTTGCCGCACCCTATCTGAAAAAAAGGACAGAATAAACCAGTGTCCTCTCCTTAGGTAGTTGCTAGATAACACTCTGTCTATAATGAAGAAGTTATTTTGAATTGCATAGTGTGAATTTTGGAAGTTGAAGTTACTAAACTGTTAACAATGTAACATTTTAGTTTAAACCAGATTATCTCTTTGAGAAGTGCATGTAATAAAGTGAACATCTCACAGTAAAGAATTAATTAGTAATTCCCTTTTTCTTTTGTTTCCCTATCCCTACCCCCAGCCTCAGTCCCAAGACATACACTGTTGCTAATCACCATACAATTTTTGATATGTCAGGTTGTTAAATGCAATTTTAGATGGCATTTTAGAGAAGAAAGTAGAAAGGGATTTACTCTAATTCTTATTTTCACAGACTAAGAGTGATTACCTTTTGGGTAGATCATTAACAAAGTTGTACTAAATACCTGCTACAATTTATAACATTGTCATTTATCACTACACCCTTCTTTTCAGATACTTCAGTCAGTTTCAATTCATTTGACAGTGTCAATAATTTGAACTAAAATGTTGAGACTCAGCATGAAATGCATTAATACTATCAGCCAACTTTCAAGGTTCTTCTAAAATTAGATTTAGTAAAGACGGAACTCTCAAACAAAAACACATGCAAATGAGTCCATCTTATGGGTCAAAGGCAAGATATATTGGGATTTGATGAAGCTGTGGATAAAGAAAAGGAACAATGGTAGATTTATGGACTGTGCACCTCACTATTCTCCTCTTTTAAGGGCAGCTCTCTAGCTCTCTGGCTAAATCCTGGAGAAGAATCAATTGACATGGCATTTCCCATACTGGAAAGCCAAGATGTCCAGAGGCTGTAACACTGGCTCTGCTGCTACACTCGCAAATTTTAGCAGGTAGCTGGAATAAGTTATAAACTTGAGATGCCAACACTCAAGGAGCTGGAAGGTTTTAATATATTCACTATTCCTCTATTCAGGTTTTTTCCTCTTTAGAATAACTGAGTCTAAAACATGGCAAATCTGCAAACCTACCAGTTTTGCTCATCACCTACAACTAGTATGTATTTCCCAAGGGTTAGGATTCAGGAATGGTGGTCTTTTTTAAGTGACACTCACTTTTTCCTTTAAGCAGGACACTACAGATTATTTTACATCCACCATATGCTCTCTATGCATTTGTCTATCCATATGTCTGAAGCAAAAAGTAGTATGTGGTTTACCATTGGTAGTTCTATTTTTTACTAAGTGCTTATTCAGTATTCAGTACTTGTTCCATTATTTAACTTGCATTTATTTACAATATATAGGTGTCTAAATATTTCCCAGGCCAATTCTTTTACAAATTTTTTGGTCGTCGGTTTGTTTTTGAGTGTTTTGCTTGTGTTTAGAAGATTGGTTCCATAACAAAAGATTTAAGGACTGACCTACAGTCTTCTGAAGTCATTCAAATGACTATTATTATCTCAGTGGGCTTTGGATGAGACTAAAGATTAAGAAAATTCAAATGCAAAACTAATCTTTTGGTAACTTCTTCATTCTCCCTGGCTATTCAGAAACAACTGACAGTGATTCAGTAAGCTTGAGACACCCATAGAGGCTTATTACTTTCATATTGTCTGTGCTCCTTTTATTTTCCCCCTAAATAGAGACCAATGTAAAAATAACTATGAATTCCTCAGTCACTAGAATCACGTCACCTTTTTTCCTTCTCACCCATTAACATGCCTACTTTCTCCCTAAAAATCTTGCAAAATTCTTGCATTTGGTTTTCTACATACTATGTTTGAAAATAATCACGATCACATTACTCGTATGTTAACCTAAAACAACAGTTATACAAATAAACATAGTTTACTTACATAAGGAAACCCAGTTATTTAAGCTCTTACAGCAGGTACTTACTGGCCTAATACAGTAATTACCTGTAAGCTTAAATAACTGGAATCCGTTTATCCTGAAAAAATTAGAATCCACCATCTGGAATGGTTTCCTGCTATGGGGTGACTGGGGTTAGAGCAATGACCTTTCCCCTGCACATGGCATGGCATATACTTAAAGTACAAACCTAAGATGTGGGAAAACATATTTGTAGCATTACTTACTACAAACAGTAACATTATTTAACATCTCTTGTTTGGTCTGAATTAATAGAAAAGTTTAGACATTTAGAGCCAAAGTCTCTCATTACTTCAATGGATCAGCATTAATTTACACCAGAAGAGACCCTGACTGAACATTTTCTCTATTAGCAGCTGATTGACACAGTCAGTTAATCCTTGATGATACCCTAAAACAGACCTTTCCCCCTCAAATTCCTTAGCAACTGTTTCTGGATATTAAATATTTTGTGTAAAGATGATAACTGTGATAATACTAGGCATTAGAGCTCAGTAGAATTGCAAACAGTATTGCTTTCTTCTCTCTTGACTTCAAAGGATTTGTTATTAATTAAAAAAAGATGACTATGAACATTCAAATAAAGTATTTAACTAGCATATATGCCCCACAAATACCTAGAACAGGACTGAGGAACCTTTTCTGGGTTGGGGGCCACTGACCCACAGAAAAATCAGTCAGGGGCTGCACACAAGTGAGCAGAAAAAAAGCCACCCCTCACTGACATGGCCCTGATTAAGAAGGAGAAAGACACTGCTCACATTCCCCTCCCATACTAGCACCTGGGGGGGCCCAGCCTAGTAGATTTTATGTGCTCCAGTCCCATGGTGAGGCGGAGGTAGGGGGGTGGGAGAGGTGGAGTGCCAGCACGTGCTCCCTAATGCTGGCATGAGGCCTGAGCCTCAGGGACCGGATCCAGGCAAGCTGGGGTCTGCATCTGGCCCCCAGACCTGACGTTTCCCAGCCCTGGCCTAGACTATCACTTCAGACACAACATCCGGCAGTACTGCTCACTATTAGGGGAAAGTTCATTGCAGATACTATTTATTATGAATAAAATAACTGCTAAGAAACCAGAGCATATTGCCATCGTGATAGTTTATAAAATATACTGAAGTAATGAGGGAGCAATCTAAATATATAATATACCAACACACAAAAAAGCATAGCTCCAACCTATTATGCTTTACTAAATATTTTCCACTTTAATTGTTAGTTGTACCTTTGTGTTTGACAGATTAAAACAAACCAGGGCACATGGCAACATATTCTTAAGTCATAAACCATTGAGGCATGTGGGTGGATCTCACATTTACCAGAGTGCCCTAAAACGTGCCATTCCTAGCATAAACCATTTTACAATTAGGGATGTTAGATATCATGTATTTTAGTAATCGTGTTGTCATAACAATTTTTAGCGGTTACACAGTTACTGGGACAGGGGGTGGGGCCAAGGAATTCATGCTCTGGGCTGAGCCTGGGGCAGGAGGTGAGGCGCAGCAGAGGGTGCAGGCTCTGGGAGGGAGTTTGGGTGCAGAAGGAGGCTCAGGGCTAGTGCAGAAGTCTGGAGTGCGGTCAGGGGTGAGGGGTACCGGCTCCACCAGGCAGTGCTTACTCCAGGCAGCTTCCCAGAAGTGATTAGCATAGGGGTAGCCAACCCATTCTGGGCAAAGAGCCAGGATAGCGGTGGATCCAGCGCAAAGAGCCGCGGCAAAGCTGTCAAGCAAAACAAAAAAACCAAAAAAAAGAAAAGAAAAAAGGCTCTGACCCTTTAAGAAATCACATTTAAACATGTTTTGAGGCTTTTTGGCCACAGCAGGCTCCCGCTGCCAGCCGCCATCTTTAGTTCTGCAGCTTTCATGGCCGGACAGCCCCCCTGCCCAGGTCAGCACAGAGAGCCAGGAGGAGAGGGCCATTTTTGGGGGCATGGGGGTGGCTTTCGAGCCACGGGGGGGGGTTAGAGTCGAGTAACCTCATGAATTTTTATTGGTTAGTCGACTATTCTATAGCTCCCAGGGGCAGGGCCAACAGCAAGTGTATTCCGGCTCCACTTCCAAGGAGCCCCCGGCCACTCCGCTCTGTATCAGAGGCAGCAGCGTGGGGTGCCAGGCGGGAGATGGTCTGTGAGGGGAGCCAGTTTAAAAACCAGCTCCCTTCGCGGACTGGTTGCCTGTCACCCGATGCTGCTGCCTCGGATACAGATGCAGCACTGTGGGGTGGCAGCAGCCCCTGTCCAGGGTGTGTGTAGGGTTCCCAGGTGTCTGGTTTTGAACTGGACAGTCCAGTATTTGAGCTCTCTGTTCGGGAAACAAATTGAGAAAATTTAAATGAGAAAATATAAATGTCCGGTATTTTCTAAATAAGATGTAATGTAGATTGTGATGTAATGTCAAGTGTGTCCAGTATTTTTGTTGAAACCATCTGGCACCCCAGGTGTGTGTGTCTGAGCTTCTGGAACTGAGCCAAGATGCCTGCCAGCCTAGCTCCTAATACACTTTAAACGCAGAGCTGTAGCTGGGGTAGATCCTGGACCCAGTGCAAGCCAGGATTGAGCCAGGTTGCTGGCCCAGCCTGCTAAAAAGTTTACTTGGGGGAAAAGGGGAAATGCATGTAGTCTATAGCATGAACCTATAAGCTTTTGCTTATGGCTTAATTGGTTAATTGACTACACTATTACATCTCTAGTCTGTACTATGCTCAGCTTCCTAGCCTGTAATGCTGAACAAGACACCTCTCTGTTTAAAGCTACAGTTCAGTCAAGAGTCTGAAATAAGACTATTCACATGATTAAATTACCCCCGTACTTCAGTACCTAGCTGAACCATGGCCTTAATCCCTCCATTAGCTGGGCCTTCTCCACTGCAGCAAGTGGAAGTATTTTGCCATTGCATTCAAGACCATGAATAATTCTGTCCTACTTATCACTTTGGCCTTTTGTTTTGTCCCTTCAATCCTTCTAGTGCTGCTCTAACAAATGCATCAGACATTCTTCACTGTCATTCCTTCTATACCCGATATTCTCTCAAATGGTCCATAGGACCACTGTCCTTTCCTCATTCAAATCCTTCCTGAAAATGTGCACTTACTGTGACACCTACAAATAGCTAGTTAAGGTTGTGTTTTAAGTTATATATTGATCATTTTCAATTTATCTAATGTTTAACCTTACCTCTGAATTCTCTAGGTTTGCAGTGCTTTGATTTTCTTTATGATAAGTCATTTATCATTAAATCAACAGTACACTAACGCCATCTTAATGTACTGTACAATTTCATCTGAAAACTTCTCTCAACTAAGGTAAGAAGAGACATTTCTTTCAAGCCTTGCTTCTTTCAGACAGTGCAGAGAAATACACAGTACTTTCAAAAAAGACCTAAGACAGATGTGTGTGAACATATGCACTATTAGACTGATGCAACCACATTGCAATGTCCAAGTGAGCACACACAAAGCATTTTTTACATCCTTACAACATTAACAAATCTCAACCAATTTTCACCAGGCCCCCAAAGAGCATATCATCAAACTAAGGATATCTGCCACATTTCAAGTCTCTACCACATACCAGTGAGACACTGGAGCTGTTCAAGGAAACACACACACACACACACACACACAAAATGAGAACATCAAAATCATATTTTTCCTCACTGCTTTCTTTTTTAAAAAAGGTGGCTGAACTAATGGGCTGAGAACAAATTTGGTAAATAAGAGGGGTTTTAACTATTCAAACAAGTAAGTTATAAATTGCTGAAGATGTCCTTTACTTACTGAAATAAAATTTACATTGGAGAAAATGAACAACTACAAAATGGACCTGAAGCAAAATCCTGGATTTAAAATCGCAGTACCTATTGGTGGCTGGACTGTATTCAAATTTTAACATTATTTTAAAAACTAAACTGAAAGACTTACGTTTTAAAGTAAAAGTTGTATTCAACTTCACCCCAGCCACCTGGAAAACACGACATTTCAGGGGGAATGCAGATGTATGGGTTAAAATAGTGTATAGCTCTTAGCTGCTGAACTACTTACATTTAAAAATGATTAGAGACAGCAAAAATATTTTTAGCACCTATTCCCTTTTCTGTAAGTTTCATTATCTAAAGGATACCAAACCTGACAGCTATATGGAAATGGGTGGATCCATTTCCCAATTTAATCAAAGGAAATATTGGCCTCGAAGGCAATCTGATTAGGCCCTCTATATTTTATGCTTTGGCCCATACACCCAAATTATAAATCTCCTTTGCACATAACATAATGATTGGGGTTGTACCTATATGGCTGTATTAGGTAGTTAGGCAGATGAATGGGAAAATATGTAACCTTAAATATATGCATTAGCTAAGATAAAAAAGTTATAGAATATTTCTTCTAATAATATTTTATAGTGATTAATAAGTTTAAGGTAAGTTATCAGAATATACTTAAGTTTACACAGATGTTCCCTATCATATTGTTTCATTATAATATATAGTTTCATTCCGCCCCTTTGCCTCCGATTTGTGCAACTAAAGATGAGGGAGAGAACTACTTCTAAATTGAGGCCATGTATGCCACATTTCAGCCTAGGAAGTTTTCCTCACTTAGGGCATGTCTAAACTACATCCCTCTTTCGAAAGAGGGATGTAAATTAAGCAGATCAAAAGTGCAAATGAACCGGGGATTTAAATATCCCGTACTTCATTTGCATAATCGCATCCCAGCATTCATTCGAAAAAGGGTATTTCTCAAGTGAAACTTCTGTCTAGATGCGGTTCTTTTGAAGAAACCCCCTTTTTTTTTTTTTTTTTTTAAAGAACCTGTACTCAAAAAATGAGTACAGGATCTTTCGAAAAGGGTTTTGTTTTATTTTTTTTAAAAACCGCATCTAGACAGCAGTTTCACTTGAGAAATGCCCTTTTTCGAAAAAATGCTGCGACGTGATTATGCAAATGATGTGTGGGATATTTAAATCCTTGCTTGATTTGCACTTTCAATCTTCCTAATTTATATCCCTCTTTTGAAAGAGGGATGTAGTTTAGACATAGCCTAAGTTATGAGCCCAAGAAAAAAGGAGGCTTAGAATGGAAGTGTCATTTAAAGACATGCATTTCAGCCTTATTTCCAATGAAGCTACTACTCTGTTACAAGACGGGTGCTTTTTCAGAGTTTTCTATGAAACAGCAAATGTTCCTCACAGTAAAGCACATTTGTAAGTGATTAAAAACAAGTGCCGCTACATTATATAATGGAATATGTTCTGCTTCAGTTAAGCAGAGCAGAAACTCGTTCTGTAAAGTCAATGCAAGCACTAAGAGGCAAGGTATCACTAAGTGATAACACAACATGCAATTCTCACTGCTATTGCCAGTAACAGCCACCAGCTTAAAAAAAGAGACAGTCCATTCAAATGAATGGAGACATTTCTCAGAAATAATACCAAGTGTGTTTGAAATGTTCAGAGATTAGCGAAACGAACAACAAAACACACGAGATTAGAACAAAGTACAACTTTCAGTCACTATGGGGGTTCACCACTGAGGCTCCACAGCTACACAGTAATTGCATGAGAGCCAGAGGCAAGGGTGGCAGATTGCAGCAATTCTGGTGGTGCCCAGAATGCCCAGAGCCCATACCCCTCCCCAATTCATACTCCTCCCCCACTTGCCTAAGGCTCTGGAAGGAGTTTGGGTAGGGGAGGGATGAGGGGTTGGGCTCTGGGAAGAAATGTGGGTGTGGGAGGGGCTCTGGGGTGAAAGCTCTAGGATGGAGTTTGAGTGCAGACTCTGGGACAGTGTTTGGGTGCAAGGGGTGAGGAATCAAGCTTTGGGAGGGAATGGGGATGCAGGCTCTTGCATGGGGGCAGGGTTCTGGAAGGGTGTTTGGGGGATGAAAGGGAAGTGGGGGAGAGGGTGTAGGCTCTGGGAGGGAATGGGGTGTGAGGGGGAGCAGGGGAAAGAGGTTGGGATGCCACAATTATCTGGGGCGCACCCCTCTAACAGCAGCTCCTGGGAGGGCAATGGTCTCCATGTGCTGCTGCCCACCTGGCTGCCCTTGTGTGTCCCCAGCAGGTCTCAGCCCCGCCTGCCACCTGCAGGCAATTTAAAAGGGCCACCAAAACCAGCAGCACAGCAGGACTTGAGCCGCCCATGTCTTCCAGAGCAGTCCCAGTTGGGGGATAAGGGTATCTCCGTGCACTGCTTCCAGGACTCTGCAGCAGGGGCAGCACCTGGAGACACTCCCCCTCATAGAATCATAGAGAAATAAAAGACCTTAGCAGGACATCAAGTCCAGCTCCCTGCCCAAGGCAGGACCAATCCCAACTAAATCAACCCAGCCAGGGCTTTGTAAAGCCGAGACTTAAAAACCTCTAGGGATGAAGATTCCACCACCTCCCTAGGTAACCCATTCCAGTGCTTCACCACCCTCCTAGTGAAATAGTTTTTCCTAATATCCAACCTAGACCTCTCCCCCTGTAACTTGAGACCATTGCTCCTTGTTCTGCCATCCATCACTACCGTGAACAGCCTTTCTCCATCCTCTTTAGAACCTCCCTTCAGGAAGTTGAAGACTGCTATCAAATCCCACCTTACTCTTCTCTTCTGCAGACTAAACAAACCCAAATCCCTCAGTATCTCCTCATGGGTCATGTGCTCCAGCCCCCTAATCATTTTGGTCGCCCTCTGCTGGACCCTCTCCAATGCATCCACATCCTTTCTATAGTGGGGGGCCCAGAACTGGACACAATACTCCAAATGTGGCCTCACCAGAGCCAAATAAAGGGGAATAATCACTTCTCTGGATCTGCTGGCAGGGCTCCTCCTAATGCACCCCAATATGCCATTAGCCTTCTTTGCTACAAGGGCACACTGTTGACTCATTCGGTCCCCAGCCTGTTACAATGCTTGGGATTCGTCCGTCCCAAGTGCAGGACTCTACACTTGTCCTTGTTGAACCTCATCAGATTTCTTTTGGCCCAACCATCTAATCTGCCTGGGTCACTCTGGACCCTATCCCTGCCCTCCAGCATATCTACCTCTCCCCCTGGCTTAGTGTCATCTGCAAACATGCTGAGGGTGCAATCTATCCCCTCATCCAGGTCATTAATAAAGATACTGAACAAAACCAGTCATAGAACAGATCCTTGGGGCATAGGTTGCAGGGAGGTGCCTGCAAGCAGGCAGGAAGCTGCTCCAGCCCCACTGAGTTGCCGGTGGGGGCACCAGGCCCTTTTAAATTGCCCATGGGTGGCAAGGGGGCCAGGGTAGAGACCTGGCCCCAAACTTTGCTGGCACACAGACCCTGGGCCAGGAATGTTCCTGGTGCCTGGGCACTTTGGGTGCATAGAACTCCCCACCCCCATGGCCAGAGCATGTTAATTCTATAAATTTCAAGACAGCGGCATATAGCCACTCTACTGACAACCATTATTGGGGCAGTTCATATAACAAGACAACATGTTATCATAAGCTCACTAAATACTGTACATGACAGTAGTGGTGTTAAACTCATCAGCTAGGACGAAGTGATTTGTGCTTAGTATTTTTTGGCCCTTCCTTATTAAGAAAATCTCTGAAACACAATTTCCTTTATAAAGTAATTTGTATGCATTTGTAAAAGCATCACTTGAATTACTAATCTCTCTCTCTTTCAAGATAAACTACAGGTAACAGACCCAACTCTGCCATTCCCACAACTTGCAGCTCGCTTCAAACCCCCTGCTGATGGTTCAGGCTGACTACTAAGTCTTTTTATTTTAAGAATTAATTACTTTGTTTCCTTAGTAATCAGTGAAACATCAGTGAAGCACCAAGTAGCACAGACTTCTGAAAAAGAAGCACTCTCTCTAATTTCTGATGGGTCTTACTAATAGAAGTAACATGGGATCTGATAGCTTCAGGTAATTTGATTCCCTAACAGAAGCACTAACTGATCACAAGGTATCACTGTTGTTCTACTGTTTCCACATCATGATGTGTAAGAGCTCCTAGATACAAGGAGACAAGAGACAAATTCCATTTCTCCTCAGTACAAAGTTAACTTAAATAATTTATATTTGATTTAATAACTGGTTGCAAATGAACTGAAGTATACTGCTTAATGCCTCATAAAAGGGAAATGGAATAGCTCAAAAATGATAATGCTATTCAGTTTTATACTTCTCAGATTAAATATGTCCCAGGGTTGTAGTCACTAGCAGTCATTACTACTTAAAGGTTTTCCAGTGATTTAGAAGATAGATAATAGTCTAAAAATCCAGATATATGGAGACTATGTCCAGTCTCCTGGTATCCAAGCACCAAGGAACACTTGCGATGCCTCTTGTCAAGAGCAACAAACAAAAATCAGCTCCACAAAGGGAACTAGCCTAAGTAAAAAGTTCAGTTACTGCAGAATCATCTACTCTTACTACTAGCAGGTAGGGCACACCAGCTGCTTTAGGAAGCTTGCTGTACTGGTGCTTCTGGTATATCTGTCCTGTGGATTAAGAGAGAATTTTATTCTCCAAAGGCTGCCCTGTGGATTAAGAGAACTTTATTCTCCAAAGGCTGCCGGTCTAGCCCCTTTAATAAGTACTAAATTCATTTAAAGTGTTAAAGAAAATATGCGATGAGCCATTCAATTTTTCAGTTTTGCTGAGATAACTAGCCAAAGTTATGGCTCCCAGGCGTAACTCTTAAGTAAGCAAGGATTCCGAATTTATTACACAAGTGCCTTGCTACCTAAATAATCCACATAGTTTTTTTCATCTCAAACCAAGATGCTGTGGATTTTGCAGATATAGGAATAATTGCTCTGTTACAGAGCAAGTGAGCAAAACATATTCTTCATTCTTTTATCCACTCTTGCTTTTTGTTGGTAAGAATGAACGTGGTATGCAGAGTTGATTTTTATACTCTACTAAGCTGTCTTGCCTCCTTTTTTTATAATTTTGTTAAGTGTCAATTTTATATAGGCTGTTGCTTATTCCTCCATCTTAGAATGCCTTCCTGAGTGCATTGTGTAGGTCAGGCATGTCAAACTGGCATTTGGAGGGTTGCATGCAGCCTGATTTAAATTTTTTGCGGCCCGCCAGAACATTTTTATAAAAGAATGAAGCGTGGCCCGCTGGCCACTCAGAGCACGTGGCCAAGTGCCTGCTCACAGCCGGCTGGGCGGTTCTGCACCACAGCAACTGCTCACGGCCAGCCGGGCTGGTCTGCGCACATGCTCATGGCTAGCTGGGCGCTCTGCGCTGGGTTCTCCAGCAGGCGCTCACAGCCTACCGGGCCGCTCTGCGCACGCGCTCATGGCTGGCTGGGCGCTCTGCTCACACCGCCCCACACCTCAGGCGGCAAGGTAGACTCTGGGACCCAGGTATTACGTTGCGGGGGGCCTGGGAGTGCCTGACTCTGGGGCAGAGAGGACGGCATTAGGTTGGGGGGCCTGGCTCTGGGGAAGTAGTGGGGGATTGGGTTAGAACGGGAGTGTAGGAATGCCTGGCTCTGGGGGAGAGGAAGGAGTTGTTTCATTTTTTTATTTATTTATTCCCAAATAAAATCACAAAATGTATATTAATTTTATATCAATAAATGTCAAATTTTGCAATTGAATGAATATCTTTATGCAAAATCTCAAACTTACAAAGTATCTGAAATTTTCACAGAAGTCTGTTATTTGATTAACCATGGTCTATACTTATTTTTATTTCAACAAAACAAGTTATGTATCATACAAAATTTAAAAGTACCTTAAATTTATATTTAAATTAAAATTGATTTTTAAAATTATTTAATATGCACAAATAATTTTACACATCAAATTATTGTATTATAAAATATACCTAAAACATAATCTATAATAATAAATAACTATGACTTTCCGACAAAGTACATTTTCTCTGGTGGCCCTAGGGTTGCCAGGTGTCCAGTATTGGTGCCTTCTGCCTGGCACCTAAAACGCTTTTAAAAAAATATATATATATCTGGGAACCCTAGGTGGTCCTGAAAGCTATCAGTTTTCATTTGTGTTGCCCTCAGGCTTCGAGTTTGACATGCCTGGTGTATGTCTTCTGGGGCATATTTTCTCCCCAGGTCTAATGGTACATGATATTTTCCTTTGAGTTATTGGTTGAATAGAGATTAAATAAAAGTGCTGTTGTCACAAATGCAGATGGTCATTATTTCTATTCCATTGCATGATGAGAAAGATTTTACACTCTGATTTTAAGAATAATATTTGGTAAAACTAAAACCAACCTCATTCTTAAGAGTATACAGGTACTTGGTCCAACACTTGGAAAATGAAATGTAGACAGCTAATGGCGCATTTTTCAGAAATGCCAATCACCTATATGTTACCACTGAGTAGCATGGTTGGCCAGCACCCCTGAAAATCAAGCCACCTATTTAGGTGCTTCAGGCCTCACACCAGCAAAGAATGTAAGCCGATATATAACTTAGAATTTAGTGTTTGAAATGTTTCACATAAGTAGGAATTTCACCACACAGAAACAGTAATCTATCATGAAAACAATCTACTATTTTGGAGAGCGTATTTTTGTACCTACCCTTAAGAAAAGGTACTAACAGTGATTGTCATAGTTATGTATCAGCGAACCTTACTATAGTAGGAGGTACGCTATGTAAAAAATAATTGAAGACAAGCTAAACAGAAGACCACAATAGGATAGGGAAAAACTAGTACAGGTAAAGGTAAAACTTGCTTCTCCAACCTATTAGCATTCTTTGAGGAAATCAAGAAAATAATGGACAATGAAGAGGAGGAGATATTTGTGCTTTTATAAAAGACTTTGATAAAATCTCTCAAGAGGTTATTGAAGTAAATAGCAATGGGTGACCAAAGTAGTTCTGTAATGGATAGAAAATGTTTAAGAGACAGGCAACAATAAGGAAGAATAAATGGTCAATTTTCAGTATGAAAGGAGGTTAACTCAAGGGTTCCTGAAGAATTTGTATGAGGATTGATTTTTATATTTGTTATTTAGCATGGTACGTGGGCGGCGGGAAAACTATGTTAACCGAACATTAACATGCAAACTTAATTCAACTTCCTAGTGTGTATTGCATTATAATACAACTAATTACATGATTGCACATTGTTTCTGCAAGTTCCACTGAATGAGCAGATAAAATAAATTATATATATATATATATAAATAAAGAACCAGCAGGTAAGGCCCGTCATTGACTGGGGAAAGTCATTTTGCCTAGATTACACTTATACGAAAGTTCAAGAAATTAAATATATGTAATAGATTTTTAATTAACATGCTTACAAAAGTCAAGTAAAAGAACAGTTTTAAAACTGTAGGATTTCAACTTAAAACATTATTCATTTTACTGAATAATTACCATGCATAGTACATTTGAATTAGAAACTCAATAAGCTTCCATTACTCTTTCCATAAGTAATTTGAGTTATTTTGTGATTTCTAACCGTAAAAATTTTCTTGGCACTAAAAGGACAGTTGAATAGGTGAGAATTTTATTTTTGTTAGCAAATATCTTTATTAACTCTATTCATAATAGTCATGACTTTTTTCCCCAATAAAAACAAAAATCATTTTTTAAACCTTTCACCCAGCATATTCCAGTGTAAAAAGTAGTGCATTCCGCTAATGTAAGTGGCAGGATTGTTTATGCAAAATTTGGTATCTATAGTCAATCACGAAGGTTCTTATCCCCTCTGCATTCAAGTGAGGCAGCTTCCTTCTTCAATCTGGACCCAAAAGGGACCACATTAAGAACACAGAAAAAAAGATTTCCTGATCTCAGTTCCATAATCCAGCACAAAATAGAAGCAAACTGCAATTGCAGGGAAACTCTACCCCTTTAACTCTAAACCAGGGCATGCTCAATCTGGATGGAATCTACAGCCATGTTAGTGATGCTCTGAAGAGTTCTACAGTTCTATTTTCAGTGCACTAGCTCCAGCAGAGCTATCACAAGATATGTCTACCTAAACAAACGTCCAGCTCCAATGTAGACATACAGTATGAGGTGACCTATGTAAGGCTGCCAGTCAATGCTTGGACTGACTTTTCTGGTCCCTTTTTGCTGGTGCAGCACTGTAAGGCCAGGATGAAGAGAATCACCGTATGATATGAAAAGTATCTTCAAATATAAATAACCTCAAGATTCCAAAAGAACTAGCTTAGATACCACTATGATAGATTATAGACCAGTAGCTCACATTAAGAATGACTGCTCTTCTGATGGTGCTGTCATGTTAGGTAATGTGTCTCTCCTTTGTTATGGCTATCTAGGAACTACAAATTTGTAGACTTGAATACCTATGGCTCCTTGGGCCTGTACTGAATTTGTAAATCCTGCCTCTGACTATTCTGCATGCTTACCAGCCACTGACACTGCAGAAGGAAGCGGTATCTCTCTGGCTCCAAAATGTCCCTGAGTTTTTAATTAGTTTGTTCCTCTCCCTTCATTTTTGTTCAGAAGAAGAGAGAACATATGGGCTTATGCATTTAAGTAAAAGTTTATAAGAATCTGAAACAGCTAAAAGTTATTTAATGTGATATTTCACTATCCTGTTAGGCCTAATTAGGAGAATCTATGTTATTTAATCTGAGAAACGACTTGATGAAATCTGTCATTCCAGGAATTTGAAAGCATGTACCTCTACACATACGCACACATGCAAGGACATTTTACTAGAGCACAAATGGGAATACAACTGGTGATTTTATGACATCTTTTACAAGCTCTCACAAAGGGTTGGGGGTGTGAAGGGGCTCAGAACTGGGAGTGGGGGTATTGCTGGATCGGAGAGTCCTGGTTAATAGAGGTTCGGCCTGTAATACAAGAAAAAAAAGCTGATTTTATACCAGAACTAAATGTGACTGTTTTCCCCTTGGAAGAGAAAAAAAAATGTATAGGTCACTTCACTGTTTTCTCTATAACTTCAACAACTTTCTATGTAGGATTAGATCTCAGATAATTTCTGATAGACCTTAAACTTCTGTAATACCAGGAGAAAACCCCTAACTGATCATATAACCCATATATTAAATACAACATGGATTTAAATTAAATAACTGCACTGTATTGTATACTTTTCTGGTAATTACTATAATTACGTATTTAACTTTGGGGGAATAATAAAACCTTTATCAACACACAATCACCTTTTTAGAGATTTAACTTTAATACATATTTCATGGGGATGATATAGGTATTTTTGTCACATTGCCCCCAAGAGCTTCATTCAGAAGTGATCAATACAGATGACACTTCCTATGCTATTGCACTTCATATATAATTAAGAAGGTATAACTTCAAACAATGTTTCCCAAGGGGAAAACAGTTACATTTAGTTCTGGTATAAAATCAGCATTTTTTCTTGTATTACGGGCTGAACCTCTATTAACCAGGACTCTCTGATCCAGCAATACCCCTGGTCCTGAGGGTGCCAGACCAAGGAGGTCAAACCTGTACTTAGGAATGAATTATGTCTATGTCTAATTCATCACACCTTCCAATCTGAGCTTTTCCAGGTATATGTGTTTGTATATATATATTTGAAATGTGCGTCTGTCTATAAGTCCATATGTTCAAGAACTCCTTCTAAATGTTAAGAGCTACAACCACCAAATTTGGTATACAGCTTCCTCTTATCATAACTTAGAGCAAAGTGAGTTTGCTTGTGTCAGGACAATGGCATTTGCTTGGAATATGATTGTTGCTCATAAAATACAAAGGGAAGGGTCTGCTAGTAAGCAGTTATACTTCAGGGGTCTTGATCACAGGGGCATGGGCTCTGGATGTTGCTGGCCACTGTACACAGATAAGGTTTCCATGCCGGTGAGTGACTGGCCTCAGGGAGCTGGTGGCTGGACAGTGGGGCCCTGGTGCCCCCAGCTACCCTGGGGGGTGACCAACCAACCTCTTATACCATCGCACCTCCTGCCCTGAGCACCCACCTCCCAACCCCTAACCTGACTCTCTCACTCCTCACCCCCTGCCTGAGCAACCTGCCCCTCCCTGATTCCTGCATCCACATGCCTGTCCTGAGCCTTTCCTCACCTTCCAACCCTGAGATTTGCACCCCCCACTCCCAGTTCTGAGCCCCTCCACACCCCCAACCCTGACTCCCACACCCCCAAACTCCTAACCTCCTACTTTGAGCCCCCAGTGCCCTTGCATTAACTCCTGCACCCCACACACTCTGAGGCCCCTGCCCTGAGCCCCTCCTTAATAACCTGAGCAATGTTGGATAAAAGCACTAATATAGAATTCTCTTTATCTGTGGAATCTGATTTTTTTATATATATATATCTCCATCCAATTCCACATAAGAGTTATTTTGGCTTCTTTCCTGTAATGTAATTCATTAGATCATTAATTCATTGAACAGCATTTGAAGAATTCAGGACTTCTAACAAAGTATAAAATTGTGTTTGTATAATTCTGATTAAATTACTTCAAAGAGCTTGTGCCACAGTGGAACAAGATTAAACTGCTAGCATGAATACATTTCTGGGCATCATCTTCCAAATCTCTCTGCTACAGCTACAGGATAAAGCGAATCTCTAATTTTACATAGAGCAGGACAAGAATCTTTTTTTTTTCTAAATTACTTTCACACTCCCAGTCCTTAAAAAAATAAAATATAATATAAACTAAGAGAAGATACATTGATGTCTCTCATAATACAAGTTTAAACAACACTGTCTTTATGATAGCCTCAGAAACGCATAAAAACTCAGAGCTGAATGCTCTAGATACATCCTAGTCCTCTCGATTTAAATAAGCATTTCTACTCACACACACACACACACACACACACACACACACTTTTAGCTATACCTAATTGAAATTCCTGAAGTAAATGTAACCACCTGCTTTTGGTTGCACATAACTATCTGAATTCGTCTTTTGAGGTGGTATTCTTAGTTTCTAACCATTTTTTTAAATCTGGGGGAAATGGCATTTTTTTAAAGCACACAGAGAAATATACTTGCTTGTGATGTATTTTTGAACAGTATCAGAACAAATTTAGATATTATGCTGAAGTTTCTCAGGAGAATGTTCCCTTCTTCAGGAGATATTAGTCTTGAAATGGCTGATAGCATGGTTACATGGTGATTGCACTTGAGGGTTTACTTTGTTAGTTTTTGCTTTGATAACTAGAGCAAGTGGAGAGGAAAATGTTGACAAATATTTTGAGCAGAATTAAAATGTAATTTCATGAAATGTGTGTGTTTTACAGACAGTCCTAACAATAGTACCTTTGATCAATGACCATTCAGCATTATAAATAGAAGAGCTTTCATTGCATTCAAGCACAGCTAATTTTAAATCACAGTAAAAATTGTAGTATGTTCTGTCTCATACAAGGTCTGGTTATATGGCCCCACCCCTTTTTTTTGAAAGGCAAAAAAAGGCTAATTTATTATATATTAGCATGCATTTTCATTCAGGAGCTATGCTGCAGTCATTGAGGTCAATGACCCATTCATTTCAATGGTGCAGGGTCAGGCTTTCCTTGAATTACTGCACATTGGTGCCTCATGTTACTGAAAATGGTACAAGACCTGGACAGGTCTTTCACTGTGGCATGCCATCCTGGTTTCATTTCTGGCATGGTGGTCGTGACAAGTTAAAATGTGTGGACAAACTGCACAATCTTTCATCTTTTTGATTTTCTGTCTCTTCCCTTACAAGAAAAAACCCCCCCAATGATATTCCATACTGGAAATACATTAAATGATCATGAGAGCTGCAAGATTAAGTGATCAAAAGTTAAGAAACACTATCGTTAGCCTCTGATTATCTTCTGAACTGTGACTCGGGAGTTTCATTGTGAGACTTTATGCTTATTGTTTCAGAAAGACTTTCCATCTTTTCACATGCAAATGGAATGCATTTCATGCCTTTTCTAACTGCCAACTCTGCACATTCAACCTCAGCTCTGAAATGAAGTACTTTTCTTTTCATGCATTGATATGAGCAATAAAGATCATAAGCCAAATTATGCTCTCTGATACATCCTTGCAACTCTGTGGTCTTTGATGGTTTTGGACAGGTGTTACTTTTTTGAGCTTAGCTTAAAAAAAGTTAATGATGCACATTAAGGGAACAGAATCCACTTCCCTTTCTCCTGTGTTTTTAGCTCCTGCTGATTTTAAACAGAAGCGTATTTTTGTCACTAAAAACAATGGTTGCAACTCTGAAAACATGCGGAGAGCACATCTGTGGAGTGAGAAGATCCCGTTTTAAGTCACTTCAGAGTAGAATCACTTCTCTCTTGTACATACGAATTATGATACAATCTTTAATTGCATGCTCACATATTATATTGAAAGAATCATGCATCATTCAATTGGCAGATTTGACAGCACATAAGGGAACAGACCAGGGGTCCTAATGATTCTGCAAAATGTTCTGTGTAATTACATAAGTGTAAATAGAGAGTAACTCCATTGAAGTCAATGGTACTACACATGCTTAAAGTTAGGTCCTGAATCTACAAAGTGCATAAGTGAGCAATACTATTAAATGATGATATGGCAGAAGTGTGTGTTATAATTCATATGCTCAAAGAAGCCTGCTAGATGTAGATATTAACATTTAAACCAGGTATCTTTTGGGGATGATTGGGCACAGGATTGTATTTTATTTGCCAAGAAACAAGCCAATTTCCAGGGTGACCATTCTACCATCGATAACTGCTTTGTCCATTCACCCGAATAAATATTATTTCCACCAATGGGAAACATTTTATGCAACCTTTGTCAACCTTTCATTCTATTTAAAGAAGTCAGCTATAAGAGAAACTTAAGAGGTTTAGGTATTCTAAGCTAGTTCCCCTCTTGAGAGCCCTTCATAGCCACATAATGGCCAAGGACAGGAGAGCAAGTCTAGCTAATCCCATATCCATCACAAAAAGGTGACCATCTGGGTTGTTTATTGGTCCTCTTAGTTTTCAATTTTCATATTCAAGAAAAGAGGAGTGCTTCCGAAGGGGTGCAATATTTCCCTCCCAACATGCAACAAACTTGTATCAGTCCTACTTTTTGCAGGTGACATGGCTTAGCTGTCCCCAAATTCCCTGGGATATAAACAAATTTTGAAAGGAAGTGGATTCTATTCCCTTATTGTGCATCGAGTCATTTAATCACTCCAAGTTTAGAGCTTTTAAAGCCAATGTCTGTGCCTAAGTATTTCATCATGGGAAAATTTGAGGCTTAAAGAAGCTTAGTTGAGATTGTGCACAACAATTTTTTTTAATAGAACATCCAGCCTTCCAAGTTACATCCCAGCTCAGGGCACAGGAAGGGGAATGTTATATTTTTACAAAGTCCAGTGCTTCTATGTTAATTATTGGCTCCATATGCCACATATGAATTGACAGCATATTTCAAGATAACATCTGGAAAAATAGCTCAACAAATCGATACCCTAAAGTTCCCTTGCCTTTCGTAATCTCAGTATTCGCTCCATTCTTTGGGCTTGATGGAACTTGACTTAGGACTGTAAGCAAATGTATGAAAACTTGCAAATTCGCTGCAGATAATATGTGCAAAAAACTGGATATGGTAATTGTTCATGTAACAACTCTCTCTGACTCTCTCACTTAAAGAATACCCCGAGTTATGAGAAATATTTGGATATTCTGAATAGCAGCATTTTAAGGATGTCTTTTCTCATCTCCATTTCCAAACTATGCAGACAGCCTTTTAGGAAAAGTGGTGCACTGGTACTGAAAAATACACTTGCCCATGTGTATCCGGCCAGTTTGAAGACTTGCCACATTCTTTATTTCTTTGCAATCTGTATAGACATCCAAGAAATCTTCATTCCTAGTCTACATGCCTTTTGCCACATCACTTCAAAAATCAGAATATTTACTGTACAGTAAAAGTATTTCAGGTTTATAGGCTATCGCCTTATTTACCTGGTTGACCATAAAAGAGAGGCTACTTTTAAACTAAGTGGAATAGGGTACTCATATTATTTTTAATTTTATTATTGCATATTGTTGTGGTGGTGATTTTTCAGGCATAAATTGATTTTAGGGAAGCATTAATCTTGTTTTTAATTTGTTTTTTTAACAATTAAATATTTTTTGGAGTTGTGTTGATATAAAACAATTATTGTATTATTCATAAGGCTCTGTGTCATGAAAATTACATAACTCACTGATTCCTGAGACCTCCATGACTTCTGCAGCAGCCACTGAGGCTGACCTCAAGGTCACCCAAGCAGCTGCCCCAGAGACAGCCATACCATCCAGGGCTGCAGAGGTTCTGCAGTCAGCCACTTCAATGATCTCGCAGCCACACACTGGTGCTGCTGAAGCAGCCCTGGCCCCATGGCCAGCCACACTGATGCTACTCTGGCAGCCTCAGGGACTACCTGAGCAGTGGCTTATGCAAGTGGCCCTGGGGAAATCACAGACGAGTCACAGGCCATATTTTGTTTTGTTTCTTGCCCATGAATTTTACTAAAAATATATGTGATTAAATCGTAGTCTTATTGATGTGCTAGAACCCGCCACGCTCCACAGCCCAGGTGAATGCCCTATCCCCAGAGCCACAGGGAAACCCACCCCACCACTCTACCTTCAGGATGACCCTTATACAGTGGAATCCACCCCGCCTCCCTACCTTCAGGTTATTCTTTATCTGCTGGGTGGGCAGTCCGGTGGTGCTGGGGGCAGGGCTAGAGCCCTCCACCCTCGGCTCCCCAGTTGGCAGAGCTGCATGCTACCCAGCATGTCTCCAGGTGGCGGATAGGAGGGGGTCTCTTTTCAGAGGTTTGCTGCAAAATAAGTGTGCTTTGTCATGCAAATATGCAACCGCGGATCAGCAGCGGTAACATTACCAGGGTGTGATAGGACATTGGGTGGTATCCAATGTTCTGAAAGTCACAAGTGCCCGATGACGATGTTGTGACATGGCGAGTGCAGCCCGCCATCAAGTAAGGCTGCCCTACCCCCTCACTCTGCTGCTTGAGGGTCTGGGATACTTGGGTCCCTGGATTACTTTGGATAATCTGATTGGCATATGAACCATGATTGGTCACCAGCATCCAAGGAATAGTGACTCCTTACGTCACCCCAGGGAAGAGAACCCTGACAGAAAATTCCCCACTGCCTTGTGGGTAGGTACAGGAGATCCAAAGGCTATGGGAGTAAACCCAGACAGATAATCCGGAGTGGAAACCCTAAGGCGGTTAACAGTGAGGTTTCTTCCCATCTGCTTTTCCGGCATCTCCTGCAGTCACCTCAGTTCCTAACGTACTGGCTCTTTCCTTTGGATCTAACTGGGGAGACCGAGAGAGGGATAGTGCTGCTTGGGCAATGCACTTTCCTCAAACACTAGCCCAGGCAATGCAGCATGCAGGAGGAGACACTTACCCACACACAGCTATACACAGCTACTACAGTCAATAAAATAAACCAACTTGCCTCTGGCTTGGTAGCTGAAATGTGCGGACAATGTGTCCTGGACTTGAACCTGATCATGGTCTTACACACATGGATTCAACAGGTAAAACAGCAGTCATAGACCAACAGTTACATAAATTGAATGTTGACATTGCTGCTCTCCAGGAGACCAGAGTGGCAGATGCTGGATTAGTAAAAGAAACCAACTACACCTTCTTCTGGAAGGGTTTGAGTTCAGAGAAACGCCATCTTTACAGAGATGGCTTTGATGTTCGAAACAATCTGATGAACTTTATCAATACACCCATAGCTGAATCAGAGCACATTATATCCCTAAAGCTCAGCACCAAGTCAGGATATGTTAACATCATAAGTACTTATGCACCCACACTAACATCGTGCACTGAAGACAAGGACTGCTTTTATGGAAATCTTCAGAAAGTTGTCGATTCCCGTTCATCCAGTGAACAACTGTACATCCTTGGTGATTTTAATGCAAGAGTGGGACGCGATCACCAGTCCTGGCCCATTTGCCTACGTCATCACGGCACTGGGAAAAATGAATGAAACGGTCAAAGGCTTCTTGAATTCAGTTCTCAGAATCATCGCTCCATCACTAATACTTTTTTCAACTTAGACTGCCACAAGGTCTCCTGGCACCACCCCAGATCCAGTCACTGGCATCAACTCGACCTTGTACTGGTCCGCAGAATACATCTCAACTCCGTTAAATTTACACGTGTGTATCACAGTGCAGATGTGACACTGATCACTCATTGATTATCAGTAGAGTGACAATTGCTCCAAAGAAACTCCATACATCAAAGGATTGCAGAAAACCAAAGGTTAACACCCTCAGTACTAGAGATGCACTGAAATGCTGTTTTTGCGGAAGAATTCACTCGCAAAATGGAAGACAAACCTGTCCAGCAGTCTGTTGACGAGACATGGTCCATGCTGAGTGCTGCAATATATGAATGTGCCACATCTGCCTTTGGAACACAGAAATTTTCCAACAAAGACTGGATTGGAGAAAACGTTGACCTTCTCAGGCCTCTTCTTGAAGAAAAAAAAAAACAAGGCTTTTCTGAACAACATAAAGAACCCATTGCAAAGTTCAAGAGATCAGCTCCGCCATACAAGATCTGTTCTTCAGAGAGAATCCAGGTGGTGAGCGAACAAGTATTGGGCCGATCTATGTTCTGGAATTCAAAAAGCATTCAATATGGGTGATCTGAAAACCATGTATGATGGACTGAAGAAAGCACTTGGACCAAACATTACCAAAGTTGCTCCACTGAAACATCTAAATGGATCACAGATAAAAACCAACAGATGTCCCAATGGGTGGAACACTACTCAAGTCTTTACCCCCATGAACATACAATACATCCTGAACTTGATAACCTCATTCCAACTCTTCCAGAAATGTTAGAGCTAGATGTAGAGCCTACGGTGGAAGAGCTTTCCCAAGTACTTGAGGCTCTCTCCATTGGAAAAGCACCAGGTAACGATGGGATTCCAGCTGAAGTCCTGAAGGCTAACAAGGCTGTCCTCATCGCCTTCCTCTATGACTTACTTATAAAATGTCAGTGAGCGGGAGCGGTCCCTCATGATATGAGGGATGCAAACATCATTACTCTCCATAAAAACAAAGGTGATAAGGGGGGCTAACAACTACAGAGGCATCTCTTTGCTAAGTATTACAGGTAAAGCATTTGCCCGTGTCATTTTTAATTGCCTGCAAAAACTCACAGATTGAGTCTATCCAGAAACACAGTGTGGCTTCAGGGCTGGCAGGTCAACAATGGACATGATTTTTTTCTCTTCGACAACCACAAGAAAAATGCAGAGAACAAGGAAAGCTGCTGTTTATAGCATTTGTGGACTTAGCAAAGGTGTTCGATACAGTCAGTAGGTCAGGACTGTACAAAGTGTTAACTAAGATTGGCTGTCCACCAACTCTACTCAAGCTCATAATATCTTTTCATGAAGATATGAAAGCAACAGTGTACTATGATGCATCTACATCTGAACCCTTTGTGGTGATGAGTAGAGTCAAACAGGGGTGTGTTCTTGCTCCTACCCTCTTTGGTATATTCTTCTCAGTCCTATTAAATTGTGCATTTCTAAACTCACACGGTGATATATTTTTCCACACAAGGTTAGATGGTTCTCTTTACAACCTAACACGACTCAAGGCTAAAACTAAGGTCAAGAAAGTCCTCAGAGAACTTCTAGTCACAGATGATGCAGCGCTTGTCACACATAATGAAGTCACGCTACAGGCACTGATGGATTCTTTGTCCAGAGTTAGTAAACTGTTCTCTCTCGACATAAGAGTGAAGAAAACTGTTATGTTTGCTCAAGGTGTATATCAACCACCCAAGGTCATTCTGAATGACAGTCCATTAAAGGTGGTTCAACAATTCTGTTACCGTGAGTCTACTGTCACCACAAACCTCTCCATGGATGAAGAACTGAACATCAGAATTGGGAAGGCAGCCACAACATTTGGCAGACTTATGAAACGAGCATGGAACAATCCCAAACTGACATTGAAAACAAAGATACTGATATACCTAGCGTGCGTATTGTCTTGCTTTATGGATCTGAGACCTGGACTACCTACTCGTGCCAAGAGAAAAAACTGAGCAGTTTCCACCTTCGCTGCCTTGGCAGAATCATGAATATTAAGTGGCAAGACAAAGTTTCAAATGTAGATGTCCTATCAAGAGCTGGCATACCCAGCCTCATAGCGATCCTTAACAACAGAAGACTCCGGTGCCTTGGCCATGTGAGGAGAACGAGTGAAACGCCTTCCCAAATAAATCCTCTTTGGTGAACTAACAAGTGGAGCAAGGGCAAGAGGAAGGCCAAAGTTAAGATTCAAGGATATATGTAAAAACACTATGAAAAGGTTTAACATCAATCCAAGCTCTTGGGAATCTACATCATCAGATCGCAACACCTGGCAACAATTATTACAACAGGGCATGTCATTTTTCTATAGGACCTGTGCAAGTCATGCAAAAGAACTCTGCCTCAGAAGGAAAAATTCTCAGACTCATGGAAACGGAAGTAGACTGGCATGTAGCTATTGTAATCGTCTGTGCAAATCCAATATTGGACGCATAAGCCATGAAAGAAGTTGCAGATCCAGGCACAACTCATAGATCATCACTGCCACTGCTTACCACAGTCTCTCGAGACAAATGGGCCGTGTGTGTGTGTGTGTGTATACACACACACAGATGTGCAATGACCTATCGCTAATACACTATGTTAATAAACTTATGAAATTTATATGCTCAAGGAGGTAGAGTTAAGTTTGAATATGTAAACTTGATTTTAGCATTTCATTGTTCTTCACTGCTTACGTGAGTAATATTAACATTTTCATAACCGTTTTCATTATGAAATGTAAATTATTGCATCTTCTCTATGTATGCATAATGAACACCTTTAGGTAATCACTACGTTTATACTTAGACTATGTATGCACACTTCTGCATGTGTGTAAAGAAGGTCATCTCAGACAGCAGTCAGATATTATGGTGACAGATCAATGACAAAATGATAAGTTTACCACGGAAATCCCAACTTAACATTTAACTCCACAAGAAGCTATCCTCAAATATTTCTGTGCCCCACCTAACATACCATTTTTATTTCAGAGCTGCAAGAATTATATATCATTCTGAGACAGCCTTTCACTATTAGTCATGACTGTTAAAAAGAGAAGAAACTTAGTGATAACAGTAAAATGTCACCATAATTATTGGCATACTCTTATTTGTAAAAGTGTACTGTTAGAAATAAATTATCTTTTTTTCCTGGAGTCATTATTCTAAAGGTCTCCGGTAAATTACACCTATTGTGGTAGCTATTTGGATATTTTTCCCATTAAAAATGTTCATCTCAAAACTTTTAAAGAATTTATTTTAAAATGACTGTTAACGGCACTTCAAACATTACCTAAATTGTTAATTTCTCAAAGCCAATATTTTTTAGTCATTTCAGAGAAAAAAAACCCGCAAACAGGTTAACAAGACATGATTGAGAAAACTATTTTATCCCTACAAATATAATCACAATGAACATTTCCTCCCTGTAAGAAGCAGGGAGAATTATTCACTAAAACAACATATATTTTGGCTGACAGCAGTGTGGGTTTTATTTTTTTTTTAAGTTTTATAATATAATATCTACAAACCCAATTTATCAAAGGAGAAAGCACAACAACATAATGTTTCATATAAAATTGCCATAGGAGCACTGCAAAGTGTTTATCTGCAACAGTTTCTATATTGAAGCTCTGTTGTTCATTATCAGCAGCTCTGTGGGAAGCTGCTGAATTCAAAATAAGAAATTGAGCAGATAAAATATACGAACGTACCTGCTACTTACTGTATGGGATAGCAGATATAAATTTGCCAAAACAACTCAAAGAAGCTGCAGGGTGTGGAACATGACACATCAGATCTACAGATTCATAAACTAGATAAGATAACATTTAGAGTAATGGGACTACATGATACATAACTGTCAAATTTTAACGAGACTTACACTCATTCATGAGTGGAAGAATATATGCTAGGATTAGTGATGGCAAAAGCATTCTTCTGTGAAGTTTTGAATACTTGGTTCCAAAATGGAGGTACCCAAAGACTAACTGTAATATCCTCCCCAATGGAAAATAAAATATTATTTTCTCTCGTGTCCCATTAGTTACAGTTCAATATGAAATACGATGTTTTGCCATACAAATAGTCCCAGGCTCTTTATGATAAAATTGGACAGAGACAAATTGAGAAAACAAGCAATCTCTACCAGTGTCATTCAAGCTAATGTATTTGTGATGAACCACATCACATTATCTCAGGGTTAAATGATGACGACTTGTATTTATCTGCACAAAACAACTTGATGGATATATTAGCAAAGTAGAAATCATGCAATAATTCTTCAGTAGCAAGCAGCTGAGATAGTATTAAAAGAGAGTTTCTATACTATTTGATATTTCATAGGTGCTGAGAAAGAACTGGGTTCTCAGGGACCAGTGAAGTAAATGGGAGTTGGACTGGACCTTAAATAAGCTTAATATTACAGAGGTAATTGTAAGGGTCATAGTCCATATCATTCTAGATATATATCAATCACCCACTTGCTATGATAGCTATTCATGATCATTGTACTTCCAGATGGAGTAACTATGTGACGATGAAAGATATTTTTGGAATCTTAGAATGTTGAAATTTGGAACAGAACAACTGTTTAGACACTTAACTTTATCTTTTGTCTCAGAAGATTGTTGGAATAGTCTGTAGCTCACAATAGGATCTCAAGAACAGAGTACGATTTGTGAGTGTATTTCAACATTTTTGAGTTCACACGGAAAACATTTACCTTGGAAGTTCACACTTTCAATAGCTGCGTGTGTCTCCTAGGTCTGAATAAGCAGCCAGATATTTAGAAGAGTATCTGGATGTTATCCACCTATCTGAACCTACTTGAGAGTCAGTAAAATTGAGCTGGAACTATAAGAACAGGCTCTTAATCATTTTCAGCACTTCCTAGTCGGGCTGCAAATACCATATGACTAGCCATTCTTTGGGTATTTTGGGCCCTCAGCCATAATCAAGAGGCGGCATAAGGCAGCATAACAATTGAAAATAAAGATAACCAAAATTAAAACTTTTCCAAATCTCAACAAAGCATTTTGGCTGTGTCTACACTGGACCCCTTTTCCGGAAAAGGGATGCAGATGAGAAGTCGGAATTGCAAATGCAGCGGGGATTTAAATTTTCCCGCTCCATTTGCATGAACATAACTGCGCTTTTTCGGCTCGGGCTTTGTGAAAGCGCCAGTCAAATATTCCTCTTAAAATCAGGAATAAGGGATCTTTTGGAAAAGGCTTTATTTTCCGCAAGAGTCGCGTCTAGACTGGCGCTTTTTTCAGTCAAAGCTCCGAGCCGGAAAAAAGCGGCAGCCATGTTCATGCAAATGGAGCGGGGAAAATTTAAATCCCCGCTGCATTTACAATTCCGACTTGTCTCATCTGCATCCCTTTTCCGGAAAAGGGGTGCAGTGTAGACACAGCCTTTGAGTTTTGGACAGTGGTCATGATCCATTCTCATTTAAATAAAATGGCTCACCCATCACTTTATATCATGAGGATGAGAAATAAATGGAAAGAAAGAATACCCCACAGGTTGCAACTGGGGTCTGTGACCAACAATGTCTGAAGAATTCTGGGTGTGCCAGATTAGAGAAAACTACCTGATCTAATCTTGAGATTTTCATTTAGTTGAAAAAAAGAAAGAAAATGTTCCCACTGAGCTTTTATAAGGTGCATTTCTCATAGCTCACATGTTTTTGACAACATGCCACTGAGCACAGTCTATTAAGTACTGTGATGAGAGAACACTAATCAGCCCTCTTTTATACTTCACGTACGCAGCTATTAAAATCTATACTTCAAGTGAATGATTGATAGCTGAGCTGTGAAATTACTGGAGGTTGTTTAACATCTTGAATTCCAGTGTGTGCATTGCACTAATAATATTTACACAATGACATCATACAAAGATTCTTGAAAACCACCAAGGGAATGCACCCAGAATAGCCACTTGTTCATACAGCCCTTAGCTCAGTGAAATCTTCAGCAGTCTTCCTTCACTGCACAAAGACCATGCTTCTGTTTCTCAGGATACTTTAGTAGATTCTCTAGCTACCATTCCGCTCCCTCCAAAATAAGAATATGTCCTCATCCTTCCTTCAGGATTGCTTTAGTCCAACAACTCACCTGTAGTTTAGATGCAGAATAAGAAAACTAAACAAATAGGAAATTGTAACTGCTCATAAAAAGCTTTGCAGAAAAAAAAAAAGAGAAAATGGAAGGATAACTAAACTTGGAACTACAATATCTCTTTAGGGTATTATGTAGGCAAATATTATGCCTGGTGTCTGCATATCTCAAAGGGCTTGAAGCTAGTTCTATTGTGGGACGGTATTAACATGTGTATTATACAAGTATACTAATGGGGATATAGAGTTGTTTAACCTCCTATGATAATTACATCTAATTTCTTGGAAATATGTGTTGTATCATGCAAGCAAGGTAGTAACAAACTTCAACAGGCCTTTATTTAACAAAGGTGAAACATCTTTACAAAGCTGCTGCTGCTCTCCTCTGTAGCTCTCACTCAGGCCTGGCCCATCTCCTCCCCCCTCCTTCCTGTTTCCTGTTCTTCCAGATTCCCAACAGCCAGTTCTAATTACAAGCAGCATCTAAAGCACCACAACATGTTACTGTGAACCATTTAGAATAAAATCTAAATTCTAAATTTAGACTGTGATTTTTTTGTTGTTTCATTTTGATTTTTCAAATCATAGATTCTCACTCATTTCTTTTCCAACACAGATATTGCGGAATGCATTTGAACATAGCTTGCTCCCTTTGAAAAACACAAGACACAAAACTCTTGCCCATACTTAGCCCATCGTTTCTGGTGCTTACTGTGCTATACATTTTGTTTAAAAGCTCTTGAAAATAGGAATAAAATGAATATCTAGTGTACCGGTCATAAATTAATTTTCAGTAGGACTGTTGTTTATTAAAGTACTTTGTGTTTCTGTTACAAACAAACCAGAACTGAAATCTAAACATTCACCAACCCTAAATACTGACTGTCCCTAGGCCTGCTGGCCAGATGGGTAGCAGGCAACAGGTCCCTTTCATCACCAACAGCGCTGGGCAGTGTGTGCGAGCCCTTTCAACTGCTTCTATTTAAAGGGCTCACGCCTTCCCCGTGGCTGTCAGGCAATGGCAGCCATGAGAAAGGCATGAGCCCTTTAAATAGAAGCAATTGAAAGGGCTCTTACGTCCCATCTCACAGACAACGTGCTGGCATCGAAGCCGGGAGTAGTGAGCCCTTTAAATAGCAGGAGTTGAAAGGGCTCGCAGCTCCCGCCCCCCAATAATGTGATGCCTGGGAGCACAGGGGAGGTGCGAGCCCTTTCAACTACCGCAATGTAAAGGCCCTGCCCCTTCTGCCCAAGGCCCCGCCCCTTCTGCTAGAGATCCACAACCCTTCAAAAACTATTGCCCTCCCCTGGGCTAGTGCATGAGTAATGCAGGTGAACCAAACCTGGGACTTCTGGTGCTTAGTGCATGAGCCCCTACAGTTGAGCTAAAAGCGAACAGACTCATTTTCTCTAAGTGGTCTCAATGTCACTATGTGTGACAGGGAATCACATCCAATAGGTGTGTGAGTTACACATGCACATCTTCAGAGTCAAGACTTCAGCCACTGTCCAGCCCTTCCGTGACTGCTTCGTGACTGCTTCCCTTTGTGGTACATTCCATGATACAATTAGTCCTTGCAGAGTAATTATGGGTACCTTACCTCAAAGCATGGCTCTTGCCTAAGAATGTACTTTGTAACTGCCATGCAAGCCCATGGCACAGAACGTAAGCTGTTAATAGTGAAGAAACTGTAACCACTCTCTGTAGTCTATATAGTATTTGCCAAACAAGACAGTAGTGGGAACAAATAGTATAATTATATTTTAGAGAAGCCAGGTGGTGATTTGGGAGGGAAAATATCACAGAGTACAATTGCTAACACAAAGGGAAGGGAGAGATTTCCAGCATTTGTTCTTCCATAACATGAATGTGAATATTCTGTTGCGTAATCTATGCTAAACTTGCCGCATTCCCTGCTCTTATGCCTCATTGGCTTCTCTCACTTAGAGGAAAGCATCCTTCAGTAAATTCATGCTGATGTTCAGGAGTGGGCTAAGAAAGTTATATTGCTATTGCTGTCTCCTGTAGCTGTTGATTGGCACCTAAGTACTACCTTTAAATGGAGACAGAAAGGAAATAATGTATTTGAATAAAAATTCGAGGAAACAATTAGGATTTGTTATTTTCTAAACCAACAGAATATGGTTCACCTTTTACAAACAGATTTTTTGACTATGCTTCAATCTTTTGTGAAGTAATCTGGCATTCTTGAACTTGACACCATTAGTTGTCTCATCTTAAGCAGTGCCAATCTCAACTGCCAGTCAGATTTCATGTTTTACATGTCTTGAAATAATATGAAAGTGGTAACTGTATTCATGAGTTGGGTCTTGATTCTTGAAAGCATTTAAATTTTAAAACAGATGAGAGTCTGACAATCTTTATAAAATAATGGCAGAAGCAGTTAAGTTTACAGATACGAGTTTTCACATACAGTGTAGTAATATGAATGGGGACAGAGCCCATTCACCTGAGCAGAGCCTCCTGCTGGCCATGTTGGGGGTGCAGGTCAGTATCCCCATCCCCCCACAATGGTCCTCACCCACAGTCATGTGTGCTCTCAGACCCAAGTCCTTCCTGCAATAAATTGTCCAGCCACTTCCTCAGCAGTGGACCCATGCCCCTACTCTGGGTCCCGACCCAGGACTCCATGAACTGCAATCAGGTACTGTGTTCCTATGTCTCAGCTACCATTGCTTTTTTCTGGGCAATGCCGGCTGTCTTGCTTTTGCCACTGGCTGCCCTGCTGATGCTCCGCTCACTTGGGGCTTCCCTGGAATGGGGCTCGCTGGTCTTGCTGCTGCCCTGCCCAGCCAGGGCTCACCAATCCCACTGCTGCCCTGCCCGGCCAGGCTCCCAGGTGCTGGGGCTCACACTCCCAGGTGCCAGGGCTCTCTGATCCAGCAACATTCATGGTCCTGCTGGACCACGGATGTTGCTGGAGCAGAGAATCCCGGATTTCGGAGGTTCAATCTGTAGGTTTATTTCTGTAAATCCTGGAAAGCCACCAATCTAAATATATTTTTGATTGTGTACTGCTAAATGAATGCACCTTCTCATTTTTCTGTTTGAGGTAGGGGAGGGGACAGTAGCTTAAACAAGAATAATTATTCAGAGATTCCAAAACACACAAATGTTTAGGGGCAAAATCCTGGCCTCACTATCTCAATGGCAACTATGTATCAATTTCACAAAGGCCAAGAAATCTAAATTAAGATTCCAAATATAGACCAGTTCTACACAGCATCAATCATTTAAGTCAATAGGTGTTCATCACATGACATGATTGCACAACTGGGCTTTTAAAAGATGAATTAAGCTACCCTAGAGATTGTATACAAGGGGGAATCACAGTATCTTTCTGGTTTTAGAACCTATGAATATGCATTCTTTTTATTTTATTTATACGAAGAGTCTATGATGCACCTGTCAGAACACCAGAGGCAGTAAATATGTTTTATGGACCTGCATAATTAACTGGGGTGAGAAAAAGTATTGAGCAATATGACTAGGTTATAATTTATGGGCCTGATCGTACAGTAGCTCCATGCAAAAACTCCAATGAACATCAAGGTACTCCAACTTAGAGTGATTTTATTTGTGTGTATTTAGTGTCCTTCATAACACTTACGAACAATAATAATGCTTACTATGTAACCCTATTCTTCTCAGTGACTCAAGCTTCCAAAGAACTGAGGTCAATAGGACTACTCATGGTGTATGAATGACCCTGGATAGTAATGGTTTGCACAATTGGGCCTTCTGGTAATGAGCAATTTGGAGAATGTCCATTTTGCATCTTGTGAAGTGAAAAGCAACTTCTGTGCTTAAGAAAGAAAAAAGACATGAATTATTGTATCTCAAACATATTGGTAATTGAATTGCAAATTATATACACTGATATAATTAATATAACTGTATATACATATCTAGATGTATTTGTGCATGATCAAATGGAAAGTGGCTGAAATGCAGTGTGTGTGTAAGCCATAAATTCCTAACGTATATGAGGATTAAATCCAGACTTTACATTTCAGTCACAAACTCAAAATAAAATTTAGAAACTAAAGAAATTGAATCAGGCTCCAGAGTGGACATAGGTATGTAGGTGTACACCCACACTAACCTGATGTGGCAGCAGACTCTGTTCCAGTAGGTGGCTGGACTAGCAGTCATGGACAGACTGCACTACTGCTTTGTGGTATGACTTCTAGGTTGGGGTGGGACACTACCATCCTTGCAAAAAGTTCCATTTCTAGTACAATTAAGTGAGAATTTTTTACTCATGTAGCTCGTGGGCTAAACTTAATCTCTCAGATTTCAGAAAAATATGTGCTTTAACAGGTTAAGCTCTATGAAATTTTAAAGGGACACAACAAAATTTTATAACCTTTCAATTTGTATTCAAATTTGCCTTCCAAGTATATTCTAAAAGACTAAAATGTTGCATTAGAATTCCTTCTGTTCAAACAAATAATCCTTACATCTAAAGGCAGTAGCAGTGGACAAAGAGTCTTCAAACATTTGAAACTTATGTAGGAGGATGTTGTCCTTAATGAAGGTAATGATGCAAGATCACACACTCTACATTACTCTATGCACCTGGAATCTTAACATCAATGATTTATGTAGTAAAATCAGGAAAAGACTTGTAAGTGGCTAAGGAACTCTGTGCAAGTCCAGACACACTGTCTTCACCAACTATATTCCAAAGTAACGGTCAGACAAATTCAGCATGTGAAAATGTAAAGACAGACTCAAATACACTCAGTCACATAGAATATACTTGTCAAACCAGCTGCTCCTTTTTAAGAAAAAAAATCAAGAAGGATCAAAGCCATCTAAAAGCTATCAGCAGCAGCCACAAGGAGCTCACTGGCTGCTAAGAACTGCTTCTACTTCCTAAAGGGAATGCCAACTTAAACTGGCACAGTCACTTATAGAAGACAGTTTACCATCTGGAAACTTCTGCTGCACCCAGCCAAGAGAGACAAGAACAGATGAACGTCAGTTGAAAATTGCTTCCAACATTTTTCATCCCACAGTTCATAGTTCAAGGTGGGAAGCTGCTGTGAGAATCACAGACTGTCTTCAAAGAAGCTGTTCAGAATGGAAATGTGAAATTCTATAAACAATGGCTAGATACTGCAATTCAAAAAGTTCAAGCTGAAGTTCAATAGCTTCTCAAGAATGGTAGCCCTACAAGTTTAGTCATTTGAAATGAATCTACATTACAAATAGGTCTAAGACAAAAGTTCCGATCCAGAACTCTCATTTTCCCAAAGTCCAAGGAGGGCTTGTTCATTAGTCAGGACAACCCCTAACTCCTGTCACAATTCAATAATCTATCTTTAAAATATAGTATTCAACACATGTGATGTGAGACACAAATGTGTAAGAAACCAACAAAAATTATGGCAATTTCTTTAGACTTAGAAAATGGCATTGCAAACTTGGTAGTGGGAATAAAATTAAAATTAATGGCTACCATTCACTAGAAAAATATGCAAAGTATATCTAACATTCATCTCAATATAGATATACCAACACTGTCATATTCAGCAAAAAATGTACATTTCACAGAATTTTACTGTCTGAAGCCAGAAATTGAAGAGGCTTAGTCTGGATTCCACACTACATTGTCTCTAGATTTTTTTTAAATTTTCCAGTTGATGAGCATCACAAATATTACTGAATTTTTTAAAAGAACCGTGCAGTTTCAACAGCAGTCAATCCTGGAGGCGTCAAACATGATTTAAGATTATTTCAGTGTTAAGATAGTTTTTTGTTATGGAGGGACAAAACATTTAAATATTTATTAAAACAGAAAGCCAATTATCCTCAGTAGTAATGGAGATGACTCCCTGGGTACTCTCTTCACATTCCTTGAACTATGTTTATATCTAAATTAATCTCCTTGAGGACTTAGGCATTTAGGAAACTAAAAACCACTGGAGTAGTCACGGGAGTAAATTCTATAATGAATCATACATTTGCCACTAAGCAGTGAAGCCAAAGGACCATTAAGCCCTGCTTGGTGTGCATTATTCATTGCAATGTGTGTTTATATGTATATACACACACTGCAAGAATGAAAAGCAATTAACAGCTTAGACAAAACAATGTTTTGTTTTTTTTTTTAAGTGGAATGCACTAGTGAAGCCCAATGATAAATACTAAGTGAACACTAGTGTAGCGCCCCCTCTCCACCTGGTTACCTTCTTTAAAGCCAATCTCCTTACAGGTTTTGATGGATAGGTCTGGGTTCTTCTGGATCCCGCCACCCACTCAACTTTATTTTTTCTGATGGATTTATTTGGCGGTGCCTCCACCCCCCTTCACTCCTTCCTGGCAGGGTCACCAGGGCAGCTTGGGAGGAAAATTCTAACCCAGGGTAACCCCCACGTACTTGCCAGATAGTTGGAGACTCCCAGAAAATAACACAAACACAAACACATACTCTATAATGAACACAATTATATTAAACCGGAGACAAATATAACAGAACAGGGTAAAACACTATTTTTAGGTTCACCGGTGCCCAGCAACTGTAAGATTAGTGTCCCGTTGGTATGCGTACTTTGTGGGGGCCCTTGATGACTTTTGACCACAAAATCCTTCTCTGCAGTGGTTTAGCAGTGGGGCTCACTGATTACGCATACCAACGGGACACTAATCTTACAGTTGCTGGGCACCGGTGAACCTAAAAATAGTGTTTTACCCTGTTCTGTTATATTTGTCTCCGGTTTAATATAATTGTGTTCATTGTGAGTCCTGAGTACAACCCAAAGGACTCACAAGTGGGAAAAGGCAGTAAATCCCCTCCACAGGTTTAATATGCAGCAGAGATAATAAAATCCCCAAACAAATTCCCTGACTTACTAACTAAAAGATGGTGCACTCACACACTCCATGAATGAGCCTCAGGTTCCGAGATGACTCAGTCACTGCAGAGGGGCTGCTCTCTTCTGGCAGGGATCCTCTTCAAGCAGGAATCAGGCTGCTTTGGTCCCAGAATTTCCCCTCACCACAAAGGGGTGCAAGGCTCAAGGTGCAGGCCACACAACTGCACCAAAATTCAAACTATAACCTCCTAGCCCAGCATTCAGACACACACACAGCAGGCAGCAGCCCCCAACCAGCAGACAGAGCAGAGCTGACCATGTGGTGACTGGTCTCACCCAGGGAGCCAGAGAGCCAACTCAGCCTAGCTGGGGAAGCCTCCCAGCAAACTCCACAAACTGGGAATCAACAGTGGAGAAATAAAACCCAGCTGAGGGATCCTGCCTTCAGGTCCCTAGAGGCTAGTTCTCAGGGGGAAACCCTGCATGCAGGCCTGGGGCTTACTAGCTCCCACACTGCCAGCCTTCCCCTTGCCCTGACTGGCTCCAGACCCCTCCAACAATGGCTCCTCCTTCCCCCCCTGAACTCCCTGGGAGAGGCATCTCACTCCCTATCGGTTGCCAGGCAGACTCTGTCCCTGGTAGGAAGGGGGAGCCAAAGCAAACTCAGTGTGCCTCTCCCTGAGCTGCCAGCAGACAGAGCCCCAGGAATCTAGGTAAACTCCTTGGGGGTTACACTAGGACTTCATACACGATCATAGAAGCACAAACCTGAAATGTGATTAAATGTTGCATAGGATACTAACAGTTTAAAAACATGAAACTGAAAAAAAAGGAAGTAACTCACTTCTTTGAGATGTCTCCCCCCAATGGGTGCTTCATTGTAGGTGTCAGGTCATCACAGCATCACAGATCAGAGTGTTCTGTAGTAGTAACTGGTTGAGCCGCGCATGAATGCCAGGCACCGTGTGCACCATTCATGCCTTGTGCTTCGTGCGCACAGCCCAACCCCCCTCTTCAGCTCCTCATGTACACCCGAGTATCTCAAAAAAGGAGGCAAGAAACCCCCAAAGAAGAGGGGAGGAGGGTGGGTAGTGGAGCACCCAAAGGGGGACACACCTCGAACTGTCATTACTGCACAAGGTAACTTCCTTTTCTTCGTTGAGTGATGTCCTCATGGATGCTCCACCATTGGCAACTTTATAGCAGTAATCAGGTAAGATAAAGATGGTGGGCTTTGGAGTCACCTTTTTTGGCAGTGGACAGCACACTGGCGACTACTGTGGCATCATTAGAAAGATGTGGAAAAATAGTGTAGTTCTTCATTAAGGTATGATTTGAAGACCATGTAGCAGAACCGCAGAAATCCTGAAAGGGAATACCTCATAGGAAGGCTGTGGATGTCGATACCATTTTAGTGGAATGCGCTCTCGGTGGAGCAGGGAGCGTCCTGTGTCGTAAGGCATAACATTGTATAATACACGAAACAATGATGTTGGAGAGCCATTGTGAAGAGAGCGACATCCCTTTGCATCACTCAGCTATTATCAAAATTGGTGTTGTGAAGTATGTGTGTGGAAGGCTCTAGTGCAGTGTATGTAAAAAGAAATGTAAAAAGAAAGAGCCCTGCGAACATCCAAAGTATGCAGTAGAGCCTCCTGTGTGGACGAATGTGGCTTTGGATACAAGGTCAGGAGAACAATTGGTTCATTGACATCAAAGTTGGAACAGACCTTTGGTAGAAAGGATGGGTGAGGGCAGAACCTAGCACGGTCCTTGGTAAAAATAGTATGAGATGGTGATGCTGTATGAGCCATGAAATCAGTAACTCTGTGGGCAGATGTTATTGCAAGCAGAAAAACTGCCTTCATGGTCATCAGAGACAAAGGACAAGTCACCAGGCGCACAAATGAAAGTTGAGTAAAACTATCTAAGACCATCTCTAGGTCCCATAACAGTGGTGGAGGTTTATGTGGTGGAATGAGGTTACGGAGGCCTTTGAGAAACCCTCTGGTGGTAGGGTGAGCAAAGATAGAATATCCCTTTGTTCAGGGATGGATAGCAGTGAGATGGACTCTAAGAAAGGCTAGGGATAAATTAGGCTGCTTCAAATCGAGGCTATAGTCCAGAATCATACGCAGAGGAGCTGCATATGGGTCAATATGCCTCTCTGTGCACCAGGTCAAGAACCTCGTCCATTTCTGGAGGTTAGCAGTGAGGGTGGTGAGCCACCTACTACGCAGCAGGATGTACGGTCTGAGGGTGAGGGTGCAGCAGGGTCCCCCCATTCTGGGTCAGTAGATCTGGATGACACGGTAGGGACGGGGGGGGTCGAAGAGGCATCCGACAGAGATAAGGAAACCACATCTGCCTGGACCAGGAGGGGACTAAGAGAATCACTCAAGCACAGCCCCCCCTTTTTTTTTTTTTTTGAGTACTCTTGGAATCAGTGGGATTGGCAGAAAGGCATAGTGTAGCTGGGCGTTCCAGGTGATTAAAAAGGTTTCACTGAGCGATCCGCATCCTATGTCTGCTCTGGAGCAACATGCATGGCATTTGATATTGTTGTGGGAGGCAAATAGATCACTCTGAGGAAACCCCCATTTCCCAGACATGGGTTGGAGTACTTGCTGGTCAATCTCCCATGTGTGATCTATTGTGAAATGTCTGCTCAAGGTGTCTGCTGCAGTATTGTTGATGTCTGGGAGATACAAAGCAGTCTAAGTTATCTTGTTGCTGATACACCAGTTTCATAGATGGACTGCTTCCGCACATAGGGAGTAAGACCGCGCCCTAACTTGTCAACGATGTAATACATGGTTGTCATGTTGTTGGTGAGTATTTGCACTGTGTGGTTGGTGATGTGTGCTCAGAAGTGCTTGCAAGCATTTGTGACTGCCTGAAGTTCTAGAAGGTTTTTGTGTAGAGCTGTTTCATGGTCAGACCATTGACCCTGAGTGAAATGTCTGTCTAGATCAGGATTTCCCAAATGGTGTTCCACAGAATCCCCGGGTTCCGTGAAGTGAAATTAAGGGTTCTGCGAGAAAATTCCTTTACAATAACATTTTATGATTTAAAAAAAATTGTACACATTAAATGTGATTTTTGTTTTTAAATATGTGCAATTAAACTAAATGTTGATCTCATGACCTTGTTTAACATTTGTTTATTATTATCCTTATTTATTTGTGCTCTACTTTTTCAGCTCCATATATAAAAGACTGTTATTAGGGGTTCCGCAAAATTATTTCAAGTTTAAAAGGGTTCTGTGGACAAATACAATTGGGAAACACTGGTCTAGATAGATTCATGGAAGTTAGGTCCATCAATGGCTATTAGCCAGGATGGGCAGGAATGGTGTGACTAGCCTCTGTTTCTCTAGAGGTGGGTGAGAAGGGAGGGATCACGTGAGGATTATCTGTTGTGTCCCCTCCCTCTGGGGCATCTGGTATTGGCCACTGTCGTCAGCAGACAGGATACTGGGCTGGATGGACCATTGGTCTGACCCAGTATGGCTGTTCTTATGTAGATGTACTCCCCATCCAATCATCGATGTGTTGGTCATGTTCTGCACCTATGGTTGCTTGCGTTGGAAAGGCACCCCTGCCAACAAGTTGTGTGGGGGTGGACCACCATGCGAGGGAGGCTAATAGGTTGGGGGAGGAGACACATACTTGTGAACCCAATGTTTGGATGGGATATAAATGTATGCTAGCCAATGCTGAAGGCGGCGATGGTATAGGCGAGCATGATGCACTACATAATTTGTGGCAGCCATGTGTCCCATCAGTTATAAACAGGAAAATACTGTCACTGTAGGACTTGAAGAAACTATGCTGATCCTGTATGGCTTGGAATCTCTGTATTGGTAAGTAAGCGTGCGGAGTGAGAGAACTGAAATGAGTGCTTATGAACTCTGAAGTCTGTGGGGGCTGAAAGTAGATTTTTGGTCACTGATAATGACCAGAAATGATGGGATCAGTTGAAAATGACAAAACAAGCCACCAATCCATAAATGTGTTCATGACTTGCTTCCTTCTGCCTACCACAAGTAATAAAAGATCTCAAATGCACATAACTAATCTCTCTTCAACCTCTGTATATCTGGGTCATACAACCATACTCTAGTTCCCATGGATTTCCTAATGATAGGATTCCCTCTGGACCTTTTTCCACTCGACTTCCTAAGAATTCAGTTTGACTCCAGACTTTGTTACTCACTCATATCTTTATTTGGCATATGGCAATGATTCACTGAGTTGATCGGGCTCAAATGCCAGGGAAGTAGATGCAGGGTACATCCCAGCTCCAAAGTTACAAAGAAACCCTCTCCCTTTATACACATTAAATATCTTCCTGCATTTACTATACATTGAACAAGACAGTTTTGGATTATCTTGGTTTGGAAAAAGCAATGTTCTGTCCGTACACTGTCCAGGCTTGACCTTTTAACCATCTCTCTACAGTCCATGTTCCTACCTTATCTTGTTAATTGTTATCTCGTTTATAGTTAATAGTTCCCTGAGTCCTCCCTTTTAGCTAGACCAGGAATTCTGTCTTTAGATCTTTATACTTCCCAAACTTTATCTTTCAGAAAATGGGGGCTCTCTCCATGTATTTATCTCAGGCCAGGACTTAGCTACAAGTGAGGATGCATAAAATCCATCCCACCTTCTCCTGACCTCTCAAGTCAAGGCTGGGTTGAAGAGCAGGTTACAAGTCAACACTATCTGTCCTCACCTCCCCTTCTACCCATTAGAACTCCATAAAATCAGGAAGTTATTCAAAAGCAATGTATGACAGAGGAGGACTAAAAACATTGATACACAAATCACTCTTACACTACACTTGCGTAAAATCTCAATGGTCCTCCTTAAACCTGAATGAAAAAATATTGAGTCACACATTCTTTTGTGCAAAGGATCATTTCACAAGAGGTTGTGGCATAAGAATACCCTCATCCAATAGTCCATCTCTGTGATGGATAGGAGGAGTACTGGCCTCCTAAGGGGTTAAACTCAGATAGCGAAGGGTGTTGTTGGCAGGGAGCCAAAGAACCAATGGGATATAATGCTGAAATTTAAACTATAAATATATGCCTTCAGATGCTTTTCTCTTGGGGATTTTCTAAGAGCTAGAGAGAGCAGATGCAGGGACCAGAATTATCATGCCTATAAGAAATATTGGACATGGGAGTAAACTAGACCTGGAAGTACAGATCAGCATGTATTGTGAATAAAGGAAAAAGTGTATCTAGTCGCGATCAGGATATTTTTCTTTATTTGTGCGGTTTGGTTTGAACTGCTTTGTGTGAATCTATGCCTCCCCTCCCCCATTCACTATCTAAGAGTTGTTCCCAGAGAATTTCTGGGTTTTAATTTGTTTTACTTAGTTGCTCTGTAACACCTAGCAATCAAGTATGCTTTCTCAAGTTTATCTTTTGTTTTGTTAATAAAAAAAATCACTTTTTTAAGGTGATTTGATTCTTGTGTCCTGGAAAGGAACAGGGGTGGGGTAGGGGTGGGGTGGGGGTGGGGTGGGTGCGTGCCTGCCTGCCTGCCTAAGACAAGCGGTCAGCTACCTGAGACTGCAGATTGTTTTTCTCGTCTCTTGTTTTTCAAGCTTGAGGTGCCTCGGGGGGGGGGGGGGAATTCAAGCATTCCCCCCTGTTTATTTAAGGGTAAATCACTTGATAGTGGCAGCTACTCCCCAAAGTCAGTAAATCTGTGACTCTGGGGAGTTTTGTTTTTGTAAGCAGAGCCTATAAAGGTAAGGTATTTAAGGTCTTTGCAAGCCTCCACCTTCTGCACTCAGAGTGCCAGAGTGGGGAACATCCCTGACAATCTCAAAATGGAGTTTTGCACTTGGATGTCTATATTTTAATACCAAATGTAAAAAAAAAAAAAACCCCAAAAAAACAAAAACCACAATACACACACACACGCACAGAGTGCAACATGCCCAAGAATCTAGAAGGAAAAACACTGGCAGGTCTTGTGTTTAACACTTTGATTCACGTAAAACTTAGAAATACAACCTATAGAGTTTAGATAATATTTTGAAGTTCTACTTAAAAATAATAATGGGAAGTAGGTACAGATTCTATGCAATCATTAAAAATACATAATCAGAATGATTGAAATCTAATGAAATGACATTTAGAAATGCTTACAAACAATTTTCCCATCTGCTCAGTATACGAGGTAAAAATAAAAGTATATTTTAAGCACTTAATGAGCTTCATTCTTTCCTGTTCCAAAGAATTTTATCGGCTAAGTTTGACATTGTTATGTTTATTTTTAACTGTTTTCAGAGTGTAAGTCCATGCTTACAAGCTACACATTCAACTAAGAAAATCTGAACTGAATCTAGTTTCAGAGATGAGCCTCACATTCTTATAGACTTTTCATTACAATAGACAACGGACGAAATCCACCCTCCAAAAATGCTTCCTTTACAGTGCCAGTCAAAACAACACTGTAGACATCTTTCCTTTGACACTTATAGGAACTAATATTGAAATGGAACTTGCATGTCCAACAGGCTGACTGAGCAGCACACAGACACCAGCATTCTTTAGGTTGGGTGAAATTACCTCATTAATTCTAAGAATTTGATAACATTTTCACAGGAGTGCTATTCCACCACTTTTGAAAAACTCCCCAGGGATGCCACTTGGGCCCAATATTTTGTATTTCTAATCTGAGTGACGGCTCGCCAAACTTCTTCTGAAGAGCAAGGGTCAGCAAGGGGTTCTACTCCTGGATGCCAAGAAATGGACTCAGTGGTGGCAGCTGAGACTTCAGATTTGTGGTTCAACCAGACATGGTTCATGACATTTATTGACCTAATTAAGGCCTTTGATTCCATTAATGTCAAGCATTATGGAGGAGCTCTCTCAGTTCAGATGTCCAAGGCTGATGTTCACTCACATTCTCAGGTTACTTCATGACAAGATAAGTGCCACTGTCCTCTGTAATGAGCTGGAGATGGAACCATTCACCATTGATACTGATGTTAAGCAGGACTAGGTCATTGCCCCAACCCTTTTTTTTCCATCTATCTTGCCATAATCTTGATTCATATTTGTGTCTGCCTTTCTTCTGGAACTGGGATTATCACATTACATGGATGGCCAGCTCTTCTGTCTGCAACCTCTTCATTCTAAAACGCAAGTCACCAGGACTGTTATTCCTGACTTTCAGAATGCTGACAACTGTCCTATCCTCGCACACACCGAGGCTGATTTACAATCCACCGTACATCTCTTTTGAAGAGCCTATCACAGCATGGGGATGTCCCTCAACATTGCACGTACTAAGGTTCGCCAGCACAACTTGCTTCCATTCTCCCACAAATTGTCATCAGTGATGATCCCCTGGAAAACCTTGAGCATTTCCCATACCTTGGTAGCCACTTCTCCCAGATAGCTAATCTTGATGTGAAGATAGAACATCGGATCCATTGTGGCAATATTTCGTTCAAAAAGTTGCTCCATTGTGTCTTGATTCATAGAGACCTAGGGACAGAAACTAAGAATCATGGTCTACGATACAGTGTCCATCCACACTCTTCTTTATAGGTGCAAGCCATGTGTGATATACTGAAAGCATCTCTGGAGTGGTACAGTGCCAATATTGCAAGCTTAGGAAAATTTTCTGTATCAGATGAGAAGATCATCACATTAAGTCAGCATTGTCTCCACAGCTATCACCAGTTCTGAGGCAAAGATTATGAAACATCAGCTTTTCTGGGCTGGTCACTGCGTATGGATGGCGGATACTCTTCTTTTGAAACAAGTCCTCTTTTCTCTCAACTTAGTCATGGTCAGAGGACCCAAGGGGGACAGAGGAAATGCTACAAGGACACCCTGAAAATCTATCTTAAAGGAGGCATTGACACCTCTCTCCCCAAAAAATTGTGAAGAGCTGGCTGGTAAAAGAGTGGTTAGCTGGCAAAAGATATAAGACATATCATACATCAAGCCTCAATCAGTTTTGAAAGAATTGCCTTGCTCAAGAAGCTGAGAAAAGCCAGCAGCTGTGCCCTGTGCAAGTCACCACCTTCTCACAAATGTGGAAAAACCTATAAACCACAAATTACTTTTTCTCCACTAGACATTATCCTGAGACAGATGAAAGACCAACTAGTCAGGGGCCCATTATACTAGGCATTGTATACATACATAGTAATGGCAGCCCCCGTTCCAAGCCTTGACAGTCTCAAAATCTATACATCAGATTTTCAAATCCACATATTTGTGCCCATGCAGCATCTGATGTGTGACACGTATATAACAGGACACACACCATTCACATGGGCATAGAACTCTGCTTTTAAAAATCTGATTGTTAAACAGTAGCACTGATAATCTCTAGGGAAATCCTAATAGAGTGTCACTCAGTTGGAGGGAGTGGGGGGGAGGGGGCTGATATAGGACCTTAATGAATGAAAGGTAAACCACCATTTATCTTATTATTAACTTACTTGGTCCCCTCAATTTCTGCTGTATTTGGTGGACAAAAATTTGGGTGTTCCACACTCACTTTGCAATTTTGGCCCAATCTTTTAATGCTTATGGTCTGAACTCGTGAGGCTAACTCTTATCAGCCTAATTGAGAATCTCACTGTTCACAAATTTCTGCAACACATCTGGGGGTTCATGTTTTCAGTTTTTTTCTCCACAAGCAGAAGGGCTAGAAAGTTACTTCTTTAAGTAAAATAAACAGGAAGCTGAGATTTGTGTGTGATCAATTGACTCCAGGAACCAAGCTTTAAGAAAAGCACAAAATTTATCAACTCTAGGTAAAATTGTGCAAGTTGACAGCAGCACTGCAACTGTAATTCTCAAAAGCGATGCTGTACAATCCAACAACCTTTCATTGTAAGGAACCCTGTTTTTCAGTTTTGTTTTTAATGAGTAAGAGTGCTAGAGCTCCATAATCCTACTACTCTGTCACTGTAAATCTAAAGTTTGTTTTCAGGTCAACACAATTCTGAGAAAAAGGAAACTAATTGTGGGAATTTGAGCTGCATTGTAATGCTTTGATAATGTCTTCTATAATCCCAGAATACTATATCACCAATTCTTAAAAAAATATTCACTCCTACAATGTTAAGATATAGGAAAAACTTTTATAGAATTATAAATTTTAGTTTAAATATTATACATCTGATTAGCTGTACTTGGAGAAACTGAAGAATTTAGCAGAATTTGTTTTCAGATTACATTACAGGTAGAACCTCTCTAATCCGGCAACATCCGGGGGGGCCAGCATAATATTTATTTAGCTGGATGTCCACCAGTTTGCATTACTGTTCAATGAGCATCTACAATAGATTTTCAAGTCTTAACAATTATGACTGGTCTACACTACATGGGAAGATCAAAGTAAGATGCGCAACTCCAGCTATGTAAATTACGTGGCTGGAGTCAACATACCTTAAATCCCCATCCACATAGCGGGAGCAAATGCTCTCATTAGCTTCCCTTGCTCCTCGCAAAGAGTAGTAATACTGGCACTGACAGGAGCACCCTTTAAGTTCGATCTACCTCTAGTGGGTCTATACTACACCTGCTAAATCGAACTCCAGAAGATCGAGTGGGTAGATGTTCCCATACTCTGTTATAAATTTTCGATGCCCAAGTATAGTACACTCCCTCAAACATTTATTCCATTTTAAAAATCTCTAATGGTTTAAGAGATATTCCCTATTCTTTAAATGAGAAGTAACATTGGAACCAGAATTTTTTTACATGTGACCACTACATGCAATACTTTTCTGAATGCAAACAGAAACGGAGGTCCACAATGGCTTATTTTTGTGAGCACAAGCATGTTTGTGCACAAAATGAGTATGTACACAAATTTAGCAAGAAAAACTTGACCCTCATCAGAAAAAATGACCCAATCAGTTCAAAGCAGAATATTCCCACTTTTACAGGGGAAACATTTTCAGAGAAAGCCACAAACTTAACGATTTTCCACTTTGTTAATTTAAAAATGGAGGTTTCTGCCAGTATGTAATCTCTGGCAAAACATTGCTATTATCACTGAAATATGGCCGTTTTTCTCTCTCTTCCCTTTTTCTCCCTCCTCATTCCCCACTGATCATCAAGCTCTTTTGTTTCCCATGGAAAACACTAACTGTGAAATATATGAGGCGAAAACACTAAATATTTAGCTTTTAACAAAAACAGCAAAAATACTTGAAATGCTAAATACAAGTATGAAATGTGCTAACATTTTTCAAATACCATTTTTCACATTGTATAGATAAGAATAAATTAGGAGTAAAGGAAGCGGAGGCTGACTGTGATAAACCTTGATTGCTGTCCAACGTGCTGAAATTATTCATACAGTAGTAAATGTTTGTGTGTAGAATTTGGCAGGTTTACAATAAATGGAGCCTCATAAAAGAGCAGGAAAAAGAGCAGGAAAAAAACCCACAACAACCGCTAAGTGATAGGAAGGTGCACATGATATTGGTAGTTTCCACTGAGGGAAAAAAAAGGTGTTTATACCACACATCTGTGCTTACATGATTGCATCTGATAGAGACACAAGTATTTCAGTGCCATGCTCATTGGATTAGACTCTTACCTCCCATTATTAGTAATAGATGTTGCTGTGCTAAACTGCATTATATGGAAATGAAAGTTTACTTCAAAGATTTCTTCTTCTCTAAGAAAAAGTATCCCGTATGAGCGAACTCAAGGTGTCTTTCAGGAACTGTAAATTAACCATAAGAAACACTAAGATGGAAAAGTCTGTTCCCTCAGGCAAAAGATTTAGGGTCTGATTCAATACTACTTACAACTTGTGTCAGCATCAACAAAGAATCAAATTGTCAGAATCAAATTATGATATTTTGCACACACTTGTATAGATATAAACGACACAACATGCAAAGCAGTAAAAAACTAAGACCTGATTCTGCAATGGAGAAAATAAAGCCCAAGACAACAACACAAAAAAGTGTGTTTTTCCTTCCATTTACATATGTTAAGTAATAAAATGCAATCAATAATTTGCCTAACAATGTTTTTGATTACAGATATTTTTCTCTAATTCTTATGTAGTCCCCTCATTAAAGGGGCCTCTGACTTTTACTGGGAGGATCCTTTGTGCTGCAATCTAGCCCTAGAGACTACAACTCCCATGAGCCCTTGACGAAAAAGGGGGAACGGTGCCTCTTCAGGCTATGCAGACAGAGTTAGACTAGGCTCCATTTTTGGAGAGAGGAGCCAGGCCACTGGTGCGGAGCCTTTTCCAGGCCAGGAGCTGTTGTGTTGCAGCTAGAGCCTGTTACTGAGCCTGTTACTGTTACTGCTGGGGCTTGGATCTAGCAGGTTACTTTGGGGGATGCTTTTGATTGTCCCTGGAGGGGAGAGATCCTGGCTGTGCCTATGGCTGGGAAGAGCTTACATAAGCCTACACAGGAGGCGGCTGTGAGTAACCGGCCTGTTTGGAAAAGTGCTGCCTGGGATGGAGCAAAAAGACAAACTGACTCTGGGTGCAATGAGAGCCAGAGTGATCTGCCCAGGGAACCAGAGCTGCTGGCATTTGGTGGGGCGTGCTCCAGTGGCAGAGGGATTTTGCAGCTGACTGCTCAGCTTGGACTAACACACACAGAACCTGCACAGTGCTGTCTCCACTCCAGCTGCAGACCTTCAAGGGTGCCCATGCAAGCATCTGGGACTCTGAATCCAGAGGAGTGCACACTCTGGGGTGGGATAAATGGTGGCAGTGTATATGCCAGATGGATAAGTTTCCTTTCTTTCTGTGTACTTTAACTGATTTTGTTCACTTTTAATCTGTTAAACCCGGGTTCTTTAAACGGTTAAGTAAAGGTGGGTTAATTCGAATTTAATTAATTAGATATATCTTATTTATAATTGTTGTCTTGGAGTTAGTTCCAGGTTATTACTGGACTAATTTTATTCTTCAAGGCTCCCAAGGCACACCATAAGTGTGTACAGGGCCAGCCAGGTGGAGGCACCACCACTGTATATTCTTTAGGAGCAAGGGAGTGGATAGCAAATCCCCAACTAATCACCACCACTGGGGTACTCAGGATCTCTTTTTAGGTTAAAAACATCTGGCGCCCATGTGCACACGTGAGTATGACCTGCTCCCAAGTAACTCAGGGAGGAAAAGGGGGAGGAGTTACACTTAAAATGCTTCTTTATAGAGTTTGGCTGTGTTAATTCAATCACTCCTCCTAAATGGTAAGAGTTAGGACTACCAAAGTCAGCGTACAGCTTCCTCTTAACATAACAATGCAAGGTAAGGGTCTGGTTGTGCCAGGAAAATTGGATGTGCACAGAATGGGATTGCTTCTCATAAAACCAAACAGAAAAATCATAGAATCACCAGGCAGGTGAAAGAGGCTGGATAGGGACCTCTCCCCCATCCAGAACCTCCCACTCTCCTGGTACCCTTTAGGGAGGACTGGGGGGGAGGGAGGGGACTAAAGCTTCCTCAACCTGATTCATATGGGAACTCTACTGGCTGTTTCCCTTTATCAGGGAACCAGGGGAAATGCACAGTTTGCTGCATTCCTCACTCTAGCTGGGGAGGGCAGGGGGCAGAGCAACCTAAACCTGCTGCAGCTGGGGGACATGCACCCTTCCCCCAGCTGTGCCTGCCCTAGCTGCAGCAGCCATGGAGAGGTGCTTCTTACTTGACCCCAAACTGCTGCCTGAGAGAGAGCTGATGTAGTCCTCTCTCCCTGGGGCAGCCTACATACTGAACCCTTCATCCCCACCCCAGAGCAAATATTCAAATGAAGCATATACATTTTCATTTTATTCTCCCCCCCCCCAAAAAAAGAGAGAGTTAAGGATCCAAGCAATGCCAGATAAATCTTCTATTAGTACATAAAACAGAATCAGTTCTTGTTTGAAGTGTCTTACAGCCCATAAAAGAACAAGTGGCACTCTGGAAGATGCAGAAGTGAGAATCACATCATGATGAGGGGGAAAAGCTTTCACCATTTGTCAGCAAAGCAAATATTTGCTGTACATATTTGGACAAGCAAACTTTTCCTTTTATTATTCTTACCATTGACCAATTTATAGTGTTGTTCAAACAAAGCACCAAAATAAGTGCTCTCCACTAAGCATAAATAATATTTGACCTTAAAACTCCTTTAAAATCTCAGACAAATGTTGAACTGGAATCTAAATGAAAGTAAATCCAAAGTAAGGCCTTCTTCATAAATTTTTAAACTCAGACTGACCAAACCCACTTTAAGTGAGTGCTACTGGGCATTCCAGAGCTACCAGGAATTATAACTACAGACTCTCTCCACAAGGCTTGCAGGCAAACTCTAAAACTAACAAGAAATATGCCTCAGCAAATTTAAAGCTCTGACTATGCACACAGAAAAAGAAGGTGGCTAGTGAGATATGGGATCTAAAGCTTCAAATTGTTTATCAGTGAGAAACGCAATTTTAAAATCAATAGCTTATTTGACACACACCAATACATGGTAACTCATTGGTGAAATGTGCTGCTATCACCTCCTTTTCATAAGAAGTCTGACAGTCATGCTCAGCAGCCAGTGGCATTTATGTAGTCTTATCAGGCAAAGCAGCCAGTGAGGAATTGTTACAGTTCTACAGGAAGCTAATAAAAGCACAGCAAGCAATCACCAATTTCCTTGCTACTCAAAGGAATATCAAGCAGCAACAAAGAGTAAAAAAGTGGTTAGAACAAAAGAGGGTAGTTCCCTTTTCTCAGATGCATGAAATTTGCTGACATCCAGGTCCATATTACTAAAGAACACAATGCTAAAACAGACTGCCGGACATGAGTCAGATGGCTTAAATTATAAGGATTTACCGTTACACAGCACCTTAAATCCAGATTAAGAATCATAAGTACTTCACAAACTAATTTACACACTATACATAGGGATCACTAATTACAAGTGACTGTAATTTAGCTACATAAAATATAAAAATTTGGCCAGGAAATGGAGGATAGGTTATAACTGAAGCTACAGATGGAATTCAATGCAACAATGTACTTACTGAAACTGGAATTTGTCCAAGAAAATTGGGCTACTTCCCCACCTCTTATGAGACATGCCATAAGATAACAATAGATGTCAGAGCTTTGGCTTTATCTCTTATCCAAAAGATAGCAGTTTCAGCAGTACAGTATGCTTTATAGCAGGCTGGAGCATTTGCTCACTACAGATTAAAAAGAAACAGTGTTGCCTAGAGTTGCTAACAAAAATATTCTGCAACCCTAGTTAGTATGTTTGAATACTTTGCTCTATCCTCACTCAAATAAAAATCATTGTCTTCAAGTGTTTGTAATTTTGTAACCCTCGACCAACTGGTCTATGAAGATAATAAAACCAATACTTTTGGTAACTAATTTGTATGAGTTAGCAGGCCATAAATGTTGGAAGGAAACTATGTTGCCTGTTAGATTACACAGTTGCCAACATTGGAAAGAGAATCTAACAACTTGAACACCCCCACAATCATCTGCCATCTAAGCTGCGGAATAATTTCATTAACAGCCAGTGCTATTAGGGCTTTTCTCTCTGTACTCACATACTAGAAGGTGACAATTGTCAATAAGTAAACAGGCCTGATTCTATCCAGCAGAGAGGCATAAACATGATATTCTGATATTACCTCATTTTATTAGGTGTAGGGATGTAAAATCCCATTTAATTAGTTAACTAGTTAAACAATGTTCAACCAGTTAAGTGATTAAATGGGGGCATGTGGGGTCACCGCAGCTGGGCTGGAATGTTCCCTCCCCCCCACTACAGATGAGGGCTTCTCCAGCCAGGCTGGAGCTCCCCCTGCTGGCAGTGCACCTCACAACACTGGAGCAGCCATCTGCCCGCAGTGGGCAGGAGGGCTGCTCCAGCCCCAATTCAGTTAAATAGCTGGTAAGCCTCACCCCATTAACATCCCTAATTAGTACCTACTTAAATTGCATCCACAATAACTTGACTTACGCATATCAGCATCTTCTCTGATTTTTCTCCTTTAGTAATCATGTAATGAAGAGTAATAGCTATTTTAATAAGCAAGTAAAACCATGTAGATCTTCATCTTAAAAATTACATTTAAATATCTATTCTAATTTTGTAACTTGACAGAAAAATGTGGCATATTTTCTGTGTGTGTATTTGTGACCTTTTTACTACTTGCACTTGTATTCATTAATGCTATAATCTGACAAATTTCAGGTACCAAATAGTTCTGTATGTAGTCCCTAATTAACAGTGAGAATCCCATGAAGATTCTCACAACATTTCTTTAGTATGGAGCTTTACAACATTACTGTGTTTCTAAAAGGAATCTTACTCTTATTTGAATAAGATTCAAATCTTATGTAAAGGGAATCCAATTTATGTCCATCAGGAACATTCAGCTACCAGAATTTCTGTTGCAAAGTATGTCAATAACTTCTAAGCTATTTATGAGTTTTAAGGTAAATGTTAGCAGTTACCCTAGGTTTGACACTTTATATAAATATTAGTTACTCTAAGTTGGCATTTGTAATCACCATTAGATGTCAGCTTGATTTCTCACTTGAAAAGAGAAGATCTGCTTAGAAAAATAGTATATGCTCTTTACATTAAGCTGATGCAAAACATTTCATATAACTGCACATTATTAAGCAAAACACATAACAGATTTATTAGAATACAATTCTGTTTTACAATATAGATACAGATGTTACTGAAAATATAACATTCAAATTCAATACCATACTGTCTCAGGCTTCCTGTGGGCCAAGTTCTGGCCCTGCTAATGTGAAAGGGCTAAAAAGCTGCAGATCTGTCACCAGGCTGCTGTATTTGAGATTATACGTTAGAGAGGAGAGAGAAGTATTGATGCGATACAAAAGGGGACTCAATATCCCCTTTGCATCATAGAATGACATGCTGGTATATTCCATGATAAACCATGGAAAAGATATGGCACTTATACAAAGAAATACTGATGGTCCTACAGTCTGTGGGTTGTAATCAGCGCTGCAGAGCAGCTATCCTAGAATTCAAATTGGTTGGGAGGAAGGGAAGTTTATTCTTCCTTCACTATTAACCTCTAGGGGGAAATGCTATGCAAAGCTTCATCCAGGGCAGTGGTCTCCAACTTTTTTACACCCAAGATCACTTTTAACCGTTGAACCTCTCTAGTCCAACACCCTGCTGAGAGTCAGTTGGCTTTTAGGTCAAGCACTAAGCCCCAGAGTTCCCTTGATCAGTTCCACCTGTCAGCATTACACAGGCATTTGGATAGTCAATAGCACTTATCAGTAGGTAGGGGTGGGCCAAAGTCTGTCAGTAGGCTGATCCAGCCTTCCTAGCTCTTCCCAGCCCACACAGCATTTCCTGGCCCCACCCTTTAACCCCATGGAGCCTGGGACATGGTGAGCCATTTCAACTGCTTCTATTTAAAGGGCCCGTGCCTTTCCCACAGTTATCAGGCAATGGCAGCCATGGAGAAAGCGTGAACCTTTTACATAGGAGCAGTTAAAAGGGCTCTAACTTCCCAGCTTGCAGACAGTGTGCTAGCAGTGAAGCCAGGAGCCGTGAACCCTTTAAATCGCAGCATGCTCCCGCCTGCCCCCCCCCCTTTCAACTACTGCAATTTAAAAGCCCTTCCTCCTGAGGCCCCTCTTCAAAAATCATTGACCATCCCTGACATAATGGAATGTAAGCATCTCTCTCTCATCTACCCCGGGTTTTTGGAGATACATTAATAGCACTTCTTTAGCTTGGCTTCACAGGAAGGAAATCCAACAGCAATCCAGAACACTATCATTATGAGGCCTATTCTGCCAGTCTCAATGCACTGATGCCTACATTTTCAAAGGCTGACAAATTTAGCGTTCTCAACTTCAGACAGTGGGGCCCTGATTTTTAAGACTGCTGAGGAATCACAGCTTCAACTGATTTTCACAGTTCACTTTAGCCACTGGGCGTGAATGGTCACTAGGCGGAAACCTCTTTTTCTGTTATTTTCCTCCTAGCAGCACCAACAAGTTATGCCTTACTGTAGGAGTCTTTGTTTGCTTAGAGTTACTTTAGAAATGAGTGCACAGAAATTTTACATTATCCACATAAACCAGAATTCTAATAATTATGGGTCTTTCAGGCCTTAATATGTAGTAGAAAATTCATCTGTCTTTCAACTCCACTGGACTCAATGGAATTACATCCAGAAATAATTTGATTTAATCCCAAACAGGCATAAAGGTAAAATATATATTTGCTCTCCAGCTTTTCAGGAAAAGGTACATAGTGAACAAAATGTAACCATGGAATATAAAACATGCTTTGTTGGGCTGAGACCACTGACTCCAACAGAAAATCAGGGCTGGAGACCACTGACCACAGAAAAATCAGTTTAGGAACCTTTTACAAGCAAAGAAGGAAACACACACAACTGAACTGTGTGTGTCACAGGGTGTCCTGCATTCCTGAATATAAAGCTGACTTAAAGCTAGTGGAAGATTCTCCTTGTCTTGAGGAAGTTTAATGCACAGCTATTTAAGGGCTGAGAGGCTCCCCACCTGGCTTACAACAATCTGAACCACTGGCCACAGAAAACAACAACACAAGAAGCTGAACAATGCATGCAATTCTGCTTAATAATATATAACTGTACAGCTAAATGTAAGTGTACGCCTAACCAAGGCTTATCAGCTCTCTTCATAACAAACAATTTTACTGTATTGGCATAAGGAAATAGGTATGCTTCCCAACACTTAGGGGTAAATTAGAGCTCAATAACAGCACAGAACACTGAGAATCAGGACTGGTGGTTGAGCAACAGAGCGGGCTTCCCAACCTAACATTTCTAGAAACCCTGAGATTAAAAGGATTCTTAACTAAATACTTAATGATATTGTTAAGAATGAGTCTCAGTATGAGTCAACCACCCATCTTAAAAGTGAAAAGTTCTTTACTGAAACAAAACACTGGGGGAAGTGCTCCCATGAGAGACTAGAAACATGCAGCAATGCCAACAGTGGTGGGTCTTGAACTTTGTATAGTTATGAAATCCTTTTGTTGGGCAGGTACACTGCCAAAGCGCATCAAAATGAAATGTAATGTGATAAATGTAAAGTAATGCATACTGGAAAAAATAACTCCCAACTATACATATAATATGATGGGGAAGTTAATTTAGCTACAACTAATCAGGAAAGAGATCTTGGAGTCATTGTAGATAGTTCTCTGAAGACATCCACGCAGTGTGCAGCAGCAGTCAAAAAAGCAAACAGGATGTTAGGAATCATTAAAAAAAAAGGGATAGAGAATAAGATGGAGAATATCTTATTGCTCTATATAAATCCATGGTAAGCCTACATATTGGAATACTGTGTACAGATGTAGTCCTATCTCAAAAAAAAAAAGATACTGGGATTAGAAAAGGTCCCACATATTGAATACTGTGTACAGATGTAGTCCCCTCATCTCAAAAAAGATATACTGGGATTAGAAAAGGTTCAGAGAAGGGCAACTAAAATGATTAGGGGCTTGGAACGGGTCCCATATGAGGAGAGATTAAAGAGACTAGGACTTTTCAGCTTGGAAAAGAGGAGACTAAGGGGGGGGATATGATAGAAGTATATAAAATCATGAGTGGTGTGGAGAAAGTGAATAAGGAAAGGTTATTTACTTGTTCCCAGAATATAAGAACTAGGGGCCACCAAATGAAACTAATTTGCAGCAGGTTTAAAACAAATAAAAGGAAGTTCTTCTTCACACAGCGCATAGTCAATCTGTGGAACTCCTTGCCTGAGGAGGTTGTGAAGGCTAGGACTATAACAAGGTTTAAAAGAGAACTAGATAAATTCATGGAGGTTAAGTCCATTAATGGCTATTAGCCAGCATGGGTAAGGAATGGTGTCCCTAGCCTCTGTTTATCAGAGGGTGGAGATGGATGGCAGGAGAGAGATCACTTGATCATTACCTGTTCGATTCACTCCCTCTGGGACACCTAGCATTAGCCACTGTCAGCACACAGGGTACTGGGCTGGATGGACTTTTGGTCTGACCCAGTATGGCCATTCTTACATTCTTAGGTGTATACTGATTGAGCCTTCACATTACAATATATTGTGAGGCTAGTAACACTTCTGTCATGGTAGCCAGCCAGATGAATAGACAGGGACTGAAAGTTTCCTCTATAATCTCTCATGCAGCAGTTGGGAAAGCCAGGTGAGTTCTTTACCAATCACTTGATAGAGGACATATATCTTTTACACCCACATGTTAACCAAGGATTAAGTCTCTTTCAGGCCCTAATCAGAGAATATGAGGGAGCATTTCCCTGTTCTACTGCACTAGTGTTCTGCTTCTACCATCCCAGAAGATCTAATTGCTAAAGGACAGTGGCTTTCAAAGGCACTTTCTTCTTTGCAGCCCCTAAAGACTCAGAGGAAGGAAAGAGGGTATCCATGTACCGCATAAACCTAGCAGGAGGTGAAAGCTGATACTGGAGACAGAAATAAGTTGTGGAATAAGATGGGATGGAGGAAGGTTTCTAGGTGAGAGTGGGAGAAAACAGAGGATAGAGACAGAGAACAGCTATGAGGCTAAAGGACTGTTTCTATGAACCCAAGTATTAGCCCACTTTGGCACAATGCTGGTGAATCTCATCAAATATCCATGAACACAGAAGAATCAAACCAAGCATACCTGTAAGATAAGCTGAGGGTTTTAGCTGAACCGTTTGAAAAGCCTGCTCAAGCGCCTTCTGCTCTGGAAAGACCACTTGATCTTAAGGAGCAGCTCCATTAGCTGTTAGTAGTACTAGTTTCTTTATCCTGTGTAAGTTGCTTGCAACTATGGGACATACAGCTGAGCAAATCAGACATGCTGTCCAGCAGAGGGCAGTTTTGCATATGCATTTTAACTAATACTCTGCCACAGGCACATTTAAAAAAAAAGAAAGTAAAACATTAATTGAACTTTTATGAGCTTAATTAACTGCAAACTCATTTGCTCTTCCCAGCTATACATCTGCATGAAAAACCTGTAAATGTTTATACTCAAAAGGTATCTGATTCTTTCCAAAATGATTTGATAAAGCCCTCACAGGAAAAAAAAATCCCACAGTAGAGTGCAAGACAATTCTACAGGTTCTAATGAACTCTGTATGAATGTTCAACAAATGTGTTACTCTTGTCAAAAATAATTTAAATAAAAAATTAGAGAAAGCCATTTTATTCTAGGTATCATTTTACATTTTAGATTTTCATATATAAAATCTTAATTTGAATACTTTCCACTTCGATCTTTATCAGCATTATGAAAAAATTTAAAGTTTGTTCTAAATTCACACAACTCTCAGCATTATCTAGGCTGATAAACACTGATTAGTATGGTGCATTTAGAAAAAAAACATTTTCCATTTCTAGAAAAGGACATTGTCAAGGATATTCTTAGCTGAAAATCAGAGAACAACTACTGCATTTGTCCTAAGCCAATTACCAGACCAAAAGAGTTTATTAGTCTAAAAATCAACCAACCAGTATTTTCCACCATTACACAACAACCCTAGAAACATCAGTCATTTGTTGGTTTCTAAAATGATTTCTTAAAAACTCAGTCATACTAATGTTATTTTTAAATAGGTGATGTAAACACCACTTCTCTTTGGAAATTCAATGTACTTTATGACTTCTCTCCCAGTTAATCGTTAAAATATTCTCATTTGTTTTATCCAGAACCATCCTTTTTTCCCCAATAGAAAGATTAACATCCAGAACAGAAAAAAATGTTTGTTAAAGTTTAATAGGGAATATATACCAAACCTAAATTGTTTATGGGTGCTGGACAGCTTTAGCTGCTACAGCATGTATTTCTGATACCTTTCAAAACAAAGCGAGGCTGAGAAGGTATCACCTACTACAGATAAGCATTTTAAACTGGAATCTCTGCTGCCTACCCATGAACAGTTTTCAAAACTTAGAAACAATTTGTGTGTAGATGTTTACATTTTAATGTAAATATTATTAATACTGGTAAAAAATATTTGTTGCTTTTTAATATTTTTCATGAAAGGCAGGGGACAATGGATGAAAAACAAAACAAGCGGATGCATTCTTAATGAAAATGTAGGCTAGTCTGTAGGCTATAGAATTTGTGCCTATATTTAATACAGACAATACATGCTTATTAGTGAGACAGACTTTAGCATTAACCTATTTATTATGTATTCCTTTAAAGAGCTATTTCTCTTTTGTCCAAGAACTATGAACAAGAAACTAAGATATTCCAACTGCCTTAGTGTCTGAAAATCTGAACATCTACATGAAATAATATTCATTGTCTTTCAGTATTAGTGGGCTATATATATAGCTCATGAAAGAGTTCAATATTGAAATATTTAAATTAAACAAAACAAAAACATTCTACTGGACCTGAAATTTGCAACCTTCCTTTTTCAATAATAATAATAATAATAATAATCTCTAAATATTTGTAATCCTTCCCCCCACCATAGTTCAGAGATGCATTTTAGTATAATATTTGTTACAGGAATCCCATTTAAGTCCACTGAAGCATGCTGTGACCATGTGTAGTGCTGGTCCAAAGCTATAGCACAGTACATCCTGTTGAGCAGACAGCAATGCTAGCTAGCATGGATTGGCTTTTCCTATGGTATCAAATCAAAATCTTCCTCTTACCTGGACTTCCTTGCTCTTCTCTTTGTTTCTGCCCATTGAACTTCTCCCATTGCTGGCAGTCTCCCGCGCTGGGACTACAGAAATCTGTTGGAGGGGCATTTTGACAGTGCTGCAGGTTGCCAATACCTGATTGGATGCCTTATATCTTCACTCCCCCTGAGCAGCCCATCTGTATAATTGTTCATATCCTGGCTTTTGCCAAGCTCAGTTTCTAAATAAAAAGGGGGAAAACATTATTTGAGATACTGTAGCACAAGCCAGAGTCTTCCATCAAAAAAGTAAAGCAAAACACATTTGGGAAAGAAAAAAAAACTGCACGATGTAATAATCCAGAGAGTTTTGTAGTCTCAGACAGACGAGTTACCACAAGTAATAACTACTCTGCCTTGTTACTGGAGCACCCCTCGCTTCCCCCTAGAGCATTGTGGGAGACAATTCAATTTCTATGCTACCTAATAACTGTCATGGAAACCAAGGAAACCTAGGTCTCACAGGCCCTTATTAGCAACTGCTTCCCTTTAATGGCACAGACTCCCACATTTGCAGCGGCTGCCACTTCTGCTTTTGTTTCCTGGCTGATTCCACAAGAGTCCACTAAGCACCCAGAGACACTGCATCCAGCAGACTAGGTAAATAAGCATAAGTCTGAAAGGCTTAGTGTCCTATTTTAGAGCCAAATCTCCTCCTTGAAAAGCACGGATAGCTTGCTGTGTCCTTCATGCGTCCACAATAATCTGCTTAGGTCAAAGGATCTGCCTTGAAATGAAGAGCAGCAGTGAGCGAATGAGGTGTAAAAAGAAAGACAAGACTGGGAGCAATTGCAAATGTGCCTTTCAGTGGTTGGTAGTAAGAAATTAACCCTTTCCCATATCCTCCTTTCTCTGATATAGTACCAGAAGCTAGCTCAGCAGGATAAATTAAAGGCACAGAGCAGAGCATACATGACAGTTTCTGAAAGATAATTTGCATGAGTTTACCACACCCAATAGCTGCTGCTCCTCTCAGGTTCCAGAAACAAAATCCAGGGAAAGGTTTCTTTCTTCTCTCCTCCCCTCCACCCCCCTTTAAACTACAAAGCAACAGAAGCAGTTCTCAAGGGCCATATTATACAAAAGAATACGAAAAGCGAAGCTGTTTTTCAAAATTTCTCCCTCTTAAGAGTGCTTTGTTGGATATATTTATTTCTAAACACATTTTTAAAAAACTGAAGGTAAGAACTAGCCTAGAACAGAGCAAATCATATTCTAAGCATTGCTTCGATAATGTAGCAATAGGAGTAATAGGGAAAAATCTAGAGAAAGCAAGCACCCATTTGGTGCCAATATATAATTACAAATTAAATATAATGAGAGCAGCCTGTATTTCAAGTTTTTAAATATATCCTGAAACAAGTAGTTGAGTTTGTACTCACATCAATAAAGCAGTGTATGTATGCCTATTGGAGTCACCCAGTTCTAGTACTGTATTCTGTTTTTCACATTATTTACAATTTTGTGAAAAAGATTCTCTAAACACTATTAATCTACTTTTTCTTTACTGAGTTAACTATCTCTCTCACTTCACTGAATTGAAATACCCGATGGGAAAGGAACCAAAAATAAAAGTTAAGGCCTGATCCACCATCGCTCTACTCCAGTTGTGCACCAGTGATTTGAATCGAGTTTCACTGGCATAAAACTGGAATAATGTGAAGATGAATGAGCAGCCCTACTGGAAGACACATGTGTTATACCCTTTCTGTGGAAACTGCACAAAATATACCAGAATGCAGGCGAGACATATTGGGTATGTCTAGACTACATGCCTCTGCCGACAGAGGCATGTAAAATAGGCTACCCGACAGTCAATGAAGCGGGGATTTAAATATCCCCGGCTTCATTAAAATAAAAATGACCGCCATGCTGTGCCGGCTTAGCTGATTGTTGGCACAGCATGCGAGTCAAGACGCGGATCGGTCAACAAGGAACACCTTTGTCGACCGCTCCCTTACGCCTCGTGAAACGACGTTTACAGGAGCAGTCGACAAAGGCTTCCCTTGTCAATGGATCTGCGTCTTCAATCGCGCGCTGTGCTGACAATCAGCTGAGCCGGCACAGCGCAGCAGCCATTTTTATTTTAATGAAGCCGGGGATATTTAAATCCCGGCTTCATTGACTATGTCGGGTAGCCTATTTTAAATGCCTCTGTTGGCAGAGGCATGTAGTCTAGACATACCCATTTAGACTAACTACACATTAAGTCTATGTGCACTTACCTATTTCCTTTTAAACTTTTAATTCCTTTGATTTTTTCACTTATTTACATCCACTTCATATATTTGATATTTTAAAGTTAGTTTGAAAAACTTTTACCTTGCAACTCTAACAACAAAGGGAGATCTCTTCTGAACTTGGAACAAACTAGAAAAATACTGGCGTTTAAGCAAAGCACAGTTTACCAAACAATTCTATATATTGATCAAAGTACTGTAATGGCATTTTGAGAAAAGTAACACTGTATACCATACGGTTGAGCTTCGTTTATTCACAATAGGTAATACTGTTGTCTAAAGTTAAGAAATGTCTTATTAGCCTGTTAAAAGTTAAGTCTCTAGACAAATTATCTTCCTGCTCTAAAAAAATCTATAGGATTAGAAAGCTCTGAATAGGTCTGCTTGGTCATGATAGTCATTCAACTCTTTCTTAAAGCAACAGCAAAACTTTATTATTTGTGTCAGGAACTTGAAAGTCCACATCTGTTTTGTTTAGTAAAAAATGCTAACTTCACCTTTGATACCATTCTACTAATTTTTCTTTTTAAAGAATCTGTATTGAGATCCAAATGAGAGATTTCTAGGTTAACCAGTAATCCATTTAAATCCATCCATGTCTCTCTCTTAGCCAGAAAAAGAGCTTACATGGTCTAACAAGCAGTTCTCAATAAGCCTGACCACATCTCTCACCACTGCTCCAACCTAGTTAGTTTATTAACTAGCAGCTAATTCTAAAATAGAAGGGCAGGTCTAAATCAAGGCTGATACCTTTTATAGGTGCAGGTTAGTTGCTTTACTGCAACTAAAATACATCCCCATCCTTCTCTTTTTCCTGCAAAGTAAATGACAGATTTTAGGATGGGATTTTTACCCTTTCATTGGCTGTCCCATTAAGAAGAGGAACCCTATTATGACATCTTTGCCATGTGTGCTGTTGTGGGGTACAGAGCTGATGTTCCATCCCAAATCACAACTTTGGTCCAACTTTGCTTTCTCACTATGTATAGTATTTGTTCACAAACTTGAAAATATAATATTTTAAATATTAAAGTATTTAATTTTTAAAAGCCACCCCATGGTTTTTAAAGCAATATCCTATCTAAACACTTCTTGAAAAGATAATATTGACTTGCATTTAATAGTATATTTTAGCGAGAAGGTCCCACACTTCCTGAAGTTCTATGCAGTCATATAGATACACAAGAATTGCTTCACATCTCACGGAAATATATTTTCATCTGGAGTTAAAACACTACACAAAGAGTACAGGATAGGAAGTGCAATTACAAGGGAAATACTAGCTAGGTGGCATGCAGACTGTGCGCCTGATATGAAAACTGTTTGTCATCCTAAATAGATCCTTATGCCATCAAGTGGTCCACTGAAGTAATTAAGACTAAGAGACCAAGATGTTGTTAGTATGATTATCAGAATCTGATCCTTAGTTTCCCACACAGAAACGAGGCTGGAAGATTTTAATTAACCACACTGCTTTTACAAACAACAAAAACAAAACATCACTTTATGCCATGTTTGGCAGATTCTAGCTGATAGTCAACATAACCAGACTCCAATGGGCCATGCTAATGCAAAAGAAGTGCCGCTACCAAAGAAGGTGTCATTAGAGGAAGGGGCATGTCTAGTATGCTCTTACATTGCCCCAACCTCCTGCTGCGATAGATAAATACGTAAGGGAAGTTTAGGCAATTTTTTTTAACCAATCCCTCCATCTTGATCTTTGAGCAGTGTAGATGGAACAAACTTCCAGTTGTCCAAAGCTTTTAACAATATGGTGGGGGATTTACTTGTTAAGCTGACCAGTCATGGGACCAAAACCTTGAACACAAAGGAAACTATAAGTCACATGAAGTCAGGCTTCAATCCTCAGAAACCAGTACTACCCAGAGAGTCTGCTTAGTTCTTCCACATATTAAAGATTGAAAACTCAATATTTATAGAGAAGCGTGATACGTGTGATTGAGGTAGGATGTGACAGAAGTTCCTTCAACCGCTGCTTACTCTCCCATGGATCAACTACATTTTTAGTAAAAGCAATATGCATTGGCAGATTACAGGAACTCTTGGGCAGCCTGAATATTTTCCAATGTTAATTTACACTTGGTTGGAGAAAAGAGGGAGCTTTTTTTTTTTTTTTTTAAACTGTAAACGACATTTTCTTCTCACACCCATTTACATCAAGAAAAAAGTTGGTAACATAAGGGGAGAGTTAGGCCTATTATCTTCCATAGTTAATTTCATGTTTTCACCATCAGTGAGAAATTACAAAATCTAGACTAATAGCCTGTTCAAATTAGTTAAAACAATTTGCATGGAAATATTGCAACTATTGTTTTCCTGGAATGTTATTTTCATGCTCTTATTACTATTGTTTATAAAAATGGCACAAGTTTGCATGTAATTGAAAAAATTCAGAACTAAGGAAACTGGTAAGTAAATCAATTTGATTCTCTGCTTCTTTTCACTTTTGGGCAGCAAAAGTTAAGGATGATGTAATGGACTTACAGATCAGTGGCTAGATGCTGAGGCAGTGAAAATCAGCACAGCTCTGTTGAAAAATCACTGTTGCTACACTGCTTTACATCACATGAGGATCTGGTCCTTTTTTTTGTTAACAGTAATTAAATTCATTACACTCAGAGTAAATTATCTTTGGGCAGAGAGGTTGCAGATTGGCCTACACAGCACAGAAACCATGCAATATTTCTGCTCAGAGTAGCATACTGGAGCAGAGGCCGCATATGGGGACTTAGACAACTGCTGTGTTCAGTGTTCCCTCTGAGCCTCTGACAGGGCAGACCTGATGAATCACCTGTGAAGCTGTGCTGGCAGCACAGCTTAGAGGGAACACTGGCTGTCCCCCAAGAACATGGACTTTGCACTGTTTGTCTAGGAAGGGAAAAGCAAGAGTCAGACACAAACAGGCTGTAATGTTGCCTTATAGCTTGTGCTCCTGAGCAAACTTCACAAATGCTGAAGAAGTCTGTTTATATTTTGGGTTAGCCTTTTTCTTTATTAACTACTGTATCTACAACTTCTGTAATAAACTTAGTAACAGATCTCTACAGCTGTTGATTAAATGTAGACCAGATGATGTTTCCAGAGTTCAACTGGAAAACCTGCTGCCACAATTTTATAGCAAACACTATATACATTTTGTTCAAAGAATCTGTGGTTGCTCCATAAATACCCAAGGTCTACTTGCAAGATAGAAGAGCTATGCACAAGTAACAAAACTCTCATTTTGCTTTCTACTATTTTATCTTCCTTAAATGCTCTTTTTCTATGAGATTTTGGCAACTTAGCTTTTTTTCCCCACATACAGAAAGAACTTAAGTACAAAATTTCACATGAAAGTGCGTCACCAACTAGTTTGAGCTTTTTGTGTGTGAGGGGGAGGTTGGTTAGTTCAGGCGACAGACTCTGAAATGTTATTAAACCATTGCTTTCTCTTCCTTTTTCCCTACTCCCTGCATTGATTACATCATAGCATTATTTTTTCGGCAAGATCAGTAAAACTTTTTTGAGGAATAAGGATCTTGCTGAAAAAGGGGTTTTTGCACAAAAAGAACATGTCCACACTGATTGTTTTTGTGCAAAAACCCCAGCGAAACAACGGATCAGCAGAAAATATGCAAATGAGATCATGACTCATGCAAATGGGTCCCTCATTAGCATATTTTTGCCAGAAAACTCGTAGTGTAGACGTAGCCAATGACTTCTATAGGCGTGCTGTTAATTTCTGCATAAAATGTGTTTGAGAGGTCTACCATAGACAAAGAAACCTTTAATTACATGTCTGATGACAATAAAAGTATATTCACATAGAAAGAAAGCCATCAAGGTAAACAAGTGGAAGAGACCATTGAACAAAAAACACTGGGGATAAAATCTGCCTTCCTGGCGCTGGAGGCAGAAACAATAGACTTTAGAGTAAAATGTGGTAGCAAAAAAGACATTTCAGTTATCCATCACTTAGGGGACATAAAGAGACAACATTCTGAGGCTACAAAAAGCTGGATCATGTTGACCAGACAGGCAAGACCTTCTAGAAACTTGACATAAATGAGAATTCTATTTCAATTAAACTGGCTGAAATTAAGTTCTATTCACTAGAAAGCATGTTTTGATTTGTTTGTAAATATGTCTAATTGATTCTTGCTTCCTGTTATTTATGAACTCATTCTGTTTTTATTACAAAACCAACTCATCTACATATTAACAGTGGAGAGCAAGTCCTCAGCTAACCTAACAGGCTGGCATGTACACCATCTCTTTGGAAGGAGGAAACCTAACTTCTGAAAACATGCAGTGAGCACACTACAGGGAGATGTGTCTGGAGAACTCAGGATTTGGAGTTTCCTAAACCATATTGGCTAATAACCACTGATTTTACATGAACTTATCTGATTGTCTGGACAGGCAGAGTTTGTTGGCTAGCCAGACAGGCAGCAGCAAAGTTCATTCTTGTTGAAGCAAAGTGGTGCAACAATGGTTTACGGTTCTGGGTGTCTTGCAAAAGACAGCTCATCTACCAAACACCGCAGTCTGCTTCTACAGACATCTAATATTGCTTACCTAACAGTAAGGGATATCTAGGTGAGAATACAAATCCTGAGATGTTATTTGGTAATCCAAGGCAACTAAAACATTTTTAAGAACTATTGTGTTTAAAGTCATATGTAGGTGTGATGTTGTATGATTAAAATATGACCATGTAGATCACTGTTGATACTGCTGTTATAAAATTGTAACAAATCTTGTACAAAGTATGTAAGATGTCAATGGAAAAAGTTAAGATGTTAACATTTTAACAAATGTATATGCATATATCATATGTGTATCTGAAGTTATGAATATCAACCATGGCGTGGTGAGGCAGGGTAAGGCAGAAGTTCACTTTTGTTACTGGCTCGGTATATATTATAGAATAACTTCCAGTTTGAGGTGAGACTGGTCCATTTCTCATCAGTTATTCCCAAATCAGGTATTCTCAGCTGTGAACCACTGAGGCACAGTGATAGTATGCAAAAGAGCAATTTATATATAGGCAGCCACTGTACCATTCCTATTATTACTGAGTATATCAAGGCAATACTGATCTTCACCTGTGATTTGCACGATCGGTCGTTACAAAATTACGAAGGAGTATATCATAACAGAACTAGAAATAATGCCAATGACAGCAAAACAGTTACAGAGGTTTCACAACTTGCTCCACACCCATTTTAATTAAAAAAAAAATCTGTGCACTAAATCACTGGTAAGTAAGAGTAGGACGCTGCCCACAGGATAATAAACCAATACTACTACTGTACAAGAAAATAAGCTTTGTTAATGGGAGTGACAGCAGATTTAGACAGAATTTCCAGCCACATTCTCAAAAAAGAATCCTAACCATAGTTAGTATTGCTTGGTTCTAAATAATAATACTCACGTGAGATCACAGCTGATTATGTCAGCTTTATGGTGAGTTAAAAATAATGAGAATAGGAAAAACAAAATGGGATTATTCCCACCCACCAATGATTTTTGCATCTAAAAGAAAAAAAAAAGAGAGAGAGAGAGAGAACACAACTTTTATTCAGCTGCATAAAACAAAAAGGAGAAAGTTGGAGAACAAGAGAGAAACAGTTAAATAGAGGACGTGGTATTGTAGGGGGTTTATATTCCAGAGCAAAAATTACTGCTGTGCACTGTCGCTTCCCTCATAGTTTATTCCTGGGAGAATTCTGGAACAAAAAAATTAAAAATTATGTGCACGGCAATTTCAAATTCTAACATCAAATAACAGTATCAACAACACAAAAGATTCAGGAAGGATTTTTGGACAAACTCTTTACTAAGCATATTAGTACAGAACTGATTAATAATTAATTTAAGCTATAATTCAGAATCATATTTCCCGCACCTCTCAAACAATGCAAAGGCTTGGGGGAGTCAAGGACAACAGAGGAGTTGTGGGGGCATGGAAATAATTTCTTGGAAGAAGCCTGGGTTCTTGGAGCGTTGTACAGGTGGGAAAAGAATGGAACGGGTTTATTCGAAGGGCATGGAGAGATCGTTAGGGAGCTTCCCCCATGCAGATCCTGGCTGACCTTCAGTTTCTCCCAGTCAACCAGACATATCTGCTCCTGTCTCCATGTGTCCCTGCACCCCATGTATCTCTGTGCCCCCACACAGCCATCCCTATGTGGCCTTGCACCTCCCTTCACCCTCATTGTCCCACCAGTCTATCTTCCCCCACTAATCCTTGTAAGCCTGTCTCACCCCTCCAGCAGCCCCATGCTGTCTGCCTCCCCAGTTCCCTTGTCTCTTGACAGGCTCTGTGAACAAGGCAGAGTCTCTCTCTTCCCTAGCTGGCTTGGAGCTGCAGCTCTGTTCTATCATTACAGTGCTCTCTGGTGGGGAAAAAGGCAGAACTACAGCAAAATTCCAGCTGAAGTATTTTTCTGTGCAAAAGAAATAAAAATATACAGCTTTTTAATCATGCACATGTACAGAGGTGCAGAATTCCAAGGAGTAACATTCGTGTAGCGTGCGTGAAGACACAAGTTTTCATGTTGGTCACTGCAGGAGCTGTTCAACTAAACACTCATACCAAATGATGAGCAATTTTATACAACCTAGCTACTTAAAGCAGCTAAGTCTTCAAATCCCTCAAGCTGAACGTACAGTTAACAGTTATTTACGGTCAGACAACAGAAGTGTCTGAAGGCCTTTGTGGCCCCAGCCTTTACAGAATTCTCAAGCTCCATGGCAATTTACACAAGTCCCATTCTTCTAACCTGGCTTAAAGAGACTGAGCTACAGAGACTGTTGTGCCGCTCTGCAACTTGGTGTGTTAGTGCCTTCCAGTAATGAATAAAGCAACATGAACAACATCTGTCATGTGTGGTTTATTCCTTCTCTCATGTTCTCCATGGGGGAGAATTGTGTCTTCAGTGTTCATCAGCAATTGGTTCAAATATATCATGAATGTTCCCAACATGAGGTCAATGAAACTTCACTTGTGTTGATGAACATTTACTTCCACTAAGCAGGAAAACAGTGTTGGAGTTTGTAAAGATGTAAATCCAGGCATAGGGACAGTATCTAATGACGTTCCTGCCTGACAGCATTGATGCACAGGCTGCTGTACAATATCCAGGGCTTGCTGTGTAAAGTTGACATTCCAGTTCATTATCTGACTTCTTGAATTAGACATTCATGGAGGAAAAATCCGTCACCAGCAGAGAAATGAGCAATATTACTTGATAACATTATTGTTCAGCAGCTTTATGACATCAAAAGGCTCCAAGATGACATGTACATTCCATATCATAGACTAGTTTCAGGTGCCATAGTTAGGTGGATCTCACTGGGTCCGAGTGCAATGCATATAAAAATGTTGCGCAATTTTGTATTGGTCACATTATGGTCAGGATGGAATTCAGCCATGTTACCAGTGCCTGCTTTTTGGCAGCTTTCCTCCTCTGCACACCTTAAGAACCCAAGAATGACTACACCGTATCAGATCAATGGTCCATCTAGCCCAATCTTCCAACAGTGGCTAGTGCTGGATGTTTCAGAAGGAATAAACAAAACAGAGCAGTTAGCAAGTGATCAATCCCATTGTCCAGTTGCCATTTCTGGCAGTCAGAGGCTTAGGGACACCAAAGCATGGAACTGTCTTGGCTAGGAGTCATTGATGGACCGGTCCTCCACGAATGTATCTAATACTTTTTTTGACCCAGTTATACTTCTGGTCTTCACAGCATCCCTGAAAATGACCAAGTATTATGTGAAGAAATACTTCCTTTTATTTCTTTAAAAACGTAAGCGTCACCTGAAGGCAGTTGAATAATATCATCAACGGTGCCTCAGGAGAATCCTAAATATCCTTTGGGAGGACAGGCGCATGAACACTAGCATCCTGGAAGAGTCAAACATGACCAGTATTGAAGCTATCATCATCTACCAACAACTTTGCTGGACTGGTCACGTGGTCTGGATGCCTGATCAGTGCCTCCCAAAACAGATTCTGTTTTCCGAGCTGAAGGAAGGACGGAGGAGCACTGGTGGCCAGAGGAGGCGATGTAAGGACATGTTGAAGGCGAACATGAAAAAAAAGTGTCAGCACTTAGGAGAACCTTGCCTAGGACCACCCCATAGTGGAAAGCAGTAATCCATGAAGGGGTTTGAGAGGTCCCATCGCAGTGCAGATGAGAAGTGGAGAAGGAGAAGAGAGTGGCAAAAACTGTTCCGTGTCCCTCCAATACTCATCAGTATCTGCCCCTTCTGCAATAAGGCCTATGGCTCCAGAATCGGGCCCGTCAGCCATTTACAGATCCACCTAGCAAGCGTTTACCTAACTGCAGCTTGGACTTGATGGGATAGTTATGCTAATAAGAAAACAGTACTAAAATTTTGTAAAATGTAGGCAGTGGGTGGTGGCTAGAAAACAGATTTAACGGAGTTCAAAAGCAGTGGGATCAAAACATTATAAAAAATTGTTTATGTTAACTGTACCTTTCAAATCTACTGTTGGGTGTTCCGTCTTGGCAATTATGATCGACATACACAATCCGGTAATAGTACCAAATTTGCTCTCCTTTGAAATTCTCTTCTAATTTACATGTTTTATAGGTGATTGATGTAAATACCAACAACGAGTATGTATTGATTATCTACTCTACAATAGGCCCCAAAAAATGAATGAGTGAATGAAGGCCGAGTGGTTTAATATTATTCATAAATCAGAAGCATTAGGTAGAAATTGTTCTAAATTAGTCTTTTTTTCTGCTCATAATATTTTATGAGATGAATTGCAGTATGTGACCCATAAGATCTGTAACATTATATTTAAATATATCCCTCTCAAAGCCTCCAGCCAAAAAAAAAGTTACCTTGGGCAGGTGACCTGCCATACCCACTCAAGTCCCAGCATACAAGGAAATATACAATTAAGTCATTCAAAACATCTCACATATTATTACCCTATAACCTCAATATTCTGGGTGTCCCTAACTCAGAAACATCCATGGCATGGACCCTGGCAGGTAAAGATGGAACCAGCTTTGCACACTGCCATTCTTCCTCCTTCCCCCCGCCTCCCTGGGGAAATGGCAGTGCAGCAATGTTCTGTGCGGGAGGCTTTTCCCTGACATTCCCATAGTGTCGGGGAGGGGGAGGGGGAAGGAGGTGCCTCAGAGCAACTGGGGATGTGGAGTGCCATGTAAACCCCCTAGCCCAGTCCCAGCAAAATCTTTAATCCAGCACAATGTTTCCCAGAGTTGTTGGATTAAAAAGAGATTCAGGTGTATTCGGCATTACTGTCTAGGGCACCATTGTACAAGGCACTGTATGAATTGGTAACAAAACACCCAATCAGGTTTTACCCCAAATTACAATAGGCTCATCAATTCCTCATCTGAGTATGTGTTGCATCCCTTCTATCACCTACAGATTTTCATCCTCATGCTGTACAGTGAAGATGCAATCTCAGTTCCCACTTTATCTGTTTCTGTGTCTTGATAAATATTTTGTGTTTTTTTTCATAAAATTACATTCTATACCTGACCTATTGGTGAAAGTGATTGAGGTATGGCAGCTAATTGCATATAGTGGTAGCAAAATATTTGTCTGTAATGTTGAAGAAAAGCAATATGACTAAGTGATCTGTGCTTATAATGGTGGTAGTCATTTATATATAAAATTATAGAACTGAAATATGCACGTGTCTTCTTTGTGATTTGTGGAAGATAGAATGATCACCTATTTCAACTGCCTTCAGACCGAAAGGGGAAAAAACGTGCTTCTTCAATTTAGCTTCCCTATAGTTTCTACCACAATCAGTAAAGAAAAAGAGGAGAAAGATACGATAGGCAGAAGAAAAAGATCAGTAAAAGGAGAGAAGAGTAAGACCAAAGTGAAGAAGAAAATGAATTTTAAACAAGCTTTATTTCCAGCTGCCTTGCAGAAAGTAGGGAAGAAAATCAGGCCACTAGCCTGTTACAATTCTCATTGTTAACGCTTAAGAGGTGTGCAGGTATTACTGTGATGGGTGCTGTTAAGAACACTCTGGACAGAGAGAAAATAATATTCAGTGACTCATTTATTGTGGGTCTAGCTTCCCTATAGTTTCTACCACAATCAGTAAAGAAAAAGGAGGCAGCGAAAGATACGATAGGCAGAACAAAAAGATCAGTAAAAGGAGAGAGGAGTAAGGCCAATGTGAAGAAGAAAACGAATTTTAAACAAGCCTTATTTCCAGCTATCTTGCAGCAAGTAGGGAAGAAAATCAGGCCACTAGCCTGTTACAATTCTCATTGTTAATGCTTAAGAGGTGTGCAGGTATTATTGTGATGGGTGCTGTTAAGAACACTCTGGACAGAGAAAATAATATTCAGTGACTCATTTATTGTGGGTCTGGCTTATAATAATTATATTATTCAGTCAAGGAATAAGCTTAGAGCTGTAGATAATTTCTTATTGCACAGCAGGAACAGTAAATGCTCACTTTGTTCCGAAGTACATCCGAGTCTGAACACGTAATACAGTACACATTAAAAACACAGAAATATTAAGAGCCAAATTCTACCCTCAGATATGGTGCATAATTTTCAAACTCATCAGTGGCAGTTATATTAGAGGGCAGGATTTGGTCTTATGTTTGAATAACTCAGGGAAAACAGAAATGTATAATGAAAGCGTTTGACAGGGTGGGCTAAGCCCCAAAGCCCTCTGCTAGAAGCGTGAAGACCTGCCACACTCTTCCCCAGGAAATAAGCAGCAGAGAAGTCCTCCAAGCTCCCTGGAGCAGTGGTGTGAGAAGCAGCCAATCAGGACCAAGCAGGTAAGAAAACTGCTGAGTCCGGACCAGGCAGTTCCTCTTTGGAGCTCAATGAATGAAGCTTGGGTTACTGGCTGACTGGAAGAGCAGCAGTTTCATCGAGAGCTCACTGTGGAGAGCTTCCTACAGACAGGACTGAGGGCCACAATTGCCTACTGAAGACCAGGAGCTTGGCTGTTGGGAAGAGCGGCAGAACCCTGGACAGGGTGCTGCTGGAACTTTGAGACAAAGCCCTGAGGTAAGGACAAAGACAGTGGAAACCCATGAGCAAGTAGCCCAGGAAATGAGAATAGCAGTAGAACTTTAACAAGTGTGACAGCAGACGACGGTTATTTACAGGGTCTCTGGAATGGGCCCCAGAATAGTAGTTGTGCCTAGATCCCCTCTAATCCCCCATTAACTCCTGGGGGAAAGAAAACCTGGCCGTAAGGCAATCCAGCAGAGAAGCTCTGGGACACCATGCTATCTCACCTTGGTAGCTAGGTATCTTACAAAAATTACATTGCTGCAAAGGCCCCTATCTATTTTGATGGCCATCTAATCATCAGGTCAGGTTGAATAATGATGATTTTCAGATTTGCAACCACTTACGCCCCTTTGAAAGTCAGTCTGTGACCACTGACTTGGTTAGGCATGAATTAAAATGGGGCTGGGATTGAAAGGGAATGTCCATCGTTTTCTGAATATCAAGAGGAGGATGGTCAATATTTTCACCGTATTTTTAAACATAGGTTTGGTGCCAGTGAACAAACTCAATCTCCTGGACAAGAAAAACAAGATGACCTGAGCTACATAACCCTCCTTTATAGATCTATTAACTGGACAAAAGAATCCTAGTAACCAGAGCCAAGTTACCTCAAGTTATTACTTCTATAATTTAGCCAGTGAAATGGTTTAATCCTTTCCATAATTTTGTATACTTTCCTTCTTTACTTTCCAAGTTGGATACCTCAAAAATATTTAGAGCCAAATTCTAATATGGTACGTCTACACTACAGCGTTATTTTGAAATATCTTATTTCGAAATAACGCGTCTACACACAAAATGCATTTTGAAATAGACATCGAATCGCATTTAAGGCTGGCCGGAACTGGTTCTGGCAGGGCATCAGGTCAGGAGTTAGCCTGAGGCAGCAGCCACACAAGGTCTGAGGCCTGTGCTTAAAGGAACCCCCCCAACAGCCGGTTCTAAGGTTTCCCTGCTTGCTTGCCTACCTCGATGAGAGACAACAAAGCATTTTTTTCTCTGCATGCTCTGGTTGCCCTCACTCAGGACACCACAGCACTCTGCAACATGGAGCCAGAGCTGCCCCTGGGCACTCTGGTGCTTCTCTTGGATACGTTGCTGCAAGCCTGGCTGCACTTTATGCAGGCTGCCATCCGGGAGGTCCATCAGGGGTCTGTCAGTATCCAGGAGGCCCTGCGGGAGAGCTTCTACCCTGAGGAGCACTAAGAGCCTCCCTGGTCTGCCCCACTAGGGGCTTATGCCTCATTCCTCCCTCATGTCCTTCCACTTACCCCTCCCTAACCCCCCTTCCTGATGTCAAATAAAATACACGTATTTTCATGAACACAAACTCTCTTTATTTAACAAAACTGGGGGGGAGGGGGAGGGAATGAAACTCTGGTGAGACTGGGGAAAGGAGGCGGGAGAGGGGAGAAGAGAGGGGAGGGAGAAACCTGGGAGGAAGGAGCTGGAAGCGGGAAGCAAGAGGAAGAAGGGAGAGGGGAGGCTCAGGGCTGGGGGGGGGTCTCACCGGACCAACTTGATTGTCATGCAAACCTGCTCCTAGGTTCGCATGTGGCCTTTGGTGACCAGGCTGGCAGCTATCCTGCCATAGACGGCCGTGTTCCTCCATCTAGTGCGGAGATCATGGATGTTGGGGGCATCCCCCCTAAACCGGAATAAGGTCCCTGATCTCCACCCTAGAGCAGGAAGGCGCCCGCCTTCTCCGGGCCCTGGCAGGCTCCTGGGAGCTGGCAGACTGTTCCTGGGGAGTGGTGGAGGGCTGGCTGCCAGTGGCTTGCTGGCTTACGTTTTGGGGCCACTGGGTTGGGGCAGTGACTGCTGGCTCTGGGCTGGCAGACTTGGAGCTGGCAGAGGCACTGTGGCCAGAGTCAACCCCTTTAAGGGCTCCGGGGAGGGAGAAGAGTGTTCTTGGTTGAGGCCAGAGTGGCCACCAGGGCACCCTGGGAAGGCTGGAGGCCCCCTATTTCGATGTAAGTGTCTACATAGCACTTATTTCAAAATAGCTATTTCGAATTTGGCATTATTCCTCGTGGAATGAGTTTACCAATTTCGAAATAAGCCTTCCACTATTTTGAATTAATTTCGAAATAGCTGTTTGGCTGTGTAGATGCTAGTAAAGTTATTTCCAAATAACGGCTGTTATTTCTAAATAACTTTGATGTGTAGACATACCCATAGAGAGCAAATGGGTACACTCTTGAGATTGCAAGAAAGCTGACTCTGTTCATGAAAAATCTGAAGATGGTCAGATTTTTTTTCCATTCCTTACTAAGTACCTATTTAGAAAGAAAATTAAGATCTGATAATTTAAATGCATCCATATTATATTTAAAAGAACTCAGGATTTTCACAAAAAATTGACATGAGGGTCAGTAAGCTTATTCACACTGTTACACAGATACTGAAATAAAGGAAAGCTAAGACCTTTAAATGAGCCACAAGAGGGAGCTCATATAGTCATGAGTGTAACAGACTAGCAGAATGTTGAATCAACACTTTTTATAAGGACAACTGACTGAGTGCAAACAAAGCACCTTCCCTAGCTCATAGCAAACTCTCCATACAGATCCAATTTATTATGTTTTGTTTCTTTGGCAATAGGAATTGTTGAAAAATGTTTTAGTCGAAACACATTTTAGGATGGTAATTAAGTTGAGACATTTGTAATCCATACCACACAGAAAAAATATACATACTTTTTAAAGTTCCTAATTAATAAATGTCTAAACATTTTTGAAGTATATAAAGTTTTTCCTAACAGCTAGAGTTTTTTACCTCTGGGTACTATTCATACATTAGTTGGAGTTGTGTAACTTAGGTCAACCTTCCCCCATAGTGTATTTCTCTCCCTTTGCTCCCACCCCGCACCCCTCCCCCAGAACCTTGGCAAATAGCCACAACACTGTTGTATTTGTTCAATTTCTTCACATCATCACCACCACACTTCCTATAGTTAATGCTCAATACCTCCACATTCTTATGCAAACACTGTCTCCATAGGGATGTTGCCATGCTACACATTTCAGTAGTTCTATCACAGAAGCACTGTATCATCTAAAAAAACCTAGTGGAAGCAGAAACAGGATTAGGAAACACACCTTTCAAAATCCTATTCTGAAAAGTCTGAAAACCAGATTCATGTCTACAAATTTTGTTGCAGAACAAAGTGTGAGCATCTGAATGTACTCAGTTATGCATAGGACTTTGTATCCCCGGTTCAATTACATTTACCTACATATCCCTAAACAATTAGAGCGTAGTGTACAATGTATTTGTCAAGGATATACGTTAATAGTCACCCAGTTTCCAGCATATGTAAAGAAATTGTAGAGAGAAACCTCTATGTCCCTTCCTAAATTTTGAACTGAGATTTGTTTGGGAGCATTATGTGACTGACACATGGGATTTTTTTTGAGCTATATTCAAACTATGCAAAAGAGACCTTTGAGTTTGAAATCTAGCCCTGAAGTCTAGATCTGAAATTTAGTTGTAATATGTAGATAAAGCATATTGGACTCCAATTCAATTTCATATGTTGGAACTATCATTCCTAACTTATCTTCAGTAATAAGCCCAAGATACTTTAAAAATAAGGGCCAGGATAAACCCAGTCTTACAACAGACTCTGAGGTGACTAGTAAGTGACTCAAATCTGATTTTGCATAGAATTATTGCTCCCAGCACCCATTCTTTGTGCTCAGAAACAGAGTGCTTGGAACAGGGGAACCTAGCTAAACAAACTGAAACAGTGTCTTTTTAGAAACAATGATATACAAGAATGATGCTTTATTTGGCTGAATGAATAACTTGTGTACAAATATGGCAAGTCTTTGTAGCGCTATATCTTTGTGGATTATACACCTTGTATGTGTTTGTATCTCTACAAACATAGAAACATCCCTTTCTAACTGCAATTCCAATTGTGCTTTTGCCTTTCTGATTACTCCCCTGCATTCTTGAGCAATATATTTATATTCCTCCCTAGTCATCTGTCCAAGTTTCCATTTCTTGTAAGTTTACTTTTTGTGTTTATGGTCACCAAGGATTTCCCTGCTAAGCCAAGCTGGTCACCTACCATATTTGCTTTTCTTGCTGCGCATCAGGATGGTTTATTCCTGCGCTTTCAATATGGCTTCTTTAAAATACTGCCAGTTCTCCTGGACTCCTTTCCCCTTCAATTTAGCATCCCAGGGCATCCTGCCCATCAGTTCTCTGAGGGAGTCAATGTCTGCTTTTCTGAAGTCCAGGGTGTGTATTTTGCTGCTCTCCGTTCTTCCTTTGGTCAGGATCTTGAAATCTACCATCGCATTATCACTGCTTCCCAGGTTGCCACCCACATCTACCTCCCCTACTAGCTCTATGGTATATCATGCAATAGCATTAAAATTATAAATAATAAATTACTTGAAGAGGTCACTAGAAGAGAACTAGACCCTAAACTTACTTTTAAATCTTGGGGTCTTTACTTTTTACTGTTCTCTCTCTTCACTATAGGGTGAAATTTAGCTCTATTCAAAAGCCTGCACAATGCCTTTGAAGCATTGATTCTTTAATATGCAGTTTGAGCAGGACTCAAGTTATGAGCAGGCCTTGTGCTGGCCTTCTTCAGAGGGGTGAATTTCAAGATGGGTTTATCAGAATGACTTTATTTTACCCAAACAAGTCCACCAAACTCAGCCTTTGGCATAAAGCTTTGCACTTGGCTTTACCAAAACAAGGATAAAATATTACTTTTATCCATTCTGTCCATTGGACTGTGTATATATATATATATCCCCATGATTTCTGGGCTACACAGCTGGTAAATAATAAAGTAACAAGGTCACTGGATAATGTTTTGCATCTCCACACATCAATCAGAGCATTGTCTGCAAAGCCAAGACTTGGATTTTGCATTCTGAGGGAAAGTCAGTAAAACTGCTGTTTTAATCTCTTTTTTTTGTTTGGTCCACATGAGCTATGCTAAATCTCTTAGGAAGTTTGGACTCACGCGTTCTCTCTCAGACTCCAAGTAGTTGTCATCTATTTAGTTCTCAATTATTAAAAAAAAAAAAAAATACAAGAGAAAATATATCAATGCAAAATCATGTTACAGGAGTAGATGAGTTTTTTTCCACTCACCCTAAAAATGCATCATTTATTTTGTACAAGCTGCATAGTTAATATAGGGTCAAGTGAAAACTGTCATTTGTGTATGCAGTTTTGGACAAAATTTGGACATGCAACTAGCAGCTGCACAGCTCAGGACCATACCCTTCCTTCAATTTACAGGCAATTCCTATTAGCAGTAATAAATACTGCATCCTTGGGGCCCTTACGCAACACCAAGATGTAAAGCATGAAACATAATACCAGTGACATTTATCTTAAATAGATCATATAGGGTGTGCCTACACAGCAAAGTTATTTTGGAAGAACGGCCATTATTCCTAAATAACTATATGAGCGTCTACACAGCCATTCCATTATTTCGAAATGGAATAATGCAAATAATGGGCAGCTTATTCTGAAATCTGTAAACCTCATTGTACAAAAAGTAACTGCCTATTCTGACATAACTATTCTGACATAACTATTTTGAAACTAGCCAATAGCCCGTCATAAGATGGGATTTTGCAAGGAACTTGGAAATCATAGGACAGGTGTGTCTTGGTGGGGATCGAGTGTCTCCCTGTCACACCTCTTCGCCCTGCCCTCGGGTCTCTCCTCCACGTCCTATTCCCTTTCTATCTCTGTCTTCTCTCCTCAGCTCTCGCTCTCTCTCTCTCCTCCCCCCTCCTGCCTCTCTCTCTCTCTCTCTCTCTCTCTCCCCACTCTCCTCTCCGTCTCCTCCATTTTCCTCCGCTCTCCTCCGCCTCCTCTGTTTCCTCTCTGTCTCCTCCGCTTTCCTCTCTGTCTCCTCTCGGTCTCCTCTGCTTTCCTCCTTTTGAATCTGGCACCCTTTCTTGACATCAGAGATACACGCTCGTCCAGGCCCCGCCCCCTGGCCATGTACATCACCTGTCTCCCCCCGCCCCGTTCGCCTCCTGCTGTGGCACTCGGCTGACTTCTGCGCCGCTCAGCCGGGCCACCGCTCGCGGGAGCAGGCGGTGCAAACGGCCGTTTGGGCTCTGCGGTCCCCATGCAGCACGGGGGTCAGAGCCGCTTGAGTGCAGGGTCAATCACCCTTGTTGCCATGGAGCGATCCTGCCCCATCACACGGCGCTCAGTGATCCGCTCCATCTACTGATCATTGCCACGATGCCGCTCAGAGGCAACAGAAAACGTTACAGTGTTACAGAGGCACAGACATTGGGCTTTTAGATATATGATAAGGCGTGTGTAGACACTCCACTTCTGCTACTTTGAAATATCCCCTCATCAGGGCTATTCTAAGTTATTCCTCCTCAGTGCCTCCTAGGGCTCTAAATCGAGATAGCATGTCTACATTAGGGAAGCCTGCCTCAGACTAATTTTGAGACTTCTCTGCAGTGTAGATGTGCTATTTTGAAATAAGCTATTTTGGAATAACTATTCCAGAATAGCTTATTTCAAAATAAAAGTGTGCAGTGTAAATGTACCCATAAGGGCCAAAAGTTCAAGAACTTTGAGGGAGCTCATTTGTATAAGATGATGTTTGTTTAGATTTTCCTCAACATGCTGTTTAGTCTTAAGCAATTAGACATGTACATAAGTGCTACTTTAAGGCCACCCAATATACCAGCTGAAAACAATTTTAAACTGCCTAGAGAAATTAGCAGGAACTTTGATGTACAGGACTTCTAAAAAACTATCTATTGCATAATCTTCTGCTTCAAACTAAAAAGGCAAACCACCTTACTACACAAAATGACTCATTTTTCCAGTCAAAAAAAAAAAAAAATCACAAGATACTTGAACACTTACTGAAATGAAAACAGTTCAAAGGGAAAATAATGCCTTAGGATACCACCAGCACTAATGAACTATGTTAAAGTGGGAAAAGTAAGTTTAGTTACTAAACAAACCGCCACATAAGGAGCCATTTGCAACAACAAAATACTATCTAGGTCAATAATAATATCAAGGTCTGATTATGTAGCCCTTATTCATGTGGATAGTCCCTTTCAATTCAGTAGCTAAAATTGCTGAATACTTCTGAAAATCAAGCCACTTATTAAGCGTCTAGTTACGAAATTAGAAATTGGAGTTTAAAAAAACAGAACAAAGGGAGATAGATGTCCAGGTCTCACTAAAGGTTACTGGGAGATGGGTGCTGTGACTAAGCCCCCCGTAACTGGCAAAGTTTTCACTTTTCCATAACAATAACTCCTGACAAGCCTGACAAATTCACTACACCAAACAATGTGTTTGGTCAAATGAGGTATCTAATAAAAGCTTGTGTCACACTGATTCCCATAATTGTTCTGAGAGGCATGTACAGATGGTATTTAAGTTATGTAAAACATTTTCTGAACACTTAAAATCTACACCCAAGGCAGAGCTGACCAACAGGTTTTGGCTGTTGATTCATCTGGCTCACTATTGGTCATGTAACTTAATTATTGGAGACCAACACAACAGAAGCCCAATTTAGCTAGACAAGACACTGGGGAATAAACCTGGGGTTGAGGAGTATCATAATGACTCTGGGGTAAAACAATGTATTTGGGGGTTAAAAGAGGACAGCAAAAATCACACCATTGAATGTTTCATTGAAGCAAAAAGAACTATGCTTTTCATATTCATGCAAGGGGGATCCCAGCCATGGGATTAGAATGACAAAGATTGCTTTAGGTGAGAAACTCCCATTAGACAAAGGCTTTTAGCCTGTTAAAGTTGGGTTTAGATTTAAGATGTGTGCTATACGTTTTTTATTTATATATATAACTATTTCTGTTCCCATTATTAGTCTTATACATGATCTCTTAAATCTGAGCTTTTGGTTGTATGAATGTCTGTATTATAACTCCATGTTATGATACTACACTGAGCATATCCTCAGTTATGCCAAAAGCTGGTGTGCACACTGTTCCTTTGGGGACATCTTACCTGGTAATTTCTGAACATCCTTTGACAGAGATGGATACTGCAGGGAGTGCTCCAAGATGTGTGACTAGTGCTAGCCTGTCCAGAGAGATTGAAGTCTGCACAGTATGGGAAGGCAGTATGTAGGTGGCCAGAGACTGGTGGTTTCAGATTGCTGATCCACAGTAGGCACTGATAAGGTATCTTTGGTGAGTGTCACGGGTGCTTACTTTTTTAAGCCTTTTTTCAAAAGCCTAACCGCAAATTGGAAGATGTTGCCCCTTACATTTACTATTTCAGGCTTAAATATATATTGCATAGGGATCATATGCTATCCTTAATAGTGCCTTTGCCAGCTTATTTTCTGTAAAGGTGGGTAACAATACAGACAGATACACTTTGTCTGGTTTGAAAAGGTCTTTCATGATAGTGATTGAAAGAACCAGTTTGAATAAAATAAGTGACCCAAAACTTTTCCAAAATGCAAACTGATTTTTTTCTGAGATTTTCAAAAGCTTAGTTCCTAAATTGCTACAAAAATGATAGATATATTGCATTTATATCCTGACCAGAAGAAATACCAACAATAAACAACAAAACCAATCCCTCCTCCCCACATTCCCATGAAATGTCAAAGTTCATTCTTTTAGACTTCCTTAGTCCAGCCCATCACTAAGTATCTTTTGAGAAAAAGAGGTTAAAAAACCGATGACATATATAACATAAATGGGGGGGGGAAAAAGCCTACCCTTTCCCTTCTTGAGCTAATTTTAAACTGACATACGCTTTGAAATTTGTTTGATGGGGGTTTACAGGACCGGAAGTAAATTGGTCTTTGTTTTCCTATGACATATTTGGCAAACACATTTAGTGACCAAAAATAGAAATATAAATGGTAAGTAGTATCTGATTACTGTTAACTACATTCCTCAATATCCCCAGACTCAACATATAAGAAGAAATCGTTTTCTTATTAGACTGAAATTAAAGTAGTAAATATTTAATGAGAGGATTAAAAGACAGGCTGTGGTTTCACTTAGTCTTGATTATCACATTTTTTACAAATAATATCCTTCAACAATTTTTTGGTAAGTTCTAATTCTTGTTAAAGATGATTTTGCCTAGAATATATATTCCTCACTCAAAAATATGTTCCTACTTTTATATCGTTTCTAGTTGTCTTTCTTGCGTCTTGGATAGGTCTAACTGTACACTACACCTTTTAGTTTTTTTTATCCTGCTGGCTTTTTCTAGCATGTGTATAAACACACCAACAGTCAGAAAATTCACACTTTCCTGTTCCACTACAAATCTCTGATCTGAAACAGGAATCTCTCAGCTAAAAAATAACTCCTAGCAACATTTTTTATCAGTGCCAAAAAGAACTGAAGTGATACATACACCTGAGAAAAAGACCAACGATGATAACACAGTAACACATGTTTACAAGGAAGATTAGGCATCTCATATCTACAAGACCCAAAGAAAGGAATGAAGCAGGTTTGATTCATGGTATAATTCATCGAAGACTGAAAGAAAGCAGTTACTTTACATATCCATAAGACAGTCACTGGCTTAGCTTAGAAATCAATGCCAAAAGGTCACAAAGACCAAGAACAGCTATTATTGACTTCAGGTCAGAAAGGTTCGTTATACTCATGCTGACAAAGTAAGATTTTTCCCCCTCAGCTCCTCAATGCAGAGATCACATTTGGGTCGCATTAGTAGTTGGGTTTTAGTCCATATTCCAATTTATAACTTGCAGTTACTTTGGGTGCATCTCCCAGTCCCACTGATGCACTGCTGGAGCCCTTTGCTTTAGGAGAAAATGCTGAGCTCTCTCACTTGCCTCCGGACCCAACACTGGCATTGCAGATGCTACATCAGTACTGATGAAGTGATGAAAAGCACTGTCCTAGAGATTAAATATCAAAATGTATCCAGCACTTCAACTGTCATTTAGGTTATACACTAGGGGCTGAGCAATAATTTTTGATGGGGCGGCCACTGCAAGAATTTGGAAAGTGGTCCAGGGCCATATTCTTCCATAATAATGGAGGCACAGCATCTGGGATACAGGTTGGATACGGAAGAGAGCTTACAGTAAGGGATTGGGGTGCAGAAGAGGGTGTGGGGTCTGGGAGGGAGTTTGGGTGAAAGAGGCAGCTGTGACCTGGATCAGGAGACTGGGGTACAGGGGTTTGGGTTGTGAACTTGGGCAAGACGAAGCCCCACTCGTGCTCCCCCCTTGCCGCCTCTCTCTGATAGAAGCAGCAAGAACGGGAGGGAGTGACTAGTCGAGTTCCGACTTGACTACCTGATAAGCATTTACTCATCTGGTAGTCGACTAGTTGCTTACATCCCTAGGAGGGATGGCGGGGAGGGGGAGGGAGAGGTGCTTCACCAGCAAATGGGACTGTGCTGGGGGCGGGAGCAGCGCCTGAACCCACTCCTTCCCCTAGGCTCTCAGCTGTTCCAACAGGGCCCCACAACTGCACAACAGCTGCTTTTCTCAGCAGCATGCGGGGGGATAAGCAGGGAGTCTGCTGCGTCTGCAGGCTGGATCTGGCGGCCACATCCAGCCACCAGAGGGAATTTTGCCCAGGCCTGTTATACACAGTGCACGTGCATGACCAGTTGCTTTGAATATTGGTTATCCACTTATAAAACTTGTGCCTCTCCCAGGTATATTAAATTGCGAGTACAGCCAGTCCCCGAGTTACAAACAGTCGATTTACAAACATTCGCATTTACAACCAAACCTCCCATTAAGCGGTCGTAAAGGCGGTCCCCAAGTTACGAACACGACCCGCACTTACAAACAGCACTGTCGCAATGTAACTCAATGGGGTCCGAGTTACAAACATTTCGAGTTACAGCAAGTGTTTGGTCCGTAACCCGTTCATAACTTGGGGACCGGCTGTAATTAACGAATGGAACAGTCAAAAGCGCCTGTGGGGAGTCCCCAGCTGATCCCGGGGTCCTCATGGTGCCACTGTTTTGAAAAGCTGTGTGCAGCCTAGGGATACCCCAGCTAGCCACGGGCTGCACACGGTGTTTCAAAGCGGCAGCGCTTCATGGAGCCTGGGATCTGGTCCCAGGGTCCACGTGTCACTGCTGATTTGAAGTACCCCCTTTTTCATTTGCTTATTGGATAGTCAACTAGTCCTTCACATCCCTAGCCTCTCCTGACCCATTATCTGACCCACTTAGTATTGAGAGCAGTTTGGGGGACACTGATCGTATCTAGTATCTTATGAAGCATTGTATTTATGCACAAACAAAACCTAAAAAATGAAGATTTGTCCAAACACCAATCATCCTTAAGATGTAAATGTGCAACTTCTGCATATCTGGTTATTTAATGGAAGGTAATTAATAGCTGTTTAAGCAGATGAGCGCCTACTCAAAGGTTCATACGAGGCAAGGAAAAAATAATCAAAGACCTAATAGGTGAGTTACCATGGTGATGAGGCACAAGTGGCAACTTACCTAGATAGTATGTTGCAGAAACTGTTGGCAACATATGTTAGCCTGGTCTCCTGTTTCCCTGCTACTTCCTCTCTCTTGTTTCAAGTGGCCAGATTTGTCATCCTTTTGCAAAATGAGCTGTAATTCTATTGTATTAGGTTACTCATTTTGCTATAATAGGTGCCTGCAGGAAAAGGCATGAAGATACAACAAAGCTGTCTCCCAAAACAAGCTGGAGTCTGCAGATATAATAAAGTTTCTATCAGATAACTAACCCTGACTGACTCTCACCATTTAACCTGGCCTATGCACAAAGGCCAAGAAAAAAGTCAGTTTGAAAGTGACCTATTCAAACAGAATTTAGGGTTTTAGGAATGGGATTTTTGTGTTTTGTAGACTTCTATATGCACTTCTAGGCAGGGACTGTCTCTTGAGGAGTATGGGGTACAACTAGCACAATGGGATCCCATTCCAGATTGGAAACTTTAAGTACTTCAGAATAGATATAAAACCACACTGAGCAGAAAAGTGAGCACACTGATTTCAAAAGGATACAACTAGAAAACTGATGCCTCATGTCATTCCTACTTCCCACTCTCTGTATAAGACTAATGTTGAAGATATGATCTGAAAGGACACTGATTTTTTTTACCCTAATGAGATACACTTACGTATGAAACTATACTGAACTTCCAGGTCTTGAGGAATATTTATTATAACATGACAAAGAGACCATTCCCATAGATCATTTAAACACAAATCAAGGAAACATATTACATGCACAATCTAATAGGCTAAATCGGATGAGATATACAATTGAAAGAAAGAACTAAATTCATCAGAAAGCCCTGGAAAGCCCAAACTTTTTATTACAAAAATTAAACATGGGGGGGGGTCATAATTTCTTTTATTTTTTGGAATCTTGCATAATGAATTGTAGCAGAGATGGTTGGCATGCGATTCCAATTGCCACAGTAAATACTCCAACCCCTTTTGTCTCATTGGCCAGTTTGAAATCTTTACAATATCTTTTTGATACAAAGAGATTTAAAACATCACAACTGTTTACCTTAGAGAGGAGATGAATAAGAACAAAATGATACAAAGTAATTGATAGTACACGGAAGGTAGACTGGGGACTTAAGTTAAGCGAGAATAAAACTAAAACGGGGATTGTTCAATGCAACTCAAAAGGTAGTAAATTCAAACCAGATAAAAGGAAATCCTTGTTCCTGCAATATCCAAGTAGACTATGTGGCTCTTTGCCACAGAATCTCACAGACAAGGAATTTAGAAGATTCAAAGAAGAATTGGACTTTTATTGATAACAAGCATATCTGGGTTGTAGATGCAAAGTCTAAAATTAGAATTTTGGGGGCACTTTGGATGGGATTCTTTAGGGCTTAAGTTTATGTCTAACTGTTAGTAATTAGGAAGGAGAGGTCTACAGTTACTGTAGTGTACAAAGTACACACACTATATGTGTAGCTACACACCACAGTGAAAGGAAGGCTGTATTATCACTGTTGAAGTAGTTACATGCTGCCATAAAAGGCTCCAGCAGTGGGAGTTCGTGAAGCACCCAGGATAGTGTCACCTTGTTCTCCCCCCCTTCCAGTGTGATGGAGTTTTCCTTACACCTATAACAGGAACAGGCAGGCCCCTCCACCTTTGGCCACTCCTGCATCAGCAAACCATCCAGAGACCTCTGCTTTAGTGCACTCACTCGTGCTCTTTATTGCCAGTGTCAGTTCCCACCACCTTCGATTTACAAAGCTTGAGACCTCAAGCTTCAGGGTCCACTAGTTTCTGCAGTAGCAGGAGAGCACAGCCTTCCACTATCTGACTCTTCCCTTCCTTCTCCCCCCTACTTCCTTCCTGCCAGCCTTATGTAGCACCTTGACTAGTGAGGCCAGCACCCATTCCCCATTTGTACCTTATTCTTGGGCTTACTCGGCTAGCTCCAATTAATCCATCCAGTCAGCTCTTTGACAACACCAGTGTCAAAGCCACCCAACCACTGTCCTTTGAGCTCTGCCAACCCTTGCAGGTTAACAATAAGTGAACCCCACTCCTCAAGTCCCTTTGAAGCTTCCCCCTGCAGTATCCAGACCCTTAATCCACTGAACTTTCACAGAAATGTCAGGTCTGTTCCCAAAAAACAGCACACATACCAATTTGTAGAATGGAAATCAGTATCAGCATTTTGATGTCTCTCAGTACTGTGCTGTTAAGCAAACACTCAAGATTCATATGAGCATGATAGTGTGTAAGATTACTGTAAACAAATGGTTACAAACATAAAAAGCATATTATGATTATTCAATAGGCTACAAGTAAGTAACTGGTCAACCTCCTGTCTGAAGAAGTTTTAAACACCCTCAAAGTCCTCTGCAATGTATTTTCGGCGCAGAATAAGGTGAAAATCTTTGCCTTCTGCTTATACTCCCCAAAGTCATTGTCTGTACTCTCAGACAGCATAACCATGTATGGCTTGTTTTCTCCGTCTGCTGCTGCCCTGTTGACTTCGCAGCTCTTCAATAACTTTACATTGAAATGGTTATCCATTATGTTTGCTTGCAATGCTTAATTTACATCCCACTGAGACAAGTGAACAAACCTTGTGTTACAAAACACCAGCAGAAGTGGGGGAAAAAAAACAAACAGATTTCCTGTATCTGGATAACACCTCTAAGGTGGTCTATTATAAATGAATGTATTTTATAATACATAACTCCTTACATAGTATCTGTATATACATTTTTCAAATATAGTATTAAGCAGTGACACCCCAGTTTTCATTGAATACCTCACATGATGTTCCTTGATCAATCATGCCAGAATTCAGAACTTCCTGTACCTCCTTGCCAGGTGGGCATTGCAGGGTTCTTGAGTATTAAGAGGGAAGGGGGGGGGGGGGAGAGGAGAGGGTAGGAGACCCTTGAAGTTCTCTGTTGCTGGAGCCTTTCACCACAGCAAGGAAAGGCTCTGGCAGCAGGGAAAAAGCAAGAAAGGTTCACCACGGGCAAACTGCTGGAGCTTCTCCCACTGCTTGCCTGCTGCCAGAGCCTTACCTTGCAGCAGGAGGCAGCAGGACACTACACTGCTAAAAACAGTGTTGTGCAGGGAGGCACTGCTTGGGGAGGTACGGAGACATGCTGGGTACATACCCTGGGGATTGAGGCATGTTAGACACTCTACATGCCTAAACCAAGTCTTTCCATCTACACCACTAATTTATACCTATATGTGCAGTGTCTGTACACTACACTGCTATAAGTACAAACACATTCTAGGAGGCTTCCTTATCCCACATCTTCCAAGGTCTTTTTCTTTGAAGCATCTGGTGCTGGTCACTGGTTTAGATGTACTGTAGGTCAGATCCAGGAGGGCAATTACTAAACACTATGTTATCATGGTAAATTGCTGTTAAACTTTCTTATCCTGAACATTTCCATCCATCATCTGCGTTTATCACTAGTTTGTATTAATTCGATTGCAGACATTTAGTCTAAAGCAGTCTAAATTAATGTAACTCACATGGAAAGCAATCACAAGAGAGATGTTTAGCAAGAAATCTGCTAATCGTAGAGTGCAAGAATATATGGGTAAAAGTAGCCCATCAGCTACTTTAAAGCAGCTTTGCACCTTTCTCTGGCTCCTCACCATATAGCCTGCCCACACTACCGCTCTCCCACCTGCACACAGACCAAAACATGTCTTTCAGATGGTCCTAATAATTAATCTCCTGATTGGCAGGCCCACTGTGAATTAAGTAAGGCCTTCATGTTTCTCATCTGGACTAGAACTCATAAAGAGAGGAATAAATTAATATTTACTCCCTATGGCCATAGTGGGGCTGAGAAATCTGATAATCTTTACCTCTAGTCTGTGGATAGGGTTGCCAGGTGTCCGGTTTTCGCCCGGACTGTCCGTTATTCGCATCCCCCGTCCGGTAAAAAAAAACAGAAAATACTGGACATGTGAAATGTCCAGTATTTCCTGTTTCCCTTGGACGGAAGCCCGGCGGGGACAATTTTCCCCTGCTGAGTCTGGCGGGGGAACAAGGGGCCATTTAAAGGCACGGCGCTTTTTTTTTTGGCTTAACAACTTTGGTCTCTCCTTCTCTCCCCCTCCCCTCCCCCCCAGCAGAATTTTTTCCTGGTGTTTTTTTTGGGGGGCGGGGTAGGGTTCGGTATTTTTTGTTAAACAGTCTGGCAACCCTATCTGTGGAATCTACAGGTGCGCAGAATAGACAGAGGTTGCACTGGGAAGGGTGGCAGATATCCGATCTATCCTAGCCAAACTTCCTGCTAAGTTGTGTAGAAGTCTCCAATGGTACTCCTTTGAATAACCCTAACCATCCAAATCAACTGTAGCCAGGCTGTAATTGGTAGCACACTGAGATACACAAAGAACAACCAGAGACCAATCAAGGGAGTTAATCCTGGCTTTCCTTGATTCAAGAATGTTCTTTGTGATTTTACCTGTAGCCTGTTCTCAGTCTAGGATGGGAGTGCCACACTGCTTAATGCTGTCCCTTCCCACTCCTGCTTTTGCACACCTAACTCCTGCCACTGTCCACCTTTACCACAGGGCGTATTTGTGGAAAACACACAGAATGAGAAATATCCCATGCTGCCAATTCATTCTGTGGGTGAACTCTCTGTGGTTTTTCTGCACTCCAGTGGACGGGAGTAGCACATATAGGTTTAAATGAACAAATATAAATGCAAAGTATTCCTTGTGAATTTATAACTGTAGTGTACTCGGAGTTTATTATAACAGTTCTTAATATAAGAGTAAATATGTTGATATATTTAATTGCAAGATCTTATTAATACAAGTCCTTTATTACAGCACTTGGCTATCAAAAACTTTGGAGAAATGTGAGGAGAAGCTATTTGTTTTATGTGAATTGTCAGCAAGTACATATTAGCAAAGATATAGTGGAAAAATAATTATGTCTGTATTTCATGCATCTACACTTCCCTTCTCCATCTTACACCATCATCTACCCCTCAATTGTTACTTCTTTACTAGTCTTTCCTTTCTCTATTTTAAGAGTTCAGCTATTCTTCTACATGAAACAATCCTATCTTAAGGAGAAAAAGGTCACTGTGAAATTATCCTACTTAAAAAAAAAAATAGACTGTAGTATACCAACAGAAATAAACCAAAACTATTCCAGCAGCAAATGTCAGCTATGTTTGGTACAAGACATCATTGTTGTTTTAACATTGTTGTTTTAACATCATTGTTGTTTTAACAGTTGATCATGTAATGGGCATGTAACACAACATGAGTTATTGTAACTTTTTTTGGTCTAGTAAACGTGTCACATTTTCTTGTACACATTTGATTCTGGGGCAGAGAACTAGACAGATCATAAACTCCTCCAGTATGCACAGTAATAAACACACCTTTTCCAGGAAAATGTGAACTATTGGCAAAAGGAAGCCAGCTTGACCTCAACAAAGATAAATTGGATGAAAACTAGGATTTTGGGGTGGCATTTTTAAGCCATAAATATTTGTTCACTTTAAACATTAAATAAACTATTTCAAATGTATACACTTTGTATTCACTGTGTGTGAATTTTACAGTGAATGATTTTACCAATGGAGATTTTCATTTAAACAGCAATTTTAAGTGACTACTGTATAATATTCTAAAAGGAACACATTTAAAATTCATAATTATGGTTTCTGCATCATATACCTGATTTTAGAGGTACGTTCATCCAATAAGGGGACAAAACCTGTGCAACCACTCAAAACAGTTCATTTGTTTAATTCTGAAGATAAAAAATGTGCAGTAAATTGCTAGCGGACAAACTAAAGTCCAAGAACTCTTTGCAGAAAGTATGTTAGTGAATAATTCTAAATAATGAAAACATGCAAGAACACTGCAGTCTGTTTGTAGACAGTTCACATACAGAAGAAACAACAAAATGTGTCAAGGAAATTGTTCTTTGCAGGAGTTGTATAAAGCCATTTACTCTGATATTTACTGAAATAAGTTATTTTAGCACATGCTACTAACTTCAACAACATTTCTTAATCTACTTTTTTGGTTAAAAAAAATCTAGGTAAACAAACCCTGCAGTGCAAATAACAACAGTACATATGCTGTGAGAACAAGTAATAAAGAAGTCACTATATTTGAGCCAAATTTTGTCAGCCTAATCAACTAATGCAATGTTTTTGTTTTAAAATCCCCAAACATTTGAAGGAGGAAAAATTCTCTTTAATCCTTGGGGGATTTAAAACTCTGCCGAAGAATCCATTTACTGGGTATTTACAGTAACATTTTCTTAAGTACGTAAGTTATTTAGGACTGGAGTCCAACTATCATTTTCAAGAGAGACATTTAAGAGCTTAAGCTTCACTGACAGTCAGTGGGATTTAGGATAGGTCTATAGTCAAAATGCTACAATGACGCTGATTAGAGGGGTGCTCCCATTAGTGTAGATAATCCACCTCCCTGAGAAGCAGTAGAAGTTGATGGAAGAATTCTTCCATCAACCTAGTGCTCTCTACACTAGGCATTAGGTATGTATAGCTACATCTCTCAGCAGTGAAGATTTTTTACACCCTTGAGACACTTAAGTTAGACCAATCTAAGTTCCCAGTGTAGATCAAGCCTTTGGTTATGAAACACTTAGATCACAATTTAAAATGAGATTTAAGTCCTTTCGGGAAGGAAAAAAAATCTTATTTTTGTTAAGCTTCTTTTCTAAAGAAGCGTCCAGGACTCAACTTCACCGTTCTCCATGTTTTCAATGGTGTTTCATCAACTATTTCCCATCACATCTGCCCACATAGTATCGCACAAGAAATATCAAAATTCAAATGTATTTTTGTAAAACCATTAGTATTGTTGTATTTAATATTCCAGTGGACACCAAGACATAAGTCTGAACTTGTCTGTGGTAAAGTATTGAAATAGGTTATACAGGTTGCAACTCTACGAGCTGGGATTTTCTGGTCTAATAACACCATGAATGTTCTAGGGTCAGAGAGTTGCAGAACACTGCACTGGGGGGAGGGGAGACACAAGCTGGACTGCAGATCGGGGTTGGGGGTGGAAGCCTGGGCACATAGCCCCGCTGGGATTCTGGGAGGACCTGGGAAGTCTGGCGTGCAGCTCAAGTGGGCTGCCTGGAGTATCCAGGAAGCCCGGTAGGGAATGGGCCAGGGCAAGGGGAACAGAAATGACACCCCCAAGTCTGGCAAAATCCAAGAGACCAGTCAGGCCCTGAGGGTGCCAGTCCAGGGAGGTCAAACCTCTGCAGTCTTTTATACTAGATTTTAAATTATATAGTTTTCCCCCTCCTTTTTAAAGTAAGGGATTAAATCCCAAAAAGTTTTGCAGTAAAATAATAGGGCCAAATCTTGAGGTTGTTTTTCCAGATTCCATATGAATTTTGCTTGAGTAAAACTGTTTGAGGACTTCAGAGAGTTTCTCTTACAGTCAGTTCACTGTAAAAGATAATGTTAAATCAGTTTTGTTTGCATTTCTAATCAAGCTAAGAACCCAAATCCTGAAACATTACAGAAATGGCTTCAAAATAGGTGCATATTAACGTGGCGAAAGTCACCGGATTTCAGCCAAAAAGGCCGTATTTGCCAAAGGTATATTAATTGTACCTGAAATAGACAAGGTCTGCTTTTTGCCCTTTGACCTTCCTGCTACCATCTTACTGTCCCAACTGTTCCTCTGAAGCAGCCTAAAAGGAGATAAGTGTGGGCCAAGATCTAGCCCAAAGTTGCAGTAACTTCCCCCGATGGACTGTTGTACATCATCCCATCTAATATCTCAAAGCAATTCAAGTTTACATAGTGTAACTTAATATCTTCCCCTTAAATTGTATTATTTCACCTCCTAACTACTTTAGGAGTTTTACCCTCTGGTACAACTAGTTTATCTGTTGATGAAGTTGATCCAAACCTCACCTATATTAATCTTTACAGGCTATTGCAGGCTTTTATTTCTTTGAGATAAAGCAGAGTGTAGCACGCTTCTTAAAAAGAAAGCCATGGAAACGCTCTTTTCTCCTGGCTCATATTAAGGAATCAAGTGTTTTTTTAATTGATCTTCACTGCTTCACTCATCACTGGGCTCAGTCCATGTGTCTCCTTGTTGGAAAGAATTTAGCTGAATTCTTGGCAGAAGAGATAAATCTGGTTTAAGGAACATTCCTTTTCCTTTCTCCTCTGTGAATCCTCTCTTTACAGAGATCTAGGTGAAATCTGTGTGTCTGTTAAACATTATACAGCATCATCCCGATTTGTATGTTCTCTTGTTTCTCAAATCTTCAAATGATGCACAAATTTAGAACTAGGTACTGAACTAAAGCATTGCACTTGGGGCACTTAAAGTTATATGGTCTAAGCTAAATGAATTCTCTCTTTAATATTCTTTAGGCCCCTTATGGCTAATATTGTTAAAGTGCGCCCAGCACTCAAAGCTTTGCAGGCCAGACTATAATTAATAATATGCAATATCAGCCAAGCATTTCACTTCCACAAATAGTGAAGCACATCTTGTTGCTGGCTGTTATTCCTAAATGGCCTTCCCTGACATGCAGATCAGCTGCCAAGTGTTATTCAGCAAGCACGGCAAGGACATATGCAGAGTGTACATACAGCAATCTACTACTGGCCTTTTAAAAACAAGTGATACAATACTGGAAATACCAATCACAAAATCCTCTTCCATTTTACTGAGGCTAAGATTATAAAAATCTAAAAATGAGTAAACTCCATTAGTACCCATCACTTATACCATATCCTTCCATTTCCCCTTTCATTTCCCTTAGAAGAATTCAAAACATTACCTTATTCATCAAAATAATTGCCCACTCACTACTTGCTGTACAATTCTTTGTAACCATTCACTCCCACCAAGTGCTGCTCCCCTTCCACTGGTAACTCTTCACACTTTCCACAGTGTAGTATGTGCATAAGTGTGTGGATACCCCAACTCTAATTCCTGGGGCAGTCTCTCAAATTCCCATATGTGTAAGGCTAATGGAGGGTGGCCTTTCATTGCACATAAATTCACTGGCATTGAGTTAACAGCAAAGTGTGTAAGCACATTGACAAGGGACAAGATGTGTCACTGCTTTCTCCCAGAATCCAAAAGTAATTGAAAGAACTTTAACATGAAAGAGATATTTACTCTTCCTCTCCCCACGAATGGAGAAGTTTTATCGTCACCAAATCCTCTGAACACCACAGAAATTTATCTTTCTTTATTGGAGCCTGTCCCCTTATTTCACCTTCAGCAAGTCAAAGTGTTCTCTCATTTTAACAAGCCATGAAATTATGCCTGAGTGAAGTAAATTATCCTCAGGAACACCAGTGACAGATGTTGCATTTCTTAGTGTCATCAGTTTAGATATATCAATTTATATTCCCTATTATACCCTTTATTAGAAAAAATCTACATAATAAGCAATGAAGCAATAGATGAAAGACTTTTGAAATCATTCATTTTTTTCTTGGTCTGCAAGACAGCTTTGTACTAGGTTATGATCAGGAAGATGCTTACAGTATGCAAAAAAGGGCAAAATTAAAACTTGTATCCCTTTAAATACATTTACAAAATCCAACACGAGCAACCTTAGGCTTAATATTGTGTCAACTTAAAGTTAATTCTGTATCTAATTTAATGAAGACATAGAAATTGGGTGCAAGTTGCTAACCTCATCTCTACTGAACCAATAAAACCTTCCATCTAGAGCTGTGCAAAACATCAGTGATAAGATTAAACAGAATAAATCTTTTCTGAGTTTGAAATGAAAAATACTTTTTTCCCCCTAATCTCTCTAGATCAGTTGAAATTTTAATTCTGCTTTTGAGGGTATACTGAATGTTTGGCTAGAATGATTGATTTTCATACCATGTTGAATTCACAAGTAGAGATGGGGAAAATTTTTGGTGAACATGTAACACCAACAGGTGGAACTGAACCTGCGACTTCTGGAGTCTAGTGCATGAACCTCTATTGCTTGAGCTAAAAAGCCAGCTAGCTCCCAGCTAACTGAGAAACTCATTCTCTCTCTAAGTGGTCCAAGTGCCACTACATAGGTGTGTGGGTTACAAATGGTTTATAAATGTCTCTGACTGGCAATGAATGACCACTAGGCCAGGGAAAGAAGAGTGAGAATGACTACAGTTGGGTGGCTTGGGCAGTCACTCAGTAGGTGTGAGACCCAGATTCAAACCCCCTTTCCGAATTCCGTTTAGTTAGGGACACGATAGCAGTTTTCAAGTACCTAAAAGGCTGTTACAAGGAGGAGGGAGAAAAATTGTTCTCCTTGGCCTCTGAGGATAGGACAAGAAGCAATGGGCTTACAGTGCAGCAAGGGAAGTTTAGGTTGGACATTAGGAAAATGTTCCTGTCAGGCTGGTTAAACACTGGAATAAATTGCCCAGGGAGGTTGTGGAATTAACATCTCTGGATATATTTAACAGCAGATTAGACCAACATCTATCAGGGATGGTCTAGACAGTGCTTGGACCTGCCATGAGAACAGGGGACTCGACTCGATGACCTCTTGAGGTCCCTTCCAGTTCTAGTATTCTTTGATTCTATGATTTATTAATTAAAAGTGAAACAGCTTCAGAGTGAGCATGACCCACACCAGATAATCCCATTGCCCAGTACCTCATTCACTATACACCATCTAGCTTCTGCAACAAATGAAGCAGAGGTTCTACAGACAACCACCCCGCCTTGGGACACAATCTCCTTCATCCCTGGAGTGTCTGTTCTTTGCACTATATAAAATGGGGTTGACACAAAACACCCCACTATGAGCTCATGCAATTAAAGAGTGTATGCATGCAAAGGTGAATAATTAAGAATGTCAAATGACCACAATTCAGTCATATTTTAAGTTTCAAGGGTTTGAAACTGCAACCTTAATAATGTTATTTTAATGTAGTTATACCTCCATAATTTCCTATTTTTTAAAAAAAAAGCAAACAAAAAATAAAATTCCATCACGTTTACATGGTATTGACACTTCATGGTACATCAGCAGGTTTGGAATCTTTAGATCTGCTACACAGATCTCTGAGCTATGTTGTCATCTTATATTTCTTTCATTGGATTAGCCAACAGAGGAGTATGAAACACCCCTTCTCAATAGGTTTTACAGATATTTACTGACAGGAGGGCAAGAGTGTTTTTCAGGAATCTTGGGTTCCATTTTCATGCTCTGGAGGGGAATGTTCTCTACCAATGAAAATCCTATATCTGGTCCTTCCAAATGAAGTCCTTCTGACCCACCTCTTCGAATCTGTCCCAGAACTGTCTCTTCCACACTTGTGTCTCCTCACTCCGTCTCAGTGTAAATCCTCAGGCCTTTCATCCCAATACTCCTCTCCCCTTGCTGCCTCCCTCTCCAAATTTCAGGCTCAGTCTCCACTTCCAGGCTCTCCACCCCCATTAATTGATTCCTTGTCCCCTGTATCCATGTCTGCCAGTCCCAACTTCCCACTCTTAGCTCCTTATACAATCACATACTCCCCATTATCCATTGTCCTCTCCGCCTTTTTGTTTCCTCTCCTTTCCCCACAAATCCTCCAAAACTAGTTTTTTTGAGGGCTCTTCATCCAACCTCAGGCTCCATTTCCTCCTATCCTTAGCTTCTTGTCCCAAATCTTTTATTCCATTACTCCCTTCCCTACCACTCCTAGTTCCCAGTGCCAGTTTCCTTGTTTAGCCATTTTCAGCCTCCTTCTCTCCTTCAGCTCTTCACATGACCTCAGTGATCCCCTAACCTGACTCCCAGCCTTCTGCTCCCAGTCTCAGTCTCCATTACAAAGGAGTTGTAGCCTCCTCTCCCACCCTCAGCTCCCAATAGTACTAGACTCCTACTTCCAATCTACTACTTTACTCTCCCAACCCCACAGTCAAAAGGCACATTTATGAAAAATGTAACTCCCTGTTTCAAGCTGGAGCATCTCAAAAGGGTAGGTCACCAGATATTTTTAAAGATGACAATTTTTTCCCTTAATCTTATTCTCAGACAGTTGAACTGTTCTGGGTGAAGATTTCCAGGAAAATTCAGGATCTTAATAATGTGCATTGCTACCATTCCCATCTGAAACATTAACTGACTTTGTATTCTAAAAAAAAAACAACAAACAGTCTAGTAGCACCTTAAAGGCTAACAAAACATGTAGATGGTATCATGAGCTTTTGTGGACACAACCCTCTTCAGATGACCGGAGTATAATAAGTCCAGATCCAAGAATAAATAAGGGAAGGGGGGGGGAGGGAAGGGGGAACAAGAAGGAAAAAGGGGAGGGAGGGGAGGAAGAAAGAGAGAGAGAGAGACAGTGAGTAGATAGCCTCTTCTAACTATTTGCACTGTTAAGAAGCCACTGTTTAAGTCATTAAAAGGTGGAAGATAGTGTGCGAGCCATCCTATATCCCGGTTCAGACCATTTGCAGAAGAATTAAACTTGTGAATGACATGAAGTTCCTTTCTTTCTCTGTGTATTTGGCTTGTGGAATTGGTCTGAAACAAAACAGTGACTTGGAGATCCATTAATGAGCATCCAGGAAGATTAACGTGTTCTCCAACAAGTTTTTGTGTATTGCCTTTTGGATATCTGATTTGTGTCCATTAATTCTTTCCCATAGAGTCAATATACACTGCAGTGGGGAATTGCTGGCATTTGATGGCATAAGTCACATTAGTGGATGTGCCATTAAATGAACCTCTGATTTGGTGGCTGATCTCTCTGGTATTGATGTGTGGGCAGAGTTGGCACCAGGGCTGATTGCAGGGGTGAGTTCCTGGATGATTCTGAGGGAGGTGTGTTGCGTGGTTACTGGAATTTGTTTGAGGCTAGGGGGTTGTCTGTAAGTGAGAACTGGCCTTTCCCCCAAGGCCTCAGAGTGAGGGGCCATCTTCCAGGATAGGTTGTAGATTGTTGATAATGCATTGGAGGCATGTAAGTTGTGGACTGTAGGTGGTGATAAGTGGAATTCTGTTTTCTCTTCTGGGACAGTCTTGAAGTAGTTCATGTCTGGGTACTTTTTTGGCTCTGTCGATCTGTTTTTTCACTTCTCCGGGTAGGTATTTCAGTTTTAAGAATGCTCTAAATAGATCCTGTAGGCATTTGTCTCGGTCTGTGGGATTGGAGCAAATACAGTTGTATCTTAGGGTTTGGCTGTATATAATAGATTGAGAAATGTGTCTGGGATGGAAGCTAGAGGCATGAAGGTAAGTGTAGCAGTCGATAGGTTTCCAGTATAGAGTGGTGGAAATTTGTCCATCATTAAATAGTACTGTATTAACAAGGAAGTGGATTTTTTTGTGTGGATTGATCCAAGTTGAGGTTGATGGTGGGGTGGAAGTTATTGAAATCCCTGTGAAATTTGTCAAGGGTCTCTTTTCCGTGGGTTCCTATGATGAAGATGTCATCGATGTAGCGTAAGCAGAGTAAGGATCTTAGGGGGTGAGAGCTGAGGAAACCTTGTTCAATGTCAGCCATAAAGACACTGGCAGATTATGGTGCCATGCAGATGCCCATGGCTGTGCCGCCAACTTGAAGATACAAATTGTCTCTGAATTGGAAGTAGTTGTGGGTGAGGATAAAGTCGCAGAGCTCTGTAATCAGGTGTGCAGTGCTGTCATCGGGGATGATGTTCCTGATAGCACAGCATTGGAATGTTGGTGTAATTCCACATGAAGACGGATTACAGGCTATCAGGAACACCATCCTGACATTGTCTGACAGACATTAGCAGAGAGTGGGCCAATCTAACTGTGGGAAAACTCCAGCAAAGAAATCTGTTCTCTTGTTAAGTCTCTCATTAACAATAATGGAAATGATATGCATAAATCTTTCATGCATGAAAAATATAATAAACCCCCAAATAGCATAATGAACCAGTTATCAGCTTGATCTAAAATGCACAATTACTTGGTGAAATTTATTCAGTTTGGATAATAAAGCCAATGACAATCAGTTTGGTCAATACTGATTAAAGCATTTGAGACACTAACTAATAAGGTATGTGCTGTAGCAAAACAATTAAGTGCTGAACCTCAGAAAACACATGCACTACTTCAACACTGTCACTGAAGTACTCCAGTCTTTAAAAAAAAAATTTTAAACAAGAAAATTCAACTTCATTTAAAAAAAAGATTTAACTATCTACATGCAACTTTGTGAACACGGATTATTTCCTCCATTTCAATTGACAAATCATTTTGGTATCTTTCAAAACTCTAAATTGTAAAGGTAGGCAGTCCTGAACAAGAGATAAGGCATACACCGAACCAGTCTACCAGCAACACCAACTGGCAGAGACATGCATATAAAGCTGTGTCTACACTTAAACTTGCTCAAAAATCCTTTGGCATTCATGGGTGTTTAAAACCACCCACCCATACACCATAAACAACAATGTTTTGACACAGCAAGTGTATGCGTAAATGCTGCTTTGTTAGCAGGAGCGCTCTCCTTCTGATAAAATGAAACCCGCTCATTGAGAGTGGAAGTATTTAGTCAGCAAAAGCATCAACAAAACCCATTCACGCATGCTGATTTTTAGCAACAGGGTTGTGATGACACAGCCTTGTAACTAAAAGCTGTATACCGTAAACACTAAGTCACATTACCTTACCTGCTTCCCTCCTTTTCCTCAGCAAGTAATAATCTACTGCTAGTATAAGGCTACAAGCAAGTTGCTAGCCTGCAAGAGTGAAGGGAAAGCTGGGAAGTTTTAGTATAGTCCAGGGATAAATTACTACCACCCCAATGCGACTCAGCTACTCTAGCCTTTGAGACATGGAAACAAGGCCCTATGCATTCATTTCCCATTTACCCCAGGCAACCCTCAAACTGCATGTGAGCAAAGTTACTCATGCACCTCTACGCAAGGAGTTGGTGGCTCTCAGAGCCATAATACTGAGAAGTGTACTTACTCCTGTATGCAGGCACACAGTCCTAACCAGAACCTAGCTTTTAACGAGGCTACACTTCCTTCTTTGTGTGTTGGACCCTTGTTTGGTCAGGGATGCATCTACTGCATCTACAGAATTTTACCCTTTTTAATCTCAATTGTACTGTTTATGTGTGATAATGAAATATGAGGGGTAATTATAAAAACAATAAAATTAACGGTCCAGCTTTTAGAGCACATCTCACCTGCGCTCTGTGAAGTTTGTGTGGGTAATGAAGCAAACATGGATTTAAGAAACTCCTTTGCATGCTTCATTCTTTTCTCTAGCCAGGAATTTGTGAAGGTATTTCCTGATGCATAAGAAAGAAGCATCAAGACTGATCGCTCTTACATCTTGTACCACTGGACCCCACCAGCCATTATACCAACCAACCTCATCAGGTACAGAGACTTCCTGATCTGCCCCCTCATTCCCAACATCAGTGCCCAAAAGAGAATGTACGAAACAATACTGTGACTTTCCTCAAAGAATTGTCCATTGGGCTGGATCTACCAAGCTTCCAGCTGTCTTTTACTACCTGAATAGCATACCCATTTTCCATATTCTGAGATACAAGGAGAAACCCTACTTATTTCAGGATACTTGAAAAGGATAGTGGCAGTAGCATGGACATGCATTTTCCCCTCTCTCAGGAACGGGGCTTAGATTGCTGGGTGGCACTCAGTATAGAACTTAAGAGCGTTAGGATGAGCATTCCATTTGGGGGTGGGGAGCTTAAGTTGTAGTGCTACAGAAATTGACTTCACTGCCCTCTCTGAATTTCCGATCAGTTTTAATCACTTTCAGTTATGTTAGCAAGCGACTAAGTGAACATAGAGCCCATAGAAAAGAAGTCTGAAAATATAAAACATGAATGTTTATAGAGCATCAAAAGTCAGAGCTGCACTAAATATGCATGAACATACAGCAAATGTGAAGATGTTGGGAAATGTGTTGGTTTCCTAAGGACTACAAAAGACAAACAAAAAGCAAAACCAAACCACCGCCACCCTTCTCTTTCTCCTCTAAGATTTCTGGTAAATTTGAGAAATGTAGGAAAGTTAAGTTTTATTTAAACTTTGACCAAAATATACATCGAAAAAAGAGTTAGTGACTATACACAGAAGATATTATTGCAGACCTCTCTTGTCCGGCACCCTTGGGACCTGACCCGTCACAAATGAGGAAATTTGCAAGACCAGGGGAGGTCCCTCCCAACATGGCCCGTGCTGTCCTGCTGCCCTCAGCTAGGGTTCCAGCCTAGCCCCACTGCTGCCTGCTGGGTGGCCGCCGCCGCTAGAGCGCTGTTGCCACCGCCAGTGTCCCAAGCTCCGCAGCTGCGACTGCAATCCCTGAGCTCTGTGGCCAGAGTTCCATGACTGACGCTGCTGGGCCCCCTATGCCACCTGACCACAGGTGCTGCACCACCCATCCCTCCATGCCTTGCCCCCTGACTCACAGCTGAGTCTCCACACCCATGCTGCCACTGCTGCCCCATGGCCTGACCTCCCTACACCTGGGCTCTGTGGTCCAGAAACATCTATGGTCCTGCTGGACTATGGGTATTGCCAGACCAGAGTGTCCCAGTTAAGGAAGGTACAACCTGTAGTTTGATATTTCCCAAGAAGCACTGAGTGACTTTGCATAATATATATCTCAAGTAACAAAAGCTATGCAAAATACTTTACAAAAAGTAGTTGTCAAAAGCTGATGGAATTCCAACAAACAAGCAGTACAGAAATTTCAAAAATAAACCCAAACATCTCAAAATTTAAAAATGTATTATTCTTTTCAGGGAAGACTCAACCCCACCAACGTATGAGAGTGTGCACAACTGAGTAGGTAGAGCATGTGTAGATAGAGACAATAGTTATCTGCTATCGGTCAAGTACCGAGACCTAAGAATTGGGTCTCACCACAGCCATATTTAATGGCACCCAAATTCTGCCACCCTTGCTCACAGTCCAGTCCACAGTCCCACTGAATTCAAAGACTATGGACTAAGCTGCTACTCAGTGCAAGGTTAGCAAAATCTTAGTCTTAAAACAGTCATACAGGGAGTGAAGGTTACTACTGAGATAGTAAATTAAGATATTTTGCACTTTGAAGTTTTCAAAAACCTCAAGGTTAATTTGCATCAGAAAAGGGGGCATATTTAAAGCATATCCTATGTTATTAGAAATCTGCAATTAGATTTAAATTTAGAAGACGTGAGAATTAAATGGGTCTTATGAAGTAAAAAGATTCAATGTAGGAGGTTTACAAAAATCACCAATTCACATGCCTAAGTGTAGTTTTAAACTTGTGGACAAAATGACAGTAATTATGACAAAAGAAGCAGAAGCGAATGTCACTCCTATAATTTCAAAGAACCTTTTGGCTTTATTCTGTGAAATGAATACAGAAGAAAGACTTTATGATGGGTTTCTATGATTGTAAAAATGGTGAACATAATGGTGCAGACTGATAAATTTTGTATAATGCACACTTTGTTAAGTGCCAAGTGAAGGGGACACCCTGGCGGCAGGGGGCTGACTAGCCTCCTGGGCTGACTTTTTATAGCTCTGGCTTCCGGTCAGGTGATGTGCTGGGGCTGGGCTATGCCCACCAGGGCTCTGGGAGGGGCTTCTCCCCTCTCTGGGTCAGTGGCCTGCCGCTCCACCTCACTACCCGGGGTTAGGAGTTTACTTAAATAATGATAGCAGAACAGCCTCCCCAAAGGTGACAGCATAAATGAGTAGCAAAGATATACTTGAAAGACCATGTAGCAGCTTTGCAAATGTTCAATACTGAAACACTGCTCTGAGATCTCATCTGTACTCTTGTTGAATGAGTCTATAATGTTGAGAGGAAAGTAGTGAGAGTTACTCCATATGCATAGTGTTACAGGAAATTATCCACATGGAAATCATCTGTGGAGAATAGCTAACCTTTCATCCAAACCACATAGGAGACAAAAAGTTGAGAAAATGAATAAAATGATTTAGTCCTTTCTAAATAAAATGCCAAGTACTGCCTGACATCTGAAGTCTGGAGAAACTGCTTATCTGTATTTGGATGCATCTTAGGGGAAAATGTAGGCAAAAACCTTGGACAAAATATTGCATGTGATCTTAATGGACACGGTTTCTGAAGACCTGAGAATATGAAGCTCTATCATTAAGGCTTGTAATTTGCAGACTCTTTCACTGCAAGTTACAGCCAAAAATAAGGCTATCTTCTAGGAAAGACCATAAGAAGGTTGCTTTCAGCTCAAATTGCGATCACATGAGTGTGGCCAGCACTGTACTAAGGTCTGATACTAGAACCACTTCCTTTTCAGGAGAAAAAAAGACAGATAAACAATACCCTTCAGAAATCTCATTACCATGAAATTTAAGAAACTAATATTCCTGGGCTGGGAAGAAGGAATGCAAAAACTGCAGTCAAGTGAACCCTCCAATACATTGTCTGATTTAAGATTACTTATGCATTTCCAGTTACCACCTTTAGGGTTGACTGGTCCTTTGTCCCAGGATCAGGCCCAGTATTTAAATATTCCACAGATGGGAACTCGGTTGTGCACACTATGGGAACTCATGTATATATACATATATAGTTTATTAATATATTTAGCACAGTTACAAACACTCCAATGTTATAAGATAGATAGGGAACGTACCTCTATACTTCTATACCATATACTCACACCATTCCTTCTAGAATAACCTGTGGTGTTAGCCATCATCTCCCTTAGCACCAGCACCTTCCACATCACCACAAGTGGCTGTCATTCTGGCACCTCCCAAGGACTACATGTCCTTCACTCACCCCTAGGTTGGGATGCTACTTTTATAATATGTTATACTTACACTGTTATGTTTGATGTCTATTCAATAGGGGACATTTCTCCTTCTTTGTATTTCCTCAGCTTACTAATGGTGAAGTGTCTTTTTCCTTTGAGTCAGTATATCACTGAGCTTAACTTATTATCATGTATGTCTATGAGTTATCAGGGGCCTTTTATGGTTGTCATTTTATTTCTGTCCTACCTGGTTATTTGATCTAGTCTCAAGCATTTTTTTCAGGTTTTCCTAAGCAATGACATGCCTGCTATGCTTGAGGGTATTCTTGGAAGCCCCTATACCATGGAAAGTCACTATCTATCTAGGTGAAAGGTTCCAAACGTATGCAAGTTGTCTTTCGCTGTCTGGGTGGAAAGTCCCAGACATATGTGAGAGAACTCTGATATCTGGATGAAAAGTTCCAGACAAAAACACTAACTTTGCCTTATAGGCAACATCCAGTATGATGAGCTAAGTCCCTTGTGTTACAGCCAAACTGCCAATATAATTCTACTGTAACTACTTATAATAAAAATATACTCAAAACCATAAGGAAATAATAAATGTATATATCTAGAGGCAAGCAAGCAGGTTAGCCCTATAGGCTACAAATAAGAAAAGCTAGACCCAAAGACTCAAAAATGTAGTGAATAATCCAAAATGTCTCAAGGCAAGCAGACATGGATTGCATTCCCTTCTATGATGAAGAAATTTAAAAAACAAAACAAAACAAAACAAAAAACACTCCCACCTAGCTAAATAAATCAGCCGAAGAGATAGTTTTCTACAATTAAGCAGGATGTCCTCAACTGCTTCTGAGCGCTGCCCATTATTCTCATCTAGCCACATACCATTCACACAATGAGATTTAGACTGCTCAGTGCTGGATGAACAACGCTGGGTGAATCTTAGTCAGCAGGTTGGGAAAGATTTGAGAAGTCAAGCTGACAGACTGAATTGGTTGGTGAATCAATATTGCTTCAGCCAGGTCAGCATAAGAAATATCAGTTTTATATGGTCTAACTAGAGTTTAAGGATACCTGGGGAATGAGCAGGGGAGGCATACATTAGGTCTTCTCCCCAGTCTGGATGGAAGACACCCTGAGCAAAGTCAGACCCGTGAACAAAACTGGTGACATTTCATGTTATCCTTTGCTGCTAATCAGTCCAGTGATGGAATGCATTATTCCCTGTAAATGCATCATGCTGCTCTGTAGAGACCATTTGTGGTTGAGGAAATCCTGCTGAGGCTGTCGCCCAAGTGGTTTTTAAGAAGCAAGTAATTAGTCATGATCTTTTTCTCAATACAGAAACAAAAAAAAGCTTTGTCGCTTCCTTACAAATCTGGTTGGAGTTGGCTCCTCCCTGCTTGTTCACACTGTGCTGGTATTGTCTATGCACAACCCCCTGTTCTGATCCTAGAACGCCCAACACATTGCAAATGGACCAAAGCTCCAGATTATTGATATAGGATGCTTCTTGCTCCTAGACCTGAACCTTTAAACATCTCTAGATATGCTCCCCAATCTATTGTAGAGACATCAATAACCATCAGTCTGATCAGTGGAGGATGCACAAAGGGAACAGCGTGGCAAACAGTGCTCTGTTCTGCCCTCCACAGCAGCGAGTTCAGTATTTCATGAAGCATTTAGACGAGCCTGTCGAAAGACTGCAACTTTGTAAGCTGAACCACAAAGGCATGCAGCATAGCAAGGCCCATCAATGGGGGAGAGCAGAGGAGAGGCAACTGCCCCGGGGACTAGTGATTCAAAGTGTTTATAATGCTGCTCTACGCTTGCCAACATAGACACAGCCTAAAGATAAAAATCAAACCCTTAAGAGCAAGCAACTGAAACTCCACCTAGCAAAAAAGGACTTCACAGTATAGGTTCCCACTATGTGACTTTCTTCTAGCCCTCAAAACATGGCAACACTATTTAAAAATTTGGCAAACCAATTTCCAGTACTTCAGATATTGCAATTTACATTTGTTGTCAAATACGCCATTTTGTACAATGTGGTTGTGTGTTTTGCCTCATGTCATGCAGATTTTTCTGATGGCATTCTTTGGTCTATCCTAATCAACTTGGTATTTTTTGTCTTTACAACAATATTTTTCCTTACTTTGCTGCCCTTCGAGGAGTGCAATTATATTGTAACAGATAGGTGAGTTGGAGTAAATTCAGCTCATGTCTTTTCTTTAGTCTAGTAGTATGTTCTTGGAACTTTACCTATACAGTTTGGATTAAAAAAGTAAACTTGCCAAGCAATATTAAAAAATTTACATCTACTATATATTTGAGAGAATTTGTGCATCTGTCTGTCTGTCCCTTCTTGAGTCTGTTTGTTCAAGAACTTGTCCTAAAGTAATAGCCAGGACCACCAAATTTGGTATGCAGCTTTCTTTTACCCTAACTTAAAGCAAGGTCAGAGTTTGGCTGTGCCAGAACAATTATGTGCCTGGAATTCAATTGTTTCTCATAAAATGGAAAGAGAGGGGTCTGGAAGGAGGGACCATTAATACTGTAGAATGAGCACAAGGGGCCAGAGATGGGCATTGGAAAAGCTATAACCCCACTAGGCAAGCAGGGAGCAGGGGCGGAGAAAGGGACTATACATTTCAGAGACAGAGAGAGACGTGTGTGTGTGTGTGTCTGTGTGTGTGTGTCCGTCCCCCCCCCAGTCAAGGTACATGCACCTTTGACAAGTGCTTCTCCTTCTCCCCTGGCCCAAGCTGCTTCAGTGAGAGGGCTGGGAAAGTCCTCTCTCCCTGGGGCAGCCTGCACACTGATCCCCTCATCCTCATCTCCACTCCAGAACAATGATTTAAATGAAGAAAAAAAAACCACTTATTTGAGTTAAGGACTGGGCAATGCTGGGTAAATCTTCTAGTTTAAGTATAAAGCAGCGTTCACAAAGCGAACACCCTACTTATCTACTTTTCCCAGCTCGATGTGAAAGCTTGCACGAAGTGTCCTGCAACATCGAAGTTCCTAATCACAATTTTGGCACAACCAAAGAGGTGATGGCATTATATGGAGGCAAAGATATACATGGAGCAAGTCTTTGGGCATTTTCACTCAGTGCTGTATGAATATTAATACAGTGCAGACATGACAAACCGTTTGCATAGCTTACTATGAAATTTCAATGCCTTCGGACATAACACTGCATACAGAATTGAGGTTTGAACATATTTAAAAAACTGAATATGAAATTTCTATCAATTTGTTTGTGCCAGGAGGTTGGAAATAACCATGAAAATTGTTTCTGAGATTACTTCAGCACTGCCTCGCCCTAGATAAAACCAGGAAGTACTACCAGAAAATATCTAAAAACCACAAGAAAGTATAAACAAAACTTTTTTGAACCCCCATTAAGGCTTGATTTGGGAATCTTTGAAAATTTTGGATAGGGGTTTTATTTTTTAATCTTACTCATCAGTTTGTCCAATATATTACAGACAGCAGGTACTGCATAGGTATATTTTCCATTTGAAGCAATTAAGTGTAGGGAATACTCCAGTTATCTTAATTTTAAAATGTTGGAAGCTAATATTGTCATGGAAACCACTGAGTGTTAAGAAATCAGCCTGCCTACCTGGTAAATCAGAAATTTAAAACTTAAACATTGTATTGAAGGGGAAGTATGATAAATGGCAACACCATGTAAGTCTCAATATATTAAGGGAGTTTACATGTTGTAGGCTGTTCAGTAGATAATGCTTCCTGGCCAGTTAGCTTTTCAGATTATACATATACATAGAGTAAGAGAGAGCACGTGCGTGAGAGAATTTGTCTATGTCAATCCGGGAGACCAAGAACTCCTCCGAAATGGTAAGAGCTACGACCACCAAAGTTGGTATGCAGCCACCTCTTACTGTATCTTAAAGCAAGATAAGAGTTTCCTTATGCAAGGAAAATGGGTTTTGTCTGGAATTCAATTGTTTTCCATAGCATGGAAAGGGAGGAGGCCTCATAGGAAGCACAGTTATGCTCCACAACAACCACAGTGAGTGTGGGGGGCAGTTACACTGCAGAGTGACCATGAGGAGGAACAGGGCTCTCTATTGCTGAGTCGCCAGCCCAAGCAAGTTGCCCACCTACCCCCAAACCCCTGCCGCAGGACTCTCTGCTGCAGAGTTAGATGGGGGAGCAGCAACAGCCAGCCAGGGAAGCTCCCCTCTGTGAAAAAGCCACTAACCAGAGTATGTTAAATGAGCACTAAGTTCGGTGTACGTGTGAAGGAAAGGAAGCATTGTCGAGATACACAAGACGTAAGCAAAAAAACCAAAATTTAATTGGATGACCTACAAAACCTCCCCACTTTAGGGGAAACAAAAGACCACAGACCACAAAAATTAAAAACAATTCCAAATAAAGGCAAAGAGACCGACGTCAGCATAGTCAGGCGAGTGGAAAAATTACCGAAAAAGGTATATAAGGTTAAACAGATCAGATCAAGAGTGGAAGGGTTGTGAATCCAAAAAGCCAGGTCTGATCACCCAAGTGGCTCCCTCCCCGGCACTGAATCTCATTGCTATTCATAAGCTCCGAAAGGGGAACACCTGTTGTAAGTTGCAACGAACAAAAAATCCGAAAGGAAAGATAAAGAAAAAGAATATCTCCTGAATCTAAACAATGTTTCTATCCGTCTTAATGTGAGTATTAAATAGGTATGACAGATAACTCCACAAACTGTTCAAAGGTAAATCTGGAGGGTATAGCTGTAGGGGGAGTTATCATATTTGTTCTAATTGTTTTATTTTTTATTTGTATGTTACATGGTCTTAGAAGAATTCAAGACAGTGAATTGATTTAAGTGAGAAATTAATTAAAAAGTAAATAGAAAATAAAAATCTTTGTTTAAGCCTAAAAAGAAGTATTCCTCTGTCTGTGGTTTCAAATCCTTTAAAGAACCGAACACCAGTTACTGAAACCCTCCACAAGGAGCCACCTAGGGGGCACACAAGGAGCCCAGCCTCTGCCCCTCATCTTCCCAGCTCTCTGCCCTTAATTCTGTATCACCTCATCCTGAGCTCCCCTCACACCTCCTACTTCGAGCCCCTCCACCCCAACCCCTGCCCTGATTCCTGCACCTCTCACGCTCCCAGCCCTGAAGAACCCAAGCAATGCCAAGTAATTGTCTAGTGTATAAACAACAAAAAGACCACTTATTATTTTCCCTTAAATTTCAAATCATATTTCATTATAAAAGATCTGAGCAAATCAAGAGATTGGTAACAGCACATGGAACCTTTCATCCCTCTATTTTATTATTTGTTTTGTAGTTAAAGCACTAAACTGTGTCTAATACAATCTGGATTCAGATGCCTGTTCTGCCCACAAACCACGTGACCATAGTATCACCAGGAGGACTTTGGCTTCCTTGACCACAGGACGCTGTTCCAGGAAGAAAGACTGCTAAGCAGAGATGGGATCCACCTATCAAGAAAGGGGAAAAGAGTATTTGGACAGACTGGTTAACCTAGTGATATGGGCTTTAAATTAGATTCAATAGGAGCCGGTGACTAAAGCTTACAAGGCAGTCAAAAACATGGAGACCTGGGAGACAGGTCAGAAACAGGGGTGAGGGAGCATAAGCTGTAATAGCAGGAATAAAGGAGACACAAGAATGAGGCAGAAGGGAATAAAAATAGTTCTCTCAATTGTGTGTATGCTAATGCAAGAAATATGGAGAATAAGCTGGAAGATCTTGAAATGCTAGTTAAACACAACTAGGGCATAGCTGGCACCAGAGACTTGGCAGGATAATGCATGACAGAAATATTGTTAAAGAAGTGAACAGCTTGCTCACAAAAAATAGGTAGGGAAAAAGGGAGGAGTGTTGCCTTTTATAGTAAAAATGTATACAGTTGGACTGAGGTTGAGATGGACATGGGAAACATGCTTGTTGGGAGTCTCTGGGTAAGGATAAAAGTGGTAAAAATTAAGGGTGTTGTCATGGTAGGGGCCTGCAAAAGACTGCCTAGCCAAGAACTAGGCTTTTTTGGAGCTAACAAAATCATCCAAAGCACAGGACTTGGTAGTGATGGGGGACTTCAACTATTCAGACATCTGCTGGAAAAGTAACATAGCAGAGCACAGGTTATCCAAATAGTTCTTTGATTGCATTGGAGATAGCTTTATATTTCAGAAGGTGAACACTATTCTAGATTTGATTTTAACAGCAGTGGAGAATATTCTAGATTTGATTTTAACAATAGGGAGGACCTGGTTGAGAATTTGAAAATGGAAGGCAGTGTTGATGAAAGTGATCATGAACTGATTGAGTCTGTGATTCTAAGGAGTGGTAGAAGTGAGAACAGCAAAATGAAGACAATGGATTTCAAGAAGGGAGACTTCAGCAAACTCAGGGAGTTGATAGACTTGCTTTCCATTGGATGTTACCCAAGAGGAAAATCAACTGAAGGAATCTTACATAAAGTGGAAACTAGGTCAGTTACAAAAGGATGAATACAAACAAACAACAGAAGTATGTAGAGGCAAAATTAAAAAGGCCAAGGAAGAAAGCAAAATCAAACTAGATAGAGACAAAGGATAACTAGAAAATATTCCACACATATATTAGAAGCAAGAAGAAAACAAAGGACAGGGTAGGGCCATTACTAAATGAATAAGGGGGAAAAAACCCCAGAAAGTGTGGAAATAGTAGAGGTCTTCAATGACTTCGTTTCATTTTTCACAAAGAAGGTGCAATTGGATGCCTAACATAGTGAATGCTGGTGAAAATGGGGTAAATTCAGAAGCTGAAATAGGAAAAGAACAGGTTAGAGATTACATAGACAAGTTAGATGTCTTCAAGTCACCAGGGCCTGATGAAAGGCACCCTAGGATACAGAAGGAACTCATTAAGACAGAGGTGGGCAATAATTTTTTTGCCAGGGGCCACTTCAAAAATTTCTGAAGTGGCCCCGGCAAAAAAATATTGCCCACCCCTATCTTAATGAGTTCCTTCTGTATCCTAGGGTGCCTTTTATCAGGCCCTGGTGACTTGAAGACAGCTAACTTGTTTAAGTAATTTTTAACGTGTTCTTTTCAGAAATTTTTAAGTGGCCTCGGGCCGCACCAGAAGGGGCAGGGGCTCAAGTGGAAGAGGCAGGGCCAGGGTATTTCCCTACTTCCCCACTCACAGACCATGATTGGTCTGGGGCCGGGGGAGTGCTCTTGCCCCCTCCTAGAGGTTCCCTCTAGGCATCTATGCCTCGGGCAATGGGAGGAGACTTTGCATGCTCCCCTTTCTGCCCCCACGTCAATCAGGACTTGAGGGCAGGGGAGTGCGTGATGTCTCCTCCCATCCTGCCAGGAGCACATAGCATTTCTAAGTGCCATGCACTCCTTGCAGGGTGGGGGCAGGTCCGAGGAAACTTCATGCACTCCCTCCGCCCCCAGGCCAATCAGGGCTTGGGGAGCAGGGAAGCATGCGAAGTCTCCTCTCACCCTGCCAGGAGCTGCACACTCCTGGCAGGGCAGAGAAAACTTCCAGTGATTCCCCCCGCCTCTCCTCCATGTCCCCAGGCACTAATTGGTTTGGGGGTTGGAGGAGCGGCACGGCCTCTGCAGGCTGGATCAATCCACTTGGCATCATGCCCTTTTGCCCACCTCTGGATTAAGGAGACATCTGACCCATTAGCTAACAGTCCTGAAAAGTCATGGAAGACCGAGAGATTCCTAAAGATGGGAAAGGGCAAACATAGTGCTCCTATAAAAAGGGAAATAAAGAAAACCCAGGAAACTACAGACCAGTCAGCTTAACTTCTGTACCAGGAAAGAAAATGGAGCAAAGAATTAAGGAATCAATTTGCAAACATCTAGAAGATAAGATGATAAGCACCAGTCAGCATGGCTTTGTAAAGAATAAATCATGTCAAACCAACCTTATAGCTTTGATAGGATAAGCAGCCTTGTAGCAGCCTTGTAGCTAAGGGAAGCAGCAGAAGAATATGCCTAGACTTTAGTAAAACATTTAATACAGTCTCTCACATGACCTTCTCATTAATAAACTAGGGAAATACAACTTAGATGGGGCTACTATAAGATGGATGAGTAACTGGTTGGATAACCATTCCCAGAAAGTAGTTAACAGTGGTTCATAGCCATGCTCTCTGGGGTTCCACAAGACTCAGTTTGCAGACCAGTTCTATTCAATATCTTCATTGATGATTTAGATAATGGCATAAAGAGTACCCTTATAAAGTTTGCAGATGACACCAAGCTGGGAGGGGTTACAAGTACTTTGGATGATAGGATTATAATTCAGAATGATCTGAACTAACTGGAGAAATGGTCTGAGGTATATAGGATGAAATTCAACAAGGACAAATGCAAAATAGTACTCCACCTAGGGAGGAACAATCAGTTTCACACATACAAAATGGGAAAGGACTGTCTAGGAAGGAGTACTGCAGAAAGATCTACAGGTTACAGTGGACCACAAGCTAAATTTGAGTCAACCGTGTAGCATTTTTGCAAAAAAAGCCAACATCGTTCTGGGATGTATTAACAGGAGTGGTAAGCAAGGCATGAGAAGTGATTATTTCCCTCTACTCTGTGCTGATTAGGCTTCAGCTGGAGCACTGTGTCTAGTTCTGGGCACCATATTTAAGGAAAGATGTGAACAAATTGGAGAAGGTCCAGAGAAGAGCAACAAACATGATTAAAGGTCTAGAAAACATGACCTATGAGGGAAGACTGAAAGAACTGGGTTTGTTTAGTCTTGAAGAGAGAGAGACTGAGAGGACATGATAATAGCTTTCAAGTACCTAAAAGATTGTTACAAGGAGGAGTTAGAAAAAAATATTCTACTTAACCGCTGATGATGGGATAAGAAACAATGGACTCAAATTCCTACACGGGACATTTGATTTGGACAATGGGAAAAGACATCCTATCAATTGCATATATAGTATCTGCATTTTCACATCACTAGACTTTATGCAGAAAATGAGTGGGTCAAGTTTTAACTGAAAGTGTTAAGGGGATAATTTTCAAACGCTACGTCTAGACTAAAAGCCTCTTTCAAAAGAGAGCATCTAGACCGCAACCACTTTTCGAAAGAGCGAGCCACTTTTTCGCAAGAGAGCACCCAGGCAGTCTGGATGCTCTCTTTCGAAAAACCCTGTTTGCATTCAAGAACGCCTTTTTTCGAAAGAGCACTTTCGAAAGAAAAAAAAAGCACTTTCGAAAAAAGGCATTCTTCCTCGTAAAATGAGGTTTTCTGCGGTCGAAAATACTGTCACGTTCTTTCATTTTAATTTTGAAAGAATGTGGCGGCAGTCTAGATACGGGAAGTTTTTTTTGGAAAAAAGGCCACTTTTTCCAAAAAAACCCTGTAGTCTAGGCACACCCAAAACGACTGGGATATTTACATGATAAAACATATTTGTAAGGTCACAAAAGCATTTAGCCACAGAACCAGAAATTCTGAAGTTAAAAGCATTTTCCATTCCTTTCAATAGGATATATAAATCTGCAATCTTAAGGGCTACAGAAAAGTTTACAAATGGAGTAATCAGGAACACTTATTTTCCCATTTAAACAGAAGACTAAATAGGATGAATGCTAAGAATCAATGATTTTTTCAGAGTAAAAAAATTAGTTGGTTATTCCCCCAAGACATCAACATATAGTAGTTTTATCTCAAATTATTAAATTAAAATATGAAAAATAATACTAAAGTTAAAGGCAGACAAAGACTTTACAGCAAACTGTCACCGTTTCAAAATTAAACTACAGACATCTCCATTCAAAATGTGCCCAGCACTATCTATTCAATTTTGTTGCATTGCTTAGAGATCATGTTTCCCTGTTCTTTCACAGAAAATTACATAACTCTTGCTCAATACCTGTATCTGTTTTATTTAGCCTCGGTCCATCTGCTCTGCAAATGTTCTTGTAAAGCTGTCTCCCATGGCAACACTAAATATCATGCAGCTCCCTGTCTTCTGTTGAAGCACTTTCCTCCTGACTGATCCACTTCAGAATTTCAAGTAGTCTTATTTCTGTAGTAGATGTGTTGTTTTAAGCAAAATCTACTATGAGACACTGCATTCCATAAGGGTCAACAACAGAATGAAAAATGGAAGTCCTAAATGTTAAGGTTTATATTTAAAAGAAATTAGTTAAATGGTTTCCATTTTAGAAGAGCATTATGAGGGAATCATATGCAAATCCTGTAAAGCAAGATTAGCTGGGGTATGTTATGAACTACAGTTCTGTTGGTAGATTTCAGTTCATTAAACTAGTCAAAATATTAACAATACATGTAACAACATACATTTTGCAAAATAAACTACAGAGAATAAATAGTCCATTAAACTGTGAATTACGAGGTCCAGAATTAACAAGTAATTACTTCCTAATACACCATTGCAGTAAAGGTTGGACCGCCCTTGTCCAGCACTTTCAGGACCCGACCTATCCCGAATAAGGCAATTCGCTGGATATGGAGAGGTCCCCTGCCACCGGCCTCCCCCTCCCTGCAGTTGGCTGATCCTGCCTATGTATAGGAATCACCGGCAGAAGAGGCAGATGCAGGGCTTCTGGCATCTTTGTCCCAAGGGAGCAGCAAAAGGGTGCTGGATCAAAATAAGAAATCTGGTCCCGTAACTCAGAATAAATATAAGGTTTAAAAACAGATACATGATAATGGTTCATACTCCTACTACCCCATATTCTTAATGTTTTAGAATGGAGCCATTTTCTATATACATCCCAGTCCTGGATGAGGGATTTTCGGTGGACCAGGAGAGGTCATTTTGAACCCTTGCCACCGGTGACCCTACCCTGACCCATCTAGCTCCTGACAGCTCCCTACCTCCTGCTAGCCTTTCTGTCCCGCCGACACCAACGGGCAGCCAATGCTGCTGTGGCTCTGGGACCCACCAGGCAGCCATGCGCGCCACCCTGGCGCACGGGGACCTGCGCAACAGCCACATGCCACGGCTCCCTGCCCCACCAAGCTACCGTGGCTCCCAGCCCCGCCAACTAGCCATGCACCAGGTCAGCCAACACTGCTGGGCAGCCCACTGCCCTGAAAACTCCACAGGGATCATTGCTACTGGCCTTCCACTGGGACTCTCTGCTGGACCATGCATATTGCCAGACTGGAGAATTCCAGTTAAGAGAGTTTCAACCTGTATAATTTTTAGCATTTGATTTTTAAAATACTTTTATAACATATTTACATGTATATTTTAGTAAAATGTTTTAACCAAAAAGAAATATATGAAAGGTTATGAAAACGCATTGAAAGCTGTAATTAAGTATTCTAATAATCTATAACTACTCAATAAATATTTGGGGAGGGAAATTTTTTTTATTGCAAATTAATTACATAATTATCCATTTTCTACATGGCAACATGAGTTCATTTTAGCATTGTGCTTATTTTAACAGTAACAAGTAATTTCCCTTTATGCCAAAACATTCAAATTAAAATACTAACTGAATAAAATTGCCAAAGCAATGCTTTGAACTGAAAATGGAAAATAAATTCTTATGGGACTAAACCCTTTTTTTCTTACTTTGTCTCACTCAAAGACTAAAATTCTCAAGTTATTAGAAGCCATTCAGGGAATGGCTAAGCAACCAGTACTGTATTCATTTATCCTTTTGTCCTTTTAAGCTTTCAGGCTGCTGTGTAGCCATAGTAACTCAGTCTTTTCACTCTGAAATCCATTAGCTGGTTTCAACACTAACATAAAACTCAAAGCCAGACATTTAAATTTTTTTTAAATGGTAAAGATAAATTCTTTATCTTCTTACACTTCTTTTGTAAGCAACAGTCCCCATAGAAGTTTAAAGGGCACAAACAGCCAAATTAAGACTAAATTCAAAAACATGGTTTTCACTAGGTAAGGTAGAAGTTTGGGAAATCTGGTCTGTAATACACATCAGCATAATAAAAACCATCAGGTACTGCTGCTCAGAAAGTTACCCTGTATTTGAATATGGTACATATCTGATCAATGTGGAACTCCTCCTTTGACAGGAATTTTACATTTGGAAAACTTCTGGATTGAGTGTTACTGGAAGAAAGCAGTCTAACAGGAGGGCAAGCATTAGTATCTCGTATCCATCCTTATGCAAGGGACTTAGCTGAGTATTGTGTGGTCAGATACATGACCCTTGCATGAATGTGTTCTGGGATTATTACTGAGCTATACTCACTGGTAGATTTATAGTTCTCCAATGAGATTAGAGAATTTGAACATGTGTCTGGAGAACAGGTAATTAGGATTTGAGATGGAGAAGACCTGCAATAGCCAAGCTTGAGAAGCAAGTTCAGAATTAAGTTTGGGTTATTTCAATTGTCAAAAAAGCCAGATCCTTGGACAGGGCTAAGTTTGGACTTTATATACTGAGCATGTATATTTATGGTTCAGAGCAGGGTTGAATTCCACCCTGTTCGCACATTTGTTTTAGAAAAAGGGTATTCTGTCAGAGACATATACAGTTACCTCAACAACACACAAGACATTTATTTGACATACTAACTGCACATATTGGGCCAAACTGAAGTATGTTCCAACTACCTACTATAGTTCCTGCCACAATTTAGCAATCATTTACAGTTATCTTAGACCGAATCAGAGCATTTAACTACCACATTTACATACAGAAATACCACCTGCTCACCCAGATTCTGCACTCTGTTCATGCATAAAATGGGACACCACCATTGTAGGTACATTTTTTCCCAAAAATGAACCTATACAATGAAAAAAATGCCTAAATTGCAACAATCTTTAGTACAGTATAACACAGTTTAATATTGACAAATGTGAAACTGCTTTGGCCATATTTTTGTTCAGTTTGCAGTTAAGACTATTACTAAATGTTGAGGGGAAGGATGACAAAGTTTATTACCACCGTCTTTCTTTATTAAAATTAAATTATGAATATTATTCAATATAGTAACCCAGAAGAAGCACATTCTTACATTAGTCTTTAGAAGGTGAAAATAACAATCTTATGATCATAACAACAATATTCAATATTCATTTTTACCATTACTGTATGCACAACGAAGTCTGTAGCTTTGCTGTAAGAATGACCGACTACATATTGGAAAAAAAATAGGAACAGATTTTTTAAAATAATATCCTCCAGAAATGTGAAAAAATCCCCACTATATTTTTTTTATATAAATAAAATAAAATAAAATTTGTAACCGTGCACATGCACACATTAACGTGCAAATCACCTTAAGAATACAGAGTACGGTATAGTGAAAGCTGGGGTGGGCAATAAATATCTCCTCCAGTAACCTGTATCTGTTGCTCTATTTTCAAATTTAGTTGCAATAATATTCTGCTCTGCATGCTGAATCTGTGCAAAAGGCTGGTGCAAATAAGGTAAGTTGTGGCTGGAATCCCCACCCCATCCAGCAGCAATTTTAGCCCAAAATTTCTTTGGCAGCTTCCTGTGATGTCTGTGTCAGAGTAATATCTTCAACAACCATGGTAAAATGGAGCATGCTCTCTTCTCTGAATCAGGTCTGGTCCCCTACATGGTGCAGATGGGAGTGGGATAATAGTCAGATCCTCACCCCATCTGACCTCATTCCCTTTCAGTCAGCGTGTAGACATGTGATTAGGGTTGCCAGGTGTCCGGTATCGACCCAGACAGTCCGGTATTTTCACCTCCTGTCCATTAAAAAAATTCAGAAAATACCAGACACCTAAAATGTCCGGTATTTTCTGATTTTTTTCCCAGCCAGAAGGCGAAAATACTGGACACCTGGCAACCCTATGATACACTCAGCAAGTGGGCCCACCACCTGGCCTCCCTTGCTTACCTGGTTTCACAGGGAAGCTGCATTCTGGCTTGATCAAGAAACAAAATGGCAGCTGGCAAGAAGCCTAAAGACCAAGGGGAAGCAATGCCTTCCCTGGGTCTTAGTGCTCAACCACTCCCCTGTTCCTATCCCTATTCTGACTCTGCACACACTCTGAAAGGGGCTTTGCTGTTTTAATGATGTTTTATTATTTAATTTTTTTCCCCCTCAACAACTTTGGTCTCCCTCTTCCCCCTCCCGCCCCCAACAGAATCCCCCCCGTTTTTTGGGGGGGAGGGGGAGTTCGGTATTTTTAGTTAAACCATCTGGCAACCCTACATGTGATCACAAAAATGGGCTATAGACTGGATTTTGACCAGCCTCTGAACAGGAAAAAAAAAAAGAGGGAAACACTTGGAACATATATCTGTTTCTGTATATCCCTGCTTACAACACTGACCTTAATTTTGATATACCTGTATATTTTTGTTACTATATATAGTAAACAGGTGAAATTATATGTATTTTTCTCAGAGTGCGCTTAGAAAATTTGATACAGGACAAGTATATTGGCCAGTGTCTTTCCACTAGTGTCCACTACGTTGAAATTCATTGTGGAAGCAAATTGTCCTTGAAAGAATCCGGAACACAATACTAGGAGGTGCTTAGTGCCTGCTTCATTTGTCGAGTCTTACTGACATTATCGCAAGATGAGACCCTGCTTCTGGACATAAGTAACAGGTGAGTTGGGTAGTTGACAGTGCTGTTATTTCCAGTTCTTGTCACCCAGTGATTTCAGAGGAGTTTATAATCCAGGGATAGGATTTTTAGCCACCATCAGTGTAAAAATACAGAAATACTTATGCTCTTTTGGCCTAATGCCATATTTCTCAACCAGCTTAAAAATTCACTGACTCCTAGCAGTCAAAAAAGTCATTTTCATAGTTAACGTGGCTCTTGGTAATGTGATTTAACACTTGAATTTGATCCCTGTTCAAGTAATGTAAATCATGATTTTTTGACTGACAAAAAGTGATCCATCATCATTAGATTGCTGTTTTTCAATTATATCTTCCATGAAGTTTGTTCCATTCTGAGCACGATTCTAGATCAAACAATAAAAGGCTTGTAGCCTTCAGGCAGCATTATGATGTTAAGTCCTAAGTGAGCAAATCTACATACTGTGCCCTTACAAAGGTAATGTGGTAAATTCAATGTAGGTTTAATTTTCAAGAAAAATACAGAAAAAATATAAGAATATTTTTCAGGTATCAAAAGTCAACACATTCTTTTTAGACATGTTTTTTTAATGGAGGGTTGGCTTCAACTTTTAAACAGTCATTCTAGGGAAAAACGTGAAAGGTTATTCATAAAAGATGTTTAATGTGTCTCCACAGCCACCATGATAAATTTCATAAAAAAATCTGAAGTTGTGAAGTTGTGATATCAAACTACTTCATTTTAGTGCCTTACTCTACTGAAGTCCTTTTAAAAACAAACAAAATTCTTGAATTTCAAGAACAGCTTTTCAGGGAATAAAAAGGAGAGAGCTGTGTTTAATTTTTAAAACAAACTAGATGAGCTAAAAACGTACAGCAGGCTCCTCTATGAAGTTGACACATCTGAAAATCCAATGCTAGGATAATGAGGCCTAAGAGCCTCTTCAGACAGCAAAGCAAACGACATCACTGCTCTTGTCTTCTTCCTGTTTTTTGTATTACCCTGGGGAGCAGTGAAAAATGTGGCCAGCATATAGGAGTACATTGCCCAGATGATTAAGATGTCATCCGCTATCTCACATCCAAGGTCCTGACACAAGAGCAGCCCCTGGGGCACTTTATTGCTGTTTCCAGGTGCAAAGAGGTAAATCACCAGCTCTCCAAACAGACTGATGAGTAAGAGTATTTCTGGGTGCAGGTTCCATTCCGTCTAACTCAGCTTTGCCACATAAATCTTGGCATTCACCTCCCCCTTAATGGGCAGTGAAAATCCAACATAGGAAACTTTTCTTCACCCAGAACAGAATTTGATACTGCAGCCTCGTGTCAATCAAGAAATCCCAAAAAGATTTCCTGCCTTCCCAAAATATTGTAAGAGTTGTGCAGGTCCACAGATGGAAGAGCAATGGGAGAAGCTGACCTGGGGCCCCAGCGATTCAAAGGAGTGCAGGCCTACCAGCCTGTGTTGCTGCTACTGTAGTGGCCAAAGCCCCGGTGGCGATTTAAAAGGCCCAGAGCGATATGCCATGCACTCCAGATGGCTGAAGGCTGGGGGAGTGGAGCGCTATGGTCTGAGTGACACTGGCTGCCCCAGCTCCACCCCTTCTACCTCAAGCCCTGCCTCTTCCAGGTACACACATATGACCCCCAGCCTCCCACACACACCTTGCCCAGAGGCCTGCAGAAGCTGTCGGCTACCTTGGAGTTGTGCAAAAACATAGCCACACTGCCTCATTAAAATCAAAATAAGAGCCAAACCCAGGAATATTTGGAAAATGTTGTCTTGCTTCTGTAACAACGCATTCTGCGTTTTAGCCACAATGAATATAGGCAAACTCAGCAGCACTGAAACCATTCTGAATATTTCAAAGTTATGATTAATAACCAGTCACTGGTCATCAGTTTGGTCATGTGACTTTTAATGATAGATTACGTGAAGATGGTGCATTGGTAATGCCTTTTTTTCAACCCGTAACCAACTATAAGAATACAAAGTGTTCCTCAGTAAAGTCTATGTAAAAAGGTTCAGGATTTCTGGTTGTTTGGGGAGACTTTCCATGGAATACAATACTCCATATTATAACCCTATTAACGTATTCTTAAATTGATATGGTTGGTTAAAAATATCCTTAGACTCTAAACTTCTAAAGAAAGCCTCTGAATAAAAATTAATTATGAACCACCAGCAATGTTGTGCTCCTGAGCATCCAGACACAAAAACAAGAGTAATGAAAAGCACAAAGTCTGCCCATCAGTAATATCTGGAAAGCATAATCATGACTACTTTAATCCAGAACCCTTATGCCATCTACTGCTGGACTAGGGCCCAGTTTTGCAAAATGCTAATTACCCTCAACGCCAATGGAAGTTAAGGGCACTCATCAATCTGAAGAACGAGAATATCTAGGTTAACATTCATTTCACGTTGCTACTTGTGAAGCATGAAACTTGTAGCAGGAGTTCCGTGTTCCCTACCCTTTCTATCAGCATCTATTCTATCAACCTTTGCTATGGCTAATATTTAATTATGCTTATTCTGTATGCAATTACAGCCCAACATCTCTTTCCAAGGAATGACATTTCTGCTGAAATCAAAACTGATCTTCTTTGCATGAAGCAGGGAGGCCTCAGGACCAAGACAGACTCATTCATATGTAAGCAGGGTCTGAACCATTGCTTCCAATGCAGCCAGCTGAAAGGGGAAAGGAGTCCTGGGTATGGTTATATAAATCCAGTTCAGCCAGTGCTATAGGCCTGATGGATGGTCAATTGTTAGAATGGAACTTTGTGTCTTGTAACTAATTTGGCTGTTGTGGGGTCTCAACCCATGTTAACCCTAAATGTAGGAATTATAAAATATGACCACCAGTTCTTGCAGGAAACACACTGTCATTGTAAAGAGTCTCGGATGGACAAGCCTTCCCCTTCCAGAATGAAATGGATTAAATTGGGGGGAAAAGAAGCTTGAACCAGCAGGCTACATGCAGTCCAGGCGTGAGCTATAAGACTGGTTCAACCTGTTTCTCGCTCCCCACCCCATTCTAAGGATAGAACTAAAACCATAAGGGGGGGGGGTCTCTTATTTTAAAATATTATTCCAGAGGAAGGGAATCTTTTGACCCATCGTGGAAACAGCAGCAGGCGGCCAGCAGGGTGGCTGGCAGGAGCAGTTGGCTGGTTGGTGGGAACGGTCGGTGGGAGCAGCAGCAACAGGTGGCCATCAGGGCAGCTGACAGGAGCAAGTGGCAAGCAGGCAGCCGGAGGGAGCAGCAGCAGACAGCCAACAGGGCAGCTGGTAGGAGCAAGCAGCCAGTGGGAGAGGCAGCAGACAGCCAACAGGGTGGCTGGCAGCAGCAAGTGGATGGCAGGAGCAGCAGCGAGTAGCCAACCAAGTGGGTGAGACACCTCCTATCTCCATCCCCCTCAAGGGCAGGAGGTGAGCTCTGAAAATTACTTCTGAGTTCTGGTCTGCCCTGACCAAAGGCTGCAACTGTGAGTGGGGTACAGAGAAAGGTTGGGCATGTGAATGGGACACTTACATTGCTGGACTTAAGAGCCTGAGAGGCAAAGGACATTGCTCAATCCACTTGAGCTGGGAGGTTTACTCATGGTTTGGTTATAAACATAGTCTGTGGTGTTTTCCCAAGTTAATGCCATGTCACTTCTCTCCCTCTTTCATTAAAAAGTTTATTTTCTACTCTCAGGCTACGTCTACACTGCAGGCTTCTTGTGCAAGAATTTTTTGCACAAGAGTTCTTGTGCAAAAGTTCTTGCGCAAAAGCGCGTCCACACTGCCATGTGCTTTTGCGCAAGTGCGTCCATTGCAGCGTGGACACTTGTGCAAGAAAGCTCTGATGGCCATTTTCCCATCCACGCTAGCCTTTTTGTGCAAGACCTCTTGCGCAAAAAGATTTATTCCTCGTGGGGAGAGGACTAACTCTTGTACAAAAAGCCCTCTCTTCTGACGATCTACTGTAAACTTTCTTGTGCAAGAACGAGCTTATAGTGTGGACACTCTGCAAGTTTTTGCGCAAGAATGGTTGTTCTTGCGCAAGAAACCTGCAGTGTAAACATAGCCAAAAACTCTGTGCTTGCAAGTGGGGAAGTATTGCCCCTCAGAGGCATCCAGGGGTTACTGGGTGGGGGCTCGAGACAGTTCTGTGCAGGATGGATGAAAAGGAACCGCTAGATATTGAACCCGGCCCTGGCTGCTGCCAACACTACCTGGCAGAAGTGTTACACATATATGTAGAGAAACTCTTCCCTCCCCCTCATACATATTCTCAGCCAAATGAACATATGCTTCTGATTATAGAAACTGCCCTACTCTCAAGGCATCTGTTGGTCACACCACAGGCAAACAGTGAATCAGAGATACATCTTCCAATAAATTACTATAGAATCTTGAACTGCAGAATATCTGAAAACTGAGGGAAACTAAATAGTTTGACTGAGGACAAACTAAGCCTGGGACAGGGAGCCAGTTCTCTATTTTACATCACTGTCTGAACATCAATTCCCTTTCCTCGGGTATTTTGGAGACTTCAATGTGGATGGGATCTAGGGCTATGTCTAGACTATGCTCTATTTTCCAAAGGGGATATGCAAATTCCATGGGAATTTGTATATCTTCTTCCCATCTCACTTTCAAAAGTGAAAGTAGTCTGGACATGGGGTTTTGAAAAACCCTTGTTCAAAAAAACTGTTCTTCCTTAAAAAATCAGGTTTACACAGTTCCCAAAAAAAGCAGAGCTTTCAAAAGTGAGATCGGAAGAAGATATGAAAATTCTCATGGAATTTGCATATCCTCTTTCGAAAATAGAACATAGTTTAGACATACCCTATGTAACAAAAGATCTGGAAAAATCTGAGGTACTGGGAGGTTTGGGCAATCAACTGGAAGTTAATTCAGAGGTAACATTCAGCCCATTTGTTCTGGGTTTGTGCATGTTATTTGCAGCTAAGTGTCACAATTCGAGGATACCGCTAGGTCTCTAGCTGCATGATCTCAGAGCACAATTTAGGAAGGCATTTTCACCTTTATCTGAACAGCAGATTTTCACAATTTCTTTCTTCTTCACATCTTGTTTCCACAATCCATTCTTTATTCACTTCAAGATTAGATTACTAGAGTGCACTCTACATGAAACTACACTTTTAAATCAAACTGGAAACAATCTGGAGAAGAGCGTGGCAGCCCACTTGAAGTGGCGTATCTCACTAACAGCAAATGACACCAGTCCTTTGTGATTTGCACTGGGAACTACTGAATTAAGATAGCAAACTTCTCCATGCATGATACAGTAATTCCTCACTTAACACGTGCCCGCTTAACACGTTTTCATGATAGCACGATTTTTGGGGGGAAACATTTTTCGAACAACACTACCTGTCCCCGCAACAACACGATTTCCCCTACCGGCCGGCCGGTCACCGGCAGCTGCGTGGGGCTTCCCCTGCCTCCCTGCAAACCGGCAGAGGTTTGCCGCTCACCACGCCATTCCCCAGTGACCCCTCCTCGCCGGACGCGAGGCATCCGGCCAGAGGGGATCACCAGGGAACGGCGCGGCAAGTGGGGAACCTCTGCCACTTTGCAGGGAGGCAGGGGAAGCCCCGCGCAGCTGCCAGCAACTGGCCAGCTGGGGAAACCCAGCTGCTGGCTGCAAGCCCCTTCCCCTGTCCTTCCCTTCTCTTCTCCCGAGCCAAACACCTCCTCTCCCTGCTATAACCCAGTCCCCTTTCTCCCCCAACCATATGTCCCGGTCCCAGCTGCTAACAAGCGCAGGCTGGAGCTGCGAGCGCACGTATGCTTGAAACGCAACCCCCACCTTTTCCATTATTTTCAATGGGAAAAATGATCCCACATAACATGTTTTCACTTAGCACAATCATTTTCTGAAACGTATCTACCGTGTTAAATGAGGAATTAATGTACTGTGGCAACTGTTGTCAGCACAGGTCTTGAGCTGAAGTTCTTTAGGAAGGGCACACACAAGACTGATATCTAATAGGGATGTTAGATATTGATTAATTTAATAATCATGTAAGTGCACAAAATCTTAGTGGTTACATGATTATTCAATAGTTCTGGGAGGAGGGGGGCAGCAGCCAGTGAGCTCCTGGACCCATTCCCAGGAAGCTCCCTGCAGCTCTGCGCTGCTGCCTCTAATACAGAGGCAGCAGCACAGGGTGGCAGCAGCCTCTAAGCGCAGGAGGCCTGAGCTCCCTGCCAACAAGGTGGCCTGTCCCCACCATGGGCCCAAGCTTATCAGTTAATCCTTTACTTGACTATACACTAACATCCCTGATACGTATGGATTAGTTGAAATATCCTTTAACAAGGATTTCATTCTTGGTTGGCTATTTTCTCACTGTCTCATGACTGTATTTTTAATGAATATAAAAGGCTCCTAACCTCTGAAATAGAGGTTTTCAAAAAGCTTTGTGTCAGTTTGGTATTGACAGTCCTCTCAATTGTGTTTAATCATAAAATGAAAACAGTAATCAATTGAACACCCCAGCAAAACAGTATTTTTTATTCAAGGAAAACTGATCTTTATCTCAGGCTGAAACTCCTGCTACCCATATTCACTCTGTTAATCATTACTATTGCAAGTATTTCCATAGAAATCAGTGAAAACACTTGGCTTGTGTTTTGCAGGGTCAGGATTGTATTAACCAAACTGAATTAGTGGATGGTAGGAAAAGGAAGTAGCGGGAAACTAATATTTGTCTATTACTCTTTAGCATCTTTGCAGGGTTTTTGTTTGTTTTTGGACTATGCAATTCCAATGCCAGTCTTGTGTCAGAAATACTATGAAAAGGTTTCCTCCAGCTGAGGAGTCTGCTCAGATTGTGTCCTTATCTCCCAACACACTTACAACCGCAAGTGTGACGACTATAATTTCCTTTTAGCACAGCCTCAGCAGGATTCCGCTGTTGCTTGAGGAGAATAGCAGCCTGCACATTTACTGGCTTGAGCAACAGTGACAATATTATGCTCACTTTGCAGCCATTGCACATCCTGTCTGTATTGTAAAGGATGAATTTAGGATAGCAATATTTGAAATTTTCTTCATAAGTTGTAATGAGGTGGGTATCTGCACACTAACCTGACCTATCTCTTGGCAAAACTCTCATTTTAAGACCATCTGACAGAACTTTTGTTCTTATAGTGTCCAATGTGAAATTTGCTCCCTCCACCTCCTCCCTGACCCATAGCTCATCCTGTCTTTCTAGATTCTTACTCATCACCAGAAAACTTCATTCTGAGAGAGATATTATGCTTCCCTTATTGTTGGACTCTGTGTAGGAGTCATTAATCAGCCCTTTTTCAAGGCAATCCATCTTTGATTCACTAAGGTCCGTTATGGTTAGTGCCTTCAAAATTAAAACAAAATCCAATACTTTTCTGGGGCTTCTGTCGCTTAAAAATTAAAATGACAGGAGTTTTGCGTATTGATGGAAGGAATATGCTCAAGGGCCAACATTTTTTTCATGTAATATTACTACTTATATGAAAATCAAAATGGTTGATAACTGGTGCATCTTTTTGGATTCCCATGTGATTGATATTGTTAACCTTAAACCACTTCTTTAGGTTAAGTATTGGACTCCAAAACCTGCTGTGTTTGCAATACCCAATAAAGTCCAGGAAGGTCTCTCTTTCTCAGACACAGAGGCAACTTGGCCCCAATGGAGCCAATCATGCTGTGCTTTGCTCATAGGAACAGTCCCACTCTTTTTGTGCTTTGTTTGTCCTTCATTTAGGAAAGTGATTTCCAATTTACTCAGGTTTCAATATGCAGAGACTTGTCATGCTTACAGACTGATATCTGTTTCTTCAGTCTTAGCGAAAGCAACACAATTTCTCCTTCATTATCTAGCAAAATGAAATTGGACAAAAGAAATCACTAAATCCCACTCATACAAGATACTCTCTACACTAAACTGAAAAACCTAGCATTTCACTCATCTCATCTGAAAACAGCTTTGTCAGTATTTCCAATTCCTTGTTAAGCAAGCTGTACCTCTTGTTTTTATATTTCAGACTTACATGAAGGCTATTTTGCAATTTAGGTGATAAATTACTCATCATTAACCTCCTTTGATGTTATATTTCCAGGACTCTGAATACATCTGACTGCATTTAAATTAATAATCAGCTGAAGGAAAGTCAGTTCTTTACAGTTCTTGAATCTGAGAAATGACAGGAGATACCTAGTTGGCAAAGAGGTCCTGCAGGCTACTCAAGCTTGGTTTTTTCCTCTAAAAGAGCAAAACAGCAGCTTTCTCTTGGTAATCAACTTCATAGTTTAATAGCTTTGTAAGTCTGCTAGGAAAATTTGGTGTAACACTGAAAAAAGCTACTAAGAATTTTCATTAACCTTTTGGTTTGCTGGGCTTTCATTGCTAACAAATATTTTCTGAAGTTGATTGAAAAAAAACGGATCAAGCTTTACTCAGCGTGTGTTTCATTTGACACCCTTCCCCACAGTATATACTGTAATGTGTTTCAGTGCTGAAATGATCTTGTCTCAAGTTTCTGATAGTGTTGTGGTGTGGATCAGTTTTTATCATTTTTAAATCGCATGTATCAAACCACTGCCTGATACTACTGCTCAGTCAATCAGGGCCTTGTTTTAATGATAAACAAGTGGGTCTACAACAACAGTAGATAATGGCCTCAGCTGTAGAATTCAAATCAGAATCTAAACTGCAAGATGGAGTTTTGGTTCACCAGACGTCTTCCCCTACCTGTCCTACACACCTATTCCACACAGATGAAGAAGTCAAAATTCAGTCTTTTCCTGGCATTTGGAGTATTATTTTTCTAAAGTAATAGTAATAACATAAGGAGCCACTCACACCTTATCTCCAAGCTTGGCTGCACCTAGGGCAGGGGTGAGCAAAAGGGCCTCCATGGGCTGGAACAGTGCTGCTAAACAGGTTGATTCGGCCCACGGACGCCCTGCCTTCCCCAACCCCCAAGCCAACTGGGTTCTGGGGGGCAGGGGAAAGCGGATGAAGTTTCCTCCACCCTGCTAGGAGCACTCGGCTCCTGGCATGGTAAGAGGAGACTTTGCGCACTCCCCCGCCCCCAAGCTCTGATTGGTCTGGGGGCATAAGGCAAAGCACGTGAAGTCTCCTCCCACCGCCAGTGGCATGGTCTGTGGGTGGGGAAGCAGGGAAGTATCCTGGCCCCGCCCCTTCCGCTTGAGGCCTTGCCCCTTCCTGTGCGGCCTGGGGCCACTTCAGAAATTTCTGAAGTGGCCCCTGGCAAAAAGTTACTGCCCACCCTGACCTGGGGTTTGCCCTCTGGATTGCTTAGCCCATCCTCAATTCTCTCCCTCCAGAAAGCCACTCATTTCCCAGAAACATAAGTGGGGTACGATACTAAGACACCTTCATCCCACAGTCAGAAGAAACTTAACCTTTCCCCATCAGGATCAATACTTAGTAACATAGGTTATTTCAGGTAAACACTTCAAGCCTCTTACAAACTCACCCTTAAGTAATGCATTAATCTCTGCTCTATTGATTATATCAGTTTCTGTAATAAATTAGCCAGCTAAGGTACTTATTTTAAACACCAGATGTCATCTACATAAAGGATTCAGGAAAAGAAATGAAGAAAATCATCATCCAAAAGACAGTAGTTAGCACCTGCTTCTATTTCACACAAGTTCTCGCAATGCTGTACTTATGCAAAGGGCATATTGATATAGTGTAGCACAGATGTACATTACTCATCTGAGATACTGTTCATCCTTTCAAAAGGACAGGGATTTTTCTAGTAAAGCAAACACCTCAAACTATCATTATGAGCCAGTGCGGGTGCTCTCTCTAAATATATATATTCTGAAGTTTCTAAACCAAACTTACTGTTCAGCCACTGAAGACATATAAGTCTATCATCTGGTTTCTTTTTTCAAAGTTTCCTGGAACTGATTTGTGAAAGCAATCAAGGATTTCAGCTGAAGAAACTTTACTGTATCAACTGAGATCAATGCAAATGAGCTCTTCGGTGAAACAGTGATTTGCCACCTGTATAAATGCATCATTGCATGCTAACACAAGGAAGATGTTATCTAGAGAGAACTTTTAAAAGGGCATGAAGTTTGGATGATGTAAGAAACTAATCAGAAGGCTCTCCACTCCCTTCTCATATCCCTCCCAATGGGTTCTGGTATCCTCTTTCCCAAATTGCAGCACTGCTTGCTATCTAGCTATGTTCTTAAGAATGCCATAGTGAGTCTTGGCAGGTCTGAGATTACTCCACTAGTAATTACTTCAGCATCAATCTCTGCATACAACTCCTCAGACATTGTGCAGCCCTTTGATAATGTGGCATAGAAATGTTTGTTCAAACATTTGTAAAGGCTGCAAGTTGTCTTCCTATTTTGTCTCACATTAATTAAATCTATTATTTAAAAATTGGAGCAGATTCTCTCATTACAGTTCCTACCTGAAATATTACCGAAACCACAGCTGTAATTGCCACTGACAGGAAAACCTATTGGCTCTCTTTGTAGAGAGGCCAAAGGCTAAATTGGCATAAAGATCTGTACAACACTTAACGTCCAAGAATTCGCTTTCCTCCCTCTATGTCAGACCATTTTTTCCACTCTATAATATTAATAGACTAGAAAATTTCAATCTGTAGGTCTGTCATTCTGGCACCTGTCACAAGCAATACATTTCTGTTTTAAATGAAAGGGTTGTAGAATTCTCTTTACATTGAGCAGAGTTGTTTGTTCAATTCAGACTTACAAAATAATATCCATGGATAGGTCCAAAATGTCATTCATCCACCCAAGTCCTCTGCCTATCAATTAAATATTACTTTTTTTCCCCAACACTATCATTTTGGAGGGGTTTCTTTGCTTGGCAAATTTTCATAGCTTTCATGACTCCCATGGCTGATTTAAGAGCATTAAATGGCATACAGTGCAATTAAACTGGCTAGACACGGCAGAATGCAGACAGCATATCCAAAGACATATTATAATGGTCATAGCTCCAGTCAAGTCACTGGCTACTGCAAGCACATCAAACCTGCTCTTCACTCTACACTGGCCTACCATAGAATACCATGTCAAGTTCAAAGTTTCAACCCATATAATCAAGACACAAAATCTGGGCCCAGCATCTCTAAAAGACTACCTACAGTTACAGAATAAAGAATGAGGCTTGCAATGTTACAAGAGAAATGAATATTTCTACCACAAAGGCAGAGCTTTCTCAGTCTAGTCCAATCAAGGGAATAAACTCACAAGATGTAAAGACCATCACAAAGCTCACTAATTTCCACCCCTCATATAATGGGCACTTTTGAGCTGCCTTTTCTAAAATAAACTATAACAGTTTTTGAAAAACAAGCCAACAAAAAGACCATATCAAAGCAACACACTCCACTGTACACACAATTCACCATCAGAGGAGAAGATGACAGGAAAAATGAATGACAAGACAGATAAAGAAGAAGTGAGTTTTTCCCACGAAAGCTCATGATACCATCTACATGTTTTGTTAGTCTTTAAGGTGCTACAAGAGTATTTGTTGTTGTTTAAGTTGTTATTATTAGAGACTAACTCGGCTACCCCTCTGAAGCTTTTGACAAGACAGACAGATGTTGGTCACATTGCTTACTACACAAATGGAAAATATTCAGATACTATCACAAGGAGGATTACAAGCGGCCCCTGACTTGTGACGCAATTGGTTCCCGGGAAAGCGTTGCAAGTTGGGGGCGTCATAACTCGAACCCTCATTTACGATACGTGCCGTGCGCCATTGTAAATGCAGCCTGAGGACGTAAGTCGGGGTTTTGGTCCCTTCCGCACTTACAAAAATGGTTGTAAGTGCAAGGGGTCGTAACTCGGGTGGTCAGAAGCCAGGTGTTTTCTGTATATGACAACTTCCACAGAACAGAATAGGCCACTGTAGGATGTGGAGCCTTGGTTGACAATAATATAAAGTGAGTTGGTAATGGACTCCAAGCCACAAATTCCTGCTAAAAAGGAGCAACGTGGTTACTGATGACTAGAAATAAGAATGACTGCATATGACCTAGAATTTTTCCTCAAAATTTTAGCAAAAATATTCTACAATAAAAAAAAATTCTCCCATTTTTCCCCTACCAATTTTTCCTACACTTTCACCAGAAACTCACTCATAGTTGAAAGATGACAATTTTATGAAAAATTCAAGTTAGTGAGCCATATCACATTAGTAATAAGCCATGAGAGGGAGTACATTAATAGAGTACTGACATACTTTTGGGTACTCCACCTTCATTCTCGTGTCCCAAAATGCAACTGAAGCAATTAATGAAAAATTCGTTGTGGCTTAATAAATCCCTATTAAAAACACATATGGAATAGGACTGTCACTTGACTTAAGCAGAGCTCCAGAGATTTTAATCTACCAATGGTTTTTGCTCAGAGATTGAAGAAGCTCATTTTGTGGTTTTTGATTTTGTCAGTGTACATCTTCATTTCAATCCTGTCAATCTGTGTTTTAATTATCAGATAAGCAAAACTGCAAATGTTTCAGTTCTTGCTCTTGTGGATTTAAAAAAAGATAGTATATTCAATTGTTTTTATAACATCTGGTTGATTAGATTCATAAATATACTATCTATGAGCCAACGTCTCTCAGGACTAGTCTCATTAAGAAGTCAAATTACTATGCTGATTACAGAACCTTCCCATGAATTTTAGAATCAATAATCATCAAAATAATCTGAAAATGTATGCAATTTTGTGAAAGTAACTAGCAGACTTACCAGTGTTGCCCAGTTTCTCCAGGGCAGAGCTTTGGGAATGTCAGTGGGTAGGAGCAGGAGGAAGGCAGAATTCAGGAAGCTGGGAGACAGAAGCCTGTTACCTCCCTCACGAAGGCCCCCTCCACCCTGCTCCCCTTCATCCCCCAGCTGCCAGATCCCTTCCCAGCCTCCAGGGGCCATTTTTTCCCTCCCTCCTGGTTCTGTGGTCAAAGTCCAGGAGGGAGGAAAGGGTTTAGGGATAGGGGAGTTGCTTATCAGTGTGCTGACAGGGAAGATGGTGGATCCCCAGCTCTACTGACCACTCCCTTGGTGGTATGGCTGCCCCCAGTGGACACTGCAGGATAGCTCTCTCCTGTGGGCATATTGCCCTCAGGGACTACTCTGATATTACATCCCTCTGAACAACAGCTCCTCCCTTTGCATGTTATGGAAAACCGTCCCCTTCCTGGGGCTTCCAGTTGTTCTGACAAAACCAAACCCTGTCCTTGCTTTAAGTTAGGAGAAGCAGAAGTTGCATACCTAATTTGGTAGCCATAGCTCTTGCCATTTAAGAGGTGTTCTTGAACAAAATGTACTCTCAAATAGAAAGAGACGCATTCTAAAATATATGGAGATTGTGTTTTGCTGGTTTTAGCATTTATATAGAAAACTCTAAGTTTTGACATAAATTATACTAAATCTTTATTTTTCAGCATAGCAAAGAGTAAAAAAGACTTACAAATAACCTAGAAAATAACTCAAACACTCATTCTGATGCTTAAAAACCTCAAAAAAAAAATCTGACTTAGTAGCTATAAAAATAAAAACCTTGAGGTTTACACAGTGGAAAAGTTCCTAAAATTTGGAACCACAGATTCTGACTTTACTTCTTTTTTTCAACATCAAGTTACGGAAACTTCTCAACAGAAAAGGCCATTGGGCAATAGGTAGGTAGATCATTGCAGGATCATCAGGAGGAGGATAATGTATAGAAAATGCCTGTTCTCTTGCTGAGAGTGGGCCCAAGGTGACCTAATGTTTATTTTTAAGCTCAAATTGTTCACAATATTTTCATAGCATTCTGTATATTAACACAGTATAGGTTGAACCTCTTATCTGGCACCCACAAGACCTGACCACTGCTGAACCAGAGAATTTGACAAACCACAGGAAATTAATACAATACTTCCTCATTTAACACGATAGATGCGTGGAGGTTGCATTTCAGGTGGTGGTGGTGGCGAAGTCAATTTTTTGTTAGTGCTGGGTCATCAATGTCAACATTAGATGATGTAGCTGGAACAGGGCTATCTTGTTCATCAGATTTTTTTTTAGGTTGAACACGAAAAAACTTTTATTAGAGAGCTGTTTGCTGCTTTTTGTTTTTCATTGTGAAGTTGTTTGTAGCAAGATATAGTGCTTTCTAAGCTTTTTGCTACTTTTGAGCTCCATTCATTATCAAGATCATTCTCATAAAAAATGTTTATTACATCACTTATAAACACAAGTCACTGCAGTTTGTTAAAACACAAAGATAAATACGTGAGTGAGTGGAGGAGCGCTGTGACCACGTGTATTCATCCATTCGTGCGTATTACCATTGTTTTCACCAACTTATACTGCCGCGCGAAGTAGTCCGCCACTTGATTATTTTCGTGTTCTCTCGGGGATGGTCGTGTTATTCAAAAAAACATTCCTTAAAAAAAAATATCGCGCTATTGCGAAAACATGTTAAGCGGTGTTAAACAAGTAATTACTGTATTGTCTAGCGGCATTACCAACACTTCTACTGCTTACAGGGCTCTTAGACATTTAGGGATAAAGTAAAACTAAACAACACAACAGAACACAGAGCCAGGACTAGCAGCTGTAAACAAACTTTATGGGACTGCATGAAACTTGGCCACACCCATGATAAGTGGACATCCAGCTAACTAAAATCATGCTGGACTCCAGATGTTGCTGGACCAGAGTGTGCCGGACTAGAGAGGTTCAGACTGTATCTTGATTAAACAAATTCAATAGATTGTGCCCAAAATGGGCACAGAAAGCAATGCCACAGAAGATGCTATGTTAAGTCTCTTGTTTTCCACTCTCCTCTCTTGCCCTCTCAATAACCACTAAACCTCCATACAAAATATCTGTGACAAGGAACATGGCCCATATACAAAGTCCTTTATTTTTTAAGAAACAAAAAATTATGTTCCACATAAGGTTAAAAAAAAAAACCTGTCGCCTTTAATTCTGACTCTTTAGTAGATGCTATTGTGGTTAGTAATCCAAACCACTGCAGGCAGCTTATTGAGAACAAAGATTCAAGACCAAATTAATCCCTATTATTACTCTATTTCAGTTTTGAGACCTACAGTAGAACGACAAATGAATTTGGCTTTCCTGCAGTGCACACGTAAGTTTAAGCTGCACATGGGTTCCAACAGAGTTTGACTCTTCCGAGAGAGTCAAACTAACACATACATTTTCCTTGAACCTTGGCCACACCCCACGCAAATCCACTATGCTTGTTTTTGAGTTTTTCCATTCACTGAATATAGGAGGGATTACAGGAACCTTTATCACTGCAACTCATCACACGATCAGGGCTTTCCACTTCAGAGGAACCAGAGCTTTGGGTTACATCAGTGGAAGCTAGGGATGGATGTGCAACCTTTCATCAACAGCTCTACATGTAGATACAGAACAAGCCACAGAACTCCAGAGTCCACCTAGTATCTCAAAAATCATCATTGTAAAACCGGAATGAAGAAAGGGAAGCACCCAAACAACTACTTCTTTCAAATGGCTTTCCTTTCACAAACCAAAACTTGACATTTGAAAAACAGGCTCATTTTCAAGAATGAACAGAGGCTAAACTCTCAGATGATATTAAAATAAAACGATCCATACTTAATTCACATCACACCACATCACTGAGTTAAGGAACATTTGGAAGATTTGCATTTGATGTTCCTGGTATGGTCAAGCTGAAACTTCAGCCATATCACTTTGTGTTTGACCACATTAGATCTCACAAACTTAGCAGAGTCAGGCCAACTCATTTATTACCCGAGACTCCATTAGAAAAAAACATGGTGGAGAAGTAAGTGCTTTTGGAAATTCAGCAGATAAGCATGACCTTAAGAGTATCCCAGTACCAAAGGGATCTAGACAAAAGAAAGTGTTCCTGCTAGCTTGAGAGTGTCTCCAATGTAAATTGAGCAAGGAGGTAGACAATGAAATTTCATTTGCATGCAAGGAAGACAAAGCCATCAGCCAAACAAGAAGGGAGAAGGGCCTCTTAACCACTCTCATGAGAGAATGGAAGCTGCAGCTCCAGGAAACCTTCCTGCCTCCTGCAGCGAGGTCACTGAACTTTGGAAGATCTAAGCAAGGACAGAATTCTAGTCTGACACCCATTACTGGGAAAGATACAAGAGGCCAGAGATGTACACTTTTCTTGTACATCTGAGAAAAGTGGAACCTTTCAACCAAGAGGACTGAAAGTCTCTGGAAATTTAAATTCAGTGGAGATGCCTGCTTGAACAAAAGACTCTGGTTTGTTAAGACAGACCTCAGTCTTAGAAACATTTTTATTTTTCATTGTTTGTAATAATTTCTAGCCAAATACATTATATTTGGTATTTAAATATCTGTTCTTTGTTAATAAACTTCATCTTATTTTATTACATGTCTCAGTGCAAAATGTCAAACAAAGGAGTAAAATCCTCAGCCTACCAAACTGATGGTATATATCAGTAGTGGGCAACCATGGCCCACATACCCCTTAACTGCAGCTCTCCACCACAAACCTCTCACAATAGGGCACCTGAGCCCCACCCTTCCTATGCCTCCCCCACAGCACTTTTGCAGGAGCTGTAAATCACCTAAATCATGCTAAGTTACTGGTCCGCATTGGGAAAGTCAGGGAGGTGCGGGGATGGAGTGCCAATCAGGCAATTTGCATGCTCCAAAAGTGCAGGGAGGCAGGTGGAGGAGTAGGTAATTGTGGGGCTCTAGTTCTCCAGTGAAAGAGACACATGTGGGAAAGGAGGGAAGACAAGGGACCACAGGGCCACAAGGTGGAACTCCAGGGGGGCATGGCTGCTGTGGCCCACTAAGATGAAGGAGGCCACTCATGCTCCCACCCACTATTCATTGTTTCCCATCACTGCTATATATAGTCTCCTTAAAGGAGAAGCAAATTTGATAAGGTTTTGTTGATGCTACAGTCAGAGAGGCTCAGTACTACAGAGAAAGACGTTTTTTGGGGGAGACCTCAGGACTGGAAAGGCTGTTGGGATCATCCTGCAATGAGTATCAGGCTGAAGCTACAATGATATGGCTGATGTCAGGTCTGTGAAGTCAAACTGTACAGCACAGAGGCACCCAGGATTAAAGGCAGAGGGTGACAAAATTTGTCACTTGTCTAAGTTGAAACCTAAAATAACATCCCATCACAATACTGAGAGGCAATTGCTCAATTGATATTCTAACTCAAGGGTGGGCAAAGGGGCCTCCACGGGCTGGATCTGGCCCACCAAGCTGGTGGATCCTACCTGCAACTGCCCTGCCGCTCTCTCACCCCCAGGCCAATCGAGACCTGGGGATGGGGGAGCACATGAGGTCTCTTCCCATTGCTGTGCCTAGAGGGAACAGTCAGCTGTTTTAAAACTGCTGGTGATTCTCTCTAGGCACCAGGAGGGGAAAAGGGGGTTGAAGAGGGGGAGCAGCACAAGAAGTCTCCTGGCCCTGCCTCTTCCACCCAAGGCCCTGCCCCTTCCGGGCAGCCCGGGGCCACTTCAGAAATTTATAAAGTGACCCCCTATTAAAAATTATTGCCCACCCCTGTTCTAACTTCTGCTTGGCAAATGCAATGACAATACAATAGTCTAAAGTTTTATTGTAATATAATTTAGCCAAGGCTATATATTCAACGTGAAACAATTTTGACCTTATCAAAACAAACTGTCATGAATTTTTTTTAAACGAAATTCTAGAATTTCAATCTTTGAGAAATTTCTATTTTCAGTTCCAATTCAGAATAGGGGGAAAAACTGATCATTGGGAATTTCCCAAGGAACAACAATCGCAAATTCCAACCATCTCCAGGTGCAGCCCTGACCCCAAAGGCAAGATGGAGATTATAATTTTCCACTTTCTGTATCTCTTTCTCCCTATAAGATAGCAGGCTCCATCTTTATCCTTCAACATCTCAGACATCTGTCGGACTCCCTAGCACAGTGGTTCTCAAACTTTTTGAGCTCCGGAGCCCTTTACATGCGTAAAAATTTATGCGGAGCCCCAGCTGTCCACTGATTGTATGTGTTGTACCTATCGATGTTTCCAGTTTGTCAACCTCGCGGAGCCCCTGGAGATGTCTCATGGAGCCCTGGGGCTCCGCGGAGCACAGTTTGAGAAACACTGCCCTAGCAAATGGCACCTTAGTGTCCTCATTACAGCCTCATGAAGCCGAAGTATTTCCCGTAGGACCAGGAAGGAACAGAGCTTTCCCATTCTTGAGATCTTAGCACATACTATGCTCAGCTAGTCCAGGTTCTCCCTCCTCACTTTTCCTATTTCTTTTATAACCCTAAGCTGATGGCTAATGAGTTCATCAGCTCTTGCCCTTTCCCTCATGCCTAATGCACTAATTAGCTGCATATTGCTAGTCAGCCTTCCCCTGTGGAACTTTACAGTTCAGTGATGAGCATGCTCACTCACCTGTTAGCTTTCAGCACTGTGTCACATTCCCCCATTACTTCACCTTGTGTTTTTGTCCTTCATTCCAATTCTCCCAAATGCCCTCATCTCAACTGTGTCAGTAGCATGCATGCTCTTCTGTCTCAGTCACTCGGTAACCATCAGCTCTTTATATTGCCTGAAAAGCCAAGGCCAGAGCAGGTAGCCAAGAATGGATTAGAGAACTAATGCTAGTCAACATTAAGCAGAGTAAAAAGCTCTTCTTTATCAGCTTTTTGCTGCCTGCAACGACTGTGTGTTTTAAGCAGGGGTGAATAAAAAGAAGAAAGTACCACACAAAAGAGCATCAGTAACTGACTGATCTTTATTTCTTGGCCCTGGGAATATAACATGGTTGCAAAAGCTTAATACTACCAGCACATAAAAGGAGTTTGTATATATACACGCCAACTCTGCTGGCTAGTTGGCGTAAAATAACCTGAATCCACTTCACATATAAAGAGATTATTCTTGTTTTCTTGATTATTTGTCTAGCCAATTTCAAAATTTCAATGTTGGTTATGAAAAAAGTAATTATGATCAGAAAAGTGTCTTCACCAGTACTCTGTTCAGCTCTTGAGGAGGACCCACTATTTAGAGGGCAAGTTTACTTCCTATGAATGGGTGGGCGTATGACTCCAACACAAGAGCACAACCAGGATCACCAGGTATATTCTCAGGAAACAGATTCAGTACCATCCTTAGTTTCATTTGGGTTTGACCTTCCTAGATGGTCAAGGCATAAAGCAAAATTCAAGGAGTGCAACCCCTTGCAAAACCAAAACAAAATAATTACATGCAAACCCCAAATGCCAAGTTATGTTGTATAGCAAAGACAGAGAGGAACCAACTTCTGCAAGGAGCCAAGAGAGATTTAGACATAATATATGCACAACCATTATAAAAATTGGTTTAAATAATTTTCCATAGCAAGACTAATGTTAATGGTTAGGTCAGATATCTTCAAGTCCTTTCATTTCTGCAGGATCCTCTAAATGATTGACAGCTTTGTTTTTTGTTAATAGTCCATGGACAAGATTTTCAGAAAAGAATAGTGACTTTGGTCATTACAGTTTTGGGTCGCCAAGTTGAGATGTTTCAAGGAGTCTGATTTTCAGGAAGTGCTAAGCACCTAACAAAAAAGGCAAACTAAATCACACATTTTTAAATTTCTTGCCCATTATAACTCTTTCCAAGCTAATATGGAAAGAGAATAGGAGTCTTAATTGACCCCAGTGGACTTTGGATAAAGCTGTAAGTGCCTAACCAACATGAAATATACATTTAGGCTAGTTACTGTCTATATGGAACTATTCCCACCTTTGTAGAATTATATGGCACAAAATTATTCTATTCTTTCTAACAGACTTTCCAAGCATAAACACTTTAAACCAAATATATTTGCTGGATCATACAGCATCTGTTTTGCTTCGTATTAAGGAATCTGAATTCTACTAAGAAATACGGCTTCATTGACTAGGTCACTGTGAGTAAACAGATTTCAAGAAAAATAACCCCAACTATACGTACAGTATGATGGGGGCTAATTTAGCTACGACAAATCAGGAAAGAGATCTTGGAGTTATCGTGGACAGTTCTCTGAAAACTTCCACACAGTGTGCAGCGGTCAAAAAGGCAAATAGGATGCTAGGTATTATTAAGAAAGGGATAGAAAATAAGACCCGGAATATCTTACTGCCCCTGTATAAAACTATGGTACGCCCACATCTTGAATACTGTGTACAGATGTGGTCTCCTCACCTCAAAAAAGATATTTTGGCCTTGGAAAGGGTTCAGAAAAAGGCAACTAAAATGATTAGGGGTTTGGAACGGGTCCCATATGAGGAGAGGTTAAAGCGACTGGGACTTTTCAGTTTAGAAAAGAGGAGACTGAGGGGGGATATGATAGAGGTGTATAAAATCATGAGTGGTGTGGAGGGCCGATAAAGAAAAGTTATTTATTAGTTCCTAAATAGAAGAACTAGAGGACACCAAATGAAATTAATGGGTAGCAGGTTTAAAACTAATAAAAGAAAGTTCTTCTTCACACAGCGTGTAGTCAGCATGTGGAACTCCTTGCCAGAGGAGGCTGTGAAGGCTAGGACTATAACAGAGTTTAAAGAGAAGCTAGATAATTTCATGGAGGTTAGGTCCATAAAAGGCTATTAGCCAGGGGATCAAATGGTGTCCTTGGCCTCCGTTTGACAGAGGCTGGAGAGGGATGGCAGGAGACAAAGCGCTTGATCATTGTCTTCGGTCCACCCCCTCTGGGGCACCTGGTGCTGGCCACTGTCGGCAGACAGGATACTGGGCTAGATGGACCTTTGGTCTGACCCGGTACGGCCGTTCTTATGTTCTTATGTTCAAGGCCAGAAAGGACTATTTCGATCCTCTAGCACCTAGTCCAACTTCATTTATAAACACAAGCTAGAGCACTCCTCCAAAATGCATTCCTGTAGCATATCTTTTAGAAAAAAAAATCTAGTCTGAAATTGGGATTTACCACAACCCTTAGTAAATTATTCCAGTTACCACTTGTCACGTTATTAGATCACTGCTGCGCCCACCGGGGGGGGGGGGGTTTACCCCAAAGTATGTACAAAGGGGGCCATGAGAGGTGTCAAATGAAAGCTTATGTTCTACTTATTCTATGTATGCTACTCATATACTTGCGTGATGTTTGTATGTGGAGTTATGAATACGGACTCTGCTTATACTGTGAATGTTCTCTGCCCTCTGTAAGGAAAGAATGTTCAATGAATGACTAGGCTAACTAGCAGGGCACCAAAGACAATGATTCTCAAAGTGCCCAATACACACCTGAGGAATGCATCTGGAAACATGCAAACCAGCCAAGGCAAAATGGCTGCTGACACGTGAAACAGAGGTAGGTCACTTGACCATGTGACCCACTCCAGCTTGGGAGGTACCAGGAATGGATACAAAGTGCCATGAGGTGGACTCCATTTGGTCTTCAATTCTGCTACTGATCCCAGATGCAGCCTTGAGAGGGACAGTGAGCCAGGAAGGATTGTTGGCCCATCCTGACATAGGACACACACCAGAGACTTTTAAGACAGCAGTTTGTAACATCTCTGCTGAGAGCCTGCATCAAGAACTTAGTGATTGGTGCATGTCATGTATTTTACATAAGAACATAAGAACATAAGAACGGCCGTACCGGGTCAGACCAAAGGTCCATCTTAATCTTAGATTAAGATTTTATCTTAATCTTAATTAAGATTTTCCTTAATCTTATTCTCAACCTATTCTTTCTTTCATTAATAAACCTTTAGATTTTAGATTCTAAAGGAATGGCCCAACGCGATCTTGTGGGTAAGATCCAAAGTGTAAACTGACCAAGAATCTGTGGCTAATTCTTTGGGACTGGGAGGATCCATTCGGGGTAGGTGAGATGGGTCCTATAATCCCTCACCTGGGTGTTAGGCCCAGGGAGAGTTGGAGTGTCTGAGGGGTTTTGCTCGTAAGGCTTCCTGCTGGCCGAATTGGCAGCTGAAGCGCTTTGTGAGACTGGTATGACACCTGTTTGGGAAAGGTCTCCAGTCTGGAGCTGTAAGCTGCCCTGGTTGTGAGCAATTCGCCCTAAGTGGACACCCTCAGAGGTGCCCAGACCCGGCCCGGCCCATCACACCACCCTAATATAAAAAACACTTAAAGTGTTAGAATAAAGAAATACTCTCTCATACAAACTTAAAAAAAAAAAAACTGATCAGACAGAACCCCAATCATAACAGTTACAGTTCTACCTTTGGCAAGTTGTTTATGCTTGCCTTTCATGTCCCCTTCCCCCCCTTTATTTCATACAGAAAATTATAGCAATCTAGTCCCATGTTGAGGGAGCTCTCAGTCTAATAAAAGTTTTGCCAAAGCCCAAATCAAGCATAAAGCTCAGTTAAAAACTTTATTTTTCAATTCTATAATCCAATCAACCAAAAACTGCTCTAATCAAAATTCTGGTGCTATTGAGAAAATAGACCGTTTTCTCCAAGCATCACAGATTCAGCAAGCATGCTCAAAGCCCTAAACACCAGCACCTACATTCCAGAGAAACAATATCATACCCCAAATGATCATTTCTTGTTTCAAAAGGGCAACCTTCTACAGTTAGCAACATAGCGACTGCTAAATGCAACTACTAAGCTCTGCTTTCACTCAGTTTCATGTACTAAGAAATGATGCATCTTGGTGAAATGCTTCAATGGTATCTCAATACTCCGTTCAACTAGAAGAACAACAAAAAAAGAGAGGCAGAAGCCTGAGAGGGTGACATACCAGGGAAATCTCAGAAAATAGAATGATTAAAAGATTATACAATAGCCTTCTACATGTGCTTGAAGGTACACAGCAAACAAGGAAAGACATTATTTGGGATGTTTCAAGATCACATAATTAGGAATAATGGGCTAAAATTAAGAAAAAAATAGGCCAAATGTCAGTGAAAACTTTTCAATAGAGACATTAGACTGTAACTGAAATAGCTGAGACATTAAAATATAAAAGCAAAAACGACAAAAAATAATCCTATCCTGTGAGGAGAAGTGGAATGTATGATGTAATTGGTTTATTTCCAGCCGTGATTTCTATGATTCACCTCACTTTTTGTTATAATGAATATTTTTAGAGGGGAAAAAAAAACAAGACTTAATTTTCCTCATCTCATGGAATGATGAAATTCATCCTTTACTCCTAAGCTTTCGAAGTAGTACATGGGGACATTGCTTCACAACGCCACACAAACATTTAGAAAACATAAGGTTTAGCATTCAACCAATGTGATTATTGTTAAAGTCTATCTACACTGTAAAAATGTAAAATTCAAAACAGCTTAATGAGAACTTTAAGGAAAGAATTATTTTGCCACTAACTTAAAAGTGTAGTTTAGATAGAGAAAATTTTAACACACACAAATAGACGACTGGCATGTCTATTTAAAATAGAACAAGCACAGAAAAAAGCTATGGTGTTACTGTGAAATAGGCAGGGTGAGTAATGAAAGCACTAAATGCGCATGACTTGGCTGAGTGACAGCTAAAGGAAGACATGCTAATTTACAGATATTTGAAGGGCACAACAGCTACACTGAATCCTGGCTCAATGAAATCAGTGAGGTTTTACCCTGGACTTCACTGGGGGCAGGATTTCACCTGACACACAAATAATACAGATATGTACAAGTATACCCAGGAGTGACAGAGTGAAAACAAGGGTGAGATAGGGAAAGGTAGGTTTAATATTAGAAAGACATCCCTTACAGTAAGAGGAGCTGTACTATAAAATCATCTCCAGAAAGTGTCCAAACCTCCCTGGATTTCAAGTTCTAGGAACTGCCAAGTTCTCCCTTAGATGAACCTGAATGATTACTACTGGCTTTAAGTTGAGGCCTGTGCATGCACCCAAGGAAAAAAAGCATACATTTTTATATATAAATGTTGAATTTAAAATGTACATAAGGTTCAAATTAATCACATGATCAAACTAACAATTTTGTGCAAAAATACTTGTAGGTTAAGTGAGAGGTAATATTTTCAGGAACTGTGGTCCTTCATTTACCCCAGTAGGAAAAAACAGGATTGCTTCATTGTTTACATTTAGTGACTAAAAGCCTACTCTGGTAATATCAGGCCCTGTGTGTTCAAGCATCTGAAATATATTAACGATTATCCATATTTGGGCTTTTTAAAAAAAATATGTGGAAGGACAGGAAGATTTATTAGGATGTGTGCGCACAGCTGAGAAAAAGAGGCTTATGGGGAATTTTGCTTTCGCACACTCCTGCAAAAAAGGCTGTGTACAAACACCTCCAATGACATTTATTGGGACAGTTAAAAAACAGTCAAGATTGAAGGGTAATAGTCCCTTTTACATGGGATACAACCTTGTCTTGGAGTTTGTACCAGTTTCGATTGCATCACTCAGCTAGTCCTATAAAATCTCTCTTAGGACTTGAAGCAACTACAAGCAAAATTAGTCACTCAACCTGCTGTTGGAGGTTCAAGTTCACCCTGGGCAGGTTTTCTCCCTGAGCCAATTCAGACGTTCATCAACTTCAAATAAGCTCGGTCCCATCTTAAGTTATTTTTCAAATTTCATCCACATTCCTCAAACTTTCAGTAACATAAGCATGCATATAAATATGCAAAGACATTGTATTATTATTGGTTTAGCACATGGCTCGCTGTTCAAATTCTCTTTAATTATGAAGTCAAATACACACTGTAAAATTTTAAGGACAAATACAAACCTACTGTGACTAGGTTGAATTCTGTTTGTATGCTGGTAGATTTGATTCTGTTATTATTAAGATTATACAGGTTGAACCTCCCAAACCTCCCAACCATCCGGCATGTATGTTGCTGGACCAAACATCCCCAGGAGTGGGAGCTAGATGAGAGAAAGGGGGTTTGACAGTCCTGGCTGGGCCAGCAGTGGCTAGTCAGGGGAACCTCAGCATCAGCAGGGCCAGATAGCATCGGGGAGCCTCTGCCCCAGCTGAGAAACCCCCATATCACTGGAGTCAGGCAGCTGGAGAGCCCCTGGCAGTGGGGCCAGTGACAGCCGGGGAACCTCCCCCCTCCCCATCGGACAGCAGCAGGGCTGAGATGGCCAGGCAGCCCTGACTGGAAACCCTCAGTATCAGTGAGATTATGTAGCTAGAGCGCCCCTGGCAGTGGGGCCAGCAGTGGCTGGGGAGGCCCGGGGAAACCCCCAGCTGCAGTGGGTCCAGGCCATAGAAGCAGGGCTGATGGCAGCCGGATGGTCCGGGGCTGGGAAACCCCGAGGAACTGCCGGAAGTAGCGGGGCTGGCAGAACCCCTGAAGCCCCCCGGCACAGGAGAGGCGGGGATCCTCAGCCAAGCCAGCTTTAGTGGGGCAGTGGTGGGGTGGGGAGCCACCAGCGGGGCAGCTAGCAGGGGAGCCTTGACCTTCCCTGGTCTGGCAAATTCCCTGGTCCAGGACGGCTCAGGTCCCGAGGGTGCCGGATCAAGGAGGTCCAACCTGTACATAGGCTTTGGAGGATTAGATCATTAGTAAATGTCATTAAATATTGTCTTCACTGAACAGAAATATTTCCATCAATAATAATTACAATTTACAGATATGCAAAATTTAAAAAAAAAAATCTGCTTGAAAACTTAAGTGATTAAAGCTTCTGAATTAAGATTCTTATCAATGGACTAGTGTATGAATAGTAATAACGGGCATGCTTTATATATTTTGACAAACAATGTTGACCATTCATGTTTTAAAAGTCCATCAAGTTTTAACATTTTGAATCAAAATTTACTGTCAAATAATTGTCTAGAACCATTCTCCCCAATTATGAACACTGAAAATGGATAATAGCAGTTAATTTTTAAGCATCAATAGAAAAAATAAAATGTTATGACAAATTATATAATGAGGTTTTAAAACTATTATAACAATATCCCATAAGGCTGATTTTGATTGAGAAACCTTAGCACTATTAGACAGTGCCAAATACATCTAGTCTACAGCTCCAATGAAAAAAATTTGGTCCAATAGGTTTTTTTTTTTTAATTCATCCTAATATCAACTAAGCTAGGTTTATATCATGCACAGTATTTCAAAAATGCACACAACTATTGAGCCAGATAAAAAAGGGATATACAGTGAAATTACTCTTAAGGAATGAGATAGAAAAAAAATGTACTAGGAGAAGCTTGGCAGCTATAAGTCCCATTTCACTCATATTCAGTAACATCCCGCACAGAACACGTGCCTTCTGCAGGAGGTGCGAAGAACCAAAAAAAAGAAACAAGAGTCATAAAAAGGCAACACACAAGAAGAGGAACATTTTGTTAGAATCAGTTTAATATTACATTAGGATTTCTAACTTGAGCTTAAGGCAGACATTCTTGGAGACACTTCTGAGGGATATAAGTGCCCATCAGTTGTGTTGATTTGAGGTCTGCCTTAGCAGCTAAGAGAAGTATCCAGTCTATCAAAAGGTATCATACAACACTTCTGGTTATGAACAGTATTAGATTACCTAATTTTTTTTCTATTTGTGCAGTCTTTCAAAAGGAAAATGCCCCTCATTAACTCTTTCCACACAGACAACTCAATATTACCACACTCTGGATTTTATACTACCCCAGTTCCACATGTGTGGAAGACTCAGATGCAGCAGAACCACTGCAGGCTTAATGGCAGGATACCAGAATTCTATGCAGGGAGCCGGTACCCCTTCCACATTACAATACACAGCTCCATGAGAAATCCTAGAAACTCTATGCTCAGCCTCATTTTGGAGCCAAGACAGAGCAAAATAGTCCCTAAGGCCACATCTACACTGGGGGAGAACGTCAACCTAAGATACGCAACTCCATCTACATGAATAGCGTAGTTGGAGTTGACATACTTGTGGTCAAATTTCTGTGGCAGTCCCACTGCGGGAGGTCAATGGGAGAAACACTCCCGCCACTTCCCTTACTCCTCTCGACCCAGTGTAGTACTGGAGTTGACAGGGGCACCATCAGCAGTCAAGTTAGCAGGTCAAGCCCTATGGCTAATTCACTACAGCTAATTCAGATGCTGCTCCACCTCCTTACCACTTGGTAAGATTAGTCTTCCTTCCAATAAACATGAAAGGTCAGTATTAGGATTCCTTTCATTTACCATATAACAAGCATTAATGGATCTCTCGTTAATGAATGTAAGTTCCAAAAATTTCTTTGTCTGAATTTTAACTCATTTTAATTTTTATGTTGCTTTTTCTTTACCAAAGAATGCAAAACATTCTTGCCACTGGATGCATTCTTTGGTAAAGAAAAAGCAACATAAATGTTCTCAAAGCCACACAAAACTAATTCAGTGAACCCAAACTTGAAGTTTTTCATGAGCTGCTACTTGAGTGAATCTTTCACTACAGTCTGATATGAATAAAGCCATTGGATCAGGACTGAGCCTGCTGAAAAATACAAATTGTATAAGAGAAACTACCATGATTTTTGGAATGTGTTTGTTGTAACTGGGGGGTAATACTGTCATCTGTAGTGGACTCAATATATTTACATTTTTCCTCTTAAAATAAAAAAACACTCCTCTTTAAAATATCTCAAATGTGAGAGATCCTCTCTAATAGAAGATTTTTGCCATTAGCTTTTGATATGTTTTAATTCATTGTACATCAGTATTTTAGTTAATTTTTGTTTGCATCAGTTAAGAAGCAAAAATACAAGCAAAGAAAGGGATGGCAGCTAAAGGTTCATAGCAAAATCAAATGGACAGTGAAAATCAATAGCCAACAAAGGAATATCTTTATATATCTTAATTAAAACCCAGCCATATACATTAAATTATCCAGCATACTATGTAATCTGGTAAATTCTATAGTAAGCCTAGAAAAAAAAAAAAAAATCAATATCCCCTCATTATACACACTCAAACAAGAAACAGGATCCAAGAGCTGAACAATAGGATTTAGCACCAAAATGGCAGACTATTTTTAGCTTTACTGCCAATACCTTGAATGACACACACCTATTTATGAACTCATTTATTTAACATGTGAACTAATTTGAATTTGAAAGTGAAACAGACATGCTATTTCAAGAAGATTGTGTGACTGGCACTACCTTTATCACTGTCAAAATGTACTTGCATCCTGCACATCGTTAACTCCAAGGTATCATTCCAGCCCTATGTCTGAAAGATCCAAGTATGTGATAACTGGACATAGAAAGAAATGGGAATACTTTTAAGTAGCATGACCATCACTGTTAAAGTCATGGACAATAATACATAGTGTATCTCATGAGCCAATTACTTTAGAGGAGTGGATTATTTTGGTGTATTACAATTTTAGAAAAATTTAATCTTGAAAGAAGCCATCTCAATCATCCATGGGGAAAAGTCCTGCTCTGTAGACTGTGCATTGAAATAAATCTTAAGAGAACTAGGTAAATAGATGCAAGAAAGGTTAGGGACCGAGTTCTCTGGGCAATGGAGAAATAGCATCTGCACTTCTACTTCTCTTGCACAGAGAGAATAGTAGCGGACAAACTTGATTCAGGAAAGATAGATCTGATGCTGGTGGGTAGGATGTGGTGCTTAGAAGGACAACCAAATATATACTTCACTATCAAATTGTGAACTTCTTCCCTCTTATCGTCAGTCTAGAAAGTTCTTCTGGATTCCTTCATGATCCTGCACCTCCAAATGAACTCAGGTGCCAGAAACTCCACCACCATCTTTGTGTATCCATAATCTATGCCCTTTGACAGAGGCAGACCTGGTCAAAATAATCAAGAGCTTGCAAGCTCTAAAAAGAACTAGGTTTGGAAAAAGAGAAGACTGAGAGGGGGCATAACAGCTTTCAGGTATTTAAAAGGGTGTTTGAAAGGAGGAAGGAAAAAGTTATTCTCCTTAACCTCTGATGATAGGACAAGAAGCAATGGGCTAAAATTGCAACAAAGAAGATTTAAGTTGGATATTAGGATAAACTTCCTGTCAGATTGGTTAAGCACCAGAATAAGTTGCCTAGGGAGGTTATGGAATCTCCATTTTTGAAGATTAAGAGCAGATTAGACAAATGTCAGTCTTTAGGGATGACGTAGATAGTGCTGGGTTCTGCTGTGAGTGCAGGGGACTGGACTTGACCTCTCAAGGTCCCTTCTAGTTCTAGTATTCTAAGAATAAAGAATACTAAGATCAAGTAATGTAACATGCAGTACCAAGAAACTGAAGTGACTGCCTGATGAATACTGTACAATGTGTAGCAACCATATACAGTAAAACTCCAATAGTCCAGCATCCAACTGTATGGCACTCCTGATAGTCCAGCATCAAAATGGCAAGAGCCTAGTGAGTGAGCTTCGGCAAAAAACGAGCCATAAGGCAACAGCGGCAGCAGCTGAACTGAGCAAAAAGGGTAAAAAAGGGTTAAAAAAACTAAAACATCACAGTATACTGTATACAGTATGTACAATAAAAAGGGTTAAGAACTCTTTATATAGGAGTATATAATGTATACAGTATATATATAACCATCTTACAGTACCTCCTGATAGTCCGGCATATCCGATAATCCGGCACCACCTAGGTCCCAAAGGTTCCGGATTATCGGATGTCTACTGTACATCCAACACAAAAATCAATCAATACAGAGCTACAGCAACAACTGGTGAGAGGAAGCCTTATTTGGAAAAGTCCATCCAACCGCAAGACCCTGTAAGTTGGGAAATCAGCAGCAAATTGCTTCTTCTCCATCTCTGCTACTGTTTGACTTTTTTGTATGCTCATTTCAACAGCGTGTTAAACATTACTACTCGTTAAATATATTGATCTTTTTTGAAACAAATAGTTTGAGACAATGCAAGGGCAGAAACAAAAATGCTAAATCTACAAGCCACAATGTATGAACAGCATGATGGAAAGCATAAGAAGCTCTGTGTAGTTAGGGTGCTGTGCAGCACAACACAATTACACAGCACTGACCTATTTTTATGGCAAGGAAGGTAACAATGAAGTTTAATCTATTCGGGTGATGACTAACTGCTCAGTAGTGCTGAATGAAATTTCTAACAGTTTTATTCATTGAAAAAAATGCAGTTTTGGTTGACCCAATACAAATATGAATTTAACACAAATTCACTGAAAAGTTTAAGTCAAAAAACATTTACAGCTGAATTTACAAAACCACAACACCTCCCCTTATTACCTTTAGCCCAGCAATTCGAACATTTAAGTAGGATGAGGAAGACCTGAAGTCAATTACCTCCTCTCACCCATGTGAAGCAGAGATTTGAACTTAGATCTACTAAATGAGACATCAGGGCCCTACTCCGCATGCTCTAGAACATTCTAGAGTAAAGATTTTTCAGTCTCCCCTGTTGAACCTGTCCCAATGTATATAAATTATTAAATTGCCGACTGAGCAGGAATTGAACATGAATATCTTTCCACCCAAGAGAGTACCCTACCTATCTGGCTAGAGAATCTCTCTCTCTCTCTCATGTCAAGTAATTTATACAATATAGATGTAACTCCCTTTTTCCTCCCCAGGTTACTCGGGAGCAGGTCACACTCACAGGTGTGCCTGGGCACCTGATGGTCTTGACATAAAAGGAGATCCTGAGTACCCCAGTGGTGATGTTGTTTGGTTGGGGAAAACCTATCCACCCCCTTGCTGCAGTCCCTTGCTCATAAAGAATGTACAATGGCTGTGCCTCCACATGGCTGTCTCTATACACACTTACTGGTGTGCCTTGGGAACCTCCTGGAATAAACTTATTCCAGCAATAAACTGGATCGAACTCCAGAACAACAATTACAAATCATAAATAATATACATCTAATAGACTGTATTAGAATGAACAACCTTTACTTAACTTAAAGAAACAGGATTTAACAAATTAACAGTGAATAACATCAATTAAAGTACACAGAAGTAAAAGGAACTTATCTAGCTGCCATGTGCACTGCCAATATTTATCCCACCCCCAGAGTGTGCACACCCCTGGACTCAGAGTCCCAGACTCTTGCTTGCGTGGGTGGGCTTGAAGAACTGCAGTTGTAATGAAGATTCTCTGTAGGTAGTGTGTATGTGGGTCCAAGCTACGCAGCAGCTCTGGTTCACTGGGTTGGCCTCTCTGCCCCTCTTTGAACCCAGAGTTAGTCTGTATCTGAGGTCTGTCCCAGGCCGCATTTTCCACAAAGATGCCCAGTTACTCACAGTCTCCTTCTGTGTGCTGGATGCAGAGTAGCTTCTAGCCACAAGTACAGCCAAAGGGCCTCCCCTCTAAGACAATCAGAAGCAGCCTGCTAGATCCCAGTTCCAAAGGCTCGCTGTCCCAGTCTGTAACTGCAATGTAACAGCTCCTGAACTGGATCAAACTCCTCCACAGCAGCCTGGCTCCCTTTCTGCTCCAAAAAACAGAGGGAAGAGTCCACAGACTGCTGAGTCTTCCTCCACTCATAGAGAGACTCAGAGCTCCAAAAACAAAAGTCACTTCCTTCCTGGTTTCCTTCAGGGCTCATGGGAATTGTAGTCTCTGAAGCTAGACTGCAGCACACAGGATCTTCCCAGAGAATAAGCAGAGGCACCTTTAGTAAGGGGACCACCTAGATCAGCATCAGCAAGCCAGATAGACTTCTTATTCTGACCTCACACTACCACAGAGAACAGTGGTTTTAGCAGTCACCTAAGAAGTGGGAGATGCACGTTCAAATCCCTATTCCTCAGCAGGCAGAGAGGGGAAACTGAACCCAGGACCTTCAAAGCCTCAATGAGTGCCCTGCTCATTTGGCCAAACATCAGTAAGGCACCCCCTCTCATTCTGCAAATAATTCCCTTTAAAGAAAAAAAAAAACCACACATTAAAATGGCTGGGAACGAAACATGCTCTTTGATCTGAAACAAAAGTTTCATCAACCTCCCCCAGAAAAGCTTGGAAGATCCGGCTTGACCTATACCAAATTTTATTTTAAGTTTTCAGTACTGCCAGCCATCCAAAAAACTGGTGGCTCACCCAACTTTTTGGGCCACACCTCGACTGCCAACTGCCTGAAGTGCTATGTCAGTTACACATATTGCAAATGTCTTTTAGAAAAAGCAAACATGTAGTGCTCTTTCAGACATTTTTGCTTCATCCACATTTTGTGTTCACACTGAAGCAGATTTTAGCTGTTACTAGTATGTGCTCTATTTTTTAAAAAATGTTTTAATCTTTGGGAACTTTTAGACTTGAAAAATAACATTTGTCAGCCAAAACTAACATTCAGACAGCCCGTGTTTAATGAAGATAAGAAATAAAATTCAACTGAAGAAAGAATGGCTAGCAGAGATCTGGATTCTAACATTTAATGACAAAAATACAGCTAGTTTTAAGAGTATGTGTTTCAGACACCGAAGTGAGCAATTGCCCAGATCTCTGTGCAAAAATAAGCCTAATTTAAGGAAAGAACATAAGAACATAAGAACAGCCGTACTGGGTCAGACCAAAGGTCCATCTAGCCCAGTATCCTGTCTGCCGACAGTGGCCAGCACCAGGTGCCCCAGAGAGGGTGGACCGAAGACAATGATCAAGCGATTTGTCTCCTGCCATCCCTCTCCAGCCTCTGACAAACAGAGGCCAAGGACACCATTTTATCCCCTGGCTAATAGCCTTTTATGGACCTAACCTCCATGAAATTATCTAGCTTCTCTTTAAACTCTATTATAGTCCTAGCCTTCACAGCCTCCTCTGGCAAGTAGTTCCACAGGCTGACTACACGCTGTGTGAAGAAGAACTTTCTTTTATTAGTTTTAAACCTGCTACCCATTAATTTCATTTGGTGGCCTCTAGTTCTTCTATTTAGGGAACTAATAAATAACTTTTCTTTATCGGCCCTCTCCACACCACTCATGATTTTATACACCTCTATCATATCCCCCCTCAGTCTGATCTTTTCTAAACTGAAAAGTCCCAGTCGCTTTAACCTCTCCTCATATGGAACCTGTTCCAAACCCCTAATCATTTTAGTTGCCCTTTCTGAAACCTTTCCAAGGCCAAAATATCTTTTTGAGGTGAGGAGACCACATCTGTACACAGTATTCAAGATGTGGGCGTACCATAGTTTTATACAGGGGCAGTAAGATATTCTGGGTCTTATTTTCTATCCCTTTCTTAATAATTCCTAGCATCCTATTTGCCTTTTTGACCGCTGCACACTGTGAGGAAGTTTTCAGAGAACTGTCCACGATAACTCCAAGATCTCTTTCCTGATTTGTCATAGCCAAATTAGCCCCCATCATACTGTACGTATAGTTGGGGTTATTTTTCCCCGATGTGCATTACTTTACACTTATCCACATTAAATTTCATTTGCCATTTTGTTGCCCAGTCACTCAGTTTGGTGAGATCTTCTTGGAGTCCCTCACAGTCTGCTTCTGTCTTGACTATCCTAAACAGTTTGGTATCATCTGCAAACTTTACCACCTCACTGCCCCTTTCTCCAGATCATTTATGAATAAGTTGAACAGGATTGGTCCTAGGACTGACCCTTGGGGGACACCACTAGTTACCCCTCTCCATTCTGAAAATTTACCATTTATTCCTACCCTTTGTTTCCTGTCTTTAACCAGTTCTCAATCCAAGAAAGGACCTTCCTCTTATCCCATGGCCATGTAATTTACACAAGAGCCTTTGGTGAGGGACCTTGTCAAAGGTTTTCTGAAAATCTAAGTATACTATATCTACTGGATCCCCTTGTCCGCATGTTTGTTAACCCTTCAAAGAACTCTAATAGATTAGTAAGACAGGATTTCCTTTACAGAACCCATGTTGACTTTTGTCCAACAAATTATGTTCTTCTACATGCTTCACAATTTTATTCTTTACTATTGTTTCGACTAATTTGCCCGGTACTGAAGTTAGACTTACCGGTCTGTAATTGCCCGGATCGCCTCTAGAGCCCTTTTTAAATATTGGTGTCACGTTGGCTACCTTCCAGTCATTAGGTACGGAAGCCGATTTAAGGGATAGGTTACAAACCACAGATAATAGTTCAGCAAATTCCCATTTGAGTTCTTTAGAACCCTTGGATGAATGCCATCCGATCCCGGTGATTTGTTAACATTAAGTTTTTCTCTTTGTTCCAAAACCTCCTCTAATGACACTTCAATCCGGGACAGTTCCTCAGATTCATCACCCACAAAGGACGGTGCAGATTTGGCAATCTCCCCAACGTCCTCAGCCGTGAAGACTGAAGCAAAGAAATCATTTAGTTTCTCCGCAATAGCTTTATCGTCCTTGATTGCTCCTTTTATAGCTCGATCGTCTAGGGGACCCACAGGTTTTTTAGCAGGCTTCCTGCTTCTAATGTACTTAAAAACATTTTGTTATTTCTTTTGAGTTTTTGGCTAGCTGTTCCTCAAAATCTTTTTGCTTTTCTTATTACATTTTTACACTTGATTTGACAGTGTTTATGTTCCTTTCTATTTATCTCACTAGGATTAGACTTCTACTTCTTAAAAGATGCCTTTTGTCCTCACTGCTTCTTTTACATGGTGGTTAAGCCACGGTGACTCTTTTTAGGTCTCTTGCTATGTTTTTTAATTTGGGGTATACATTTGTCTCTATTATGGTGTCTTTAAAAGTTTCCATGCAGCTTGCAGGATTTGGCTCTAGTCACTGTGCCTTTTAATTTCTGTTTAACTAACCTCCTCATTTTTGTGTAATTCCCCTTTTTGAAATTAAATGCCAGGGTGCTGGACTGCTGAGGTGTTCTTCCCACCACAGGAATGTTGAATGTTATTATATTATGGTCACTATTCCCAAGCTCCATTCAGGACTAAATCGAGAATTGCCTCTCCCCTTGTGGGTTCCTGCACCAGCTGCTCCAAGAAGCAGTCGTTTAAGCCATTGAGAAATTTTATCTCCGCTTCTCTTCCTGAGGTGACATGTATCCAGTCAACATGGGGGTAATTAAAATCCCCCATTATTATAGAGTTCTTTATTTTGGTAGCCTCTCTAATCTCCCTCAGCATTTCAATGTCAGTATCGCTGTCCTGGTCAGGTGGTCGGTAATATATCCCTACTGCTAATTTCTTATTATTGGAGCATGGAATTACTATCCATAGCGATTCTATTGAACATGTTGATTCACTTAATATTTTTATTTCATTTGATTCTACATTATCTTTCACATACAGTGCCACTCCGCCACCCACCCGGCCTGCTCTATCCTTTCGATATATTTTATATCCCGGCATGATTGTGTCCCACAGATTTTCCTCATTCCACCAGGTTTCAGTGATGCCTATTATGTCAATCTCCTCATTTAATACTAGGTATTCTAGTTCACCCATCTTATTAGTCAGACTCCTAGCATTTGTGTAGAAGCACTTTAAAATTTGCCACTGCTTATTTGTCTGCCCTTCCTGATGCATTGGATTCCTTTGTATGCGGTTGTTTGTCTGCTCTGGCCCATGGTTTGCCCTCTCCTCCTCTCTTTCTGACTACAGCTTAGAGAATCTCTATCAATGGATTCTCCTCTAAGAGAAGTCTCCCTCCGATTTACGTGCATCTCCGCACCAATCGGCTTTCCCCATCTCTTAGTTTAAAAACTGCTCTACGGCCTTTTTAATGTTTAGTGCCAGCAGTCTGGTTCCACTCCTGGTTTAGGTGGAGCCCATCCTTCCTGTATAGGCTCCCCTCTCCCAAAAGTGTCCCCAGTTCCTAATAAATCCAAACCCTCTTCCCTACACCATCGTCTCATCCACGCATTGAGACTCTGAAGCTCTGCCTGCCTACCTGGCCCTGCGCGTGGAACTGGAAGCATTTCCGAGAATGCCACCATAGAGGTCCTGGATTTCAGTCTCTTTCCTAGCAGCCTAAATTTGGCCTCCAGGACATCTCTCCTACCCTTCCCTACGTCATTGGTACCTACATGTACCACGACCACCGGCTCCTCCCCAGCACTACACATAAGTCTATCTAGATGCCTCGAGAGATCCGCAACCTTCGCACCAGGCAGGCAAGTGACCATACGGTTCTCCCGGTCATCACAAACCCAACTATCTATGTTTCTAACGATCGAATCACCCACTACTAACACCTGCCTCTTCCTAACTGGCATTCCTCCTCAGAGGTATCCTCAGTGCGAGGATACCGCAACATCCTCTGGGAGGAGGGTCCCAACTACGGGATGGTTTCCTCTGCTCCCATTGAATGCTCTGTTCCTTGAGACTTTCATCCTCCTTAAGAGCACTGGGGTTCTCAGACTGGAGGTGGGACAGTACTACAGTGTCCCAGAAAGTCTCATCCACATATCTCTCTACCTCCTTAGCTCCTCCAGTTCAGCCACCCTGGCCTCCAAAGCCCGAACTCGGTCTCTGAGGGTCAGGAGCTCCTTGCAACGGCGCACACATATGCCACCCGCCCACAGGGCAGGTAATCATACATGTTACACTCGACGCAATAAACAGGATAGCCCCACTCTGCTGCTGGGCTTCTGTCTCCATTTTCTAATGAATAAGTTTAAGTATGAACTGGGATTCTTTTTAAACCTCTGGAATGTAGATTATTATAAGAGTTATGTTTTAAAGAAGGTCAGAAGTCACTAGTGCCCTCTAACCTCCCCCTCTAAACTCCCTCTCCAAACTCCCTGTTAGCTGTTCCTGTTCACAAGCTCCCTGGTCACTGAGTCACAGGCTTATATAGCTCTGGTTGCCCCTCCCCCTGACTGAGGCTCAGCCAATTAACAGAGGCTTCTAGATTTCAAACCTTTCAGTAGCTCCTTCAAACAAACCAACCAACCAATCAGACAAACACAAGCGCAGCACACAGCAAATAACTCCCCCACACACAAACACACACTCCAGACAGCCACTTACCACAAGGGTCCTGTTTTTACTCCTCTTTTACCTGGAGAACTCCCTCTCCAAACTCCCTGTTAGCTGTTCCTGTTCGCAAGCTAGGAAAGAGATTATGTAATATTGCCTGCAGCAGCATTATCCTTAAAATTTCTCTGTTACATCTCCACAAGTGCTACTGGGAACACAATATAGACCTACCACGAATGGCTGCCATCATTCTAGCCACCTTGTCATCTTACCTTGCTCCGGCTCAGAGCACGATGCCATAACACTGTGGTTAGACGGGACTAAGCTAAGCAAACAAAGCTTGTACCTTAAAAGGTAAATTTATGGATCAAATATGGAGTTAAACATTGTTCTAGCGAAGTACAGGTGGAACCTCTTAAGCAGGGACTCTCTGGCCCGACAACACCTGTGGTCTGACAGGATCACTGATGTTGCTGGACCATAGAGCCCTGGTGCCCAGGATTGCAAGCCAGTCAGGGAGTCCAGCGGAGGGGAGACCCATCCTGGCACAGCAGCAGTGGGGCAGCTGTGGAGCCTGAGCCAGGTGGGGCAGCACTGGGACTAGTGAGCCCCATCTCTGTAGAGTCCCGTCCCAGCATTGCAGCAACAAGACAGCTGCAGAGCTCTGTCAGGGCATAGCAGCAGTGGGGCAGCCATAGAGCCCTGTCCCCAAGAAGCCTCAGCTGGGTGGGCCAGAAGCGGGGCCATAGTGGCTGGGGAGCTCCATCCCTGGAGAGCCCCAGCCATCCGGTGGCAGCATGCCAAGCCCAAGCCTTGTAGCAGAGGACTGGAGCCCAGTGACAGTGGGGCTGGAGAGGAGCCAACCAGAAGAAGGGGCAGTATCCTAGAGTGCCAGTGGCAGGGGACCTCCCCTGATCTGGCAAATTCCCTCATTCGGGACTGGTCAGGTCCTTAGTGTGCTGGACCAGGGAGTTCCAACCTGTAGTCTCAAATCTCTAATTCTGAAAGCACAGAGGAGATGATAGTGACTTACTGCTGACCTTTTATGGTACCCTACGGTATCCTTAATTGCACTTTTAGGATTAAAACGCCAAAAGTATCAGGGTGTTGGATTTTGGTTCCTGTTCTAAAAGCCAGTTATATTAAAATCTTAATTTTCACAGTTCCCAAATGCCAACATTCATCTGTCCTAACATTCTCTGACGCACAGTTTGAAGATGTTGCTCTTGAGACCTCCAGTACAGTATCGGTGCTTTTCGCAGCACTAGATTGTAATCATTGTTTCTGTTACTCAATATATTTCAATAAGAATAGTGTCCCTGTATCAAATCCAGGTCAACAAACTGGAGTTATTAAATAAACCTCTCATACAGACAGAGATCTGGGATTAGAACCATTGTCCTTTCACTCCAGATTTACAGACTTCTACTTCTTAAGTTTAAAAATAAATAGTTCTCAAGCTCTCCATGAACTAACTTTTAAGGTAGTGTCACATTTACTCATACAGTTCAAGTCTGTATATTACAAAATTTCAGGCACTGAATATTCTAAATAAAAGTCTCCTTAAATTAAATTATTGCTAGGTCCCTTTGTTTGGAGAGGTTGTTAATTGTACTTCTATTTCTATCTCTGTAGCCCCATTGACACGTTTTTGCATACAAGTTGCTGTGTCACTAAACTGTTTTGCCATTACCTTATATTCCAGTTAGCTCCGTCAAACTTACTTTGACCCTATTAATATCAATAGTACAATAAATTGTCATGCCTATTAGGATTATAATTGCTACAGAAGGTGCCGAGAATAAAGATTGTGGGACTATATTTTTATTCAGATGTCAATCTGTTACTACTAAATTTGGCAGAAGAAGCTTTACTAGAAGAGTATATATTGTAAAAATACAAATACATCATTGGAAGGCCCTGATTCTCTCTGGCAAGTTATATTCCGTATGTCTGAGTTTCTTCTATCGTTTGGACCTCCTAAAACCAGACTCCCTCATCCAACATCATCCGTGATCCGGCAGGACCACGGGTGTTCCTGGACCAGGGAGTCCTAGCTGGGAGCCCCAGTGGCAAGGGGTGGTTTGGAGCCCGGCAGGGCTGGGGCCAGGACCGGCGCCAGAGCCACGGAAGTACAGCAGGAGCCACAGCAGCCCATGTAGCAGGAGCAGGTCCAGAAGGGGCAGCCACGGCAGCCCTGATAATGGGGCTGGGATGGGGCAGTCCAGGCTGCCGGGGCAAGAGCAGCATGGGGGCGGGGGGGGAGAGAGACGGTGACTGGGGCCATCAGCCAGAAAAGAAGGTGGTCTGGGGATGCAGTAGCAGGGGACCTCCTCTGGTCCAGCAAATTCCCTCATTCAGGACCAGTCAGGGTGCAGAAAGGTCCAGTCTGTACCTACTTGCAAAGGCAACTGCAGTTAGAAACCTGAGCATAAATAAAGCAAGCAAACAAGCAGTAGTACAGGTTGAACGTCTCTGGTCCAGCATCCTCGGGACCCGAGTGGTCCCCAACAAAGGAATTTGCCGGACTAAGGGAGGTCCCTTACTACCGGGCCCCCCAGCCTGCCTCCCCTCCCCTCTACCAGAGAAAGATGATGGATCAACAAACTAGACTGAAGCTATGCATTCCTAAATCACAGATCATATCTCAATGCTATGTTGCTTTTGTGCTGGGATAAATGTAGTAGGAACTGCAAATAACTTCACAATTCAGATTGGAAAACAAAGGTGGGCACGGAGGTTGCTTTGGGTCCCAGCAAAAACCTTGTTCTCTGCTATAAGGTATGTGGAATCATTAATCCAGACACCCAGGAAGAGTCAAGTGTGTGCTGATGTTTTTCATATTACCAAAGGAGCTACCCAGGAACACAAGATTCAGGAGATCCGCTACCCCTACAAAATCCACATGGGGATTCTCCTGCACTAATAGGGCTGGCTTTTCCAACAACCGTTTTTTCATGAAGCCTGTTTCCCTGGAGAATGCCTTCCAGTGGCACCAGCCAATCTAGAAAAAAGGAACTGTACTTTCAGAGCCTCCAGGGCAGCCTCCTCTTCTACTTTTGCTTCCCCTCTCATCACTATTCAGTCACAGGACCAGCCCAGTGCAAAGGCCACAATTTTCCAGATCCTTCTGGAAATACTTCTCAGACAGCTGAGCAGCTTTCCTTTCCTACCTTTGAACAGCAGCTGACATCTCAAACCTCCCATCTCTTCCTCACCACAGAAACACCATCTGTTCTGCAAGGTGGTCTCTGAATCCCCCCTGCTCCCTCTGGTCCTGACAGGATTCCAGACTCCATTATCAATTGCATTTATTACCACCTACTTCGCTGAACATTGTGTTTATTAATACCATCAATATTTCCCCCATCTCAGCATGCAACTCATTCATCCTTCTGATTTTTAAACAGATCCCTGTGCCTATCCACCTCTTCTTACTATATCCTTCCCTTCCACTCCTTATAGCTTTACTATTCTCATTAAGTCAGTTTTGCCAGTCATCACCAACAGCAACTTCAACATAGAAGTCAATCAGACCATATTGCGGGTTGGAGGGGGAAGACTCCTGAAAGATCTCTACAGTGTCTTGAAGTTAGATCATTTTTCAGTGTTATTCATCTTGGAACAATCTCTTTAGGAAAAACAATCTAATTCATTAGCCTTCCTATCTATCAACTACATCAGAATTGGCAGTCTGATGCTCATACATTTGCAGGGCTCCAGACAGAGCAGCTAGGAGTTACGATGCCCAAACAGGATGTTCATTTTCTTTTTAACGACATATTTTGAGACTATGGGGGAGGGGATATATGTAACTGATACAACAGAAAAGCTTAAAGCGCAGCAGTTACTTACACTGGACATGTTGAAGGGGAAAGGGAAAATAAAAGATTAAGGGAGACAGGTGCTCTGTGTTTCTTTCCTACTGTTCCATCCAAATAAAGGCATGGGTGATAAATATTGCCTTTCAGCCTAGATGAGTAGACCTACCTGAAGGCACAGATAAAGAAGTCAGAGCTGCATGGCTATATTTCACTATTTTATACACCATGCACATTCCTAATTCAAACAAGGAGCAAGAATAGAGCCATATGATAACTGAATCTGTTATCTGGCCTTTTTTCCCCTCTTTGTTGTCTACAATGATTCATGCAAAGTCTTATTATATTTTAATACAGCAGTAGCATCCTAATCTCTGAGATCATTTTAGAAACATATTAAGGGCACCACAGGTAGAAGTACATAGTGAGTTCTGATGTATATCTCTGAATAGAATTCAGGAACAAAGATAGTTCTATATGCCAAGAAGCTCTTCATTAGCTGATAGCAAAGGCAATTAAATAAAAATTAAAATGCAAAAAGATTCATTTTTATGTTTTTAATATGTGGTATCTGTCAAACTATGTTTCAGTTAACTAAAAGGTAAGGTCCATGGGTGTAATTATCTGCCGTCGCCCTAAAATGAATTCTACTAGAATGCAATTGAGTCACCAGCCAATCAAATAATACACATGTTCTGTATGACATTTTCCATATTATAATGGGAGATAAAATGTAAATAGTGCTTAAATAATTTGACCAGTCAGTAAGTCCAAAGAAAACATAAAATTAATTCTCAAACTCCTGATGGCTAATCAAATGATTAACTCCTTACCCATCTGCAAAGTTAACTTTATAATCTCTCTCATAAATGAAAACACTCACAATTGTCCTATAAAGGGTTCTTTGGTTGTGTGTTGTTTGGTTTAAGTAAAGACATGTCATTCAACAAAGCAGTGACGTCAAAGCTGTAGGATTATTCAATTAGTGTTATTGCAGCCAGTGAGGGCTTGTGGCTTCTACTTATCTGGTAAGTAAAGATCCTTTTCTCATGTTTAGAACTGGATGACACAGAGGACTTGCAATGGGACAAGATCCCAGGTGAGTGTCTTAACTACCAGGCCATTGGCTATTTTGTGATGGGATTCTCTTTGTTTTTGTGAAAATATTAAAAGGAGAACTTCTTTTGTTCCAAAGGTAAAGAAAAACTATTTTAAAACTTCAAAGTATTACAGTTCTTGAATTCTTGGAATTCTTGTTTTTGTAGCCCACCTTAGTTACCGTAGTCCAAAAGAGGACTCTCCAACTGGCACGTTTTCCCCCTCAGTTTTGCTTCACTAGACTTCTCCACGTTAGTATTGTGTGTCATGCTTACAAAAAACTGCTTATCATGCATGGTTTTAAGATCTCAGACAGTTCAGAACAGATTGTCAAAGGTGGTGAAACCACATCAAGAATATGGTAAGCAATAAGCTTCAATGGAGAGGGGGTGGATGTTGATGACAGAGAATATCTTGAGTCAATCAAGAGGGTCATTTATTTAGACAGCCAAATTTTCAATAAGCCATTTGGCATTTGTGCTTAGTATTGAGTTTGTATCAAGAAATAGGCTCAAAAGATCAAAACAGTCAAATGATATGGCTGCAGAGAGACATAAAAGATTGACTTGTCTCTTCTGCAAAGAAGCTGTCATTAGATAAGTAAAGAAAAATGACATGTGGAATTATAACCTTGCTTAAACACATTTCCGTAGAGTATTTTTTTAAAAATACATTAAATATAAAGATGCTATTAGCACTCTGGTTAGATCCTCTGATTTGGAATGAAAAGAGTATCCACTGCAGGAAAAAAAAAAAAAAAGAAAGAAATATGCAAAGCAGACAGAGGACAATTACTAGCCTTACACCCCCCCCCCCCTTCAGATCCTTTTTTTTTTTTTGAACAAAACCAACTGTATACATTTAGCTGATTGAAAAGCTCAAACAACAAAAAAGAAAACTGAATTTCCTTCAGTCTTTCATGTGAGGGAATGAAGTTGCGGCGGATTAGGTTAATTACAGATCAAGAAATGGCTTTAACTTTCATTACACAAATGTTTCATGATTGTACATAAACATGCATTCTGTGATTCTCCTTTGCCATTAGAAAATTAACTGTAGCTATCCAGCCAACCATCTCAGACCTGATGTCAATTTATTTTACAGCCAGGCAGAAGCAGTATTTTGGATGAGAACATAATTTAGAACATAACATGAAGCATTACACAGGCTAATATTCTTAAACCGGGATGTCCCCCTCAGATATTGTTTAAAAAAAAAACAACCTGAAAGATAAACTGCAATGTAAACAGGAGTATTTGAGGGTCATAAATATGGGGGAAATATCTTTAAAATATGTATTTTGTGTCCAATATATAAGTGTAAGAGAGGAATTGCCTTCTGAAATATGAGCAGTATGACAAATCAGGCAGTAGATTAAGCCTGAATTCAAAGTTTAATCTTCCAGATGAAGAAAATAAAAGCCTTCCTAAGAATCAATTTTATAAAAGCCTCCTCTTTTCACTGTCAAGTGTTACGCAGAATGTCAACATACAAAATGCCTTGACAACCAATTCTCCTTGGATGCTACTGTCCCAATCTGCAAAGTTGCCATCAGGCTACAATTCCCTCATGAAAATAAACTGCTGTCTGAGCTCCTGATCCTTCAAGAGACAACTGTCTTGCCACAGGTCGCTTGTCTGACTAACAAGACTTGTATGTAGGAATCTTACAAAATAGAGCTTGCAAGACTAAAATTACGCTTCCTTTCACACAAATTGGTACTTTGTCCCCAATATGTATTTTGTTGTATATGGATTTTAAGAAGCTTTGTTTGTTATTTATTCATTAAGGGGCATGTGCTACTTTTGACTAATGTGCAGAACTCTGCAAATATCAATGGCACCTCATCATGTGGACTGAGGGGTCTACAAGGATAAAATTAATGAGAGATAAGTATGTTAAAAATATTCTAAACTCCCTTCATCTGCTATTTGAGGATAGTAAAAAACATCATTCCCCTGATTATACATAGGGCAGAGGTAAAAGTTTCAAGGATCACAATATTAACTCCTGCCCTTGTTGGAATTTTTTGCAATTTTTAAATGGTACATAACCTTAAGTTAGCTTATTTCCCATAATAAAATTATCCAATTTAAAATAAAAACATGTAATATTACATTGTGGGGCAAGCTTCTGAAGGTCGTCCACCTTACTATGGTAGGACATCCAAATCCCAATCCAAGATCAGAGCCATATTTGCTGGACACTGAACAAACAAAGACCACTTCTATTCCAAATAGCTTACAGTCTACGTCTCAAAGTACACAAAGGGACAAAACAGACAAATGTCATGAGGGTAGAAGAGTGAATGAAATAATTCTAGAGAATCAGGCAAACAGATGCCTCAAAGGCTCACCGTGTGCGAACATACACATGTTCGTATATGAATGTGATCCCTACCATCAAAGCACCTGTGCATTGTGTGTGCAGTTAGGTTCCACTCTTAGAAATCAGCAAATTGCAGAATGCCCCTAGAAAATATTAATCATCTTCCACTGGGGAGTATTTATGTACGTAGACTAGTCAGTACAAACATAAATATGTTTAAAGTCCTGATGTAGTAAAACCCTAAAACAGTGTGTAACTTCAAGCATAGGATTATTCCCAGTCACTGTATTGCTATAGGGTTATCTGTGCTATTATATGGTCACTATGAAAACAGCTGCCCCACAACAAATATTTAATGCGGATACGACATCTACATATAAAATTTATCCCACTACCACTAACTGCAGACTTCTTGTAGTACAGGTCGGACCTCTCTGGTTCAGCACCTTCAGGACCTGACTGGTCCTGGATGAGGGATTTTTCCAGACCAAGGGAGGTCAACTGCTGCTGGCTCTCCCTGCTGCCCCCCAGGCTCCCGCCACAGCCTAGCTGAGCCGCACACTGGCTCCCAGCTCTCCCACCCCTCTGCAGTGCACCGGGACTCTGAATGTGGAACATCGTGGTCATGCCGGACCATGGATGTTGCCAGACCAGAGAATCCTGGATTTTAGAGGTGCACCTATATTTGCATACAGAAGATCCTTTTAACCTTTACGGCCTCAATTACTAGTAGAGAGTTCCCCGACTTTTGTATTTGAAATCTTAAGTGCAACAAAAAACTCAATTCACTTTATATGAAGCAGTCATATTATATAGTAATAATGATTAGAAAAATACACTTTTAAAAAATGTCATCATCTTTTCCTCATTTGTAAAATGGGGATAAAACAGGGACAGCAAAGTGAAGTGACTTGCTCAAGTTCATCAGCAGGCCACTGCCACAGCTGAGAATATAAAGTAGGTCTCCTTAGTCCCAGTAGAATGCTTTATCCCACTGATGAAAACTTATTCAGCTAGCAGTTCTAATAAGGATGTTTTCATAGACCTTGAGGATAAAACCACCATATATATTTTCCCCTTTTATTTTTAAATCAATCATATGCCCGGGGGGGCGGGGGCAGAGATAAACCTTCATGATTGTGTTTACACCTCTATTGTGTAAGAAAGAGGAGGGGTATCAAGAGCAAGTGTGACTCATATCATGTGTTACTGTTCAGAATGACTTTAGTTTTCTTTAAATTGTATACAAGGAAAAAAATTTGCAAATCGACAGGAAATAGGGCTGTCAAGCAGTTTAAAAATTGGTGATTAATCATGCTGTTATACAATAGAATACTCTGTATTTAAATATTTTGGATGTTTTCTACATTTTCAAATAAAAATATTTCAGTTACATATATCTCTATCATGGAAGTTGAACTTACAAATCTAAAATTATGTCCAAAACTGCATTCAAAAATAAAAGTGTAAAACTCTACAACCTACAAGTCCATTCAGTCCTACAACTTGTTCATCCAATTGCTCAAACAAGGCTGTTTATATTTGCATGAGATAATGTAACCTGAATGTGAGAAAATCCATTTGCATGGATTTGTTTTGACCACCTTAGTAAGATATATACATGCAAGGTGTGCTAAAGATTCACATGTCCCTTCATGCTTTAACCATTATTCCAGAGGAGACACATCCATGCTGATGACAGGTTCTGCATGGTAACAATCCAACGCATGTTTATTCCATCATCAGAGTTAGATGCCACAAGCAGAAAGAATGGTTACTTACCTCGTAACTGTGATTCCTCGAGATGTGTTGCTCATGTCCATTCCAATATAGGTGTGTGCATGCACGCGTCATTTTTCCCTCAGCAGTACCCTTAGGGCCAGCAGGGAGCCCCCTGGAGTGGTGCCGGTATATCGGCCCATATATACCCCTGCTGGCCCCCTCACCCACTCAGTTCCTTCTTACCGGAATACTCCAGAGAAAGGGCAGCGGGCGGGGGTTTGGAATGGACATGAGCAACACATCTCGAAGAATCGCAGTCACGAGGTAAGTAACCATTCTTTCCTCTTCGAGTGATTGCTCATGTGCATTCCAATTAGGTGACTCCAAAGCAGAACCTATGGAGGAGGGCCGGATGTTGAAGCTACAGAGGAGTGGAGGACCGCCCTGTCCAAGGCAGCGTCTTCCCTGGAGTGATGCGTTAGCGCATAGTGATTGGCAGGGCTTGACAAACGGCGGCAAAACCTACTCGCCAGCCCTGCACTGCGCATGTGCAAGACCTGCATTGCGCATGCGTGCGCCACCGGTGAACGGGGCAACCAGCTGAAATCTACTCACCACGGGTGAGTAGATTCACTGATTTGTCGAGCCCTGGTGATTGGCAAAGGTATGGACAGAGGACCATGTTGCGGCTCTGCAGATGTCCAGGATAGGAATCTATGTCATGAAAGCAGTGGAGGCTGCTACAGCTCTCGTGGAGTGCGCTCTAAGGGGTGGAGTTGGTACTCTCACTAGGGCATAGCACTCCTTGATACAAGCGATTATCCAAGAGGAGATCCGCTAGGAGGACACAGGTTGACCCCTCACCTGTTCGGTGATGGCCACGAAGAGTTGGGGTGACTTCCTGAATGGTTTTGTCCTAAGTAAAAAGGTAATGCCCTGTGCACATCTAAAGTGTGTAAAGCCTGTTCTTTCCCAGACGTGTGCGGCATGGGGTAGAAGACCGGCAGGAAAATAGCCTGGGAGGTGGGGAAAGACGACACCACCTTGGGCAAAAAAGCTGGGTAGGGGTGGAGCCTAACCTTGTCTTTGAAAAACACCGTATGGGGGGGATCTGAGGTGAGCACCCTGAGTTCGGATACCCGCCTGGCAGATGTGAGTGCCACCAGGAGAGACACCTTATAAGACAGATATAGAAGGGAGCACGTTGCTAAAGGTTCGAACGGGGGGTCCCATAAATTTGGAAAGGACCAGGTTTAGGTCCCACTGGGGGACGGGCTGGCAGACATGTGGGTAGAGCCTGTCCAACCCTTTCAGAAACCTGTTGACTATTGGGTTAGCACACAGAGTTTTCCCCCTTCCCTTGAGTTGAAGGCCAAAATGGCTGCCAAGTGAACCTTGATGGAGGAGGAAGAGAGGTCCTGGAGCCTGAGGTCTAACAGGTAATCCAGGATCGCAGCTCGCCTTGGGTGTACCCCCTCCTGGGCAGCCCAGATACAGAACCATTTCTACTTAGCCAGGTATGTGGTCCTAGTGGAGGGCCTCCTGCGAGCCAGTAGGACTTCCTGGACCCGTTCTGAGCACTGAAGTTCCTCGGCCGTTAGCCACAGAGCTTCCATGCTGTCAAATGCAGCGAGTGCAGGGCTGGGTGGTGGAGCCTGCCCGAGTTCTGAGTAATCAGGTCCGGGAGCAGCGGGAGGGTCATGGGTCTCTCGCATGACAAGTTGAGAAAGGTTAAGAACCAGTGCTGCCTGGGGCAGGCCGGGGCGATTAAAATCAGGGACGCCCTAAACTCCCGCACCCTGAGTATGATCTTGTGGATTAGCGGGAATGTTGAGAAGGTGTATAGTAGGTCCTGCAGTCAGGGGAGAAGGAGAGCATCTCCCAGTGAGCCCTGTCCCTGTCCCATGAGGGAGCAGAAGTGGTGGCACTTCCTGTTCTGCCCTGTGGTGAAGAGGTCCAGATGGGGAGACCCCCATGCAAGGAAGATAGATTGGGCTACATCCTACCTCAGAGACCATTCGTGTCCTGCAAAGGATCTGCTCAGTTTGTCGCCAGGACATTTTGGGAGCCCGGGAGGTATGAGGCCAGCGGGTAGATATCCGCCCCCATGTAAAGTTCCCACAGGTGAATCGCCTCCAAGCACAGGCGAGGGGAACAGGCCCTGCCTTGCTTGTTTATACATGCCACCGCTGTCATGTTGTCCAATAGGATGAGGACAGACTTGGGGAAGGAAAACCTTACAAGCCAGTCCGACTGCCCGGAGCTCCTTGATGTTGATATGCAGGGAGAGCTCATCCGCAGACCACATACCTTGCGTTTGAAGGTCTCCTAGGTGGGCTCCCCAGCCGGTGTCCGACGCGTCCGTGACAAGGCGGGTGGACGGTACTGGCCTGGAAAATGGTACCCCCATGGAGACCTCTGCCTGGTTGGTCCACTAGTTCAGCACGAGGAGGACAGAAGCGGGGACCGTCATCACCCTATCCTATGAGTGGACGACCAGGTTGTGGGCTCGCGATAGCCACATCTGTAGCAGGCGCATGCGCAGCCTGGCGTGTTGCACTACATAAGTGCAGGCGGCCATGAGACCCAGGAGGCGCATGCAAGTCTGGGCGGTGGTCACTGGAAAGTTCTGGAGTTCCCTGACTGCCGCCTGTATTGTGAGAAACCGGGACTTGGGTAGGGAGGTAGAGTCCAGCGTGGCTCCCACGAACTCTATTATCGGAGTGGGCGTTAGGGATGACTTGTCCAGGTTTAACAAAAGACCTATATCATCAAAGAGCGCGCCACTACGGTAATGTGTGTTCACACCTGCGACTCCGAGCTCCCCCTCAAGAGCCAATCGTCTAGATAGGGGAACACCTGGATACCCCTTCTTCTGAGTGCAGCAGCTACCACCGCCATACACTTGGTGAAGACCCAAGGGGCCGTGAATTGGTAGTGGTCCGGGCCCACAGTAAATCTGAGGAATTTGCTGTGGTGGGGAGCAATAGAAATGTGAAAGTAAGCGTCTTTTAAGTCGAGGGCAGTGTACCAGTCTCCGAGGGCTAGTGAGGGAATTATGGACACCAATGTTACCATTTTGAACTTTGCTTTGGCGATGAAGTAGTTGAGGTCCAGGATAGGACGCAGGCCCCCTTTGGCTTTCAGGACCAGAAAGTAGAGGGAATAGACCCCCTCCCCTGAAACTTGGGGGGTTGGGGGGGGGAAACACGTCTACTGCCCCTATCGTAAGGTGATGTTGGACGTCCTCTTGAAGCAGAGGCTCATGAGAGGGGTCCCTGAAAAGGGACGAGGTAGAGGGTTGGGAAGGGGAAGGGAGTGGAAAGTGATTACCTAACTCCTTTCCACTATCTTGAGCACCCAGTGGTCCGAAGTGACCAACCACCAGGCTGGGGTAAAGTGGGGTAAAGTGGGATAAATGGTCCTGGAAGAGAAATGGGGAGACTAGAAAATTGCCCTCGTAGGTCTCGTCAAAACCCCTGATGGGGACTGGAGGGTTTGTTGGGGGGCCCCTAGTTGTGATCAGGGGTCGGGCGAGGGTGACGCCTGTTGTTCCTGCCATTACTGCTTCTGCTCCTATGGCGGGAGAAGTTGGTACACGGACCCTGGGGAGGTGCTGTAGGAACATTCCTAATGGGGAAGGGGCGCCTCAGGATAGCCGGGTGGGCATGCCCAATGATTTTAGGGTAGCACGGATGTCTTTGAGGCCATGGAGCATCTGATCAGTTTGCTCAGAAAAGAGTGAGGGGCCTTCAAAAGGGAGGACTTGTATGGTGTTCTGGAGCTCTAGGGGAACCCCAGAACCCTATAGCCAGGAACTGTGGCTTAAGACCAGGGGCGGCCCGTGAGCCTAGGCTAACTAGGCAGTTGCCTAGGATGCCACTGGCCCGGGCGCCCGATGATGATGTCACGGGGCACCGGGGCGTCCCGTGATTACGTCACAGCCATTGACGGCCGTGCAGGCGGGGGCGCCAATCGCGCCTTCCGCCTGGAGCGCCAGCTGCTGCAGCCAGCCTCAGGCCACTCCTGCGTAAGACCACCCTGGAGGCCATTACTCAGGCAGCAGCGTCCTCCACGTTTAGAGCTGCCTGGAGAGCCGCCTTGGAAATCGTTCTCCACTCCTCGTGGAGAGCTTTGAATTCTGCACGGGACTCTTGGGGGAGTAGGTCCATGAATTTGTTCATCGAAGCGCAGGTGTTAAATGCATACTGGGACAAGACGTCCTGTTGGTTTGCAATGCGGTACTGGATACCACCAGACACGTAGACCTTCCAGCCTAGCAGATCAGTTTTCTTAGCCTCCCTGTTCTTAGGGACAATGGCAGGCTGACCTTGTCTCTCTCTCTCTGATTCACAGCTTGTATCACAAGAGAGCCTGGTGGGGAGTGGGAAAAAAGATGCTCATTACCCTCCTGAGGGACAAAGTATCTCTGTTCGGCCCACTTATCTGTAGGAGGGATGGATGCGGGAGTCTGCCACAAGGCTTTGGCGATCTTGGCCACCATTTTGTTAAGAGGGAGGGCCACTCTAGAGGGGGCGTCCATGTGGAGGATGTCCACCGTGGGATCGGAGTTATTGGACACCCTATCCATCTGGACTCCCAAACTTTGGGCCAGACGTTGGAGCAGGTCCTGGTGGGCCCTGGTGTCCATAGAGGCCATGGATGGTCCAGGGTCTCCCAGAGCCTTGTCAGGTGAGGAAGACAATGATCCCTTTCAGACTTTCCCAACAGATACCCCCAAGAGTGCCGGATCCTGCTGCATGACAGTGGATGAAGGTGGGGGGAGGTTGGCTCACCGAAGCACCAGGAGACTGCTAGCCGGGGGGCAGTGAGTGGCCAGAGGTCAGCAATCTGACCAGTGGGGTCGCCAAAGGAGGGGCCCGAGGACCCGATGTGACTGAAGTCGACCTGGAAAGGGGGCGGGGGGGAGGGGGGTTTCCCTGGGCTTGGTTATATGCCCAGGGAGTCCAAAAAGGCCACTGGGCCGGAGGTTGAGGCGGCCATGATTGTTGGAGCACCGGTACCAGGACTGGTTGCATCCATTGTTACTGGTATGGATGAGGCTGACTATGGTGCCAGGAGCAGTGCCATGATTGTGACCGGGAGCCCCGAGAGGACCAGGTGGATTCCGCCTCCGAGTCAGACATGTAGTCCGAGGCAGACCAGGGAGGAGCCGACGCAGACACCTGCGGAGCAGCTACGTGCCTGGCCATAGATTCTGGCTTCCCACGGTGCCGAGATGGTGGCATAGTGGTGTGGGCATCCGGTGCAGAGGTAGGTGCCGGGATGGTTTGAGCCAGTGCTGGGGTATGGTACCGCGGTGTATCCAGTGCTGCGTCCTGATGGGGCACCACGGGTAGGGATGTGCCGCTGGTGGGTGCCGTGAGCGGCACTGGTGGAGCCAGGAGGGGAAGGCGGTGGGCCCAGGCCTCCGGTGTCGTGGTTTCAGGTTGTTTTGATACCCAGTGCCAAGATGTCCCGTGTTGCCTGGAAGGCATTGGAGTAGACAGTGGCGAGGGGGAAGAGTCTATGAGCACGCTTGCCGCCTCTAAGGCCTCCAGTGTGGACGGTTCGGCAAAGTCCTCCAAGGGGCTCCCTATGCTGGGAGGAAGGTCCGTCTGACCCGGACAGTCCGGGCTCCAGACTTGCTGGCGCCACATGCCCCACTGAAGGGCGCACAGAGGGTACATGCCTAGCAGGGGACCATCCCATTAGGCCTCCTCTTCTTCTGAGGTGCTGGAGACTGAGACTGGTGTCAAGGACTCAGGCACCGGTACCAGCCTGAGAGACGCCTTCATAAGGATGATCTTAAGACGCGACTCTCTTGCGCGTTTTGTTCACGGCTTGAATGCCTTGCAGATTTTGCGGGCTTCAGCGAGGTACATCTCTCCCAAGCACTTTAAACACGAGGAATGAGGGTCGCCTCGGGGCATAGGCTTGTGGCACTTTTTGCAGGACTTAAAGCCTTGCGGGCCGGGCATGCCCTGCCGCAGGCGCACAGCGTGCCGCGGCAGGGAACAACAACGAAAACAAACAACCAACAACAAAAGAGTCTTTAACTTAACTGCAGGTACTTAAGCTAACTGAAGAAACAGAAAACAATGCTGAAGACAACTATGACTAGAAGTGCTGAGGGTTGTTCCAACGTCCGTCACGGCAGTAAGAAGGAACTGAGTGGGTGAGGGGGCCAGCATGGGTATATATGGGCCAATATACCGGTGCCACTCCAGGGGGCTCCCCACTGGCCCTAAGGGTACTGCTGAAGGAAAAACTTCCGACGACATGTGCATGCTGCATGCACACACCTAATTGGAATGCACATGAGCAATCATTCGAAGAAGAAAGTTGATTTTCTTTTTTAGTAATTTGAGTTCTGTAGTTTTCACATTGGAGTGTTGCTCTTATGGTTTCTGAAAGCACGCTACACATCTTGTGTCTCAGACTTTGGAAGGCATTTCAGATTCTTAAATCTTGGGTCAAATATAGTAGCTATCTTTGGAAAGCTCACATTCCATTTTGTCAAATTTGAAAAGCAAGTACCAGTGAAAGTGCTCTTAAAACGGACAACATGTTCTGGTTCATCATGCAAGACTGCTGTAACATGATATACATGGCATAATGTGGGTAAAACAGAACAGGAAACACAGTAACTCCTTGGGGGAGAAAACTACAAATGTATGTAATGTGTTATTATTAACAAGCATCTTCAGAATGGGAAAAGGTCTTCTGGAATGGCAGCCAAAGCATGAAGGGGCATATGAATATTTATGCTTATCTGGCACGTAAATACATGGCAATGCTGGCTACAAAAGTGCCATGCAAACATCTTATCTCACTTTCAGGTGAGATTGTAAACGACAAGCAGGCAGCATTATATCCTGTAAACGTAAATAACCTTTTTTCATCTTAACAATTGGCTGAACAAGAAGTAGGACTGAGTGGATTTGAATGCACTGAAGCTTTACCCTGTTTTGTTTTTGAGCACAGTTATGTAACAAACAAAAATCTACATTTTAAGTTGCACTTTCATAATAAAGAGATTGCACTACCATACTTGTATGGGGTGAATTGCAAAAATACTATTTTCTTTATTTTAGAATGCAAATATTTGCAATAAAACTAAAAACGTGAGCACTGTATACTTTGTGTTGTAATTTAAATCAATATATTTGAAAAATGTACTATCAGCCAAAAATATTTAATACAGGTTGAACCTCTCTAGTCTGCACCCTCGATACCTGACTGGTGTCATAACAAGGAACTGGTAGGTGTAAACCAACTTTACGGGACCACCAGAAACTTGGCCACACCCATGTAAGTGGACAACTGAGTAACTAAAATCATGCTGGACCAGAGATGTTGCCAGACTAACGAGTGCCACACCAGACAGATTCAATCTGCATTTCATTTGGTATTCTGTTGTTTAACAGTGCAATTAAAACTGCAGTTTATCACTTCTAATCATGAGGTAACTCTGCGAATTAGCTGATTGACAGCCCTAACATGAATATAATGCTACTTTTTCCAGTTGCATGGGTCTTCTTTTGCTTTGAATCTAATTGCTTACTACTATCAAACGTGTAATACCTATTTATTGCTCTTTTTATCCAATGTAAACCCAAGAATATTTACCCACTCCTTTTCTCTAATTTACAATCATTCCTCTTCATTTTACAATGGACCCAGACTAGTCCCACTTCCCTCCACACACTACACTCCAAATTTGACCCTTTATGCCTAGGCACCTTATATTGCAGCCAGAGCCTGGATTTCATTTTATGGAGATTATGCTCAGCAATAGGCACTATATCCAGTTCCAAGTGTTTACAAGATTAGTAACCAATATATTCTACTAGAGAAAAGCATGGAATAAGAATTCAGATACTCCTGAAAACTCACTTTTTGAATCTACCACCCATTTGCTGTGTCGCCTTGCATCAGTAATTATGTAGGGCACATTTTGCACAATTACATCTGTATAAATCCAAAAGAACAGAGCAGAATTTGGCCCTGCAGATCAGTTTTTGTAACTGTACAATAGGAGTGCTAGTTAGAACATAGACTCCTAGAACTGGAAGGGCCCTGCCTAGCACCATCCCTGCTCTTAAATATCTCCAATTAGAGAGATTCCACAATTTTCCTAGGCAATTTATTCCAGTGTTCAACCATCCTGATAGTTGGGAAGTTTTTCCTAATGTCCAACCTAAACCTCGCTTGCTGCAACTTAAGCCCATCGCTTCTTGTCCTGTAATCAGAGGCCAAGAAGAATAGTTTTTCTCCCTCATCCTTGTAACATCCTTTTAGATACTTGAAAACTGCTGTCATGCGCCCTCTTGGTCTTCTCTTTTTCTAAAAGAAGAAAGCCCAATTCTTTTACTATGCCCAATTCTTTTAGTCTTCCCTCATAGATCATGTTTTCTAGATTATTTAATCATTTTTGTTGCCCTTCTCTGGACCTTCTCCAGTTTCTCCACATCTTCCATGAAATGTGGTACCCAGAACCGGACACAATACTTCAACTGAGGCCTAATCAGTGCAGAGTAGACTGGAAGAATTACTCCCCGTGTCTTGCTCACAACACACTTCTATAAACTGGGACTCTCTGGTCCGGCAACGTCCATGGTCCAGCAGGGGGAGGAGGGACAGGAGCCCGGCAGCCCATACAGGTGTACAACGAGGCTGCCGTGGGGAGAAGGGGGGTGGAAATCGCGCGAGCTGGGAAGCAGGGCAGGGGGTGGGACCAGCAGCAGGAGGACCAGAAATGACTTCTCCTGGTCTGGCAAAATCCCCCAGAGAATCAGTCAAGTGTCAAGTGCACCAGACCAGGAAGATCCAACCTGTACTATTTCATAGTTCCAAAATTAAAATCTTCACTCCCATCATCCTATGAACAAGAAGGATGGATCCATCTGGATCCAGACTTGTAAGCACTCAACTCCTAAGAGCTGTCACAAGCCCTGATGTGTTATACAAGTCTTACTACATTAAGACAGAAATACACTGATACAGACCAGTAAGAAATTCCCCTCAAGACACTTAGAAGCCTTGAGTTTTTCTTCTCAGGCCTCCCAAGTGATCCCATTGACTTATTTAAAGCTCATCTAAAAAGGATCATAGAAGCCACATCTGTACAACTTAAACATTAATGAATGGATTTGCTCTGCACATACATGAATTATCTAGGTAGGGAAACCTCAGTCAGATCTTGGCTCTAACTGCACACTTTTCTCCCTTAAACACTTCAACACACACATTGTGTTGATGCTGCTCATTTATTACACTGCCCTTTTACTTTCTGATGTGCAGGGATCTCATGCGCCCAGGTTTACACAAAGGCTGCCAACACTGTCCTTGCTGAAGAGAGCTGGGGAAATGATTTAAAATATTCTTTAGGAATATATGACAACCTGGAGTCTTTTCGTCATCAGTCCAGTATATCTTGCTGCCTTCCACAGATTCCTGCAGTGTACTTTGCAGGCTATTAAGCTGCTGTGTGGCAGAGTACATTTCACAACTCTTTTGGCTAATTATAAAGCAAATGTATATTACTTGAAAAAAAATTAAAAATTGCAAGTTTCATGTATATACATTCAATATAAGTTTTGAATGGCATAAAAATGAACACACAATCCTCTTATGTACCATGATAATAATTTAGTTATTATAGTGAGAATATGATGAATTTAAACAGATGACCAGTAGTAAACTCTAGAAAATATATTCATTCCCTATCAGGTTTGTACAGACTCCCTGTTAATGAAAAAATACCCAACCAGCAATATGACAAGCTTGATTAATTCAGAAAGAGAAAACTCAAAAACAAATTTTAATGTAACCTAATTTTAATCATTCAGCATCATTAGCATTTCAGTTCAACAACCTGTGGTTCTAATCACTGTCTTCAACTACATGTTTTACAAACCAGCAACATTTACCAATCTCAATACATGGAATGCTATAACCCAGTGATGAGCAAACTAAGTTAGTGAGTGGTCATGAGTGGCCCTCCATCTCAGTGGGCCACAGGACTCTCATAACCAAGAGACTCCTGGGATAGCAAAAACTACCCTAGCTGCACTTGTGCACCTAGAATTTGAGCATGTAGTGGGTCGGAATGGCCACCCACTGACCCAGAGGGGGATGAGCCCCTCCCTGAGCCTTGGTGGGCAGCACCTGGCCCTAACAACTCACCTGGGAGGAAGCCAGGAGGCGGGGCCAGGGATATAAAAGGCCAGTCAGGCCCCAGCCAGCAAAGAAGCCAGAAGCCTCCCCAGCATAACCAAGTGAGGAGCTAGACCCTGGGGAAGCTGACGAGTGGTCTGGGCCGCCAGGCTGACTACTGGAGGACTGCCTGGAGAGTCTGTTTATCTGGTCAGAGGACTGGCCCCAGATCCAGCTACAGCCTGAGGGGGGAAATGGAAATGGCCCAGGGATAGCCAAACTCGGTCGAGCAGAGGGGCAGCGGGTTGCGGTACAGACCCCCACTGACCCAGCAGCAGCAAGTCAGTGTGTTTCGGCATAGATCTCTGCAGCTGTTATGTGGGCCTGCGTCCCCACTGTGACCCCACTCTCACGTGGCAGTCTCCCCACTCGGCTGTTCCCATTCAGCTGCCTACATCTGCCAGACCCCTGCCTGAGCAAGGGGACCTGGCTGAAGCTGTTGCAAATGGGCCTTGAGTTACTTATAAACTGCTTTGCTGCTGCCCCGCCCTGACTCAGGGCTCAGATTTATAGACTGCTTTGTTGCTGCCTGCCCTGAACCAGGGCTCAGACTTCTAGCTGCTTCCCTGTATAGTCTAATTGCCTGTTACCCCCTCCTTGACGTAGGGTTGGGCTGGAGGATGGCCCTCGGGCATATAGTGTCAGATCGCCCAAAACAAGGGCTGGCACATGAAGACTCTGACTATAGATGGGGTGCTATGTAGTGGATCCTTGTGTACAATTCATGGTGGATCGACGCTGCAGTGATCAATCCATCAGCTGACAATTTATCATGTCTGCTGTAGATGCAGTAAATCAATCTCAGAGTGCTGCCGTCGACACTGGTACTCCATCAAGGTGAGAAGAGTAGCCAGCATTAAACAGGAAAGCAGCTCCCATCAACCTCACCGCATGTAGGACACCGGGTTACTTATATGACTTCAGTTACACTATTTCTGTAGCTGAAGTAGATAGACAGTGCAGGTAAGACCTTAAGCCAGCTTACATTACAGTGTAGACCTACCTTATAATATATATGTCTACATTACCAGGACCATTCCACTGATGTGACTGTCCTGCCATTTTGGCTTCCTTCCTATACCTCAACAAAAAGGCAGTGAAGACGGTGCATTACTTACACCAACTTTTCTGACCTCTGGGTGATACCCCACAGTGCCCTGTGACCTCTGTGGTGAACATTTCATTCTCTGCTGCTCAACAATCAGGTACACAAGAAACAGCCCCTCCTCCCAGCCCCCACTGGAGCACCAGGAACTTTTGAATTTTCATTTCCTGTTTGATCAGCATGGATAGCTCATCAGCACAGCTGATCATAGCAACTCAGCATCCCAAACATGTTCCAGCCTACTAGACTACACAGGGCATGATCGATCTTATTGGTCTGTGGCCCCAGAGTGGTTTTGGTGCCAGCTGTAGCTACCTCCATAGCATATACCTCATGCATTTCCTGAACTCTGGGAGGGCGTTATAATCAAACTCAAAACTCAGACAAACTCCATCTTGAACTCACCTGAGGTCATTTTCCATCTCAATCTTTATTTGGAATTTCATGATTTTTATCCACTTGTCTCATGACAAACATACACAAATTATTTCAATGCACCATCCCTCTATGACAGACAATATCCACTGAAGGCCTTTCAATATTTTTGAAAATATTTAAGTTATTTTAACTTTTTATAAGTGTTCCAAAACAATTTTGAGGAACAAAGTCAAAATGTTACTCTACAATTTGTTGCATAACAAGAATATAAATTATACACATTTCCATAAATCTATAATCCTGCTGCAATTTTATTTTTTAAGAGTGCCCAATTTTCTCTAAATTGAAATGCTGTGCTGACTAAATCGAAGTTCAAATCAGATGGCAAATGATTCCAGATACACAAGCACAATAAGACAAAGTATGCCACCCACAAATAATTTGCATGTTTTAAACATAATAAACAGCTTGTGCATCTGAATCAAGCTACATTAATCATGCTCTCTATTCTTGTGAAGAAAACAGATGAGAATATGCTGCTAGGTATGGTTACCACCTTCGTGAAAATATAATGCAAAATAATTAGCTGCCACAGAAAGTGTTAGAAGCATTAGCGCTGCCTAGACCTCTGCAAATTCAGAACTTTGGATACTCTGAAGTGCAATCTGAGTAATTACTTGGTCTTTTAGTATATTTATTTTATTGGCAAAAACATTTCAGCCAATGTCTCCTTATGCCTGAACAAGTATAAAATATATACTACATCAACCAATTTAACACTCACATACATACATCCACTTCACTGATTAACTAAACCTCTCTTTTAAGTGGTTGAAAGTATGACTGTACTTTAATACAATATGGTTGATATAAATGGAAAGTAGAGATATGTTTGGACTTTCTTTTCTTTAATTACCTCTAAAATTTCCCCATGTATTTTGGGACCATCTACTTCCTGGTTACAGGAAGATAGTCCCACTCCTTGGTGGTAGCATAGAAAAGGAAGTACACTGTTTCACCTGTAACACTACAGGCAAAACCATCTCCAGCGCAACAAAACACATTTAGAGGGACAAGGGGAAGAGAGATAGGAGCTGGAGCAGCTGTTGGATTGAAGTGAGATCAAATCAGTCCTCACCCATCAATGAGGCATTTCTCCTGGAAGCAAGAATGCTGACCCAATGACCCACATGCCTTATTCAGCTTCCAGGCTGACTTCAGAATGGTTGACTAAGAATGAAAGTGTGGCTTCAGTTCATACTTTACCAACAATTAGCTATAAAGCACAGCTTTCTGAATCTTGCTCATGGAGACAAGATTTGTCCTTGAATTTTGACCCTAAAGATGGAGAAAATAAGAGTCACAGCGTGTGTCCTATTGGTGAGGCGGGCCTGGCTCTTACTACATTTGAAAGGCAGAAGTGCAGCAGTTGGGACCCGGTGCTCGCACTAAGTTCCTTGCTACACTTCTGCCTTCCCTGTCCCTCCATGAAGACAGTGCTTTTAAGCCGGTTCCCCCCAGCACCAGTTCCTGCTCCTCCCTCTCCCCCGCCACCCGCTGCAGTCTGATAGAGACAGCAAGGGAGAGAATGGGAGTAGCTGACTTGACTATCCGATAAGCCTAGGCTTATCAGGTAGTTGACTATTTACATGCCTAAAGCTCAGTGGTGCCTTTTAAATGGCCTCACGTAAAAATCTGTCATCACATTTTACTTGGCAACAAGACACACCTGGTAGATTTAAAACTGCATATCAATAAACTAGAAAGACAATGTGGGCGAGGTAATCTCTTTTCTTGTGATGAAAGAGGAACACTTTTGAATGTTAAATAGAATCACAGAATACTGGAATCGTAGAACTCTTCTTCAGGTCTGGAAAAGATACTCCAAGCTTCATATGCTCTGAGTATATGCATTTCTGCCTCTCTTTAGGGACCTGGATGTTTATCTCCCAACTGAACCCCCTGCAGAGGCCACAAACTGGGGCAAGATCGGTACAGGAGAGCCTATCTTACCAATGAACAAAGCAGAGAGGGCAGCAGCACCCCTGAAGAGAATGGGAGAGGATAAGGAGCCAGAGCTGAAAAGAGCCAGGACTAGCATAGGTTGGAGGGAATCAAGTTTGGGAAAGGAGCAGTCAGAAGAATCACCACTGCCTCAAGCCTCCCAGCAATCCTAGGAACCTCAGGCTTCCACACCCATAGGCTACATCTAGACTGCATTGCTTTTTCGGGATACTGGAAACCACCTGTTCCCTATGGAAGGTGAGCCATGTAAGAGCCCCAGGCCCTGCCCTCTCCTGCCCCAAGCACATCCCCTTCCCCTCCCACATGCTACCTCCCACCCAGACCCCACCCTCCATTCCCTGCTCCCCACCCCTGCACTCTACCTTCCACCCAGACTTTGTTCCACATTCCCAGCCTGCTCCTGTACCTTAGTTTCTGCCCAGACCCCACGCTCCCACCCTGCTCCCCAGCTGACACCTCCCATCACTGAACCCTTCATTGCTGACCCACCCTGGAACCCCACAAAATCTTCTAGACCCAGGCCCCCAGACAAGTTTAACTGGCCCTGCTCTTGGAGAATACAGCCATGTAAACGAGGGATCTGACCGGCAAGGAGCATAACAATTTTATAGATGCACTGCTCAAAGCAAAAAAGAGGGAGTCCCGTGGACTATTTTAAAAGCACATGGCGATGTTTTCAAATGCAACTGGTGCCTCAAAAGAAAGCTGTGACTGGAAGGACACCCCAGAGAGGAAACTGTATGCTTAGTGCAAAGTAGTATTTCAGTGCCACTAAATAATCAAGTACACAAAGAGTTCAAAAGAATGCAGAGCAGAAGTATCATAGCACCTAGAGACCCCAGTTCAGCCTGGGTAAGCAACCTGATAGCGTTAAAGAAGCCATTAAGAGCATTATGCATCCGCACAGACTCAAAATTTCTGAACAAGGCACTGAAGAGATGCTATTATCAGCTGCTCACAATTGAGGATATCTTGCCAGAACTTTACTAAGCTAGAAGCTTTGGAGTCTGCTAGGTGAAGAATGGGTTTTGGCACATAGGCCTGGATGTACAGTCCAACAAGCTAACAATCTTTCCAACTCCCATTTGGTCACCACAGATAGAAGTCCAGCATCAGAGGTGTTCCAGGTGAGACTCAAAGTGCTGCTCGGGGTGAAAATAATTGTAGTTATCTTCACAATAAGTGAAGAGAGCAACCGTAAAAGAAAGCCACAAGCTTTTTTACAAGACAGGAACAAGGATAACTCAGTCCAGAAAAAATGCAATTCTGACAGGGTGAGGCGACATGCATTGGACAACAGCTTGCAGCAGAAGGTCTGAAAGTACATCACAAGATCAAGGCAATCACAGACATGCCAGTGCCACTAGATGTGAAAGGGGTACAACAGGTAATAGAAATGATGAATTTTCTGTTCAAGTCCTGTCTGTGGCTGTCTACAGTAGCAGAAAAAGGGCTGCTGACTGGGTGGGGGTAAGCAAATGCAGGAGAGAGAGAGAGACGTGGTGCAGTCCAGGGAGCACTGAGAGCTGGCTGCCCCTAGCCCCGCTCCTTCCACCAAAAGCCCCATCCCTTCCAAGGGGGCTGGAACTGAGCCTCACCCACATTACACAGAGCCTGGCAAAGTCTATCAATCAGCCCCAAGCAGAATCCAAACATCAGCTAACAAGGAAAAGTTGTACTGGGCAGATTCCCAACTGCAAGCATGTGTCGTGCTGAAACAACTGACTATAGATGTCCCTGTCCTGAAGTACTACAAGCATGAGAGCCATAGTCATGCCAGTGTAATACACTGGGGAAAGGGTTGGGTATAACACTTTTGCAGGAACAACTGAGTGCTTATGTCAGCATGCTTTTTAACTAGGGTTGCCAGGTGTCTGGTTTTGAACCAGACAGTCCAGTATTTGAGCTCTCTGTTCGGGAAACAAATTGAGAAAATATAAATGAAAAAAATCTAAATGTCCAGTATTTTCTAAATAAGATGGAATGTAGACAGGGCAGCCCGTGGCTATAGGCGGACTCGGCCGCCGCCTAGAGCACCGCCACCCGGGGGCACCCGATGATGACATCACAGGGGCACCTGCCGATGATGATGTCAATCCATTGACTGCCCTGCAGGCGGGGGCACTGATTGCAAGTTCCGCCTGGGGCACCAGCTGCCGCAGCCGGCCTCAGGCCGCTCCTGAATGTAGATTGTGATGTAATGTCAAGTGTGTCCGGTATTTTTGTTGAAACCATCTGGCAACCCTACTTGTAACTCTAAACAGGGATATACTTGCTCAACTTAACCTGCATTAACATTCACTCTATGAATGAAACTGTTAATCTGATGTTAAACTGTTTTAAAGCGCCAAATCAAGTCCGAAACTAGGCATCCAAGACTCAGAGCAGAAGGAGAACTCATGAATTTGTTTTCTCATCCTGTGCTTACATCCTTTCCCCCACCCCCTTCAGTAGAGTATTTAATAGTCATAAATGTTCCTACAAAGACTACTGATACTAGGTAACTAACATGACATACCTTTTTGTTGAGCTTGTTTTTCACAATAGCCTGAGCATTCAAACTTTGATTTCAAATTTAAACACACCTTTATTTTCAAATTTGTCAGTCACTTGAAATCTTAGCCTTCCCCTTCGCAACACTATCCTTAGAGTGAAAACATTCTGCATGTTTTAAGGAAGTGTTTCTGTCACAAGAATATCTATAACAATTAGGTAAATAAGGCAAGCGCTTACTGGGTTAGGTTTGACAGCAGTAATGATTAGGAGACTGAATATATATTACCACACACCCCCACCCACCCCACAATGTTTTTTCCTGGCCAGTGTGTGTAACAAACTTAATAATGGCTGAGTGTTAACATAGTAGTGTTCTTCCTGCCATTGCTGAATCTTTCTATTCATGAGTAACAATTCTTCGTTAGGCAGCAGTATGCAATGCACACTTTGATCACACTATGCTCCCTCCCAGAATTAAAATGTGTTTTGACATGCCGGATATATATAGGCCATTGACTTAAATGCACTGATTTCAAACGCATCAAGATTTGGTGGGGGAGCGGGAAGTCAGTGACATCTTAAGTAGGCCATTGCTGATGCTAAAATAGACACTCTCTAGAACTTAATTGTATAAAATGTTTGTGATTCACACACTGACTTCTTTCCAATTCTCCAACCTCTAACAATTTGTCATGACTTAATATTGACTTTACACTGATGAAAGTCTTTTTGACAACTAGATAAAACACTTGGCATTTAAAAATATATTTCTACATTGTGAATAATTAGCGCTCTGTTCTTTCCGTCTCCTTTCTAATTTATCCTACTGTCTAGAGTGTCAGAACTGGAGATACAATATTTTATTTATTTATATATATATTACACACACCCACTTTCTTAACAGCATTTAAAAGATGTAGTAACAAAATGTTCTAGTGGCAGAAATCTTCATCTGATCAGCGCTTTATACCTATTTAGATGTCCTTTCAATATTGCGTATGGTTTGTTTTTTAAAAGTCTGCTCCAATTTGTGACAAAAGTCACATGATATAGTTTTTCCAATAATAAAGGGTAGGGAATACTTATGCTAAAGTATTCCCTTTGTTCATTTTTCTGGCACTAACTTGACTCTGCTGAGACAAATGGCATGAGGGTGGTGTTTGATAAAATATAAGATTCATAGTCCTTGTTAACAGCCATGCTGTTCAAAATACAGATCAGTTTGCTGAAGTGGATACATTATTGTATAATATATTAGTGTTCCTAGTTGCATGGTAATTCTCAAAATATCTGCAAACAAATCTGAAATACTACATGGGAGTAAGACAGAATTAGAAGCACGAGACTAAAAAAAATGGGATTCTCATTTTTTTAAAATAATTTCTACATGTTGGACCTCCCTGGTCTGGAACCATGGGGGCCTGACTGGTTCCCAAACAACAGAATTTGCCAGACCAGGGGAAGTGATTTCTGCCACAGGCCCAAACCAGCCAGCCTTCTGCCTCTGGCCCCCCTCTGACCTCTCCCCAGCCAGGCTGTCTGCTCTGCTGCCACCAGCTCCGGGCTGCCATGGGTGGCTAGGGTTCTCCGGCCCATGGGCAGCCAAACTTCTCTGGGCTCTGACCCCGTGCTGCTGCAGGCCGTTGGGGTTCTCCAGCTCCGTGCTGCTGCAGGTGGCCAAGCTTCTATGGCCCTACACTCTTGTGGGCACCCAGGGTTTCCTGGCTCCTGGCCTCGTGCTGCCACGGGTGCTGCTGATGTTTTCTCATCCCCAGCATCAGCACTGCTGTGGGGCTCCTCTGGCCCCACTAACCCTGGCACCAGACGGGCTGCTGGCCCTCCTGCTATTAGGTTCCTGGGTTCTCTGATCCAGGAACACCCATGGCTCTGCCAGACCATGGATGTTGCCAGACCAGAGTGCAGTTTTCAGAGATGCAACCTGTACAATCATTCTTTCCTAATTCATTGTTTCTGATGAAAAATTTACAATAGCTATGTTATCCTGGCAACATCAGGTACTAAGTTTAGAAATGCCCCTATAAATGAGAAATGATCCTAAAATATCAGGGATGTAAAACATCACTTTTAGAATCATCACCTCATGTTTTCAGGATCTGACTAAATAGCTCACTTTCAGAGTCAAGGTTACAGAAAATTAATAGTCGCTAACGTGATTGTACTGATGTACAGTAAAACAGAACACTTACCCAATATATAGTTAAGCCACACTAAAATGCAGGTTCTACTTGTAAGATACCAAAAAAAGTGAACAATTAAGATTCTTATACTGGTGCACATTTAGCATTCCTTTCCCCAGCCAAACATCATCTGGTGTCTAGGATATATTTTAGAGAGTTTCTGTCCAAAAACACCTCCTAAACAGTAAGAGCCAAGACTACCAAATTTGGTATACAATTTCCTTTTATCATATCTTACAACAAAAGTAACGGTTTGGTTGTGCCTAGAGAATAGGATGTGCCTTGAATGGGATTGTTTCTCAAAAAAAATATACAGACAAAAAAAAGAGAATCTCTAGGCAGGTGAAAGGGGCTGCTTGGGGGTCCCCCCCCCACCCCATTTGGAACTGCCTTGGCTCTGAGCCGCCTATCCCCTAGGCACCCTTTAGGAAGGGTGGGAGGGCTGAAACTTCCTCCAACCCCCCGCTTCATACAGGGACATTGCTGGCTGTTCCCTTTCAGCAGGGAATGAGGGGGCAAGTGCACAGTTTACTGCATTCCTCACTCTGGCTGAGGAGCACAGGGACAGACAAGCTATGCCCTTTGCTCTTGCTCCCTGACAGAAAGGAAAGAGCAAGTAGCCATGATACAAAGCTCAGGAAGGGGAGTTGGTCCCCCTTGCCCTCCTTACCCCACTCCTTTCACACATAGTCCCCTGGCCAGAGCCCCTCCTCAGTCCCCAACCCTGACTTATGCACTCCCCCACACCACCACAGCCCCTTCCCTGAGCCCTCCTTAATGACCCAAGCAACACCAGGTACATGTGCTAGTAACTTTATAAAATGTTGCACAGTGCACTGTATCACCACAACATATATTGTGCTTTTCCTTATTTAGTTTCCCAAAAGAAACTGTTCATGAATAAAACATTTCACTTCCTTCTTGTGTTTGATTTCCACTGTGACTCACGGCATCCCAGCTACCACAGGGAACTTCCACAATACAGGCCTTCTTGTGTTGTATTGATGTTTCGGTATTAATCTTCCAAGACTTTGTGCCACAAAGTAACCATAGGTAACCTGGAGCCTGACTCCTAATGGCTTTATTGGGCTTTAGATCAGGCGCTTATTGAATCAGCACTGCTGTCTCTGGTGTACTCAATGTTAAGCACTCATTTCTCAGTATAGGATACTTTTCAGAGTCCTTACCTTAGCAACAAATATTGTGGAAGCACTAGAAAGGAGAAATTACCACCTACTAGAATGGGAGTATGAACCTATTCTTCTAAGCTTTTACAACGCTAACCAAATTGTATTCATTATTTTGTAGAAAAGGAGCAATTTCTGTTTGGACAAAAATTGCATAAGATATATTAAAATTTGAGATATTTCCACTATTCCCATTGGCGGCATTCACCCCTGAGCAAAACTTGCTCTGAAATGATCCCCAAAAGGGAAAAATACTCTTCCTCATGAAAACATTGTGCTCCGATTCATGTTTCTTTTTTGGTCACACTAAGTTATGATACTTAATATTATTAAAATGTGGCCTCAAACTCCGAGGGGAAAATCTACTAACACTATATTACATAAAATATTAAACATAGAAGAAACAGGGTCAGATCCTTAGCTAGTGTCAATTAACATAGCTCCATTTACTTTAATGGAAAGATGCCAAAATTACTCAACTGAAGATTTGGCCCAGGACGTGAAAACAGTTAGAGCACAACACATACGAGCTTAATGCAATTAGTGTTTTTCTTAAACATCTCTACATAGCTTCTTTTTATAGTCATTTTCTTACGTTTTACAGGCCCTCAGTTACAATGGTATAAACCCAGAACAACTTTCTTAGCTTCAAACACCTACGTAAATGCAGCTGATGTGGACACTACAAAAATTTGACTTAATTCAGTTACAAATAGCATTTTCTTAAAAGAAAAAAAAATGCATATTAAAAACACACTCACCCACACACAGTGTAACACAAACAGAGAATGCTAAATGAAATCATTAAACCTAGATACCGAATTTCAAGATTCCCATTCACTTCAGGGGGACCAGACGATCTTTAGAGAGCAATGTACAATACCCTTATTAGTAAGAAACTATTTCCATAATTCAATAGACTTTCATTAAAGGTCCTCAGCAGGCCATAGCCAAATTAGGTAATATTATTCAAGATGAAGCTAGTAGAGTTTTTCATACATTTTCAGGCGTGTTCAAAATAAACCTTTTCAGTACTGAATATTATGGGGAAATGGACCTTGTTCCACTGCTGGCCATTTATCACCACCTGTATTTATTCTTTATTTAAGAGCAATGAATGATCCTGTGCAGTCAAACCACTAGTGTGTAAGTGATGCCTGTCTCATGAACTCTAGAGAGTTTACAATCTATTAGTACCTGCCCACATGAACTGAGAAACACATCTGTGAGATTGACTGTAGAAGTTAACACCAACCTAAAAAGGGGGGACCCTCTTATATACTCAATAGTTCCATCCTTCAAAAGGAGGGTTCCTAGGCTCCCACTCACATCTTTCTATTCCACTAGAACACCAAAACATATTTTTTAAAATAGCTAATAAGTATCCAGATTGACACAAGCAGGAAAATTATTTTTCCAGTTTTTTGCCCTGGCTTGTTAAGTTTGGACTATGTCATCCAAATCATTTCATGGTCCCCATCACTCCTGTGTCAGAGGATATCACAAAACTATCCTCATGCCATCCTTGTAGGGTACTATTTTATAAACACTGTGGCAGAGAGATTAAGCAACTTGCACCGTATCACAAGGGATAAAACACTTTGAAACCTGGTCCTTCCCCCACTGAAACTTGTACTTGTCTTAAAGCAAAATTTGAAATGGGGATTCAGTCAAAAACAGAATCATAGAACACTAGGTCTGGAAGGGACCTTGAGAGGTCATCAAGTCCACTCCCCTGCCCTCATGGCAGGACCAAGCACCATTTATATCATCCCTGATAGGTATCTATCCAACCTGCTCTTAAATATTTCAGTGTTAGAGATGCCACAACTTCCGTAGGCAATTTATTCCAGTGTTTAACCACCCTTGCTGCAATTTAAGCCCATTTCTTCTTGACCTAATAATTCTCTTATTTTACATTTAGGATGCTCAAACAGGTGACAGACTAGATATGCAAAAAAGGAGAAAGCTCTTAGGGAAATATTTTATACCCTTCCTGGGTCTTAACAGAGACATACTCTGCTTTCTGAAAGGAAATATTTTCTGTACCAACCTTTAATTAAATCAAATCTTCCATCTGATTATCAACTTGGTGGATTCTTAAGAGTCATTTTACTTAGATGGACAGATTACCTAGATGAACCTTACTCAAAAGGTGAAACTCAAATATAAGTCTACAAATAATGCAAACAAATAGATATCAGAAAGTGACACTATGAAAGTGTACAATATAAATTATATAGAGAAACTCAATGTGTGTTATGCCCTTTTAGTGGGAAGCTACACGAATAATTTAGGTGTTCTGGATGGAGTTGATTCTTTTTCATTGGTTAGAGCTTGCTTGATTTTTATAAATCATTTCTCATGTATAAATTCATCAATTGTTCAGCAAGCATTTCCCACACTGATACTGATCAAATCAAGCAACTATTCACACAATACTTCAAGTTCAGTCAATATTTTTCATTCAAGAGTTTCATTTGTTAAAGGAAGAACCCAAAGTCCTAACATATTTTCAGAAGGAATAAATGTTGGTCTTCAAGAAGAACAAAAAAATAATTAAAAACTAATATTGATGGCAACATCTGGGGAAAAAAAGACTAAGATGACTTTATAACAAATATTGCTTTCTGTTTGGCAGGGTCTATAAACTTTCTGTATAGGTATGATTGATATCGCCAGTGTCCCCTTTTATTTATCTGCATAATGTGGATTTAAAAAAAAAACAAAACACACACGACATGCACTTCAGGTTTCCCAGTTCAAACATTTCCTAATTAATTAATAAATCAACATTCATTATAGTGATGACATTTTCAATTAGAGATGCTTGAAAACTAAGTAGTTGGCCTAGGTTGCACAAGCATGATTAATTTATAATTTGCAGAGGTACCTCATCATAAAAAACTTATTTTAAATCAGATTTATGGGTTCTAGTTGCTTATTCTTGCTTTAGCTTCTTGTATTCAGGTGAGTGAAAAATGGCAAACTGGTGGCTTCTTTAGTCTTGTACAGGTATGTTCAGGGTTTTGAGTGTCACAATGAATTTGGTTTCGTAGAGGAGTGGAGAAAGGAGGGCCCGACACCCTAAGGATTGAAGAAAGCCTCTGGGCCCAGCTAGCCCCACCCTGCAACCAATACCAGGCTTGGAAAGAGGAGAAAAGGAAGGAGCATGCCTCAGTTGGGCTGACTACCAAGAGGGAGGAGCCCAGTTCAGCAGTCTATCTGCTTGGCAGCCAGGGGAGCAAATAAGTTCCCACCTTACTCATCTGGAGAAAGGGGGGGGGCGGTGAAGAGGGAAACCTACTGAGAAGCCCCAACTCAGGGGAATCTGGATTTTGGGGGCACGCCCCAAATTTAAGGACTCAGAGAGGGAGCAATTTGGAGCTCCTGGGCCAGGAGCATAAGGGCCAGAGTAGGGATGTAAAAATTAGTTTAAAAAGGTAACCATGTAACTGCTAAAAATCCTAGCAGTTACATGCTTACACGCTGTGGGCTCTTCAGTATAAAGCTTAAATAAGCATTATACTGCAGGTCCCGCAGCAGCGCCACTTCCCTGGACAGCCAGCATGTAAACCTGTGACGGGGGGGTAGGAGCGGCTGGGTCCATCACAGGGAGCAGCCCCTGCCTATGGTGGGCCCTGCGGAGCTGAAGCAGCCCCCTGCCTGGGGTGGGTGAGGAGCTGCTCCAGCTCCTACCCATTAACCAGAACCAGTTAGCATTACCTGTTCAGGGTGATGCTTACCAATTAACCTTTCACTTCCCTAGGCCAGAACCCCAATTTTTCCCCACTTGCTTACTCAGTGACCTAGCCATTAGACTACTCAGCTGCCAGGGCCTGGCCATGAGCTTCTTTTTCTATTATGTATGTTTGTCTAGGTCACCTTCTCTTTCATACTAGTATCCTTATCAGCTGCTGTGAAAATCACGTGGGTGGCATCCTTAAGACTTACATTTGATGCTTTTGGAGTATCAAGAAAACTTTCCACTATGAATATCCTTTAGAGGCACTGCTTTGGAATTAGCTGCTTATCAATTTTTGTTCCAGGATTTCCATAGCTCTTTTGAATAAAAGGGGAACAACATTATGTCAATGTTAAAAAAATTCAAAACTGTCAGAACCAATCATGTTACTTTTCCAAATCTTTTCAAGCTTATCAAAGTCCTTTGCTTGACATCTAACATGATTTCACCATCATTGCACATCTCACTCCTGAGAGAGGAAAAATAACTTACTTCCTCTAGTATTTCTCTCTCTACTCTGATGGGTTTTTTCAGCACAAACATTTTGCCTTCTACTGGTTGATGAGCAATTCATTTTGTTTTGCCACATCTGTCTAAAGCTGGGGCTTCTCTTCCCTTAACTGAAGCGTTGAACCTAGCAGGAACATGTCAGCAGCAAAAAAGACCAGACAGTAGTAATTTATCATTTGTCCATAAAATACTTACTTTGCCTTCTGAGATTACTTTATGACTATGAGTAAGAAAGGCCATACTGGGTCAGATCAAAGGTTCATCTCTCCCAGTATACTGCTTCTACCAGTGACCAATGCCTGGTACTTTAGTACATGTTCTGTTCATTCCTTCTGATCAAATGATCCATTCCCTATTGACCATTTCTAGCTTCTGGGAAATAGAGGCCAGGGACACTTCAGAGCATGGTTTTTCATCCTTGTCACTCCTGGCAAAGCAGCTCATGGAGAAATAAATGGCTATTTATTTTTTGAACCCTATAATAGTCTTGGCCTTCTATTACCACTGCATACAGTTTCCTAAACTCTGCATACACTATATTTCAAGTAGCCAGTAATGGGTTTCATAAGCACTCCTTTAACTTTGGAATTGCTGGACTCTGTTCTGTTACTTTGGTTATGTTTTCTTGTTATTTATTCCTTATGCGTGTTACCTGACAAACAAAGTGGGTGAAGTAACATCAAGCTTATTGTACCTTATTCTGTCTTGAAGTCTTAACACTGGTCTTCTTACCTGGTTTTTAGTTTAAATTGTCACTTTTAAATATTATAAATTATCCATCATATAAAATTTATGAATTACCTCTAGGCACTTGTGAAAGGAAAATATAAGAATCTTTATTGTCCCATTTATATTTCTTACGGCTACAAGAACTTTAGCAGAACAGAACATTAGAACACTGATACCACAATACAATCCCCAAGACCGCCTAGTCTGTGAGTTGCATTGTTCAGCATAAGAAAGTGTTACAGAATTTAACCCTAATAAAATTGCATTTGAGTTGTCCATTGCTTCACTGCACACATAGGGGCACAGATCAGCATTCATGTTGCACTGTCCATTTCAGCCAGCCCAGGCTGAAAAAACCTTATGATCCAATCAGCAGGTCAAATTTGGTGATGAATCCGGGACTTGTGCCACCTTAGGTATGTTGCACATATGCTACAAATGACAATGACTGAAAACACAGTACACTGAAGTTCTTAGCCCCAATGTTATTTTTAGCTGAGAATTTTTCCAGTTTTATAAAGTTTCCTGGGCATTTTCCATCTTCTTTTTTTAAGTTTCATTGTTCTGTCTTACCATTTCAAGCACAGACTGGCAGATTTATAGTCCTCAATCTAAGTGTTTTAGAGCAATAATAGCAGGGCTGCAACTCCTTAATTAGCCCTAGAGCAAAGGAACAACATCCTTTCTGTGAAGTAACAATCCCAACATGACATTACACTTTTTGGCTTCTGACACAAGTGTCCTCAGGTTTTGATTTAAGTGATTAATATGGAAAAATAATGCATTTAACCAGGTTGATGGAAAATGAAAAGTGTCCTCTAAAGTTAAAGAAGAACAATAATGTTTCTGGCTTTTTTTGGTCATCATTTGGCTCTCTGCAGTGCATCCAGGCTTCAGCCATAGAGGAAGCCATTTTAAATAATCTGATCCAAAACTACGCATTCTTAATCCTGTCCCTTACACAGATACATGCCAGCAAGCTACTGCTAATGTGATTGATGTGCCAGTGTAGACAGCGATTTTACTAATAGCATGAAAGAAGCACCTCCACAATGTGAACTTCCAATCATATTTACATACATTTGCATACAGCTTGAGGGCTAGTGAGTAGCAGTCAAATGAAACCTGATACAGAGAAAAGTCACTGACAGAATGAAAATTAAGTTCTGGCTTCACTGCAAAGCAATCTGCAGAGTGCTAAAGGGCCAGCTTTGCTAGTTCAGGACATGGTAGTTCTCATTGTTCATGAGCTACTGTTCTCTCACATTTAGATCTAAGCTCATATCTGTGTAGACACATTCATTCTTACTAATAGTCCAGTATAGTTATTTCAGAACCAAAAAAAAACCCCTTAAATTGGTAGCAGAAACCAGGTGGCCCAGAGACCAAGTGGTCTGGAAATAAGTTTAGAAGAGCAAAGCCACTCACAACTCTTCACTATCTTTCTGCATCACAATTTGTCTAGACATCTGAGTAGTATGAACTTTTTCCAGCACAGTTTTCCCCACAGGCAATAGTGCCAAAAATAAAATCCAGAGAATTAGCTTCACTATGTAACAATGAAATATTTATTTGGGATCTTAAATATTTCTATCCACGCTCTTCCTTCTCTGCTATCATTGCGAGCAACTTCATCATCCTTCCTGTCAGTGTCACCCAAACTCACAGCTTGTGGGTCATCTTTGATTATACCCCTCTTTTCATCTCTATATGCATGCTTCCATTAAGTCCAACTCCTGTCACTTTTCCTCATCCTCTCACTCCACTCCTGCTGCAAAAATTCTCATCCATCCATCCTTTTGCCACCTGCTGTCATAACCACTGTAAAAACTTTCTGCTCTCCTTCCTCAAACTATCCAAAGCACTTGCAAAGATTTTTCTCCCTCCTATCACCACTGTTATGTACATGCCTCACATCTTTACATTTCCTTCCTCTAGTTTCCACTAACTTTCCATATCAAATTCAAGCTGTTATTCCTCTGTTAAAGCTTTGTATGACTATCTTAAATCATCTCCTCCGCATAGTCTCCTGTTCTCGTCACCCTTTCCAAGCTTCGAGTTCCTTCATCTCCTCCAACATCCTAACTTCATGTTCTTTCATTCTGTGACTTACGTTTGTTCACTAATTACCTTACATCTGTTTCATGATGGATTCCAGCTTTAAAAAAAAAATGAATTTTAACTATGGGCTTGTTCTCTTGCTTCTTTTCAGGTCAAGGATTTTATTATAGGAGTACTCAACTATGTACAAAATGGCACAGTCCTGCACAATGGAAAAAATTATTACAACTATTGTAACCACTTGTAGAAGAGGTGTATAATTTAACATTTAGAGAGTTTGTCTAAAAGTATGGACATGTGCAATAAAAGTACTTCAGGAGTAAGATATCCAGTAATATATTTGATTTGGATCCAGTTTTATTACAAACCATAACTGCCAGTTATATTTTAACTAGGGCTATCAATTAATGCGCGTTAACACCTGCAATGAAAGCAGAGCACAACGCGTTAATTTTTTTAATTCACATTAATTGCAGGCATTGCCACAGTACTGCCCCTTTGGGAAACTTCCCGAGCATCTCACAGGAGCAGCACAGTGGGAGCCTGGGATCAGCTGGAGTCCCCAGCTGACCCCAGGCTCCATGCAGCGCTTACCCTTTGAAACGCCACTGCTGCATTTCCAAGGGGCAGCACGAGAAGAGCCCAGGATCAGCTGTGTAGCACTGCACCTTTGAAACACTGCCGCGGCGTTTCAAATGGGCAGCACAACACGGAGCCTGGGATCAGCTGCGGACACATTTCAAAGGGGCAGCGCTGTACTGAGCCCAGAGTCAGCTGGGGAATCCAATTGACCCCAGGCTCCACGTTGTGCTGCGCCTTTAAAACGCTGCCGTAGTGTTTCAGAGGGTCAGTGCTGCACAGCTGTTCCCTGGTTCCCACGCCGCTGCCCCTTTGAAACACTGTGGTGGCAGCACTGCATGGAGCCCAGGATCAGCTGGGGACTTTAGCTGACCCCAGGCTCCGCATTGCGCTGCCTCTTTGAAATGTCATGGTAGTGTTTCAAAGGGACAGTGCAGCACCACACAGCTGATCCTGGGCTCCCGTGGTGCTGCCCCTTTGCGTGGTGCTGCCCCTTTGAAACACTGTGGCGGCGTTTTCAAAGGGGCAGCGCAATGCAGAGCCCAGGGTCAGCTGCCATCTTATTGTTTAACAGTACGATTAATCGCAATTAATTTTTTTAATAGCTTGACAGCCCTAATTTTAACTTAACAGAAGTTCATTTGCCGACTGTTTGGATTATTTCAAAAAAGTTACTTCATGCATGGGTTATACATATGCTGAAGGGATTTTGCAGTAAGTATTTGTTTTTATTTTCACAGTTTCATGCGGGGCCTATTCCAAAGCTCATTGAAGTCTGTGGAGAGACCCTTAATTTCTACAATGGCTTTCAGATCAATTGTCACAGAACAACAGAACTGTATAGTGGACAGGAGAACAAGTTCCGCACCTTATTGTCATTCTGATGAACAGAAAAGGTAAGACAAGGAAACATGGCTCTGCCTTCTCTGTGCACTGACAAAAAAACTAGATGGACACAAACAGAAATATGACTTGTTTTAGTTTGACAATTTTATTTCAATAATTGGATTTTCAGTCTGAAAGAACAACATTAATGAAAATCAATTGCATATGAAAGTGTAAAATAATGGGAAGTCACTCTCTTACTGAGTAATGGGAAGTCTGCAATTTGTTTTACAGTTACACATGTAAGTAGACTGTACACCGCTCTGGTATACCAAATATATTAATTTATAAACATCCTAATTGTTACATGAGGTGTGGGCATACAAACAACTGCATGGAATACCCCATTGATCTGGGAAATTGATCCAGTAGGTCTCATCTAGTAGTTTAAAAAACAAAAACAAAAAAAACTAAAACCCCCCCAAAACCCAAACTTCTCAGTAAGAATCAAGGTAATAGTTTAGTTCTCCTGGCAATTAAAAGTTTAATGAAGCTTCCCTGGCACAGCTTCTATCAAAGCTCTTCCAAACATTCAGCGTGTCACATATAGACAAGCCAGACCTTCAGCCTTACATAACTACAAGTGTAATTAAATACCAGGGAAGTGGGAAAATAAAGCTTACACAAAGCAAAAATGGATCAATGACGATCATCATTCATGAAGAGCTGTAAACACGAATTTTTCCTCAATTGTCACTGTTACATGGTAGCTTAAATCTATTTAGATTTTTAAATAAATAGACACTTGCAATCAATTTGCTAGAGGGCTTATGCTGCCCTGAGAAGTTACCACTCTTTTTTAACACACTTTTAAACAAAGTAACAGTGACATCTGAGTAAGTGGATAGAAATGCTAAGTTTTCTAGGTAAACAACTAGAGTTAATAATAGGGGAACAGATCTGAATTGAAATAAATATCATCCTGTTTATTAGAAGAGTCTTTAATCAATTTAGAGCTGCTCAGTATTTGGAGTGTTCCATTGTCAGCTGACAGGTTGTTAAATGAAGTTTTATCTCTGCAAACAGCTGGGTTTGCATATATTTAGTTGCTCCTCTACAAAAACATGAAAATGACTTCGATGCCTTTTTTCAGCAGGCACACGCACACAGAGGCTCAGCTTCAACACCCACATCTGTTAAATGCTCCCTGTATTTAAATTCACATAACTAGGCACATAATAAAAGCTTCCTCCTAGCAAGTTCAGTATAGTTGCATTTACCATGAACAAGAAATTAAGAGCAATCGACCTTCTAGTCAATACTACACACGCTTCAGTACATTAAGTGTGATTAGGACATTGTGAGGTAGTTATTGGGAGACAGGAACCTTTCCATTCAGCATATTCACTCTTCTAAATAATTTGAAATTGGCAACTTTGGTAATATCTACAATGGAATCAGAGGGGCAATTGCAGTCTCGTGCTAGTTTTAATCTTGCTAGAGTGACTACAAACAACAGCAAAGACATATGCAACATGAAGTTCAGTGCAAGTTGTAAAAGGCTGCCTGGAATTCAGGGCATGAATTTATGCACTCAACCACATGGTCTACATTTCTATGTCTTTACTGTTATTTTTCGCTGGACTAGCTAGTGTAAGGCTAGCTCAGGTATACACATTATACCTCTCCAACTGTCATGTAGACACAGCCTTTGGCTGCAAAATGTTCATTCAGTTCCAGAACAGGAAAACATACAGAAAAACTGAATCCCCTCATCCAGTGTTTCAGGCATTGTATCTATCATTCTTATTTTCTTGGAACAAGCCCTGGCAAAGAATCTGAGTCTGTGCATTTACAGGACACAAAGCAAAGCAACCAAGCTAAGAGCAGCTTCTTAAAACACACACACACACACACTCAAGGCTGAAATGGTTCTCGTTTTAAACTCCGACTATATGTTAATGGCTTCTCCCACATTTTGTGCAACTCCTCCTCCAAAATATATTTCATGTGTGTAGTAGGTAAGTATATTATAAACACTCAATTCCCTAGGCTTCATATTTTTCTTCCTAAATCTTCAAGATGTCCCAGATGCTCTTATCTTTTCATGGCAGGGCAATGTGTTGACTTATCCAATATCAGAACATAAAACATTGGACCAGATTTCCCTTCTCTTTTGCACTGTTGTAAATCTTAAGTAACTCCATTCTCAGGTGAAAGCATTGTATTGGGATTAAGACACTGACCTGGGAAGCAGGAGATTTCAGTTCAACTCTTGACCATCATACACTTCCTTCATGCTAGAATATTATTAATAATGGGGTGCTGAAAATCAGCCCTCTTCCCCTTGCCCACACTCTTCCCCCTCCTAAAGAGAGCCAGATCTTGATAGGATAAAGAGGCCCTATGAGGCGGAGACTGGAACCCCAGACACAGGAACACGTGTGGCTGGGAGCTGGGACACCTCCTGCAGGACTGACAGTGGAGACCCATGTGAAGCCTGGGGCTGCTACACCACCAGTTCCCACATCTATGTTCCTAAGCCTCCTAGCTACAAAAGAAAAATACTAGTACTTTCATTCTCCCATCCCTAGTCCCTCCTCTTAGAGAGGCCTATGTTAATTAATAGCTTTTCCATTTAGCCAATGCCCACTTCGCTGAAGTGTTCACATCTTACCCAGACTATTTGAACAAACAGGACTGGAGTACACTTGTTCACTCAAAGCCTAACACAATGGTGCACCAATGACAGTTGAGGACTTTAGGTAATAATGTAATCCAAAAAATATACAAAATAATAGCACTGAGTGGATTTGCAACTGTATAAAACAAGCATGACAAAGGGGGAAAATTAGAGCGTATACACATAGAATCATTTTATTTTTTATATATAAAAAATAAATGATTCTAAGTCAAGTCACCCTTGAAAAATTAGCCAGGGAATGCCACCTTATCGTGCCCATCTTTTAGCATGTGAAAAAAAATGTACTCAATTTATATATACACATTTAATATAAACATGACTCACCCCAGGCTTCCATGCAGTATTATTCATGACTCCTAAATATGCAGGCAAAGAACTCTGAGGTAATGGTGGGTGGAGAGGGGAGATTAAGATGGTCTTTGGCCTTCACGTATTACATTTTTCACAGTTTGTTATATATTGACCCTCTATAGAGCTATGTGAGTAACTCTCCTTTTGTTTGCTGATGTACAAGATAGGTGAAGAAACATCTTTTATTGAACCAGCTTCTGTTGGTAAAAGAAGCTTTTGAGACAAATTTCTCACCAAAAAGAGTAGTCAGTACAATAAAAAAAAAAAAAAAAATATTCACCCACATTGTGTCCCCCATTACTTGGGACCGACAAGGCTGAGTAGCATACTTTTTTTGCTGGCAGTCCTACATAGGAAAATAATTCAATTCAGGTTAAATCAAAACTGAAAATGTTGGTGAAATTGAAAAAATCCCCCAAAAATTATTTGGGGTTGACCTAAGCATTTTCTTGAGGTTTTCAACCGTTTAAGTAAAAGCCACAGAAATTAATGGTTGTTGAAGCTTGTCTCTGTCTCTCTCTCTCTCCCTCTCGTTATAAATCATTTGAATAGTTACTGGACCAGAGAGAGCCTGGTGGTCAGAACACTCAACTGCAATGCGGGAGGCACAAGATCCTGCTCTAATGAATATTTAAGTATTTCTAGAAAGCGGAACAGCTTCATCAGAGTGGAGAGAGACCTACCACAGAACAGCCTGTAGGTTTATGGCACTCACATGGTTATAAGGAAGGAAGACATAGTTATAAAATTCAGAGGGGTAGCCGAGTTAGTCTGTAACTGGAAAAACTTAAACAATGAATCTAGCAGCACTGACGATTCGTTGTTTAAGTTTTCCTAGTTGTAAAAACTGATCTTTGCTTTCCTCACATCCTTGGTGAGGTCTCCAACCACTGAGATTATGGCTAAAGGAGGGTGGCACTGTAACCACCGGTAGTAAATCCTCTTCAGTTTTGTACGTCATGTAAATCCCTTTATGAATACAGCCTGACCCCAAAAAAATAAAAAATATTTGTTCCCATGGTGTTGAGACGAAACCAGTCATTTCTGATTTTGTTTCAAATCACAATTTCCCAAAATTGACAAATTCATGAAGTGTTTTGGTTGACCCGAATCAACTATTTTTACTGAAAATTGGTAAAGAAACAAACTTTTGTCCAGCATTCATTTCCAGACAAAATCTCTCTGAAGCGGAATTTAATTTTTTGTTCTGTGAGGCTTTTGTTTTTTGAAAGAGTGCAAGTACAGGTTGTACCTCCAAAATCTGTCACTCTAGTTTGGCAGGACCATGGATGCTCTTGGACCAGAGAGCCCAGGAGCCTAAGGGCAGGAGAGCCAGCTGGGCATTACATCAGAGTCAGTAGCCTGGCTGGGGGCAGCATGGGACTGGGGCCAAAGCCCTGTAGCAGCCTCCAGCAGTGTGGGGCGGAGGCCAGAGGAAGCAAAGGGCCAGAGTCCCCGTGGCTATACCCAGGGAATCATAGAATCATAGAGCTGGAAGAGACCTCAGAAGGTCATCAAGTCCAGCCCCCTGCTCTAGGCAGGACCAATCCCAACTAAATCAACCCAGCCAGGGCTTGGTCAAGCCGAGACTTAAACACCTCCAGGGATGGAGATTCCACTACTTCCCTAGGTAACCCATTCCAGTGCTTCACTACCCTCCTAGTGAAATAGTTTTTCCTAATATGCAACCTGGACCTCTCCCACCACAACTTGAGACCATTGCTCCTTGTTCTGCCATCTGTCACTACTGAGAACAGACTCTCTCCATCCTCTTTGGAACCTCCCTTCAGGAAGTTGAAGGCTGCTATCAAATCCCCCCTCACTCTTCGCTTCTGCAGACTAAACAGACCCAACTCCCTCAGCCTCTCCTCATAAGTCATATGCTCCAGCCCCCTAATCATTTTGGTTGCCCTCCGCTGGACCCTCTCCAATGCGTCCACATCCTTTTTGTAGTGCGGGGCCCAGAACTGGACACGCTACTCCAGATGTGGCCTCACCAGAGCCGAATAAAGGGTAATAATTACATCTCTGGATCTGCTGGCAATGCTCCTCTTAATGCAACCTAATATGCCATTAGCCTTCTTGGCTACAAGGGCACACTGTTGACTCGTATCCAGCTTCTCATCCACTGTAACCCCCAGGTCCTTTTCTGCAGAACTACTACTTAACTGGTTGGTCCCCAGCTTGTAACTGTGCTTGGGATTCTTCCGTCCCAAGTGCAGGACTCTGCACTTGTCCTTGTTGAACATCATCAGATTTCTTTTGGCCCAATCCTCCAATTTGTCTAAGTCACTCTGGACCCTATCTCTGCCCTCAAGCGTACCTATCTCTCCCCCTAGCTTAGTGTCATCCGCAAACTTGCTGAGGGTGCAATCCATCCCCTCATCCAGGTCATTAATAAAGATATTGAACAAAACCGGTCCTGGAACCGAACCTTGGGGCACTCCGCTAGAAACCGACCGCCAACCTGAAATCGAGCCGTTGATCACTACCCGCTGGGCCCGGCCTTCTAGCCATTTTTCTATCCATCTTACCGTCCATTTATCCAATCCGCATTCCCTTAACTTGCTGGCAAGAATATTGTGGGAGACCGTATCAAAAGCCTTGCTAAAGTCAAGGTATATCACATCCACTGACTTTCCCACGTCCACAGAGCCAGTTACCTCATCATAGAAGCTGATCAGATTGGTCAGGCACGACTTGCCCTTTGTGAATCCATGCTGACTATTCCTAATCACTTTCCTCTCTTCCAGGTGCCTCAAAATGGATTCCTTAAGGATCCCTTCCATGATTTTTCCAGGAACCGAGGTAAGACTGACCGGCCTATAGTTCCCTGGATCGTCGTCCTTCCCTTTTTTGAAGATGGGCACTACATTTGCCTTTTTCCAATCATCCGGGATTTCTCCCGATCTCCACGACTTTTCAAAGATAATGGCCAAAGGCTCCTCAATGACATTTGCCAACTCCCTCAGTACCCTCGGATGCATTAAGTCCGGACCCATGGATTTGTGTACGTTTAGCTTTTCTAAATAGTTCCTAACCTGTTCTTTACCCACCACGGGCTGTCCATCTTCATCCCATCTTGAGTCACTTAGCGCAGAAGTCCAGGAGCCGACCTTGTCCGTGAATACAGAGGCAAAGAAAGCATCGAGTACTTCAGCTTTCCCACATCATCTGTCACTAGGTTACCTCCTTCATCCAGTAGGGCCGCGCACCTCTCTGATCACCTTCTTCTTGTTAACATGCCTGTAGAAACCTTTCTTGTTATCCTTCACATCCTTAGCCAGTCGCAATTCCAATTGCGCTTTCGCCTTCCTGATAACCTCCCGGCATTCTCGAGCTATACATTTAAACCCCTTCCTGGTCATCTGTCCAAGTTTCCACTTTCTGTAAGCTTCCTTTTTGTGCTTAAGTTCACCAAGGATTTCCCCCGTAAGCCAATCCGGTCTCCTGCCATGTTTGCCTCTCTTGCTTGTCGGGATGGTTTCTTTCTGTGCCTTCAATAAGGCTTCTTTAAAATACTGCCAGCTGTCCTGGACTCCTTTCCCCTTCATGTTAGCATCCCAGGGATTCTGCCCATCAGATCTCTGAGAGTCAAAATCTGCTTTTTGAAGTCCAAGGTGTGTATTTACTACTCTCTTTTCTTCCTTTGGTCAGGATCCTGAAATCTACCATCTCATGATCACTGCTTCGCAGGTTGTCACCTACCTCCACTTTCCCTATTAGTTCCTCCCTGTTTGTGAGCAGAAGGTCAAGCTGCGCACGGCCCCTGGTCGGATCCTTCAGCACTTTCATCAAGAAGCTATCCCCAACATTCTCCAAAAACTTCCTGGATTGCCTGTGTACTGCCGTATTGGTTTCCCAACAGATGTCAGGGTGATTAAAGTTCCCCACGAGAACCAGGGCCTGCGATCCGAAGCTTCTCTCAGTTGTCGAAGAAAGCCTCATCTACCTCATCCACCTGATTCGGTGGCCGGTAGCAGACACCAACCACAACATCACTGCTGTTGTTGGCTCCTTTAAACTTAACCCACAGACTCTCAACAGGTTTTTCTCCTTCTTTATACTGGAGTTCAGAGCAATCATAGTGCTCTCTTACATATAGTGCAACTCCTCCTCCTTTTCTCCCCTGCCTGTTCTTCCTGAACAGTCTCTATACCCTTCCATGACAGCGCTTCAGTCATGCGAGTCATCCCACCAAGTCTCTGTTATCCCAATTAAATCATATTCTCGGACTGGGCCAGGGCCTCCAGTTCTTCCTGTTTGTTGCCCAGGCTTCTCGCATTAGTGTACAAACACCTCAGGTAACCAGTTGATCGCCCTATCTTCTCCATCCGAAACAGGGTCCTCCTTTCTTGCTCGTTCCTCTCTGCATTTCTTCCCGGTATCCGACTTTCCCACTCCCCTCAGGGTTTTGGTCACCGTCCCCCGACGAACCTAGTTTAAAGCCCTCCTCGCTAGGTTTGCGAGCCTGCCCGCGAAGATGCTCCTTCCTCTCTTGGTTAGGTGGATCCCATCTCTTCCTAACAATCCTCGTGCCCGGAACAGAGTCCCATGGTCGAAGAAACCAAAGCCCTCTCTGCGACACCACCTGCGCAACCACGCATTTACGTCCTCAATTCGACGATCCCTGCCCAGTCCTTTCCCTTCAACAGGGAGGATGGACGAGAACACCACTTGCGCTCCGAGTTCTTGGATCCTTCTTCCCAGCGCTACATAATCCGCAGTAACCCGCTCGAGGTCATTCTTGGCCGTATCGTTAGTTCCCACATGGAGAAGCAGGAAGGGGTAGCGATCCAAAGGTTTGATCAGTTTGGTAAGCCTCGCAGTCACATCCTGAATGCGAGCTCCTGGTAAGCAGCATACCTCTCGAGATTCCAGGTCTGGACAGCAGAGGGATGGCTCAGTCCCTCTTAGGAGGGAGTCCCCGACCACCACCACCCATCGTTTTCTTTTGGGGTGGTGGCCGTGGAACCCCCATCCCTAGGACTACGCATCCCATGCCTTCCAGTAGACAGTGTTCCCTTCCGGTTTCTTCCTTGTGAGATCCCTTCCAAAGCATTCAGCACCGCAGAGCCTATGGAGAGAGCCTGAAAGCGATTACTTACCTCTATAGCATTGGGGGATTTCATTCTCTCTTACACACCCACGCACCATGATGGTGTTTTGTTTTAACATATGCTTAATGGTGCCCCTGGGATCTGATCCTTGTCAAGGAATCAAATAAGTTGAGGAATAAATAAATCAAAAGAGACATCCAATTGGTATATATTAGTTATACATGAGCACTATTAATTAGTGGCATAAATTAACATCACAAAACTTAGTGCTCAGTCTCACATTTTGACTGTACACGGGGGTCCTTTGCTAGGGGCCTAAGTCATTATTTTATATATAGAACAACAGTATAAAAGGAAAGGTGATATTTGTACATTCATATATTGATACTTAGCATTTGAAAATGATTTCTTTTTACTTGGTTATCACAGGTCCTCAGTTTGTATTAAGCCTGTTAATTCAATTGAATACACAGGGACAAATTCAGAAAATGTAAACTCACACGCCTATGATTCCACTTAGGTATAGAATCATAGAGTCATTGGGGTGGAAGAGACCTCAGGAAGTCATCAAGTCCAGCCCCCTGCCCAAAGCAGGACTAACCTCAACTAAATCATCCCTGACATGCAGTTATTCCTACATCTTAGTAAGCAGTAAAACAAGCACAATGCTAATTCCTTTTACATCTGACTAGGCATGATAAAGAGTGTTATACCCTAGCCATACTGAATGGATCAAAGTAGGTAGAAACTCCTTACAGGCTAAATTCTCCTTCCTGCTCAAAGCCCAGAATAGATGCAAAAAGATATTCAGTAGGTTTAGCTGGACAGACAGACAGCCCACCACAGGAGTCTTGCTGCAGCCAGTGCTATTCCCATTCAGAAAACAGTTTGGTGTATTGATGCATATAGCTGCAGTTCCACTGAGCATGCTCTTGCCCCTTTCCCCTATCTGAACCTATTGTTAAGGGCGTTGCTCCCCCGGGACCAGCCGGGGTGGCGAGGCCATGCTTGCTTTCTACCCCTCTATGGTCATTGTGAAATATAACTGCCCCTGCTATCACAGCCCTCTCTTTCCATTTAATGAGAAACAAACACATTCCATGCACATCCCATTGCCCTGGCACTGCCAAAAGCTGACCTTGCTTTAGGTTATTATAAGAGGAAGCTGCGTATCTATTTTGTTGGTCCCACCTGTTATCATTTGGAAGTGTTCTTGAATTAACAGGCTCATGGATGGATGGACAGACAGACAGACATGCACAAAGGCTCTCAGATGTATAGTACATGGTCTTTCCTATGAATAAGATACAAACTAAGAGTAGTTGGTTTTGAGGGGGGCAATCCTAAAACATCTTCAAACAACTGTGTATTGGTGCTGCTGTAGAAACTAAAGCTGATGTATGAGAAATTCAAGGGTAGCTTGCCAGCATAGCATGCACACGCACCTTTAATTGGGATATGAAGCTGAATGCTTTCAAAACCAATGTCCCAACCAATATATCCTTAACTGTTGTGCAGCAAATTTTTAAAATCATTACAAAAGAAGCTAACAATAAAACTAACCAACATTTAAAGATCAGACAATATCAGTCAAAGCCAAAGAATTGCAGATTCAGGGCAGGTCTACACTTTCCAATGCTGTGTCAGTGCATTGAAGTGAAGATCTTCCATGCCAATGCAAGAGCTGAGTCAACAGTCTTGTTGCAGCCAATGCCACTCCCACTCAGAAAACAGGTTTGTTTTGTTGATCCATATAGTTGCATTTCCATTCATCATGCTCTTACCACATTGCTCAGAGGTGTGCATGTTTCACACTCACATGTGATTTAGTTATACTGATAGAAGTCACATCATACTGAGGAAAAACTGATTTGAAATAGAAACAAAATGCTACAAGGGATTTTCCAAATGGCAAATCTCCCGGGACGAGTGGCTTTGGCAGCAAGTTCTGTAAGTCTTTTCAGCAATTTGAAGCCTATCAAATACTTCCTATACTTGTGTCACCCCTTTGAATAGGGATAACTGCTGAATTCCTGTTTGGAAGCCAGTATAAGCATACTCAAGCAAAAAAGATTAGAAGTCCTAAAGAATATGGCTTGGACGAACACTATTATTAATCTGTACAATAAAATACTGACAAAAAAAAAAAAGACTTGGCCAACTGGTTCCTCTGTAGTCTAACAAGCTATTCCCATCAATGACCAGTCTAATTTTATTCAAGAGAAAGCCAAAAAATATAAATTCAGTGAACATCAGTCTCACATTAAATAAATGAATACAAGTAGCTTTCTTCTAGCATTAGCTGCAAAGTGTGCAATTTCTAGGGTTCTTTCAGTAGTAGCGAGGAAATTAAATTTCAAACCTTAAGTAACAAAACACTATCTAGCTACTCCACAATTCCATATATCCATTCCTTCCTTTAAAATGGGTTGTGATCAGGGATTTGCTTCCTACATTGAGGTACCTGGTAAGAGTATTCTTCTTCACCTATTCTGTTTGCTCCATCCACTGAACTACTTTTAAAAGCTATCGAAGGTGCTTCAGAAACTGGAGATTAGCAGTATAATTAAAAAAGCTGTACTTTTTGCCAATGACGCTGCTTTTTCTGGGTGAAATAAGTCTTCCCTCACTATCTCAAAGAAATCTCAGGGGGCTTAAAGCACTATGTCAGGCTTTTGAGTAAATATGACCAACTCCGAGATTCTGCTCAAGTACACTTCCAGTGAGAATCTAATGAGATGTTCCATGTCAATAGCCAATGAGAATATAGGGGTAAACTATCACTCAGTTGAGTTAAACCAACACAGAGTATGAACCCTTGTGTCTGCACACTTCAGATTAGGACTTTCCAAAGGCGACAACTTATCTACACTTAATGGAGTTGCAACGCATTAATAACACTTTCCCAAATGCTATACTTTCCTTAAATTCTGCGGATTATGTAGCGCTGGGAAGAAGGATCCAAGAACTCGGAGCGCAAGTGGTGTTCTCGTCCATCCTCCCTGTTGAAGGGAAAGGACTGGGCAGGGATCGTCGAATTGAGGACGTAAATGCGTGGTTGCGCAGGTGGTGTCGCAGAGAGGGCTTTGGTTTCTTCGACCATGGGACTCTGTTCCGGGCACGAGGATTGTTAGGAAGAGATGGGATCCACCTAACCAAGAGAGGAAGGAGCATCTTCGCGGGCAGGCTCGCAAACCTAGCGAGGAGGGCTTTAAACTAGGTTCGTCGGGGGACGGTGACCAAAACCCTGAGGGGAGTGGGAAAGTCGGATACCGGGAAGAAATGCAGAGAGGAACGAGCAAGAAAGGAGGACCCCTGTTTCGGATGGAGAAGATAGGGCGATCAACTGGTTACCTGAGGTGTTTGTACACTAATGCGAGAAGCCTGGGCAACAAACAGGAAGAACTGGAGGCCCTGGCCCAGTCCGAGGAATATGATTTAATTGGGATAACAGAGACTTGGTGGGATGACTCGCATGACTGAAAGCGCTGTCATGGAAGGGTATAGAGACTGTTCAGGAAGAACAGGCAGGGGAGAAAAGGAGGAGGAGTTGCACTATATGTAAGAGAGCACTATGATTGCTCTGAACTCCAGTATAAAGAAGGAGAAAAACCTGTTGAGAGTCTGTGGGTTAAGTTTAAAGGAGCCAACAACAGCAGTGATGTTGTGGTTGGTGTCTGCTACCGGCCACCGAATCAGGTGGATGAGGTAGATGAGGCTTTCTTCGGGACAACTGAGAGAAGCTTCCGGATCGCAGGCCCTGGTTCTCGTGGGGAACTTTAATCACCCTGACATCTGTTGGGAAACCAATACGGCAGTACACAGGCAATCCAGGAAGTTTTTGGAGAATGTTGGGGATAGCTTCTTGATGAAAGTGCTGAAGGATCCGACCAGGGGCCGTGCGCAGCTTGACCTTCTGCTCACAAACAGGGAGGAACTAATAGGGAAAGTGGAGGTAGGTGACAGAAGCAGTGATCATGAGATGGTAGATTTCAGGATCCTGACCAAAGGAAGAAAAGAGAGTAGTAAAATACACACCTTGGACTTCAAAAAAGCAGATTTTGACTCTCAGAGATCTGATGGGCAGAATCCCCTGGGATGCTAACATGAAGGGGAAAGGAGTCCAGGACAGCTGGCAGTATTTTAAAGAAGCCTTATTGAAGGCACAGAAAGAAACCATCCCGACGCGAAGCAAGAGAGGCAAACATGGCAGGAGACCGGATTGGCTTACGGGGGAAATCCTTGGTGAACTTAAGCACAAAAAGGAAGCTTACAAAAAGTGGAAACTTGGACAGATGACCAGGGAGGGGTTTAAATGTATAGCTCGAGAATGCCGGGAGGTTATCAGGAAGGCGAAAGCGCAAATGGAATTGCGACTGGCTAAGGATGTGAAGGATAACAAGAAAGGTTTCTACAGGCATGTTAACAAGAAGAAGGTGATCAGAGAGGGTGCGCGGCCCCTACTGGATGAAGGAGGTAACCTAGTGACAGATGATGTGGGGAAAGCTGAAGTACTCGATGCTTTCTTTGCCTCTGTATTCACGGACAAGGTCGGCTCCTGGACTTCTGCGCTAAGTGACTCAAGATGGGATGAAGATGGACAGCCCGTGGTGGGTAAAGAACAGGTTAGGAACTATTTAGAAAAGCTAAACGTACACAAATCCATGGGTCCGGACTTAATGCATCCGAGGGTACTGAGGGAGTCGGCAAATGTCATTGAGGAGCCTTTGGCCATTATCTTTGAAAAGTCGTGGAGATCGGGAGAAATCCCGGATGATTGGAAAAAGGCAAATGTAGTGCCCATCTTCAAAAAAGGGAAGGACGACGATCCAGGGAACTATAGGCGTCAGTCTTACCTCGGTTCCTGGAAAAATCATGGAAGGGATCCTTAAGGAATCCATTTTGAGGCACCTGGAAGAGAGGAAAGTGATTAGGAATAGTCAGCATGGATTCACAAAGGGCAAGTCGTGCCTGACCAATCTGATCAGCTTCTATGATGAGGTAACTGGCTCTGTGGACGTGGGAAAGTCAGTGGATGTGATATACCTTGACTTTAGCAAGGCTTTTGATACGGTCTCCACAATATTCTTGCCAGCAAGTTAAGGGAATGCGGATTGGATAAATGGACGGTAAGATGGATAGAAAATGGCTAGAAGGCCGGGCCCAGCGGGTAGTGATCAACGGCTCGATTTCAGGTTGGCGGTCGGTTTCTAGCGGAGTGCCCCAAGGTTCGGTTCCAGGACCGGTTTTGTTCAATATCTTTATTAATGACCTGGATGAGGGGATGGATTGCACCCTCAGCAAGTTTGCGGATGACACTAAGCTAGGGGGAGAGATAGGTACGCTTGAGGGCAGAGATAGGGTCCAGAGTGACTTAGACAAATTGGAGGATTGGGCCAAAAGAAATCTGATGATGTTCAACAAGGACAAGTGCAGAGTCCTGCACTTGGGACGGAAGAATCCCAAGCACAGTTACAAGCTGGGGACCAACCAGTTAAGTAGTAGTTCTGCAGAAAAGGACCTGGGGGTTACAGTGGATGAGAAGCTGGATACGAGTCAACAGTGTGCCCTTGTAGCCAAGAAGGCTAATGGCATATTAGGTTGCATTAAGAGGAGCATTGCCAGCAGATCCAGAGATGTAATTATTACCCTTTATTCGGCTCTGGTGAGGCCACATCTGGAGTAGCGTGTCCAGTTCTGGGCCCCGCACTACAAAAAGGATGTGGACGCATTGGAGAGGGTCCAGCGGAGGGCAACCAAAATGATTAGGGGGCTGGAGCATATGACTTATGAGGAGAGGCTGAGGGAGTTGGGTCTGTTTAGTCTGCAGAAGCGAAGAGTGAGGGGGGATTTGATAGCAGCCTTCAACTTCCTGAAGGAGGTTCCAAAGAGGATGGAGAGAGTCTGTTCTCAGTAGTGACAGATGGCAGAACAAGGAGCAATGGTCTCAAGTTGTGGTGGGAGAGGTCCAGGTTGCATATTAGGAAAAACTATTTCACTAGGAGGGTAGTGAAGCACTGGAATGGGTTACCTAGGGAAGTAGTGGAATCTCCATCCCTGGAGGTGTTTAAGTCTCGGCTTGACCAAGCCCTGGCTGGGTTGATTTAGTTGGGATTGGTCCTGCCTAGAGCAGGGGGCTGGACTTGATGACCTTCTGAGGTCTCTTCCAGCTCTATGATTCTATGATTCATAGAGCTACTAAGCATTAAGAGGACAGGAAAGGGGCCTAGACAGAAAACGCTTGAATTTTATACGGCATGGAAAGAGACTCAAAGTCAACTTGCTGAGGCTCCCAGAAGAGAAAATTAAAAGGTCTTCATTTATACAACTTCCAGGAAGAGAGTGAACAGCTATAATTTGACATTTTTGGAACTGGTTATGTTTTACAGAAATGCCAAACACCCCCACATGGCAGAGCACTGAAGCATCATATTGGTCTCTCTCCACTCCAACCTGATTTATAGCAAAGATACTTTGCTCCCACAGGAGATCAGAAAACATCCCATCTTAGGGAACAGTCTAGAAAAATGGGAAAAGGCAATCAGGTAACTCGGTCTAGTGCCAAAACTCAAATTGAATTTTTGAATATGAGAGATACTAAATTCTCCTACAGCACAGGAGTATGGCAGTTTTCAAAGATGGGATGCCAAAAGGACCGTCTACCATTGGTAAACTTCCAAAGTATAACCACTAACACATTTTGAACAGCTTAGATTAACATTCAAGCCACTTAAACAGGTGTTTTTAAATGAATCTACAGGTCAAACACTTCTTAGATATGATCACTAGAGAACTAACTACACCTGCATATGAATTTATTCAGATAACTTGCAGAATGTGACCTAACCCAAATCTACTACTTATTGTACAACTTTATTTCAGAAACATTCATAAATGCCTATTCTAAAATAACAAAATTCCTTTTAAGCAAAAAGTGAAGGCTGAACAGCCAACTGAAAACTAAATTTGCAAAACATAGAAAATAGTCACAGGCCCTGCGGCCAAATCTCTAGCTCTCCCCAGTCTGGGGGTCAATATGGCCCAGCAGCCCAGTCTCTAGCTCCCGCTGGTCAGGGGCGGGGGCCAACATGGCCCAGTGGCCAGGTTCCTACCTCCCCCCAGTCTGGGAGTCAACATGGCCCAGCGGCTGAGTTTCTAATACCTCTTGTCGGGGGCGTAAGGGTGTGGAGGGTAGGGAAGCCTGGGCCCTCCCTCTCCACCGGGCCCCAGCCCAGGGCCCTATCAGTGATTGGCAGTTTCCACTGCTGGCTCAGTGGGGAGTTCTCCCCCCGAAACACACAGAGTCCGCTGGGGCTCCTCCTGCTCCCTGCCCTGGCCTGCTTCCTACCCCGCTCCCCTGACTGACACAGTTCCCACCTGCATGGGCGGATGCTGGTGCGGCAGCTGGCGTGGCGGCAGCATTTAGCGTGGTGGCTGGCACAGCGGCCGGTCGCAGTCGGCATGGCAGTTGACGTCAGCGCAGTGGTTGTGGCTGCAGCTCCGGCTCCGGCTGGGGTGGCAGTTCGGGCTCCGACAGCAAGGGCAGCTGCTCCTGTGCTCCAGCAGGAGCTCCTTCCACTCCGGAGGTCAGCCCCAACTGAGCTGCTCCTCTGGCCTTTATACCGGGCCTGCAGTTGGAGCATGCCCAGCACGGCCACGGGGAAGGGGCCTTCTCAGCCCAGAAGTCCTGGTTAGCCTCCCCTCAGCTAGTGTGGGGTTGGGACACCCCGTCACAAAGATAATAAAATATTTCATATTCCAAAAACTTCAGTACTCTAATTTTCAACAAAATAACGAAAACTCTGAGTAAAAAAAATTTGAATGCAATAGTCACTCCTACATCTTTATGGCCTATGACACAAATACACCAGTTTAGAATATCAAATGATCTTTTAATACATTCCAACTTGTCAGTGGCCATGATGTTTAACCTTTATTACAGCATATGTTCTGGGTTGAACCATCTGTCATTGACACAGTACTCTTAAGGAATGCACATAATGGGCAAAGCATCTAATTCTAAATCTACTGCATGTGCTACAAGGCATACATTACAGGTATGGTATATGCAGTTGACTAAGGTAGTCTGAAAACAAGTATTATAAATGATTCTTCAGTTTTGTTCTGATAAGTATGGGACAGTGACTGTCAAGTCCATGGACACTGGGGTTTCTCACAGGGGAGCAATTTTGAAAGAAAGTACAGTAGAACCTCAGAGTTAGACACCTCAGTAACCTTAAAGCATTCCATAACTCTGAAGATGAGATTACAGACTTCAGCCACACTGGGGATTGGACATACAATTGTGGTGGGAGAGGAAATCAGGGTGTCAGCCCCTAAGGGCACCAGGGCTCAGAGCTTTAGGCCTGGAGAGAGCATGGGGGCTTCAGCCCTGTGGCTACAATACCAGTTTCAGCAGGGGGAAGAGGGACAAGATGTGTGTTCCATGTCTGGGGACTTCCCACAGTTCTGCTCCCAGCTTCAGCATGGGGGGGGGGGGGGAGAAGAGGCACACTGGGGTTCAGGGCTTTATCTATGGAAGGCTGCTGGGACAAACTATTTAAGCTGGAGGGGATGGAGTTGAATATGGTGTGTAAAGTATGTAAAGTAATGATACTCCAGAGGCCAACTGTTACACTGAAGGGAGGTTACTGGCAGAGTTCCTTAAGGATCAGCCATGCTCAGTATAAATACATCAGAGGGGATAAAACAGCAACGAGGAAAGGGAGGTTATTTAAGTTAATAGGCAATGTTGGCACAAGAAAAATGGATATAAAACTGGCCATCAAGTGTAGGCTAGAAATTAGACAGGTTTCTAATCATGGGAAGAGTAAAGTTCAGTTACAGCAGGGGGGTAGACAAGGGGGGGGGGGCCCACTTCAAAAATTTTCAAAGTGGTCACAGGCCACCCTTAACAGGAGTTGAAAGGGCTCGCACTTCCTTGTGGCTCCCAGGCAATGCATTTGCACAGGGGCAGGAGCAGTGAACCCTTTCAACTCCTGCTATTTGAAGGGCTCCTGCTTTAGCAGCTGACAGAAGGCACAAGCCCCTTAAATAGAAGCAAAGACTCAGGGGTTTTCTACCTTCTGCAGTGTAGACACAGGTCACTTCTCATTTGAGCTAGAGTCTGTGCAACTTGAAGCCTAGAGGACCTCAGTAATTCAGCCAGAGGTTATGGGTCCATTAAAGGAGTGAGTGGCGAGGCCCTGAGGACACTGATGTGCAGGAGGTCAGGGTAGATTATCATGATGGTCCCATCTGGCCTTATATAAGGTAGGGGTGAAGAATCTAATCCATCCATTAGGCTTGGAGCTTGCCTCCGCCCTGTAGTGGTATGAGCCAGCCACACAGGGGGCACCGTTGCTGGAGCACCAATGCCAGCGCCCCACTGCACATGGTGGGAGGAGCCCCAAGCCTCACAAGCCTGATGAAGGCAAGAGTCAGGCTACATCTGGCCTGCAGGCTCTGCCTGGCAGGGGGTGCATTACTGGCTCTGTGCACTGCAGAGAAGCGCTCCCTGTAGGCATCCTCCCCCATCACGGAGCCATTTATGCCTCCTGGGAGCTATGCCTGGTAGGTACCCCAATCTTCTGCCTGACCCTCCATCTCTCTCCCACTCAGACCCCACACTAACTCCCCCCAGCTGACTCCTGCATCCTCCCTCCCAGAACCTGCAGCCTTACCCTGCCCACTCCTGCACCCTCCCTCAGCCCCAGTCAGCTCCTGCATTCTACCTCCCAGCCAGATCCTATACTCCTACCCCCAGCCTGCTCTCTGGAAGCCCTCTCCCACACACTGAACCCCTCCTTTTTGGCCCCACCCCAGAGACTGAAGGAGAGCTTGCAAAAATCCACTAGCGCCCGGAAGAATTAACCCAGCTCTGGGGTAAAGCCCTGAGCTTCCTCTCCTCCATCCCCCACAATGGGACTACAGCTTGAGAGGACTGGGAGAAGTGTCTTTTTTTCCCCTGCAAGCAGCACTGGGTGAGTAATCTGAAACGGGGCTGAGCTGTATGGACCATTGGGGAGCAAGCCAGTCAGGAGTTCTGGTTCAGGATTTCTGTTTGAGCTGGAGTTCAAGAAGTCCTGGTTATAGTGGATGCCAATAAGCCACTGGGTTGAGGATTGGACCAATGACCCAAGTACCTGTGGATCCAGTTGGGTTTGAGATGGATCACACCAATTTTTCCCTGGTTCAACATCCCCAACACCTTGTTCGAAGTGAAAAGTAATCTGTGCCATTCCTTCATCAAGCATAGAAAATGTCTCCTGCCAAGGCCAGCTCAGCTGCACTGGCCAGAACATTTGGGGTAGAAAGTACCCGGTTATGACTCCTCTCTCCTACATGGTTATAAATTAAATAAATGCACTGTTGAATCCACTATCCCTACACAGGCAGTCTCGGTAGCCCATAGAAGAAACTGGCGATGTTGTTTCTTTCCCTGCAGGCACAGACAAGTTACAGTCTTGCCCTACATGATAAGCTAATCAGATTCTAATACCCGAGATATAGTCAAATCATATCACTCAACCACATCATTTGTAACAAATTATGAGGAAGTGAATGCTTAGCACATTTTGGCATTTATCATTTTAACCAATGTCAATTATAACACTAGAAGGGTGAAAAAAATGTTTTGCAAATGGTACGTAGAATTCTGTTCAAAAGTATACACACTAAGTGAAGAAACTTCCTTTAGCCTTCAAGTTTAACCTGAGATGTCAAAAAAGGTCACTTGAGGCTATGATTACTGCTAATGCTGTAGATAATTTATTGCATTCGTAAACAAGCGATCGAATTCGAGAAGTCAGTTCTGGTGAGCAGAGACACAACATTGCCTACAGTTCTGTCCGCATATTATAATAATAAATAATAAATCACTTCTAGGAAATAATATGTCCTTAAGAAATTAATATCCCTCAAATAAATCTAACCATGTCTCGGATCATAATCCAAAAAAGTGAACTGGGCTTAATTTTTCGTTACCTATGAAATAATTAGTCACACCAAAGCAAGGATAGAAAGCAAAGCAAACTAAATTAACAGACAGAAATGAGCATGAGAGAACTGGATTGTGAGCCCTACTCAGGATTCTCATGCCTGGTAACAAGTAGGGATGTAAAAGGTTAACTGGTTACCTGATAAGCATTAGCTTTACTGGCATGATTACCAGGTAACCAGTCAATGGGAGGGTCATACTAGCACAGCCCTCATCCACCTGCCTGCCCCTGGAGCAGCCCTCTGCCCATAGTGGGCTGGTTGGCAGGCACCCAGCCACAGGCCCCTGCCTCAATCAGTCTCCACCCTGGGGCCCCACCTGCTCTGTGCCAGCTCTTGGTTAAACAATTAAAATTTTATTGTTAAACCAGTTACTAGGGATGTAAACAACATTTTAATGGGTAACAAGGAGGGGCCAAATTTTGCCCTCAAATTAATGTGATTCCCATTGAATGCAATAGGAAACATACCTACACCAAAGGCAGAAATTGTCTTAAGGGGAATTTTAGTGGGAATTACACTAAAAGGACTTGGTTCTCCTATTGACAGAATGTCTTGTCCTGCTCATAATCCAAGAAGCTGAAGCCCTGATTTTCTCCAAGGATGTAGTTTCCAGATGGAGGGAGAGTTACTACAGATACAAAAGGAATTAACATACAAAGGATGAATTGTATAGGGTGAGATGGGTACGGAATTAAGAAATGGACAACAGTCAACAAGAGAAATTTCTGCCATTTATTATCAAATCAGAAGGCCAGAAGAACATGTTTGATTTCTTCTGGTAGTGCATTAACGTGCATTTTGACAGATTTTGAATATACGGACGAACAGTACAAGTCACAAATTCTCATTTGAAAATACATTACAGCCTTTATTTGAACTTTGATATCTCCTTACATCTGTAACCTCAGGGGACAAACAACTTCCTATACAAACCCCTTTCCACTGAAATCATTATAGCAAATACTCTGTGCATGGTCATAATTTATATCACTATTCCTGGGACTGATTTTGAAGAACTTAGAAAACACACCAAATTAAAGCCTCTCTGTGGATTATCAGAGAGTTTCATAGAATCTTGGGATTTAACATAAGTTAGTACAGCAGTAATACCCTGCCTATCCATAATCAGAAAACTGTGACATGAATTATGTAATAGACATATTGAGACTGGTCTAGAAACAAAGTTGCAACAGTATAGATGGCTTAAGAGTGTATATAAAAAAAAGCAACGCTATGTGGGTGGAAAACCAGAACAGAAAATGTCACAAAGAAAGATTAAATCCATGTGCTATATGTTCCATGTGCCCAATTTCAGTTCTTGCAATAAGGGACTGGAGATTTTTGCCAATAAGGGACTGGAGATTTTTCCCATGACATTGCTGCACAAAAGACATGGGGAAAACAGAACAATTTCTTAGCAGCAAAGAAATCAGAATACAAGTACACATCCCCACAGATGAAATATTTTTAAAACGAAGAAAAAAAAAATCTATAAAGCAAACATGTTTAGTCTCCATTTTAGAAGAAACTAGTTTTAACATGTCAAAAATAACCACTGGAGGAATTCATTCTGAGGAACGCAAACGGAAGAAAGTAGAAATCTGTGCAATAGCACTAGTAACTGCCACATAAAAAAATCAACAGGGAAAGAACTTCAACTAAGCCTGTTTTCTCAGATTGCTTGTGTCATTATGCAGACTTCAGAAAAGAGAGGGTAGAGAAAGGAAGACGGAGCATGCATCATGTCATTGTGCAGACTTCTGGGGGGGGGGGGGAGAGGAAGTGTTACAGTTTTCACTACTGAAAGTCTAGAATGAAAAATAAGCACAGGAGAGAAGGAAAGGGGGGGGAAAAATCAACACAACTGTCAAAGTAGACTTGATAAAATATCTATTTTTTCAGAGGCTGATATACAAAGAGACACATGCAGGGAAACTGCTCATTAAAATGCATGTGACAGGTATCTAAAAATCAATACGTTAAGCAAAGACAAACGAGAGATTTTAGAAAAAAGTTGCCAATATTTTGAATCTAAGTCGAGTAGACAGATAAACACAAAAAGGATACTATGTCCTTATCTGCTAACTGGCTTTCTGCTAATTGAAATACTAATCTAGACAAATTCAGCACTCTCTCAGCAGGTACATGAACCAGTGAGAAGATACTTATTGTGCAGTTTCAAATTCAGCTGTTAAGAAAATGTTTCCTCCTGAACATCACAATAATAGGATAATAGGAAATAAATTATAAATTGGCATGCTTGCATCCGGTCTCATATTGACACCACGTCAACTGTAATGGTACCAGCCTTTAAAAAAAAAAAATCCACAGAATTATCCTACAAAAAACTAGTGCTCCCATTGTCCTCCAGGCCAGTCCCTGGTTGACATTCCAATGAATGCTCCTTCTATCACACCACAGTATCTCATCCATTTTCAACCCAGCAGATGTCACTGGGAGAGGCTACGAGTTGGTATCCATAGTTTCTCTCACCATGTGAATGCCATGGCCACTGGCTCGGCTGCCCTATGTTTAGGGTTGGATGCTGTTTAAGAGCTGAAGCCATTTGCATGGCAATAACACAGATTTGGGGAAAAACAATATTGGAAACTGTTTTGTTATATGTAATGGCTATTACATGAGAAAACAGATGGCAATAGTGTAAGCTAAGTCCAAAATTGAAATCTTCCTACTGGTCTTTCAGCAAACTGGTATTACAATTAGAAAAAAAATAATTTTCAGCTTCCAGTTACAGTAACTAATGTTTTAGATTTCTCTCCAGGATTTTGAAACAGCCAATGAAAACTCCGTCTCCAGGAAATCCTTCCTAGGCCTTAAAACTTAGCCTAGACTATTGCAGGACAGGACTGGATTTAACAGATACTCTACAGATATTGAGAAATACTGCCATAAAAAAAGTGTGTGAATGTATCAAAGTGGTCCATGATATCACTTCGAAAAACCTGTTAACTGGCCACGTCAGTTACTTTACTTACCAACACCACAGCCACAGAGCCTCACTGCTCCTATTGTCACCGGTTCGCCATTTGCACCCACTGGGTGTTGTGGGAAGTAGTGGCCCGGCCCACACAGCCAGTTAACAAGTTTCTCAAAGTGATTTCACAGACCACTTTGAGAAACACTGTTTTATGGTTTATAATGCAGTTACATACTTACTGAGGTTCATGGTCAGATTTTCAAAATCACTTCAAATGACTTGGATGTCTAAGTCAAATTGAAAATCAATAGGACTATTTTAGGAGGATAAATCAGAGGAGGCTTAAAAGAATGTGTGATTTTAAGTAACTTGGGTGCTTTGGAAAATCCCACACTGGATGCCTTGATTTAGGTAGCTCTGAATATCTGAAGGCAAAGAAGAACATGGAAATATAGAAGATTTACCGAGCACTGCTTGGATTCTAACTCAAATAAGTTTTGTTTTTCTTCATTTAAATCAGAGATGGGAAACCTATGGCCCAGGGTTCAGATGCAGCTCCCTGCTTGTCTGCATACGACCCCTGAGGCTCAGGGCTCCCCCCAGCATTGGGGTGCCCACACTGGTGCTCCAGCCCTCCTGCTGCCCTACCATAGGGCTGGAGTACACAAAATCTACGAGGCTGCACCACCACCACTCCCCAGGCTCTGGTGTGTAAGGGGAATGTGGGGAGTGGCTCGCTCTCTCTCTCTCAGTCAAGGTCCATGTCAGTGAGGGGTTTTTCATGGGTTGTTTTTCCTCTCACTTGTGTGCAGCCCCCAACTGATTTTTCTCTGAGTCAGCAACCCCCAACCCAAAGAAGGATCCCCACCCTTAATATCATCATTCTGTGGTTGGGCTAGGGATGAGGGGTTCAGTGTGCAGGCTGCTCCAAGGAGAGATGACAACCCCAGCCCTCTCACACCATAGCAACTTAGGGCAACGTGAGACGTGCCTGTCCATGGCTGCTGCCGCGGGCGCAGCCAAGGGAGCAGTGTATGTCCCTCACCTGGATAATAGACTCACAGGCAGACAAACTCTCTGAAATGTATAGTAGATAGCGCTCACTTTTTCCACCCCTGCCCCTTGCTGGCCCAATTGGTTTATAGTTGTCCCGGTCCCCTTGCTGATTCCCTATGGTCATTCTACAGTATAACTGTCCCTCCTACCAGACCCCTCCCTTTCCATTTTATAAGAAAACCCCAATTCCAGACACATCCCATTGGTCTGGCACAACAAAACCCTACCTTGCTTTCAGTTATGGTAAGAGGAAGCTGCATACCAAATTTGGTGGCCCTAGCACTTACTATTTAGGAGGAGTTCTTGAACAAGTGGACTCATAGATGGACGGACAGACAGATGCACTTTTCTAAAATATATAGTAAGATATTTAGCAGTTCAAAGAGAATTCCATATTAGGAAGCACTACAGAGAATACAATAAGGATGCCAGACGGGCCAACAGACTTGCCTGGCCCCTAGGCAAGGTGGGGGGAAGAGGAACCAGACTCTGCAGTCCCAGAAGGGGCATGATCTCAGGCAGAAGAGGCAGGGCTGGTGGCAGTCAGCCTTCTGCACCACCCTCAGACATGCTACTCAGGGCTCCAGCAGTGTTTTAAGAGGGCCCAGGGCTCTGTCTGTCACCATTGCTACAATAGCACAAGACCCAGGCAATTTTTAATTGCGGTCCCCTTTTGCCCCCTCTTCCCACCGCTGGAGAGCCTGTAGGATATGTAATAGAAGATACAGTACTAGAGTTTCTGTATAAAAATCTCTCCAGCTGTATTCAATTTCATTTTAAATTCAAATTTTCAAGTCAGAGACCTGCCAAGAGGCAAGACACTGCTATCAACCCATGTCTCAACCCACACTGCAACAACTTACAGGTACTCATAAGTAATGATGAAAAGAAAAAATATTTCTAGCTCAAAGAAAATTCCAAGTTGGTATAGCATTCAAGTCTGACAATGCCAAATGTTGGCCCATTATCATAAATGATTGTATAAATGATACACACTCATTTCACTTGCTGTAAAAGAGCAACTACTATATCAATATTTTCATTTGCATATGCATACTAGCACAGAGCAAGTACAGATAAAACCCACCAAGTTGTGATACATAAAATGCAGCTGTTTAATGAATTGACTAGAAGGGCCTTAAGGACTTTTAGCCTAATTTATATGACAGGAGTCAGATAAATGCACATCCAGCTTTGAGAACCCACCAGAAGACCACAGCACATGGTAGGATAAAACACACCACACATGCAACATAATATGGTAGGCAAAAATCAAATGTCAGACCCATTACTCATCTAGTCAGCGTACTCATCCAAATTTACTAAATCAGTCAAGGGCAAATCTGTATCCCTCCTCAGTATTACAGCGATCCCAAAAAGCAGCAGATGTATCCAGGTTTCACTGTCCAAACTCCCCTCTACACAATGAATCTCAACACTTCAAACTCACGTGCATGGCCATGAGCATGTGAACTTTGGGGCAGGGATTCTCAATGGAGAGCAGGTGAAGCGTTACAGTTGGGGGGGAAACCTGCAGCCCCTGGGTTGCCTGGATTTGGCCCCCAAGGCTTAGGGCTCCCCCAGAATTGGGGAGCCATTGCTGGCACTCCAGCCTACCCCCACCTCCCCGCAGCCCCCAGCCCCTGACTGATTTTTCTGTGGGTCAGCGGCCCCCCCCCAACCCAAAAAACTTTCCCCACCCCTGCTTTAGGGCAAACACATTGTGCACATTTTACCCGTAGCAATGAACAACTAGCAAAGCTGATTCCTCCAGACGCACCTGTTCCTCAGATAGAGCTCTACATTTTGCCAGATTAACCACATTGCCATCTGTACCTTAATGAGTTTGCAATAACACTAGGTGCACATTTAATTGTAAGCATCCACCACAATTGCAGTTTTGTTTTTGCCCATTACTACAGATCAATAGCTTTGTTTGAATCAATATCTTAGTTTTTACTATTTAGTGAGAGTTGCATGCTCAGTTTTATTTTTAATTGGCATATGTTCTTAGGTTGTGGGGATGGCAGGGTCTACTAAAAACACAAAGAAAGGGGTGTGATCAAAGAAGTTTGGGAACAACTGCTTCATGTCATGACAAGGTTAGTTCAATCTTCCAGCTAACTAGTGCTGTAGGCTTCAAAGATACTGAAGCCTCAAAAGTCCAAGAGGAACCTTGGAGCAACTCTATGACCACTTCCCACTCCCATAATCCTAGCACTATGTGGGATATACACTAATTCTCAGTATTTACAATGCTGAAACCATGAAGCATACAAGTTCCTCACCTTTAATATAACCAGTGCCTTTTAAAAAAGATCATGCCTAATTCACTTGTGCATGTGATTTTCATTATTTTACATGCACCATTATTTTACAAGGCAACCATCACTGATTGCTTACATGGTTACTGTGTGAAATTGAAGCAGTATGGGACTAGGTTCTTAATCCAATCGTTTCAAAAGTAACAGTGATTTTATATCCAATCAGAAACACTTCAAGGGGACTGGATTTCCTTGCCACCACCACCCCATGAGAAGTGGTCAAATAGTGAGAAATGAGCACTCTCATGAACAGCTAGAATTTAGAATCTATCCTGGGAATCTCCACATTGTGACTGCGTAATTCTGAATTTCCATTCTGCCTTTGGAAGCATTTGTTAACTATATCACTTTGTTGGCACATTAAGATTGTGTCAACTTCTCTCTACTGGTGCTTTTCATCCAGGCATCTTATAGATCATCAACAAATACTTAAGTTTGACATAGATATTTTTGACATAGAATACCTGCCTTGCAAACACCTATTTTGAAGATGGATAAAAATAAAACCAGAAAGAAATTATAGCAGAGACTTACCTAAAGATCACATACAAGTTAGTTGCAGAGCAAGACTCAGGAGTCCTAATCGTTATTATAGCTTGTCTGTCAAATTCATCTTACGTCTTTTTTATCAATACTGACTGGGGGTATGTCTATACTATAGCATTATTTTGAAATATCTTATTTTGAAATAACACGTAAAAACACAAAATGCATTTCAAAATAGTGTTTTGCTATTTCAAAATAGCCCATCCACACTGATTGGATGCTGAATCGCATTTAAGGCCGGCTAGAACCAGTTCTGTCAGAGCATCAGGTCAGGAGTTAGCCTCAGGCAGCAGCCACACAAGGTATCTGAGACTCATGCTTAAAGGGACCCGCCCTGGACAGCTGGTTCTCAGGTTTCCCTGCTTGCATGCCTACCTTGCTGAGGGATAGCAAAGCGTTTGTTCTCTGCGTGCTCTGGTTGCCTTCACTCAGGACACCACAGCACTCTGCAGCATGGAGCTGGAGCTGCCCCTGGGCACTCTGCTGCTCTTGGACATGTTGCTGCAAGTCTGGCAGCACTTTCTGCAGGCTGCCTCACAGGAGCTGCAGCAACCCAACCCCCAGGCCTTCTTCCAGACCCTCCTGGGGTATGTGGAGGAGCAGCTGCAGCACCTGGACAACAGCGTGCCCCGCCACATCTGGCATCTGGACACCAGCACCGAATGGTGGGACCACATAGTCATGGAGCGCTGGGGAGACCAACAATGGATCCAGAACTTCAGGATGAAAGCTTCCTGGAGCTCTGCGAGTGGCTCACCCCTGCTCTGAGGTGACAGGATACGCACATGAGGCCCGCCATTCCGCTCCACAAGTGTGCGGCCATCGCCCTCTGGAAACTCTCCATGCCGGATAGCAACTGATCTGTGGGGAACTGGTTTGGTGTAGGGAGATCTACCGTCAGTGCCGTGCTCATGCAGGTATGGCAATCTCCAGCGAATGTGCCAGGAAGGGGAGTAGAAGGAGGGAATGGGCTGCCCTAGGGAAAAGCGGGGGAAAGTGGTGCACGTCCCCTCCCCAGGAGGGTTTGTTCTGTCACACCTGCACCAAGGACTGCCCACGGTGGCCAGGATTGCGGGGGTTGCTCCTGGGGAGTGGGGATGCAGGGCAGTGGCAGGGAGGGGGTACTCTCAGGCACCCTGGCACCCCAGTGACTCTCGGTTTGTGTGTCCCTGTGCAGGTGGTCAGGGCCATCAACAGAGTCCTGTTCCGCAGAGTCATCCGCCACGCCGATGTTGATGTGGTCATCGAGGGGTTTGGCCCCCTGGGCTTCCCCAACTGCGTGGGGGGAGGGGGGCATCAATAGGACACACATCCCTATCCGTGCCCCGGACCACCAGGCCTCCATGTACATCAACCGCAAGGGATACTTTTCAGTGATCCCCAGTCTGAGCACCGGGGCCACTTTGTGGACATGAATGTTGGCTGGTAGGGCAAAGCACACGACATGCGGGTCTACCGCAATTCTTCCGTGTGCCAGAGGCTGCCTGTCGGGACTTTCTTCCCCAACCACCACATCAGGGTCGGAGATGTGGACATGCCTGTCTGCCTGGTGGGGGATGCAGCCTATCCCCTACAGCCCTGGCTGATGAAGCCCTACACGGGACACCTCAACCCTTTCACAGGCTTTCAATGCCAGACTCAGCAGGGCCCACATCGTGGTCGAGGGTGCCTTTGGGTGGCTGAAGGCCCACTTTAGATGCCTCCTCACCTGCCTGGATCTCTCAGAGCAGAATATTCCGCACGTGGTGGCAGTGTGCTCTGTGCTGCCCAATGTGCGTGAGCAGAAGGGGGAGGCTTTCCTGCCAGGCTGGGTGGCAGAGGCTGAGCACTTGGCCAGCCTATACCCGCAGCCCTGCACGGCTGCCCTCCGCGAGACCCATCGGGGAGCTGTCCGCATCAGAGAGGCCCTGTGGGAGAGCTTCTACCAGAAGGACCAGTAACAGTGGTCCCTGGTCCAACCCATTGGGGGTTTGCATCTCATTCCTCCCTCACATCCATCCACTTACCCCTCCCTACCCCCCATTCCTCATGGAAAATCAATACAGGGTAGTTTGTTTGTTTTTTAACAAACTGAACTCTCTTTATTGAACCAAACTGGGTGGAAAATGAAACTCGGGTGAGACTGGGGAAAGAAGGTGGAAGAGAGGAGGAGAGAGGGTCGGAGAGGGAAGGGGGAGGAGGAGGAGGAGGAGGAGGAAAGGGGAAGAAGTGGGAAGAGACGCTCAGGGTCAGAGCAGTGCCGGGGCCACTGGGTCCCAGCACCATAGGTGCGGGGGCCTCGGCATCCCCGAGGGAGTGTGGAAGATGTGGAGGGAGAAGCAGGAGGGAGAGAGAGTGTGGGAGGAGGAGCGATCGCTGGGGAGGCAGCAGAGGCTGGAGTGGCAGGAGGCAGCAAGCTCTGCACCAGGGTCTGGAGATGGGCACAGATGGCACGGCACTGGGCAAGCTGCTCCTGCTAGTTCTCCCACGAGAGCTGCAGGTCTTCCTCCACCCAGTGGTCGAGGGTGTGGTGCAGGGCTCACAGTGCCCCCAGGTGCTACCACTGGTAGTCATCCATTGGACAGGTGGGCCTGTGGAGGATGTCCTGGGTGGTGTGGTGTGCCCTCCACTCACAGCTGATCCAGCTGTGGAGACCAAGGACAAATGGTCAGTCATCCCTGAGAACAAAGTGCGTGAAGCCCAGCCCCCCTCTGCAAGGCGAGGACAACAGTTCTCTGCACCATCAGAACTGATGTGCTTGCACACAGGCCATGTTCGGGATGTCCTGCTATCCCCGGGAGTGGGAGCTGCCCCGAGACTGCACCTGTGCCCCTGCTGTATATTAGTGTGGGGGTGGAGGGAGGAGAGAAGAGATGCCCCCTCTACACAGAGGCAGGGGACTTGTGGAAGGAGGGCCTCCTGCTGTGTCCCACCCCGGGGTCAGGAGCATGTCATGTCTCTCCACACACGCTTGTGGCTAACAGGCCAAGGCCCCTGTGTGGTAGTCAGCTGTGTGCCCAGGGCTGGCACAGCACATGCTCGCATGTGCACAGGTTCCTACGTGATCCGTGGCCAGCAAGGCCCACGGGCACAGTCCCTGGTCTCCCTCCTCTCCCCCGCCATAAGCGGACAGTGATGGCACTCACATGTTGTTGCTTCCCTGGCTTCGGACAACTCCTGGGACAGGTCCACAGGGACGGCTGAGGGGTCCTGGCTGAGCAGCCTGGTGACACTGGCCTCCTGTGGCTCCTGCCCCTCCTCGCCTGTGCCATCATCAGGGCCCTCTGCCCCAGGGTCGATGACCACCTGGGGGTAATGGACCGTCCCGCCCCCCCAGGATGCGGTCCAGGGCATCGAAGTAGGGGCAGCTGTCTGTCTCCCCCTGGTTGGGAGCTGCCCCCTGTGGCCCTGGCATAGGCCTGCTGCAGCTCTTATCTGCAGCCACACCTGTTCCTGGGTGCAGATGTGGCCGCTGTCAGCCATGCTGGCAGCCATCCGGCCAGAGATGGCCATGTTCCTGCATCTAGTGCAGAGATCACGAAGGTTGGTGGCATCCATGACCTCCGCACTAGACCAGGAAGGCGCCTGTCTCTTCCAGCCCCTGGCAGGCTTTTGGGAGCTGGAGGACTGCTCCTAGGGACCGCTGGAGGGCTGGCTGGTACTGGCTGGCTGGTTCATTTTGTGCCACTGGGTCAGGGGCAGCAGCAGAGTGGCTCAGGGCTGGCAGGGCTGGTGCTAGCCTCAAAAGGCTCTGGCCAGACTCTGGACCTTTAAGAGCTCTGGAGGGGAAGGGAGAGGAGAAGAGTTTTCCTGGTGTGTGCCAGAGTGGCCAGCAGGGCACCCTGGGAAGGGCTGAAGGCCCCATATTTCAAAATAGCCCCTATTCCCTGCCTACACAGCGCCTATTCCAAAATAGCTATTTCAGTTTACCAATGAGGTTTACCAATTTCAAAATAAGCCCTCCGCTATTTCGAAATAATTTCAAAATAGCGGTTTGGCTGTGTAGAAGCTGTATAGACACACCCTGGGATATTACAGTAAGCAACAGAAAAACTGACACCTTGAAGTAGACTGAAGTAAAATTTCAGCATAACAATTAGGGGATACTACCTTTTTAAGTTTGTGTGCGTGTGGCAATTTTCATATTCAAAAATTACAATTTAACTCAAACCTTTTCATTCTTGGGGAGGGGAGGGAAGCAAGTACAATTTGATGATTGTGGGAGTTCACAGAAAGCGAGCCAAAAAAAGGCTATCGAATGAAAGTAGTGCAATGCATCAAAGATTACCAGAAACCACTGCATTTAAAAAAAAAAGTCACCAATTCAAATAATTAGGGCCAAAACCAACCAACCCCACAAGGCAAAAAAACTAACCAACCTTACTCTGAGATGGTAGTCTTTTAAATCCAATACAGAACAGAAAGTTTTCTTGTTTCAGCTAAGTAGTAGAGTGAACTCCCACAAAAGTGCAGAACCACACTGCCAAGTCTATGGGGGGCGGAGGGGAGGAAGAGATAGGATAAAAACAAGTTAAGTATCAAAACGGTAAATGTACTGTGACCAAAGAACCCCTTAATGTGGGTAACAGGGAAGATAGCAAGGTAGTGAAAAGGGGTTACAGCAATTTCCTGGTCTGAAATGTACATTTTAGCTCACTAGTTATTATCTTGTGAGGTGTCAGAAGACAATGTGTCACAAGTCATCAATATCATGGTAAAATGCACATACAGATGTCATGTAGGAACATAGAATTTAACATTTTCAGTTTATAGCAAGTTATTGGACAACAGCAAAGGTTAAAAATCAGGTTCTTGTCAAACAGGAAATGTCTGTTCTTCTACATGTAAACTGAGTATTATTTGAACTGAAGACAAAAGAAAGATGGTAAGAAAAAAACAAAGACGCTAACATGCGGAGAAGAGAATTGGGGGGGGGTACTAGAGGTACAACAGTTTGAGTCTATTTGATGGTGTGTGAAGGGACAAAGGGGGGAAACCTATCCACCATTTACTAATGGTGACAGTGCTTTAAGCAAAACAAGTCTCAACCAAGCTTCACTGAAAATACTGCAGGAAACTTTGGATTAAATATGCTTCTTTGGATGAGAGTAATTTGTTAGCTAAATTGAGTCTCAAGAAAGCATTCTATGGTTTTATTTTATATGTATCTCTGTTTCCCATATTCAATCACTTGAGTCCCTGTTCTTTGATGATAAACTTATTTGTGGTTTCACTATAAATATAGCCAAGTGCTGTGATGTTAAGCAGAACACTGATCCTGAGTTGAATCTAACAAGTTGGTGCAGGCAGTGAGCAGATCATTCTTTGAGCATTTAATGTCTAAGAGGCTGGACACTGCAGGGAATGCTCTGAGTGTTCTGGGACTGGTGTGCCTATCACTATCTCTATAGAAAGAGCCAGGTCTCTGGATGCCTGGAACGTAGGGCATGTGCTGCCAGAGGCTAGTGGTTTCAGGAAAATGATCCAGAGCAGGCTTAGATGAGACTCTCTCATGCTAAGGGGAGGTGGTGGTGAGATGCCTCCCAATACCATACTGGATCAAAAGGGTAAATATGCTACAGAATTACAGTTATGGGGTTGGAAAGTACAGGGACAAATTGGAGAGCATCTGGATGAGGCAGTTCTATTCCTCAACATCTACCTCTGGCTACAGGACTAGGAACATGCATTTCTATTCCTGGAAGGGCAGATATCCTGGCATGAAAACTGTACATGATTTCATGGCAGAAAAAAAAATGCTGCTTTCTGCTTTATATATATATAAAAAAAAATGAGAAAGCAGCATTTGTCGGCCATGTACATGTGTTCATTCTAGAATTTATACCTGTCCTTATATATGTATATATATATACATATACATATACATACATACAAGTATATGTATATATATATATACATACACACACACACACACAGATTTGGATACTACAGGCTTTAGTTATTTAGCCAGTTTGACACCCTGTGTCCATCAGCTATACCTGGATAGGTTACATGTGTGGCCCTTTGGACATAGTGCAAAAATACTTGCTTTTCCATGAAGGTTCTCTTTTTCCTTTCTACATTATCTACTACACTATACAACCCAAGTGCATATAGGAGTGATATCCAAAGTTCATATAGTCTGTCACCTTTTGGACTGAATAACAAGGATAATGAAGCTTCTGTGGGTAGCCGAGTTAGTCTGTACAGGATAAACTTAAAGAGTCTGGTAGCACTTTAAAAACTAACAAAACATGTGGATGGTATCGTGAGCTTTCGTAAGCACAGCCTACTTCTTCAGATGACCAGAGTGTTGGATATCCCGGACCAAAATAAATATGGGACAAGGGGGGAGGGTAGAAGAAGGAAAAAATGGGAAAGGGGGGACAAGAAGAGGCAGTGGGTAAAAAAATATCAAGGGAAAAGCCGAGCTGGAACGTAATAAGAAAAACGAATAGTATCCAAGTACCTAAAGGCTGGATAGTCAAAAGGAGGCAGATAAGAACCATTAATTAGCAAACAACAAATGGTCAGGTAGCACTTAAAGACTGACAAAACATGTAGCTGTTATCATGAGATTCTACGTAGACAAAGAACCATTGTCACCTTCATTATTTGGTAGGTTGATAATGACCCAGCCATCCAGTATCTTTATTCAATCCATGGGTGTGAGAATCGAACTTGTGAATGAGTTGTAGTTCCAGTCCTTCTCTCTGTACTTGGCTTGTGGAATTGGTTTGTAACAAAACAGCTACCTGAAGATCTGTTAATAAATGCCGAGGGAGATTAAAGTGTTCTCCAACAGGTTTGTGTGTGCTCCCTTTATGGATATCTGATGTGTGTCCATTAATTCTTTCCCATAGGGACTGTCCAGTTTGTCCAGTAAGTTCAAAAGGAAAAAAGGCTAATTTACAGTACTGCCTTGTTTCTCTACCAATGTCAAATTTAGGAAAAGAACTGGGGAATGTTTTCTGAGGACATTTGGAGTAGAATAGCAGAACTACTTGCATAACAGATAGCTTTGTCAAACAGTAAAATTATTCAAGTTGAAATTAGATAATGGGGCAGAGCTTGAGGCCAAGCAGAGCCTGGAGCTGGGGGTGACACTCCACCCTGACTTCCCAGGGAAGCTGGACTGGGCCTTGCCACGTGCCTGCCACCCAATGTTCCTCTGAGGTCCCCTAGAGGGCCCACTCCACAGCTTGGAGACCACTGTCTTAGATAGTATCCAAGACAATGTGGAAGGGTGGCATCCATAATGGGAAGATTGCACCACAAAAAGTTTAAGGATTTAAAGAGGGAGTGATGCATGGAATAGCCCATCTCCTTACATTGTTAAGACTACCTTTTACACACACCAATTTTAATATACTAAGTTTTGGAGCTTTTTTTTTTGGCGTACCAAGCATGAGTTTAAAACACAGTCTTTGAGTTATATCAGAAGGCACTTCTGTTTAGACTAATTCAGTTTCTTTTTTCATACCTCTTCCAAACAACATTATAGATTGTGACATTTTATGAACTTCCACATAATTTACTCTGTGAGCTCAACTGTAAAAGTATTACAATAAACGGCCAAATAAACGATATCCAGGTTCACTTTCATTATTATATCTGACAGGCACAGGTACCAGGTTATAAAATATTCAGGTTTTAAAACACAAGAGATAAGTTAAACCACTATATAAAATAGCTGAATTATCCTAAAAGTTAATTTTTCAACTGATTAAAAGGCACTTAAAAATTACCACCAAAATAAAAAGGAGTCATCTTAATTTATTCTGCTTCTTGAACACATAAAATGCCTTCATAACTCATGAAAAAAATCAGGACAAACCAAAATGCAACTAATATAACTGATCGACTGTTCTAATAGCACTGTAGTTTATTTTTAAAGACTAATCTTTGCAATAATTCAACTTAGACCAACTTATAATAAAGCTCTAGTGCAATGCATAGGTGACAGAAAGCTTAAATCAGGGGTGGGCAAAAGGGCCACCACGGGCTGGCTCCAGCATGCCAAGTGGGTTGATCCAGCCCAAGGAGGTCCTGCTGCTCTCCCACCCCCAGGACAATCAGGGTCTGGAGGTAGGGTGAAGCACACAAAGTTTCCTCCACCCTGCCAGGAGCACACAGCGCTTTGAAGCACAGTGCACTCCTGGCAGGGTGGGAGGAGGCTTTGCATGCTCCCCCTCCCCCAGGCCCTGATTGGCCTGAGGGTGGGGGAGCACAGGAAGTCTCTTCCCACCACCAGGGACATAGGTGCTTAGTGGGGGGCAAAGGGGCTCCCCTCACCCCAGACCAATCATGGTCTGTGGGTAGGGAAACCCGAAACATCCTGGCCCTGCCCCTTCCTTTTGAGCTCCCGGCCCCCGGGAGTGGTCTGAGGCCACTTCAAAAATTTGTGAAGTGGACCCCGGCAAAAAGTTATGATTTAAGTCAGGGTGGCAATAACACATTATGATGCCATGTAGTTGAGTTCATTCTGAAGTACATAGGGATAAAATTAGAAAAGCCAAGGTACAAAACAAGATCAAGCTAGTTAGAGACATAAAGGGTTAAAAAAAAAAAAAAAAAAAAAAAAACCTACAAATATATTAGAAGCAAGAGGAAGATCCAGTACAGAGTCAGTCCTTTACTCAGTGAGGAAGGGAAACAAAATACGGAAATGGAAATGCTAAATGACTTCCAAATGCTACAAACTATTTTGGTGAATAATGGATGTCTAACATAGTGAATGCCAGTGATGATGAGATAGGATCAGAGACTAAAATGGGGAAAAGAACAAGTTAAAAATACATAGACAAGTTAGATATCAGGATTGTCAATGGGGGAGGGGCAACTGCCTCATGGTGTAGTGATTTAAAAGGGCCTGGGGCTCCCAGACATTACCATGAAAGCAGCAGTGTACGGCGTTCCAAGATCTTTAAATTGTCATTGGAGCCCTGGGTGGTGCAGGATGGGTGACACTGAAGGACTGGCTGGAAGAAGCTAGCCCCCAGTCTTGTCCCTTCTGAGAGCCCAGAGCCAGGGCTCCCTACCTTAGAATCATAGAACCAGAGAGCTGGAAGAGACCTCAGAAGGTCATCAAGTCCAGCCTCCTGCTCTAGGCAGGACCAATCCCAACTAAATCAACCCGGCCAGGGCTTTGTCAAGCTGAGACTTAAACACCTCTAGGGATGGAGACTCCACTACTTCCCTAGGTAACCCATTCCAGTGCTTCACTACCCTCCTAGTGAAATAGTTTTTCCTAATATCCAACCTGGACCTCTCCCACCACAACTTGAGACCATTGCTCCTTGTTCTGCCATCTGTCACTACTGAGAACAGCCTCTCTCCATCCTTTTGGAACCTCCTTCAGGAAGTGAAGGCTGCTATCAAATCCCCCCTCACTCTTCGCTTCTGCAGACTAAACAGACCCAACTCCCTCAGCCTCTCCTCATAGGTCATATGCTCCAGCCCCCTAATCATTTTGGTTGCCCTCCGCTGGACCCTCTCCAATGCGCCCACATCCTTTTTGTAGTGGGGGGCCCAGAACTGGACACAATACTCCAGATGTGGCCTCACCAGAGCCGAATAAAGGGGAATAATGACATCTCTGGATCTGCTGGCAATGCTCCTCCTAATGCACCCTAATATGCCATTAGCCTTCTTGGCTACAAGGGCACACTGTTGACTCATATCCAGCTTCTCATCCACTGTAATCCCCAGGTCCTTTTCTGCAGAACTACTACTTAGCTGGTTGGTCCCCAGCCTGTAACAATGCTTGGGATTCTTCCGTCCCAAGTGCAGGACTCTGCACTTGTCCTTGTTGAACCTCATCCGATTTCTTTTGGCCCAGTCCTCCAATTTGTCTAAGTCACTCTGGACCCTATCTCTGCCCTCAAGAGTATCTACCTCTCCCCATAGCTTAGTGTCATCTGCAAACTTGCTGAGGGTGCAATCCATCCCCTCATCCAGGTCATTAATAAAGATATTGAACAAAACCGGTCCTAGAACCGAACCTTGGGGCACTCCGCTAGAAACCGACCGCCATCCTGACATCAAGCCATTGATCACTACCTGCTGGGCCCGGCCTTCTAGCCATTTTTCTATCCATCTTACCGTCCATTTATTCAATCCACATTCCCTTAACTTGCTGGCAAGAATACTGTGGGAGACCGTATCAAAAGCCTTGCTAAAGTCAAGGTATATCGCATCCACTGACTTTCCCACGTCCACAGAACCAGTTACCTCATCATAGAAGCTAATCAGATTGGTCAGGCACGACTTGCCCTCTGTGAATCCATGCTGACTATTCCTAATCACTTTCCTCTCTTCCAAGTGCCTCAAAATGGATTCCTTAAGGATCCCTTCCATGATTTTTCCAGGAACCGAGGTAAGACTGACCGGCCTATAGTTCCCTGCATCGTCCTTCTTCCCTTTTTTGAAGATGGGCACTACATTTGCCTTTTTCCAATCATCCGGGATCTCTCCCGATCTTCACGACTTTTCAAAGATAATGGCCAAAGGCTCCTCAATGACATTTGCCAACTCCCTCAGTACCCTAGGATGCATTAAGTCTGGACCCATGGATTTGTGTACGTTTAGCTTTTCTAAACAGTTCCTAACCTGTTCTTGGTTAGGAACTATTCTCTAAATAGTTCCTAACCTGTCCTAACCTTGCCACGGGGCTCAGCAAATCTGTTGGCAACCCTACCCTGGATGAAATGCATTGTAGAACATTCAAGGAGCTGACTGAGGTGACCTCTAAGCCATTAGATAGTACCTTAAAAAACCTCATAGAAAACTGGTGGGATTCCTGAGGTAAAGGGCAAATATACTGACAGTTTAGAAAGAGAGAGAAATAAGGACAGTCCAAGGAATTAGAGACCAGACAGCTTAACTTCAATATTCAGAAAGTTGTTAAAGCAATTAATTTGCAAACATCTAGAAGTCACAATCAGCATAGATTTGTCAAGAACAAGTTGTGTTAATCAGCCTAATAGGTTTCTTTGACAGGG